>JAZHRO010000019.1:53512500-54888750 GCA_037157565.1 Thalassia testudinum
AGGGGAAATGTGTGGAATCACCCTCCTAAGGTGATCCAGAGGAAGATGACCTAAACGAGCATGCCACTGTAAGGCACTCCCACCATCATATCTACTGACCCCAGCAAAAGGCTCCTGGCCAAGGTGATAAAGACCATTCTCCTGTGTACCTTTGGCAATGGTCTTCCCGGTACACTTATCTTGGACAATGCATCCTATCTCATCAAAGATAACCCTGCAATGAAGATCCTTCGTGATCTTGCTCACAGACAACAGGTTCATAGGAAACCCCAGTATGTGTAGTGTTCCTGGTAGCCGCAATGTACACAACCACTTCCCCTTTGCCAACAACTGGAGTGTGCCTGCCATCAGCAACCTATGCCATTCTCCCTGGTACAACAGAACTAAATGACCTGATCTCCACAAAGTGCTATGAAGCATCAGAATTGACCAACCATCCTGCCCCATGGGAACTTCTGTCATTCTCCTGTAGCATCACACCCGCATACTCTACCATCCCCTGATGTCCAAACAAGTGCTCGAATTCACCTCGAACTGATCATCTAAAGCTATCTTTACAATCTTTGAGCTACAATCAGACTTTTATATCTAATAGATCATCAATCAGATCTGAAACATGAAAAATCAGATCTGCATCTTCATAAGAGATCCCCTTAGATTAGCTTTGGCCTAGTCCGGGTGCAGGGAAACCACCCGAGAGGCCCCACGGAGATTCCCCCCGATGGGAACACCATCATGAGCCATAACTAACTTTAATTAATCATGATTAATTGATAAATACTCCTACATAATCACCTGAGAGCTATAATTACATGCATATCCATTCTACGAAGAAAATATTAAATTAGGGTTAATTATGCAGTTTTAACATCACATCATGAAAGCAGAGTAACCACAAGATTTTCCAGACGTTAATCTAAGGTCAAATGAGCATCAAAGTCTAATAAGTAGGTTCACACAGACAGAAATAGGGTTTCACACGTTTCGAGAACCAATATAGCACCCAAAACCTTAATTTTGGACCTACTTAAATTACAAAGGTTCTGGTAAGGATAAAATTTATATAAATCTTTTAAAATTCATAGAAAAATATTCCTTGAGGTTTAGTATCCTTGATTTGACCATTTGAACATATTTTGACCTTAAATAAAGTCACAGACAGATTTCTACCATAATTTAAGTTTCTGCACAAATTACCCAATCAAACTTGCTCAAAACTTAAATCCAACTTCACCATCAGATTCTTTGGGTCAAAATTAGATTTGTATCAAAATTTGGGTCCAATTAGAGCCCATCTTGACTTAGTTTGCATTTTAGTCCATTTAAACTATATTTCTTTTAAACAAGCCCCTAACTTTCTAAAATCCTTGTAAATGGGTCCCTAATTTCCTTATCTTCTTTGCAAACAGGTCCTTTCTGCCATTGGTGGCCAACCAACCTCCAGGCATCTTTTAACCGTCTCAATCTCATTCAAATCGCCACTAAATCCCACCAAATTTGGTGGGATTGGTGTTCACATTACAATGAGTCCTTTGAGACAAATCTTGGCTCCTGAATCGCACGGATAAGTTTATGCAAACGTATGAAAATCATGGGTTCCTTATGACTTAGATTCCAAGCCAATTAGCACAGTTTCCTCATCCAGAGCATGCCCAGAAGCTCTATATAAGCTCTAAAGCTTCTACCGTCCAAAACTAGCTCGATTTGCCCACATTTCTTCACTAATTCTCCTCCGGTCACCTCCACTGCAGCTGTGGCAACGTCTTCTTCCTTGACTTCATCGCTCGTTAGGCAACGGGATCATCTTTCTCACCTTTTTTTGCTCCTCACCAACCACAGTAGTTCCCAAACCCCCCCGTTATCGCTTCTTCCACCGAAGGTTTCACCTTCTCTGGTGCCGACCAATCAAAGCTGGTGCCATCTCTTCCCTTTCCTCCATTAGTTTAGGTCCCTTAGCTTCCTCCCACTCCCTACTTCATTTCCCTCCCTTAAAATCTTAGGTTCGACCGCCAATACACCCTTAACGCCACCGTCTTCCTCCACTTCGGCCGAACTCCGATGAGGCCTTCTGCCCTCCGCAGAGCTCCAAACGACCCGCTATCACCTCCACAACCTCCGCCACACCTCCACGACCAAAACCCCTCAAGAAATTGAGGGGATTACACCCTCAAAACCTCCACTGAACAAACCCATCTCCACACCTCTTCCCCGACTTCACCAAACCACCACACGCACCCACACACCACACGAACACCGCCACCACCTTCGTCGTCCTCCGACGATCCTCCTAAGCTCTTTAATTAGGACTTTTGAACCCGTGTTCATAGCTTCAGGTGTTCTCCATCACATCATTGTCTCCACCTCCGACCGCCTTGCTTCGACCTGCTCCGACCCTGCTACCATGTCCAAACGCTACTGCCTAGTTCTAGGAGCCTTCCTAGGGCTCCAATTGAGATGTGAAGCCACAGTAGCACCTTTAATTTCTTCAGGTTCACCTGCTACTACACGCGAGAAAAAGGTGGGACATAGTCCCACCTTGCAAGTGGAGTGGGTGACGCAATACAAAAGTAAAAGTGAAGTGAGTTGTTCGCCTAAGTCACAAGGGGTCGGGTCCCTCTCACATGCGCTTGCACACCTCACTCACCCCCATGCCCGGTGAGCCTAGTCCCCTGCCCGGATCCGATAACCCACCTGTATGCCCGATTACCCCCAGGTCTGAGAGAGAAGAGAAGTGGAGAAATTTGTGAGGAGGGGGGAGGGTTTTGCTCTGAGATCCTTAGGATGCTTGCTAAAGGAAGATGCTTTACACTTAGAGAGAGTTGGCTCTTGAGGAGGTCTTGAGAAAGGCTTGAAGAAGAAAAAGCACTTGAGTTGTGCCGTGCCTTAGAACCTTTGAGGCACTTGTGAGAGCCTTGTGCTCTGTTGGTGCTGTACCACTTCTGGTAAGGCATCTTATGCCTTGTTCTAACGTCTAAAGCTTTGAGGTTGATTCTGCTAGTGCTGTTGAAACATTTAAGTACCTAAGTTATCTGATTGAGAACACTGTTGGATTATTTGAATAAACTGAATACATGAGATGCATGCTTAAATAGAGAGTTAAGTAGTGATTCAAATCACCATTGTTTTGCTTCTCTATTTCTTTTTATCTCATGATCTTTTGAAATACATTGAATATCAATCTGATAAGTTTTGTTCACTGCATGTCTTTTATTGTGCTTAATTTACTGTGCTCATTAATTCTAAATAAAGATTAGTGCGTGAATTCCATATTTACTCCCTACGAACAACCTAAGACTCCAATTAGATTCTAAGTTTTATAAATTTAAGTGTTTGTTGTGCAATTTAGGAGTGTACTACAATGACCATATCCTAAATCTCCTAATTTGCCCTACAACACCCCCTGCAATAGGAGAGGAGAGTAGCCCTAGAAAAGAGGCTACACTCCTCTTAAGTCAAGCCAATCAGGGAGAACCAACAATGGTGTCGCTGGGTCACCGGAGCACCACCGTCACCGCGCTGCTCGAGTCCGACAACATTAGGTGGCGTCGCCGCTCGGTGCTCAAGGCGACGCCGTGCCTGTGCTCAAGGTTGCACGTTGCCCAACATGCGTAGGCAGCTCCCTGATCGCTGCCTGTGCACGGTCAAGTCCCAGTAACACTCCCCGATCGTGCTAGGAGAGGCCTGGGTCCCCGATCGTGCTAGGAGAGGTGACACTCCCTAATTGAGTGACCTGTGTGCGATCAAGCTTCGGCGTGCGTGGTGGCCTGCACACGCGAGAGGCAACACTCCACCCTGTGCCGCTGCTGCCGCCGGTGGAGGAGAAAGGGATTAGAGAGAAGGATTTAGGTTTACGGTTTTGGAGGCTTTGAGGGTAGGATACCGAGAGCTACGATCTAGGACCGATGCTCTATTACCAAGTAGGAAACAATAACTTGTCTTATTCCATTGAAAGGATCTCAATACCTCTTTATATAGAGAGAGGTATGGGTAAATAGCAGTACATATCCATAAGAAATAAAATGCTAGATAAATAGGAGTATCAACAATATATCTACCTATCCCAAGCTATTTACGCCAAGGACAACATTTTTCTCCTCATGTTGCAGCCCCTGCTGATGCTACACATGGTGGTAATCCCATTGCTACTTCTGATCAGAACCACTCCTCACAAGCAGCCACTACGTCAGTAAGTTCCACTACTCCACCAGCAGATACTATTGCTAATTCAATTCCACTAAATGCAACAAGTTCACCAGTTGCTGCCAAGCCAATTGCTACAGCACCAAAGCAGCCAATACACCCTACTAGAACGCATGGAATGGTTACCTGTTCAATGCATGGTATTGTGAAAAAAAAAAAGTTTATTGTACTCTATATCCATTACCTTTTGTATTACTTACTCAGTGCCAAATACTCGAGCCCACGTGCTATACTGAAGCCTCCAAGCATCCTGCTTGGAATGCAACCATGGTCGATCAAATAAATGCTCTCTTACGCACCAAGACCTAGTCCCTTGTACCTAGGACTTTAGATATTAACATTCTAGCTAACAAGTGGGTATACAAAATTAAGACAGCAAAGGATGACTCGATTGATAGATTTAAAGCATGTTTGGTCGCCAAAGGTTATCACCAGTATGCTGGCATTGACTTTTTCAACACATTCAACCCAGTTGTGAAGCATTCAATAGTATGTATTCTTCTATCTTTAGCTATTTCTCATGGCTAGACCATGCAGCAACTTGATGTTCAAAATGCATTTTTACATGGTCACCTAGAGGAGAATGTATACAAGACCCAACCTCAAGGATTTATAAATTCAGATTATCCAAACTTTGTGTGCAAATCTCTTTATGGCCTTCGACAAGCTCCACGAGCATGGTACAATGAGTTATCTTCCTTTCTCCTTAGCCAAGGATTCCATGGATCACATACAGATTCATCCCTGTTTATATATAATAAGGGCAATGTTCACATTTATTTTTTAGTTTACATTGATGACATCATTGTCATTAGCTCTAATACTCGGACCTTACAAAATCTCATTGAGTAGCTTGGTGCTGCCTTTCCAGTTCTCATCATGGGTTTTCCAACATTTTTTCTAGGCGTTGAATTTAAAAAATCTGCTGATAGTCTATTTCTATCTCAGAGAAGATACATTACTGGCCTATTATTAAAATTCAAGATCGATCGAGCAAAGCCAACCAAACATTTTATTCAAAAATGATTCACCAAATTTTCATTCACCACAGAAATTCAAACTAGTGGGCAGTTTGCAATATCGAGCCTTCACACGACCAGATATTACATATGCTACAAACAGGCTATCGCAGTTCACGCACTCCCCGACAAAAAAACATTTTAAGGCAGCAAAACATGTACCAAGATATCTTAAAGGTATGATTGATCTTGCGTTATTCTACTCTCATTTTTCCCCTACTCATCTATCCGGGATTTCTGATGTGGATTGGGCGAGGTGCCCCGATGATAGACACACACTACCGGCTATGTGATTTAACCTAGGACATAACTTGACCTCATGGGCAAGCAAAAAGCAACCTACAATTGCTCGATTAAGTACGGAGGCTAAATACCGCGCATTAGCAAATACAATAGCTGAAATCACTTGGATTCAGTATTTGTTTCATGAGTTGCACATTGATCTTCCCAAACCACCAACTCTTTGGTGTGATAATGTGGGTGCCACATATATGTCCACAAATCCAGTCTTCCATGCCTGAAGTAAGCATATCGAGGTGAACTTTCACTTTGTTCAAGATAAAGTAGCTACAAACAAGTTAGTAGTCCAGTTTATCTATAGTAAAGATCAAGTTGCAGATCTGCTGACAAAGGCCCTAGCATCAGCTCCATTCATACGTATAAGAAGCAAACTAAAGTTGCTATCTCAGCCCCTTTAGTTTAAGGGGAGATGTTGGTGTATTAAATTGTAAATTGTATAACTCATGAGGGTGTGTGTACACAAATTGTAAAATACAGCTGATATATATGGGTGACATGTGGTAGAGGTTATAACAACCTCACCTACATTTTCTTCCACTATCCAAACACAAACGACTCTATAAACACCTTTTAAACACCGTATACCAAACAATTTACAACACACAAAAGAAAAAGAAACAGCGGTATAAATTACGGAGACTCTCTCAAATCTGACAAAAACAACGGCAAGTAAACCATAGACTGAAAATCCCATGTAAGAGAAAATTTACATGGAAGTAATTAAGTTGTTGTCTTAGCACTCACCTACAAAGAAATAGAGAGAACTACCTCTTGCCTTGCCATTGCCAAGGACTTGAAGCTGATTTTGCCATTTGTCAAGTCCATCCATAGAAGTTGCAAAGGACAAATACAATTATTAGTGACAATGGGTAGAGGAGAAAGGCTATGAAACTTGTCCAGAGAGGGAAACTAGTCCGGAAGCTGGCGAAGAGGCCCATTATTATGCAAACAAGCAGAATTATGAGGACCTCAGATGAAAAGTCCCATGTCAACTGCCTCACATATACAAGAGCTAGAAATACAGAAAGGCACATTGTATTGTTCATTGTTGCTGCACCATATATCTGCACGAAAAACTCACTATAAATAATTCACAATCAAAGCACATCATGCCACAGATACAAGCACCATCAAGGATCCAGTAAAGAATAGATGATTGATATTTATGAAACAATGGTGTTCTACGGTTAGTCCTAACTTATAAAGGATTTGTTCAAAATTAGCCTAACCAACAAGTCCCCTTGGCTTTGGGAACAAGTTGCTGAGCGTTTTAACTGATCAGGTCAAAATAGCAATTGATTACAATTAAACGAGGTTGGTACTTTTCCATACCATCCAATCATTAACTACAATCCGATATATTTAAATTTAGATAACATTTCATATGGTTGAACTAACTTCCAATACTATTATCAAGAATTGTCATGAAATTTGAGTGCAGGCATGCATGTTCTGAGAAATGGGTATAATTATAAGAAGCCTGCCTAATTAAAGACCACAACAATGTGATCCAAGGTAAGCATTTTACAACAACAACAACAACAACAACCAAGCCTTTTTCCACACTAAGTGGGGTCGGCTATATGGATTCTTTGCCTCCACACAGATCGATTTTCAGCCATTTTAGGACTTAAATTAAAGTAATTGAGATCATACTTAATAGTTTCCTTCCAACACTTATTTGGTCTTTCCAACAACAATAGTTTCCTTCAGCCTCCAACTTCTTACATCTCCTAACTGGAGCATCTAGTGGCCTTCTTTGTAAATGTCCAAACCATCTTAGACGGGCCTCTCTCATTTTATCCTCTATCGGTGCTACTCTAACCCTGTTTCTAATAAATTCATTTGAAATACGGTCCTTTCTTGTATGACCACACATCCATCTTAACATCTTCTGTACATGCCTATAGTTTATAGCTCAGCATTCAGAACCGTACAACATGGCTGGTCTTACCATAGCTCGATAGTATTTTCCTTTGACTTTTAAAGGAACCCTCTTATCACAGAGAACACCAGAAGCATCCCTCCATTTCAACCACCCTGCATTAATTCTATGTGTAACATCTCCATCAATTCCACCATCATGTTGGAAAAATGGATCCAAGTACTTAAAAATATCTTTCATTGGAATGCACTCTTCTCCAATTTTTACATCAATCCCTTCGTTGTTCCCTCTACTACTAAACTTACATTCCATATACTCAGTCTTCGTCCTACTTATGCGTAATCCTTTATCTTCCAGGGCTTCTCTCCAAAGCTCAAGTTTTCTGTTCACTCCATCTCTTGTCTCATCAACCAACACAATATCATCAGCAAAAAGCATACACTAAGGCACCTCAACTTGGATATACTTCGTCAACTCATCCATAACCAAGGCAAAAAGATAAGGGCTTAAAGTCGAACATTGATGCAGACCAATGGTGATATCAAAGTAGTCTGTCAAATCATCCTTAGTCTTTACACAAGCTGCAGCTCCATAGTACATATCATTTATGAGGTTGATATATATAATTGGCACTTGTCTCTTCTCCAAAATTCTCCACAAGATATCTCTTGGGACAGAATCATAGGCCTTCTCCAAATCAATAAAAATCATATGTAAATCCTTTTTCTTCACTTTGTATGTCTCCATCATACGTCTCAAGAGGTGTATTGCCTCAATAGTAGACCTGCCTGGCATAAAGCCAAATTGATTTTCAGTTACCATAGAGACTTGCCTTACCCCTCTTTCAATTATTCTTTCCTAAAGTTTCATCATATGACTCATCAACTTAATACCTCTATAGTTGGAACAATCTTGTATATCACCCTTGTTCTTGTATAAAGGTACCACAAAACTTTTCCTCCATTCCTCTGGCATCTTGCCTCTCCACACAGTATTAAATAAATTTGTGAGTCAAGTTATACCCCGTTCTCCCGTCATTCTCCAGACGTTATAGGAATATCATCAGACCCACAACCCTCCCGCTTTTTAATATCTTCAGAGCCTCCTCTACTTCTTTTGTATCCTTCGATAACATGATCGATTCACATACTCTTCTGAGTTAACTAACTCCCCTAAAATGATATCATTCTTTTATTTTTCATTAAATAGCTTATGAAAATATCTTTTCCATCTTGTCTTTATATCCTCACTAGCTATAAGCACCCTTCCTTCTTCATCCTTATGCGCAAGGTCTTTTGCTTTCCGCTCTCTTGCTTTAGTTAACTTGAAAATAACTTTTTCACCTTCTTTAGAATCAAGTTTCTTATAAAAATGCTCCCAAGCTTTTGTTTTTGCTTCACTAACAATTTTCTTTGCTTCTTTCTTTGCTCTTTTGTAGTTTTCCATATTTTCATCGGTCTTATCTCGATATAAGGCTTTAAAACAGTCTCTTTTAATTTTAACCTTCTCCTGCACTTCCTCACTCCACCACCAAGCCTCCTTTTGTCCTGGAACACCTCCTTTAGACACGCCTAACACCTCCTTTGCCACCTTCCTAATACACTTTGCGATATTTAACCACATTTCATCAGCACTACCATCAAGATCCCAAGCCTTTTGTTGCATCATCTTCTCTTTAAATCTCACTTGCTCTTTCTTAAGATTCCACCATTTAATTCTCAAATTCTTAGACACTAATTTTCTCTTCTTTGCCTTCTTCAAATGAACATCCAACACCAAAAGACGATGTTGAGCAGTTAAACTCTCCCCTGGAATAATCTTGCAATCCTTACAAGATAAACGATCCCTTCTTCTCAAAGCAAAGTAATCGATCTGCGTTCTTGTTAAATCACTTTTATAGGTAATTAAATGCTCTTCCCATTTTTTGAAGTATTTGCTATGAAAAGATCATAAGCCACAGCAAAATCAAGGAACGCCTTCCCTTCTTCATTCCTAACACCAAAACCATGATTTCCATGCACTTCTGCATACTCTAAAGCCTCTTTTCCCACATGCCCATTTAAATCTCCACCCAAGCAAATCATTTCTTTCTGTGGGATTCCTTGAATATCATATCAAACTCTCCCCAAAATTTGTTCTTTATTCTTTCCTCTAGACCAACTTGAGGTGCATAAACTGAAATGACATTCAAGATCTCTTCTTTTAAGATTAATTTTATCAAAATAATTCGATCACCCAATCTCTTAACCTCAACCACGCTCTCCTTCAAATCCTTATGAATTATAATACTCACGCCGTTTCTACCTTTGTCCCTTCCTGAATACCAAAGTTTGAAACCTGTTCTTTCGATTTCCTTTGCTTTTTCACCAACCCACTTAGTCTCTTGAAGGTAAAGAATTTGAATCCTTCTCCTTACCATTGTATCCACAATCTCCATGAGCTTGCTGGTCAAGGTACCAATATTCCAACTACCGAATCTCAGCATTCTTTGTGACACACTTCGATGACGAAGTGGTGGAACTAGCTTCTTTACTCGCATGCGTTCTTCATACGAGAACCCTTGCTTATTTTGGACTACATCCGGACGGCGATGTAGCGGAACTAACTTCTTTACTCGCATGCGTTCCTCATGCAAGAACCCTTACTTATTTTGGACTACATCCGGGCGGCGATGTAGCAGAACTAACTTCTTTACTCGCATGCGTTCCTCATGCAAGAACCTTTGCTCATTTACCACTACACCCGGGCGTCGATGCAGCGCATCGCAAGTAGGGAAGCCCCAACGAAATCAGAGTGTTTGCTAGAATCCATGTTTAAAGATCCGACAAATTTTACGCTGGCTGTCGGCTACCTAACGCAACCCTCCTCCTTTACCCAGGCTTGGGACCGGCAATGAAAAGGCACACAAACCTTAACATAGGCATAGTTAGGTAAGCATTTTACAACAAATAGCCAAAATCATAACCTATCCAATCCATGAAATGATTTCTCAACAACTCGTATCCATTTAAATAGCATTGGTTTAAACCGGATTGCCGTTTAATTAGACATATTGACACTTTTACGAAAATGAACCAATCCAAGCTTTGCTCAATCTTGAAGTAAGGTCTGATTTAGGGATTTTAGTAGATGAACCATTCCAGAGCAAGCACACATACATGCTTAGGTCCCTTTCACTTACATTCCTAGAGTAGAAAAACCCATGCTTGAGAGAGCCCAAATGAAGTCCCTTAAAACTTTGACAAGATCCTATATTAATGGTCTATGTATTTCTTCCATGGCCCTTGAACTCAATCTCCTACCGCTTAGCATGCAAGAAAAAAATCACATAACCAATGACTGAGGTAAAAGTATCTTGGGCCTTATTAACAAAGGACACCAACAGTCATCCTTAACCTATTTCAACACATCTAACTTTCAAGTTTGAAAACACTTTAAAAAGATATAGCAAAACATCTGTGTTTGAATTGGCTTCTAGACTAGAAGATGGAAACCATTTTTAGTCTCGTAGATCTGGCATCAAAAATGCGATATAAAATGATGTCTCCCTGCAAGAGGGAAGGTGGGGATTCAGTAGCCCCTCCTTCAAGATTAGTAAACTATGATAGTTAGAAGAAATAAGCGAACCTACTTATTACAAAACTCCAATCCTCATTATACAGAGGATTTGAATAAATTACAAAGAGGTTCAAAAATATAAGAAAATAAGGAAAAAAGAAGGTAACAAGAACATAATTTTCAGCACTCACCCTCAAGTTGGAACCTAAATGTCGATCATGATAAGCTCGGTACAACATTTATCGCAGGTGCCTTGCATGGGAGGCACCTTTCTAAAAACATCTATAGTTTTGATCTTAAGAACTAGCATGAGTGATACGTAGGAAACCTCTCTAAATCAAATCTTTGGTATAGTGGCAGTCCACCTCAACATATTTGATCCTCTCGTGAAACATGGGATTGTTTGTGATATACGTGACAGCTTTAGCATCACATCTCATCCCATAGCCAACGGCACTTGAATGTGTAGACCTACAAGAACAGATCGAATCCACATCATCTCAAATAGCAACTTGTGCCATAGCATGATACTCCTATTCAGTACTAGTCTGTGCAACCACAACCTACTTATTGCACTACATCACAAGATTACCAACAAAATATGTATGAAACCCAGTGGTACACTTTTCATCCTTGAGGTTGCCTCCATAATCTGCATCTGTATATGCAATGATGTCTAATGAGAAGCCCTTAGTAAATAGGAGTCCCCTTCTCAATGATGATTTAACATACCTAAGGACCATCATAGTTGCTTCCCAATGCAATTTTGTTAGCCTATTCATAAATTGACTAAGCTTTTCAACAGAAACGAAGATATCCGAGCGTGTAATAGTCAAGTATAACAACTAGCCAACAAGACCTCTAAATTGTTGAGTGTCAACTGTAGTTGTAGTATCATCATGGAAGTGAGCTTGAAGATCCATAAGAATAGACATGGATTTAACACCCAACAGACTTGTTTCCTGTAAGAGGTCAATAGCATACTTTCTCTGAGATAGTACAACACCTCGCTTACTCCTAACAACTTCAATGCCAAAAACATATCTGAGTTGTCCCAAATATTTAATCATAAAATGATCAACAAGATATTTTTTCAAGTTGAAGATCCCCTACGAATCATCACTTGTAGCAATAATGCAATCAACATACATAAGCATCACAACTCTTCCATGAGAAGTATGCTGCACAAATAGTGAGTGATTAGTTGAAGATCGTCTGAGACTAAGGTTTTCAACTACCTTAAATAACTTCCGGAACCATACCCGAGGACATTGATGAGTCTATATACTGTGTTACTTAACCTACACACCTTGGTACACTTCCCCGAAGACTCAAACCTAGGAGGTTACTACACAAACAACAGTTCCTATAGGTCTCCATACAAGAAAGCATTTTCAACATCAAGCTAATCGAGAGTCCAATCATACTACACTACAACTGAGATGAGAATATGCACTCTCTATAATCTGGCTACGAGAGAAAAAGTACAAAAAAAGTCCTCTCCGTAGATCTGAGTAAATCCCTTTGCCATAAGTCGCACCTTGTATCATTCCATTGAGCTACTTAGATTGTATTCACTATGAAAATGCATTTGAAATCGATAGCTATAGCGCCCATAGGTAACTCAATAAGCTCCCGGATGCCTCTGGAAATCAAGGCAGACATCTCCTCCATTATTGGCTACCACTTAGGATCTAGGAGAGTCTAGTGATGTTAGGAATAGCCATAGTCGATAGGGCTAGAGAGAACTACCTGAAAGTAGGCCCAAGACATGACAGAGAGACATGCTTACATACAAGGTGCCTGGTACAACTACATGGTGCCTTCCTCAATGCAGCAGGAAGATCAAGATTCTTTGTAACTACTAGTTGCGCATCATCTCATTGTACCTCCACCTATGATGATACATCACTAAGAATAATACTGTCAGTGGAAATATGCTCATTGCTCACTTAGGAGGAGATATGTGGCATTGGCACAAAAAGAGGATGATGATGAGCATATGTGAACCTGCATCAGTTATTGTTAGAAGAAATAGTAGCACTACCAAGAACCTACATAGGAGTGTCTTCCAAGGCCCTAGGAAGAATAGGCATAGGAACATTATCTGTCATCTCCCTAACTTTGGACCTAGCAGTTGAGAAATAAGGAATAAACTCATGGAAGGTGACATCTACACTAACATAGTGACAACAATAAATGAGGTTGTAACATTGACATCCCTCCTAGTTTCTAGAGTAGTGTAACATCCCAAAATCCAAGTTTCGAGTCATTTCAAGGTGGTTCAGGTCAATTCGAACCCAGAAACCCGGTTGTGGTTCGGTGCTGATGTCAGTGCTAGTGTCAGTACCTCCTTAAATTGTCAAAAAAATGTGTATTTTGAGTCAACCCCTAACCAAACATTGTCAAAAGGGTGCCATATATGGCACCATTGGATTCCTCTCATTGTAAGCTTTCTGGCGACACTTATTTCGCACAAATCTGAGGTGTATAGCTCTAGTTATGGCCAAAACAATTCAAAAAGGACCTAAATGTAAGGTGGACCTAACCCTAAGGTATTTTGGACATTTCATCCCACTAAACCTATTCCAACAAACTTTTGGGCCTATAAAAGGACCCCCTCGGGTCCTTGGGTCATCGTCAATCTCTAAGCCTCTTAATTAAGAGAGGAAGAGAGAAGGAAAAGCTTAGGATTTCCTTTAAAAAAATTTAAAAAGTTTTCTCGGGGACCCAACTGTGATTCTAAGTTTTGCAGGCTTCCCACCACAAAACTCGCAAAACGTAGCGGCTGCATGGGTGGCACGCAACGCGTGGAGAGGCAAGTTCGCAGGTGCACGCAGTTGCATTAAGCAAGAGCGCGGTGAGCGCTTGGATTTACGACGCGTGGCCGATCCGATGACTGCAGAGAGCATGCGTAGACGTTGGCGATCCATAGGAGCACGCAAGGACGTATCAGACTGCAACACATGTCACATTTGGGTCCACAATTGACTAGTTGACCGATCTGGTCAAACCGGTTGGTTATGGGACACCCTCGTGCTGCTTCATTCAGTTTGAGGCCTTCCCGACCTTGGATTTCAACAAATAAGGTACCGTTGAAATTGTATCAATGCGTATATGCGTTGGCATGATTTATTTGCACTTTTGAGTACTTTTTCTTTAGTGAAAAATCAGAAACATAATTAGGTGTTTTCGAACCTACTTCTAGTCCGTGTGAACTAGGTCTTACTCTTGGTGTATGCACGGATTTTGAGGAGGGTGTGGAAACTATTCCCAGGCCCTATGCGTATGGTTCGAAGTCACCGTGATCCTCCGATGACATTAGGTAGAGTAGCATACCCCTCCTCTCAATCCCGTCTGATTTTCGGGTGCATATGGACCTGTCGGGTGTAATTTCTCACATGTACTGCTTGATTAGCGCATGCCCTTCTTATTGAGTTTGGAATCCCTCTGATACTTTTCCTTATTTATGAGTACTTTAGAGGAAAATTGATATGTTTTTATGTAAAGTAGTAAAGGTTAATGACCACATGTACCCTTGTCATTGCATGCATAAAATGAACCCCGATTTCCGTGAAACAAGTTTCATGATGTTCGTTAATTGATAAATAATATGGGACCATTATCATAAATTGAAACTACTTATAAACGGATAAGTTGGAAAATAATGTGAATATTTGTTAATCATGGAATTATTAAGGATGGCTTGATTTGATGAAAATAAAAGATATCGATATCTGGAATGAATTTGATACAACTAATTAGTCATAAATGAAAGGATAACTAGTTTTAGCCCCGCTACTCGTCGGAGTTTGGCTATAGCTTTGGTCTTTCAGACTGGTTTAGGGAGTTGCTAGCCTCCCTATGACTCTTTGGTTAGGCTTAGCGGCCAACTAGGATGCAGGATGAGTGGCTTGAGGTTTAGTTCTTTCTTGGCTAGTGGGTGAGTCATTGGCTGTCTATGGTTCAACATACACAGTGCTTGTACGTGTTCACGCTATATGACGTAGCCACCACCCCTTTCCACAATGACCCCAAGGTGATGGAGTGTGGCGACTCGATGGGTATAAACGGTCTTCCCAGTTAGGAGGATGGCTTATACCGATCTTGTGTCGCAGGAAGTTACACGAGATCGTCTCGTGTCCTGAGATGTCGATTTACGAATTGTGAACTATGAGAACATGGGCAAGATATATGAATGAAATTAGATAAGAAATAAATTATAAACCGTTGATATAGTACCCTTTTCTATACTCCTGTTATTGCTATCACTTGTTTTATTGTCTACTCTACTCAGTTTTCACTAACGTATAGTTTCGGGTTCCGTACTTGGGTGTTGCTGAGTAGTCGGGTGTAGCGGCTGCCATCGGTCAGACTTCTGTAGAACCGGGTCCTACCTGAGGAGACGATCCGTATTGAGCCAGTGGCTCATAGTAATAGGTTTCTTTCTGCGGTTAGGATTTATTTCTTGTCTTTTTGGTGATTGTATGAGACTATTTAATTTCTGCTTTATGGTGAATATTTATTATATTGCCAGCACTTTAGTTTTTCTTTCATTTAATACATCATGAATGAATGTTGGCTATTTATGTTTTATGGCCATATGTTGGGTGATTGCGATTTTGTGGGCGTTTGTGCTAGTTGTTAGCACATGGTGACCCGAGTTTCGTCACTTGGAGGACTCGGATCGTCATAAGTAGCCCAGAAAGACACACCTTATAGCTCGAGATGCCAATTAGTCCCTACCCACACTCAACACATGGACAAAAGAAACACAACTAAAAACACATAAGGGGACAACAAATAAATCTGCATTAAGATACAAAATCTAAATTGGAACTTGCTCATTGAGCATAGAGGAGGGCATCCTATCTATAAGCTAGCAAGCAATCAGAAATCTCCCTAATACAAAGATGGAATACTATGGTGAATGAGCATGGCCCTGACAACATCCAAGATATACCAGTGCTTGTGTTCAACAACACCATTCTACTCAGAACTGTGAAGGTAAGTCACCTGATGGATAATGACCTAGGAAAGGTAAAAGCTACGCAAAAATGTGTATGACTTGAAAGCAATATCATAATAAACAATTTTCATATTGGTACCAAACTGAGCCTTTATTTCCATAACTAAATTTTTGATAATAATACCAACATCAAACTTGGACTTCAATAAGAAGACCCATGATGAATGAGAGAAATCATCAATAACAACCAGATAATAACAATGTCTCAGTCTATCACTGGTACAACTAGGACCCCAAACATCCATATGAAATAATTCAAACTACATGTTCAACCTAGGACTCTAACTGGATGAATAAGAACTCCAATGATGCTTTCCAAGCTGACATGCTTCAAAGTCTACTCTAGTTGCTAGTGAAAGCTGGGGAGTCACACACTTGAGTTTGCCTAATAGGAGATCACCCAACCGAAGGTGACACGAGTGACTTAATGAGATGGTTGAGGAAATTGCAACATGACCGATATTAAGGAGACTAGAGTAGTCGATACACTCCTTCCTTACAGCCTCCGCCAATCGTCTTCTCTGTTAGAATATCTTAAAACACACGAGACAACATCAAATATAGGTCTACAATTGAGTTCCTTTGTTATCTTACTAACAGAAAGTAAGCTAATAGGAAAATCAAGAACTAAGAAAACATCTATCAATCTCATGTTTGGGGTAAGATTGACATCCCCCTAGCCAATAATCAATAAATGTCAACCATCAGCCACTTGAACTGTCTACCTTGGTGGAATAGATTTGATAGTGGAAAACCTATCCTAATCACCATACAACTATCAGGAAGCTCCAGAGTCCACTAACTAGTCAAGGTCACAACTAAGAGACTAAGCAGACATCGTAACCATTGTATTAAGTGGGCTAGCAAACATAGCAATGTCAGGCTGAGAGCTAGTACATGGTGTGGCTAACATTTGGGATACACATTGCTGAAGATGATCATACTCAACACATGCAACTTTCACCATATCTATCAAAAGATCTACTGCAACAGCTTTATGAGGAGGCTTCCTATGCTTTGTTTAGTAAAATTCTTCGCTATAACCAATTTTGCCACAATATGTGCAAGATGGTCAACCTCTACCTTGTGAGGTACAACCATGTCTACATCTTCACATAGAATGGCTACTATGACCTCTAACATAATTCACTGCCAGTGCAGAAGTCTAAGAATCATCACCTCAGCGTTAGGGGTACCACAAGGCAACTCATATGACTATAAGCCTCCTCTGGAGTAGGTAAATCTGCCATCGCTAACATTTGAGCCCGTGTAGATGAGTACTCATGCCCTATGCCTACAAGATATTGAAGAGTAGTCGCCTCCTTCATATATGCTTTCTGGGTCTTGCAAGTGCAAATAAGAAGGTAGGCATTGTGTTTCTTAAACAATACCTTAAGTGTGGAATAGTATTGTGATAATGTTTTCCATTTTCTGTCAGAGACCCATCATCTCACTATAAATTTGAAAGGCTTGACTCAAGTTCTCATGGGAATATGTATCCCACAGACTATTCCACATTTCTTTCGTTATCTTGTAGTACATGATTTCATTGCCAATCAAGGGGATAACATTGTTCATGATCCTTTCACATACCATCGTGTTGTCCTTTCATGTGGCATACTTGCCTGCCTTCTCATTGGGCATCAGTTCCCCTCGTGAAAATGTGCTCTTTATCATGACCCTTCACAGTCATGAGAAAAGTTTGAGACCACCTTAGGTAGTTGGTCTCATCTAATGAAATCATTGGACCAAAGAATAGGTTCTTATTAACCTCCGTTTTTGTCACCTCTAGCATGACATCCGAAGAATTCAACCAAGCCATCTCTCATGCAAACTAGATCCCCAAGATGCTTGTAAAAAGTGTTCTAGGTTAACTTGAATCATGAAACCAAGTTGAGAGAACCCAATTTTAGAATCAAAAAGGGCCTAGAGGGGCTCTACCTACTAACTGACGACGCTCCAACAAGGGGCCATAGTCCAGCGATGGTCGCCGACATAGGGCGTTGAGAGGCAAGCTTGTAAGTGAGGGTCTCGACCAATGAGGACACTGGCAACAACCTTTAGGCGTCGTTGGTTCTGCTATTGCCTCCAGTGGGGACCAAAGGTGGCCTCCTCCCACCATTGGTGAGGTCCAATGGTCAGTAAGGGGGTCGCTAAAGGGTGTGCGGCTGTCCAACAACCTCATCGGGAGGTCGGTGGCGGCAAAAGGCTTGTGGCAATGCCTTCGATTGACTTGATCTCCTTCGAAGAAGGCTTTTCCAAGGAAAAACCTACGATTTTTTTTATTAAGTGTAGAAAAAAGAAGGGAGAACGAGGGCACCAGATGTTACTCTAAGACCACCACTCTGATACCAATTTAGAAGATATAAGAGAACCTGTTTATCACAAAACCCTAATCCTCATTATATAGAGGATTTAGGTAAATTACAAAGAGGTCCAAAAATATAAAACATTAAGGAAAAAGGCCACAAGAGAATAATTCTCAATAATGACATTTGATTTTAGTCCTTACCCTCTAGGTTTCATCCTTTGACTTTTCATCACCCTAACCTCCTTTGCCATCAAAACCTCTTATGGCCAAAGTTTCTTGTTCCACCACTATTTGAAAGGCTAAAGTCTCCTATTGTCATATCTATTTCTCTATTGAGATATGAGTTGATTCATTTCTATTTTTGTGTTTTATGTCATTTATCTCTTATGTGAGGGTACTTTTGTAGTTTTTCCCTAATCCTTCATTTAATGGGTATTAGTGCCTTGTTACGAAATAAGATGTTTCATTTTCTATAACTTGGTAACAGAGCAACAGTCCTAGGTCAATGTTTTGTTTCCTCCTTGATTCACAAAACCCTTTCTTCCTTCCATAAAAAAAAGCACAAAACAAGGGACAAAACCATAACCCTGGATACAAAAGGCTCACTGGAAAGCCTCCACTACCATCGCCACCCTTATGCCCAACTAGCCAACCCTTCAATAGTCGGTCACCGGTCTTCCTATCATTGGGCAAGCCCTATCTCGACTTAAGATCAATAGATCTTGGGTTGGGACTCAAGGTCCACCCCTTTTGCCTCAATTAGAACTAGGGGTGGAACCCTAGGCCACCCCAGGCCCTCGGTTGACCACAAACTGGCCTAAGGAAGCCCCACCAAGCAGCAGCAGCATTGCCACACTTCTCTACAAATGGCAATAACACTGCCAGGACATCAAATCTCCTCCCAAGGGGCTATTGCAACATTGGCCTTTGCCGAAGACCGCCTCTCCAATGTTGCCCAGCCATTGTGGCACTCCAACGACCCCACTCTGGTGATTCCTACCTCTTCTCGGCCTTCATTAAGGCTCCTATGGTGTCGCCCAACACTGTTTAGGTCTAACAAGCATGAGATCAATTTCTTAGGTCACATGTCATTAGTTTACGCACCATGATGCATTATTCTTCCTAATTTGCAATATTTGATTCATCTTGGTCATTCTTTCAAGTAACGATGTCTTCTTAAGTGTCTTGGAGGTGACATCAGAGCAAATGACCAAGAAAAGGGTCTACAAAAGTCCATTCTTCAATCTAATGGTAAAGTTGGGTAAGACCAACTATGCCTGATGGTCACAAACCGTTCTTATGACCTTAGAGGTCACAACAAAAAGCACATATTGCTTCAGTTGGAGCCCGCAGAGAGAGTGGCAAGGATGCCATGTGGAAGAAAGGCAACACCATAGTTCATGCATGGATTACGAAGTCGATGAGATCATGTATTATAAGACTGTTAAGGAAAAGTGGGATAGTCTCCATGACACTTATACTCGTGAAAGGAACTCCAACAAAGTATTTCAAATTTACAGTGAGCTAACCCATCTTTGTTAGAAGGGTTGCTCTCTATCTCAGTATTACTTTGCTCTCAAGGTGCTATTTGAGAAGTATAATATATGCCATCCTATTTGTACCTGTGATACATAGAAGGCATATCATAAGGAGGCTGACGTACTATAGTTTCTAGCAAGCCTCTATTACTCGTTCCTAGATGCTTATTATGCCCAAGCTTCCTACTCTTAAGGAAGCATGTAGCAAGACGAGTCAAATTTTCATTCCCCTCGCTATTGATGTGACTAATTCTCAGACCTCTATGTTGGCTAGAAGTCTTAGCTGAGGATGTAGGGCCCCTTTTACATGTAGACGTTGGTGGGGGCGTAGCCCTCAAGGTAGAGGACACCCTTCCTATACCTATTGTGGGAAGCCTGATCATATTGAAAATACCTGCTAAACTAAGCATAGTCGGCCATCATCTGCAAATCAAGCGATTTTGCTTCAACAGTTACTTCAGGAGACACAGTCATAGTGGCCCGCTCAGATTACGATGAGATTCTATAGAGTCTCACAAAGTTGACTCCTGCAAGCTCCTCTACGACGGCTAATACGCTACCTACTACAATTGACATTGCTGCATTAGTCACCACACCAAGTATACCAGTTGCTCTCTTTGCTCAGACTAGTGATGTGTGACTCAAATTGGCTCATGGACTTTAGCACTTCTCGTTACTTGTGTGGAGACCAACAACGCCTGCTTGGTTGGGTGTTACCTACTACAATTGACATTGCTACATTAGTCACCACGCCAAGTATACCAGTTGCTCTCTTTGCTCAGACTAGTGATGTGTGGCTCAAATTGGCTCATGGACTTTAGCACTTCTCATTACTTGTGTGGAGACCAACAATGCCTGCTTGGTTGGGTGTTGATAGGTCCAACACCCACTTGACCTTGATAGAAAATAAGTGCACCCTTGATTTGCTTCAGCGATCTAATTTCTCATCTTGCAAGCTTAACTCCACTCCGACGTCATCCCAACACAAACTGTTCAATGTTGACAATGAACAAATTTCTAGCCTTGCCGGATGTCGTAGTACAGTGGGTGCTTTTCAATACCTGACCCTTATCGTCTGGACATTATCTTTGCAGTCAATCAAGTTTCTCAATATATGCAATCTTCGACTATTAATCATAATAGGAAAAAATGAGCAAGTCATCTAATTCCATTATCCAACCTCTCAACATGTATAGGTAAAGTAGTGCTCCACAAGACAAAGGAAGGCAGATAAGGCAATTGCTATAAAGGCGATTGCCATACAAGGGACCACAATTAAGGTAACCATTATACAGGGAAACAATAAAAAATGAAATAACAAATAAGGAAGACTGTAGGAGCTGACATAGTAGGAATATGTCAACATTCTCCCTAAAGTTGGAGTATAGATGTCAACCATACTTAGCTTGGAACAACCTATATCAAATGCTTCACATGGAAAGGGTGAAGATGCCAGTCGTCTAGTTGTCTGAAGCAACATATGTTGTGCGTAACAGCCTATGTTGGATCAAATCTCTAGTATAGTGTGAGTCAACTTCCACATGCTTGGTGCAATCATAGAACACGGGATTGTTGACAATATACGTGGTAGCCCTATTGTCACATCTCATTTCCATGGGCTTCTCAATATGAACATGTAGAGCCCGCAATAAGGACCTAATCCAAACCAACTCAGTAGCAGTCTGGGCCATGGCCTTGTATTCTGACTCGCACTAGAACGAGAGATCATAGCTTGCTTTTTACTCCTCCAGGTAATCAGGTTCCTTGCAACAAAAGTACAGAAGCCTATACTAGACTTCCCATCTGCAACACACCCTGCATAATCTACATCGAGATCCCACCACAGTCATAGGAGCCCCATCCTGAAAGAAAATACCTCGTCTAGGTACTTTCTTCAAGTACCTAAACACCTACATAGCAACCTGCCAATGTTGCATGGTTGGTCTATCCAGAAACTGACTGAGCTTGCCTATAGAAATTGTAATATTGAGTCGTGTAATGGTCAGATGAGTAGCTTGTCAACCAACTGTCTGTATGATTTGCTATTAGTTGTCTCTGCCTCTGCCTCCTTATCATGAAGATGTGCCTTGGGATCCATAGGAATGTTGGTTGGCTTGGACCTCAGGATACCTGTCTCCTGAAGAACATCCAACGCATACTTGTGTTGAAAGAGAACAATCTCATCTCTACTCCTAGCCACCTCAATCCCCAGAAAGTATCTATGCTGACCAAGATCCTTCATTATAAACTGTCACGCAAGAGACTCCTTGACCTAACTTATCCCAGCCTCATCGTCACCGGTGTTAATCAGATCATCCACATAAACTATGAGTGCCATGCCACCACATCATTCTCTATTTTCCTGACAAACAGAGAATGATCTGAGGAAGATCTCTACATCCCCATCTTCTGCAACACATCTGAGAGCTTCTAAAATCATGCTCTGCTTCAGGCCATAGATGGCCTTCCTAAGTTTCCATACACACTCCCCCCCAACCTCAAAACCCGAGGGCTGCTGTATGTAAACCTCCTCTTGAATATTGCTATAGAGAGGCGTTCTTCACATCAAGCTAGTGCAACCGCCAATCTCTGTGAGCTGCAATAGAGATGAGTACAAGAACAGTGCCAAGTCGTGCAACAGGCGAGAAAGTGTCAAAGAGGTCCACCCCATACGTCTGGGTGAACTCGTTCAGCACCAACCTGGCCTTATACCTTGAAATAGACCTATTAGGGTTGTATTTCAAGGTAGAGACCCATCTGGAGCCAACCAATTGTGCGCCTGTAGAAAGTGAGGTAAGCTCCCAAGTCTATCTACTCTAGAGTACTGCCATCTCTTCCTTCATGGCTTGACGCCACATTAGATCAAGTATGACCTGCTGGTATGTAGACGGAATGTATGAGACTATAAGTGCTTTGCAGAATCTACCAAACTCAAAACCAAGGCCATCAGTAACCAAACTTCCTACAACACGGTATCTGGACTCACATGTGCGGGGTGCCTTCCTAATGGCAATAGGAAGATCAAAATCGTCTAACACCTTGTTTGAAGATCTGTAGAAGGAACGTCAGTACTACTGTGATCAGCACTATCAAGAGGATCAAGTCTGAACAAACTGTCACTGTCGCTGGATACCATCTCAACAATATGTGGAGCATCATCTGTTGGTAGGGAAGGTGGCCTCTGTAGTATTTAATGAGGTCTACTATACGTGCGCACGAACCATGCAATCTCTGAAAATCATCCAAGGAGGTCGTGGAACCTGAAGAAATAGGATGAGAAGTGGAGATCGAAATTCCTTCCAAAGCAACGGGAGGAATAGGCATGGGAGCCACATTATCATCAGAACTCATTTGTCCAGCGATTGAAAAGAACAATGTGGTCTCATGGAATGTCCCATCAGTGCTAACATAGTGCCTGATATGGTTGGGATAGTAACATCGATACCCTTCTGACTTTTGGAGTACCCTAAGAACACACACTTGATAGTGTGAGAAGCAAGCTTGTCACGACCTGGTGATGGCACATGAATGAAAGTAACACACCCAAAGGTCCTGAGAGACACATGGAAAAGCTTACCATTTGGATGTAGTAGGAGAATAAGTATTTGCTGGTAGAGAACTGAGCTCAGCATTCTATTAATAAGATAGCACGTAATCAAGACTGTATCCCCCCAGTATCTCTATGGAACGCTGTAGTAGATAAGAAGAGTACAAACAACCTCTAATAGATGTTTGTGTTTTTGCTCTGCAAGCCTATTCTACTGCTAGCTATGGGGACAAGTGATCTGGTGGATGATCCCTCGAGCCCTGTAGAATTTTGTAAGTCTCGCAGTACATAACTCGAGGGCATTATCTGTCCGTACAATTTTCACGATGGCAGACTACTGCATCTTGATCTTCGAAAGGAGTGTCTCTATAACACCTCCATCATTGCTTTGTTCTTCATAAGGAACACCCAGGACACTATGGAGAAATCATCAACAACTACAAGATAATAGCGATGTCCCATCTTATCTAGAACTCTACTCGGTCCCCAAACATTCATATGAAGTAACTCAAAAACAATCGTTGATCTAGGAGAAATACTAGTAGGAAAAGAAGATAGATGGCTAACCTAACTGGCAGGCATCACACCAAATAGTAATGGCAGGAGAGATATGTGGAATCACCTTTCTGAGGCGATCCAAAGGCAAGTGACTTAGACAAACATGCCACTGTAAGGCACTCCCACCATCATACCTCCTAGCTTCTGCAAATGGTTCCTACCCAAAATGATAAACACCATTCTTCTCTGTGCATCTAGCAATAGTTTTTTCATCAATAAACTTATCCTGGACAATACATCCAATATCATCGAAGATAACCCTATAATTAAGGTCCTTTGTAATCCTACTCACCGACAATAGACTCATGGGAAACTCCAGCACATCTAATGCTTTCAGCAACTGCAAAGTGGGGCTTACAGACTCCATCGTCCCTATCGCAATAACGGTATCCAATGCTATCTTTGCTCCTCCTAAGAGTGACATTGTGCCTAGCAGGGACCAAGGGATCAACCGACCACACAAAACTCTCCAAAATCATATATGAAATCAACTTTTCAAACATGCAAAATCATCATAACTCACAAGAAAGAATGATGTAACATGAAATCCAAATAATCTCTTCCTTGGAAATCAAGTTAGAATCATATAGCAATCCCTCCGAGTATCAAAAGGCGCATGCTAGGGCTAGGAGGGACCCCTAGCAGCCCTCAAAAGGACTACCGCTTTTCCCCTTGCTAGCATAAGGGCAACACAGGCCCACAGGCGGCACTACTGCCGACTGGTGGTGCCCTTACTGCTGCTACTACTGCAGATCACCACCGCCGCCACCGCTCCTATCGGCGCTGCTATTGTAGATCGAGGCAGTGGTGGCGTGAAGAGGCGAGGAGAGGAATTAGAGATTTGATGGATTGGATTGAAGGCTTATTTTGGTGGGATACCCGAGCGGCAATTTAGGATCACCGCTCTGATACCAAGTGGGAAAAAATGAGCAAGTAATCTTATTTCGTTGTCCAACCTCTCCATATATAGAGGTGGAGTAGAGTGCTCCACAAGACAAAGGGAGGTAGTTAAGGAAATTACTATAGAGGCAATTGCCATACAAGAGACCACAACTAAGACAACTACTATAAAGGCAATTGCCATACAAGGGACCACAATTAAGGTAACCATCACATAGGGAAACAATAAAAAAGGAAATAACAAATAAGGAGACCGTAGGGGTTAACATAGTAGGAATATGTCAACAATCATCTCAAAGTTGTGAAGCGTTATTTTCCAATACCTCAAAGGAACGAGCACAAATGGCCTCTATTTTACTAGAAATCCCAACTTAATACAAGGCTATGGAAATCTTTCTGCTTATTTTGATTCTAGTTGGTTAGGTAATCTAGATTATTGGTTATTGTATCTTTCTTGGGAATAATCTGATCTCTTGGAAAAGTAGAAAACAACGAAGCATTGCCAAGTCTAATACTGACGCAGAATATTGTGCTCTTGCCACCACCGTCAGGGAGATTAAATGGATTCATTCCATCCTCACCAATTTGGGAATCTGAAATCGACAGACACCTATGTTCTGTGACAATCGAAGTGCATGTGCACTTGCCATCAATCCTATTTTTGATTGGTCAAAACACATTCAGATTGTTCATCATTTTGTTTAGGAAATGGTCCAGAATGGTGAAATTGTTGTTCTTCATATATCCACAGACAAGTAGCTAGATTGCTGATATTCTTACCAAGGCGGTTTCGGTTAAAGTTTTTCGTGTTCTGAAAGACAAACTACACACTTCTTAGCCCTGTGCTCAGTTTACAAGTGGATGATAGAATTATAATTCAAAAGGGTCACTTGTAAATATTTATTAATGTGTGGGTCACTTATGATATTTGTAATTTTCTTAGGCAGTAAGAAACCCCATGTATTATAAATAAGTTTCCTAAGACCTCCTCTCAAATCACTAAGACTTGTTGTAGCCTAGGCCTAAATATTGAAAGGCAAAATGCCTCTCGAATTGGGTTATCAATTTCTCATCTTGTGTGATATTTGAAATCAATAAAGTGACATTAAAATCACCCCCAAGCAAGAAAAGTGGATCATCAAAAAACTAAACTACAAACAGTAGATTGTCCCACAGGGTGACTCTAAGCGTCACGTTGCAAGATCCATACACATAGGTGGATTTCATGGAAAGACCATCCAATATTCTTTTAACATTAATGCAAGAATGCAATTGCCAAACCATTACTGCTTCAAATCAAAAAATTCTCTACCCAAGAAGTAAGCAATCCCCAAAATTTTCCTGAGTAACTGCCCTTAATCGATCAAACTTTAAACACTAACTTGTTGTCGGAGTAAAACATCACATTGTTCAAGCTTTGTCTCCTGTAGAAATAAGATATCTGGGCTCCAATCCATTAAGTAATTTTTAGTAGCATGTCGACAAGTCTGATCACAAAGACCCTAACTTTCCAGCTCTGAATCTTAATTTAGCGCAACAAATTCCCTTTCCCTTGAGAGCTCCTATCACTTTGGCAATGACTGTAACACCATCCAAGGCTTTAAGTACTACTCCCAGCATTCATCACGAACTGACCATGTCTTGAGTCTCATCATAGCCCCCCTTTATGTGGTTTCCAACACAACCACTCCCATCAATTCATACCCACTATCACTAGCACCATCTAGTACGTTAACATCTCCTTGCTACGGTGCAGCACCCATTAAAGACGTGTCTACAACTAGGAGGATAGCCGAAGTTGCATCAGTCTCTCCCCCATTCAAAAAATCAGACTCCTTTGTCATACTTCTGTACCATACATATATGGCAATCGAGGATGCCATGTAAGGTCCAGCACTGAACTCATCCAAAATATAGCAACCACATTCTCCTGCTCGAAACAAGAAAAATGCTCTTCCACACAAATTTGTCTTAATAATCATTACTGCCACCTCAAGAAAGTTTCCCAATAACATGTCGTTACAATCTACAGCGTTGCAACTTTCCCGTTGGGCCTCCACAACTTCCATGGTCTCGCTGGAATTGCAGCTATCGACGACCAAGGAGCCTTCTTCCTCGTCAAAGTAGCCACCTTTGTCAACTTTGTCTTATTGCCATCCAAGAAAAGCAATTAAACCGCTAGGACCTCATCAAGGGAGCTCCAAACATGGTGGTCATGTAGGGGTTAGTCAAATAACCCAAGATGGGTCACCTAAACAAAGAAACAACTTGGATGGAAGATTGTCCAAGTTGAACACTTTCAGGTCCACTTCTAGCCATCGCAAATCCACCACATCAAGGGTCAAGATTCGACAAGCCTGGAGAATAGCAAACCCAAAGACCAAAGCCCTGACAACCACCAATGTCCTCAAGTAGAGCAGAATGGCAAGAAGCTGCAGCCAAGTCATTGTCCTCGATAGTGGCCTCTCCTCGGATGCACCATCATTTATGGAAGGAAGACTCCAAGAAACTGAACCTCTTACAACATTAAACATTTGAAAGCAAAGGTCCCTTAATACCTGTTAGTCAAGAGAATTGAATGATTCGATCCTCGGTGGCATTGCGAAAGCGTGTAAATTGGTTGTTTAAAATTTTCTTTGAATCAATAATCAGATAGATGCCTGGAAATCCAAATAATGGAAATCGAGAAATTAGTAACGACCTAAATAACTGGAACCACATGAAAAGATCTAGTATCTCCCCATTTCAAATTATCCACAAGTAGTGACCTGTGGGGCGATGTAGCACAGCATCCCAAGTGTTATGCCACCTCAAACAAGTCCCAACCTTGTGCAACTCTCTTCTTGTTGGCAAATGGATGAGACCCTTTGCATAAAAAAAACTCAATTCTGTCGTGTGCAGCACAGCCCCTTCGTACCCCATGAACTTCTTTACAGTCTTCGAGGCGATAATCACCCCTTTTCTCCACCAGGAATTGGCTTACGCAACCCAAGGGTTTAAGGTCAACAAGATCAGACATTCAACAATAGTTCTGGATGTCTAGAACCATCGCTAGACTTCTCTTGAAGACCTTGGACATCTAGAATAAAGAGCTTTGGATGTCTAAGAAGAGGTTTGGATGTCCCCTATGCTTTCAAGACCTCTCCTCAAGTAGTTGGGAGTCCAAAAGAGGAAGGAGAGGAGAGGTGTCATCCTCTCTCTTTGTTTGCTCTCTCTCTCTCTCTCTCTAGTAGAAGGGATTCGCATACAATAATTAGGATGATTAGGGTTTTCACTTGACTTTAGGGAGATATTTATATGCAATCCACTACTCCTAATATGATGGTGGCCATTGGATCAAATCCAATAGCTAGGGATTAATTCTCATTGAATTTTGCAACAATCCAACTATTTTGGAGATTTGGATTTAAGTATCCAAAGACATTTTAATTGCATCCAATACCAAATCATATTTGCTCCAATTAAATGTCCAATCAAATACCTATTTAATTCATTAAATAATATTTGACTTCTATTCAATTATGAACCCATCAAAATCATTATTAATTTCATCACGTCGACAATAAAGGGTTTAGGAATCAAGATTTATAATGCCATGCCTCCTTCAGGCATTCCAAATATCTATAAATCCATCACACTAGAAGACATGTAACTTTTAGAATTAAATCCGAAATTCACTATCCATCCTATCATGAGTTACATATTTTTCATGTTCTTCTTATAATATTCAAATGAGAACAAAGACCAGCTCTTTTCCTAAAAGACTATCTTCTTCTCTTTCATGTTTGGGTTTGATCAAGATCCATAGGACCATGCATGGAATTTTGAACTTCCCAATATACACGAAGCAAGCCCGTGTCTCCCGATCTATTGTGTACACTTATGATGACAGATCTATGTGATCCTTTCGAGAGACCATATATTTCCTATGCTCTTATATGCAAACCAACTTTTTAGTCTCAACACTAAGGTAGATGCATTGACTATTGGTCTGCCAAATGTGTATATTCAAGCATAGAGACACATATCTGTCTCAGGTCAAAAGATACACCTCCATAACTTCCACATCTCCATCTCGTTAAGTCAGCTTTTTAGCTCAACCTATGTGACAGCCTTGAGTCTCTATTCCTATGCAGAGATGGGCATCAAGTGTATGAGTCAAGCAACAACCTCTCAAGAAGATTTTGCCATCTCTTCTTAGACTAGAGACAATAGTTAGATATCATGATAGCTCTTGATGACTTATTGAAATCCTTGATCCAAACCATTTGGATCTTCGAGACTTGCCATTGGTATATCTAACATAGCTACACTACATTTTCCCAATTGTACTAAGGGACCCATCTAACCATATTAGTGTATCCACGTGATGATCTTAATTCATATTTGAATCATTGATCGACTGATTCATCTCAGGTTGGCTCATCCAAGGCACATAACTCCAATACCTTGGGAGAGCACCCTTGGAAGAGAACCTTGCCCTCCCTGAGGAACCCAAGCCTTCAACCTGATGAATCTGGGAAAGTCCTCATTAGTGCCAACTCGACAGTCTCCAGAGAGCCTCTGATACGGAGATTCAAGGAGCCTAATGAAGGGAACCATGGAACAGAAACCACGACTAAACATTCAAGTCATCCACCTTGTTGGTTAGCTTCATTAATGTCAATCTTCTTACATCCCACCTGTGGACAAGAGTGTTAGCAATGGCCCACACCATGACAGGCCACGCAAACAACTAAGTTGTGACACTCAGCTGCATGATGCCCCATCCCCCTACAATGAAAGCAAAGAACCCCACACTTGTAGAGAGGAAAACCTTCCTTCCATTGCCTCCTACATCTCCCTTTCACCATCTTCCATTCCCCCTCACCTTCGTATCTTCCCACTCCCTCGTGCTCATTTCTCTCCGCACCTTCTCATCACCCTCACGCTTATCTCTCCGAGATCTCCTAAACATATCTCTAGCAAAGTCATCTCTTCCTAGTGTTAGGAAAAACATCTACCTCCTCCTAAAAGCACATATTTATATCCAATTTTACTTTTGTCTCCCTAAAAATAGAGGCTTATGCCTTGATCCTCTCAAGGCTTAGGCCTTGCCTCAATAACACAAAATTGTCTCATTTCACCACACATTTTTTAACCTTGGATCTTGAATCTAAGCCCAAGAATGGCTATGATACTTCTGAGTGAAGGTGAAAAATCCATGTAGCACCCCACCAAATGTAAGTAAAGGCTTATTGTTGTTATTATTGATATTTTTTCCCAATTTTTCTAACGATGTGGATGTAATTTTATCATTGTTGAGAGAATAATCAATTGTCTTGTTGAAAATAGAATCCCCTAACCTCTTTATATAGAAAGTCAAGTTAGAAAAATTACATACTAAAACCAACAAGAAATAAAAATAGTAAACAGGAATAGAAAATAACTAGAACTCTCAACCTAAATAAAGCAAACCTATAACAAACTAAACTTAGTAACTGTCCTTCCCCCCTCCCCCCAAGTTGGAATGTGGAGAACACAGCCAACTTGTAGACAAAAAGCAAAACAAGCTCCCCTTAATGACAACATCGTCAAGCTGTAGGAGCTGGAAGGTAGGTAAGCAGGTAGGCAAGCATAGTAGAAGTAGTCTCCTTACACCAATGGAAGCCCTTTTCTCTAGAAGAAAGGAAAAAGTACTGGAAAGAGGCATGCATGTAGGAGATAGCAGGTAGGTAGGAGACAATCCCAAGCAAACAAGCAGGCAGTAGACAACAGACAAAAGGAGGAGATGAGAACCATGATCAATTCACCCGCTAGTCATCAGCATCATCTACATCTTCAAAAGGATTAACATAGGTAGAATTAGGAGCAGGGTTGGTGATGAATCCCAAAGAGACATCAGTAACAATCCCAATAGCAATAATAGAGGATCGCTCATTCCTCAAAAGCATCCTCAAATGGTCCATCTCCTTTGAAGGGCATGGAAGGTTGTGTTAGAATAGTATCAAGAATTGAAGTCTCCATTGTGGTCAACCACAGTGACCACCAGAGTGACCACCCACCCTCTAGAAGCAACAAGGGCAGAGGTGTCAGGAATCATAGTAGGAGCAGATGGTGGCCCGTCAATATCAAGTTTATAAAGGTAGCCATAAACCATCTCCAAATTTGGCACCGTGTCAAAAGATAAGATTTGATCGCATGCCAACCGGTACCATGGTGTACGACCGTCTAGGAAATGGTAGGTCTAGCACTCTACTCATTCAGCAACCTATTTCTCATAACAAGCAAGATGGAAGTTAGCGAGCTCTTCGAATGGGCCCTCCAAGGTGTTGAAATACTCAACTAGGGAGAAAGTGCCCTTGTTGGTATTCAGATCCCTTTATAAATGTCTACACGTCATGAACTACTCTTTTGAAGAAAGTACCTCTTCCATAGTGTCTCCCATATTTCATTGGTAGACTCCTTGTAAATCATGTTGGCTGTACTCTTTGGGTTGATGTTATTCATAAACCAATTCATGACCAAGAAGTTGTCCTCTCACTTTTTGTACTCCGTGCCATCCTTGTTAGGGGCCTTGTCAGTTATCATGTGCAACTTGTCCTATCCGTTAACAATGATGTGAAAGGTACATGACCAAATCATGTAATTCCGGAAACCAAATGAATTGATTGTGCTTCCTTGAATTAGAACAGAAGCTGCAACCTTAGCCTCGAAAGTCAGTCAAGGATTCTGCTTCAGCCATCAAGAGGAGGGGGGGTACACATGAGAGAGATCATGCACGAGAGGGAGAAAGAGAGGATTGCATATAAAAGAGGAGAGCTAGGGTAGCAGTTCCTAACTAGAAGATAGCTAGGAGACCATGGTTAGGGTGTGATCAAGTAATGGCGTCGATCAGGAAGAGGATTAGTCATGGCAAGAGAGCCACAGCAATAGCAACCACACAGAAGTGTTAATAGAGTAGGCAACAACCTCGGTAAAGGGCTCATGCATGAGAGAGAAGGAGAAGGAGAGGAAGAGAGAGCAGTGACGCCTCTATTCCTCTTAGGCAACGGTGGTAAGAGAAAGAGAAGGGGAGGGTTGGCGACGCCTCCTAGGTAGGAGAGAGAGGGGTGGTGACACCTCTCAAAGAGGGGGCGAGGGGCCTAGGGTTGATGTTTTTCCAAGGCTACAAAAATCGATCTATACGGCCAATTAATTGTATGCGGTCGAGAATCGAACCGTATATCAATATTTAGGCCTATAATCAGGTGGACTGATTAATCAGCTAATTATCCAATTAATCGATTGATTAATCGTCTGATCGAACATTGAGAATTAAATTTTTTGTCTACATTGGTACATCGATGAGAAAACCCTACCCGACTTCATCCCTCTTCCCCTACATTTGAATCTTATGAAACCCTAAAGCTACATCCCTCTCTTCAATTCTCCTCAATCCTCCATTACCACAGCCCTCCCTGTTGCATGTCGAGTCTCCTTAAGACAATATACATATCAAAAAAATAATACTAATACATGTGTATATTTTCAATTTGTATATATGTATATATAATATGTATAACATTATATTTAATTATATTTAAATTTTTAAATACTTAAAAATACTAAATTGATTAATCACCCGCATACCATATACTCCTTAGTCGGTGACCTCACCGAGTGAATACCAACTGCTGATTTTTGTGACCTTGGGTTTTTCCCTACTCGAATACAGGTGGAGAGAATAATCAATCTTATTGAAAATAAAGACCCTAACCTCTTTATATATAGAGTTAGGTTAAAAAGGTTGCATACTAAGCACAACAAGAAATAAAATAGCAAACAAGAATAGAAAATAACTAGAATTCTCAACCTAAATAAAGCAAACCTATAACTAACTAAACTTAGTAACTCTAACAATCATTATTCCATAATATCTGAGGGATTAGTTTCCAATATGAAAATTGTGCTCTTTGTATAGATCCTTTCATTTAAATTTTTAAAGCACATAATCAAACAAGACAATGGACCCATTATGCCCATGGATTTATTGGCCTTCTTCCGAAAATGGCAAGCCAACTAGTTTAGAAACAGTAGAACAATATTGGCTACAACCACAGTAGCAATCCCTTATATCAATATCCACATGGGTACAACAAGTAAACCCTTCCCCATATTAAGTAGGGTAGCTACATGGATTTTTTATCTCAAGATATATATTTTTTGGATTCTCCTTTTCATAGTTCTAGTTTTATTATGAATTTATTGTAAATATATCCTTTCAAAAAAAAATATATAATTCTTGTAAATATCCAAATACCCTAATGGGCTTAAATATTTAATCATAATAAATTCTTTTTGTGTCAGCTCATATTGGTGTTTATCTGCACAATATCTCAAGTATCTACTCCCTCCGTAAGAGCTTGCTAAAGCATTTGTTCCATGAGAACTTTGACATCATTTTCTTTATTGTCCTTGTTTATCCTCCTCTAAGAAAAATTTGATATCATTTTTCTTCTTTGTTTGGGCAACTTTTCCATGGTTTAGTTTACTCTAGCTTTGAAAGGCCCCTACCTTTTTCAAGCACCCTAATCATAGTGTCTTGGTGTAAAGAATTCACCTAGCTAGCTAACTTCCCACACTATAATTGTCATAATACTAACACAGATTGCCAATCTTGAGAGAAATAGAGAAAGAGTAAAGTTAAGGATTCCTTTTTTTTTATCAAGCAACAAAGAAATGGGATAGTAATCTAAAATCAAGAAAGCTAGCTAAAGGTCAAATATCGGTTCATTGAGCAACATTGATGCTCTTTCTACTATTTTTAACCAAGTATTAAACATCAACCATTTGCTTCACCCAGGTTGCTTCCTAGTTGCAAGCAAGCAAAAACGTTGTTAACAAACAATCTATCTTTCATTCTAGAATAGAAGAGGGATCTTGAATTAAAAGAAAATTACAATTCATAGAAAGTGATTTCTAGGGAATACAATTCAAAGATGGATGCTTAGACTATAAAATTTTGTGAAAGATAACAACCAATAGCAAAGGATCTTGGTTAAGCAATATTGCTTAACTTCATTTAACTGCAGAGGTTCTTACATACTTGTTGAACCAACTGAGTTACCAGCCACGACTTATAAGATATTTCAAAACAAGCAAGTATAGGGAGCACATTAGTTGTACCAAAACTCATATCCACATCACATGCAATAAAACTTTAAAAGAAAATGATGGCCTTTCAAAACTTGCCCACTCTCGAACATCAAAACATTAAAGCTTATTGTAAAGACCCGTTCTGTCCTGAGCCTTTTAAGACGTCTGGACTGTCGGTCAGACATCTAGTCAGACGTCTGGACTGTCGGTCAGACATAACTCCTTCCCGGATGTCTGGAAATCAAAATTTTGGTACGAGCCTTCACGTCTGCGTGCGTGCTGCGTGCAGATAGTACCCTCTTCTCTCTTTTTCCCTCCTCTCTCCTTCCAAACCCTAACGAGCCTTATAAAAACCCCTCTCCCCCTCCCTTTCTTCCCCACTACACCACTACCAGCCACCTTCCCTTCCTCTCCACCCCAGCGAGAGGAGCTAGCGCGAGAGCGGAGATGAGGAGGAGAGGCGACATGAGGAGAGGAGGAAGAGCTTGAGCTCGCGAGCTCGTGGGAGCTCGTCGGAGGGTGCACAGCCGGAGCAACGGGTGCGGGAGGAGGAGTGCATTGGGGGAGTCGTCCCCGACACTACTGCAGCCAAGGAGGCGAGGCCGCGGCTACGCGCGGCGAGGGAGAGCAGGAAGAGGTTCTGGTTCTGGGATTTTTCCATAATCAGACGTCTGGTGTGACGTCCAGATGACGGGGCAAACGTTTGGTGACTACACCGGACGTCTGAAAGCAAATCTTCGCGAAGGTACGTTTCCTTTTGTGGATACGACCATGTAGGCCACTCCACAACTACATTTTGCATGGCTAATTGTGGGCGATTTTGCTGTCGCGTGCAGGGATTGCTTCGGGAAGGCGCAGGACATGCCCTCCCATGCGTTTCGGACGTCTAGACAGCTTACCAGATGATCGGAAGCACTCCCACACGTCTGAGAGAGAGGTCGGACGTCTGGAGCTGGGTCCAGACGGTCGGGAAGAGGTTCTGGACGTCTGAGGTTGACATGGAACATGAGGTGAGTTCCTGTTTACTTTTAAGACGTCTGGACATTGTGTCAGACGTCTGATTTGGGTCTATAACCCTATTTTTGACCCGTTTAGGGTCCGTTGAGGTCCGTTTTACGCAAACAAGTTATCGGTATTTTCCTTGAGAGTTCCTCTACTTGTTAGAAGACCTTTTATACTGTTTTGAATGTTCCATTGTGATTTTTCCTTGATTATAGGACATCGTTCCATTGCGGGTTCGGAGCTTGTTGAGACACGAAAGCCTACCGTTCGAGCCCCCAATACTCCTGAGTTATCTGGTAGAGTGGCTTTCTCGAGCTTAATTATAAAACCTGAATGCATATATAGATTAAATAACTAGAACCTAGAATATGACATGAATCTTAAGATGAGAAGTTACTTGAAATGTCTGTATGAGTGGTTGAATTACAGTTTTGAATGAATAAATAGAAATATTAACAACTACCTGTTAATGAACAAGAGCTTCCTGTGAATTATGAAATACCTATGCTAGTTAAACAATTACATGTGACATTACCTGCTGTATACGTTAAATGATAGAAATACGAGCTGCATGTGTATAACCTGAGAATGGAAATGTGAATGATAAAACCTGGTATGGAATGGCATGAGAAATATGAGCATGAACCCTACGGGGAATTAGGAGTAAAGCTCCTGAAAATAAATGGAATGGATCTGGAAATGTGAATAGGAAGTGTGTTGACTCTTGAGTGCGTGGTATAAAGGAGAGCAACTGTCCCCTATTTAGTGTAGAGCGGAGCTAGCCGCCCTTAGGTTGGGACCGGGGGTTAGGATTGGCCACTCTGCACAGACTTCTTGGCCCTCGCTTATACTGTACCGGGGAGAGCTACTAGTATAGGGAGGAAGCTAGCCACCCCACGGGGCCCAGGGTCCAGCTAGTCACCCTACACCGATTTGTTAGGCCCACTAGATAAACCAGGGTAGTCAAAAGAGGGTGCGCAGACTGTGAAGAGGCGACACCCCTTTTTGGTTCTGAGGGGCTAGACCCCTGTTACTAAGAGGGCTAGGCTCTATACTGTTCTGTGCTGTACTTGGGCATACTCGTTAGCGGAAACGACTAACCGTGTGTCAGTGCGGAGTAGCTACCCGTGCGCTTATAGCGCGTGCCGTAGTCACCGCTACGTCTGTCCGTGACCTTGGGGTGGTTGACTAGGTGTAGGATCACCACAGGGGACTCTCCCAGCCAGGAGAGCACCACGTGTGCCTTCTACTCTTCAGAAAAGACTGCAATCAAGATCGTTCCCATGAGGAACATTCAAGATCAAGAAAGAAATCTGAAAAGAATAAACCAATGGGTGAAAAGGAATAAATTGTAAAATAAATAAATTGGAATATATAGTTTACCTGTTAGCTTTTACTGCTTTAGTTAGTTGGTTGCCACTCTACTCAACGTTCGCTGACTTTGTTACTCATAAACCTTTTTAGGTCTAGGTGTTGAGCAGCCTAAGTCTCCGACTGCAGAGGGTGCTGGATCCAGTAGAGCCCAGTAGCAGTAGCCTTCTTGTTGTAGTACTTTCTGTTGTAGTGAATTTCAGACTCTTGTTATCTTACGTTTCCGTACCTTGTTTCCGTTTTACTATTGTGGTGGTGATATGTACTGTTAGCAGCTTTTATTTCTTTTACTGTTAGTTACATAGCATGGTGAATGTGGTTTACTTTCCTTCTTTTTTGTTATTTCTTGTTGGACGACTGGATCTTGGGATCAGTCGAGTCGAGTCGATCTCGTGTCCTATAGGAATTCAGGAACCGGATCATAACACTTATTAACCAAATCTACCTCAAATGGTAGTACATGGGACCTTCGTTACCTCCAATGTCAACCTCCCATATCCTCTAAAAAAAGCCATATAACAATGATATAAATTCCTTTCTTCTCAAAACTTTACCAACCAACGACCTCAGTAAGATTTACTCTCGAGATCCCCGGCACTCTCATCTTTAGGACCTCTCCTCACCTACATGACTTCCCTATTAAAGTCTCATAAGATAGATACAAACTTTTAGAATCCCTATAAAAGTCTCATAAGGTAGCTACAAAGTTCTAGGATCCTAAACACGATTGTTTCCTCTTATCAAAAAAACTCCTAAGCAATTACCTTAAAACATGGATTAGGACTTAATCAAGTAAGTGAAAATTACAACCAAAAACAAAGGTGTCCAACCATAATACTGACAAGATAATAGGTAGACATAGAGGACTATGAGATTGCAGACAATCAAAGTGCAATTAATAACTACAAAGTTCACAAATCCTAAGTAGCAAGTATCAATCTAGGAGACGACAATGAACCCAATCCTTTTGTAGCTATATGAATGATCCTCCACAAGGAGGTTTCCTCCTGAAAGTAATTATTATCATACAAAAGGACACCCGCATTTAGATTCTTAAGTCTTTCTTAGAGTAATCCCCATGTGGTGTTAAAGACTTTAAGAGATTTTTTTTCTAGCAAGTATACCAATAAGTAGCATTTCTAGGTTTTGCAATGACATGATTTGTGAACAATGTATTAATAAACTCCCAATAAGCATGTATTTTTAAACCATCCCATTCTTGTGATCATGATATTACTCATGCATTACTTTGGGTTATAGTTCTAGCGAGGAATTATTCCATACATTATGTTCTGGTGAGAATAAGAGATTCAAAATGTACCTCTGAGAATGTTAGAGAGGCAGTTTTTTGTTTCTTCCGACTAGCAAAAATGATTGCCGAGACAGCTTCACTAGAGTTTGTAGCTAAGGGCATGGCAATGAAGGATATAAAGAAAGAAGGAATATGGGTTGCAGTTGAGAAATTGTCAACAACATCGACTAGAGGATCAGCAAATACAGCTGCCATGGCGGCTCCCAACAGCAGCAATGATATAGCCTTAACCCATATCCAACTTGGATTATCCTTGTTTTCATCCTTAATATCATTATGATTGTCATCCTCGTCACCATTCCTTTCAATCAGCATGTCATGCTCTCGTCTTGTTTGCTGTACACGTATCGAGGAAGTCAGAATGCTACATTCCTTGCGTAAAGTAGTTAAAAATAGGGAAAAATGTAACTAGCCTACCTCATGGAAATAATCTACAAATTCTTCGTATCTATTAGAATAAGGTACAGTGTGCTTCGCTTGATTGAGCCATCTTTTCACTCCAGAGATGAATTCCACGAGGTCGATATTCTCATCTTGTGATGTATCAAAATCCTTCATTACTCGATCTGCGACATCATCACAATCCAAATGCATCCCTACCATCAGTGCTCTTAGCTCGGAATGTGTTATAACATTGTTCGAATCAATATCTATTCTTTGAAACAACCTGCAAATGAATGATAGGCAAGATCATATTAATGGCAAGAAAAAAAATGCTCTACTTTTCAAGTGGGTGCATACTTTTCAATGGCATTTTCATCCACCCGACCATCTTCAGTAAGTAGTCGTTCAAATCCAAGCGGCCCCTCAATATGCACATGCCTTAAAAAACCAGAAATTGCATACTGAAGTTTAGCATATTCAAGCCTGCGCTTCAAAATCCATGGTTGATAAATCTGAAAAGAAAAAAGTAAAATGAGCTTAAGATAGGCCATCATAAAATAGCTAACAAAATAATGCTAATAACATTATTACTTTATTGTTGTACATCAATACCTGCATAGCAGTTCTCATCCATTAAGAGTCAGTGATGATAATAATGCAAGGTTTGCAAGTCAACGTGCTAAGTATCACAAGGAAAACAAAATCACCAGAAATTGTATGATTTTAAATCAAATTATTCGAATTGGATTGGACTTCAATTTACTTGTCATTCAATTCAATCAATTCAAATGGAACAAATTGAATATAAGTTCGTTATTTGGATTCGGTAGCCTTAACGAATTAAATCTTTTTTCCTTTTGAATTGGATTCAATATATATATATATATATATATATATATATATATATATATATAGACACACACACATGAATTTTATTTTCTAAATATAATGCCTAAAAAATTAAAAATGAGGACCACTTAAATGTCATGTGACGAAGATTACATGATTAATATCAATACCACCTAAAGTTCTGAAAGTGATATTGCAACAAATTGATATTAATCTAATATACCGTAAAAAATCTGTGTATATTATTCCAATCATTACATGTTCCTAAAAAGATAGAACCGGCTATTGCTAATCTACAGGAAAATTCTAAACATAGATGTCAATTTGGTTAGTAATGTTGATAATACAAAAGTGAAATATGAAAAGTATTAACTAACATACTTGAAGAAGGTGCAAATTTTCCTACCTTACATCATTCAAATAAGGGAGGGAAACTTGTTAAAATAATGAACAAAACTTGCAACAATAAAGAATGATCGTTGTAATGTCATTTGTATGCATTTGTAATGCATGAGTATGTGGTCATAGCAAATTAAAACTCGCATGCTTTGTAAGAAGGTAGTGCTTATGTTATAATGACTAACTTGATTAAAAAATTTATCTATCATTGATAAAATATATGTTACACATAACGTCGCATCAAAACTAGCTGATACAATTGCATTTATTGGGATTTATAATAATGGAGACACTTGCTTTAGAATGTTTCGTTTGTATTGTAACATATATGCTATGACGTCATTGTATAATACATATTACAAAATTATATTGCTTCTATGTATTCTATATTGTGATACAAAATTCCTCCTCTTGAAAGGTAGTAATACAACTTTCAAATGTGACTATAACTTATTATGTTGTTATTCAAACATGTAATATGTTATAATACAATTAGATGGATCAATATAGTGAACATATATTAATTGATGAATGATTAAAGAATGTCATTTCTTGTATTATAAAACAAAACCAAACAAAATGAGTAACTTAAATAACAATAGAATGTACTCATCTAACACAAAAAGGTGATGTGAAACATTTGAGGGAATAGTGTGTTGAAATGTGTGATATAAAAGGAAGTTGAAGCAATGGAACAGCGAAGTGATGGAAATACAAAAGGTGACGTGAAAAGGAAGTAAGAAATTCAAAAGAAAAAAAGAAACCAAATCCCACACCACTTAAGAAATAATCACGTTGAATATTCCATATTTGTTTTATCCATAAATAATATGATGAATATGATTAATAAATCCGCTGGGAGATGGGTGATTTTGAGCACATATCTCACAACCATAATAATTTAAATATGCTGGATTCACCCATGTGGAGAAGCATGGTGCGATCGGATGTTCGAGCTTATTTGTAAAACTATGAGTGTTGTACTTAGTAAATACTTTCCATTATCAAATAAATAAGCTCACAACTATGACTGTTAGATCTCTCAATGACACGATGAACCTGCTGTTGGCCGTGTGAAATGATTTTAAGTCACACTTAAAATCACTAATTATATTTGAAATTATCTAATCATATTTATTGTGTTATTTATGTAACACTTTTCATGCCTCTTCCCAACATTTCTCTTTATTCGTTATTTTGCCGTGCATCATTTTATTCGCCATTATATCTCCTCGCTAGCAACATCTTTGCTCATGACCAACATCTCTCTTTTTTTAATGTCTTTCTCTTTCTTGTCAACCGTCGGTCACCGTGTACGATTCTTTCGCATTCCTTTTGTCATTATATAGTATATTAAAAGGTTTCCTCTCACACGAATTCACGTTATATTTTCTTGTATTACAAAATTATGTGCATCAAACTAATGTATTACAATTATTTTTAGCATTATATTATAACATTGTGGATTTAATATTATTTTGTTATACAAATCTAAGATGTTCCATCTGTTGTATTATAATAATTTTTGATGTTATATTACAACAATTTAAATGCAGGTCACTTACTAAAGTTCATTCTTGTAATACAACAAGTCAATGCTTAAATCAACCATTGATGATATTATTAAGACTTAGACTATCTTATAGTGTATTACAACTTTTTCTCTAACACAAATCCATGTGATATTTTCTTAGATTACAAAATTATGTTGAATCAAATTGATGTATTACAAATATTTTTAGCATTATATTACAATATTGTGCCTTCAATATAGTTTTGTTCTACAAACCTAAGATGCTCCATCTGTTGTATTACAATAATTTTTGACATTGTATTACAACAATTTGGATGCAAGGTACTTCATAAAGTCCATTCTTATAATACTACGTTGTTACAACATGTTTATTGATTTATTACAAAACATGTTAGTTTCGTTACAATGGAATATACATAATGTTATAATCATTGCTCCTTATAGTTACAATACTTCATCATTTTAACTTCTCTTTTTTTTAATGATTGAAGGTCTAGATTTTCTCAATTCATTATCAGATTTTTTTGGAGTCTCCAACAATTAAGTTAATTAACTATTATTTTTATTTTAATATTTTTTATATTAAGAGCTATATTTTCATATTACTAGTTAATCCAATTATCTATTTATAGAATGTGTCGATTTGTGTAATTATGATCAAAAAGTTTATAATGAGAATTGTCCGTGCATTCTTTTTTTTGGGTAAGGGCCTTTATTTTTAATGTTGTTACGATACCACCTTCCTTCATTTAGGTGGCATTTGTTATGTTTGTGTGATCTCTATCCAGGGAATCACAAATGGTGTTCATTTAACATTTTATAGGCATTGTGTTACTTAGATAACGCCCCTATCCAGGGAATCACAACTTTGGGGTCTCTTATTCAAATGAAATTTCAAACACATCTTATAATAATTGATTTTAATCTCTAAAGTTTCACAATGATATGTGATTCATAGAATAAGTTAAAAGTGAGTTAGCCACATTTTACCCATATATGTATATGTAGTCGCTTAATATTTTTTTTTCAAACAAAGCTCAAGTCACCTCAACATTTACATGGACTTGCTTGGATGATTGGATAACATCGTGAACTCTTAAATAGCCAATAAGCTCGAAAATCTTTCCAAAGATTTTTTTTTAAATTTTTACATAGATGTCATTGAAATTTTTAAAAATTACTTTCTTATTATTCACTTCTCAATATTACTTTAAATGTCATCGAAAAACTAATGCCATTTTCACAACACTTTTAATGGTGTTGTACATAAAACATAAATTTATTTTGCTACCCTTAAAACTTTTTTAAATTACAAAGATATTTACAAATTCCATTAAAATATTTGAAAATTACTTTATTATCATTCACTTTTCAATATCACTTTAAATGTCATTAAAAAAATCACACCATTTCCATAATTATCACCACTCGTAACTTAAGGATGTTATACTTATGAAAATTTATATTTCTACCTTCAGAGCTTATTTTCTTTCTATTTCCTACCTTCAATTTTTTCTCCTTCCACCCCACTCCACCTCCTTGTCCTCCTCCTCACCTCCACCACCCACCACCACCACCCTCCGCCTACTCCCTCCTCCTTGCTATGTACGCACCACCAGCGTCGCTGCCCCCTTTCTCCCCCTCCTTGTTGCACACCACCCACCACTCACCACTACCACCCTCCCCCTCCTTGTTGTACATGACCACCACCGAGACCCTCCTCCTCCCTCCTTGCTTCACACAACAACCACCCTCCTCCCTAGGACACATGACCACCACCCTCCCCTTGCACCCTCCTCCCCAGTGTAGTGGGGGTGATGGGTGGTGGTGGTCATCGTGTGTAGAGAGGAGGTAGGAGGGGGAGGGTGGAAGTTGGTGGTGGTGGTGGCGTGCAATAGGGAGGAGAGAGCAAGGGGAGTGTGGCAATGGTAGGTGGTGGTCATGTGCATCAGGGAGGAGGGTGTTGGTGGTCGAGTGCAGTAAGGAGGATGGGGAGGGTGGTGGTCATGTGCAGTGGGGAGAAGGGTGATGGTGGTGGTCGTGTGTAGCGAGGAAGGAGGAGGGGGAGGGTGGCGGCGGTGGTTGGTGGTGGTGTGTATTAGGGAGGAGTAAGGGGAGGGTAATAATGGTGGGTGGTGGTCATGTAAAGTAAGGAGGAGACTTTTTGAATGGCATTTAAAATACTATTGGGAAGTGGATAACAATAAAGTAATTTTTAAATATTTCAATGACATTTATGTAAAAATTCTTTTAATTAAAAAAAGTTTTAAGGGTAGAAGAAATAAATTTTCATTAATTTTAAGCCCAACACCATTAAAGTTAACAATACTAATTAATGGAGTGCTAATTATGAAAATGATATCACTTTTCCAAAGGTATTTAAAGTAATATTGGGAAGTTGATGGTAAGAAAGCAATTTTCGAAGATTTTGGTGACATCTATGTAAAAATCCTAATATTTTTTGGTATGAAAGTTTGGATGAGATGACTTAGTTTGCTTATTGCTTTCAAGTAGTTCATTAATGTCTTTTATCTAATAATTTTGTTATTTTATGTGTCATTCCTTATTTGATTAACTCGTTGATTGTTTGCCTGTGATCTATATAGGGAGAAAAAAAAATCTTATTAAAATATAAATCAAACTTATAAAGAAATTATTGACAAATGAAGAAACAATTAACACATTTTGCATACTTCTATATATTATATAAATATTTGATGAATGTTCAAATCCTTAACAAATCAAGTACAAATCTAGATTTTTCGTATTTAAAGCAAATTCAAATTTTTTTAATAAATCGAATCCAAATCTAGGTTAATTGAGATTCGATTTGATTACCACCTCTATCTTTATCTCAAACAATAATCACATAAATCATGCATAATATTGCCTTTCAAATTTTCCATTCACTTCGGCAAGCATCGAGCATTTCACTTGGTTGCATAAATCTAAATTATTCTTGGATTAGCAACCATTATCTATGCCAATCTGACAATATGTAGCAAGCCTAGAAAGAGTCCACTTTGATATTCCCAGACTTGCCATATCTAAGTTCTATTATACTGCTTTTGGATGATCTAAGATATTGGTACGTTTTAGTATCATTGCCAATGGTATCCCTGTAGACGAATCTCTTTTCATTTTGACCATAGCAGACAAAAAGAAAAAAAAAAAAAAAAAACAGAGAGAGAGAGACGCCCTTGTTTAAAAGAGACGCCCTTGTTTGGCTAGTCAGCATCGCTATTATTAAGTGAAACCAACATTAGCTTCTATATTATAGAGCGAGATGCTGCTAATAATCAATTTAAGGAAATAAAGAGAACTCATTGGATGAAAGAATCTGGTGCCATGAGGATATTTGGGAGGGGAATGGAGGAAGGTCTGAATTATGCAAAAAAGATGGTATGGGCCTGTGGCCCAGCTTTTAGCATCGCTATCAGATTCTCTATGTTGCTTCTTGATGGAGAATAAGAGTAAGAGGGAGGAAAAATGTACTGAAGCCTTGGCCACTATCTCTAGACTTGTTTTAATATGATGTTACGAATCTCACAGATGGTTAGGCCAAAGAGAGGAAGATGGTGTTGGGTGTGGCTTAATGAAGATAAGAAGAATATGGAGTGAAAGATCCAGAGATTGTGGCTGAAAAGTTGATTTTAACCCAATGTTCTTCCACCTTTATGCGAGTAACTAAAGGAGCAATAGTTGTGTCGAGACAATATAGAGCCAAGGAAGAGCAGTTGGCTGATCACAGGAAAAGAACTGCCAGCAACAAAGCAGAGAGACTCCACCAGTCAAAAACCAGCTGGGAGATGGATGCAAGACGCTTGAGGAGATACAAATTTATCTTCCAAACTGCAGTTTACATTGGTTACCCCTATTTTAAAGGTTGAAATTCGTGCATTTTTGTTGGAATTAAATGACAAGGGGTCCTTGAGACCAAATGGATTCTGGATTTTTCTCCCTAAAGAATTTTGAATTGCTGTTGGGGAAGATCTGATGGCTGTTGTCCTTGAGTCCAAGAAGTAAAACATGCATTTAGAGTTTTAACAGGATCAACAAGTCTTACTTGGTCGGTACATAAACTGTGGATGTCACTAAAAAGGCCTTCTACAGCCGCTACAATCTGCTTTCACCGATGGAAGATATATAACAGCCTTATATGTATGGCATCATGAGCAGTGGCATTTTGGGAAGAGAAAGACTTGAAGGGTTTCTTCTAAGAGGTGGAAAGCATAGCTTTCTTCATCAGTGTTTGCCCTCGATTTCTGTGGTCAAGAAGGTCCACCCTGACGGATAAGGCGGTGAAGAGGTGTGTTGCAAGTTCTTCCTTGGCTGTTATGGTAAATGGCATGTTGGAGAGAGGATAGGCACAATCTCAGAAGGGCTTCGGGGCTTCCTCTGGTCACATTAGATTTTGTCCTTGGAGATGTTGGTGGTTACTTCCTCAGATGCTAGTAATCAAGGACTTCATTTTGGGTTTTCTCCTTGTCTGGAGCGGAGCAATCTGGTACTTTTGCTATAGCATGCTAATGGAACACATATTTGATTCATTGGATCAAATGTTGATGCAGCTACTATTATTGGATTTGCACATGTTTGGAGAAGCATTCGGCTCCAATTAGTTAAGAAGGGCATGAGATATAATCATATGAAGTTGGTTGCCTCAGACACAGGAAACTTCTTTGCTTGTCATGTTAACTAAGGATAGCCCTTGTGATGAGATATAATCAAGGAGTTGGTTGCTTCAAACACAAGCAATTTCTTTACCAGTCATGTAACTATTGATATTCCTCACAGAAAACATGGTGAAGAGTGGTGCCTGGGCCATGATGATCAAGAGAATGAAGAGGATATTTGATAGCTAGGATCAAGACTACTACTAACTACTAAAGGTAGAATAAATGGTACTCCAAAATCCATCCTCTCATTTTTACTATTTTTTATGTCAGTTTTCAACATACCAGCCAATAATGACAGGAGGCTAGATTCTGTCTGCAAAATTTTTTATTAGAAAGAGGCACTATGAAGGAATCAGCGCATCACAAAAGGATGTGGGATCGTTCAAAACAATTTTTCACCACATATATTCCCAAATTTCAACCAAATCAAATCAACAATTTTTAAAATAACTCGGTAGTGGTCCTCTCTCTTAGTCAAAAAACAATGATTAAAATAATAGAAACTCAATTCCAATCTCATGATTGAGGTAAAGTTACCATCCTGGAACACATGATAAGCCATTCTTCATTTTCGGTAATAATACCCATGTAGATCTAGGCCTAAGAGAAATCGTCAGGTTTAATTCTTCCAAGACACAGACTATTGTGACCAGAAAATCTAGGGTTTTATTTTTCCATGACACCGTCAATTGTGACAAGACCATGCCAAATATTTCTACCACCATCATGAGCATTTACTGCTTGCATCATTATCTACACATCAAAACCAGCATTCTTCGTTGGTCATTAAGGAGAAAAAAATAAATAAATTTTGAATTTACGACAAACGTCCAAGATACTATTTAAAGCAACTAGTACAACAAGTCATTAAATTTTGTTCATTGCAATTCCATTTGCACTTTGCCTATGTGCACCTTAGTTAGGAGAAATGAGCAATCACTTTATTCATCTAACCCTACCACTCTTTATATGTAGAGAGAGGTGGGTGCAAATTACATATAACCCCACAAAGAAGACAAAATATAATAACACACCACACATAACCACATATTTAACTGCTTGGATTGCATAACACTTCCCCTCAAGTTGGAGCATAGATATCGATCATGCTCAGCTTGGATACACATGTATCAAATGCGGATCTAGCTAGTGGTTTGATGAAGATATCAGCAGTCTGAGCCTCTGAAGTAACCTGGGAGGTAAAGATAAATCCCTTCTGAATCAAATCTCTTGTGTAATGACAATCTACCTCCACATATTTGGTGCATTCATAAAACATAAGGTTGTTGGCAATATAAGTGGCAGCCATGTTGTCACATCATCGTTCCATAAGCCCATCAATCTGTATATGCAGATCACTCAACAAGGATCTCACCCACATTAATTCTACCGAGGTCTGAGCCATAGCACGATACTCAGACTTAACATTGGATCTGGACACTACAATCTGTTTCTTGCTATTCCAGATGATCAGATTCCCTGCAACATACGTACAAAAACCTATGGTAGATTTTCTATCATCATGACTGCCTGCATAATCTACGTTAGAGTATCCAACTACAATCATATATGTCCCTCTAGTGAAGAGAAGACCCTGTCTTGGTGCTCTCTTCAAGTACCTAAGCACCATCATGGCTGCATCCCAGTGTTGTTTAGTGGGCCTTTTCATAAACTGGCTCAGCTTTCCTACTACAAAGGAAATATCCGACCTAGTAATCGTCAAATAGAGCAACTTCCCAACTAGCTGGCGATACCGTCTACTATCAACTGGCTTCACATCATTGTCATATAGTCGTGCCTTAGGATCTATGGAAATATTTGCTGGCTTGGCTCCCAGCATACCTATCTCCTTTAGTAAATCAAGAGCATATTTCCGTTGAGATAACACAATACCACGCTTACTACAAGCAACTTCTATCCCAATGAAATATCTCAATGGCCCTAAATCTTTCATCACAAACTGATCTGCCAAAGTCTGATTGATCTCAGCCAAACCTGCTGTATCATCACCAGTGACAATCAAGTCATCAACATAGACCAAAAGAGCAACAATACCTTCCCCCGTCTTCCTGATAAACAAAGAATGATCTTCAGATGATTTGGTGAATCCTATGGACTCTACCACTTGAGAGAGCTTCTACAACCAAGCTCTTAGGCTCTGCTTGAAGCCATAAATGACCTGCAATCTGCATACACACTCTCCCTGAACCTCGTAACCAAGAGGTTGCTACATATAAACCTCCTCCTGCAAATCCCCATAGAAAAAGGCATTCTTCACATCAAGCTGGTGAAGACACCAATCTCACTGAACTGCCATTGAAATCAGAATCCTCACTACAGATAGCCGAGCCACTGGTGAGAAAGTGTCAAAAAAGTCCACCCCATAGATCTGGGTGAATCCTTTGCCAAGAAGTCAGGCCTTGCACCGTGCAACTGATCCATCTAGATTGTACTTGACTGCAAACACCCATCTGCAGCCAACTACTGTAACACCCTCTAGTAAAACTGTAATCTCCCAAGTACCACGAGAAGTAAGAGTAACTATCTTATCCTCCATGGCCTGGCGCCACTTTAAATCAAGCATGGCCTGCTAGTAGGTGGTAGGGATAGATATGGCAGAAAGAGCACGACAGAAGCTCCCAAAAGCTGACCCAAGGCCATCAATAGCCAGACTACCGACAACACGGTATTTGGACTCACAGGCGCGTGGTGCATTCCTAATGGTAATAGGAAGGTCAAGATCAGCCATCTGATCCTCCTGTACTGGCTATTAAGCAGAAATATCCTCATCTGGACATCTATCATCAGCAGGTGTCGTATCATCACTCTGCAACCTGTCTATGGTCTCCTGAGGTGGAGAAGGTGGAGTTTCTGTGGCTGCTATAAGAGGTGTCATATGGAAGGTACTGTAAGGTCTTTAATATGTAACACTAGACTCAGAAAACTTCATAGGACCCTCATAGTAGTAAGAGGGGTAGAGATAGGTATCTCCTCTAAAGGAGCAGGAGGTATAGGCATTGAAGCCTTTGTAACCTCAGGGGATAAACTTCGAGCAGCAGTGGAAAAGTATGGGATAGACTCATAAAAGGTGACATCGGCACTTACATAGTGCCTATCAATAAGAGGATCAAAGCATCTATATCCTTTCTAAATTCGTAAATATCTCAAAAATACACACTTGACTACTCGTGGTGCCAACTTGTCTCGTCCTGGAGAAAGAAGGTCAACAAATGCAGCACAACCAAATACTTGTGGTTGTACATGAAAAAACTCCTGCTCAGGATGTACTATATGCCAAGGTATCTACTCATGAAGTACTGAACTAGGCATCATGTTGATCAAATAGCAAGCTGTAAGAACTGCAACCCCCCAATATAACGGAGGCACACTATGATGATCAACAGGGTACGAGCCACATCCAAAAGATGTCTATGTTTCCTCTCAGCCACCCTATTCTGTTGAGAGGTGTGAGCACATGTAGTCTAATGCACTATCCCATGGGGCCTGTAGAATGCAGACAACTTGGTGGTGCATAGCTCAAGTGCATTATCAGATCTTACTACTTTAACCGTAGCTGAATACTGATTCTTGATCTTTAATATGAGATTTTGAATGATAGATCTAACATCTGATTTGTTCTTCAACAAAAATACCCAAGATAGGGGTGAAAAATCATCAACAACTACTAAATAGTAACAGTAACCCATCCTATCTGGTATCCTGCTCGGTCCCCAACTGTAAGCTCTCATAGAGAGGGGTGAAATTTGCGTGATATAAAATGCAGAAACAAAATAACAATCTCACAAAAATTAGCAATCACACAAGTACACAAGAATTTTTAGGAGAAAACCTAAGCCCGAGTAAAAACCACCACCTAAGCCTCTTGACTTAGGATTTCTCGATTGACCTAGTCGATCAAATCCACTAACCGGGTCACTTAAAACGAGGCTGACTCAACCTCTTACAACCACACTACTTAAATGAGGGTAGCATACCTCAAACCCCTCCTCTTCATGAGGAGTATTTTGTCTCGCAAGAGAGACGAGAATTCACAAGGCAAATACCCAATGGGAAAATTACAACGATCCTATAGAGCCACAAAGTACTAATGTTAATCTAGCTATTATAGGAAAAAAAAACTTCCCTTAGATGGAAGTTGGAGTACGTGAACCACGCAAGGCACGAAGATGCTCTCGAATGCAACGGGGAGAGCGGGTGCACAGCGAATATGGTGCTCTCGGATGTATACTTAGGAACTTGGAGAGCAGGGTGACTTTCCTTCTAGATTCTCTCTTCTCTTAGATACAATGAGTAGAAGTATTGCTTTGGTGTGTTTTGTAAAGGAAGGGTCCTCATTTATTTATAAAGGCCCTCAAAAGGGTTAGAAGCCTCTTCTAGCCGTTTGAAGACTTCTATAGCCGTTGGGAATTATCCCAAGGCAAATCAAGCTGAAATCAAGGTCATTTATAATTCTGACAGGATTAGCAAACGTCAAAATCTATTATCAGATGTCTGGGTCATCGCCTGATTTAGGAATTGGTTGTCTGATCTAGAAAGGTAGAAGATCTGGATCGGGTTAGATCAAGACGGATGTCTAAAGAAAAGTTTTAAGATGTCTGGAAAACTAATCAGATGTTTAATTCTAAATGGGTTTCCTTCCTATTTTGTCAAGATCGAAACAGGGTTCTAAGTTAAGTTGCACAAACGACAGATCGGACGTCTGGCACTAGGTCTAGACGTCTGAAAACACAAATCACTGCGAGAATGGATTTCCCAAGGCACAAACAACTATAAGGTCTGAAGGAAGTAATTAGGGTCAGATCTTAGCCGAACGTCTACTTATCAGACGTCTGGGATACACTATGGACATCTGAAAGTGAATGTGAACCATCTTAAGAGTTAATCCTCAACGATTAAATTTCTTAAGCCAACGGTCCTCTAGTTGGATGTCTGGCAAGGTCCTCAGACGTCTTCTAAGACATCTGGACTAAGGGTTAGTCATATGAAATCAACAGACAGAAAGTACTAAGTCTAGCCTAAATGTTTAGTCGTCTGATCAAACAGTCAGACGTCTTAAAGTCTAAGATCAGATGTTTGATGTCCAGATTAGACGTCTAATCAGGCTGTAATGCCTACTTTGATTTTCTAAGTTCTCTAAGAGATGTCTAAGTATTCTACGGTTAAGTGTTCTTAGGATTACTGTTTTGTTACTTTGAGGCTCTTTAACAAATAATCTAAGAAAAATAAAAAGCAAAGAACAAAAAGCAATTACATAGAGGAAACAGAAAGAATTTCTATCCTATTATTCATCTTCTTCAAGCTCTTGCTCCACGCGAAGCTCCTTCTCTTCCATCAAGCTCCTCCAACCTACCATGGACACGAGCTTGAGCTCCTTCACACTTGTATCCATTTGCAATTTTCTTGAAACTCATAAACTCAAATTGCAAATGTTAAATAACAAGTGTTTTGTTATCATCAAAATTAACAATCGTGGTACCCTTGCACCAACACATACATCCATGTGCAACAACTCAAACAAGGTTGTGGATCCAAAACGAGTACTCACAGGATAAGAGGAACGATGATGCTTGCCCATCTGAAGAGCATCACAACATATCCTAGCTGCTGGAGATGTGCGGAATGACTCTATGAAGATTCTCCAGAGGAAGGTGTCCAAGCTTGAGATGCCACTGAAATACATTCCCTGGGATAGAAGATGCCTCTCCTCGACATGTAGAGGCGAGTGGAGTCTAAGGCGATAGACTCCACCCTCTACGGTTCCACTGCCAATCGTCCTCCCTGTCAATTTATCTTGAATGACACAACCCACATCATCAAAGATATCACGACAGTTAAGTTCCTTGGTAATTGTACTCACTAAGAGTAAGCTCATAGGAAAGCTTGGCACAAAGAAACATCAGATAATCTCAAGATAGGAGTCACAGGTACCTCCCCTTGACCTTCCATCCTGGAGTGCCTACCATTTGAAACTTGTATTGTCCTACCTACAGGTACAAATCTGAGATGGGTAAAATGATCCCGATCTCCACTGAAATGCTATGAAGCTCCTGAGTCACCCAGCCATTCCGTACCACCTTGGTTCCGTCGTATGCAATGTAGCCCAACTCATTAGCCCCTTGGAGCCAATCATGATGGCAACAACCATGGAGTAGTCTCTCATACTCACTCCTGGTAATAGTCACCATAGGCTCTGCCAACCTCTGTGTGATAGAGATGCTTGGACCAACATCATAGGGAGCCATACCATTCGGAGTAGATCAAACAAGTAAAAAGGAACTTCATATCACCATCACTAGTGTAGTTTGCAACCAATAGTCATGGTGCAACCTACAATCAGGCATATCAGAGGACTGATCATCAAATCGGAAAATCCATTTTTCAAATCATGCAGAACACCAAACTTCACAAAAACGGATCCTAACACAAGATCTGGACAAAAAGAGTTCCAGAAATCATGTTAGGGACATGATCCCACACTGCAAGGATCAACCGGGGGCGCACATGAGAGCAAAGAAGCCCTCAAGGTTGTCGCCCAACCGGTCTGGGCTGTTCCTGCTGCTGCCGCTAATGAGAGGAGGCAGTGCCCACCTTCAGGGACTGCCGCCGCCAATCAGGACCCCTCCGCACGAGAGAGAGAGAGAGAGAGAGGAAAGGGGACGCACGGTGCCCTCTCAAGCGCCGATCAAGGTGGCGTACAGATCAGGAGGTTTGGTGGAGGTGATTGGAGGCTAGGTATTTTGTGGGATATCAAAATGCCAATCTAGGATCACCCCTCTAATAGCAAATTAAAAGAAATGAGTAATCACTTTATTCATCTAACCCTAACTCTTTTTATACAAAGAGAGGTGGGTGCAAATTACATACAATCCCATAAAGAAGACAAAATATAGTAACACACCACACACACCACACATAACCACATAACTGCTTGGATTCCATAACAACCTTAATTTTCAATCAGTTTCAAGCCAACCATTTTGAGATTTCTGCTGGTCTTTTTGAAATGGATTGGCAGGATGTAACTTGGTCTCTCTAGCTCCACCATCTACAGGCTTAGCAGATAGAAAAAAGGACAGAATTCCAATCACTCAAGTCTTAAAAGTGTCTATGTATGAACATGTTTGTACATGTGGGTTTGTGATTTTCAAGGTTTCCGTAGCCGTCTGTGTGCATGAACATGTGTGATTTAAAAGGCTCTCATTACCCTATGAAGCTGTGGTGACAATCAGGTATTCGTCAATGGTTAACATGTCACAGGTGATCTTTTCAGGAAGAGAACAATCTTTTTTAGTAGTGAAGACCATGAAATACTGTTAGATGAACAAAGGACCCAAGTGATGAGCAGACAGCATGATGCTTTCTGAAGTTTGCACTGGGTGGTCAGTAATGGATAAAATGATTTGCGAGATTTTACCACACTGAGAGATTTACTGCCAAATAGAAATATTTTGTACAGATTGTGTTACGGGAATTTGGTTAAGCATATCAAGTGCATCACAATTAATGAAATATACCTGGTAGAAACAATATGCCAATAATAGTGCTAGTGAAAGCACTAGAGCAATGAGGACTATCCAATCTTCATTAGTTGAAGGTCTGAAGATCTCTGGAAATTGTACAATTACGAATGGGATGACAGAGATAACCATGATCCTTGCTGCATAGCTAGTTCGTATATCTGTAGAGACGCCAGAACCTGCGAATAAAATGGTTGTCATTCCATATCCTTATTGTCTGTAGCAATGAACCTTTAGCAACTGAACCAACTGTGGAAAACCATTCACGACTGCATCAATTAGTAATAACCATGATCCAAGTTTAGAGCTCACCAAACAAACTAAACCCTCTGGTATCTTGCAGATCTATTGAATTTGAGTCCCCAGAAAGATCGCACTTGCCCACAAAAATGCAGGAGCCCCATAGTACTGTCAAAAGCATGACTGTGGAACCAGCTAGCAGACCCATTCCAATTAGTACTTGCTGCTGAGCAGTCTCCTTGCTCCCAGAGAGTCCAGAAACTGAGAAGAGACGTATTGGGAAATGACATTGAAGTATAAATTACATAACAGAAGTGGTAGATAATAGCTGACATCGCTTGCAAGCATCAGGCAGGATGATGTCTAGAGATTTCGCAACAAGAACAAAACCATAATATGACGAAAGGATTGGGATATAGGAAGCAAGAGTTTCAAGATCAGAAATTTGGAACAAGTAATTAGTTGATTATATTGTACAACTATTGTTGAAAAACCTCTCTTACTACGTGGCACTAAAGTTCCCACCCACTATTCTTTGATTTCAACATAAATTTCCCTTGTCATCACCTTATATATACACCCCTCTTAGTGATATAAACATGTTCATTATTGATTGTAAATATCTAAGAAGGCATGATCCAAAAAGAACCATCAAACAAATCATATGCATAAGCACATAAAATAGAACAATAGATATAGGATTAGAATATGATACAATTGAAGCACCCATGTATGAACTTCCCACAGAGAAGATTCACCCCTACAATACCAATGTGACAGATCTGACAATCCGCTCCTAGGATACGATGATCACACCACCACGATCGGCACACTCTGGTCACAGCCATCATCGAAAACCACCTCTGGAGAATGCAGCTGAGAGAGAGAGAGAGAGAGAGGAAGTTGGCGGCAAAAGGAATAAGTGGGTCACACGCAAAAACCCTTGTACAACTTAAATATCCTGCACAACGTAGGCAAAAACAAAGGATCGTAGGTGAACCATTACAGTTCGAGAAGTCGTAATGTCAGAGAATCCAATGGCTCAAAATAATCAACTAAACCAATTAAATCAAGTCCAAAAATCAAAGATATTTTTTTAGTAAAAATATCTTTGATTCTAAATTGATTCTCACTTGAGCTCGAGCTGAAACCGATGAAGGATTGGAGCAAGGTGTGCAAGGATGGTCCCTAGCCCCTTCCCTAGCCCTTTGCTACATAAGCCATGAAAACTAAAGTCCTTATATACCCCACTTGGGTTTTGTCTACCTCCAATGTGGTATGCTCAATTCTCTTTAATTTCAACAAGAATTTCTAACGTCATCACCCTATATATACAGCCCAATTGATGCATAAAACCTCCAATATCAGCATCCCCCCACAAATTCATTGTTAAAACTCAATGCAAAGAGAAGATTTCTTAACTGCTACGCTTTGCTTTTAGTAAAAATACCATCTAGTTTGAACCCTTACCCAAGTCATTCACTTTCACCACCATAAGAATAAGGTAAAACTAGTCTTGAACTTTAAACCTTTAATGTGGGGTATACAGTGGTGACAACAAAGTCATGTTCTTGATGATAATCTTTAGGGTTGGTGCTCTTACGGGTCATGCACACAATCCTACTTTGTGAGTGCATTCAGAAAAGACCCTATTCCCTTAACTCTAGCTCACAATTACACTCACATAGGTGGCATTCTCCAAAGATGCACTACTAACATCCTGCCATTAAAGGTTAAGAAACTATCTGGGCAGATTATCCACTTGAATTTCATCACAAACCTACTGTCGTCAATTTAGGTTCAAAAACAACCCAAATTGGAAGGCGTGTCACTTACCAAGGTCACCAATCAGGAGGGGGCGATTTGAATTTCCCCTTGGGCAGGAAGGTCCAGCGATGAACCCTAGGTGGTCCGGCGAGCACGCCGCCGGCAATGGTGGCTGGACAGTCTGGAGATCACGATCTTGGAGGAGAAAGGAGCGAGGTGCCCAGGCAGCTGATGGAGTCAGGGCAGTGGATAGGCGGCAGATTCATGATAGGTGGTCAAGGAACTATAGGGAGATTGTTTGCTTTAGATGTCGGCGCTATGGACATATGGCAGTGGTGTGCCGACGTCCGGTGCTTTGCTTGGCCTACTGGGGCTATGGCCATAAGTGTGACTCTTGCATGGCAGTCCATGGAGGACCTGGGGGTAGGATGCGCACTAATCCCTGGGCAAAAAAGGGAGAGGTGCAGCAGCCCCTTCCACCTCGCCCGTCGGCTTTTGGGGGGCACACCCTAGATGTGGAGATACCCCTAAGTGAGGACATTAAGGTGGTGGAACTGGTTTTGCGAGGGGCCTTGATCGGGGAAGTGATGATGGGCACTCTATCTCTAGAGAAAGCTCATCAACTGGTAAGCTTTCTCTCCCTCTTGACAGATGTTTGGAAGATTGTGGTCCTCTCCCCCTCGTGTTTTGTGCTCTTTGGTTTGGGGGTGGTAGATGTCGAACGTCTGTGCTTTCGATCGAGTAATCTGTGTGGGTTAACGGTGATGTGGCGTATGGTCTCCCCTTTTGATGGCTCTTTGTCTGTGCGACCACCTCAAAAAGCTGCCTCTAGATCAAGCAATCTTGAAATCAAAGGTCTACCTTTGCACCTGAGGTCCAGGGTGGTGATGGAAGCTATTATTGCTGGGTTTGCTTCTGTGGCAAAGGATGTTGAGATTGGCCTGACTAAAGGTGATGGTAGTGTTTTGAATGTGTGGGTGGATGTCTTTAGGGCTGGGTCTATTCCAGCTAAGCTGATTCTCCGATGTGGGGGGAGCTCCTGGCTGCTGCTCTTGAACATTCATGTGGCTAACAGGGTTGAGGAATCACACCATAACCCTCCCTCTTATGCTGAGGTGCTGCAAGCCAAAGCAGGCTCAATACTGATGGATTGTGAAACTCAGGAGAAGACGGCTAAGCCCAATAAGGGTATGGAACTAGAAGATGGAATGGGTGGGTTGATGGTAGAGGAGATGATTGAAACTCTGGAGGCTGGGAGGGTTGCACCTCTGCTTAAAGGTGATTTGGCTGTGGTAGCGAAAGAAGGTGAGAAGACATTGATGAATGAGGTTGCGGCTGAGGATTTGAAAGTTGGAGCTCCAAGAGCCAATGCTCCTGTTGGACCTACTCTTGAGGAGCTCCCTATGAACTCCTTAGGTCTGCAATGTAGCCCACCTGTAGTTGAGGGTCTGCAGGTGGAATCCACGACTCCTTCCATCTCTAGTCTAGGGAGACCTCCCTACAAGCTCAGACTGAGAAGACATAGTTCAACACAAAAAGTTGATGAGTGCACTATTGCAGCTGTGATGAAGGTTAGCAAAGTCTCTGCTGTGAAGGGGGTTAATCAGATGGACAAATGAGGATCCTTATATGGAATGTGCGTGGGTTACGCGATCGAAGTCGAAGGGCTTCTTTGCTTAGGTATTTGAGAGAATGGGAGATTGATTGTGCCATCCTCCAAGAAACACACATTGATAGTGAGGCTGACAGGGCTTGGGTTGAGATGAAAGCTGGAGCTACCAATGACACTGTGATGATCAACTCAAGTGGCAGATCTAGGGGTGGTGCTATCTGGTGGAAGAAGCATGTGTTGCAGTTGGAGGAGGCCTCTTTGGCTAGACATTTACTGACTTGCAGGTTCAAAAGAGACCAGGGAGGTAGTGAATTAAGTTGTGACAGGTGTGTATGGTCCCTGTGACCCTAGCAGAAGACATGAGCTATGGGAGGACTGGAATTTGGCTGCAAATTTTGTGAATGGGGCTACCTGGCTTATTGGAGGGGATTTCAACTGTGTGTTGGTGGGAAGTGATAGGTCCAGTGGTGTGGCTGATAGTGCAACCACTGGCTTCCAATTATTGGTTCAAGCTTTAGGTTTGAGTGAGTTCGCCTCCTCTGGCTCTGAATTCACTTGGAGGAATGGAAATGGTCTCATGTCCAAAATTGATAGGTTCTTTGGCAATGCTGGGCTGCTGGAACTTTTTCAGTTATCATGTCTGTGACCTTGAACGACCCCTCTCTGATCACACCCCCTTGGTCTGGGACAATGGTGAACGGGTGATGGCTGGATCTTATTTCAAATTCAAGAAGTCTTGGTTGAGGGAACCAGGCTACAGAGAGATGCTTGAAGGTTGGTGGAGGGCTCAGCAAGTTAAGGGCACTGCTACCATCAAGCTAGCTTCCAAACTGTTGGCTATGAGAGTAATGTTGAAGGAATATGGTGATGTTTCTGTCATAAGGCATCAGAGACGCAGAGAAGCCTTGATGAAGGTTTAGGAATTTGACTCTAGAGAAGCCAATGACCTATTGTCTGAGCAGGATCTCCTTACCAAAAGATGATGGCAGGGGGTTGTGGCTGAAGAAGATCTGAAGCTGGAGATGGATTGGAGGGAACGTTCAAGACAACTGTGGCTAAAAGAGGGGGATGCAAACACCAATTCTTTCATTTGGCTGCCAGCTCTCAGAGAAGACTCAACCTGATTTCCTCAATTGTTAAAGATGGACAGAGAATTACCTCCATCTCTAATATTAGAGTAGAGGCTGTCAGATACTTCAAGGAATCCTCAAGATCTGCTGGAAGGGGCAGTTGGAAGATGGCAACTAGTGACCTACCCAAAATCACTGAAGATCAGGGGTCCAGCCTGACTACAACTACATCTGAGTCTGAAACTTTGAATGCCATCAAGGATCTCAACAGTGAAGGCTCACCTAGTCCTGATGGTATTCAAGTCTTCTTTTACAAAGAGATGTGGGATGTTGTGGGCACTGAGGTGATGGAGGTGATCAGAGAGTTTGAGATTGGCAACGTTGGCTTTGAAAAAATCAATAGGTCCTTATTCCTTTTGCCAAAGACTACGGGAGCAGAATCATTTCAGGAATTCGGACCTATAGCCCTCTCAAACTCTATTTACCTAGTGATTAGCAAGGTCTTGGCCAATATGTTACGGCCTATTCTGCAAAAGCTGATCCTCCCTATTCAATCTGCCTTCCTTCCTGACAGATCTTTACAAGAGTCTTTTATCATGGCTCAAGAGATGGTTTGTGGGTGGCACAAGAGGAAGTGTAAAGCTTTTTTGTAGAAAGTTGATTTCTGCAAAGCTTATGATTACATCTGCTGGCCTTATCTTTGGGAAGTGTTTAAAAGGAGAGGTTTTCCCCCTACCTGGATTCAATGGGTAAAAAGGTGTATCACAACTGCCTCTTTCACTCCATTGATAAATGGGAAGCCCTGTGGTGCATGGATTCAACCCCAATGTGGGATCAGACAAGGCTGTCCTTTGGCGCCTTTGGTCTTCAATTTTGCAGTGGACAACTTGGCATGGTATGCTTGCAAACTTGCTGAAGCAGACCTTATTAAAGGCTACTCCTTATCTTGCAGGAGTGCTTTGGCCCCTATACTTCAATACAAGGATGATACGGTTTTCTTTGTGGAAGGATCTATTGATGAAGCCCAGGCTCTGTGTCATATGGTCAACATTTTTGGGAATATCTCAGGCCTTAGGCTGAACAGAGAAGTCATGTCTAATCTATTTTGGCTTACCTGAGGCTGAGCAAGGTGACATTTCAGTTGTTTTAGGGACCCCTCACATCAGCCTCCCTATCAAATATTTGGGTCTGCCACTGAGGTGCTCTAGAATGAAAAAAAGAGATTGGAACTATCTCTTTGATAAAATTTCAATGAAGTTGGATGGGTGGCATAGCAGCTTCCTATCCAAGGGTGGGAGACTTATCTTGCTCAACTCAGTGATCACCTCAATTCCTGTTTTCTACCTCTCCATCTTTAAAGCTCCTAAATCTATATGGAAGCGGCTAGATGTATTAAGGAAGTGGTTCTTTTGGAGGGGGTCCAAACATGAGGGCAGATTTATGCAGGCATTGAAGTGGGAGCAGATCTGCCAGCCAAAGGACAGGGAAGGGCTAGGGATTAAATCCCTAAAACAGTTCAATGATGCCTTACTGCTTAAGTAGGCAATTAAATTCTTGCAAGGAGAGATGAAGCCATGGACTGACTTGATCAGGGACAGCTACGACTCTTCAAACAGTGTGCTCAATAGACTGCAGCCTAGTAGACCCTCACCCTTTTGGAACTCAGTGATCAAAGCATTGGCTGATAACATGCATCTGCTGTAGCCGACTCTTGGTGATGGCAGGACCTTCAACTTTTGGAATGAAAGATGGTCTCGATTGGGTGTTCTGAAGGAGATCTATCCAAGGGCTTTTGCAGCAGCCTCTGATAAGGATTGGACAGTTAGCTGCTTCTGGTCTAGCAGTAGCTGCAGCTAGCTACTGAATGAAGAAGACTCCACCAGAAGGGGCACCCGGCTGTGGGATGAAAGGAGGAATCTGATCTTAGATCTTGAAAGCTTTAGGCCAAGACATGGAGTGGAGGATAACTACATCTGAGACGGTCTTTACACTGTACACTGTGGCTACAATAGAATCATGGAAAATGGTAGTGGGGGGAGCTATGACTTCATTGACAAGAAAATTTGGCTTTTGAAGATCCCTCTTAAAGTACAAATCTTTCTTTGGCTGTGTAGGAGAGAGGGCTTGATAACAGGTGATCTGCGACACAAAAGGATGGGAGCTGCTCTTCATGAATGTCACTTATGTGGGATACACACTGACAACATTAATCACATTTTCTCCTCCTGCGTGGTCACTGATGTTGTATAGAGGACTTGCCAGGAGTCGTTACCAACATGGGAATCCATTTGGCATGGGTTTGTCATGAGAGAGAGGCCACATGTGCGCATGGCTGTCACTCTCTGGTGTGTGTGGAAGGCGAGAAATGCGAGGCTTTTTCAGGAGAGACCGGTATGTTGTGAACAAATTGTAAGGGAGTGCTGATCCCTCATACATACTTGGGGATCTGGGTTGTAATTCCTCTTACTTGATTATATAATATACCCTCCTGGATTGCTATCGTAAGACGATAGCTTTCCTTTTTGTATAAAAGAAAAAGACATCCTGCCATTAAAGGCTTGAACCTATTCAAACCCTTCGCTCTTCCTTTTTTTGCAACATAAGGCATTCAAACTTCCAGCGATTGAACTCAAATGTAAAAACATCTAACATTAAGTGCCAACCAGTTCCTTATTCATCTTGTTATTACAACATTGAATCTATTTTGTGGGATCTTCACTTAGTTAGGTTGGGTTGTCACTGCAAGTGAACTCCCAATGTGTCTCAATCCCATTCCAAGCCTAGATTTAAAGATTAAAGATCTATCAAATGCTTTAGTAAATGAATCTGTTGTGTTGTCGTTGGATCCAATAAAGTCTATAACAATCACTTCTTAAGACATTAAATCCCTTATAGACTTAAGTTTGACCTGGATATGTCTCCTTATTTTTTAATTAAACTTTGAACTCTTGATCTTTGCTATTATGGTCATGTTATCGCATTACAAAGATATCGTAGTGTTAACATAAAGTGTTTTTTTTATGTTTTATATTTTTTCCTTGTATGAGCTTAACTGTACTTTCACTCCTTGGTCTCTCTCTATATAAGAGAGCCTAGGGTTTTCTATATTGAATTGAATCATTTCATCTAACTTGGTATCAGAGCAGCAGTCCTAGACCGGTGCCTTAAGTACCCCACCCAAGTAGGCTTCCAACCCTATCACAAAATCCCTCTTCATCTCTCTTTCTCTCTGATCAGTGGCAGTGCCTCACTGGCGGTGCACCAACAATCACGCACGGCCGTCCCATGCATCTGAGGTGGCGCAACAGTGACGCCCACGCGAGGCAGTGCTCTAGAGGGCTGGCACGGCAGTCATGCGTGCCTGAGGCAGCGACCTAGCGACAGTCTGCACATCTGAGGCAGCGCTTCAGTGGTGCTGCTACACATCTAAGGCGGCACGGCCGTGTTTCAGAGAGGCGCGGCGGCGATCAGAGCGACGCAGTAGAGCGGTAGAGCACCTTTCAAAGAGGCGCGGTGGCAATCAGGCGCAGCAGGCGTCTGAGGCAACGCTCAAAGAGGCAGACCGGCATGCTGCTGCATGTATGAGGGGGCTGTAGCCCCTTTCTAGGGCTACTTTCCTCCCCTACTGCAGGGAGAAAGAGACCTAGGTCTTCTTGGGACCTTCTTGGGTGTTCTCCTTGTACTCAAGTTAGGCCAATGCTTGTCCGAGGGGACTTTCCGCGAAAATGTAGGTCTGAACACATCTGACTTCAGATCTATTGATGATTCCTTCCAATGATATGATTTTTACCTAAATCTATGGTTTGATTTTGGGATGTGTATTCCCCATATTGTATGATCCTTGGGGTGTGTATTCCCCATTTTTTCTTGGATGTGATCTACTTAACACTTATGACAGAATTTGTGTCTCGTACATAAGGAGCATTACAAGAGCCACCATGGAGCAGGGTGGCTGATCAACTTTGGTGCGTCACAGCACCTGTGCGGTGATTAGACCTCTTTCGTTCACTACAATTTGTTCCCCCAGGAAGGACTGTACAGGTTGCTGACGGTAGATACACCCTAGTTAGGGGTAAGGGGTTGGTGTCCGTGACCCCCAGTTTGCAGCTATCTGGTGCATTGCACGTACCAAAATTCCCACTGAGTCTGTTGTCAATGAGTAGAATTATGAAGGATCTCAACTGTAGAGTCATCTTTGATGATATCGGATATGTTGTTCAGGACAAGCTCACTGGGAGGACTATTGTCAGTGGTATGGAGGAGAATGGTGTTTACCATCTGGGACAAAAGCCATTTGCAGGGCGATATGGTAGCGGGAGTGTTCTACAGTGGCACGTTCGTCTTGGCCACTTGTCTCTGGATCGCCTCAGGAGGGTGATACCACATATTTCCCCAGTTGCTACCATACAGTGCGATGCTTGCCAATTGGGTAAGTACCATCGATCCTTTTTTTCAGTTAGCACATCTCCTGGATCTTCGACATTATTTCAGTTGCTCCATATGGATGTATGAGGACCGAGCAGAGTCCCAGACCAGGTGGGACACCGGTACTACTTGGTTGTCGCAGATGATTTCTCTCGAGCCACATGGGTGTTCTTGCCGAAAAGCAAGGCAGAGGTTAGAGGATGTATAGAGACCCTTCTTTTGGAGATCAGCACACAGTATTCAGCCACAATGAAGATAGTGCGAACTAATAATGCTCGAATTATGCACTAACAGACTTAAGGAGGTCTATAGGGCTCGTGGGATTGTCCATCAGACTACTTGTCCTCACACTTCATAGCAGAATGGGGCTGTAGAGAGGAAGCACAGGCACTTGTTAGATGTTGTTCGTACACTATTAATTCATCATAATGTACCGCAGAGATACTGGGGGGATGCAGTTCTGACAGCGACTTATCTCATCAACAGGATGTCTAGCTCGGTTCTTCACGAGCAGATACTGGTTCTGCATCCAGACGACGAGTTATTTCATGTGCCTCTCAAGACCTTTGGATGTGTTGCATTCGTCCATGTGCCGTCACTTGGTCATGACAAGCTGGCTCCCCGCGTTATCAAGTGCGTATTGTTGGGGTACTCTAGGATAGAGAAGGGGTATCGTTGCCATAATCCTTTGCAAAATAGACATTATGTTAGTGCTGATGTGACTTTCCATGAGGATACACCATATTTCTCAATCACTGGACAGAGGAACTCTTGTAATGATGTTGCCTTTCTTCCCTTACCTATTCCGTGTACAGAGACTCAAGTGTCTACTTCTCAGTCTAGACCTCTATCCGATAAACAGATGAGTTCGTTCTCCCGGGATGACTTTAAGAAATTGCACGGGCCATTGCATACCTATCACAGGCATCATACTACCTTTCAGAGGCCTCCTCTCTCACCAGCAGCTGATGGTTCACAGGTAGTTAAGAGGGTACCTGATGCCAGTGACAGTTTGGTTAGACCTGACTTCCCAGACAGTGCAGATCACCACAGTGGCGAGGCTCCTTCTGCAGCAACTCAGTTAGAGGTACCAGATGATTCAGATCTCCCTATTGCCATTAGGAGGGCACCGCGCACCTAGTGAGTCCAGATACCAAATCACAGGTAGCTTAGCTACCGATGGTCTTGCTCCTCAATTTAGCAGCTTTTGTCAGGCCCTTACAGTGTCACACATTCCGTCTACCTACCAGCAGGCCATGCTTGATCCGAAGTGGCGTCAAGCCATGGAGGATGAGATGGCAGCACTTCGAAGTAGACAGACTTGGGATCTCATCTCACTTCCTACTGGCGCACGACTAGTTGGCTTCCAATGGGTCTTTGCCTTGAAATACAACCCTGATGGGTCTATTTCAAGGTATAAGGCCAGGCTAGTAGCAAAGGGGTTCACTCAGATATATAGGGTGGATTTCTTTGATACTTTCTCCCCTGTTGTGCGACTTGCCACTGTCCGGATACTTATTTCTGTTGCTGCTCACAGAGACTGGCCGTTATACCAGCCGGACATGAAGAACGCCTTTCTCTATGGTGATCTTCAGGAGGAGGTTTACATGCAACAGCCCCCGGGTTTCGAGGTTCAAGGGGAGTGTGTGTGCAGATTACGAAATGAAATCTATGGTTTGAAGTAAAGTCTCAGGGCATGGTTTCAAAAGCTATCAGAGGTGCTTTACCAGATTGGTCTGAGTCACTCCACTTCAGATCACTCATTTACCAGGAAGACTGACAGGGGGTTGTGGCACTCCTAGTATATGTTGATGATCTTATCATCACCAGAGATGACAGAGATGGGATAGATGAAGTTAAGAGGCACCTATCAGAGAAATTTGTCATGAAGGATCTGGGGCAGTTGAGGTATTTCTTAGGCATCAAGGTTGCACGTGGCAGGGATGGAGTGGTGCTCTCGCAGAGGAAGTATGCTCTTGATCTTCTTCAAGAGACTGGCATGTTAGCAGCTAAGGCTGCAAATATTCCCATGGATTCCAAGGTCCATCTATATGATGAGAAATCTGAGGTGGTTGACAGTAGAGCATATAGGCAGCCGGTGGGTAAGCTTCTTACCTCACCATTACTCGTCCAAACTTGTCTCTGTCAGTTGGTAGGCTTAGCCAGTTTATGGATAAGCCAATTAGGCAGCACTGGGAGGCTGTAATGCAGGTGCTCAGGTATGTGAAGAAAGTACCTGGACAAGGATTATTATTTCGTAGGGGAACGCCCATGGGGATTGTAGCATACTCTGATGCTGATTATGCTGATTGTGTTGGGGATAGAAAATCGGTACAGGTTTTTGCACCTTTGTTGCAGGCAACCTGGTTACCTAGAGGAGCAAGAAGTAAGCGGTTGTATCTAGATCCAGTGCAGAGTCAGAGTACGGGGCCATGGCCCAGACAGCCACTGAGATGGTTTGGGTCAAGTCAGTTTTGTCAGATCTTCATGTTTCTCTGGATAGCTCTATGGAGATGCGGTGTGACAACAAAGCAGCTACCTACATTGCCAATAACCCTATGTTTCACGAGAGGACAAAGAATATAGAGATTGACTGTCATTACACTCGAGATCTCATTTAGCGTGAAAGTTTACATACCACGAGTGTTACTTCTAAGGAGCAAACTGCAGATATCTTCACAAAGCCCCTAGCGAGATCTGCCTTTGAGGCGTGTTGTTCCAAGCTGAGCATGATAGATATTCATGCTCCAGCTTGAGAGAGAGTGTTAACATATAGTGCTTTTTTATGTTTTATATTTTTTCCTTGTATGGGCTTAACTGTACTTTCACTCCTTGGTCTCTCTATATATAAAAGAGCTTAGGGTTTTCTATATTGAATTGAATCATTTCATCCAACTCGTAGGAACTAGCTTAGAAAAGAGTCATCTTAATCATTCAACCTCAATTCCCATGATATACAAAGCATATAGTTCAATCTCAAATGTAGACCGAGGTAAAATAGTCAGTTTTGCAAATCGCTAGCAGATCGCATCATCTCCAAGGGTAAAAACATACCCTATAACACCATTACTATTGGAATCCTCCATTTGACCTATCCAATTTGCATCACTGTATCCTTCTAGGACTAAAAAATATTTACCATAATACAAACTAAGGGAAATAGTTTCCTTTTAAGTACCTAAGTACTCAGTCTAAGGCAATCTAATTAATACAATCAGGATAGCTTATGTATCTACTCGATTTAGAAAATAAGGAAATATCTGATCTAGTGTAATTAACCAAATACAAGAAGTTACCTATAATTTGTAAATACCTAAGCTATGAAATAGGTATTCCACTCTTGTTCTTGTAAGGAGTTTTTGATGAAACAAAGAGAGTGCTCACAGCCTTGCAATCAGTGGAAAGAAATGAGCAATCTATATTGTTTGGAAACCTTACACCTCTTTATATATAGAGGAGAAGTGTAGGTAAAATTTATAAGAGGACCTCAAGAATATAATAAAGAATAAAAAATCCAAATAGAGAAAATAAAGAGAAAGGGAAAATATCCATTAACACTCCCCCTCAAGCAGGAATGTAGATGTTCATCAAACTCAGCTTGTCACAGCAAATATCAAACGTAGCTCTGCTCAGTGGCTTTGTAATGGTATTTGTTGTCTGGTCCTCTGAAGCAACTGGACATGTGCAAATAACACCCTTCTAGATAAGGTCCTTGTTTAGTGACAATCGATTTCCACATGTTTTGTACGTTCGTGAAACATGGGATTATTTGCAATATATGTAGCTGCAAGGTTATCACACCTCATCTTCGTAGGGCCCTCTATCTATATATATGTCTCATAAGATAGACGTCACCTAAACCATTTCTGCTGTTATTTGAGCCATAGCTCTATATTCTAATTCAACATTGGATGTAGATACAACAATTTTCTTCTTGCTTCTCCAAGTCACCAAATTTCCTACAACATAGGTACAAAACCCTATAGTAGACTTGCGATCAGTAAGACAGCCAACGTAATCTGCATCAGAGTATCCTATGACTGTCATAGGGCACCCCTTGCGAAACAATAACCTACGGCCTGGACTTTTCTTCAAATATCTGAGCACTTGCATTATAGCATTCTAATGCTGCTTAGTTGGCTTCTCCATGAATTGGCTAAGTTTTCCAACAGCAAGTGAAATATCAGGTCCGGTAATGGTAAGGTAGAGGAGTTTCTCAACTAGCTGCCTGTAGCTTCTGCTCTCCATAGGCTCCCCCTCACCATATAAGTGTACCTTGGGATCCATGAGTATGTTAGCCACCTTAGCTCCTAACATCCTAATTTCCCTAAGAACATTCAATGCATACTTTCTCCGACTCACTACAATATCATTTTTTTCTTTAGCCACCTCAATGCCCAAAAAATAGCGAAGGGATCCCAAATGTGTTATAACAAACTGTGTAGCCAGGTCTTTTTTTACCTATAGAATACCAATAGTGTCATCCCCTGTATGTAATAATAAGATCAACACAAACAAGTCGAACAACCACTCTCCTATCAGTCTTCCTAGTGAACAAGGAATGGTCAAATGTAGATCTCCTTAGGCCCATGCCGTCCACCATCACAGATAGCTTATGAAACCACGTGCGAGGACTCTATTTGAGCCCATAAATCACCTTCTTCAATCGCATACACACTCTCCCTCAACCTCAAATCCTGGGGTTTGTATATATACTTCCTCCTAAAGAATACCATAGAGGAAGGCATTCTTCACATCTAGTTGGTAACGATCCCATTCTTTGTTAGCTACCACAGATAAAAGAATACAGATTGTAGGAAGCCTTGCCACAGGAGAGAAGGTATCAAAAAAGTCCACTCCATATTCTGAGTGATCCCTTTTGCTACCAGCAAGCCTTATGCCTAGAAATAGACCATCAGGGTTGTATTTCAAGGTAAAGACCGATCAACAACAAACCACTCGAGCACCCACAGGTCGAAAAGTAAGATCCCACGTGCCATGAGATCGAAGAGCCTCCATAGCCTGATGCCATGCAAGATCCAGCATAGTCTCCTGGTAAGTAAACAATACTGTGGACGTCATAAGTGTCGTAGTGAATGCAACAAACATGGTACTAAGACAATTGCATACAAAAGCACCAGTTACATAATAGTGTGCATAGCTACGTAGGACCTTCCTAACTGCTATAGGAAGGTTAATATCATCATCTGTGGTAGGAGAAACATCATCTGCAGATGCACTTGTTGATCCTGTAGAGACATCATGAGATTGAGATTCATTAGTATCATCAATATATATCTGTGTAGGGGAGAATGATGGTACTAAGGTGGGGGAGGGGTGGGGTAGTATGAGACCTATAAGTGACTGGAATCTGATATATCACTAGGGGATCCTTGAACTTGCTATCACCAGAATCCCTAGGGATTGGTGTAAAACCACCAAATTAAATAGATGGCATAGGCATAGGAGCCTGTGGAGAAGATCTGTCCTATGGTATGACTGACAACTATCTGGTCACTATAGAAAAATACGATATAGCTTTGTGAGATGTGACATCTGCACTAACATAGTGTTTCTTAGTGAGAAAATCATAACACCTATATCCTTTCTGGGTGTGAGAATATCCCAGAAATACACATTTAGTGGCTCTTGGTGTCAACCTATCTCTGCTAGGTCCGTAACCTATACAAAGGCCACACAACCAAATGTGCGAGGTGTTACTACAAAAAGATCCCTGCCAGGATGTAGAATCTGCCACAGAATTTGTTCTAATAACATAGAACTAGACATTTGGTTAATCAAGTAACAGGCCATGAGTACTGCATCACCCCAATACACCATCTCCAAGGGTAAAGACATACCATGTAACACCATTGCTCCTGCAATCCTCCATTTGATTAATCCAGTTTGCACCATTGTATCCTTCTAACACCGGAAGATATTTTCCATAATGCAAACTAAGGGAAATAGTTCCCTTCAAGTACCTAAGTACTCGATCCAAGTCATCCCAATGAGTATAGTCATGACAACTTATATATCTGCTCAACTTAGACACGGAGAAAGAAATATCCAGTCTAGTACAGTTAGCCAAATACATCAAGTTTCCTATAATCTGTGAATATCTTATTTGTGAAACAGGTGTTCCACTTTTGTTCTTACAGAGAGTTTTTGATGAATCAAAAGGAGTGCTTACAATCTTGCAATCTTGATAGCCAAATATCTCAAGAACCTTCTCAATATAATGAGATTGAGAAATAGTTATCCCCTATACTAACCGAATCAGTTTGAGGCTTAAGATTACATTTGCAACACTCATATCTTTTATCTCAAATTTACTACTCAAGAGCAACTTAGTTTCAATCATAATTCTAGTGTTTGACCCAAACAGTAATATATCATCTACATATAGGCATAGAACAATACACATATCACCCTTAACCATAGAATAGACACACCTATCAAATTCGTGACCTACAAAACCAAAAGATTGAATAGTCTTATCAAACTTTTCATGTCATTATTTGGGTGTTTGTTTCAAACCATAAAGAAATTTAACAGGCTTGCAAATCTTTTTCTCATTCTTAGGAGATACAAAACCCTCAGGCTAGTCCATATAGATCTCGTCAAGATCGCCATAAAGAAAGACAGTCTTCACATCCATCTGGTGGGTAGTGAGATCATAAATGGAAGCCAATGTAATAAGCATTCGGATAGTAGTTATCCTACTTACCATAGAATAGGTATCGAAATAATCGATGCCTTCTGTTTACTTAAACCCCTTGGCAACAAGTCTAGCTTTATATTTTTCAATAGAACCATCAAGTCTGAGTTTTCTCTTTAACACTCACACCCAATAGTAAAACACCCTAAAGGTAAATCAACCAACGGCCAAGTGCCATTAGAGATGATTGAGTCTATCTCATTCTTAACGACATGTTTCCAATGCTTAGCTTCAGAAGAAGCCATAGCATCACGGAAAGTGTGGGGATCATCCTCGATTTAGTAAGCAATAAAATCACTTCACAAAGCCTTGGCAATTATTGGTTATTTACTTATCCTAGGTTCAAAATCTTCTCCTTCATTAGGTTCAGAATGTGAAGAGCTAGCCCCTACATTAAACATCCTTTCCACTTGACCAAGAATAGAACCAGATATGGTGGCTGGATTTTCTGAAGTCACATTTTGAGGTAATCCAATCTTCATAGGGAAGATATCCTCAAAAAATGTAGCATCGCAAAGCACAACAATAGTGTTGACATCTATGCCTGAAATCTCAAATTTTATAACAAAAAATCTATAAGCATAACTATTATCAATATAACCTAAAAAGACCGCGTCAACTATCTTAAGTCTAAACTTCTTCCTCTTGTGTTCTGGGATAATCACCTTTACAAGGAAGCCCCACACTTTGAGGTATTTTAAACTTGGTTTCCTATTTCTGCAAATATCAAATAAACACTTATGATTGAGGGGAACTCTATTAAGAATTTGGCATGCAATATTTAAAGTTTGCCTCCACATGTAAGTAGGTAATCCTGAACTTTGCAAAAGAGCATTGACCATGTCAGTTAGGGTCATATTCTTTTGCTCTGTTATCCCATTAGATTGTTAGGAATGTGGGACCGTCACTTCATGAACTATACCAAAAGCTTTGTATTATTCATCAAAGAAGTTGAACGTGTATTCTCCTCCTCTATCTTACCTCAGCCTCTTAAGAGTTTTCCCAATTTGTGCTTCTACTTCTTTTTTGAAGATAAGGAATTACTTAATGCTTTATCCTTATATTTAGATAAATATACATAGCAGTATCTACTGCTATCAACTATAAAGGTGATAAAATAATTTGTCTCTAGTCAATACACCGTTAAATTTGTAGATATCCGTGTGCACCAAATCTAAAACCACAGTATCTCTAGTGATAGTGAAAATACTTCCTAATTTGTTTAACATGCACGCATATCTTACATTTCTTAATTTTATCTATTGTGTTTATGAATCATATTTAATTTCATCAATTTTTTTAAAGAATTGAAATTTACATGACCCAATCTACCATGCCACATTTCACAAGATTCAATATTATTATAAACAGATTGAATCAAATGAAAACTAACATTACTTAGAGTACTCCTAGATAATACATCCACATCACATGTCACTCTAAATAATAAATCAAAATCTGCCAAATACTTTTTTCCATAGAATGTTTCATATCTAAACATAACTTTATTACATTTAAAGCTTAATTCAAAACCATCTCTTCTTTACAGTAGGAATGTGCAACACCCTACGCAATGTCCGGAGTTGCCTCGAGGAAAACCTTAAGCCCACGTGTCCAAATCCTAAACCTTAGCTACAGAATCGTTCTCCATCTTCACAGTCCCGCCACTGTAGGCTTGATAAGAAGAAAAGAACGATCTATCAGTACAAATATGTACATTAACTCCGGTATCTATGAGTCATTCAGTAGGATCATGAATAACATAGAGTTCAGGTCTTATTGAGACATGTCCATCGCTAAGCTCGACTTCCTTGGTAATCACATTCACTTGAAGATTCCCATTTGTGGTCTTCTACTATGCTTTATTAAAAGGACAATCCTTCTTCCAGTGCCCAACCTACCCACAATGTTAGCATGGTTTGTTCTTGAATTTCTTCTAGATCTTGGGTTTAGGCATTATTTTGTTTTTATTATTCTTAGTTTTATTTTTCTTTCCCTTATATGTCATATCATTCACCTTAGACTCCACATGCACTACAGGTTTCTGTTTCCTATACTCTCCGTCAATAGCAATGGCTATCATCACGTCATCAAAAGAAATCCTTCCCTTCCTATACTTAAGAGTCATCCCGAAGTCCTAAGATTTAAAGAATTTCTCAATGATAACATAATTGACACTTCACAGGAAACTTCATCTCAACCTTTAATAAACCATAGAGCAATAATAGAAATTCATGTGCCTACTCTGATACTGATTTGCCCTCATTCAATTGGAATTTAAGGAATTTTGCGACAGAGTATTTTTCAATACCAAAATCCTCGGTATTATACTTCTTATCAAATTCCTCCCATAACACATTCGAAATGGACGTGGATGTGCTGTATATATCAACACATTTGACAAAGCCAAGAAGACGCAATCATAATAAATATGGTTGCACTCATTCCACACATCCAATACCTCCTGGCCTTTGAGTGGGTTTTTCCTTATCTAAAACTAAGATTCAAAATGTCGATTTCGACACCGTTTCAATAAATTTTCAAGTGCGTATTTTACCAACACGTCGAGAGCATGCCGTAGAAATGCTCGTGTTTCGACATTAGATTTTGACGATTTTGATGCCCTTAAAATAGTTCATTTTCGAGGAACGCCGACACATGCCTATAAAAATGACAGAACTGATCAAAATGATTTGAATTTTAAGAATAACTATTCAAATGAATAAATATTTCTATTTAAGCCATAAACTGTCTTATACTTCCTATTTAAATGAATAACTATTTTTAAAATTAAGGACTACAAGAAGAAAAATGCTAATGCTAATTCAAAAGGGGATATATTCATGATGTATTGTTGATATTAGGAAATTTTGAAGAAATTACTAAACATGACTTAAAAGGGATAAAAATGTTACAATATGAAAAAATGTATAGGCTCTAGAAGACAAAAATCATGTTTTGAAGAGCCTCCCACTGTACAAATCATTAATACCTTTCAAATTAGTGAAATACGATACATAATTCATGCAACAGTAACAGCAGTGCAGCGCAGCAGTAGCCAACAGTAGCAATGGCAAGCGACATGTTTCACGCGTGCATGACCTAGCAGTAGGTAACAATGCAAACTGACATACCGTCAGCATGTCGACAATTTCGGTGGCATACCGCCGGCATACCGAAAACATCCCTGCATTTTGATAAGTATGTTGTGGTGATATAGCATGCGGAGGCATGCCAATGACATTTTAATCATTATCCAAAATCAGGCTTTTAGTTTCCAATGCCGAAATCAAACCAATGATGGACAACCAAATCATCATACATTGTTGCCAACGCTTGAAATTTTACCCACCAAATTTCTCGGGCATACCGGATAAATCTACATGTGATTTAAAAGTCATTTCCAACATCCTAAATATTTTAGATCTAAGCGATACCTTCTCTAAGATTGTTGAAATCAATGCATATAGAAAATCAATAAATTGCATTTCCAACATTTCCGCATAGATCAAAAATATTAAATTAAGCAAACTAAACATAAGTTGGCAAGATCTAGAAAAAAATAAAGAACGAAGAACATGTAATAATATAAATAAACAAAATGAGAAGGGATTAGATTTTACTCTGATTGAAGCACCCATTAAGGACTTCCCTTAGGAAAGGTATCACCCCCCACAATACCGGTACGTCAAGGTTTAATGAACTCCCAGGTTACAATAATCCACCTCCAATATTCAGCGCACTCTGATCTTAGACATCCTTGAAAATCATCTTAGAAGAATGAAGTCGAGGCAATTTGGTTTGTCAACCAAATTTCTGATTGATCTACCAATTTAATGGTTTGATCAATCGAAAACTTTTCGTGGATCTATCAATCTCCTTGTACAAGATCGACAAAATTGATTGGAGATTTTTTCTACCAATCTCACGTCGAACGAACGTACCAAAAAAGAGAAATAAGAACAAGAGAAGGGGAAAGAGAGTGGAGAGAGCTTTTCTACTCTTGTTATGCATCAAATAAGAGGCCCCTCGTGGCCCAAATATAGAACTCACGACCCGACGTTTATAAAATTTCCGTTTTATGGAAATACGACATTTGATCGACCAATTTAATCCCAATGATCGATCAAAATCAATTAATCAATCAAACTTAACTTTTTGGTCAACCAAACCAATTAATCGACTAAACTTAACTAATTATCGATCAAAAATAATTGACTAACCAATTTTACTTTTTGATCGACTAATCCAAGTCAAAATCATGAAATTAAAAAATCCGTAACAAAAGAGTCTAAGTTCTAAGTTCAAAATTAATTATCACCCGAGCCCAAGCCCGAGCTAGGTTGAGGCGAGGCGGGAGGCGCACGCATGCATGGTGCCCAGCCCCATGTCTTACTCTTTACTACATAAGCCATTGGAGGCAGAAGCCTTTTACATCCACCAAGAGATTTGTCCACTTCCATTATGGAACTAAAAACCTCTCCTAAATCTTATTGATTTCAACATGAATTTTCACGTCACCTATATTAATTGCATCCCGATTGATGTAATTAAGCTCTCAAATCCAAAAAAAATAAGATCTAGAAAGAACCACTGAACAAATCATATGCATAAGCACATAAAATAGAACAACAGAGATAGAGATAGAATGCGATACGATCAAAGCACCCATGCATGGACTTCCCTTAAAGAAGATTCACCCCTAGAGTACTGGTGTAATGAGTATAACGGTCCACTCCTAGGATACGACAGTTATATCACCATAATCGATGCACTCTAATAATAGTCGTCCTCGAAAATTACCTCTAGAGAATGTAGTTGAGAGAGAGAGACAAAGAAAGCAAGAGAGGAAGGGAGTTGGCAGCAAGAGGAAGAAGTGGGTCATGCACATAAACCATCGTGTGACTTAAATACCTCACATGACGTAAGCTAAAAATGAAGGATTACAGGTGAAATGTTACAACTTGAAAAGTCGTAACATTAGATAATCCAACAACTCAAAATAATTCGCTAAATCGATTAAATTAAGATAAAAAAAGTCAAAGAGATTTTGTAACTAAAAAATCTAAATTCTAAATTGATTTTCACCTGAATTGAAGTTGGAGCTGAGAAGGAGTGGCCACGTGCGCAAGCATGTAGTCCCCAACCCCTCCCTTAAGCCTTTGCTACATAAGCCATAAGAACTAAAGTTCTTATATATCCCACTTAGGTTTTACACATTTTCAATTAATGTAACACTAAAGTTACTATTCAATTTTCTTTAATTTTAAGATGAATTTCTTATGTTATCATCTTTTATATATATATATATCCTAATTGTTGTATAAACCTCCAAGAATCAGCACTGTTATGAAAAAACTCCCATATCAATATCCGATCTACTCTTGAGTTTTTCCTTTTTCCTTGATAAAAAGGGGTAACCCAATCGGTGAAATTTTCAGGTTTGTTAAAAAAATCAAACAAAAAAGGAAAGAAAGAAAATCCAATTTGCTGGCACGAAAAGGACCCACGCCATGCATTCAATTGACGAGAACCCTTGAAATTCTTTTCTAATTCCACGCGACTATGTAATACCATACAGAAACGAGCTAACGATAAATCAATGAGTTGAAGTAATGATTGAATTTAAAATATTAGTTGAATTCTGTAAATATAGTTATCCGACTGGCTCCAACATTAAATTATTAATTCAACAAAGGCTAAAGATATTTAAATTAAAAATACCAGCAAAGATTCCCTTTGAAGGCGTCACCGACCATACGATGGCATTCGCAAGTGTAGCCACTTTTAATGTGCCTCTCTACGTGCGAAACCCACATATATTCAAATCGCAAGCGGTAACCCTGGATTCTTTTATTTCTATAGAATTTGCAATAATATCTATCGATTTCTCTCGTTGAGCATTAGATAAATAAACTGTATAGAGGGGGAAAATGTCATAACGTAAATTAAGGTGACATTTGCATAAGAAGTACTGATGTTTACGTATTATATTAAAATTCAATATTCCAATATGTTTCTTGACCTTCTAACAGCCTGCCCGGAAGCTCATGTTTCGCAGCATAGACCTAAAGCTTTTGTTCCAACAGGTTCACTTGGAATATTAGCATTGACTTGTAGAAGAAGTTAACTGTTGCTGACGCAGGAACTTGCTTTCGCAGACACCTAAGCCCAAGTAATTAAATGCCTACTCCACGGGATTAAATGGCGTCTAATTTAAGAACACTAAATCTAAGGTGGCGAACTAAGATAGAATCCAAGAATGTCCGACGAATCTCTTTGACCTCCAAACTGAAAGTATCCTACTTTTACACATACAAGGAATTCAACAAACAATCCATATTTTACGATCAAATGTATAGCACTGCTCCTCAAATGTGAAGTCATGCTTCTAGTGGTGGGCCTTATCCCGCATCCGAAAACTGACATGACCTAAATAACCTCATTTTCGCGCATGAATTATTTGTGTCAATGGATTAGTTCTTTTCGAAACTTTTATCATCTGTTATCTAAGGGACCCTGTGGGGAAAGGAGACAGCAATTCGGGTAAACATATGTTAAAGGGATTGGCTCACTTTTTATTTTTTGTTTGAATGAGTTAAGATAAATCGAGGGAAATAAGTTTAAATCAATACTTGATTAAGATGATAGACGTCATAAGCTACGACAAAAAGTGGAGCACGTGTAGATAAATATATTTTAGGTCAATTCAAGGGTGAATTTAAGGAATAAGATGGAGCAAATTTATTCTAAAATAAGATGGCCTAACCGACATATCCCTGTCTCGAGATAAACTCAATGAAATATGAGTGAAGAATACCTGGTCCACCAAATAAGCAATGCTCAAGCAAAAAAGCTTCTCTTAACCTCGCAAGGGGTGGAACCAGAAGTTCGGGCCAAAGGGAGCAAAATCATAAAAAGTTAGGTTAAAGACTAGAATCGATGGTTATAATGTACAATTTTTAAAGAATTTATAAAGTTATAAGGGGGAGACTGCCCCCTTCGGTCTACCAATACCTCCAATCCTCTCTTGTACGTGTCCCAAGGTGTGGGTGGAGTGCATCAACATAGGACTTTGGATTGGATACCATTCCCATTTCTTGCTACAAAGAGAATATATGCATTATGCTCAAATCCAACTATCCAATTACAAGACTTCTTTGGGATTGGAGAACTGCTGTGATTCTTCTTAAATAAATTGGATTCTACCATATGTCGAGAGTGATTTATTAAGTCTAAACTAAACTCTTATGCCTAGTTTACGGAGGGGGTTAACCCCTCCCATTTACCTTGGAGGGTAACCCAATCTTTCTTTGGGTTGTTAACCTGTGTTATCCTAACATCAGTTTGAAGAGGGGTTAACCCAACCCACCACTTAACCCATCTTTTCTCGAAGGGCGCACCCAAGTGTTATCCCCAAATTGCCCTCCTGAGTCCTGCCCCCACTCTCTTCCTCGCAAAACCCCTCCCCCACTCTCTTCCTCACGATGGCGCGAACGAAAATAGAGGAGCTCCTCGTTTCGATCGATTCCTGTTGGCACAGTGGGAGCAACGCATTCACGTTGATGTTTGCCTTTGGTGCCTTTCGATGTTAGTTGCAGGCGCTATGGTTCTTGAATTCCAGATCTATCGTCATGTTCCTGCAAAGAAGGTTAGTAGGTTGCCATAAATCTCGTCTTTAACTTCAATCTTCCATCCATTTGTGAGATGGCCGATTCCGAGGTGGCTGGTGATCTATGCAACCGCGCATCTGACCGATTTATCTCGTGAAGTCACAATTTGATCTCACCTTTATTGATTCCTACGGTTGACTATGGGTCGTTCGATGCATTCATGGCCTTTGTTGATGCTTGGAACCCCTATAAAAGGAACCTCTCTGACGTTCCTCCTGCCCACGTGAACTTGAAACCCTAATTAAGTTTACCTTCCCTCTTTTTGTTCATTGTCTTTCACTACATATGGTCTGATTTTGTCTGAGAAGTTGCGTCGCCTTTTTTTTGTTTAAGGTGACAATAGATCTTGGGCTCTTGTTTCCTAGAGAAGGGGATCGGTGGACTACTCCTGTAAGGTAAGGAGTTATCTTCCTCCATTTACTTGGGTAATTTCCCGTATGCTTCATTTTGTTTTTCTCGTTGTAAATGTGGTGTATGTGATTTCAGTAACCGGTGTTGTGGGTGGTATTGGTAGCAAAAGTTGGTTTTATACATATTTTTGACGTTGGTGCTGTGGGTGGTAAGTGATTTCAGTACCTCCTATGGCTATTTGCATGACATATCGACTAGGTTTTTGACATTTGGAATGGAGTGTTAAAAGGATTCTCTATGATCAGGCAGATATAATTCTGATATATCTGGGTTGTTGGAGGAGCTCTCTTCGTCATAATTCTGATATAATTCTACCATCCAGATGATCAACCCAGATATAATTGTAATATAAAAGCTCCAACCCAGATATCTTGGGTATAATATTTGCAGTTTACAATGGTATTCCGATATAAAAGTTTGCAAGTATATCAGAAGTTTGTAATATTCTGATATAAAAGTTTGCAAGTAAACACAAACACACTCATCCTTGCTCAAGCTTACCTCTTCTAGTTTTTTTTTCCTTTTTGAAAGTGAAAAAATTCAAACCAGCTCCCAATGGTTATACACTTGGATCATCAGCATATAGATCAAAGAAGGAATGTGATTCACATGACTTTCTTATCGGCTTTGTGGCTTCAAAGTAATGCAATTATATTCAGAGGGTGACAGATTCTATGTGGAGAATGAGGTTCATAGTTCAAGGAATATTGTAGGGGTCATGGGAAGATATTCCATAAATTCAAATGAGCTGTAATTGCTAGTTGGTTTTAAAAAGCGGACAACCATACTAATCTTGAATGGTTATCCCTTCACCTTTTAAAAAGACAGTGGTGAGAGTTTTGCTGTCCCCACATCAACATACATTGTGTTGATGCTTCCTTTGCAACTGAGTTGGAAACCCTACATTCGTAGGTATGTCCTGTTTGCTTCTATTCTAATAGGTTAGGTTGAGAGGCTGGAAGCTATGGTTTTGGCTTTTGCGGAAAGAAATGTATCAAGATCAGAGGAAGGGAGTTTGAAGTGTAGTTTTGTAATCACCCACTAGAGCTTCTACTGCCACAACGATGTGATGAGCCCTGGTTCAGGAGTTGAAACTGGAGTGCTAAAAAGTGATACTGAAAGATTTTATGTAAAATATACATCCTCCATGCCTGAGTATATAACACGCCAACAATGTTATGATCTTGACAACTAAATTAAAAAACATGAATGCTGAAAGAAACAAGAGGAAACCAAGCATGGGTTGTGCTAGGTGCACAAGGAAAGACACATAAAAAATAACATTGTGGAACTTATTTAAAGAAAAAAACAAGTTAACCTTGTTTTGGTTTAACCCCCTAAAGTAGGCACATCTAAAGTTAGCAATCCTACAAAGGAAACAAGAAAAGACGTTAAAACTAATTCCAGAAAATGGAAGTCTAACTGTGAAAATTTAGAAATCTGGTCACTTGCTATTCAGGTCAATCAAATTACTACTAGGACACATGACTCAAGTTGCATCAAAGCCACTTCAGTAGGCTTCACCTTTAATCCTACTCCAATGCTGGAGTTCACTCTTTAATCCTTCTCAAACAAAAACTGCCATATGACCATTACTGTTAAGAGAGTCCACACTTTGGCTCCTAGCAGTCTGTCTTTATGCCCACCTCTCTACGGCCATACTTCCATTGCCACTCACCATGACCCTCTTTGCCATCCATATTCAATTACAATAACCACATTTAATCTCAAATTTAGATCGATGGGTGTCTATTTAAGAGACATCTTTAAATGTGAATAATCATATTTAAATGCAAGTATGACATCGACATCTCATATGGGGAAGCTCATATATAAATAATCATATTTAAGTTCAAGCAAACTTGGACATTATATCAGAACATTTCCCATTTTGGTATCCTTCAAACCCAATAGTAGACCTGCCAGTCCAATTATAGTTCCCAAAAGCCTAACCATAAGCATATGCATTTGAGGCGCATTTCCATCTATAAATAGTAGAAAGTGCATTAAAAACACTATTAATTTCACATGCACTGATAGCATGTCAACTAGCTAGATCCCCCAACAAAAAGGGAAAACAATGGATAGCCCAAGCAAGCATTGGATCCTATTTAAGATAGTATCCTAGCAGACCTGGCAAGCAACAAAATTTTTTAGATGATCTGATGTTTCCAGCTGAAAGTTTCCACAAATAAGAAGGCCAAGAAACACTTGACATCAACCAAGCAGCTACAAGACAGAACTTTTAATAAATGGTCTACTCTAATATGTGCACTCCATGACCTCATATCATCCAAAATAAGTATAATAGTGGCTTGTCCTTGTCAAGAGTAAAAACAACTAACCACACCACACCAATCAAACCAACCACACTACCAAAATTCCTGAACACAATCAACCACATCAACAAATTCAACTCCACTTTGACACAACTCAACTTCCTACCACCAAATTCAGAAGTGCAATGCAAAGTTTTCCAATTCGATAAAATTCATATGTGAATGTAGCCTAATTCTGACTAATCAACTTCATTTTCTAACCAGAAAAAAAAAAAAGCTTCTAAACTATAGACTTGAGAAGGAATAGAAATGAAGAAGAAATAGAAACTTCAATAACAGATTCCTTGTTCAATTTCAATCTTGAGATCTCATTTCTGAAAATTGTTTAAAATTCCAAACCAAAAGGAGATGGATGATGTTGCTATTTTTGAAAATGGATGTTGATATGGCTGCAATGAAACCAACTTTCTGTGAGACTTGACCAGAAAAATCCACTTCTCAAGCTATAGTAATAGAAAATAACTTCCAATGATAAAATGGAAAAACTAAATGCTTGTTTCTCACATGTACATTCCTATTCTAGAATGGATGTTTGCCAATTCAGATCTGAAGATTAAAACAGTTTCTTCATTCAAGCTCATGTTCAAGCTCAAACCACCAGCAACAATTTCTTTATTCACAAATAATATCTGCATTCAACCTCAAATCACCAGCAGGTGCAGATCTAATTTCTAGCGAAAATATTCCATTCAAGCTTGAATGAAGAAACTGTTTCAATAAACAGCGAAAATCATAGCTTCCACCCTCTCAATCAAAGAATAGGCATATCAGCAAGTAGGAAGAATGAGCAAAATCTATTTATTTCTCTAACCCTACCTCTCTTTATATAGAGAGAGAGGTGGGTGCAAATTACATGTAACTCCATGAAGAAAACAAAAATAATAATGCACCACATGACACCATGAAACTAACTAGACTCCATAACACTCCCCCTCAAGTTGGAGCATAGATATCAATCATGCTCAGCTTGGATACACATGTATCAAATGAAGATCTAGCTAGTGGTTTGATAAATATATCAGCCGTCAAGCCTCTGAAGTAACTTGGGAGTAAAGATAAATCCCTTCTGAATTAAATCTCTGGTGTAATGGCAATCTACCTCTACGTGTTTGGTGCATTCATGAAACATGAGGTTGTTGGCAATATAAGTGGCAACTCTATTATCACATCGCAACTCCATAAGCCCATCAATCTGTATATGTAAATCACTCAGCAAGGATCTCACCCACATCAATTCTGCTGAGGTCTGAGCCATAGCACGATACTTAGACTCATCACTAGATCTGGACACCGTAGTTTGTTTCTTGCTTTTCTAGGTAACCAAATTCCCTGCAACATATGTACAAAAACCTATGGTAGACTTCCTATCATCATGGCTACCTGTATAATCTGCGTCAGAGTATCCAACAATCGTCATAGACATCCCTCTAGTGAAAAGAGGACCTTGTCATGGTGCTCTCTTCACGTACCTGAGTACCATCATGGCTGCATCCCAGTGTAGTCTAGTAGGCCTCTCCATAAATTGGCTTAGCTTTCCTATTGCAAAGGAAATATCCGACCTAGTAATTTTCAAGTAGAGCAACTTCCCCACCAGCTGGTGATACTGTCTACTATCAACTGTCTTTGCATCACTGTCATATTGTCGTGCCTTAGGATCCATGGGAATATTTGCTGGCTTGGCTCCCAGCATACCTGTCTCCTTTAGCACATTAAGAGCATATTTCTGTTGAGATACCACAATACCACTCCTACTACGGGCTACTTCTATCCCAAGGAAATATCTCAATGGCCCTAAATTCTTCATTACAAACTGATCTGTCAAAGTCTGTCTGATCTCAGCCACACCTGTTGTATCATCACCGGTGACAATCAAGTCATCAACATAGACTAAAAGAGCAACAATACATTTGTCTGTCTTCCTAATAAAAAAAGAATGATCTACAGATGAACTAGTGAACCCCACAGACTCTATCACCTGAGAAAGCTTCTGAAACCAAGCTCTTGGGCTCTACTTGAGACCATAAATGGCCTTCTGCAATCTACATACACACTCCCCCTGAACCTCGTAACCATGAGGTTGCTGCATGTAAACCTCTTCCTTTAAATCCCCATAGAGAAAAGCATTCTTCATATCAAGCTGGTGAAGATGCCAATCTCGCTCAACTATCACTGAAATCAGAATCCTCATTGTAAATAGCTGAGCCACCGGTAAGTGTCAAAGAAGTCCACCCCATATGTTTGGGTGAACACTTTGGCAACAAATCAGGCCTTCTATCGTGCAACAGACTCATCTGGATTGTACTTGACTGCAAACACCCATCTGCAGCCAACTACTGTAGCACCCTCTGGTAAAGGTATAATCTCCCAAGTACCACGAGAAGTAAGAGTAGTCATCTCATCCTCCATGGTCTGGCGCCACTTTGGATCAAGCATAGCCTGCTGGTAGGTGGCAATGATAGGTATGGCAAAAAGAGCACGACAGAAGCTCCCAAAAGCTGACCCAAGGCCATTAATAGACAGACTACCGGCAACACGATATCTGGACTCACAGGTGCGGGGTGCCCTCCTAATGACAATAGGAAGGTCAAGATTAGCCATCTGATCCTCCTATACTAGCTGTAAAGCAGAAATATCCTCGTCCAGACATCTATCATCAAGGGGCACCATATCATTACCTTGCAACCTGTCTGTGGTCTCCTGAGGTGGAGAAGGTGGAGTCTCTGTGGTTGCTGTAGGAGGTGGCATCTGGAAGGTACTGTGGGGTCGCTGATATGTAACAACAGGCTCAGAAAACTTCATAAGACCCTCTGTAGTGGTAGGAGGGGTAGAGATAGGTATCTCTTCTAAGGGAACAGGAGGTATAGGCATTGGAGCCGCCGTAACCTTAGGGGATAAACTCCGGGTAGCAGTGGAAAGATATGGGATAAACTCATAAAAGGTGACATCAGCACGCACATAGTGCTACCAGTAAGAGAATCAAAGCATTTATATCCTTTCTGAGTTCGTGAATATCCCAAGAGCACACACTTGACTGCTCGTGGTGCCAACTTGTCTCGCCCTGGAGAAAGAATATGAACAAATGCTGCACATCCAGACACATGTGGTGGTACATGAAACAACTGCTCTGGATGCAATATATGCCAAGGAATCTGCTCATGAAGCACTGAACTGGGCATCCTGTTGATTAAATAACATGTCGTGAAGATTGCATCACCCCAATATAGTGGAGGCACACTATGATGAATCAATAAAGTGCATGCCACATCCAAAAGATGTCAGTGTTTCCTCTCAACTACCCCATTTTGCTGAAAGGTATGAAAGCAAGTAGTCTGGTGCACTATCCCATGTAACTTGTAAAACACAGATAGCCTGGTGGTACATAACTCAAGTGCATTATCAGATCTGACTACTTTAATAACAACTGAATACTGAGTCTTAATCTCCATCATGAAATGCTCAATAACAGAACCAACATTTGACTTGTTCTTCAGCAAGAATACCCATGATAGGCGGGAAAAATCATCCACAACTACTAAATAATAACGATGACCTTGCCTATCTAGTATTCGACTCGACCCCCACACATCCATGTGCAGTAACTCAAATAAGGCTGTAGACCCAGAACGGGTACTCACCGGGTAGGAGGTACGATGCCCATCTGGCACGCATCACAACATATCCCAGTTGTAAGAGAGATATGTGGAATGACCCATTGGAGGCTATCGAGGGGAAGATGTCCAAGTCGAAGATGCCACTGAACGGCACTCCCAGTAGCAAACGATACTTCTCGACATGTAGAGGCAAGCAGAGTCTGGATCAGACAATAGACTCCACCCTCTACATTTCTACTACCAATCGTCTTCCCTGTCAGTTTATCTTAAATGATGCATCCCACGTCATCAAAGATAGCACGACAATTAAGCACTTTAGTAATCTTACTAACTGAGAGTAAGCTCATGGGAAAGTTTAGCACATAACAAACATCAGGTAACCTCAAAGTAGGAGTCACCGGCACCTCCCCCTGACCCACTACCCTGGAGTGTCTGCCATCTACAACTTGCGCTATCCTTCCTACAGGTACAGATCTAAGATAGGTAAAATGATCCCGATCTCCACTAAGATGCCGTCAAGCTCCTAAATCAACAAGCCACTCCATACTACCCTGATTCCTGCCGTGTGCAATAGAACTCAACTCAATGGCTCCTTGGAGCCCATCATAACGGCTACAACCTCGGAGCAGTTTCTCATACTCACTCCGGGTAGTGGTCACTATATCATCTACCAACCTCTGTGTGGCAGAGGTGCTTGGACCAATATGAAAAGAAGCCATACTGATATCGTGAAATCACAGATTCACCAAGAATCAAACCTCTAGAGCATAGGATCAAGGGTAAATCATACCAAAAAAGGAGACAGAGAATCGATCTGAAATTTTCATATCATGATCATGAGCGGCGGAGAGCGGCGATTGCTTCCTTTGGGCAGAGCAACAACAGCCCCCCTCTGGGCGACAGTGCCCTTGGGTGGAGCAATAGCAGGCGGAGCAGTAGCGTCACCCCTGGGCGGACGGTAGCCCCCTGAGAGAGGTGGAGTAGTAGTAGACACCCCTGGGCAGAGCAAGGTGGAGCAACAACAGCTGCACCTCTAGGCGGTGGTGCCCTAGGTGGAGCAACAGCAGGCGAAGCAGCAGCAGCTGCACCTCTGGGTAGCGGTGTCCCTGGGTGGAGCAGCAGCAAGCGAAGCAGTAGCAGCTCCCTCTGGGCAGCGCAGCTGCAGAGGAGTCCAGTAGACTCCTCTGCAGTGTGGGTGGTCGACGAGTGCTGCCCGTCGCCTCCTCTTCTCTTCACCGAACGATGACGACGGTGCTGAACGAGGTGGCGGCGGTGGCGGGGCTGCAAAAGGTGCACCTCAGGTTAGGGTTAAGGTGGAGGTCTCGGAGGCTTGTTTGAGTGAGATATCTAAGGCACCGGTTTAGGACCGTTGCTCTAATGCCAAGTTGGAAGAATGAGCAAAATCTATTTATTTCTCTAACCCTATCTCTCTTTATATAGAGAAAGAGGTGGGTGCAAATTACATGTAATCCCATGAAGAAAACAAAAATAATAACACACCACATGACACCATGAAACTAACTAGACTCCGGAACACTGCAACATATTCTGTCTGGAGGTTTAGGTTCACTGATTGCTATCAACTTTCAAAAGAAAACGGTATCAATTGTGATATTATCTTGATTCTCCAACTTTCTGTCTTTCTGGTCTTCCCTTACATCTCTGTTGAATGGAGGCTTTTTCCATAGCTTAACTCTTTTCCCTTAAACACAGTACAATCCATGATAGTTTTCATCTAATAAAATGTTATTCTTGGTTAAGACAACTTTTTAATTGAGCTATTATAACTTCTCTATCCTGACTTAACTTGTTTATTTCTAGTCTTCCCTTTACTTCTTATGCATGTTGGTCTATACACTGTAACTTTGCTTTCTTTCTTTCTTTCCTTTTTTTGTTTGTATTTCCTTGTAGGTTTTAATTTTGTGAAAGCACTCTTAAGCATTGATTTGTGTGTCTTCTGTTAAAATGATGATTTCTTTTTTATCACGAAAATAGTTTGGTGATGATTTTTCTGAAGCCGCTATTTTTGTTCAGAAATCCTTCCATCCATTTTTCCATCTTATCAGTAATCTATCCAAATGGCTGCTTTTCGCATGAAAAGTTCCATCAATACTTTCTTTGCCACATTACTGTTTAGTGGCTGCTTGTGTCTTCTTCACTATGGAGATTCTATGTTCGGGGCTCACTACCAACATTGATCAGTCATAATGGGTGTGCTTGGATAATAATGCCATGCATTTGAGTGTGCTGTATTCTGGAAAATAATGCTCTTTTCACCTACTAAGTGTAGTGGAGTGAAACAAGTAAAGCTAGTCTTCATCCTTTATATCCAGACTCACACCGTATCAGCTCTTGTCAATCTCATGGTTTTCCTTCCTCCCTATTCCTCTTCAACAGGAAAAGAGTACTAAGCTTCAATGCTTCTATTTTTCCCCAACTATGTAGTATAAGGTGTATGATCCAGCAGGTATGTTTTGTTCTCTTTCTTTCCTCACAAGCTACCTCAAACCATCAGAATTTAGCATTACTGCTTGGAAGCTGGGCATGTTATTTCTTTCCAGGTTTCTTATTAATCAAATTGGACTAGGTGCTTCCCTACCTAGCTTGGCTAAGAGTGAACTAATGATGATTTATGAGGAAATAACTGATGTAAGTAGTCGTGTCAGTCATTGTATTCATCTTAAAAGGAAGAGGAGTTTCGAGGATTACCATAATCTCCTTGTGAAATTGATTGTTGCATTTGCGCTAATGATCATTTCATCGAAGATGCAAGATGGTCACAAGTATGATGTGGGGAAAAACTTACCAAGAGTAAGGTATAGACTTAATATCTATTGGGATCTTACCACAACTTTGACATCTGCAAATTCATCATCTTTCCTCACTCTTATCAGTTACCTACTTTTTTTTCTATGTGTAGGATGAATGAAGTTGATTCCAGTCGTGGCAAGGGTGTCCAGCATTCTTGCAAAGGTGGAGGCCCCCGAATTGCTAATTGGACATCTAATCAAGATAAGTTGCTAATAAGGCTTTTGAATGACCACTACGATGACGATTTCATAAACGGTTCATTCACTAGAACCGGGTGGGTTGAGATGTTAATGAGTTCAACTCAGAGAGCAGGTTACCCTATGTGAAGGATCAATTGCAGAACCACTTCAAGAATCTAAAAGAGTTTAACGATTTTGTTGCCTTGTCCAACAAAAGCGGTTAGGGTTGGGATGATCATAGGAAATGTGCCATCCCATATAATGACAATGCATGGAATGAGACTAGTAAACTTTCCATTACAATCGTACTTTATAGCGAAGATTTTGCGTTGTGTGTAATACATCGAAAATTCATGCAGCTTCCAGACCATCTGAAGAAATTACGAGGGAAGACGTTTCCCTACTATAAGGAGTTGGAAGTCATTGCTGGTAAAGAGTCTGCAAGGGGAGTCAATGCAACATCCAGTCTTAGGCATGGTGACGTTGGCGATTTCAATGAATGCAAAGGTCAAGGTGATGTGAACCTCTCACAGATGGATTTCTCAATTAACGAGAACACGACAATGTCCTCGCAAGCACCCATCTCAAGGAACTATACTACACAACAAGCACATACAGAATTTTCGATTCCTCAGGATGAGGATGTTGGTGTAAATGTTAGGGGTAGTACACCATCATCGAGGGTCACACCCAGACCATCAGAGCACACATCAGGGAGTAGTAGGAAGTGTCGTTGTAGTGGGGCCTCATCTTCGGAAAGTGTCGATAAGGTTGCGACAATGCTAAAGGATTTCCTCGCATTTAGCAAGAGCAAGCACCTTCGGGACTTTGAGAGGGAAGAGATAGATAGATGTGTCTTAGGATTGACGACGATGAACCAGACTACCTGCCGCTCCGAGATCAAGAATGGTTGCTCAACTTTTGGACCCAACATTTAGAGATATAATGAGGGTGTTCCTCCAAAGTAATGCAAAGGATATGGCTGAGTTAGTGAAGATGGTGATGAACGGTGATATAAGATGTTCATCGCTATTGGTTGTTATATTTAGGTCACGGTTCCATCTAGCTCAAAGTTATAAGGGACTTTCAAATTTATGGTGTCTAGTTAGCATGTCATTTTCTCATTTTCAATGTAATCTCTTTTGTTTGCAACATTTAATGATGTACTATCTTCCCTTCACAATTATGTTGTTGCCCTGGACTCATTGAAATAGTTGCATTGAACGTTTCTCTAATGAAGGATTTCCTGGGTCATTTCTTACTTCCACAACTTTCCAGTATATGGAACCTGCTAGACGTTCTGTTGATAGTGAAGAGTTGGGAGATTCGATCGTAGAAGTTATGTTCAAGGAAACTATGCAATACGTTACACATCAATTTCAACATTCCACAGGTGTCCCACATGCACCAAAGCACACTGACGATTTAAAGGGATTGGTTTGGGTTAATAGAGTTTTAGAAGGACATTATGACCGTTCACTAGATATGTTTCGAATGGATAGCTCCTAATTCATCAAGCTACGTGATATGCTGCTTGAGAGGGAATACTTCAAACCCACAAAGGAGATGCATCCAAACGAGGCCCTTACAATCTTCTTATATGGTGCTGGACAGGGTGCTACAAATCGAAACATGCAAGGTCGGTTTGAGAAATCATCGTGCACTATAAGTAACTACTACAAGGAAGTTGCCAAAGCAATAAAGAAGCTTCAGTTTAAGTATATTGGCATACCCGACGAATCTGCAACAATTCCAAACAAGATAAGAAGAAACATGGACCTTTATCCATATTTCAAGGTTAGGTTATTCACATCAATAACCGTACCTTTCTTTCCTACAAACAAAATTCAATTCTACGACCCAATCTTTACAACATGTGATTGGGGCTATAGATGGCACTCACATTGAACTTTACGTGAACCCAACAGATGCCGGGACGATCGAAATAGACATGGTTAGTGTTCACTAAACGTAATGTGTGTTACATCAATGGATCTCTCCATTCAGTACGTTGCTAGTGGATGGGAAGGATCTGCCACTGATATGACGATACTTCATTGGGCAGTGCAAGATGACAATATTCCATTGGCACAAGGTCGAGTTTATCTTGTGGATTGTGGGTATGCTAATATACATCAATTCCTCGCCTATACAAAAATGTAAGTTATCATATCATTGAGTACAATGCTAGGGCAACACACAAGTATCGCAATAAAGAGTTATTCAACCACCATCACGCGAAGATTCGGAACTGCACGGGGTCGCATATGATGTTGTGAATGTATTTCATGATGAATGACCTAGAGTCTATTTACACTTCATAATGCAAAGTGTAACGACCCGGTTCCCGAGTCCCTACGAGACACGAGAACCGGACCGACTCGACTAATCCCAAGACCTAGTCGTCCAACGAGGAAGTAACCAAAAGAGCAGTAAAATAAACCACATTCAGCATGAATATAACTAACAGTAAGGAAGTACAGCAGTAAGGAAAGAAACTACTACAGTAGATACCACCACAACAGTAGAACAACATTTATCATATAACAAGAACTGCAGGTAAAGAAAGTACAGCGGAAACAAAAATAACTCACTAGAACAGAAACAAAAGAGGTACAAAAGACTGTGGTAAACTCTACTGGACCCTACTCGGCCCAGCGTCCTCTGCAGCCACCGACCCTGGCTGCTCAACACCTGGTCCTGAAAAGGTAACGAGTGTAACACGTCAGCAAAACGCTGAGTAGAGTGGCAAACTAACTAAAGGCAACAGTAGAGTGTACAGTAGCTGTTATGTTCTATTACTTCCTTTATTCACGTCTTTCAATTTTCTCACTATTTCATTTATTTCTCAGATCCTTTACTTGATCTCGAATGTCCTCGTGGGAACAATCTTGATTGCAGTCTTTTCCAAAAGTAGAAGTAGCACGTGGTGCTCTCCTGGCCGGGAGAGTCCCCCGTGGTGATCCTACCCTCAGTCAACCATCCCAAGGTCACTGACAGACGTAACGGTGACTACGGTACACGCGATAAACGCACAGGTAGCTAGCCCGCACTGGCACGCGGTCAGTCGTTTCCGTTAACGGGTGCGCCCAAAGCACAGCACGGAACCAGGGCAGAGCCCTCTCAGTAACAGGGGTCCGACCCCTCCACAGTAACCAAACCGGGGCCTTGCCCCTCCACAGTCCGCGCACCCTCGCCTGACTACCCTGGTTTGCCCTAGTGGGCCTAACAAGTCGGTGAAGGAGGCTAGCAGAACCCCGGGGCCCGTGGGGTAGCTAGTACTCTCCTAACACTAGTAGCTCTCCTCGGTACTACGTACACGAGGGCCAGCAAGTTGGTACAGAGTGGCCAGTCCTAACCCCGGGTCCCTGGGGCGGCTAGCTCCGCTCTGCACTAAACAGGGGGGACAGTCGCTCTCCTTGGTACTCCGTACTCAAGGGCCAGCTCACTTCCCCAAAACTATTACATTCACTTTCCAGGAGTTCTACTCCTACTTCCCCGTAGGGTTCCATCCTTTTTACTCAAGATCCAGGTTTCACTTCCCAGTTTCACATTCTTACAATCCATGTTCTCAACCACGTTAGCTGTTCACAACAGGTAGTTGTTAATTCAATTTACAGGCAACTTTATATTTCTTTCCATTTTCCAAGACTGCAATATATACATTCCACTAGTTTTCCATCCTAGGATTCATGCCATATCCTATGATCTATCATACAATCTAATTTTTCAGCCCTAGGATTCATGCAACACCTAGGAGCTATCATTCCATACATTTCTCATTCCTAGGATTCATGCAACACCTAGATTCTAGTTAAGGTTCCATACTTTAACAGATTTTAATAGCTTAAGCCACTCTACCAGGTACAACGGGAGTAATGGGGGCGTGATCAGGAATCCCGCGTGCCTCCGCGACTCTCAAGACTGCAACTGAACGAGGTCCTATCACAAGGATCAAACACAAGGAGTGTCTCAAAACAGTGTATAGCTACTGTAGACGGGTAGAGGAATTAATTCTGAAAAGAACGCAACTCGAATCGCGGAAAACGAAGCCTGAACGGGCCCTAAACGGGTCGAAAAAGACGATACTGTGCAAAATCAGACGTCTGGAACTTCTTCCAGACGTCTTAAACAGTGGATCAGCGAATTACCTATCCAGCGTGGTTTCCCAGACGTCCAGAAGTCTGCGGGGACGTCTGTCCTAACTCCCAGACGTCCGATGGTCACCTCGGACGTCTGGAGGTCACTCCCGCCGTCTGGTACAACTTCCAGACGTCTGATTCGCAAAGGATGGAGAATCAGCGAACCTGCGCATAGCCAACTCCCTCCCTTAGTACGGTCGGTCGATAGGAAGGAAGAAGAAAGCGGAATACACACCTTTCAGACGTCGGTATGAGCTACCAGACGTCGTCCTCGCCGTCTGCCTATCAACCCAGACGTCTGATTCTGGAAATTTTTTCAGAATCAGGGCGCGACCCGGACTCTGCTCGCGACGCCGCCCGCGTCTCACCTCGCGCTCCTGCTGCTCAGACTGCAGCAGGTCCCTCTCCGCGTCGTTCCGCGCCCCCTACGCCCTCCGTTGGCCGGCCAAACCGCTCCGGCGAGCTCGCCGTCACGGCAGAGCTCCGCCCTCGCACGCCGCGCCTCCTCCACGCTCACTGCGGCCGCCGCTGCAGTCCTCGCGCTCGCTCGCTCTCGTGCACAGGAAGGAGAAGGAGGAGACGGGAGGGGAGGCGTGGTCCTTTTAACGCCGCGCGGAGAGGAGAGAGAGAAGGCGCGGCAGGCGTCTGCAGCCGTAGAAGAAAAAGAGGGAATAGCGAATATGCGGTCTGCGCGCGCAGGCGCGCAGACGACTCGCGGGTGTGGATGATAACGGTTTTTCAGACGTCTGGCAAGACGTCTGGATGTGATCCCAGACGTCTGGTCAGACGTCTGGGTCACCTCTCAGACGTCTTAAAATACGTCTGGGGCACGCGTTCGTAACACAAAGCTACATACTTTTTTGAATTTGCGTGCAATGTGTCAACTTCCAATATTCAATGTGTTAGGACACAATTTTAGGTATGAAGACTGCTCCTTACTATGCTGGAGGAGACTGGTATCACGGACATCAATGTCTATGTTATAGACCATGCAAGCTAGGTTTCGAATTGGAAAACGCTCGAAGTCAAGATCCCCTAGACCACTTGTTTTATATGTGTCCTCGAGGGAATGAAGTGAATCGAATAATCCCTTCATCCTTATAATATTGGTTGAATTAAGCTTATGGATTGTTATTTATTTCAATCCAGGGTTGCAACTGTAGATAATCTATGCGAGCGAACTTTCCCAACTTCCATACACTAAGGCGAGCGTAACTTCTTGGCTCGCTTGTAAGCGAAGCTGGAGGCAAGAATTAGCTTAAAGCAGCATGCAAAACTGCAGAGGGCACACGCGGAGGTGGAAAGTTTGAAATCTGAGTTGCAGGAATTGAGAGCAAAGATAGACACCGTGGTCAATGATCCCGTGTCTTCCATAGAACGTATTAACTATGATTAGTTAATCCATCCTCCTATTCCATAATTGGTATTGTATCAAACTTATTAAGCATTTCGAATGTCCTACTTTTCTTTATGACTATCATCTTCTTGAGGGCTTCTTCTCATGATCTATTAAGGGAAATAACCCTCTGCAATTATGTTTCTTTCCCAATTTTCAAATTAGTTATCTTAACTTAGCTCACATGAATGTTTAAGTCACAAGGATTAAGAACAATTGAAAGGAGATGCAACTGTTGACATTTTGCAGAACTTGTCTTTGAGGAATAAACAAATATAAAAAATTTATTAGACGAGCTGAATTAGAAGTGTCCTTAGGGGAATAACATAAGATGCAGCTTACAAATTAGTATCATTCAATTGAAGTTGTTTATAAAATCCCACTTTGACTTTTTCGTTTTAGGGATGCAGATTTTGAAAATCCCCTCTCAACTTCCAACCAACAATAAAATCCCAAAAAGTCGAGTTAACGTTCATGACTTGCATGTATTGCGAACTTTGCTGCAAACACTAAGAGGAGAAAAAGAAAAAGCTTCAATTGGAGTAGCAATTACATATCTTAAGAAAAAAATTAGAAAGTATTAATTATGAAGGTTAATTGTACCATCAAATAATTATTTCTTACTTCCTTATAAATTAGCAAATGCATCTCTCAAAGTACTCATTAATGTCACGTACTGTATGATGAAGATATTTCTGTAAAAGACCTAACCACTCCTTCAAACGACGATTATTTATAATAAATATTTCCTTCATGAGTATTTCTCGACTATTATCTAAGTTGAATGTTCATTCGAAAGGATACATGCCTCATCACTGCATTACGAAATTTGAAAGATAATGGAGAGTATGTTAATAGTACTTTCACAAGAAGTGTCTGGCACATTTTGAGGGATCACATAGAATATCATTTCAATGAGGAGATCCACTAATTAAAATTATGAACCGCTGGAAGTTCCTGAAGAAGTGCTATCAGTTGGTCATAGAATTATTAGCTGAAGAAACATAGACATGGGATATCGAACATATCATTGTCCCAGATGATCCAACCCAGTGGGAAAATGTAAGAATCCTTCCGTTAAGCATTCTTCTCTTTATTTACCTTCTAATAAAGATATGTTTTCATTTCTTTTCACTTTGTAGGTTAACGTAAAGTACAGAAGGTTACAAGGTCTTTAATTTCCTTTCCTGGAAATCATGGTGAGCTGGTCGATTAGTTACCATGTCCGTTCGTTCATTGGTGTGATCTATTCATCTGTGTACAGTTCGATAACAAAAATCTATCTTCATTTACTAGTTATTATGTAATAAGCATGGTGACCAATAATTTCTTATCACCAACTTTGGATATTATTTTCTTTTATGTTTATTTTGCTTATTGGAAGGTTCTGAATCTTATATGCTTTCTTTCGATATTGTTTTCTTTAGATTTTGTTTTCTTCTTGCAAGTTATGTGATTTTCTTTATATATTTCTTTTAATTTTGTTCTCATATGAATTAATAATATTACTTTTCGAAGATTTCTGATACACCTACAGGATGCTTTGTAAAAAACTTTACGAGGGTTATATAGGCAATGATGAAAACTTCCAACGCTTAAGGGAAAACCTATTAACCGATTAGATGGTGTTGGTTTGTGTGGCTGGTGAAAATTAAACCAGACAACCCCATTGAATGTGTTTGCATACGTTGGACGGCTGCAGTGCAGCAACCCTATCAAACACAGTAGGTAACAGTTAATTGTGTTTGCTTGGCATGGATGGCTGCAACACAGCAACCCCATGCAACACAAATTTCAAGAGCTAAATTCTTTAGACCATCCATAGTTGATAAAATTTGCCTAATGACTAACGTTAAAAATTTCTACAATGAAGCAATCTAAGCCTACTGCAAATTTAACAATCCATTTTTATTGTCTATCCAGATGTGTCATTGGAGGTTAATAATTTCACACCTATAATTACTCTTGTAGATCCATGAATTAAGCTCTCAGTTGATTTATACATAATGCATTTAACTTATTTACACAGGTTTGACTTTCTTATTAATTACAACCAACCATCACTTCTTCAAGGCGATACCAAAACTTCTCATGATTTTCCAGATAAGTTAACAAAAAATATCCACTACAATTACTATGCTTTCCATTTATTCAAATATTTCTCATAATATATTTATTCTTATTTAAGGTTTTTATTACAACACTTGCCGAATTGAAAGAATTTGGCATATCTGATATGCCAAAGATGAAAACCTCAAATGTAGATTAGAGCTTCTCATAACTTACATTTTTTAAGGAAAATCCAAATCATTTTTTGTAAAAGAATAATATCTTTTTATTATTTATTTTTTTATTTCTAAATGTAATATGTAATGGAGCAATGTCAGTTGTAACAAAGTTGATAATTCACATGAAAATTGAACGAAAATTACTTCTAATTACAAGTTCATTCTATTTTCTATATATCATTATTAAATTATTTTATTTAAACAAAAACAACCCAAACTAATTTACCTATCATCCCAAGGGCAAACATATCTTTTGACACTTTAACCCATATTCTAACCCCCATTCCCAAGTAAACACCCTCCTATCACATTATAAGATAACCCCCATTCCTAACCCCCATTAAGAAACACAAAGAGAGGTTAACCCCTATTGCAACTTTGCTAACCCAGGTTAACTAACGCGCACCGTAAATTAAGCCTTAGTACTTAATATGAGAAAGGTTATAAAACAAGCACCTACTACCATTTCTTCTTTTTAAATCACTCTGCACAGCATTAGCTTGGGAGCATTCACAAGAAGTTGAAAAAGGGCACATACTGTGATTTAATTAATGGTTACTTTTCCCAACATTTAGGATATTTGATAAATTGGTATAGATTAGTAACAAGTAATAACAATGATTACTATTATATCAAATTCATCGACAAAGAGAGCTGCATGAAAGCTTACGAAGGACATCAGATCTACACCTTTCATCCAGCCCAAGCACACATCATTTCACCTAAGAACAATGTTTATCACTATTTCATCCTTAATATTGTCCCTCTCCCTCAACAAGAAAGGAGACACATCCAAGATTGGATTTGTGCTTAGGAAGTTCGACCATTTCCAAACACCCCTTAGAATAGTCTGCCACAAAAACTCATGGGGAACACTACTTGATAAATTGGGATTAAGCATGCTGGGAAGTTGACTGTGCCCATTAGGCCCAAGCTTTATGATGTTGAGGTCAAGATTTTTCTATTAAACTTGAAGTCAATTGCATATGGTATTAAAGTCATAAACCTACTGAAAATATGAGAGATAAATACCATGCAAGACTCAATATTGTACTATAAAAATAATGGCAGCAACAATTAAAATCTCCTCTCACCTACTAATTAATCAATTGACCTATTTAGAACATCAAAAGTTCAAGTAAGAGAGGTTGAAACATTCCATAACATAGTCCCTCTTTTAAAAATACTGTCAATATAGGCTCTGGAGGATTCAAATATAGCTCCATTTCTCTCTAGTCATAAAGACAAAAGCACTGAAGATGGGCAGGCTTTTTCCCTTACTAAATGATATTGAAAGCTCATAAAAAGTAAGGGGAATATAAGGATTGAGGTCAATATATGCTAGTTTTGCATTTAGAATTAAATAATTGACCTAGGTGCAATATAGAGCTTGCTATTGAAGCTAGTTTTTGTTAATTATGCTTGAATCTAAGCTCAGGTCCTTATCCCTTATCCAATAGTAATGATGGAGGGAAGAAAATAGAGTAGATTTTGGAGTATGCTAATCATCACCGGGCAAGCAAAATGCACACCGAGCGTGTTACCTTATTGGGTTGGTTACCAGGGAGGGTCCCACCTCAAATATAGGTAGTGCTATGAAAAAAAGGTTTAAGTCATCATTTAAAAGAGGTTTGATGCTTTAACACTTGTTAAGGTTTAAAAAGTGGTAAGGATTGGAAGTGGAGGGATAAGTGAAAGGTTACAAACATATAGATGTGATAATTGAATTGATATATTGTTATTATTATTTTATTTTTATTTAAATTTGTATTGAAAGTAGATTAATAGAGATAAATGTGATGGATCAATAGAAATGCTATAAGTGTTTTCCTCTTTATTAGTATTGAAAGTAGGTTAGTGGCAGTACATAGATGTGATGGGTGTGTAAATATATTCAAAGGTTTTGTTTTCATTTTTATTGGAAGATGATTAATAGAGATGAATGTGACAAGTGAATTGATATATATAAATAGTAGGACGTAGGTTAGGGAATACAAAAGTCGACGTAAAAGTTGACGTGTAGTAGTCTAACGTGATCCTAACCTACGTCCCTTCTTTTTATTTAAAAAAATGCTACATATTGTAGGATCCACCACTGTTGAAACTAACAACAAATCACTTTGGTACATGTACAAATCATTCAAATCACCTTCAGAATCACTTAGCAATGGTACAAAATCACTTTGCATGGGTGTAATCTTATTTTACACTTGTGCAAAATTACTTTGTACCTTCAAAATAATTTTACATGAGTGTAAAGTTAGATTGCACCGGTGCAAAATTAAATTCCAAGTATTTTTTCACCGATGACAAGTCATTTGACACATGAAAGGTGATTTTTCATCTTAGGATTTAGTCTTTAGTGTTTAGGATTTACCTAAATCCTAAACCCTAAACCCTAAGGTGAAAAATCACCTTTCAAGTGAAAAATCATTTCTTATACGTGAAATCACTTTTAATAAACCTAAATCCTAACCTCTAAATCCTAAATTCATATGTCAAAATCACTTTACACGGATGTAAAATCACTTTTAACAAGTGAAACTACCCTTGGAATAATTAATCACGAGTGTAAAATGAGATTGCATCAGTATAAAGACCCCTTAAAATAATTTATCACCGATGTAAAGTTATTTATCACCTGTGAAATGACCCGTGGCCCTTTTGGGTTGTTTAAGACATCTGGATGAGCCATCAGACGTCTAAAAGTAGAAGAACCGGACCTGCTGTTCTTTTCTACGCGCGCACTACACGCGCACTCATCTCTCTCCCCTCATCCCAAACCCTAAACTTCCTCTATTTAAAACCCTCCTTACCCACGCCACTCTCCACCAGCCACCACCACCTTTATCCACCTCCATCCTTCCTTCCAACGCGGTGAGAGGAGAGGGAGCTGAGAGAGAGAGAGACGGGACGTGGAAGAGGAGAGGAGAGCTCAAGAGGAGGAGCTCGCAAGGGGAGCCGCGAGAGCGTAGGAGGAGCTCGGTGGAGCTCGTGCTCAAGGAGCTCGCGGAGGTGGCTCACGGCCTCCTAAAGCTGCAAGCGTAGCAGCTGCGAGCGGCGCGGAGGGGTTCCGCAAGGAGAAGAAGGCTCACAGAGGCTCTGCATACTGGAAATTTTCCAGTATCAGACGTTTAGAGCACATCCCAAACATCTGGAGTAGTAGGGGGACGTCCAGAGTTAAAGCCAGACGTCTGAAAGCACGCTCTGTGCTAAGGTACGTGCATTTGTGCGGTTACGACCATGTAGACCTCACCGCAAGATCTTGTCAAGCCTTTTCTGATGGTCTGCACGTACATACGCAGGGAGCAGCCGTTGGAAAGACGCGGGGTGTGCCCTTCAAGGTACTTTTAGATGTCTAGACACGTCGCCAGATGTCTAACCGTACCTCCAGACGACCAGAAGAAGAGTCCAACGTCTGGAACTCACCTCAGACGATCGCGGAGGGGTCCAGACGTCCGAGGTAGCCACAGGAAACCCAATGTGAGTTTTGACATCTTTTAAGACGTCTGGGACTAGATCCAGACATTTGATTTTGTACAATGTAAGTGTTTTTTGCCTGTTTAGGGTCCAAACGGAATCGGATTTCCACAAACGAAGTATCGTTGCTTTTCGCTTGAGTTTCTGTATGAGTTAGTGTCACTTGCATACGGTTTTGGACTCGTTTGATGTGATTGGTCAATTGTATAGGTCTTCAGCTAGTCGAGTACGTAAGAGCCGCGGAGGCGACGGAATCTACAATCCGAGTCCCCATTCCTCCCGTATTTGTCGATAGAATGGTCTACATTAATATTATGATTTGAATAGATGAACTGCATGTTCAGAATAACTTAAATGAATCTTATGATGAAAATGAACCCTAGGATAGAAACAGATGGTTGAGCTGTACTGCTTACTTGAGATGCCTGTAAAAACTTTAAATACTAGCAAATATACTGGTTATTTATGTGATGCCTTGTCAGTTGAAAAATCACGAGCTGTCTGTTTTAAGAATGGAATAGAAAACGTAAATAGAGAAATCTGCAAGTCTGGATTATGAAACGAAAGAAATATCAGCATGAACCCTATGGGGAATAAGGAGGACTCTTGTAGACGGGAAGTGAGCTGGCCCTTGTGTACGCGTTACCAAGGAGTTACTGTTCCTTTAGTGTATAGGGGTACTAGCCGCTCATTAGGATGAACCCCGGGGTCAAGCCTAAACACTCTACACCAACTCAGTTTGGCCCTCGGGTACGTGGTACCGAGGTGAGCTACTTAGTGTAGGGAGGGAGTTAGCCGTCCTAAGGGGCCCGGGGTTAGGACTAACCACCCTACACCGACTCTTGTTAAGCCTACTGGACAAACCGGGATAGTCGGACAAGGGTACGTGGACTGTGGAGGTGCGAGACCCCTGGTCTGTTCTGTTTTGAGAAAGCAAAGCCCTGTATGTTCGGTGTTGTACCTTTAGACGTACCCGCTAGCGGAAACGACTGACCATATGCTAGTGCGGGATAGCTACCCGTGCATTTATCATGTGTGCCGTAGTCACCGTTACATCGCGACCGTGACCTCAAGGTAGTTGACTGGGTGTAGAACTACCACGGAGGACTCTTCTGGCTAGGAGAACACCACGCGCACCTCCTACATCATGGAAAAGATTGCAATCAAGATCGTTCCCGTAAGGAATAGGCCAAATCAAGAAATGTTAAGTAAATAAAGGAACAACAAATTAGTAGTGCTTGGTTGAATTAAATAAAAATGGATAGCTGTTAATTGCTTAAATTAATTGTTTGCCTTAATTACATATAAATGGCTAAAGTACCACTCGAAAATTTTATAACCTTGTTCAGGTCAGGGAGTTGAGCAGCCAACACCACCAGCTGCAAAGGGAGCTGAGCCCAGTCAAGTCCAGCCTTAGTTGCGTTCCTATTGTTTTTCCTTAGCTCCTGTTGTTGTAGTGAGTATTGTTATTTTATGTAATACCGTTTCAGTACTTTCAACTGTACTTTTCTCTGTCGTAGTTGTGATGGCCTGTAACTTTGATAGACTACTTCGTTCTGTTCTCTTACTGTCTTTTGATTTATTTCTGCTTAGTTACATTGCATGTGTGGTTGTAATTTATTTTCTGCTTTTGATTATTTCTCGTTGGACGACTAGGTCTTATGATTAACCGAGACAGGTCGGTCTCGGATCTTGTAGGGATCTGTAATCGGATCGTAATAACCTGTGTTTTAGGTTAAAATGGTGTAGTGATTTTTTTGAATGTGGTGGAGATTATTATGTAACAAACCTTACATTATTTTATTTTTTTACATTAAATATCAATTATCAAGTGGACCCACGTTCTTAATACTGCGTGAAATACAAAAATAACATCCTGCATCACTTTTTACATCAGAACTTGTATTTCTCTATTTTTTAACTAAATAGTAATGTGTTAATTATGTGAGAGATAGTACCATGTACTATTCATTTACTATCGTAACACATAAGATAATATCTCGATTTAATACTCTGCCCAAAGGGAACTAAAGAAACGTTTTTTTCATTCCTGTGATTCCCGAACAAGTTATTAACCTGTACTCACAGAAGGTACTTCTACGGTATGTAGGCTCAACGTCTCACCAGGGCACTTCCTCTGCGTCAAGTAGTTGCTCGTTGTATCATTACAAAATAGAAAACTAATTTCTGGAAAAAGAAAATCCATGAGCATCCATCTTGCGTAGGAAATCGCATTAGATGTAGAGTATGCAAATCATCCCTCATCATCAAAAGGACGCAGTGGTCATGTCCATTCCGATCGATTGGGTTGGCCGTTACACCCCAATCGTATCGTATAAAGGAGCCCGTTATGGCAATTGCACACTCCTGGGCGATACTCCAACCCGCGCCCATGGAGTCCACTTCCAAGGAGTCAATCTACTTAGGCTAAATTGATGCAAATTATCCAATGACTTATTTCGAGCATTAATCCAACCATGTATCTCTAATGAGTCCCTCGTTCAAAATGCATCGCCCATCAACTCAAAGCATCTTAGAACCGAAAAAGTGTAACACTTTTAAGTGAAAAAATAATGAAATGTATGTTTTTTTGCCGCATGTAGTGAATAAGCGGTGGTTCCATTCATTATATAAATTATTTTTTATATGTAAAAAAATTATTTTTCAAATAAAAAAATACTTTTTATACATAAAAATTATTTTCTATTGATGATGAAAAGATAAAATTTATTGATATATTTATTTTCAATAGTGAAAAATATTTTTAATTGATATATTTTAATTTTTAACTAATTTACTTAATTTTTAAAATAAAATATATTTTAATTTTCAATCAATATATTTTTCTTCATTTATTAAACGAAGACATAAGTGTAGGTCACATATTGCAAGAAATATTACAAGGTATATTTCTATATTCACATCCCAATTTTAATATGATTACCTTGTTGCAATGTTACACCATTAGTTCTATCTTTGACATTCCATTCCTTGGTATGATTGGGAGTGCGTCGAATGGCCGAGAATGACTACAAACATCTAATGGTTGACCGTAATTTCAGTAATTCGAACTTTATGCATTTGTAAAAGAAAAATTCTGGGCTCGCCTAAAGTATCATTGTTGGGGATTTCAACCCCAATATCGATATAACACGGTAGGTATTAACAAAGGTGTTTGGCAAAAGAGTAAGTCCTCACGTCAATAAATTAGTTAATCGAATAAAAGATGATATTTAATTGGGTGAAAGAATATGTAACGGATCAAAATTATGGCAAGAATAAGGATAGAGTAATTTACGTACAAGTTCCTCAACTAGCACATAAATTTCAAAGCGATCTCTGGACTTGGAAACAAATCGACGTCGTTAGTACTCATTATATTTGTATCGATATACTCTCCTCTTTTAATATTCAATATAATGTAGTTGTCATTTACTAATTTTTTTTTCCTCCAAATTTGATTAATAACGATTTTAAAATGTGACATATTATTTAAATTAAGTTTAAATTTTGGCAATGGCATCGTCGAAGGGACTATATCGATACAATTAAAAAAATTAAAGATGACATTAACGTATTTTGAAGTTCATGGATTACACTAAAATATGAGTGTAAGTTGAAATACTGTTAAATAAATTACTTAAAATAATAATGTCTTGTGATTTGATCCGTCTAAGTTAAGTTTGCTGAGTGCTTTTCGTGAAATACACAAAGGTCCATTACAACGAAATTTTACAAAGGCAACATTATATATGTTATAATCAATTCTATAGGTGGAATCTTAATAGAATTTTACGTGTAACTTCTTTTATTTACTCCCATTTTATATGGGGTCCATCAATTTTTAAGTTAATTTATCTATAAAAGAAGTATCTCACAAATCCTTCGTGAGGGGGTAAATATCATCTTCAGATCTAAAATTTTGCACACAACCAAGTAAAGTATTCGATTACCCGATTATAGGATAAGATAGGTAGATCTGATACTACTCGATCTACCCACGACTAGTCGAACCCAGGCCTAGAGTCGCCAAAACTGCTAAAAGATTCAATGCAGCTAGGCCCAGAATCACGATAAGACGAAAATAATTGCTTGCAACCTAATAGCAAACATGCAGTCTGACAAATGTACCAGAGATTACTAGGTTAGGAGTCTTTCCATATTATGAATAGTGAGGGAATGCCCCCAAGTAAAGGGCCTCTCTCTCCCCTTGGAGGGAGAGAAATCATGTAAACTTATCAATACTAGTGCATAGTTGGAAGCATGATCCTCCCCCTAGACGTACATCCCATGAGGTAGAACTAGGTCACAACTTCTTGTGCCTCCCTTGTGATTGCTCTGAGTTTGTAGGGTCGAGTTCTCCCATCGCGTAAGGCGCTCGATCATAACCTCCCCGTGATCGATGGCTTGTGGCTGTGTGATATGAAGCTGCGGCCGGCGACCTTAGGTATACACCCTTATGAGTACTGTCTGCCCACTTGTAAAGAAGGTAGTTGCAACCCCTCGCCAGAAGAGTTCAAAGAGCCAATCCAGGCCTGGCGCAGAGGGACAGCAAACCCCAGCAGCATCCTTGGGAGCCACCGCCAAATAATGTTGGCGCACGACCATCCCGATAGATGACCCTGTCAGGCAGTCTCAATTGCACCTATCTGGCACAACTCACCAATGGTCCATCGACCAATTGGCCAGACAGGTTGTCGGCTCCCCAAGGCTAGGCAGGCAAGTCCTAGGAGCATTTTGCCGAGCGGCGAAGGGCTAGAGACGACCCTGAGAGACCGTTAAAAGCCGAACAACGGAAGATTGAGTCCTTTCGATCCTACCCAGATCAGTTCAACTCTCAGTACGTCAAGGGCGAAATGCCCCATGAGGCAATGGTCGCCCAACACTCCGAGTCGGGCCATTTGACTCAAAGGCTTGGGCACAACATCAACGATCACACGCCAAAGCACCCCGCGGAGCTCCAAACAAAGCCGTAAGGATCGCAGAGTAAGCCAACTCCTTCCATTCCCACGATCGATTGACCAAGGGACGTGACAACAAGGCCAGCCCCGAACAAGGCGAGAGGGCCCCTAGTAGGCGTGCCCCAACGCTCGTCTGCGGAAGCGACCTCTTCCACAAGCGAAGGGCTGCCTTCCCCAAAATAGAAACCGGCCGACTGAGGATCACTATCACGGACCCCACCAGATGAGGAGGGAGTTCATTAAGAAATGCACTCCCCTGGCCAAGAACCAAATGGATGTACTTGAGGGGAGCTGGTCCACGAGTGAGGACCTACTACCCCCAAGCTCCACAAAAAAGGAAGCTAACTCCGGGCCCTGCCATGAGCGCCTCAAGGCCCAGAGCTGCATAGCCGAAGGACTGTTGGGATCTGCGCGACCAAATTGAGTCCCAAATCTGACGAGGAAACCTAGCTCGCCTCTTCAGGTGAATCCGCAGCGGAGAAGGTGTAGCAGACCTATGAAGGTCCCAGAAGACCACCCTGAGAAAAAGCTCCGACAATTGCAGCAGCTAACACGGTCTTCCCTGCAAACTAAGGGCTAGGCTAGTCGACACCCTGCTCGATTAGGCCAGCGACGTCACCCTGGCTCCCCTCCCGATGGAACATCGCCATCAAGTCCTAGCAGCAACATTCGCGTCACCCAAGGTCCTCATCCCCTGTCGCCTGAACATATCAACGCAAGGGTTAGGGAAATCTTCGGAGTCAACACCGCCCCAGGCCAACGACCCACTCCTTCTTGGGCGGCTCTCCTAAGCACCTTCCCCCAATCTTCAGTGGGGCGAGGACGGCATAATTGAGCAAGTAGCGTCTCAGTTAATCGCTTCTCTGCCTGATCCGATGAAATGCTTAGGCTTATCTCTGTGACACTCCTCCCAGAAGGGCAGCTCTAACCCAAGCCCTTCAAGGAATATACTCCCTTGGCCATAAACCAGGCGGATGTGTTGTACGTACCACAGGGCCCGCAGACACATCGCCAAGAGATGCCCGGATCTACACAATCAGACCCGATGTGGAAGCACGGACCGCCTCATCAGGCGAAACGAGGACCAAGGTCGAAGGCCCATCAAAGGTCAGACAGGTCAACAACCTGCATAGTTAACTTCTAGCAGCAAAGCACGCACTACTCCAAAATGCTCACCTCTCAACAGGAAGGTAGAGCTAGCCTTCGGAGCCAACAAGTCACTTCTTCCAGGTTGGCACGTCCATAACGCCTTCCTCACTCATTGGTAGAGGGTTAAAGGGACATTGTCAAGAAAGCAAAGTCCTGACCATTCACCCCTTTTGGAAGAATACATGGACCCGCTTTTGACAACGCCCCTACTAGCAAGTCGGCTATAGCCCAAAGATAATACCTCTCCCTCCACCGGCCATTCCGATCATAGACCTGTGGCAATCACGGAGAAAGGCCAAAGGGAGAGATTGGCCCTCCTCCATCTGACCGTGACGAGGATGGGCACCTCAACTAAGTGGCCACACTTACAGCGGCTAAGTTGACGGTAGCACTGGATAGCATCGTCAGCTGACCACCAATACATGCCCACTGCTAATCATCTCGGTGCATTCCTGATCTCCTCAAAAAATAAAAATAATGCACAGGAGCCAGGCGACCTGGCGCAAACTCCTAAGGGTCGAACCAAAGCAACCCAGGAAGCCCAGACGAGGGGGAAAAAAGGAAACCAAGTCCAAGCAATCTGGCGAGAGGCAAACCCGACTGACCTGCCCACGACTTCAGGATTGCAACTAGGCCCTTCGATCATGGCTATGCTTCTTTTCCCTAACGACGCTACCTAGATCGTCAAGGTCGGAGGAAGTCTAGATGCCGTTCAAAACCCACGTTCCTACAACAACTGAGCCACCTTTCAAGGTTGATGGGTGCTACATACCCTCCACGCACATATCCTCCACCGGGTAACGACAATCAATAATCAATCTTGTCATAGACCGAGACTTACTCCCCACAGCGACTGGCCATCGCACGCAGGGGGTGGTGCTCATGCCACGCCATTACCCGATTAGCTGCCTCTTAAAGCCGGCAAGCCACCTCTTAAGGTAGGCAAGAACTTGGGCGGTCGCGTCTTGCATTCCCTTACACGGCCACCTCTTAAGGCTTACAAGCCACCTCTTAAGGTTGGCAGAAACTCGGGCGGACGCGCCTAGCGTTCCCTTATATGGTCATCTCTTAAGGATGGCAAGCCACCTGTTAAGGTCAGCATGATCCCGGGCGGACGCGCCTAGTGTTCCCTTATGTCGCCACTTCTTATGGCCGACAGGCCACCTCTTAAGGCTGGCAAGAACCCGGGCGGAAGTGCCTTGCGTTCCCTCATGTCGCCGCTTCTTAAGGCCAGCAGGCCACCTCTTAAGGCTAACAAGGACCCAGACGGACGCGCCTCACGTTCCCTTATCTCATCGCCTCTTAAAGCTAGCACGCCACCTCTTAAGGCTAATAGGGACCCGGGCGGACACGCGTTGCATTCCCTCATATCGCTGTCTCTTAAGGCTGGCAAGTCACCTCTTAAGGCTGGCAGGGACCCGGGCAGACGTGTCTCACATTCCCTTATATTGCCGCCTCTTAAGACCAGCAAGCCTCCTCCTAGGGCTGGTAGGAACCTGGGTGCACGTGCCTTGCATTCTCCTATAGCGCTGCCTCTTAAGGCCAGCAAGCCGCCTCTGAAGGCTGGCATGAACTCTGACAAAAACATCGCAAGGCCAAAAGAAGCAAGGGTATTCATGCCCCCATTTCCAACAAATATAACGCCACCTCCTAGGGCCGGCGAGAACTCAGGCCCCCACGCCCTAAATTTCCATACATGTTGATGCCACCTCCTAAGGCCAGCTATGAACATAGGTAAATGCGCCTCACTCCGCCTCTTGGAGACGACAAAGAAAGCATATGGTGAAAGTGCCTTGGCCGCTCGTAGCTCCCCTACTTAGACAAAAAGCCGAGTACCACCCACTGGCAAAGTTTTAATTATTTCACTCTCAGTAGCACCCGGCAACCAGAAAATATGGCAAAAATTTGGGTTACCATGCCCAACAATATCAGACCACCTCTCGAGGCTGGTACAAACTAGGGCTCCAACGCCTCATGTTCCAGATGGCACAATGTCGCCTCGCAACAACAGCTGCAGCTCGGGCCCTTACGCCCTAAGTTCTGCCTAACGTAACGACAACACACTCGCATTTCCAGCAATAAGAATCCGAGCACCCACACTAAACTCTCGTAGCCACCTCCCAAGGTCGACCCTCATTCATTGCCACCTCCTAAGGTAGGCTCTCATTTGTTGCGACCTCGTAAGGTCAGCCCCCTCAAAGGGCCTCTTGCGCTTTCCCCATTCCCTAATAGGATGCTAGGGGTACAACCAAGTAGGCCCATGTGCAGCGATACTACACCCTACGACCACTCCAGCAAAATCGTTCCTTATTCGAATACGATAAGGACGAACCTAACGACAGAATAACCGCATTCAAAATGGTCGAACCAACAGCAGCTTTCGTGGACACCATCCTGACGACACTATCCAGCTCATCCAGGCTAAGGTATCACCTATTTAGGCAAATGCAACTCAACCGAGCTACAATAAGAGGCCAAGGCTAAAGTAAGGGAGCTCCCTCAAGTCAGTTTTGTTAAAGTCCCACGTCAGGTGTGGCTCTTGAAGGAGGCGACAACCTCGAACGAGGCACAGGCGTATACTTCACTAACCAAGCCTACCCTAAAACTCCCTTACCAAGGATAGGCACTGAAGAACTCCTGCAAGGGACAATTCTGCCCAATCTCCATAAGGGACTCACAGCAAGTACAGCCAAAATCAACCCCATTCCAGATAATGGATTTCCTACAGAGAGCTCTCATACGAAGAGCTCCAAAGACCCTTAGTCTCCAACAGAGAGATGAGTGGACATCAACAAAGTCCAAGCAACCATAGCCCTTTAGTCCTCGGGCACCAAGAAAAGGGTTTGGGCACCATCAACAAGCTTGAGTGCCCTCCTCACTCCACCCTGAAAACCATACGTTGGCAACCCATTGGCGACAACCGATTCCGGAACCGGCTGTTCCGGAGTGTGCAACAAACCAGGGCATTTCGCTTGATAGCTGGCCAGTCTGATTGGGATTTCCTACCTCTCCTCGTGCTACCTCATAAGGGAAGCATTTCGAATGGAGACACTAAGGGCAACCACTCCCAGCTCGACTATTCCAAGAAGGATAGTTCTAAGATCCCACCTAGAGCACCAGTATCAAAGTTGCATGCATGAAAGTACTAAGAGGGACCATGTTGATAACACACCCACCCCTCTCTGAAAGCAGGTGGCGGCCAACACACCGATTCCCCTCACAACCGACACAACTATAACATGTGTCAAGCGAACAAGGTACCAAGTAAAGAGCCAAAGCACGAAGTACATGACAAGACTCCCACAGATCACACGCCTATCTTTCGCCAGGCGAATGGCATGAGTGTCCAGCCGCTACAGTGGCTGGCCCTCCCTAAAGGCACTCGCTCGAGCTCCGCCAGCGAACAGCCAAAGCAAACAAAATAACAAGGACAAGACTCTATGTCAAGCCATTTGAGTGGAAAATCAAAATGCCCCATGAAAGGGATCACGTAAAAACTCGTAAAGGCAGTCCATGCGACTCTGATGAGTAGTAAATCCTAGGCAGCAAACCAACCCCTTATACTTGGCATACGAGAAAATTAATACAACAAGACAACAAGTGCTATAAAACATAAGCTTCTTCCTTTTATAAGAAGTATTGTTTGTTGCATTCTTCAGGATCATCATCTCCGACTAACTTACAACAAAAAGCAAAAAACTAATACTGAAAATACAAAGATAGCGGCAACAACATTCATCAGGACTCGGTGGCTTCATCCCCAATCTTCAAGGTTGCCCGCCCTCAGCAACAAAGGTGATAGAGCAGCATCAAGATCAGTAGCCCCTATAGCTACTGGCAGACCCGACTCTGACACCCCCTCATCTGAAACCACTTTAGCCCAATCAAGCGGCTCCTGCCCACGTTCTCAGCGAACCCTTGTGCATCGACGGGACCAACTTCTCAAGCCACCTACCCTTCCCCAGCAGAGGATTGTCCCACTTCCAAGACATGCACCTCCCTCTGCAAAGGAAGAATGGCTGAACGTGAAGCCCGCTAGCGGCCAAACAAGTCTTGACGGGCCACGATGGCTGCCTAAGGCAATCAAAGCAGCTCAAAGGTGCTGGAGTACCCTCCAATCTATTAGTAAGGTACCCCACCTAGTCGACACCATGAGGCATCCAGCTGACCCTTCCATGGGGGATACCCAGTTGAGCTCAATTGCCTAGGCGAGCATTGCGGGCACCATCTAACCAAAAGCACCCACTCCTGTCAACGCCCCCGTTAAGCTCTACCCCACATTTGGCCGAGCAAATATACTCCCACAACAAGAGCTATCGGTAACAGCAGCTCCCGCTCCACCCTCGTGGAGTCACCAGGGGAGCCGAGCAAGGTGGCAAAAGCAATAAGCCTCTGCAAAGGAGCAGCCTCCACCCAAGCCCTGAGCGGCGCAACCTGACCTTCGGTAGGTTCTCCAAATGAATCCAAAGGGGGTAGTAACCCCAGAAGAACATCCTCCGCCTCATCCCCGCCTGGGTCTAGAAGGGCAAATGCAGCTAACTCCCTCTCAACGAACGTCCCACCAAGCTCCCCTTGCGGACACTCTGAGGGAACCTGTTCCACCTCCTCTTCGCTGCCGGCCTCCCTCCTCTTGAACTCTCTAAACACAAAAGGAGACCTTCTTCTTACCCTGACCCAGGACTCCCCCCCACGCAAGATGGGTCCCATACTAGGAGAGGCCGCCATGGCACCCAAAACTGTCCAACATAAAAAACCCCCAAGAGCCTGCACCAAGAAACAAAACAACATAAGCAAACAAAAAAGGAGAAAGGCAGCATCAAGAAAAGAAAAAACCCCTCGCCACGAAGGACAAAGCCTTAAACCCATCAACACCGCAACAGGCGTAACAACTACAAAATACTGGAGGCCCTCACCTTAGCCCATGCGTCAAGTGGAGGCACCAAGAGAGGCTTACCCCATCTGATGAACCACATAATCGCCCTTTGGCCACTTTGCCAAACGTAGAGGTTCGATGACGAAATTTATCAAAGAGCAAACAGAGTAAACGTTACTCAACACAACAAGTCCTTTGAACACGATAAAGAAGGTGGAGGACCGTGAACTAAGGCCCACCATGGACCCCTATTTATAATGCACCCCTGACACAGTTTTTTGGGTGCGATGCTGTCATTCCACCTCCCCCCCTAGCAGATTGCAGGTTTCCAAGGAACAAAATCCTTCAAGATATGGCGCGAATTTCATAGCAGCTTGACTGCACTGACAAAACCATTGGTCAAGGCTTCGTACATTATAGCACCCTCCGCATATGGACCAACACTACAGAAGCATCGGTCGCCCCACTAAACAGGCACGACATTTGAGGTCATCACCCCTCACGTTAAACAGCAATTAATAACCCTCTTAATGAACTACACGACAAAACAATTTTCGAAGTGCCACCTCCTAAGACCGGTACGAATTACAACTCATACGCCCCACGTTCAACTTTGACAAAGTGCCTGTTAAGACCCCGGCATCAAATGTCTTTTAAGACGTCTGGGAGTTGGTCCAGACGTCTGGTCAGACGTCCAGAAGCCTTCCCAGACGTTTGGAAATTAATTTTTGCGGCGTACGATTTCGCATCTGTGCGCATGCGCGTGCAGACTGACCCGCCGCCCTCTTTTCTTCTCTCTCTTTCCTCCCCATCCTGCAGGCGCATCTTTTTCTTCCTCTCTCTCTCCCCACGGCGCTTTCAAATATCTCCCCCTCTCCTCTCCCTCACCACCACTCCACCGTCTCCTCCTTCTTCCTGTTAGCGTGAGAGTGCGAGAGCGAGGGCAACAGCTGCTGCCGGGTATGTGCGGGGAGGAGGAGGTGTAGTGGGAGGGAGAAGAGGCGGAGCACGTGAGGAAGAGAGGGCGAACTCGCCAGAGCTGCCAGGGCCGGCCGACGGGGGTGCGCAACAGGAGCGTAGCGCTGGGGAGGTGCTGCTACAGCTCAGGCAGCAGGCGAGCACGGCGCGGCGTGGCCGTGCGCAGCAGGCAGAGGGCGAGGAGGTCCTGATTCTGGGAAATTTTCCCAGAATCAGATGTATGGACCTACGTCCAGATGGCGCGGGGGACGTCTGGAGTGAGACCCAGACGTCTGAAAGGTACAATATTTCTTTTCTTCTTCCTTTCACGTGTACGGCCATGCAGGTCGTTCCGCCGAAGGATCCTGCCTCTTTGCCGTGTTGAGGTCGGTTGAGTACGAGTACAGGTTTCGTTCGAGAAGGCGCAAGGGCACAGCACCAGATGGCGGAGAGAGTCTCCAGACGTCCGGAGTGACAGTCGGACGTCTGGAACTAGGTCCAGACGGTTCGGCAGGATTCTGGACGTCTAAAGAACCGCGCAGAAACAAGGTATGACCTGAACCATCGTTTAAGACGTCTGGAAGATGTTCCAGACGTCTGATTTGGGGCAGACTTGTCGTTTTTGACCCGTTTAGGGTCCGTTCGAAGTCCATTTTCCACGTTTCAAATTTCATTCTTCTCAGAATTAGTTCCTCTACTTGTTTATAGTACTTGTATCCTATTCTGAATAGTTCCTTGTGTTTGATCCTTATGTTAAGACCTCGTCCCATTGCGATTCTGGGGGTTGCGGAGGTGCGCAGACCTGCCGATCACGCCCCCAGTACTCCAAATTTTGCTGGTAGAGTGGCTCCCTTTAATTATTTATCAACAATTATACACTTGTGAGATAATTAATATATTCTAAGGTATGGCATGAATCCTAGGATTGGAAAACTAGATTGAATGATATATCCTAGGGTGTGGCATGAATCCTACGAACAGAAACACCAAAACGAATGTCGTGACTATATGAATTGCAGTCTTGGAAAAGTAGAAAGAAAAATGATAATTGCCTGTAATGGGATAACAGTTGCTTGTTTCCGAATGGATATTAACTGTTGAGAACATGGGCTATATGAAAATAAAGCTGAAATGATGAAACCTAAATTAGCTTAGTTAAAGAAATATGAGCATAAACCCTAAGGGAATTAGGAGTAGAGCTCCTGAGAGGTGAATGGAATGGAATTGGGGAAGTGAGTTGGCCCTTGAGTACGGAGTACCAAGGAGAACGACTGTCCCCCTTGTTTAGTGCAGAGCGGAACTAACCACCCAAGGAACCCGGGATTAGGTCTGGCCACTTTGTACCGACTTTTGGCCCTCGCGTACACAGTACCGGGGAGAGCTACTAGTGTAGGGAGAGCACTAGCCACCCTACGGGCCCCAGGGTTCTGCTAACCTTCCTACACCGACTTGTTAGGCCCACTGGGCAAACCAATGTAGTCAGGCGAGGGTGCGCGGACTGTGGAGGGACAAGTCCCCTGGTTGGTTACTGTGGAGGGGCTAGACCTCTCTGTTACTGAGAGGGCTCTACCCTATACTGGTTCCGTGCTGTGCTTTGGGGCGCACCCATTAACGGAAACGACTGACCGCGTGCCAGTGCAAGGTAGCTACCCGTGCGTTTATCGCGCATGCTGTAGTCACCATTATGTCTGTCAATGACCTTGGGGTGGTTGACTGAGGGTAGGACCACCACAGGGGACTCTCCCGGCTAGGAGAGCACCACGTGCTACTTCTACTTTTCGGAAAAAACTGCAATCAAGATCGTTTCCACGAGGAACATTCGTGATCAAGAGAAAGATCTGAGGAAAAATTCAAGAATGAGTAAATAGTAAAAAATAAAGAAAGAGATTAAAAATAACAGCTACTTGTCCACCTTACTGTTTTTCTTAGCTAGTTGGTTGCGACTCTACTCAGCGTTTCGCTGACGTGTCACCTTTGTCACCTTTTCAGGACCAGGTGTTGAGCAGCCAGAGCCTGCGGCTGCAGAGGGTGTTGGGTCTAGTAGAGTTGAGTACTTTTACTTGTATTGTACCTACTGTACCATTTCTTCTGTTATAGTAAGTATTTTCTGTTACAACTGTACTCTTTTATTGTAAGCATCATATTTATGTACCTGTTTAAAATTTCTACTGTTGTGGTGGTGTGTACTGTAATAGTTCTTTTCTTTACTGCTGTACTTTTGTTACTGCTAGTTATATGCATGGTGAATGTGGTTTATTTTACTACTCTTTTGGTTACTTTCTCGTTTGACGACTGGGTCTTGGGATCAGTCGAGTCGGTCCAATTCTCTGTCTCGTAGGGATTCGGGAATCAGGTCGTAACAAGATAGTATCAGAGCAAGGTTGTCCCGAGAAGTGAACCAACTGGCTGGAAAATAACCAATTCACGTGCCTGTAACTAGAGTAGCAACCACAACGTATCTTTTGACATCTGTTCTTAGACTTCTCCGTTAGATATCGATTCGTATTGACATTTTTCCATTCTGTATTCTCATCTCCTTGCAAGAGATGCCTCGACGCGGGACTAGCGAGGTGGGCCGCGGACGCGGTCGAGGACGAGGTCGGAGGGGCGGGCGCATTGAGGTCGACGCCTCAGTGGACCAGCCACTGCTCCCAGGCATTCAGGCCCAGGACCTTGCCCAGCTGATACGGGACATCGTGCGAGAGGAGCTCCACCTGCTGCCACGAGCGCCTCTCCCTGGGGCTGCGGAAGGGGAGTCCTCTGTGGGACCACACGACATACATGGCGCTGGACGCGGAGGAGGGGATGAGCCTCCACCGCCCCCACATTCCTCCGGCACTTCTGAGCACGAGGCTTCTTTACCGGGAGGCGCGCCGGCATCTCCCCTTCAGCGCCACTTTAAGCTTTTCGGACAGTTCCGGAAGCTGAAGCCCCCCTCCTTCAAGGGGGATGAGGACCCGACCGAGGCGGAGGACTGGCTCGAGCAGATCGAGAAGGTTTTTGACACCCTTCGCCTCCCGGTGGAGTGCCACGTGGCCTTTGCCACGTACCAGCTGGAGAGCGCGGCACACAGGTGGTGGAGGGCGGTCAGGGGACAGGAGAGGGACGAGCCGACTTGGGACCGGTTCGTCACCCTCTTCTGCGAGCAGTACTTTCCCCAGACGTGGCAGGACCAGAGGATGCGAGAGTTCCACACTCTCCGCAAGGGGGCGATGACCGTGAGCGCGTACCACACGCGTTTCCTGGAGCTGTCTCGCTTCGCAGCGACAGCAATGGCCACTGAGGAGGAGCGCCTCTGGAGGTTCACCGAGGGGCTCCGGCCGGCAATTCGGGGGTATGTTAAACCCCTGAAGCTGCCTACGTTCTCGAGTGTGGTAGAGGCAGCTATGACATACGAAGAGACCAACCCGTCCGCACGCCACACTAACAGTGGGCGGAAGAGGCCCTATCAGCCAAACTTCTCACAGGGCTGACGAGAGAGGAGACACGTGACGCCCGCAGGAGAGCCGTCACGTTTTGCGGGGCCATCAGTGGCCTTTGGGGCCCTCGACAGGGATCAGCTGCTAGCACCGGACCCCCGCCCAGCAGACAGCAGGGACCCACTGAGGGCGGGAGTCGAGTTCCCCTTTGCTACCAGTGTGGCCAGCCGGGCCACATCAGGAGGGACTGCCCATCTAGGGCAGGAGGTCAGTAGATGCTTCCCGCGTCGAGCACTGGAAGGCGAGCAAGAGGTCGCGATTTCCAAGCACGAGGAGGAGGACAGCAGTCACGAGGAGGGTACCGGCCAGCAGCTACCCGTTCGACGCAGAGCGTGGCTACTTCGTCCGTACCTAGGGCTGAGGGACGTATCAACGCCCTGACACACAGGGATGCCAAAGCTTCGGAATCAGTGGTGGCAGGTATGGTTTCAGTTTCCTTCAGACTTGTTTACACGCTTTTCGATTCCAGCGCTACGCACTCGTTCGTCGCAGCCAGTTTTGCGGTTAGTTTGGGGCAGGACTGTATGTTGTTAGAGGATCCGTTCATGATCAAAGGTCCGAGTGGTCAGTTGTTTGTAGCTGAGGAGGTGTACACGGGTTGCGAGGTCAGTGTTGGGGGACACAACCTTCCCGCTGACCTGATTATGATACAGATTGAGGACTTTGGCGTAATTCTAGGGATGGATTGGCCGTCCGCTTACCATGCCTTGGTGGACTGCTTTGAGAGGAAGATCGTCTTCTCCATACCGGAGTTGCCTTCTTTCGAGTTCCACGGGCAGCTAGCGGACAGAGGCTTCAGGTGTATTTCTGCACTTCGGGCGGCGAGACTTTTGAGCGAGGGGTGTGAGGGCTTCCTAGCTTGTGTGGTGGCAGAGCCCAGCCCTGGAGCAGACTTCCAGAGTATCCCGGTGGTCAGAGAGTACCCCGACGTGTTCCCAGACAAGTTGCTAGGACTACCACCCGAGCGTGAGATCGAGTTTGAGATCTCACTGGTACCGGGGACCAGCCCCATCTCCACAGCACCGTATAGGATGGCACCACTTGAGCTGCGAGAGCTCCAGTCTCAGTTGCAGGATCTTTTGGAGAAGGGCTTTGTGAGGCCTAGTGCGTCTCCCTAGGGAGCCCCGGTATTGTTCGTAAAGAAGAAGGATGGTACCCTACGCCTTTGTATGGACTAAAGACAGCTGAATAGGATCACCATCAAGAACATGTACCCCCTGCCAAGGATTGATGACTTGTTTGACCAGCTGCGAGGTGCCACGGTATTTTCCAAGATCAACTTGAGGTCCGGATACCACCAATTGAGAATCAAGGAGGCAGACGTCTCCAAGACAGCTTTCCGCACCCGGTACAGACACTACGAGTTTCTGATCATGCCGTTTGGGCAAACCAATGCCGCCGCTACCTTCATGGATTTGATGAACCGGGTGTTTAGACCGTACTTGGACCAGTTCGTGGTGGTATTCATTGATGATGTGCTCATCTATTCTCGAGATCAGACACACCATGGACAACACTTGCGAATGGCTTTGGACACATTGAGACGACGTAGGTTGTACGTCAAATACAGCAAGTGTGAGTTCTGGTTGAGGGAGGTGACCTTCTTAGGTCATGTGATCTCCGAGGATGGCTTGGCTGTGACCCAGCCAAGGTCGAGGCAGTGCTCAGGTGGGAGAGACCGCGTACGGTTACTGAGATTCGCAGTTTCTTGGGAGTGGTAGGCTACTACAGGCGGTTTATCAGGGGCTTCTCACAGATTGCACGTTCTATAACACAGCTGACCTGAAAGGACGTGCCCTTTTCTTGGACAGACGCCTGTGAGGCGTGTTTTCAGGAGCTGAAGGAGAGGCTGACTTCGGCTCCCGTGCTTACCATCCCAGAAAGTAGTGGCGAGTTCGTTGTGTACACGGACGCCTCTTTGCGGGGGTTAGGGGGTGTGCTCATGCAAAAGGGTCACGTTGTCGCTTACGCTTCGCGGCAACTAAAGCCCCATGAGCATAGCTACCCTACCCACGACCTGGAGCTGGCAGCTGTCGTTTTTGCGCTGAAGACTTGGAGACACTACTTATACGGTGAGACCTCTGAGATTTTCACAGATCACAAGAGTCTCAGATACTTGTTTGACCAGAAGGAGCTCAACATGAGACAGAGACGTTGGTTAGAGCTCCTGAAGGACTATGACTGCAGCATTTCCTACCACCCGGGAAAGGCCAACGTAGTGGCTGACGCCTTGAGCCGGAAGGCGCCTGCCCACTTGGCCAGCTTACAGGCACAGAGTTGGAGCCTCTTGGAGGAGATGAGCAGTTGGCGACCCCTAGAGTTACTAGGGCACTATGGGGCAGTGACTGTGACACGACAGACGAGACCAGAGCTGATAGACCGCATCATCACAGGGCAGATGGCCGACCCGTATTTGCGGCATTGCGTGACAAAGTGCTGTCGGGAGACCCTGGGGACTTCTCCTTTACAGACCAGGTACTGCGCATGAGGGGACGTTTGTGCGTTCCCAGGGACGAGGAGCTGTTAAGAGAGCTCCTGACTGAGGCACACGGTTCCAGGTTCACCATACATCCCGGAAACACAAAGATGTACCACGATTTAAGACCCGACTTTTGGTGGAGGGGAATGAAGCGGGATGTCGGTGAATTCGTACAGCAGTGTTTAGTGTGCCAGCAGGTGAAGGCCGAGCATCAGAGACCTGCAGGGCCGTTGCAGCCACTTCCAGTGCCAGAGTGGAAGTGGGAGAGCATCACCATGGACTTGGTGGTGGGCTTGCCCATTACCTTGCGAGGACACGACGCAGTCTGAGTAATCGTGGACAGATTGACGAAGACGGCACGTTTCTTGCCAATCCGAGCCACCTTGGGACCAGCACAGTTGGCAGAGAGGTATATCCGCGAGGTGGTACATCTACACGGAGTTCCGCGAGAGATCGTATCCAATGGGGATACCCATTTTACGTCCCAGTTTTGAGCTGAGTTTCAACAAGCCTTGGGGACACAGTTGAGGTTCAGTACAGCATACCACCCCTAGACGGACGGACAGTCTGAGCGCACGATACAGACACTTGAGGACCTTTTACGTGCTTGTGTACTGGACTGGAGGGGCCCTTGGGAGGAGCACTTGCCCCTGGTGGAGTTTGCATATAATAACAGTTATCACTCGAGCATCGGCATGGCACCCTACGAGGCTCTGTACGGACGGAGGTGTACGGCACCCTTGAGTTGGGTTGAGGTGGGGACCAAGTGGGAGGTTGGCCCCAAGCTGATCCGGCAGAGTCAGGAGGTAGTCGAGCAGATTCACAGGCGACTCCGCACTGTCAGGAGCAGACAGAAGAGCTATGCAAATCGGAAACGCAGAGAGGTACAGTTTGAGGTTGGGGATCACGTCTTCCTTCGCGTTTCGCCCATGAAGGGCCTGCAGCAGTTTGGGGTAAGAGGGAAGCTCGCACCGAGGTTCGTGGGACCCTTTGAGGTCCTGGAGCAGGTTGGACCCGTTGTTTATAGGCTTGCCCTTCCTCCCCAGCTTTCTGGTGTGCACAACGTGTTCCACGTGTCCAACCTTAGAAAGTACGTCACCAATCCCAGTCACGTCCTGAGTCACGAGAACGTCGAGGTGGGTGATGACCTGACCTACCCCGAGCAACCAGTGCAGATTCTCGACAGAGTCGTCCGCAGTCTGAGACGGAAGCAAGTACCCTTGGTGAAGGTTTTATGGAGAAGCCAGCGGTACGAGGAGGCTACCTAGGAGCCTGAGGCGGCAATGCAGGAGCGGTACCTGGAGCTTTTTGGGGGTACGTCTTTTCGGACTGGCCTCGATCCTCTTTGAGTTTGTTATGCATATATCGTTCTTTTCCACACCTAGTTAGTGCAAGTTTCGGGGAAGAAACTTCCTTTGAGTTTGTTATGTTGTTAAGACCCTGGCATCAAACGTCTTTTAAGACATCTGGGAGTTGGTCCAGACGTCTAGTCAGACGTCCAGAAGCCTTCCCAGACGTCTAGAAATTAATTTTTGCAGCGTACGATTTCGTGTCTGCGCGCGCACTCGCCGCCCTCTTTTCTTCTCTCTCTTTCCTCCCCATCTTGCAGGCACATCTTTTTCTTCCTCTCTCTCTCTCCCCACGGCGCCTTCAAATATCTCCCCCTGTCCTCTCCCTCACCACCACTCCATCGTCTCCTTCCTGTTAGCGTGAGAGTGCGAGAGCAAGGGCAGCAGCTGCTGCCGGGTGCACGCGGGGACGAGGAGGTGTAGCGGGAGGGAGAAGAGGCGGAGCGCGTGAGGAAGAGAGGGCGAACTTGCCGAAGCTACCAGGGCCGGCCGACAGGGGCGCGCAGCAGGAGCGTACCGCTGGGGGGGTGCTACTGCAGCTCAGGCAGCAGGCGAGCGCGGCCATGCGCAGCAGGCGGAGGGCAAAGAGGTCCTGATTCTGGGAAATTTTCCCAGAATCAAACGTCTAGACTTACGTCCAGACGGGGTGGGAGACGTCTGGAGTGAGACCCAGACATCTGAAAGGTACGATATTTCTTTTCTTCTTCCTTTTGCGTGTACGACCATGCAGGCCATTCCACCGAAGGATCCTGTCTCTTTGCTGTGTTGAGGTCGGTTGCGTACGCGTGCAGGTTTCATTCGGGAAGGCGCAAGGGCACGCCCTCCCACACAGATCGGACGTCTGGGCACAACACCAGACGGCGGAGAGAGTCTCCAGACGTCCGGAGTGACAGTCGGACGCCTGGAACTAGGTCCAGACGGTTCGGCGGGATTCTGGACGTCTAATGAACCGCACAGAAACAAGGTATGACCTGAACCATCGTTTAAGACGTCTGGAAGATATTCCAGACGTCTGATTTAGGGAAGACTTGTCATTTTTTACCTGTTTAGGATCCGTTCGAAGTCCGTTTTCTGCGTTTCAAATTCCGTTCTTCTCAGAATTAGTTCCTCTACTTGTTTACAGTACTTGTATCATGTTCTGAGTAGTTCCTTGTGTTTGATCCTTGTGTTAGGGCCTCATCCTGTTGCGGTTCTGGGGGTTGTGGAGGCGCGCGGACCTGCCGATCACGCCCCCAGTACTCTCGATTTTGCGGGTAGAGTGGTTCCTTTTAATTATTTATCAACAATTATACACTTGTGAGATAATTAATAGATTCTAAGGTATGGCATGAACCCTAGAATTGGAAAACTAGATTGAATGATAGATCCTAAGGTATGGTATGAATCCTAGGACTGGAAAATTATATTGAATGATAGATCATAGGGTGTGGCATGAATCCTAGGAACAGAAACACCGAAACGAATGTCGTGAATATATGAATTGCAGTCTTGGAAAAGTAGAAAGAAAAATGATAATTGCCTGTAATGGGATAACAGTTGCTTGTTTCTGAATGGATATTAACTGTTGAGAACATGGGCTATATGAAAATAAAGCTGAAATGATGAAACCTAAATTAGCTTAGTTGAAGAAATATAAGCATGAACCCTACGGGGAATTAGGAGTAGAGCTCCTGAGAGGTGAATGGAATGGAATTGGGGAAGTGAGCAAGCCCTTGAGTACGGAGTACAAATGAAAGCGACTGTCCCCCCTGTTTAGTGCAGAGCTAGCCACCCCAAGGACCCGGGGTTAGGTCTGGCCACTTTGTACCGACTTTTGGCCCTCGCGTACACAATACCGGGGAGAGCTACTAGTGTAGGGAGAGCACTAGCCACCCCACGGGCCCCGGGGTTCTGCTAGCCTTCCTACACCGACTTGTTAGGCCCACTGGGCAACCAGGGTAGTCAGGCGAGGGTGCGCGGACTGTGGAAGGGCAAGTCCCCTGGTTAGTTACTGTGGAGGGGCTAGACCCCTGTTACTGAGAAGGCTCTGCCCTATACTGGTTCCGTGCTGTGCTTTGGGGCGCACCCGTTAACGGAAACGACTGACCGCGTGCCAGTGCAGGGTAGCTACCCGTGCATTTATCGCGCATGCTGTAGTCACCGTTACGTCTGTCAGTGACCTTGGGGTGGTTGACTGAGGGTAGGACCACCACGGGGGACTCTCCCGGCCAGGAGAGCACCACGTGCTACTTCTACTTTTCGGAAAAGACTGCAATCAAGATTGTTTCCATGGGGAACATTCGAGATCAAGAGAAAGATCTGAAGAAAAATTCAAGAATGAGTAAATAGTAAAAAATAAAGAAAGAGATTAAAAATAACAGCTACTTGTCCACCTTACTATTTTTCTTAGCTAGTTGGTTGCCACTCTACTCAGCGTTTCGCTGACGTGTCACCTTTGTCACCTTTTCAGGACCAGGTGTTGAGCAGCCAGAGCCTACGGCTTCAGAGTGTGCTGAGTCTAGTAGAGCCCAGTACTTTTACTTGTATTGTACCTACTATACCGTTTCTTCTGTTATAGTGAGTATTTTCTGTTACAACTGTACTCTTTTATTGTAAGCATCATATTTATGTACCTGTTTAAAATTTATACTGTTGTGGTGGTGTGTACTGTAGTAGTTCTTTTCTTTACTGCTGTACTTTTGTTACTGCTAGTTATATGCATGGTGAATGTAGTTTATTTTACTGCTCTTTTGGTTACTTTCTCGTTGGACAACTGGGTCTTGGGATCAGTCGAGTCGGTCCGATTCTCGTGTCTCGTAGGGATTCGGGAATCGGGTTGTAACAGTGCCACATCCTACGACCAGCACGAGCTAGGGCTCATATGCCCCACATTCAACTTCGACGAAGTGCCGCTTCCTAAGACCGGCACGAACTAGGGCTCACACACCCCATGTTCAACTTCGACGAAGTGCCACCTCCTAAAGTCGGCACGAACTACGGCTCATACACCCCACATTCAACTTCGACGAAGTGCCTCCCCCTAAGGCCAACACGAACTAGGGCTCATATACCCCACGTTCAACTTCGATGAAGTGTCGCCTCTTAAGGACAGCTACAGAGCCTTAGCTGCGAAAAAGCACCAGGACCCCAACCATGAGCAAACACTGCCTCTCAAGGGTGGCCGGAATTACAACCGACGCACCCACGTTCTCCCATAACTATGCTGTCACCTCAGTCGACAAAGAGTTAGGAGAAAATTTCCTCACACATAACCACCTACAACTAGCAAGAAAAAGAAGCAAACAACCCAACCACGTTCATCGGCTTCCTGCAACTCCTCGATTGTGAAAAATATCATACCTGCTTGTAACGAATGTGTGCCCCAGACGTCTTATAAGACGTCTGGGAGGTGGCCCAGACGTCGTACAAGACGTCTGGGATCACAACCAGACGTCTGATAAGACATCTGGGATCGTTTCCAGACGTATGGAAATCCGTTATTTTCGACACACGCGAGTCGCCTGCGTGCCTGAGCGCGCAGACCGCATATTCCCTCTTTTTTCTCTCTGCGGCTGCAGGCGGCCTGCCACCTCCTCTCTCCTCCTCGCGCGGCCTTAAAAGGGCCACGCCTCCCCTCCCGTCTCCACAGTCTCCTCCTTCTTCTCCTTCCTGTGCGCGAGAGCGAGCGGACGCGAGGGCGGCAGCGACGGCCGCAGTGAGCGCGGAGGTGCGGCGTGCGAGGGCGGAGCTCTGCCGTGAGGGCGAGCTCGCCGGAGCGGCTTGGCCGGCTGGCGGAGGGCGCAGGGGGCGCGGAGCGACGCGGAGAGGGACCTGCTGCGGTCTGAGCAGCAGGAGCGCGAGGTGCGACGCGGGCGGCGTCGCGAGCGGAGGCCGAGCAGGGTTCTGATTCTGGAAAAATTTCCAGAATCAGACGTCTGGGTTGATAGCCAGACGACAAGGTCGACGTCTGTAAGATCATACAAACGTCTGAAAGGTGAGTTTTCCGCCTTCTTCTTCCTTCTTGTCGATTGACCGTGCTGAGGGAGGGGGGTTGGCTGTGTGCAGGTTTGCTGATTCTCCATCCTTTGCGAATCAGACGTCTGGAAGTTGTACCAGACGGCGAGAGTGACCTACAGACGTCCGTATGGACCATCGGACGTCTGGGGTATAGGACAGACGTCCCCGCAGACTTCTGGACGTCTGGGAAACCACGCTGAACAGGTAATTCTCTGATCCACCGTTTAAGACGTCTGGAAGGAGTTCCAGACGTCTGATTTTGCACAGTATCGTCTTTTTCGACCCGTTTAGGGCCCGTTCGGGCTCCGTTTTCCGCGATTCGAGTTGCGTTCGTTTCAGAATTAATTCCTCTACCCGTCTACAGTAGCTATACACTGTTTTGAGACACTCCTTGTGTTTGATCCTTGTGATAGGACCTCGTTCGGTTGCAGTCTTGAGAGTCGCGGAGGCACGCGGGATTCCCGATCACGCCCCCATTACTCCCGTTGTACCTGGTAGAGTGGCTTTAAGTATTAATAAAATTTGTTAAAGTATGGAACCATAACTAGAACCTAGGACATTGCATGAATCCTAGGAATGAGAAATATATGGAATGATAGTTCCTAGGTGTTGCATGAATCCTAGGGCCGGAAAACTAGATTGTATGATAGACCCTAGGATATGGCATGAATCCTAGGATGGAAAAACTAGTGGAATGTATAATAATGCAGTCTTGGAAAAATGGAAAGGAATATATGAAGCTGCCTGTAAATTGAATTCACAGCTGCCTGTTATGAATAAAGAAACATGATTGGGATCATGGTTTGTAAGAACGTGAAACTGGAAAGTAAGACATAAGATGTTCTGGAACCCTACGGGGAAGTAGGAGTAGAACGCCTGGAAAGCGAATGGAATAGAATTGGGAAAGTGAGCTGGCTCTTGAGTACGGAGTACCAAGGAGAGCGACTGTCCCCCTGTTTAGTGCAGAGCTGAGCTAGCCACCCCAGGGACCCGGGGGTTAGGACTGGCCACTCTGTACCGACTTGTTGGCCCTCGTGTACGTAGTACCGAGGAGAGCTAGTAGTGTTAGGAGAGTACTAGCTACCCCACGGGCCCCGGGGTTCTGCTAGCCTCCTTCACCGACTTGTTAGGCCCACTAGGGTAAACCAGGGTAGTCAGGCGAGGGTGCACGGACTGTGGAGGGGCAAGGCCCCGGTTTGGTTACTGTGGAGGGGTTGGACCCCTGTTACTGAGAGGGCTCTGCCCTGGTTCCGTGCTGTGCTTTGGGCGCACCCGTTAACGGAAACGATTGACCGCGTGCCAGTGCGGGCTAGCTACCTGTGCGTTTATCGCGCGTGCCGTAGTCACCGTTACGTCTATCAGTGACCTTGGGGTGGTTGACTGAGGGTAGGATCACCACGGGGGACTCTCCCGGCCAGGAGAGCACCACGTGCTACTTCTACTTTTGGAAAAGACTGCAATCAAGATCGTTCCCACGAGGACATTCGAGATCAAGTGAAGGATCTGAGAAATAAATGAAATAGTGAGAAAAATTGAAAGATATGAATAAAGGAAGTAATAGAACATAACAGCTACTGTACACTCTACTGTTGCCTTTAGTTAGTTTGCCACTCTACTCAGCGTTTTGCTGACGTGTTACACTCGTTACCTTTTTCAGGACCAGGTGTTGAGCAGCCAGGGTCGGCGGCTGCAGAGGACGCTGGGCCGAGTAGGGTCCAGTAGAGTTACCACAGCCTTTTGTACCTCTTTTGTTTCTGTTCTAGTGAGTAGTTTTTGTTTCCGCTGTACCTTCTTTACCTGCAGTTCTTGTTATATGATAAATGTTGTTTTACTGTTGTGGTGGAACCTACTGTAGTAGTTTCTTTCCTTACTGCTGTACTTTCTTACTGTTAGTTATATTCATGCTGAATGTGGTTTATTTTACTGTCTTTTGGTTACTTCCTCGTTGGACGACTAGGTCTTGGGATTAGTCGAGTCGGTCCGGTTCTCGTGTCTCGTAGGGACTCGGGAACCGGGTCGTTACACTGCTTCATCCTAAGCTGGCAGTACATTTGGGGTCATTATCTACCGCGGAGTTTTAAATGTTTTAACTACTCTCTCAGTAGCTCACACTAGCTAAAGAGTGGAGGCATATGATAAGGGGTAAAAATCGACCTCGGATCTAAAACTCTACGCACAACCCGGCAAAGGATCTGGCTACCCAATTACGGGGCAAGACAAGCGCATCCGGTACTACCCGACTTGTCTACAACTAGCCGAACCCAAGCCTAGATTCACCCAAACTAGAAGAAGATTCGGCACAACCAGGCCCAGAATCACAACAAGACAGAAATGATTGCCTGCAACCTGACAGCAGACATGCAGTCTGATAAATGTACAAGAGATTACTAGGCTAGGAGTCTTTCTATGTTATAAATAGTAAGAGACGACCCCCAAATAAAAGGCCTCTCTCCCCACCCCCCAACCCCCAGAGGGAGAGAAATCCTGTAACCTTATCAATACTAGTGCATAATTGGGAGCATGATCCTCCTCCAGACGTACACGCTTGCGGTGGAATTGGGTCACCAACTTCTTGTGCCTCCCTTGTGATTACTCTGAGTTTGTAGGGTCAAGTTCTCCCATCACGTAAGGGGCTCGATCATGACCTCCCTGTGATGGATGGCTTGTGGCTGTGTGATGTTCCCTACGCTTATAAATTCTTTGAGGGCCCAAGGCTCATTAGCCCCCCTCCCCAACCACCCATCATTCACCCACATCTATTGTTACTCCCACCAACTGATACCAACCTCCGATGAACTTCTCCTCTAGTCCCGAGCTTCACAATTTCAACCTCCATCAACCTCAGTCTCCTCTGACGAGCCCCTCCTCTAACCTAGAGCTCCTCCAACCCCAACCACCTCCTCCTCTAACTTCGAGGTCCTTCGGTGAGCTCCTTCTCCTCCAACCCTGAGTTCCATAGCCCCAACCTCCTCCAACTTCAAGTTCCTTCAGCAAGCTTCTCCTCCTGCCAAGCTCTTTGCAGCTCCTCCTACAGCCTTGAGCTCCTCCATCTCGAAGCTCCTCCTCCTCCAACCTCCTCCTCCTCCAACCTCGGCCTCAGCGAGCTCCAAACTCCACTAACTCAACCGACATCGACCCCAACCTCCATCAAGCTCCTCCTCCTCCAGCTCTGAGCTACGTCGACACCAAGATCAACCTCCACCAAGTTTTTTCATGTTTTTCCTCTTTATATAGGTGTGGTTTGGTGTTGTGAGCACCCTCATAGATGTAGTGTTTATTATAACTTTAGTAGTGTGTAAGTCCATTTCTAGTGTTAGGGACTGACAGCACTCATGTAGAACCTGTCCAATGTAAAAATGCTTATGTTAATCAAATATTTTCTGTAGTGTTTTCTTATATGTTTAGGCGGTGTTTGTTTGGCGTGTTAAGTGTTTAACATGCCACTTAACACGCCTGGAACATATGGCGGGTTAAATAGACTTAGCATAGGCCAAAGTTATTCCATCCTCTCTGTAGAATAACCTTAACATGCCAAAACATCCAAATGGGTTAACTCACTTATTCCACTATTTATTTCACTTTTTCCTTATTCCTCTACTTATTCCACAAACTTATTCCCCTTACCAAACGGGGCCTTAGTGTTCCAACATTGTTGTACAACTTGTTAGTAAGACACATTGTATGTCATGAGCAGAAAGGTTGACGTACAATTACGAAAGCGTGTAATGGCTTATGGTAGTGGTGAAGCAACATTACCTACACCATCGAGCAAACAATACTAATATTAGTGTCAACACGAACAATTCCTGACAACAAGACTAATAATCCTTCAATAAGATGAACACTAGCAACCCATGGTAGACCCGTTAGCACCTATTTATTGACACTTTATTATATACTTTAAATATATTGCATTTCAACATTTTGAGCATACAACACTAATAATAGTATCAAAAGCACCAACACATCCTGCCAACAGCACCTAATATTAGTAGAACAAATAATACCAACTTATGATGATGCCATTAGCATCTATGATAGTGCAGTAAGTACCTAAATTGACACCATATTGTATGATTAAAATATATTCCACTTTAATATTTCAAGTATACAATATCATCAATAGTTTTAAAAGCACCAATAATCCATTATTATTTCAAACAATAGTGCTAACAACACCAACACCCTAAACTCTAATTGAAGTGATGTTAGTAGTCACATACAATGGTGCTAATAGTATCACTAATGGATGTAGAGTGTCATGTAAGACTCCAATAAGAATAATGTGTTAACAGAATGAATAGTAATAAGCTACGATAGTACCGTTAACACCAATAGTGATACCGTTAACACCTATGGAGGTACCATATGCACATATATTAGCACTTTATTGTATGTTTGAAATATATTGTACTTTGATATTTCGAGCATACAACACAATAATAGTACTAATAGCACCAACGCATCCTACCAACAACATGTAATACTAATAGGACAAGCCGTTAGCATTTATGGTGGTGCCATTAACACCTATAGTGGTATCATAAGCATCTATATTGACATCTTATTATATTCTTGAAATATATCCCACTTCAACATTTCAAGCATAAATACCAACAATGACGTCAAAAGTATCAACAATCTTTTTATATTTCAAACAATGGTGCCAACAACACCAATATCTAAACTCTTGTTAAAAGAGGTGTTAGTAGTCACATATGATATTACTAATAACACCAATAATGAGACATATAGTACCAAGTAAGACTCCAGTCAGAGTAACATGTTAATGGAACGAACAATAACAATCTAGGATAGTGCTGTTAGCACCTATGGTAGTGTCATTAACATCTATGCATGATAGTGTTGTAAGCACCTATATGAGCACATTATTATATGCTTGAAATATATTTCACTTCAATATTGTGATAATACAGCATTAATATTTGTGCCAACAGCACAGATAATTCTACTAACAGCACCAGCAATTCTTTAATAGTGCGAACACTAGCAACATATAGTGGTGTCGTTAGCAACTATGGTAGTATCCTAAGCACTGTGTATAATTCAAATATTTTGTACTTCGATATTTCAAGCATACAACATTAAGAGCTAGTTTACGATAGGGGCTAGATAACACAAGTTAACATCTTTACAACAAGGGATAACCCTTATTTGTGTTTATTTGAGATAAAGGGTTAACCCCTATTTATGTTTACTAAAGGGAGGTTAAGAATGGGAGTTAATTTGTGATATGAAAGATAGGTGTTTACTTGGTTATGAGGGTTAAAATGAAGCCTAATGTGGAAAAAGATATGTTTATCCTCGAGACAATAGGTATATTAGTTGGTGAATTATTTTTTATATTAAATAAATATAATATAAATCTATTAATGAATCATTTTTATATAATATGATAGATAATATTTCCCATGTCACCTATGATATTTTAATTCAGAATAAAATATCACTTGACAAAGAATATTATAGTCTATATTAATGAAAATTAATTGTAATTATTTTATTTATTAAATACTAATTATCTTATATTATAATTGATAATTATGTTGTTGGTTAATTTGAAAGCATGCAGTAATTTCATTAGTCATTAATTATATGTTGATATTATAAATAAATTAATATTATAATTATGTAATAGCTATGATTTTCAATAATATATTAACTATTATAAACTAATTTGATAAAAAAATAATATTTTTTTATTATTGTAAAGTAATTATTTTATATTACAAATGTTAATTCCGTTGTAATAGTAATTACGTTATAATACTATGATTATATGTTAGTTAAGAAGTATATACTACATTATTCACTAATTATTTTATAATAGTAAAAATATGATTTTTTGTTAGGTTGGATAGATTATTATGATTTAAGTATATGTTAAAATAAAGTTAACTATTTAATTATGCATTAAATTTATTAAGATATTTATTAATTGAAATATATTAACCCACCAAACATTAGAGGAGAAAGGATAGGATGGGAATGATGTGTTGAGGTGAAGAGAGAGAAACCATAGGTTAAAAGGGGGGGTTAACTCAATCCCCCATCAATCTCAGGTTAGCTTATCTCAGGTTTCAGAAATAAAGAGGGGTTAGGTTAACCCCTGTGGTAAACAGGGGTTAACCTCTACCATAAACTAAGCCTAATAAATTATCCCAATAGCACTAAGAATCATGTCAAAAGCACTAATCTCGTTGAAAGTGATGTTAGTAGTTGCATACGATGGAGCCAAAAATGCTCTATTATGTCTTGATATTTTTCGTAGGGATGGAGATTTTCCGATAGAAGAGAGTGTTTGGAGTGTAAGAGGCTAATGATTAATAGTAGGCCTTCTTATAGGCACGAAACTAATAAGAAAGATAATATAAGGGACTTTAACAAATAGGTATCGTTGGCACCGAACATAACAAATTGAAAATATTTAAAATTTGATTTTCTTTTTTCTTAATTTCTCTCTCCCTCCAGCAAAATTCAAATTTAAATTTATAAAACACATGTAAGTGATCACCAATCAGAAACAACAAAAATACTAAAAGATAAAAAGTTAACCAACTTTTTCCCCTTAAAAATAGTAATAGTAATGTTAAGAATTAAAAAGATGATTTTTTATCCATTATATGATTCCACCTCACTTACGTGACATCACCTCACTTATGTCATATAAAATGGATATGACGGTGAATGTGAGGTGAGTAACCCTCCACTTTTCACTACACAAAGGTGGAAAGGTTTTTTCTGATCCAGGAAATTAGGCCTATTCTGCACCGGAAAGGTGGACATCGCCTTTCGGGTGTCGACATCAGGAGGCATTGCCATAGGGATAGACTTCGCCAGGACACAACGCCTCGATGACCATCACAACACCAGAATGGCCTGGAATCTTCCGTTTTTGGTGCCAACCTAAACATAGACATAGATGGATAACCTCATATGCAAGGCAAACAGATCAGGAGAAAGGATGAGAACAACAATACTTTTTTTTTTTTTTTGAGAGGTACAACAATACTTTGTCTTCTGCCTCCATCCCTTGACCAAATTCTTGCAACAAATGATTAATTCACATCGCCATGCTCTTAAACTTCCCTCTAACCACCCGACATATCACACAGGAATATGATACGATCTCTTGAGGTAGGTGAGCGCACATGTGGCAATTTATGCCAAGGTATTTGTAGGCGTAAAGTGTACCTACAACTCGATGTAGGTGATGGATACCAATAAACCACAAAGGGGAGGAGATGTGGCGGGGGGGGGGTGGGGGGCGCGGAGCGCGGGGGTTTGTGTAGGAGGGGTGATGGAACGAAGAAGAACCGTCGGAAGTAAACGGCTTGGTCGCGGGTGGGAAATCAATCAACCTCGATATTGGATATATAAAGAACAAAGGCTTGAAGATAAGATGGATTGCTTCCTTGCCTTTTACATCCACTTCCTACGTATAGGGATCCACATCACAACCCAACAGTTTGGCACATGGAAAGGAGAAGTTTCATGCAGGCCCAAACAGAGAGGGCTATCCACCACAATGCTCATAGCTACTCAAAATGCCTGTGGTTTTACCAGGGACTTGAATCCTAAGGTTCCATGCATTGGAGGGAAAATAGGGTCCTATGGCCGCCATGCATCTGCCACCTATGCACCATGTGCGTGCGTGTATCATTATAATCCCCAACTCAACAATCGCAAACCTCAATCGGAACGACAACAGAACTCAAACATCAAATATCCAAACAACAGAAAGAAACACGGGGATCTTAGAAATCTCAACAAACTCAAAGGACAATAGCTACTGTACTCTGAAATCTATTCACTCCCTCCTACCACCCCATCCCTGCAATTCAACCATCCTCATCAGCTAATCAACTAGATCCAAAACAATTCAATTCGAGGCTCGAGCATGAGCTCATCTGATGAGCTGTTGCTCACATTTGACCATGGGTCTGTTGGCGACTATATTATCCATCCTCTTCTTCCTCTTTTCTTAGGACCCAAAATCCCAACCCGAAACGGCTAAGTTATTTTGCTTATTAAGAAGCTAATTAATCTGAGCTATAGCTGTGAGGGCATTGGTATATAAATACAATTTAGAACGACTGCAGATCAGAATATTGAAAGACGATCGTTATAAAAACTGATCTCATACGTAGTTAAAGTAAAGCTACTATTGGTAATAGATTAATTAATGACGACATGCGACCGAAGTGAGAGCGTAGAGGGAGGGGGATCGTTGAACAATTCGATTCGATACGTAGGTGCGTACGTACGTACCGAGGATCAAGATGGCGTCGGGGAGGGCGCCGAGCATGGGGAGGAGGAGGCCACCGATGATGCCGGGGCCGAGGATCTCCAGGAGCATCTCGCTGCCGTCGGAGAGGTACCTGGCGGCCCGCAGCATCAGGTACCCGTACACCATCAGCAGGAAGAGGTTGCCCACCACGGAGCGCGTGCAGGGTAGCACCCCGTACGTCTGATCGCAGGCCTCCTCCTCTTCCTGCCCGGGCTGCAGCCCGGCGCTCGGGAGGCGGAGGAATGGAGCCGTCGTCCATCGAGTGGGATCGGACGGGCGGGATCCGACGATGCTGGAGATCACACGGCCGTGGGCACCCGTTGAGGAGAGGAGGAGGAGGAGGAGGAGGAGGAGGAGGGCGAGGACCAGGAGAGGGCAGAGTGGTGTGCGAGTCCGCGCCATTGGGATTTTTGGTTTTTCCTTTCGGTGGGAAAGAGGGCGGTCTTGCCAGGGGGATTTTATAGGTAGCCGACCGGTACATGGGTGGGCAGTATCTCTCCGTCGAGTAGGTTTGTTTGCCTCCGTGGGAAGCGCGACGGACATGGAGACCTCGTCGGCCATTTTTACCTTAAGTCAGCAAAAGCCTTTCCTTTCTGCGCTTTCTTTTCGGGACTGTAAGGTGGGTGCCACTAGTCGGGCACCTTTATCCGCAATCATTTAGACAGCATTTGGTTCTGGAGGTAGGGTGAGAAAGGAATAACGTGAATTTTAAGAAATTCTTTTTTTTTTTTTTTTTTTCTGTGGCATCAAAATCTATTAATATTTTTTTTTCACATATAACTTAAAAAATAATATTTAATAATTAAAATCTATTATATCAAAATCCACTGATTCTCTCTTCTCTCTCACAAAACTAATATACAATCATTAATAATCCCACAAATCATTACAATCCAACCAACCAAACACCTTCTATCCTTATTCCACTCTGATTCTATCCTGAAGTAGCACTATCCCCCTACTAAACGCAACCTTAGGTAGCGTTTGGTTGTGGGATTAGAATAGGAATAAGCAATATTTGGTGGGTTAGGAGAGGAATAAGGGTGGAGGTGCACAGGTTCTGTTAAGACTCGAGGCATCAAAACACTTTAAGATGTCTGGGAGTTGGTCCAGATGTTTGGTCAGACGTTTGGACGCTTTCTCAGACATCTGGAAATTAATTTTTTCATGCTTACGATCACGAGTCTGCTCGTGTACCGCGCGCAGATTGAAACCCGCCGCCCTCTTCTTTTTCTCTCCCCTCGCCGACCTGCAGAAAACTTCCCCCAACGCCTACAAATACCCCCCTCTTCTCCCTCACGCCACCCCACCCCATCCGTCTCCTCCTTCCTCCAGCGCGAGAGCGAGAGTGAGAGCGAGCGCGGCAGCTACTGCTGGGTGTAGTGGCGGAGAGGAGAGGTGCAGCAAGAGGGAAGAGAAGAGAGTGTGCGAGCCGTGAGAGAGAGAGCTCGCCGAAGCAGCTCGAGGCCGACCGGCGTGCGCGTGGAGGAGCGTTGTGCTGGGGAGATTTCCCCGATGCTGCTGCAGCAGGCGGACGAGCGCGGCACGGCCGCGCACAGCAGAAAGAAGACGGAGGAGGTTCTGATTCTAGGAATTTTTCCCAAAATCAGACGTCTGAACCTACATCCAGACGACGCGGACGACGTCTGGAGGAAGCTCCAGACGACTGAGAGGTACGTATTTTCCTCCTTTGCTTGCTTTTGCGGATACGGCCATGCAGGCCATTCCGCTGAAGCTCTGTCGCTTGCCTTGCCGAGGGATTTTTGCATACGCGTGCAGGTTTCGCTTCAGGAAGGCACGGGACACACCCTCCCATGCAGTTCAGACGTCTGGGTGAGTCACTAGACGGCGGAGAGCATCTCCATACGTCCGGAGAGGTGGTCGGACGTCTGGAACTGGGTCCAAACAGTTCAGTAGGATCTCTAGACGTCTGAGGAGCAGCGCAGAGTGAGGTATGACCTGGACCCCTTTTTAAGACATCTGGAAGATGTTCCAGACGTCTAATTTGAGTCAGAGTTGTTGTTTTTGACCCATTTAGGGTCCGTTCGAGGTCAGATTTCCGCATTTAAGATTTCGTTCTTCTTCGTATAAGCTCCTCTACTTGTTGGAAGGCTTGTTATCATATTCTGAGTGGTTTCTTGTGGATGATCCTTGTGTTAGGACCTCATTCTGTTGCAGACTTGGGAGTCACGGAGGCACGTGAACCTGCCAATCACGTCCCCATTACTCCCGATTTTGCGGGTAGAGTGGCTTCCCTTAGTTAATTACAAACATTAATTCATATCTGAAATAAATGATAGATCCTAGGGTATGGCATGAATCCTAGAACCTGAAAACTAGATTGAATGATAGATCCTAGGGTATGGCATGAATCCTAGGACTAGAAACTCTGGAACGATTATATTAAATGCCTGAACTGCAGTCTTGGATGAGTAGATAGAGTAATAATAATTGCCTGTAATTAGATAACAACTGCCTGTGAAATGTAGAATAATGTTGTTAGTGACTACTACATGAAATTCCTGTTGTTTGAAATTAAATACGAGCTGCATGTATATGAATTGGAAAAAAAGGTTTGAACATTGGAAACACCTGCTATATACAGTAAAACTTGAAATGATGAAATCTAGTATGGCTTAGCCTGAGAAATATGAGCACAAACCCTACGGGGAATTAGGAGTAGAGCTCATGAAAATAAATAGAATGGAACTGGGAAAGTGAATGGGGAAGTGAGATGGCCCTTAAGTACGAAGTACTAAGGAGAGCGACTGTCCCCTTGTTTAGTACAGAGCGGAGCTAGCTACCCTAGGGTTAAGACCTGGGGTTAGGATTGGCCACTTTGTACCGACTTTGTGGCCCTCGCGTACACAGTACCAGGGAGAGCTACTAATGTAGGGAGAGAGAGCTAGCCACCCCACGGGGCCCAGGGTTCAGCTAGTGTAACGACCCGGTTCCCGAGTCCCTACGAGACACGAGAACCGGACCGACTCGACTAATCCCAAGACCCAGTCATCCAACGAGGAAGTAACCAAAAGACAGTAAAATAAACCACATTCAGCATGAATATAACTAACAGTAAGAAGTACAGCAGTAAGGAAAGAAACTACTACAGTAGGCACCACCACAACAGTAAAACAACATTTATCATATAACAAAAACTGCAGGTAAAGAAGGTACAGCGGAAACAAAACTACTCACTAGAACAGAAACAAAAGAAGGTACAAAGCTGTGGCAACTCTACTGGACCCTACTCGGCCCAGCGTCCTCTGCAGCCGCCGACCCTGGCTGCTCAACACCTGGTCCTGAAAAAGGTAACGAGTGTAACACGTCAGCAAAACGCTGAGTAGAGTGGCAAACTAACTAAAGGCAACAGTAGAGTGTACAGTAGCTGTTATGTTCTATTACTTCCTTTTATTTACATCTTTAAATTTTTCTCACTATTTCATTTACTTCTCAGATCCTTTACTTGATCTCGGATGTCCTCGTGGGACGATCTTGATTGCAGTCTTTTCCAAAAGTAGAAGTAGCACGTGGTGCTCTCCTGGCCGGGAGAGTCCCCCGTGGTGATCCTACCCTCAGTCAACCACCCCAAGGTCACTGACAGACGTAACGGTGACTACGGCACGCGCGATAAACGCACAGGTAGCTAGCCCGTACTGGCACGCGGTCAGTCGTTTCCGCTAACGGGTGTGCCCAAAGCACAGCACGGAACCAGGGCAGAGCCCTCTCAGTAACAGGGGTCCAACCCCTCCACAGTAACCAAACCGGGGCCTTGCCCCTCCACAGTCCGCGCACCCTCGCCTGACTACCCTGGTTTGCCCTAGTGGGCCTAACAAGTCGGTGAAGGAGGCTAGCAGAACCCCGGGGCCCGTGGGGTAGCTAGTACTCTCCTAACACTACTAGCTCTCCTCGGTACTACGTACACGAGGGCCAACAAGTCGGTACAGAGCGGCCAATCCTAACCCCGGGTCCCTGGGGCGGCTGGCCCCACTCTGCACTAAAACAGGTACAGGTACTTCCCTTGGTACTGCGTACCCAAGAGACAGTACAAACTACATCTCAGTTCCATTCCTTTTCTTTCCAGGAGTTCCACTCCTAATTCCCCGTAGGGTTCCAGCTCTTTATCTCAGAACATCATATGTTTCACTTTCCAGATTCTCGTTCTCACATTCCATGATCTCAACATGATTCTTTATGCATAACAGGCAGCTGTTAATTAAATTTACAGGCAGCTTTATATATTCCTTTCCATTTTTCCAAGACTGCAGTAAGGTACATACCACTAGTTTTTCCATCCTAGGATTCATGCCATATCCTAGGATCTATCATACAATCTAGTTTTCCGGCCCTAGGATTCATGCAACACCTAGGAGCTATCATTCCATACATTTCTCATTCCTAGGATTCATGCAATGCCCTAGGTTCTAGTTATGATTCCATACTTTAACAGATTTTTAATACTTAAAACCACTCTACCAGGTACAACGGGAGTAATGGGGTCGTGGTCGGGAATCCCGCGCGCCTCCGCGACTCTCAAGACGGCAATCGAACGAGGTCCTATCACAAGGATCAACACAAGGAGTGTCTCAAAACAGTGTATAGCTACTGTAGGCGGGTAGAGGAATAAATTCTGAAACGAACGCAACTCGAATCGCGGAAAACGGAGCCCAAACGGGTCGAGAAAGACAATACTGTGCAAAATCAGACGTCTGGAACTCCTTCCAGACGTCTTAAACGGTGGATCAGAGAATTACCTGTTCGGCTTGGTTCCCCGGACGTCCAGAAGTCTGTGGGGACGTCTCTCCTAGATCCCAGACGTCCGATGGTCTCTCCGGACGTCTGGAGGTCACTCCCGCCGTCTGGTACAACTTCCAGACGTCTGATTCGCAAAGGATGACGAATCCGAACACCTGCGCACCGCCAACCCTCCTCCCTCAGTACGGTCAGTCGACAAAAGAAGGAGAAAGCGGAACTCACCTTTCAGACGTCTGTATGATCTCACAGACGTCGACCTTGTCGTCTGGATATCAGTCCAGACGTCTGATTCTGGAGATTTTTCCCAGAATCAGAACCTCGCTCGGCCTCCGCTCGCGACGCCGCCCGCGTCGCACCTCGCGCGTCCGCTGCTCCGCCCGCAGCAGGTCCCTCTCCGCGACGCTCTGCGCCCCCTGCGCCCTCCGCCGGCCGGCCAAGCCGCTCCCGGCGAGCTCGCCCTCACGGCAGAGCCCCGCCCTCGCACGCCGCAGCTCCTCCGCGCCTACTGCGCCCGCCGCTGCCGCTGCGCCCTCGCGTCCGCTCGCTCTCGCGCACAGGCAGGAGAGAAGGAGGAAGATGGTGGAGACGGGAGGGGAGGCGCGCCCCCTCCCCCTTTTAACGCCGCGCGGAGAGGAGGGAGAGACGGTCGCGGTCGCCTGCAGCCGCAGAGAAGATGCGGGATCGCAGGTCTGCGCGCACAGGCGCGCAGACGAATATCCCGTGCGAGCATAACTGTTCGCCAGACGTCTGTAAACTATCCCGGACGTCTGGTCAGACGTCCGGATGTGATCCCAGACGTCTTTACAGACGTCTGGGCCACCTCCCAGACGTCTTAAAAGACGTCTGGGGCACGCGCTCGTTACAGCTAGCCATCCTACACCGACTTGTTAGGCCCACTGGGTAAACCAGGGTAGTCAAGCGAGGGTGCGCGGACTGTGGAGGGGCAAGACCCCTGTTTGGTTACTGTGAAGGGGCTGGACCCCTGTTACTGAGAGGGCCCTGCCCTATACTGGTTCCGTGCTGTACTTTGGACGCACCCGTTAACGAAAACGACTGACCGCGTGCCAGTGCGGGGTAGCTACCCATGCATTTATCGCGCGTGCCGTAGTCACCGTTACATCTATCAGCAACCTTGGGGTGGTTGACTGAGGGTAGGACCACCACGGGGGACTCTCCCGGCCAGGAAAGCACCACGTGCTACTTCTACTTTTGGGAAAAGACTATAATCAAGATCGTTCCCACGAGGAACATTCGAGATCAAGAGAAAGACCTGAGAAATAAACCAAGAAAGAGTAAATAGATAAATAAAGAAAGAAATTAAAAACAACAGCTACTTATCCACCCTTACAGTTTTTCTTAGCTAGCGGGTTGCCACTCTACTCAACGCTTCGCTGACGTGTCATACTTGTCACCTTTTTCAAGACCAGGTGTTGAGCAGCCAGAGCCTACGGCTGCGGAGGGTGCTAGGCCTAGTAGAGCCCAGTAGTTGTACTTTTGTTGTACCCTTTTCCTGTAGTAGTGAGTATTCTATTACACCTTTGTACTCTTTTATTGTAAACTTCATATTTCTGTACCTGTTTTTAATTCTCTACTGTTGTGGTGGTGTGTACTGTAGTAGTTCTTTTCTTTACTACTGTACTTTTGTTACTGTTAGTTACTTACATGGTGAATGTGGTTTATTTTACTACTTTTTGGTTACTTTCTCGTTGGATGACTGGGTCTTAGGATTAGTCGAGTCGATCCGATTCTCGTGTCTTGTAGGGATTCGGGAATCAAGTCGTAACAGGTTCCAAGAAATTCTTTTTCTCCGCATATGTTCTCTCTTTCCATCATATCAAAATCCACTAATACTCTCTTTTCCTACAATAACTCAACAAACACTATCTAATAATTACAATCCATCACATCAAAACCCATTAACTCTCTCTCCTCTCTCACAAAACTAACATATCAATCATTAACAATCTCACCAATCATTACAATCCTACCAATCATTATAATCCCACCAACTAAATACCTTCTATATTTATTCCACTCATATTCTATCCTAGTATAATACTATCCCTCTGTCAAACGTAGCCTTAGATGCTGTTTGTGACAGGTACTTATCAGGAAGAATAAAATTAAAAGTAGGAGATGGAGGGATTAATTTTATTTTGTTGGGATAGTTGGTTGTATTTGTTATTTTATCGGAAGCATCTGAGAGGTTTATTTTGTTTGGAGTGTTTGTTTGGTAGAATAAATTAGTAAAATAAAAAGAATATTAGTTGAAGAAAAAGGAATAGGTGAAAATAACATGTGGATTTAAATAATTTCATTTGGGGTTGAAATCAGTTAAATCTGGAATTCCAAAATTAAAGGTGTCAAAGTTGGAATTGAGAGCAAAATTGATGTTAATTCCACATACCAAACATCACCTTAGGCTTTGTTTCGACATGAGGTTAGAGGAGTTCTTCTCCATAATGAGATTATTGTTGGATTTTTTCTCATCATTTCAACATAAATTTCCACACAATTACTTATAATCATTTAAATCAAATCACGATAATCTTCACTCACTTATACTATTAAATAAATACACACTACATTCTTCACTTACACTTTTAATATGAAATAAATATTTACTACATGTTCCACTTCTACTTTTAATATTAAACAAATACACACTAACGTCATATCAATACACTAATCATTTTATCACACCTCTTAGCCCTCCACTTATTCCACCACCTAAACAAACACCCACCTTCACTTATTCCGCATTAATCTATCCCTACAGTATTTTATCCTACATCCAAACAAATCCTTACTTCTACTTTCCGGAAAGGTTATGCATATACACACGACGTTATATACATCATATACCATCGTGTTCTTTCATAACTTGTAGGGATAAGATATGGATAACATCCATGCATGAAGATGGATCATACATTGCTTTAAATACATGTGTCAAGAGATACATAAAATTAGTTGGGCATGCATCAATCTAAATTAGAAGTCCATCCAAAGGCCCTTCTCGTTGAGAGTATGATGCAATTATGGGAATAGAAGAGGGTTTTTATCATGTCCATGTAAAAAATGAAGGTGTGCACTAGAAGGGGTGAATAGTGTGGGAAACAAAATGCTATGTAATTTATAAAATTAAAACAATCCCACAAAGCAATCACCATAATTGCACAAAAGATTTTTATGTGGAGACCCCAAGGGTAAAATCTATCACTTAAGTCTCTCAAATTAAGATTTCTTAATCTACCAAGTAATCAAATACATTACAGTATCATTTAAACAAGGGTGATACAACCTCAATTTACAACCATACTACTTTAATCGAAGATAATGTACCTTAAACCATCTTCATGAAGAGAATTTTGTCTCACAAAGAGATGGGAATTCACCATGTGAATACCCAACCAAATAAAGAAAAAATACAAAGAAACCTATAGAGCCCCAAAATGTAGTTTAAACTAAGCTACAATAGACAAAGTGACTTCCCAATGGTGGAAGTGAATAGGCGTGAGTGACACAATGGGTCGGTGCTGTCATATGTGAAGTGTGTGGCTTTAAGAGCTTGAGCACTATCTTCTTTTGATTTCTTCATAAAATAAGCCTAATAGTGGAAAGTATTATCTCAAGGGTGTATTTAGCGAAGAAGACGTCATCTTCTATTTATAAAGGCCTTAGGAAGGTTCAAGATGCCTTGGGAACCATATTCTATCCATTAGAGGCATTTCCCTAAAGATTGGGTCAAAATCCAACACAAATTAGGTCATAAATGAATCTGACAAACATAATTAGACGTCTAATAAATTGATTAGATGTCTAATTAGGGTATATTAGACATTTAATTCTGTAAGGTGATCTTCCTGAAATGGGATTGGATCCAAATAGGGATCTAGTTCTTGTGGTCAGACATCTTCTTGGACGTTTGGACAAGTTGTTGAATGTCCGATGATAAAGATTACTTTCAAGAGTTGATTGCCAAGAAGCTAACGGTTAGATTACGTCTAACAAATTATAATTAGGGTCAAATGTAATCACAACGGTCGATTATAGGATGCCTGAGACTGTCTTTGGACATCTGGAAGAGGTTCTGGACGTTTGACACAAGGTATGGATGTCCAAAAGGAAATACCACAGACTTGGTTCTAGAATTCTGGTTATTGGAGGTCTGATTGAATGTTTGGACATCTTAAAATGAGTTATTAGACATCTGATAAAATGTTTGGACATCTAATAAGGCTTATTGGAAGTCTTATAAGATGTCTGAAAGTCTAATAAGGTAGATTATTTGCTATTTTGGCTTTCTAACTTTATTCTAAGATTCTCCTAAGTGTCACAAGGTTAAGTGAGTGTATCTAAGACTTAGGATGTTATATTTTAGGCTCTTTAACATATTTCTATGGAAATAAAAAAAAATACAAGTACATAAAAAGAAAATCTATCATATTCTTCCTTTCTTCTTCCTCCAAAGCTCCTTGATGTTTTTGTCCTAAGTAAAGCTCCTCCATTCCTTCATGGACTTGAGCTTGAATCACTTCACACTTGCTACCATTTGCATATTAGCTTGAAACTTTAAACTCAAATGCAAATGTTAAATTGCAAGTGTTTTGTTATCATCAAAATCTATGAACGTGGTGTATTTACACCAACACAAAAGTAGTAAGCATTACATCTTGAGAGAGAGAAGGAATCCCTAGATTTACTAAGGAAAAGGGGAGGGCCTTCTTGATGGAGCAGCACGACATCCAAATCATCTAATTGCCAAGTTGGGAGTTGGTGGGCCAAGGTAATGCATGATTTGTAACCAAAATAGTTGTCGCTGGTCCACTTTGTATTGCATCGCTCCTAATGAACAACATGTTGGAATTATATACCCTTGACAAGTCAACCTAAGTAGAAATCACTTGATTGGTGATTGAGATCTGAATAACAGATCACAAGAGCACACCAATGTAGTTAGTTGAATCTCTCAACACAAGTGCGAGAATGAATTATAGTCGTGTTGCATATACCAATGATAGATATCGAAGATCCAAGTAATTTGGATTGAAGATTTCGATAAATCATCAAGAACCATCATGATATTCAACAATTGCTTCCAATTTGAGAAGAGATGGCAATCTTCTCGATTGAGTAAATGAGTTTACTTGACGAGACGGAAATGCAGGAATTTCTTCTCTTGTTACTGTCACCAAGAAGATGTATCCTTTGACCTAAGACAGATATGTGCCTCTATACTTGAATATACACATTTGGTGGACCAATAGTCAATGTACCTACCATTGTATTCAGACTAGAAAACTCATGTGTGTGTGTGTGTATATGATAGCACAAAAGATACGTGATCTCTTAGAGGTATTACACAAATCTACTATTGTAGGTGTACATAATCGATTGAAAGACATAGGCTCACTTCGTGTATATTAGGATGTACGAAATTCCATGCATGGTTGTACCAGTCCTAATCTGACCCATATATAAAAGAGAAGAAAGTAGTTCTTCTAAAAATTATATTTCTCCATAGTTTAATTTCTCGGGTTCTCGAATGACCTGAAGCACAGCACATAGCCCAAGTTATCTACTTTTAGCCTATTTGCAACCATTGTGAATCATTCTTCGTAAATGGATTTCCTTCATTTATTCAAATCGAAAGAGTTTTGAAAATCGTCATTTTCTGTGAACAACACGAACATGGTTAGATTTTGAAAATTATGTTGTGTTATGGGAATTCTAAAACAAATGTTTCCCATTATACCTAATTAGAGTGTTGTTCTTTCTACAACTCATAAATTAAGAGACATGTCGATTTCAATGCCTCAAATGAGAATGAACTCTCATCTCCATTAAGACAATGTAGCAATGAACGCCTACATACACAATCCCAACAAGTGAAGAGGGAACTATTTCCACCTTGCAAGTCAAACTCGCATGTTCATATTATTTTGCCCCTTTGGTGTCACTATACCATGTGCAACAAATCGTCAATAAGCATACGCGAGAGTACGTATGTAAACTCTCGAATGGACCTAACTAAGGGTTAGTAACTATAGATGGGCTAGTTCCCATAAAGCCCATCCCTTTCGGGAAACGAGGTGTTCGCTTCACGGGCATGTTGTTGCCAATGCTCTCTCGAGAGGGAGTGTGCTCACTAGCACAACCCCATGGTTACATCTACCTCACCTTGGTGGATGCCAACAATTCATCATCACCATGACAATCCACTTGATGCTTGAGGGATCCAATCTTACTGGTGCAACTAGGTCAGTTTGAGATGAGTTAATTTAATCCTATTAAATTACTGATCTCGACCTAGTCTAGATTAGAATCACATTCTAATTTTTCCTATATATCGTCTTTGATGCTGCATCCCCATGCATATACATTCATTCCAAAAAATCACATCAATTGTAAAAAGCTTCTAAATTATACAAATTACATGAAAAATAATTCAACCACTCACCAATACCACTCTGCATGCCATCATGATCATATTATTGATGAGAACGTCATCATGAGCCATAACTAGCTCATTATTGACCTAATACAAAGGATAAAAGCTCCTACATATCTTAAGGAAAGGCTTAACTCAGAGAATTCTGAGTTTGAGAAGAAAACAAGTCATAAGGGGTAAAAATGCAATTTTACCAGTATAATCTGCATACAGGGTAATTCAGGGCCCAAACATAGGTCAAAGCAGCTTAATAAGAATAAAAGTGGGATGAGATGATCTAGCAAGGGCTACAACACTTCCAAGAAACTAAATGATAATCTGTAACCCTAAAACAACCCACTTCAATTCACGAGGTTCGAGGAAAAGTAAAAATAGAATAAACCCTCTAAAATTCATAGAAAAATAATCTCTAGGGTTTAGAACCTTCAATTTGGCCTTCAGAACCCATTTTGACCTATATTGAGAACCATGCCCAATTAATAACTTAATTTGGGTTTTTACATAAATTGACCGGTCAAACAAGGTTTAATATAGAAATGAAGTTCACCATCAGATTCCTTAGGTCCTAATTAATCATGTATAAAAACTTGAGCCTAAGAAGAAACCTCCTTGACTGACTTTACACTTTGGTCCTCATATATTTACTTTTTGGCCCTCAACTTTTGAACCATCGCATTTTGGCCCCTAACTCTCCTTCGTTCTTCGCATTCAGGTCCCCCCTGCAAAACCTGCCAGCACCATGCTCCGGCGACCTTGCGCGGAGCATGGCGCCGCGCAGGGTGAGGGGGAAAGCCTGGCAAGTAAACCGGGGGTGCCCTGCGTCGTCAGCCGTCGCAGGGACACCCCCCTGGTCGCTGTAGCCCACCATACCGGCCGTGCGAACGCACGGACGGTATGGGTTTTCGTCTCCGGCCATCCTCCGGCGAGGGAGACACGTCGTCTCCCTCCGCCTTCCTCCCTGTTTTGATCCCTATAAATACCCCCCGTTGCTCCACCGACCGGGGGAGCTCGGATCTGACGGAGAAAACCCCCAACTTTCCTCTCTTCTCTCTCCGGCAGACGCTCACCAGCTCCGGCGGTTCCTCCCCCTCCTCCTCTTCGCTCTGCCGCAATACCAGCAGCAGAGACTTCCTCCCCTGCTCTTCCCGCGCCACGCCGCACCCAGCTGGCGCCTCTCCGGCTCTCTGCTCGCCGCCGCCCCTTTCCCTGGGCATCGTCTTCTCCGGCGACAGTCGATACGACTGTCGCCCTGCTGCTCCCCCTTCGTCCCTGCAAGTAAGCTAGAACTACTTCCCTTCTTCTCCTCTTTCTTTCCCCGCTTTCAATTTATTCAATTAAGCCCTCGACCGACCCTGACCATCGTCACCCCCTTCGTCTCCGGCCACCCTCCGGCGAGATGCTCCCATCGCTCCATAGCCTCACACACCTCGCCGACCCTCACCGAACCTCCGCCTCATCACACTGAGCACCCCCCACCCCTCCACTGCCACTCCACACCTCCGTAACGCTCCCCCGAACAAACCCATTCCTCCGGTTGCAGTCCAACCTAGGGCTGCCGCCAGACACCACCTTGCGGCTTGCCGCGCAGCTCCACACCTTCGCTGTGCCACGGCGAAGGTTCCCCAGTGGTTTGATCAGGCCGAGAGGCCATATTCGTGTCCGACAGGTTTTGAGGTTCGACCGCCATTAACGCACATTGAAGCAGCTTCTCCCGCGCTCCAGGCTTGAGGACTCCAGGTCTCTAGCTGCTGCGGATTGCGGGGAGTCTTGCGAAGGCAGCCAGCCAGCAACCGACGCAAATCGAAGCCGCAGCTGCAGAAGCTAGGCCGCGGTCTCCCAGCAGGCGCACGCGAGGAAAGGCCTCCGTTTAGTCCCACATCGGTAAGCCTCACAACCTCTTCACCGTTTAAATTGATTTTGTGCATTAGCCTTACTGCCTCAGCACACGGGGTGAGGTCCCCTTCACCCGCCCGGTTACCCGGTCTCGCCCGCGCTCACGCCCCGCGGACCTGACCCGACCCGACTTAGACTGACCTGCACTCCTCGCCCACCACGCACGCCGGTGGGCCTGGACCCGGACTTGACCCGTACCCGACTACCCGGCAGCTCTGGGAGAGCTTTCCCAAGAGTGGTTTCAGAGAGAGAGAGACGCGGGGGGGAGAGGGTAGAGTAGGTTTTGTCCTCTGACGTAAGCTCTGAAGTGTGCAGGCACAGGTGAAGAAGAAGGACCGCGGAAGAAGAAGGAAGCTGAGGGAGACACTGTAGCAACAGGCAGTTTAAGTCGTCTGATTTGGAAATCAGACGACGTCCTGAAGGGAAAAGAAGAAAGAAGGAGGGGCGACATCCTGACTGGAAAAAGAAAAGAAGAAAGAAGGAGGTCTGAAGAACAACAGAAGAAGGCGAGGCAGAGAACACAAAAGAACAAGGGAAGAACTGAAAGAAGAAAAACAAAGAAGAAAGAAGAAGATCTGAAGAAAGACAGAAGAGCAGGAACAGCTGGAAGAAGAAGAAGAGCATCACCACTGCAGAAGAAGAACATCACCTCTGCAGACAAAGAAGAAGAAGATCTGAGATGAGGAGAAACAAAGAGAAAAGAAGACAACAAATTCTTTCTCTCTTTCTTTATTTTTGTAGAAGAAACATGTATATCTCTAGAATACAACTTGCTCCCTGAGTTCGACCTCGGGAACTCTTTTCCGAGTAAAAAATTTATATATTTGAAATGATGGCAACAACTGGCTATACTACGACGCTATAACAATAAAACCCTGCTGTCGAGGACCATCAATTATCAATCCACAATATAAAACCATCAAACATTGCAAAAAAAATGACATGCAGATACCCATCACATAATATGTCAAGGGGATGTGAGTGTTCAATTCTCATATGATTACTACTTAATCATATTACGGTAAACATGGTTAGTTATTACAAGCAAAATCATAATTTGAGATCCAATTTGAAATGAACTCAAGGATCCTATTATTTTGAAAACCTTCATTCTAGAAAAATAATCCCATCATAAATCTAAAATTCACTTTTCAAAATAATTTTCAGTTTGTTTGAAGTTTTGAAAATCTCTACATGCCTAGATCCACAAGGATTACATCCACATATTACATTCGTAGTCACATAAATCAAAATCAAAAACCAAATAACCATCAATAAAAAATAAATAAATATTCCTTAATACTCGTATCATATTTTTCATTAAAGTTCGATTGAATCCAATTTGATTTTAAGTCATAAACACATCAATATTATTTGTATGCCTGATAACCCTTATCGAATGTTCAGGATATTAGGCCAACAAGTCTAGAAGTCAGAATCAATCTTCTTTAACAATCATACATCTAACCTACTAACCAAACATCAAATTTTGTCAAACCAAACATCTTGGAGTCACATAAGACATTCATTACTAGACCAAGGCTGAAAATAGGAATGCTTCTTCTTACAATATCAGTTATTTAATCATCAAACACCTTTTTTTGCATTAATTTCATATGCCTAATACTCTAATATGCCTCCAAGATCGTTCGACATCTTATATTTGACGTTCGAAATGCTTGTAGGCCGTCTAATATGATAATTAGACATCCTACATATAACCTATTAGATGTATGGCATTGTTGTCAAACATTCGTTAGACAATCAAAATGAATTCCAAGTTCTGATTTTCATATCTAAATGCTTTTAAAACTCACATTGCACATTTTCTCGTAAAACTTGGATCAACCTAAGCTCTGATACCAATGTTGGATGTTACTCAAGGGATGGGGACCAAAGGATTCGATCCTCATATCCCGGAGACATCACAGAAACGTGATAAAAACCTCTTAAAACTTTTTTATGAATCAATACTCAAATCAATGCCTAGAAATCCAAAAATTGAATTTGAGAAACTAAGGACCTAGATAATCGGAACTACGTGGGAAAATCTAGCATCTCCCCAATCTAGGGTCCCCACAAGTATAGAATTATTCCTGTAGGGTGGCGTAACACAGCACCCCAAGTGTTATGCTTCCTCAATAAGTCTTGTCCATATGGGACATCCTTTTTCATGGCAGACGAATGAAGCCCTTTACGTTGAAAACACTTCAGTTTACTACATGCAATGCAAACGCTTCATGCCTTATGAACCCCTTCATGGTTCCTGAAAAGACCCTCGCATCGAATCTTGCAAAGAACAACCCTGTCAAGGATTCAGAATCCTCAACCAGCATCAATAGATGTTTGGTACTCTTACTAGATGTCTAATAGGCCATCTAGACATCTAACAAAAGTCTTGGACGTCTAGAACTCAAGAGATCTGAATGTCCAAATAGCCTTGGAGATATTTGATCGAGCCTTAGGACTTCTCCAAAGGCTCCTAGATGTCAATAACAGAATGGAGAGGGAGGGATTATGGCAACTTTTTCTTCTCCTCTTACGGTGAAGGACTTTTGGGGTCACACAAATTAGGCATCCATCAATTAGGGTCTCCCATTAGGATTAGGAAGATATTGTTAAGATTCCAAAACATAATCCTAGTATGATGGGGACCCTTGGATCTCCATCTAAGAGTTGCGATAGAATCCTACTTAAATTTTATAGGAAAAGCCTATAACAACTTATGGGATATTAGGATCTATTATCTAAATATTAATTAATTGCAATCTAACCATTGGATTTTAACATAATCAAATTACATGTAATTAATCACCAAATTAAATATAATTTAACTCAAATCATATTTAATTTATCCTACAAGTAGCAACCCATCAAAATCATTATTGGTTTTATCACACCAATAATGAAGTGTTTAAGATTTGTAGAATTATGACACTACGCCCTTTCTTAGGTATTCCAAATATTCGTAAATCTTTCACATTGGAGGACACACGTAACCCTTATGATTAAATCCCTGATTTACTATCCATCCTATTATCGGTCACATATTTTGATGTTCTCATTGTATCATTGGGACACAAATGAAGACAATCTTTTCCCACAAATTGCCTTCTTCTCTTTCACATATGAGTCTAATCAGGACCCGTATGATCATGTACGAAATTTTGTACTTCTCAATATACGCAAAGCAAGCTTAAGTCTCCTGATCTGTTGCATACACTTACAATAGCAAACCTGTATGATCCCTTCAAAAGATCATGTGTCATTTGTGCTCTCATATGTATACCAACTTTCCAGTCTCAACTCCAAAGTGGGTGCATCAACTACTGATCCACGAAATGGGCATATTAAAACACATAGACACATATCTATCTCAAGTCAAACGATATGCTTTCTCTGTACGTGATAGTGATAAAAGAAGGACTTCTATATCTTGATCTCATCAAGTGAACTCCCTAACTCAATTTGTGCAACAATCCCAAATCTCCATTCCTATACAACGGATGTACATCCAGGGCATCGGTTAGGCAATAGTCTCTCAAGAAAATTGCAATCACTTCTCAAATTGGAGATGACAATTGAATTTTATAGTAGTTATTGATAACTTATCGAAATCCTCGATCTAATACAGTTTGATCTTCGATACTTGTCATCAGTATGTTGAACATGGCTTCAGTACATTATCCCAATTATACTAAGGGATCCACCTAACCATATTAGTATGTCTATGTGATTTAGCATTCCGATCTAAATCACTGATTGAGTAATTTGACTTAGGTTACATGCAGTCATTTGAACAAGCATCAATCTTCTTGCTCTTCAATCCAAGGACGCAAAACTGCTTCTTCCCTTTGTATTACGTTTCCAAGAAATCTTTTGAATTATCCCAGAACTCTCCAATAAACTTTAAAATATTTGACATCATCTTTGACATAACCTTGTTCATAACCTTAATCTAAAACATCCTCAAAAGAAATGACAACTGATTCCATGGGTAATGGGTTCCTCTGATGCCTTCAGTGGATCAAAAATTGACTACAATCTCAAAATATGTCCTCATCATCTACATTCCCGCCATATGCGGCCCTCATTTTGTGCAACATATCATCGAGATGATTATCACCAAAATATTTAGCTTGTGCCTCCTCAATGCAACTCCTAAAGTAAGTGTAGCATGCCCTCTCTCCATAAGCTATCGAATGTAATGCAACCACCAACGTCCATTACATATCACATGCTAGAATATAGTGTTTCTATCTAATAGTGACCCATTCATGTATCTCTTGTGTAGCCAAAAAATGTACTCAAACATGTCTCCATGTCTAAATTGCTTCCTATCCTCATCATAAGCCCTATCTAGAAATGTGATCACTTCATTCTTGTACTAATAGTAATCGGATTCCTGCAATTCAATCGAGGACTTATCCATGGCAACCTAGATAACTAAAATGTCAAGGAACCTTAGTTAGTATAGCGGTAGATAGATGATTGCGTAATTTAATTATTCTTTTCACTTAATAGCTCACTCCTGAGAACTAGGTGTTGCTTGTTATATGTAACTCGTGCTTAGAGAAATTTCAATAGTACCTCCCTGCACTTCTCTGATATGGCCTCCAAGATTTGTCTTAAGTAGGTTCCTTTGACGCCCAATTAAGGCTGTTTAAGAAACCAACCTAAGGCCAGTTGATATACCAGAAAAGAGCACGAAGATGCAACCAAAATTCTCCAAACACGAGTTACATGTAACAAATAACACATAGTTGTAATCAAATCATCAAAGGCCCTCCCTAGTTCAGATCTTTTCAAAACTGAGGTTAATCAACACTTGTGTTATGTTACAAAAATAAAGTGTAATGCACATATATATGTAAGGTGTACATACATTAATGCATTGTCCGTATGCCATGATCGTAAGTCTTCAATGGGCAAGTATATTGACATATATGCTAAAGTCCAACCATCATCTCCAATACATTTTGGAATTTTATCTCATTCTTTAGATGTAGACATGACTAAACGATATAGATTTCTAATCATCATTGCCTAAGCTTTTAAAAAAATCTGGCAAAGTTTCCCCGATATAATGGTGTTTTCCCTAACTTGTAAAGATGCTAAACATCTAAAAATTATGGATCCACCGCATAAGCCAAATTCAAACCAATAATCTAAATACAATGGGTACACCCCATATACACATCTACCTAATAAAATGCACATTTGCTATGTCTATTATTTTTAAAGAAACGAGGGAGAGTTTCTGTAACGACCCGATTCCCGAGTCCCTATGAGACACGAGAATCAGACCGACTCTACTAATCCCAAGACCTAGTCGTCCAATGAGGAAGTAACCAAAAGAGCAGTAAAATAAACCACATTCAGTATGAATATATCTAGCAGTAACAAAATACAGCAGTAAGAAAAAAAAGGAACTACTACAGTATATACCATCACAACAGTAGAACAACAATTATATACATAACATGAAGCTACAAGTAAAGAAGTACAGGGAGTAAACAAGAACTACTCACTACAATGGAAAAAGGGTACAAAAAGAACTGCGGTAACTCTACTGGACCCTACTCGGCCCAGTGTCCTCTACAGCTGCTGACCCTGGCTGCTCAACACCTAGTCCTGAAAAGTAACGAGTGTAACATGTCAGCGAAACGCTGAGTAGAGTAGCAACTAAAGCTAAAGAAGCAGTAGAGTGTACATGGCTGTTATATATTTACATCCTTTATTTGCGTCTTTCTGTTATTTCACGATTTATTTATTTCTCAGATCCTTCACTTGATCTCGAATGTTCCTCGTGGGAACGATCTTGATTGCAGGCTTTTCCGAAAAGTAGAAGTAACACGTGGTGCTCTCCTGGCCGGGAGAGTCCCCATGGTGATCCTACCCTTAGTCAACCACCCCAGGGTCGCTGACAGACGTAACGGTGACTACGGCACGCGCGATAAGCGCACGGGTAGCTACCCTGCACTGGCACGCGGTCAGTCGTTTCCGTTAACGGGTGTGCCCAAAGCATAGTACGGAACCAGTATAGGGCAGAGCCCTCTCAGTAACAGGGGTCCAACCCCTCAATAGTCCGCGCACCCTCGCCTGACTACCCTGGTTTGCCTAGTGGGCCTAACAAGTCGATGTAGGAGGCTAGTAGAACCCCAGAGCCCGTGGGGTAGCTAGTGCTCTCCCTACACTAGTAGCTCTCCTCGGTACTGCGTACCCGAGGGCCAGCAAGTCGGTGTACAGTGGCCAAACCCACCCCGGTCTCAACCTAAGGGCGACAAGCTCCCCTCTACACTAAGAGGTAATGTGTGCTCTCGTTGGTACCACGTACCCCAGAGACAACACACTTCCACGTCTTTCTTTCTCAGTTCCATCCATTCTCTTTCCAGGATGTAGGGTTCCAGCTCTTTTAACTCAGCACATTTAGGTTTTCACCGTTCCAGTTTTACGTTCATACAACCCATGTTCTCAATCATATTTATTCCTTCATAACAGGCAGCGGTTAAATCAATTTACAGGCAGCTATTATTTCCTTTCCACCTTTCCAAGACTGCAATATTTATATACATATCACTAATTTTTCAGTCCTAGGATTCAAGCCGTACCCTAGGATCTATCATTCAATCTAGTTTCCAGTCCTAGGTTTCATGCAATACCCTAGGATCTATCATTCAATCTAGTTTCTCAGTCCTAGGGTTCATGCAGTGCCCTAGACTCTATTAATTATTCTACAATTGTAACAAATTTGATTAAGTAAATTAAAAGCCACTCTACCAGCTACAACGGGAGTACTGGGGGCGTGGTTGGAAATCCCGCGCGCCTCCGCAACCCCCAAGACTGCAATGGAACGGGGTCCTAACACAAGGATCAAACACAAGGAGTTTCTTAGAATAGTATATAATTACTGTAAACGGGTAGAGCATTTTATTCTGGAAAGAACGCAACTCGAAACGCGGAAAACGGACTCCGAACGGGCCCTAAACGGGCCGAAAATGACGAAACTGCCCAAAATCAGACGTCTGGAACCTCTTCCAAACATCTTAAAATGTGGGTCAGAGCGTACCTTCATTCTGTGTAGTCCCTCAGACATCCAGATGCCTACGGGGGCGTCTGACTTAGTTCCCAGACATCCGATGGTCACCCCGGACGTCTGGAAGTCCTTCCCGTCGTCTGGCACTGCGGCCAGACGTCCGATTCACGTGGGATGGCGAGCCCTCGCGCCCTCCCGAGCAGAACCTGCACGCACCCATACCTACTCTCAGTACGACGGGTCGCAAAAGAAGACGCGGCGGACGGCTGCATGGCCGTACGTGCGAAAAGGAAGAAAATCGAAATATCTTACCTGACAGAGGTCTAGACAGTCCTCCAGATGTCTTCACCATCATCTGGTCGTAAGCCCAGACGTCTTATTCTGGAAAAATTTCTAGAACCAGAGCTCAACTCGCCCTCCACCCATGACGCACGGCCGCACCGCGCCCGTCCGCCTGCTGCTCGAGCTGCAGCAGTCCCTCTGCGACACTCCACGCCTGCTGCTCCCCTCCGCCGCCGGCTCTAGCTGCCCTGGCAAGCTCGAGCCCTCACAGTCGAGTGTCTCCTACCTCGCGCAACACCTCCTCCCGCACACTCGCCCCGGCCGTTGCTTCCGCCGCTCGCTCGCTCGCGCTCTCGCACTGGCTAGGAGAAGAAGATGAAGGACGCGGAGGAGATGAGGGTAAGGGAGAGGGAGAGGGGCCTTATAAGGCCACGCGGGGAGAGAGAGAGAGAAGCGCTGCGCCCTGCAGGAGGAGAGAGGGAAAAAGAGGGAAGAGAGCGGCGGGTGTAGGTCTGCGAGTGCATGCGCACAGACGCAATCCCGTACGCCGCAAAAATTTAATACCAGACATCTGGAAAGAGTTCTAGACGTCTGGAAAGAGTTCCAGACGTCTGGTCAGACGCATGGGCCACTTCCCAGACGTCTTAAAAACCCGTCTTGAGGCCGCGTTCGTAGCAGTTTCCCTTTAAATATGGTCATTTTCATAAATCATGCAATCGTACAAAGTATAATACAAGTGAGACACTTCAGATAACAAATTATAAAACCTACACTAATGTAATAAAATGTGTCCTCAAGGAGTTCCTCGGAACAATGGTGTGCTACCTCTTAAGGAAGTTCGAGCAACCTCGTGGTGAACCTCGATTACTGCTATATAAAACACTTATAGACAAAAATATATTTATTCATTAATACATATGAAATCATTCATTAAAAAATTTATACACATTTAAATGCAAAAAAGTGCAAAGAATACCTTGAAGAAAAGCGAATATCACTATTGAATATCATCGGTAATATTTAATTCAAAATTAAAAATATTGAAGTATCACTAGTGATATTTGAAATATCGTCGATGATATTTGGTTCAGTGCTTCAATATTCAAATATCATGAATATTTTTTCCAATCTCTCTAGTGATGTTTCAAATATAACCAGTGATATTTGATTTAAAATTAAAATATCACTGGTGCAATTTAGTTCAAAACTCAAATATTACTTATTTATACTTAAATATTACCAGTGCAATTTAGTTCTATAAACTACAAAATATAGAGTGGCTAAAACTCGAAATACAAGTATCTGCATTTTTGTACAGAAACCCAAGAGTGAGCTCCATCAATGAATGAAAACATATATAAATCAGTGCAAAACTATATAATTTGCTCTAAGATTGCTTATGAAGATGAAAAAGTAGTCATGTGTTTGGACTTTGGTTTTGTTTATTTACAAGAAATGATGACTCATTTTTCTATTATTTCCAAATCAACCTTTCATTCATTATCTACATGTATGAAGAGTGAGAGATCTTAGGGGATGGAGTGGCTGTGATAGGTGGATGAGGAGAAGAGGGAGCTGCAAAGGAGAAAAAGGACATGGAAGAAAAGAGTTACCTTTAAGTGGAGGAAGCGACGATAGTGAAGTTGCAAGAGGCTACAGCGAGGTCGAGGATGACAATTGAAAGAGGAGAATACTAAAATCGAACAATCGGCGACAAAAGAGGTGGGTGGCGTTGGTGGGTCAAGGGTAGGGTTTGTGAGTTTGGTGGAAAAGAAAATCTAACCGTAGGTTTGATTTTCGCTCTTATATCCTTTTAGCGGTTTCTTTTTCTTTTATTTCCTTAACATTTGCGGACGATTTTTAACCGTTATAAAGAACCTTTTACCACGGTTGTGAACCCCTGCAAATTTTTCCACTGACTTGCCACTAATCGTAGAGATTTTAAAAGTGTTGGACAATATTAGCTTTTGCCTAGGGTTGTAAGCCATCCACGAAAGCTTGGCGGAGGCTACAAACCTCTCTATGACCTTTCACCACGGATCAACTCCCAACGATGAGAGAAGGATACGTTTGTCGACGATTTTAAAACTACTACAACATATTCAACGCAAAATCATTGTTTTCTGCTAGTGTAACAATATTTTATTTTTTCATTGGTTTATCTATCGATTAAGTTAGAATTGATTCTACGGATTTGCAATAACATGTATTGAAGAGGTATTCTTCATCGTAGATATAGTCAAAAACCCGATTGTGTACAGGGATGGATTAGTGATGCTTTTGTTACATAGACCGAAGGAGATACATTTAATAATATTAGTGATGATACCAACGTGGATTGTTGCCAAACCACATAAACATGCAAGCCCAATTATATATAATCATAGGTATAAATTTTATTTAAGTTCGATTTATAGATAAAATAACTTTTTATTTTATGCATTTATACATAAAGATACATTTGATTTTGAATTTTCATTACTTTCATTTTCTAATAATTTTCTATAAGAATCATGTTAACATTAGTAAGGTGTCATGAACAATTCATTTAATTATGATATTTTTTTTACAATTGTTTCCTCTTTTTTTTATTTTCAATGATAATAAGAAAAGCGGACTTCAAGAGTTGGTTATTATGCCCCCTCTTTGTGAGGTATATAAATATGGATTGTTGATTGCATCTGGTCTTTTATGATCCTATCTTTTTGTAGGTACCATTTGTTCAGTAAGATTGCCTCCACAATTTTGCATTTAACAGCCTCTCATCATAAGATTGAATAATATTTGAACTATGTGGCTAATCTCGAGATTGCACGATTCTATCATTTCCTAGGAATAGCTTATTCTATCACTTATTTTCAAACCAAAAGAAGAGGCCTATTAGGTTTTCCCTCCACTCAATAAAACTTCAATTTTTAAATCCCATTTACTAAATCCTACGGAAATATATAAATTTGGATTGAGGTTCCATCGATCGTGATAAAGTTAGTGCCTTTACAGCGAGGAAACGACTAAAAAAAACACTGTGATTTGACCGCTGCATTGCGCTCACAAACGAGTCGTCACTAGGAGAGATAATAAGAGGAGGGTTAAGTGAGTATAGTGAATAATTACTGTAACGATCCGGTTTCCGAGTCCCTACGAGACACGAGAACCGGGCCGACTCGACTAATCCCAAGATCCAGTCGTCCAACGAGGAAGTAGCCAAAAGACAGTAAAATAAACTACATTCAGCATGAATATAACTAACAGTAAGAAAGTACAGCAGTAAGGAAAGAAACTACTACAGTAGGCACCACCACAACAGTAAAACAACATTTATCATATAACAAAAACTGCAGGTAAAGAAGGTACAGCGGAAACAAAACTACTCACTAGAACAGAAACAAAAGAAGGTACAAAGCTGTGGCAACTCTACTGGACCCTACTCGGCCCAGCGTCCTCTGCAGCCGCCGACCCTGGCTGCTCAACACCTGGTCCTGAAAAAGGTAACGAGTGTAACACGTCAGCAAAACGCTGAGTAGAGTGGCAAACTAACTAAAGGCAACAGTAGAGTGTACAGTAGCTATTATGTTCTATTACTTCCTTTATTTACATCTTTCAATTTTTCTCACTATTTCATTTATTTCTCAGATCCTTTACTTGATCTCGAATGTCCTCGTGGGACGATCTTGATTGCAGTCTTTTCCAAAGGTAGAAGTAGCACGTGGTGCTCTCCTGGCCGGGAGAGTCCCCCGTGGTGATCCTACCTTCAGTCAACCACCCCAAGGTCACTGACAGACGTAACGGTGACTACGGCACGCGCGATAAACGCACAGGTAGCTAGCCCGCACTAGCACGCGGTCAGTCGTTTCCGTTAATGGGTGCGCCCAAAGCACAGCACGGAACCAGGGCAGAGCCCTCTCAGTAACAGGGGTCCAACCCCTCCACAGTAACCAAACCGGGGCCTTGCCCCCCCACAGTCCGCGCACCCTCGCCTGACTACCCTGGTTTGCCCTAGTGGGCCTAACAAGTCGGTGAAGGAGGCTAGCAGAACCCCGGGGCCCGTGGGGTAGCTAGTACTCTCCTAACACTACTAGCTCTCCTCGGTACTACGTACACGAGGGCCAGCAAGTCGGTACAGAGCGGCCAATCCTAACCCCGGGTCCCTGGGGCGGCTGGCCCCACTCTGCACTAAACAGGTACAGGTACTTCCCTTGGTACTGCGTACCCAAGAGACAGTACAAACTACATCTCAGTTCCATTCCTTTTTCTTTCCAGGAGTTCCACTCCTAACTCCCCGTAGGGTTCCAGCTCTTTATTTCAGAACATCATATGTTTCACTTTCCAGATTCACGTGCTCAAATTACATGATCTCAAACATGTTTCTTTATTCATAACAGGCAGCTGTTAATTAAATTTACAGGCAGCTTTATATATTCCTTTCCATTTTTCCAAGACTGCAGTAATATACATTCCACTAGTTTTTCCATCCTAGGATTCATGCCATATCCTAGGATCTATCATACAATCTAGTTTTCCGGCCCTAGGATTCATGCAACACCTAGGAGCTATCATTCCATATATTTCTCATTCCTAGGATTCATGCAAGCCCTAGGTTCTAGTTATGGTTCCATACTTTAACAGATTTTATTAATACTTAAAACCACTCTACTAGGTACAACGGGAGTAATGGGGGCGTGATCGGGAATCCCGCGCGCCTCCGCGACTCTCAAGACTGCAACCGAACGAGGTCCTATCACAAGGATCAAACACATGGAGTGTCTCAAAACAGTGTATAGCTACTGTAGGCAGGTAGAGGAATTAATTCTGAAACGAACGCAACTCGAATCGCGGAAAACGGAGCCCAAACGGGCCCTAAACGGGTCAAGAAAGACGATACTGTGCAAAATCAGACGTCTGGAACTCCTTCCAGACGTCTTAAACGGTGGATCAGAGAATTACCTGTTTAGCTTGGTTCCCCGGACGTCCAGAAGTCTGCGGGGACGTCTGCCTAGATCCCAGACGTCCGATGGTCCCTCCGGACGTCTGGAGGTCACTCCCGCCGTCTGGTACAACTTCCAGACGTCTGATTCGCAAAGGATGACGAATCAGAAAACCCTGCGCACAGCCAACCCCCTCCCTCAGTACGGTCAGTCGACAAAAAGGAAGAAGAAAGCGGAAACTCACCTTTCAGACGTCTGTATGATCTCACAGACGTCGACCTTGCCGTCTGGATATCAATCCAGACGTCTGATTCTGGAAATATTTCCAGAATCAGAGCCCTGCTCGGCCTCCGCTCGCGACGCCCGCGTCGCACCTCGCGCGTACGCTGCTCCGCCCGCAGCAGGTCCCTCTCCGCGACGCTCTGCGCCCCCTGCGCCCTCCGCCGGCCGGCCAAGCCGCTCCTGGCGAGCTCGCCCTCACGGCAGAGCCCCGCCCTCGCACGCCGCAGCTCCTCCGCGCTCACTGCGGCTGCCGATGCCGCTGCGCCCTCGCGTCCGCTCGCTCTCGCGCACAGGCAGGAGAAGAAGGAGGAAGATGGTGGAGACGGGAGGGGAGGCGTGCCCCCCCCTTTTAACGCCGCGCGAAGAGGAGAGAGAAGGCGGTCGCAGCCGCCTGCAGCCGCAGAGAAAGAGGGCAGAACGCAGGTTTGCGCGCACAGGCGCGCAGACGAATATCCCGTGCGAGCATAACTGTTCGCCAGACGTCTGTAAACTATCCCGGACGTCTGGTCAGACGTCTGGATGTGACCCCAGACGTCTTGACAGACGTCTGGGCCACCTCCCAGACGTCTTAAAAGACGTCTGGGGCACGCGCTCGTTACAATTACTATAATGATGCGATGGTAGTAAATATTTTTTTAATAATATAATTATGATGGAATCGGATTTTATTAAATTTATATTTATATTTATTTATAAAATTTATACTTATATTTTATTTATTTATTCTTAGGTATAAAAATTTATACTCATATCGATAATCATTCATCAGTTGAGTATCATTTATAAATTGAGATCCCACTCAAATTATATCAAATTAAAGTCAAATAGAAAAAATATATAATACAAAATTATTTATTTTTAATAAATTCTTAACATATTTTTACAAAAAGAATCTTTAAAGGAGAATACATTAAAAATAAAAATACAAAAAATATAAAAAAAATTAAATATAAGGATATTTCAAATAAAAAATCATCCTTTTCAAAATAAATATTTAATGGAAGTTTCAAAAATATTCCTAACCTTCAAATTATGGAGGGAATCATAAAAAATATTAAGGTTTGGGGAATGAGGGACTTAGGATGAGACTAATATATATCTCGGGTAAATGAGGATTTTATTCGGGTATAGATTCATACCCATACCTAAATCCGATTGGATTTTTTAGATAAAATCTATAGCTGAACCTGATTGAGTTCAGGTCTGATTTCACCCATTCTTTTCGGATCTGGTTGGGTCGGGTTCGGATCGGATTTACCGAAACTTATATCTCTAAATATAAGTAGGAGTAGAGAATATTAGTTGTATTTATTTAATATTAAAGGTGAAAGTAGAGAATACAGTAGATATTTATTTTATAATAAAAGTAAAGATAAATATTATTATGGTTCGATAGGAATGATCAGAATTAATTATAAATAAATTTATATTAAAGTAGTTGAAAAATTTTCAGCAAAAGTCACATGACGGAAAAAAAGTTTTCAAACCCGACCACCAAATCAGAGCCTACACAAAGATGCCCTTTAGAGGGAGAGCAATTCTGCGGGGTAGTTGGACTTAGTATACCCAAGAAACAACGACCATGCACGACAGAGACTACCGAGTGACGAGCAGAAGCTGCAGGTATGGATCTTTCGTAGTAGATTTTGGCAATAAGATCTTCCAAGGTGGAAGAGGAACAGAGATCAGCGTCAAGATGGCACGATTTTGTCGTATAGTGAGCGTACGTAGGAAGCTGATATTAGATTTTTCTCAAATTACGGCCTCATTGGTGGAAAGATAATGTTTGCAACTCCTACTCGGGTCAACTTGGTTTTAAAAACTATCGTACCTTTTGAGTTTTGAATCGATCGAAGAAATATAAAGATATTCCCAATCTAAGTATTAGAGAACGTGGTAGACTTAAGCTATTAACTTAGACAAAGTTGTTCTTCTGGAACACACATACTTTGTTGCAAGTGTTAGAATGGATCGATCAGCCCTATTGGAATCCTTCTCTCTATCTATTTTTTTTGTGGTCCCATTGTCCACACAAAACCTCTCACCCAACATATTACCCATGAGATAAGGGTATGATGAGAGGTAAAAATTACCTTCGGATCCAAAATTTTTCACATAATCCAGCAAAGGATTCAGCTACCTAATTATAGGGTAAATAGGAGGGTCCGGTATTACCCGACTCGCTTACAACCAACTAAACCCGTACCTAAATCCACCCAACCAGATAAAAGATTTGGCACAACCAAGGTAAGGATCGCAACAGGACGGAAGTGACTACCTATAGCATAACAGTGGATGAGTAGTCTGACAGAAGATATACTCAAGATCATGGAGAAGATCCTACTAGGATAGGACTTCCCATGCTATAAATAGTGAGTAGTGACCCCGAGTGAAACCCAAGCAAAAAGAGAGAAAAATCTTGTAACCTCATTAATATTAGTGTAGAGTTGAGAGTATCATCCTCCCCCAGACGTACATCCCTTACGATGGAACTGGATTTTACCAACTTCTTCGTCTTCCTTGTGATTGCTTACAAGCTATGGATCCGAAACCCTCGATCATTTAGGAGGTCTGACTCCATGTTCTTCGTAATAGACTGCTTGTGACTGCGTTACATTTCCTACATCTATATTATCTTTGATGACCATCGATAACCCCGACGACAACTCCGAAGACCTATCAGGGTCATTAGATCGGAGAATAAGATAAAGTGTGGGAGAAAATAACACCTCCAAGTTCTATATCCTTACTTTTTTATTATTGAGAGGAGGGTAAGCTTTTGAGTGAAATTCTTTTATTTTACTTTTGGGACATTTCTTATTACGACCCAGTTCCCGAATTCCTACAGGACACGAGACTGGCCTAACTCGACTGATCCCAAGACCTAGTCGTCTAATAAGAAATAACCAAAAAGCAGGAAAGTAAATCACATTCACTATGCTAAGTGACTAACAGTAAAAGAGTACAGCAGTAAAGAAAGTAAAAGCTACTATAGTACATATCACCACTACAACAGTAAACAGTAGCAAGGTATAGAAACGTAAGGGTATAGAAAAATAAAGGTACAAGAGTTTGTACTCACTACAACAAAAAGGTACTACTGTGCCCAGTACCCTCTGTAGCTGGGGACTCGTGCTGCTCAACACCTGGACCTGAAAGGGGTTATGAGTACACAAAGTCAGCGAATGCTGAGTAGAGTGGCAACCAACTAACTAAAGCAGTAAAAGTGAACATGTAGTTGTTTATTCCAATTAGTTTATTTAACAAATTATTCCTTTTCACTCGGTTTATTTATCAGATCTCCTTCTTGATCTCGAATGTTCCTCGTGGGAACGATCTTGATTGCAATCTTTTCCGAAGAGTAGAAGTTGCACGTGGTGCTCTCCTGGTCGGGAGAGTCCCCCATGGTGGTCCTACACCTAGTCAACCACCCCAAGGTCACGGACAGACGTAACGGTGACTACGGCACAAGCGATAAACGCACGGGTAGCTACCCCGCACTGGCACGCGGTCAGTCGTTTCTACTAACGGGTGCGCCCAAGTACAGCACGGAGCAGTATAGGGCTTAGCCCTCTCAGTAACAGGGGTCTAGCCCCTAAGAACCAAACAGGGGTCTCGCCCTTCCACAGTCCGCGCACCCCCACCTGACTACCCTGGTTTGCCCAGTAGGCTTAACAAGTCGGTGTAGGGTGGCTAGCTCTCTCCCTACACTAGTAGCTCTCCCCGATACAGTGTACACAAGGGCCAAGAAGTCGGTGCAGAGTGGCCAATTCTAACCCCGGGTCCCAACCAAAGGGCAGCTAGCTTCGCTCTACACTAAATAGGGGATAGTCGCTCTCCTTAGGACTACGTACTCAAGGGTCAGCATACTTCCCCACTCACATTTCCAGATTCATTCCATTTATTCTCAAGAGCTCTACTCCTAACTCCCCGTAGGGTTCATGCTCATGTTTCTCATGCCATTCCAATACCAGGTTTTATCATTTTCATTTCCGTGTTCAGGTTATTCACATGCAACTCGTATTTCTATCATTCACATTTCTAATCTCAGGTTGTACACATGCAGCTTGTGTTTCTATCATTTAACAGATACAACAGGTAATATCGCATGTAACTGTTTAATTAGCACAGGTAATTCATATTTCACAGGCAGCTCTTGTTTATTAACATGCAGTTGTTTTCTATTTACTCATTCAAGACTGCAATTCAAACACGCATACAGACATTTCAATTGTTTCCCGTCCTAGGATTCATGCCATATCCTAGTTTCTAATCATTCATTCCATCCATGCATTCAGGTTTGTATTTAAATTAGGGGAAGCTACTCTACCAGACAACCCAGGAGTAGTGGGGGCTCGAACGGCAGGCTCATGTGTCTCAGCAAGCCCCGAACCTGCAATGGAACGAAGTTCTATAACATGGAATCATCATAAAGGAACATTCAGAACAGTACAGAAAGCCTTCTAACAAGTAGAGGAACTTTCAAGGAAAATACCGATATCTTGTTTGTGTAAACAGACCTCAAATGGATCCTAAATGGGCAAAAACAGGGTTACCGACTCAAATCAGACGTCTGGAACAACTTCCAGACGTCTTAAAAGTGTCCAAAAACGCACCTCATGCTCTGCGTCGACCCCAGATGTCCAAGACCTCTTCTGGACCATCTAAACCCAGCTCCAAACGTTCGACCTCCTCTATGGACGTCTGGAAGTCCTTCTAGCTGTCTAGTAAGCTGCCCAGACATCTGAAATGCGTGGGAGGGCGTGTCCCACGCCTTCCAGAAGCAAATCCTGCACGCGACAACCAAAACTTCTCAATCTAGGCATGCGAAGCATAGCTGCGGAGCGGCCTGCGTGGCCGTATCCGCAAAGGGAACGTACCTCCGGGAAGATCTCTCTTCAGACGTCCGGAATCGCCTCCAGACGTCCGCTCCGTCGTCTGGACTTCTCTCCAGACATCTGATTCTAGGAAAAACGTAGAACTAGAACCTGCTCCCGCTCGCTCTCGCCGCACGCAGCCGCGGCTCGCTTGCAGCTTCGGCTGCAGCAATGTCAAGGATGACTCCCTGACGCACTCCTCCTCCTCCCGCACGTGCCGCTCCGGCCGTGCACCCTCCGGTGAACTCCCACACGAGCTCGCGAGCTCAAGTTCCTCCTCGTCTCTTCACACCACTCCTCCTCATCGCTGCTCTCGCGCTATCTCTTGTCGCAGGGGTGGAGAGGAAGAGAAGAAGGGGCTGGTGGCTGTGGAGTGGGGAGAACGGGAGAGGAGGAAGGGGGTTTATAAAGAGGGCGTGTTAGGGTTCGCAGGAGGAGGGGAGAGAGAAGAAGGAAGAAAAAGAGAGTACTGTCTGTGCGCAGCTCGCGCGTAGACGCGAAGCTCGTACTCAAAAATTTTGATTTCCAGACGTCTAGGAAGGTGTCCAAACATCTGACCAGACGTCTAACCGACAGTCCAGACGTCTTAAAAGGCTCAGGACAGAACGTGTCTTAACATTTCTCTTTTTCAAAATTACTGCTTACGGACGTCGAGATGGAACTTAGGTAAATGTGCCAAATTAATTGCTTGGACTAGTTGATTCAAGATGGAAAAGTGAAGTCCAAGCATGTTATTTCAAATTGCCACTACCAGCTGAATGAATTCCCCTTACTTGCAATAACTAAGGTCCCACAGGAATTTGTTCAACCTGTGTATGACCTTGCAAAATATTGTATTGACTCCTCTTATTAAGGCTTCTGACTCTGACTAGTCATCCCTTGTAATTTGAGGTTGCAATGAACTTCATCTTTTCTTTCAAAAAAAAAAAAAAAAATGAAACCTAACCAAAGTCCATTTTGAACCGAGCGAACCGAACAGTGTGTTAGACCCCTACACAGTATTCTAATAAAAATATAAGGAAAAACTAAGGACGACAAAACTAACCCCTTATCCATCTAGTGCTTTCCTCAACGAAAAGATTAGCTTATTGATAGGATCTTAAACTTTAAAGCTGCATTTGGCAATGGGTTTAGGGGTGAAATAGAGGCTTAGAGGTGGATTTAGGATCTGTTAAGGATTTTTACAAAAGAATTTCGCAATTTCTCACTCAACGTCAATCCTTAATATTTTCTATATCACATCAACATCAATATATATATTAAAATATATCTACTCTAACATAATATATCTATTAAAATACATCCACAATATCACATCAACTTCTATATATATTAAAATATACATACTCTAACATAATATATTCCCTCACAAAATATCATAATATTAAAATATCACCCACTAACATTACATTAACATACCAATCATTACAAGTCCACTAACGAAGCACTTTCCTCAACTTTTCTCACTTCAGTCCTATCCAAGGTTTGCCCAAACCCTCAACCAAACATAGCCTAAGGTTGCTTTTGGATGTAGAATAAAATACTATAAGGATAAGGCAAATGAAGAAGAGTGTTTATTTGGGTGATGTAATAAGTGATGGGATAAAATAATTGGTGTATTGATAATGCAATGCTAGTTGATATTTATTTAATATTAAGATATGAGTGTGAGTTGATTGATGTGATATAGTAAATATATTTTAATAGATATGTGATGTTAAAGTGAGTATATATTAATATATTTTATTATTAACGTGATGTAATGGAATTGTTTGATTTGGATGTTGATGAAAGTGATTGATAGTGTCCAAACACTCATGAATAGTATTCTAAGCCCTCAAAGGAGGGATATCCTTCCACTTATCTCACGTCCAAGCGGACCCTAACGATGTGATAAAAGGGATTCTCCTTGATCAAAAGGAAGGCTATTGAGCTTTCTTAACTGAAGGCCTCTATTAGTAACCAATGAAGTTGGCAACATTTGACATTTTTGCCTTTTTACCTTAAACACTGTAACTCCAAAATTCATGTTGGGCATAGCGGAATCAGGAACAAAATATATGCGACATGCATAGAAAGATGAATGCATGATTTAACGATGGTCAGTAATCTCTTACAACCATTAGAAAAGAGAAAAAACTTCCACTAAAAAGAAAAATGAAGTATAACTCTTTAGACTCCAACTCACTTTTTCTCCTCTTTTTAATCATCATTAAAGAGTTTGTAGGCTCTGCCTCCATTCATAGACATAATACAGGTCCCATACTCTCACAAGAAATCCTATTCTTGATAGGATTTTGTCATGACCCGGTCCTAAATCCTGATAGAATCTGGGACTGGCTCGCTTTGGTTTATCCCAAGATCTAGTCGTCTAATAAGAAATAACCAAGTAACATTCAACAAACCACACAAGTACAGTAATTAAGCAAAAAGAAAGTTTCAACAATTGGAAAGAAAACAGTGATATTATAGCCATCACATCAAAGAGTACATGTAACAGAATACAAACTACAAAACTCACTAGCAGGCAGTGGAACTAAAACTAGGCTCGACCAGGCCCAGTGTCCTCAGCAACCGGTCGCTCAGGTTGCTCAAATCCTTGACCTGTACAGAATATATTTTACTGGAGTCAGTTAAAGCTGAGTAGAATGGTGACTAAAAATTAACATGCATTAACATAAAGCTTTCCATCTTCTAATTATATTATACATGTGGGTGCGTAGAGATCTCTAATTAGGATTTGTTAATTAATCATCTGGTTCCCTATAGGAACGATTTTGCATGCAGCTTCCCGTGATATAGGATGCCCGCGTGGCACTCTCTTAGCCGAGGGAGTCCCACCATGGTAGCCCTATTCTTGGTCTACTACCCTGAGGTCACGGTCGTGACGTAGCGGTGACTACGGCACACGTGATAAGTGCGCGAGTAGCTACCCAGCACTGGCACACGGTCAGTCGTTTCCGCTAGCAGGTACACCTCAACGTACAGTGCGGAATAGTGTAGGGCATTGCCCTCTCAGAATAGAACAGGGGTCTTGCCCCTCCTCAGTCCGCGTACCCTCGTCCGACTACCCCGGTTTGCCCAACGAGCTGACGGGAGTCGGTGTAGGGTGGCCATACCTAGCCCCGGGCCCCCTGGGGCGGATAGCTCCCCCTACACTAAGTAGCTCACCTCGGTACTACGTACACGAGGGCCAGTAAGAGTCGTCGTAGAGTGGCCAAACCCACCCCGGGTCCCAACCCAAGGACGACAAGCTGCCCTCTACACTACAAGGGATCGTTGCTCTCTTCGGTACTACGTACACGAAGGTCAGCTTACCTCCCTTAACAGCTGTCCATCGGCAGCAAATTCCCAGAACCATCTGGTTCTTCGAGGTATGGTGTTCATGTTTACATTTCCCGGGGGGGTTTATACAGGAATTTCTTTGTCACATCCGGGTTGAAATGTTTGGGATAACAGCTCAATTTCCATTTTATTATAGTAGGATCCATTTTAGCAGAAAACAGGCAACTCTTGATTACACAATCATTCACATGCAGTTTCTTCTGACCCTAGTGTTCATGCCAAGACCTAGGGTTCAAGAATCTATTCTTGAATATATGTTTAATCCTTCCTAGGGTTCATCTCAACTCCTAGGATTACTTACTCGCGTGTATTAAATTTGAGATTTAAGATTGTAACCACTCTGCCTGGGTAACCGGGTGGAATGGGGGCTTGTACAGTGGCTCCCGACGTCTCCACAGGTCCCGTACACCCGACGGACTGGAGACCTAAACACGAATTGATAGGTCAAAATGTTCAGAAGGATGTAAACAGGGTATCATTATCCAGAGAAACTTGTATGGAAAACAGAGACGGTTCATTTGTGTAAAAGCGATAATAATAGGGCCTTACACGGCCCCAAAACACGCTATCAGACGGAAATCAAACGTTTGGGAAAGGTCCCAGATGTCCTAAAATAGTTCTCAGGGATACCTCTCTTGGTGTTCCGCTATCAGACGTCTGAAACTCAAATCCGACGTCCAAGGACTTTGTCAGACGTCTGGGAATGCTTCCGGACGTCTGAAATTGCCTCGACTACGCTCCTGCCCTCTGACACATACGTACGCTGTTAGGACTTGTCAGAGAGGAAAAGTACGGAAAGTAGATCTCTACCAGACATCTTGCCATACCTTCGGACGTCTGGTGAATGTCTGGGTGTTTCTCTTGCCATCTGATTCCACGGAAAAATGACTTCCGCAGAATCGCCCTGGCTCTCCTTGCCTGCAGGTGCTGCAGCAGAACGCTGCTGTAGCCTTCTCCCTCGCGCTTCCTCTCGCTCGGCCCTCCGCTCTTCACTCTGCTCTCACTCGCTCTCGGCTGCGGAATGACAATGAAGGGGAGGGGGAAGAGGTCTATAAAGGGAGAGGAGGTGAGGGGAGAGGAGAGGCGAGCATGGGTGAGGAGTGGCATCGCGATGAGGTGTGGTGAGGCATGATGAGGGAGGAAGCATGGCGCTAGTACGCTGCGCGCTAAAAGTATTTCCAGACATCTGGTGGACATCCTAAACATCTTGACAGACGTCTAATGAACATCCCAAACGTCCGAACAGACGTCTGGTGAACATCCCAGACGTCTTAAATGGCCAAGGGGTGGTGGGTCGTTTCAATATAACAAACTTAAAGGAACTTTCATCCCCGAAACTTGAACTTGACTAGGGTGCGAAAAATATAACGTAGTAGGTATAACAAACTTAAAGAGGATAGAAGTAGGTCAGAAGAGTCATACCTTCGAAGAGTTTTGGGTACTGCGCTCGCATCGTCGACTCAGGTTCCCAAGTTGCCTCCTCGTACCGCTGGCTTTTCCATAAAACTTTCACCAGGGGTACTTCCTTCCGCCTCAACCTCCGAATGGCTCGATCTAGTATCTGTATCGGTCTCTCGGGTTAGGTTAGGTCATTTCCCACTTCGATGCTTTCGTGGCTAAGGACATGGCTGGGGTAGGCGATGTATTTTTTGAGGTTGGACACGTGAAAAACGTTGTGCACTCCAGAAAGCTGGGGAGGAAGGGCAAGCCGGTAGACGACGGGTCCTACCCATTCTAAGACCTCAAAGGGTCCCACATATCTCGGTGCAAGCTTCCCTTTCATCCCAAACCGCTGCAAACCTTTCATCGGTGAAACACAGAGAAAAGCGTGATCTCCAACCTCAAATTGTACCTCCCTACGCTTCAGATCGGAGTAACTCTTTTGCCTGCTCCGGACAGTACGCAGTCGTCGATGGATCTGCTCGATCACTTCCTGACTCTGGCGTATCAGACAGAGGTCGACCACCCATTTGGTTCCCACCTCTACCCAACTCAAGGGCGTCGTACACTTTCTCCCGTACAGAGCTTCATATGGTGCCATGCCGATGCTCGAGTGGTAACTGTTGTTGTATGCGAATTCTACCAGCGGCAAATGCTCTTCCCAGGAGCCTCTCCCGTCCAATGCGCAAGCGTGCAGAAGGTCCTCAAGGGTTTGAATGGTGCGCTCTGACTGTCCATCTGTCTGGGGGTGATAGGCTGTACTGAATTTCAGACAAGTCCCCAAGGCTCGCTGAAATTCTATCCAGAGCTAGGAAGTGAAACGAGTGTCCCTGTCTGAAATGATTTCGCGGGGAACCCCATGAAAACGTACTATGTCTCTAATGTATCTCTTTGCCAACTGTGTTGGTCCATAGTGACTCGGATTGGCAGAAACCGTGCTGTCTTCGTTAATCTATCCATAACCACCTAGACTGCATCGTGCCCTCTCTGTGTCATAGGTAGCCCCACTACCAGATCCATAGTGACACTTTCCCACTTCCATTCTAGAATGGAAAGTGACTGCAATGGCCCTGCGGGTCTCTGATGTTCGGCCTTCACCTGCTGACATGTCAGACACTGCTGGACGAAAAGGCCAACATCCCGCTTCATGCCTCTCCACCAAAAATCACGTTGTAGGTCGTGATACATTTTCGTGTTCCTAGGATGTATGGTAAATCTGGATCCATGAGCCTTAGTCAAGAGCTCCCTCAATAGCTCCTCATCTCTAGGAATGCACAAGCATCCCCTCATATGCAGAACTCCGTCAATGAAAGAGAAATCTCCTGGGTTCCCTGCCAATACTTGGTCTCGCTGTGCCTGTAGGTATGAGTCCGTCATTTATTTTACCACGATGCGATCCACCAGCTATAGTCGTGTCTGCCTCGCGACTGTCACTGTCCCGCAATACCCCTGTGTCTCCTGGAGTTGCCAGCTGCTCAACTCCTCCATGAGCCTCCAACTTCGTGCTTGTAAGCAAGCCAAGTGGGCAGGCGCCTTTCGGCTCAAGGCGTCAGCCACCACATTGGCTTTTCTCGAGTGGTAAGAGATGCTGCAATCGTAGTCTTTCAAGAGTTCCAACTAGCATCTCTGCCTCATGTTGAGCTCCTTCTGGTCAAATAGATACCTGAGGCTCTTGTGGTCAGTGAAAATCTCGAACGTTTCTCCGTACAAATAGTGCCTCCAGGTCTTCAATGCTAGGACGACTGCTGCCAACTCTAGGTCATGGGTGGGATAATTATGCTCGTGGGGCTTTAGTTGCCGCAAAGCATATGCGACAACATGATCCCGCTGCATAAGTACACCCCCTAATCCCTGCAACGAGGCGTCTGTATAGATGACGAATCCGCCGCTGCTGTCAGGAATGATGAGTACAGGAGCTGAAGTCATCCTCTCTTTCAGCTTCTGAAAGCAAGACTCACATTCGTCGGTCCAGGTGAAGGGTATGTCCTTTCGAGTCAACTGAGTCAAAGGATGAGCAATCTGCGAGAATCCTTGGATAAATCGTCTGTAATAACCAGCCAGCCCCAGGAAACTGCGTATCTCAGTCACCGAACGCGGTTTCTCCCACCTGAGTACTGCTTCTACTTTGGCTGGATCTACAGCTAAACCGTCCTTTGAGATCACATGGCCCAGGAAGGTGACTTGTCTTAACCAGAATTCGCATTTGCTGTATTTGGCATACAGTCTATGCCGCCTCAAGGTGTCCAAGACCATGTGAAGGTGTTGCTTATGCTGCGTCTGGTCCCGTGAATAAATGAGCACGTCATCGTTGAAAACAACCACGAACTGATCCAGATACGGTCGAAAAACGCGGTTCATCAAGTCCATGAAGGTGGTAGGGGCGTTAGTCAATCCAAATGGCATGTCCAAGAACTCATAGTGCCGTACCGTGTACGAAAGGCTGTCTTGGAGATGTCGGTCTTCCTAATCCTCAACTGATGGTATCCTGACCTCGGATCTATTTTTGAAAATACTGTGGCATCCCTCAGCTAGTCGAAGAGGTCATCTATGCGTGGTAACGGGTATTTGTTCTTGATGGTGACTCGGTTCAGCTGTCTGTAATCAATGCACAGTCGAAGAGTACCATCCTTCTTTCTTACGAACATGACGAGGGCTCCCCACGGAGAGGCACTGGGCCTTATGAAGCCTCTCTCTAGCAGATCCTGTAGCTGTGTCTTGAGCTCTTGCAGCTTAAGCGGGGTCATTCAGTATGGTGCTGAAGAAATGGGGCCTATCCCTGGTATTGGTGAGATCTCGAACTTGATCTTGCGCTCAGGTGGCAATCCTGGCAGTTCTTCTGGGAAGACGTTGTGGTACTCACAAACCACCGGAATACTCTGTATGCTGCTTACGGGGTCGGACTCTACTAGAACGCAAGCAAAGAAGCCCTCGCATCCTTGACTCAATAGCTTCGTTGCTCGAAGTGCGGAGATGCATCTGAATCCTCCGTCTACAAGCTGGCCGTGGAATTCGAAGGGAGGCAGTCGTGGTATGGAGAAAATGATCTTCTTCCCAAACCAGTCTACAAGGGCATGGTATGCGGCCAACCAGTTCATCCCTAAGATTACATCGAAGTCATCCATCGGGATTATGATCAGGTCTATTGGGAGACTGTATCCCCCTATCATGACCTCACAGTCAACAAGAACCTCCTCGGCAACAAATACCTGCCTACCTGATCCTCTAATCAGGAAGGGCTCCTCTAAAAGCACACTGCTCACTCCCGTGCATACAGCGAAACTCGTAGAAATAAATGAGTGCGTGGATCCGGAATCGAAAAGAGTGTAGACAAGTCTGCCGAAAATAGTAACCATACCTGCCACTACAGAGCCCGAAGCCCTGGCATCTCTGTGAGTTAGGGTGTTAACACCCCCTTCAGTCCTTGGTGCAGAAGAGACAGCCATGCTCTGGGTCGGGAGGGAGGCAGCGGACCGGTGTCCTCCTCACTACTGCTGTCCTCCTCCACAGGGCTGGAATCTGCGGCCGCCAGATCGGCTTCCAGTGCTCGGTGCTGGGAGCGTCGGCTGTGCTCCAGTCTTAGATGGATAATTCCTCTGTATGTGACCCGGTTGGCCACACTGATAGCAGAGGGGTACGCGACTTCCCTCTGTCTATTGTCCCTACTGGTGACTGGGCGGGGGTCTGCTGCAGTCGGCTGATCCCTGTCGGGGACTCCCATAGGTCCCTGGTGGACCCACAGGACGGGATGGTTCCCCTGCTGGTGTCTGGTGCCTCCTCTCCCGGAAACCTTGTGAGTTCTCCTGCGGGTAGGGCCTCTTCCATCCTCCTCCATCAATATCTCATGCGGACGGGTTGGTTTCCTCATAGGTCATGGCAGCCTCGACCACGCGGGAGAAGGTAGGCAGCTTCAGGGACTTCACGTACCCCCGGATGGCGGGTCGGAGACCCTCGGTGAATCTCCACAGGCGCTCCTCCTTGGTAGATGCGGCTGTCGGGGCGAAGCGTGACAGCTCCAGGAAACGCGTGCGGTACGCGCTAACTATCATTGCTCCTTGGTGGAGAGTGTGAAACTCCCGCCTCCTCTGATACTGCCATGTTTGTGGGAAGTACTGCTCATTGAAGAGCGCCACAAATCGATACCACGTTAGTTCTCCCTCCTCCTATCCTTTGACCGTCTTCCACCACCTGTGGGCTGCACTCTCCAGCTGATACGTGGCGAACGCCATGCGGCATTCTGCAGGAGGACAGAGGGTGTCGAAGATCTCCATTTGTTCCAGCCAATCTTCTGCCTTAGATAGGCTTTCCTCCCCCTTGAAAGAGGGGGGCTTCAGCTTCCTGAAGTGGCTGAAGACCTCATGGTGTAGCCATAGCGGAGGAAGGGATGCACCGCCAGGCAAGGAAGGCTCGTGCCCCGAAGTGTCTGAAGGGGGCGGTAGAGGATCACCCCCTCCCCCTACAGCTCGTCTAGCGCCGTGGCGGCTTGCCTACCCCACGGAAGATTCCCCCTCCGCATCCCTAGGAAGGGAAGGCTGAGAAGGAGGCTGATGGAGTTCCTCCCGGATAAGATTCTAGATCAGTTGGGCGAGGTTCGGGGACTGGATGCCTGGGAGGAGAGGTGGAGCAGCTCTATCTTTGGCCATCGCTCGTCCTCCCCTGCGACCACGTCCTCGACCACGACCACGTCCACGGCATGACTCAATAGCTCCCTGGTGAGGCATTTCTTACTCAAAGACCGAGGAGGAACGAGATTACTGGTGCCAGTTTGACCAAAGAGGAGATGTGATACTCGGACACAATAACCAAGAGAAAAGTTGTGATGGCTATCTTAGTTACATGTACAAATGTGATGTTTTTCAGACTACTTGGTTCATTTTTCGGGACGACCTTGCTCTGATACCATCTTGTCACGACTCGGTCCCAAATCCCGACAGAATCTGGGACTGGCTCGCTTTGGTTTATCCCAAGATCTAGTCGTCCAATAAGAAATAACCAAGTAACATTCAACAAACCACACAAGTACAATAATTAAGCAAAAAGAAAGTTTCAACAAGTGGAAAGAGAACAGTGATATTATAGCCATCACATCAAAGAGTACATGTAACAGAATACAAACTACAAAACTCACTAGCAGGTAGTGGAACTAAAACTAGGCTCGACCAGGCCCAACGTCCTCAGCAGTCGGTTGCTCGGGCTGCTCAAATCCTTGACCTGTATAGAATATATTTGACTGGAGTCAGCTAAAGCTGAGTAGAGTGGTGGCTAAGAATTAACATGCATTAAAATAAAGTTTTCCATCTTCTAATTATATTATACATGTGGGTGCGTAGAGATCTCTAATTAGGATTTGTTAATTAATCATCTGATTCCCTATAGGAACGATTTTGCTTGCAGCTTCCTGTGATATAGGATGCCCACGTGGCACTCTCCTAGCCGGGGGAGTCCCACCGTGGTAGTCCTATACTCGGTCTACTACCCTGAGGTCACGGTCGTGACGTAGCGGTGACTACGGCACACTTGATAAGCGTGCGGGTAGCTACCCCGCACTGGCATGCGGTTAGTCATTTCCGCTAGCGGGTACGCCTCAACGTACAACGCGAAACAGTGTAGGGCCTTACCCTCTCAGAATAGAACAGGGGTCTTGCCCCTTAGGGGTCTTATCCCTCCTCAGTCCGCGTACCCTCGTTCGGCTACCCCGTTTGCCCAACGGGCTGACGGGAGTCGGTGTAGGGTGGCCATACCTAGCCCCGGGTCCCCTGGGGCGGATAGCTCCCCCCTACACTAAGTAGCTCACCTCGGTACTACGTACATGAGGGCCAGTAAGAGTCGTCGTAGAGTGGCCAAACCCACCCCGGGTCCCAACCCAAGGACGACAAGCTGGCCTCTACACTACAAGGGATAGTTGCTTTCTTCGGTACTACGTACACGAAGGTCAGCTTACCTCCCTTAACAGCTGTCCATCAGCAACAAATTCCCAGAACCATCTGGTTCTTCGAGGTATGGTGTTCATGTTTACATTTCCCGGGGGGGTTTATACAGGAATTTCTTTGTCACATCCGGGTTGAAATGTTTGGGATAATAGCTCAATTTCCATTTTATTATAGTAGGGTCCATTTTAGCAGAAAAACAGGCAACTCTTGATTACACAATCATTCACATGCAGCTTCTTCTGACCCTAGTGTTCATGCCAAGACCTAGGGTTCAAGAATCTATTCTTGAATATATGTTTAATCCTTCCTAGGGTTCATCTCAACTCCTAGGATTACTTACTCGCGTGTATTAAATTTGAGATTTAAGATTGTAACCACTCTGCCTGGGTAACCGGGTGGAATGGGGGCTTGTACAGTGGCTCCCGACGTCTCCACAGGTCCCGTACACCCGACAGACTGGAGACCTAAACACGAATTGATAGGTCAAAATGTTCAGAAGGATGTAAACAAGGTATCATTATCCAGAGAAACTTGTATGGAAAACAGAGACGGTTCATTTGTGTAAAAGCGATAATAATAGGGCCTTACACGACCCCAAAACACGCTATCAGACGGAAATCAGACGTTTGGGAAAGGTCCCAGACGTCTTAAAATAGTTCTCAGGGATACCTCTCTTGGTGTTCCGCTATCAGACGTCTGAAACTCAAATCCGACGTCCAAGGACTTTGTCAGACGTCTGGGAATGCTTCCGGACGTCTGAAATTGCCTCGACTACGCTCCTGCCCTCTGACACATACGTACGCTGTCAGGACTTGTCAAAGAGGAAAAGTATGGAAAGTAGATCTCTACCAGACGTCTTGCCATACCTTTAGACGTCTGGTGAGACGTCTCGGTGTTTCTCTGGCTGTCTGATTCCGTGAAAAAATGACTTCCGCAGAATCGCCCTGGCTCTCCTTTCCTGCAGGTGCTGCAGCAGAACTCCGCTGCAGCCTTCACCCTCGCGCTTCCTCTCGCTTGGCCCTCCGCTCTTGACTTTGCTCTCACTCGGTCTCGGCTACGGAATGGCAACAAAGGGGAGGGGGAAGAGGTATATAAAGGGAGAGGAGGTGAGGGGAGAGGAGAGGGGAGCATGGGCGAGGAGTGGCGTCGTGGTGAGGTGCGGTGAGGCGCGGTGAGGGAGGAAGCATGGCACTCATACGCTGCGCGCTAAAAGTATTTCCAGACGTCTGGTGGACATCCCAGACGTCCTGGCAGACATCTGATGAACATCCCAGATGTCTAGACAGACGTCTGGTGAACATCCCAGACATCTTAAATGGCCAAGGGGTGGTGGGTCGTTTCAGATTTCAAACTCACACTCCAATTGGGACTTAATAATCCTAGACCTATTAGGACTCCTAATTACTCAAAAAGCAAGTGAAATGAAAGCAAGTCACTCGTATTAGTCTCACTTCTTATTGAGTCTTGTGTCGATCCATTTTCATTTATAAGTCCTTTCTTGCTAAGTCTCACCTACCTTTAGATATTGCACCCAGCTAGAGCACATGCACAACTCAACATTAGCATGTCAGTTGATGTTCCATCTTCCATCTCTCGTGGCCGAAGAATGTGTCGCCATTGTCGTTTAAAACAAACCTCACTTACTTCTTCTTGCTTGCTCTTGCAGTAGAGATGTTGACGATCTGCACTCTCTTTCTGAACTACTCTTTTAAGGAATAACAATAGTTCCATTATTTGTCACGACTCTTCCCTTGAGCCTATACACCTTGTTGGGCATCCTTCTTCCGTGCATCAGCACACGTACATACTCCTCTTCTTACTTGGGGAACTCCTCCTTCAAGAGAGATCTGATGCCCCTCAGACTCTAAAGTTCCCAGCGAAATCAGATTCTTCTTACTAGTAGGAATGTGTTTGACACCTTGCACCTTTTTATCAAACATGAGAAATCGCATTGATCGTACACCTATGACATTGTGGACCTCCACCTGGCAACACGACTATGCCTCCATCATTTAATGCTTAATATGTGCCGAATTACTCCTAGATGAGCTTATATGATCTGAACTTGCCAAATCCAATAATCATCCTGAATTTGACTTCTCTTCCATCATCAATGTGATGACTCAAGTCCCAATAGTTGACTAAATATCGAAGTTTCTAAGCACAATCCATACACAAAATACAAGATCATAGTCATCAATACTTAATCATAAAACACTATCAACCAAACAAGCAACTTATAAAGTATTAAATAAAAAATAAAGTGAGATATTCCCTTATTGGCTCTAAAGTGGTGTCCAATTAATTTCAAAAATCCCTTTGGACTCAATTAAGAACGTGCTAATCCAAAGGTTCGATTAATCACAATAAGTCCCTAGTAGGCACAGGAATTAGGGTTTGGGTGTATCTAATTCACAATCAAATCTCCTCAATCACAATTAATTCTCAGATAAGTTAAGAATAACTTACCACAATTGATATTTCTAGGAAAAATAAGGCATGGGTGAGATCCTAGTTTTTCTTTTTTTCTTTTTAGATACATATGGAGCAAAGGGGATTAAGAAATAAAGGAGAAGAAGACTACCTGCTTGTAACGACCCGGTTCCCGAGTCCCTACGAGATACGAGAACCGAACCGACTCGACTAATCCCAAGACCTAGTCGTCCAACGAGGAAGTAACCAAAAGACAGTAAAATAAACCACATTCAGCATGAATATAACTAACAGTAAGAAAGTACAGCAGTAAGGAAAGAAACTACTACAGTAGGTACCACCACAACAGTAAAACAACATTTATCATATAACAAGAACTGCAGGTAAAGAAGGTACAGCGGAAACAAAAACTACTCACTAGAACAGAAACAAAAGAGGTACAAAAGACTGTGGTAACTCTATTGGACCCTACTCGGCCCAGCGTCCTCTGCAGCCGCCGACCCTGGCTGCTCAACACCTGGTCCTGAAAAAGGTAACGAGTGTAACACGTCAGCAAAACGCTGAGTAGAGTGGCAAACTAACTAAAGGCAACAGTAGAGTGTACAGTAGCTGTTATGTTCTATTACTTCCTTTACTCACATCTTTCAATTTTTCTCACTATTTCATTTGTTTCTCAGATCCTTTACTTGATCTCGAATGTCCTCGTGGGAACGATCTTGATTGCAGTATTTTCCAAAAGTAGAAGTAGCACGTGGTGCTCTCCTGGCCGAAAGAGTCCCCCGTGGTGATCCTACCCTCAGTCAACCACCCCAAGGTCACTGACAGACGTAACGGTGACTACGGCATGCGCGATAAACGCACAGGTAGCTAGCCCGCACTGGCACGCGGTCAGTAGTTTCCGTTAACGGGTGCGCCCAAAGCACAGCACGGAACCAGGGCAAAGCCCTCTCAATAACAGGGGTCCAACCCCTCCACAGTAACCAAACCGGGGCCTTGCCCCTCCACAGTCCACGCACCCTCGCCTGACTACCCTGGTTTTCCCTAGTGGGCCTAACAAGTCGGTGAAGGAGGCTAGCAGAACCCCGGGGCCCGTGGGGTAGCTAGTACTCTCCTAACACTACTAGCTCTCCTCGGTACTACGTACACGAGGGCCAACAAGTCGGTACAGAGTGGCCAGTCCTAACCCGCGGGTCCCTGGGGCGGCTAGCTCAGCTCTGCACTAAACAAGGGGACATTCGCTCTCCTTGGTACTCCGTACTCAAGGGCCAGCTCACTTCCCCAATTCTATCCCATTCGCTTTCCAGGAGTTCTACTCCTACTTCCCCGTAGGGTTCCAGAACATCTTATGTCTTACTTTCCAGTTTCATGTTCTTACAAACCATGATCCCAATCATGTTTCTTTATTCATAACAGGCAGTTGTGAATTCAATTTACAGGCAGCTTTATATTCCTTCCCATTTTTTTTCAAGACTGCAGTATTATACATTCCACTAGTTTTTCCATCCTAAGGTTCATGCCACATCCTAGGATCTAGCATACAACTAGTTTTCCAGCCCTAGGATTCATGCATCACCTAGGAGCTATCATTCCATACATTTCTCATTCCTAGGATTCATGCAATGTCCTAGATTCTAGTTATGGTTCCATACTTTAACAGATTTTAAACTTAAGCCACTCTACCAGGTACAACGGGAGTAATGGGGGCGTGATCAGGAATCCCGCGTGCCTCCGCGACTCTCAAGACTGCAACTGAACGAGGTCCTATCACAAGGATCAAACACAAGGAGTGTCTCAAAACAGTGTATAGCTACTGTAGACGGGTAGAGGAATTAATTCTGAAAAGAATGCAACTCGAATCACGGAAAACGGAGCCCGAACGGGCCCTAAACGGGTCGAAAAAGACGATACTGTGCAAAATCAGACGTCTGGAACTCCTTCCAGACGTCTTAAACAGTGGATCAGAGAATTACCTGTTCAGCGTGGTTTCCCAGACGTCCAAAAGTCTGCGGGGACGTCTGGCCTATCTCCCAGACGTCCGATGGTCACCCCGGACGTCTGGAGGTCGCTCCTGCCGTCTGGTACAACTTCCAGATGTCTGATTCGCAAAGGATGGCGAATCAGCGAACCTGCGCACAGCCAACCCCTCCCTCAGTACGGTCAGTCGACGGGAAGGAAGAAGAAGGCAGAAAACTCACCTTTCAGACGTCTGTATGAGCTTCCAGACGTCGACCTTGCCGTTTGGCTATCAACCCAGACGTCTGATTCTGGAAATTTTTCCAGAATCAGGCGCTGCTCGGCCTCCGCTCGCGACGTCTCCCGCGTCGCACCTCGCGCGTCTGCTGCTCAGCTCGCAGCAGGTCCCTCTCCGCGTCGCTCCGCGCCCCCTGTGCCCTCCGCCGGCCGGCGAAGCCGCTCCGGCGAGCTCGCCCTCACGGCAGAGCTCTGCCCTCGCACGTCGCACCTCCGCGCTCACTGCGGCCGCCGCTGCCGCCCTCACGTCCGCTCGCTCTCGCGCACAGGAAGGAGAAGAAGGAGGAGACGGTGGAGACGGGAGGGGAGGCGTGGCCCTTTTAAGGTCGCGCGAGGAGGAGAGAGGAGGTGGCAGGCCGCTTGCAGCCGTAGAGAGAGAGAGGGAAAAAGAGAGAATAACGAATATGCGGTCTGCGCGCGCAGGCGCGCAGACGACTCGCGGGTGTGGACGATAACGATTTTTCAGACGTCTGTAAACCATCCCAGACGTCTGGCAAGACGTCTGGATGTGATCCAAGACGTCTGGGCCACCTCCCAGACGTCTTAAAATACGTCCGGGGCACGCGTTCGTTACAATATAACAAACTCAAAGGAAGTTTCGTCCCCGAAACTTGCGCCAACTAGGGTGCGGGGAAAAGATGTCCAATTAACCATAACAAACTCAAAGAGGACCGAGGCCGGTCCGAAAAGACGTACCCGCGAAAAGCTCCGGGTACCGCTCCCGCAATGCCGCCTTAGGCTCCCAGGTAGCCTCCTCGTATCGTTGGCTCCTCCACAAAACCTTTACCAAGGGTACTTGCTTTCGTCTCAACCGGCGGACGGCTCGGTCTAGGATCTGCACTGGCCGCTCGAGGTAGGTCAGGTCGTCGCTCACCTCGACGCTCTCGTGACTCAGTACGTGGCTGGGATCGGCTACGTACTTCCTGAGGTTGGACACGTGGAACATGTCGTGCACACCAGAAAGCTGCGGGGGAAGGGAAAGTCTGTAAGCAACGGGTCCAACCCGCTCCAGGACCTCAAAGGGCCCCACGAACCTCGGCGCGAGCTTCCCTCTCACCCCAAACCGCTGTAAGCCCTTCATGGGCGAAACACGAAGGAAGACGTGGTCCCCAACCTCGAACTGCACCTCTCTGCGTCTGCGATCCGCGTAGCTCTTCTGTCTGCTCCTGACAGTGCAGAGTCGTATGTGGATCTGCTCAACTACCTCCTGACTCTGCCGGATCAACCTGGGGCCAACCTCCCACTTGGTCCCCACCTCAACCCAACTCAAGGGTGCCGTACACTTCCGTCCGTACAGAGCCTCGTAGGGAGCCATGCCGATGCTCGAGTGATAACTGTTGTTGTATGCAAACTCCGCCAGGGACAGGTGCTCCTCCCAAGAGCCCCTCCAGTCCAGTACACAGGCACGCAAAAGGTCCTCAAGTGTCTGTATCGTGCGCTCAGACTGTCCGTCCGTCTGGGGGTGGTAAGCCGTGCTAAACCTCAACCTCGTCCCCAAGGCCTGCTGAAACTCAGCCCAAAACTGGGACGTAAAGCGGGTATCCCGGTCGGATACGATCTCCCGCGGAACTCCGTGTAGTCGCACCACATCACGGATATACCTCTCTGCCAACTGTGCTGGTCCCAAAGTGACTCGGATCGGCAAGAATCGCGCCGTCTTCGTCAATCTATCCACTATTACCCAGACTGCGTCGTGTCCCCGCTGGGTAACAGGTAAGCCCACCACCAAGTCCATGGTGATGCTCTCCCACTTCCACTCTGGCACTGGAAGCGGCTGAAGCGGCCCTGCAGGCCTCTGATGCTCAGCTTTCACCTGCTGGCACACTAAGCACTGCTGCACGAACTCACCCACATCCCGCTTCATCCCTCTCCACCAAAACTTGCGTCTCAAGTCATGGTACATTTTCGTGTTTCTGGGATGTATGGTGAATCTGGAACCGTGTGCCTCAGTCAGGAGCTCTCTCAACAGCTCCACGTCTTTGGGAACGCACAACCGTCCCCTTAAGCGTAACACCTGGTCTGTGAAAGAGAAGTCCCCTGGGTCCCCTGATAGTACTCTGTCGCGCAAAGACTGCAAGTACGGATCAGCCATCTGTCCTGTGATGATACGGTCTATCAGCTCTGGCCTGGTCTGCCGTGTCACCGTCACTGCCCCACAGTATCCTCGTAACTCTAGAGGTCGCCAACTGCCCACCTCCTCCAAAAGGCTCCAACTCTGTAACTGTAGACTGGCCAAGCGTGCGGGCGCCTTACGGCTCAAGGCGTCAGCCACCACATTGGCCTTTCCCGGGTGGTAGGAGATGCTGCGATCGTAGTCCTTCAGGAGCTCCAACCAACATCTCTGTCTCATGTTGAGCTCCTTCTGGTCAAAAAGATATCTGAGGCTCTTGTGATCTGTAAAAATCTCGAAGGTCTCACCGTACAAGTAGTGCCTCCAGGTCTTCAGCGCGAAGACAACAGTTGCCAACTCTAGGTCGTGGGTAGGGTAGGTATGCTCATGGGGCTTCAGTTTCCGCGAAGCGTAAGCGACAACATGACCCCTCTGCATGAGCACACCTCCTAACCCCTGCAAGGAAGCGTCTGTGTACACAACGAACCCGCCACTACTGTCAGGGATGGTGAGCACGGGAGCCGAGGTCAACCTCTCCTTCAGCTCCAGAAAACACGCCTCACAGGCGTCTGTCCAAGCGAAAGGCACGTCCTTCCGGGTCAACTGTGTCATAGGACGCGCAATATGTGAAAATCCCCTGATGAACCATCTGTAGTAACCTGCCAGTCCCAGGAAACTGCGAATCTCAGTGACTGAACGCGGTCTCTCCCACCTGAGCACTGCCTCGACCTTGGTGGGGTCCACCGCCAGGCCGTCACCAGAGATCACATGACCCAAGGAGGTCACCTCCCTCAACCAGAACTCGCACTTGCTGTATTTGGCGTACAGCCTGCGTCGTCTCAGAGTGTCCAGAACCATCCGCAAGTGTTGTCCGTGCTGTGTTCGATCTCTAGAATAGATGAGCACATCATCTATGAAAACCACCACGAACTGATCCAAGTATGGTCTAAATACCCTGTTCATCAAGTCCATGAAAGCAGCGGGGACATTGGTCAGCCCAAATGGCATGACCAAAAACTCGTAGTGTCCGTACCGGGTGCGGAAAGCTGTCTTGGAGACGTCGGTCTCCCTGATCCTCAACTGGTGGTATCCAGACCTCAAGTCGATCTTGGAAAACACCGTGGCACCCCGCAACTGGTCAAACAAATCGTCGATCCTCGGCAGCGGATATCTGTTCTTGATGGTGACCCTATTCAGCTGTCGGTAGTCCACACAAAGGCGTAGGGTCCCATCCTTTTTCTTCACAAACAGTACCGGGGCTCCCCAGGGAGATGCACTGGGCCTCACGAAACCTTTCTCCAAAAGGTCCTGCAACTGGGACTTGAGCTCTCGCAGCTCGAGCGGTGCCATCCTGTATGGCGCGGTGGTGATGGGGCTGGTCCCTGGTACTAGTGAGATCTCAAACTCGATCTCACGCTCGGGCGGTAGTCCTGGTAACTCGTCTGGAAACACGTCGGGGAACTCTCTGACCACCGGGATGCTCTGGAAGTCTGCCACAGGGCTGGGCTCTGCCACCACACAGGCTAGGAAGCCCTCACACCCCTGGCTCAAAAGTCTCGCCGCCCTAAGTGCCGAAATGCACCTGAAACCTCCGTCCACTGGCTGCCCGTGAAACTCGAAAGAAGGCAACTCCGGAATGGAGAAGACAATCTTCCTCTCAAAACAGTCTACCAAGGCGTGGTAAGCGGATAACCAATCCATCCCCAGAATCACTCCAAAGTCCTCCATCTGTATCATAATCAGGTCAGCTGGTAGGCTATGTCCCCCGATGCTGACCTCGCAACCCGTGTACACCTCCTCAGCTACAAACAGCTGACCACTCGGACCTCTGATTACGAACGGATTCTCTAACAGTGTATAATCCTCGTCCAAACTAACTGCGAAACTGGCTGCGACAAACGAGTGCGTAGCGCTGGAATCGAAAAGTGTGTAAACGAGTCTGCCAGAAACTGAAACCATACCTGCTACCACGGATCCCGATGCTCTGGCGTCCCTGTGTGTTAGGGCGTTGATACGCCCCTCAGCTCTAGGTGCGGTCGAAGCAGCCACACTCTGCGTCGGATGGGTAGGTGCTGGCCGGTACCCTCCTCGCGACTGCTGTCCTCCTCCTCGTGCCTGGGAACCGCGGCCTCCTGCGCGCCCTCCAGTGCTCTGCACGGGAAGTATCTGCTGACCTCCTGCCCTAGATGGGCAGTCCCTCCTGACGTGGCCCGGCTGGCCACACTGGTAGCAGAGGGGAACCCGACTCCCGCCCTCAGTGAGTCCCTGCTGTCGGCTAGGCGGGGGTCCGGTGCTGGCGACTGGCCCCTGTCGAGGGCCCCCAAAGGCCACTGATGGCCCTGCACAACGTGACGGCTCTCCTGTGGACGTCACGTGTCTCCGTTCTCGCCGGCCCTGTGAGAAGTCTGGCTGAAAGGGCCTCTTCCGCCCGCTGTCGGTCTCTCGCGCGGACGGGTTGGTCTCCTCGTAAGTCATAGCTTCCTCTACCACCCTCGAAAACGTCGGCAGCTTCAGGGGTTTGACATACCCCCGGATCGCAGGCCGAAGCCCTCGGTGAACCTCCAAAGGCGCTCCTCCTCAGTGGCTACCGCTGTCGCTGCAAAGCGGGACAGCTCCAAGAAACGCGTGCGGTACGCGCTCACAGTCATCGTCCCTTGGCGGAGAGTGTGGAACTCTCGCCTCCTCTGGTCCTGCCACGTCTGGGGAAAGTACTGCTCGCAGAAGAGGGTGACGAACTGGTCCCACGTCGGCTCGTCCCTCTCCTGTCCCCGGACCGCCCTCCACCACCGGTGTGCTGCACTCTCCAGCTGGTACGTGGCAAAGGCCACGCGGCACTCCACCGGGGGCGAAGGGTCTCGAAGATCTTCTCCAGCTGCTCAAGCCAGTCCTCTGCCTCGGTCGGGTCCTCATCCCCCTTGAAGGAGGGGGGCTTCAGCTTCCGGAACTGTCCGAAAAGCTCGAAGTGGCGCTGTAGGGGAGGTGCTGGTACACCTCCAGGCGAAGGTGCCTCGTGTACAGAAGTGTCGGAGGAAGGTGGGGGCGGCAGGGGCCCATCCCCTCCCTCGTGTCCAGCGCCGTGTCCGTCGCTTGGTCCCACAGAGGACTCCCCCTCTGCAACCCCAGGAGGAGGTGCTCGGGGTGGTGAGTGGAGCTCCTCTCGTATAATATCCCGTCTCAGTCTGGCGAGGTCCTGGGCCTGGATGCCAGGGGGTGGTGGCTGGTCCACCGAGACGTCGACAACATCACGTCCATCTCGCCGACCTTGCCCTCTGCCGCGCCCGCGGCCAGTCTCGCGACGAGGCATCTCCTGCAAGGAGACGCGAAGCAAAATGGAAACGTCAAAACAGACGGTACCTAACAAAACTTCTAAGAGCTCATGTCAAGAGATATGTTGTGGTGGCTACTCTAGCTATAAACATGTGAATTGGTTATTTTCCAGTCAGTTGATTCACTTCTCGGGACGACCTTGCTCTGATACCATCTTGTAACGACTCGGTTCCCGAGTCCCTACGAGACACGAGAACCGAACCGACTCGACTAATCCCAAGACCTAGTCGTCCAACGAGGAAGTAACCAAAAGATAGTAAAATAAACCACATTCAGCATGAATATAACTAACAGTAAGAAAGTACAGCAGTAAGGAAAGAAACTACTACAGTAGGTACCACCACAACAGTAAAACAACATTTATCATATAACAAGAACTGCAGGTAAAGAAGGTACAGCGGAAACAAAAACTACTCACTAGAACAGAAACAAAAGAGGTACAAAAGACTGTGGTAACTCTACTGGACCCTACTCGGCCCAGCGTCCTCTGCAGCCGCCGACCCTGGCTGCTCAACACCTGGTCCTGAAAAAGGTAACGAGTGTAACACGTCAGCAAAACGCTGAGTAGAGTGGCAAACTAACTAAAGGCAGCAGTAGAGTGTACAGTAGCTGTTATGTTCTATTACTTCCTTTACTCACATCTTTCAATTTTTCTCACTATTTCATTTGTTTCTCAGATCCTTTACTTGATCTCGAATGTCCTCGTGGGAACGATCTTGATTGCAGCCTTTTCCAAAAGTAGAAGTAGCACGTGGTGCTCTCCTGGCCGGGAGAGTCCCCCGTGGTGATCCTACCCTCAGTCAACCACCCCAAGGTCACTGACAGACGTAACGGTGACTACGGCACGCGCGATAAATGCACAGGTAGCTAGCCCGCACTGGCACGCAGTCAGTCGTTTCCGTTAACGGGTGCGCCCAAAGCACAGCACGGAACCAGGGCAGAGCCCTCTCAGTAACAGGGGTCCAACCGCTCCACAGTAACCAAACCGGGGCCTTGCCCCTCCACAGTCCACGCACCCTCGCCTAACTACCCTGGTTTGCCCTAGTGGGCCTAACAAGTCGGTGAAGGAGGCTAGTAGAACCCCGGGGCCTGTGGGGTAGCTAGTACTCTCCTAACACTACTAGCTCTCCTCGGTACTACGTACACGAGGGCCAACAAGTCGGTACAGAGTGGCCAGTCCTAACCCGCGGGTCCCTGGGGTGGCTAGCTCAGCTCTGCACTAAACAGGGGGACAGTCGCTCTCCTTGGTACTCCGTACTCAAGGGCCAGCTCACTTCCCCAATTCTATCCCATTCGCTTTCCAGGAGTTCTACTCCTACTTCCCCGTAGGGTTCCAGAACATCTTATGTCTTACTTTCCAGTTTCACGTTCTTACAAACCATGATCCCAATCATGTTTCTTTATTCATAACAGGCAGCTGTGAATTCAATTTACAGGCAGCTTTATATTCCTTCCCATTTTTTTTCAAGACTGCAGTATTATACATTCCACTAGTTTTTCCATCCTAAGATTCATGCCACATCCTAGGATCTAGCATACAACTAGTTTTCCAGCCCTAGGATTCATGCATCACCTAGGAGCTATCATTCCATGCATTTCTCATTCCTAGGATTCATGCAATGTCCTAGATTCTAGTTATGGTTCCATACTTTAACAGATTTTAAACTTAAGCCACTCTACCAGGTACAACGGGAGTAATGGGGGCGTGATCGGGAATCCCGCGTGCCTCTGCGACTCTCAAGACTGCAACTGAACGAGGTCCTATCACAAGGATCAAACACAAGGAGTGTCTCAAAACAGTGTATAGCTACTGTAGACGGGTAGAGGAATTAATTCTGAAAAGAACGCAACTCGAATCACGGAAAACGGAGCCCGAACGGGCCCTAAACGGGTCGAAAAAGATGATACTGTGCAAAATCAGACGTCTGGAACTCCTTCCAGACGTCTTAAACAGTGGATAAGAGAATTACCTGTTCAGCGTGGTTTCCCAGACGTCCAGAAGTCTGCAGGGACGTCTGGCCTATCTCCCAGACGTCCGATGTTCACCCCGGACGTCTGGAGGTCGCTCCCGCCGTCTGGTACAACTTCCAGACGTCTGATTCGCAAAGGATGGCGAATCAGCGAACCTGCGCACAGCCAACCCCTCCCTCAATACGGTCAGTCGACAGGAAGGAAGAAGAAGGCGGAAAACTCACCTTTCAGACGTCTGTATGAGCTTCCAGACGTCGACCTTGCCGTCTGGCTATCAACCCAGACGTCTGATTCTGGAAAATTTTCCAAAATCAAGCGCTGCTCGGCCTCCGCTCGCGACGCCGCCCGCGTTGCACCTCGCGCGTCTGCTGCTCAGCCCGCAGCAGGTCCCTCTCCGCGTCGCTCCGCGCCCCCTGCGCCCTCCGCCGGCCGGCGAAGCCGCTCCGGCGAGCTCGCCCTCGTGGCAGAGCTCCGCCCTCGCACGCCGCACCTCCGCGCTCACTGCGGCCGCCGCTGCCGCCCTCGCGTCCGCTCACTCTCGCGCACAGGAAGGAGAAGAAGGAGGAGACGGTGGAGACGGGAGGGGAGGCGTGGCCCTTTTAAGGCCGCGCGAGGAGGAGAGAGGAGGTGGCAGGCCGCCTGCAGCCGCAGAGAGAGAGAGGGAAAAAGGGAGAATAACGAATATGCGGTCTGCGCGCGCAGGCGCGCAGACGACTCGCGGGTGTGGACGATAACGATTTTTCAGACATCTGTAAACCATCCCAGACGTCTGGCAAGACGTCTGGATGTGATCCAAGACGTCTGGTAAGACGTCTGGGCCACCTCCCAGACGTCTTAAAATACGTCTGGGGCACGCGTTCGTTACACTGCTCGTGGTGTGGTTGTTCCTTTAACGAAGTGGTTGTCCCGATTGGAGTAATTTCACAGCTCAACAGGTCCAATCCAAGAAAATCAACAACCAAAACAAAGGCAAATTAGGCAAAAATCAGAAATACTTACAAAAAATGTATAAAAATATGCATAATAATAGTGGTAAGCACGCGTTGCTCCCCGGCAGTGGGACCAAAATATTAACTTGCTTTGATCGTTTTTCAAAAGCACAAGTCGCTGTACAATTGATTAAAGCGAGATTAACATTTAAAATTTATATAACTCGAAATAAGAGTATTCCGAGGTTGAACACATGGAGCAAGCTAATGCGTGAATATCACTATTTAATGTCACAAAATTTTAACACACGAACTAGATTGAATGAGTTTGATTTCGTAATCGCTAAATCTAGTTCAAAGATATTTGGATCAATTAATACAATTGAGGGGATTAATGCTTAATCGTAGATAATCAAAAAATGAATGTAATTTAGCACTAAAAATGTTAAATCAATGATGTTCAGGCATAAGATCTCAACAAACCTCTAAAACAACCAATAATCGAGCCATATATTCAAATCAGTCCCTGCAAAATAATGAGTGATGAGTGGCTACTCATCATAGCTAAAAAAGCTTTAGTTAAGCTAGAAACTGAGTTAAACAATACTGAATTAACACATAAAAAGGGTTAAGTGTGGGAATCAAAGAAAAAGACCTAAAACCTTAATTCTGTGTTAAAATTGCATAAATTAGGTCATAAAACGAGATATTCTTGGGAAAAAGGTCAAATGGTGATCCAAGTGTTAATTGAACACACAAATAAGTTTAAAAGTTCAAATTAAACGTATAATTAACTTCTTAAAAGTTCAATTAAGCACATATAAAAACTTGAAGGCATTTGGACATCGTTAAGGCCTTAAAACTTAGAATTTACATTTAGGTCCTTTATGCATCACATTTCCTTCTTTAGAAAACTTTCCTGGACCTATTTGTAACCTGCAAGGACCTCATTGAAAGGCCTTAGGGACCGTTCAGCTATCATTCTTTACCACTTATGGGCCTGCCTATAAATGTTCTACCCCTTCACAGAAGGACCTCCCTGCAATTTTCCCTTTAGAAGCCTGCTACCTAGAGTCTCTACGCGCGCACTGTGCGTGCGAAGAACTCACGACATCTCGACCATCCTTTCTCCTTCGATCTTGATCTGCGGCTCGATCTGAATCGAAGCTTCGCGTGAAAAGGCGCGTATGCTCACCCAACCCCCCAGATCCTATCCTACGGTCAGATTTCAATTTAGCAACCCGCGCACTCCTCTCCTCTCATCCTTGCCGCCGGTGCCTTCGACATCTATCTTCACCCGCGCGGTGATCTGAGCCACTGAGATTGCTGTTTAAGCACCTCAGTGGTCGCGCACGCAGGGGATCGCTCTCTCCTACTTTCTTAGCGATCATTCCTCGACTCCTGTTCCCCCTCCTTACCAAATCTCCGATTTCACAGTCACCAGCTGTGAAATCCTTGACTTTTCTCTGACTCTCCTCGTCGTGAAGGATCACATAGCACCTGAGGATGACCTAGAAGTCTCACTAGCAGGCTTTTCACTCTGCTGGAGCTCACCTCCCTCCCTTCTTCCTCCAGAGCCACCGTCTAAGGACCCATAGGTTCCATTCTTCTTGTTAGAATAGTTTTAATGTTTTCTAAATTTGTTGTAGCATTAGATAGATAGATTATAGTAGATTAGAGTAGAATTAGATGTAGAAATAGTAGTCAATTTTCTGTTCTGATTAGCTTGGCATTAGGAGTAGTTTTAGCATAGCAATGTTTCCCCCTCACTTCCTCTGATTATCTCAGATTAGAGGGGAAGAAATTCACCCAATCACTATTCATTTTGTTCTTTCTCTCCATGTTTCCATTTCATTTCTGATTCCTTTGATGAATATTTCACAATCCACCCACTCAGAAGACTTAATTTCAGATCTGATTGGTTTCTAACCTCAGATCTAAAATTAGCGTCAAAATTCATTTTAGGGGCTTCCCATTCATCCCATGTTTTGTCACAAAAGCCCCAAAATGGAATTGATTTGCCAGATTTTTTTATAAATTCAGATGTCAAGGATTTAGATTTATGTGAGCTTTGAATTCTTTGATCTAGCAAACTGAGTTATTATTTATTTGATTCACTGTTTGGCTGGGAGTCTGAGGTGATTCTGAAGTCAGAATTCACCTCAGATGAGCCATAATTTGATTTGAGTTTTCGTAAGGATTTGAATGTCTTTAATGCATTGTTGAGCTAATGAAAATCAACTTTGTTGATTTGAGACTCTACCTTGCATCTTTTAGTTGATTTTGAAGAGAAATTCTGATTTTCAACCTAAGGAGTTCTCAATACTCCTTAGGGTTTCAGAGATCTGGGACTTGAGTTTATGTTTTAAATTGATGGATTTAACTCCTTCTGCATGTTGTCTATAACATTGGAAAGAGCTAGATCAGATCACTTTCAACTTTGATTTGATTTTATCGACAAGGGATCTTGACTTTTGAGTTATATTCTTGAGTGATTTTTATGAGGGTTGAAACCCTTGTCAGATGGTATTTAAGTGATTTCTATTTGTATTTGAAAATCCCAGATTTATAGCAATTTGCTGCAGTTGCAGCTACATTTCTACCAAATACAGTTAAGTATCTCCTTCACTAGTTCTCTTATATCCATGACAAGGTTTTTTAGAATTTGATCTGGGATAGAAGTGACTGAATTAGGAATTACTTAGCTGGATTTAGGTTTTGAGTCCTCCCTGTTGTAGATCTATTTCTCTGAAATCCATCCTAGCAGCTCCTACTGTAGTAGTTGTAAGTCGTTTGAAGGGAAATGTGATTTGTTGCAGTGTTGGTATCAATGTTGCTAGACTTCAGTTTTGCTGGATTTCCAGCAATGTTTCAGCACTTATCTTGATTCTGCTGCTATTGTGCTTCTATTTCTGCAGTAGCAGTAGAGAAAATAGTGGACAGTAACTTAGTATGTAGTTGATTTAATAGCTGACGGATGTATAATGTTATGTTTAAATTGTATATAAGCTTTCCTGTATTGCAATTGAATTTTAACATCCTTTGAATGCTTGTACCTTTACTTTTAAATCTTTTGTCAGCTAAATTATAAAACCTAACTGTCCATAAACACAATTAACTGAAATCCATGTTGATTTACATGCTAAATTGTTTATATCCTGTCCAGATATTGTGTTGATACTGTTGAGGTTGTTTACTGCCTTTTAGACCCCTTTAAGTTTCATCCTAAGCCTTTAGGACTCATTAGAAACCATTTGAAAGGCTTAGGATGAGTGAGATTTAAAATTCAATAAAAATTAGATAAAAAATTAAAAAAAATAAAATAAACCTGTCTGATTTTAGATTAAGTATTTCTTTAAATGTACACCCAGTTTCATGGTAACCCGAACCCTCGACTTGGTAGAATTGACCAGTCGACGGTTCTGTATACTATGTGATTCAATAAAAGAAACCAAATATAAAAAGGCCAAAAACACCTCTTTCTCCTCATCTATTTCTTCCCTTCTCATCTCTTACCTCAAACACATATATATAAACCATAAAAAGTGAAAAAACCCTAAAAATACTAAAAAATCCCTGGTATAATATGTATATAAGTGTATATTTAAGCTATATAGTAAGCTATTAACCTATAAGTGAATTATACATATTTATAAGATCAATAACTTATATATGTATTGTAGTATGTAAATTAAATATTTAAGTTAGATTATACTGTATATATCTTAATTATATAACTAATTATTAATTAAACTAATGTATATGTACAAATAAGCTATATAAATTAGTAAACACTATAAATAACCATATTAAGTTATAATACTGTGTATATATATATTTATATGTATATTATAAACATACTAAATCCTGTACCTTAATTTAATTATATATAGAGAATAAATAATTAATTTATTACGTTAGTAGTTAAGTTATTGGATTAAATTAAAATAAATTAGTAATTTAAGCTAAAATTCAACTAACCTATACTATATATTTGTAATAATGTATTTTATGTAATTTAAGTATATTTATATTGTTTATATTGTTTAAACTTAATTTACAACTAAAACAGTTTAAAATTGTACTAATTAAATGTAAATAAAATAGAAATTAAACTTGTAAAATACAATAAAAATATTTATAAAATATTTAAACATGTATACTAACTCATTATAAGGTCAATTAGACCATATAATAACTAATTTATATGCAATTAAGGAATTAAAACTAAAATTATCTATGTATAAACCGTATACTTTAGCTAATTTATTTATATAGTAAATATAATTAAAACTTTAAATTAACTATACAATTGTATAGTACTATGTAAATACTTTATTATCCTATAATTTAATTTTATTTTCTAATAAATTATGGCCCTCAAATCGAGGGCCAAACATTGAAAATCAACACAGCTGCATGTAAACCTCAGCGTAGAATTAGCGCCCGAAAGGTGCCACATCGTGTGTGTTGGACCACTTTGAGCGGTATATCACTGAAAAATGATAGGCAACGATCTGTCGTCACGGGCACCGGGCGCCCGAAACAAAAGACCATTACCTATCCCATGATTCTGAGCATACTTGAGCATGTGTGGGTTGGGGGCCGATGTGTGCTGTGGGAGGGCTTGGTTAAGCCCAAATCTGTGCCAAAAACATACTTAAGCGACCTAATTAAGAAATTAGGGTACGCTTAGTAGATGTTTGGTCCCACTTGGTTCTCGAGTGCTGTGTATCCCTCGAAAGGTGTGCCCACAAATTGAAACAAATTTTTGTTAAGTAAGGGCCCTAATGACTCTTTAAACACAGAGAAGAAGAAAGAGCTGAGAAAACAACAGAAGAAGAACACAGAAGAGACTTAAGAGATAAAGGAGAGAAGTACATAAGTATAACGTATATATGTATGGATAGTATATGTAAATAAATAAGTATAAGGTAAATAATAAGTATATGTATAAGTGTATAGCTATTTATATATATGTATAACTACGTATCATTACTGATAGAATAAAACATCACTAAAGATAAGATAACAGTCGCTATAGACCCTAGTTCTTGCTTTAGAAATTGTATATAGTTTTTCTGGGGTCCATCGACGTTTATATCTGTTGCTGTAGCTATCATACATGTTACTGTCTACGTTAGTATATTAAGTTAAGTAAATATGGTATGTATTATTAGTTAGTATTGTAAATAGATGTAGGTATTAGTAATATAATGTATAAGTAGATAATATAGAGTATGTCTATGAAGTGTTTGATGCTTGTTTGTAATTATTATTTGCAAGCATTTTAATTGATTCTTTTTGTACATAATTAAACCACTCACTCATTTATTCATTCTTTATTGTACATAAAACTTATCTTTTTGGAATTAAAGAATAATCTTGAACTTAGAGAGTGATGTATAACAATTACTGCCTCCCAGTGAATAACTTGGAATAAAATAGTAAAAATTAGGTAATTAAATAAAATTGACACGATAATGGTTTGTATTTGTGACGCATACTATAACATCGACATTTTCTTATACGAACCGCAATCCCAAACCAAGAACATAGGTCCTTGAAAGGCTATAATTAAGTCCCTGAAAGTATTTCTTTTCTTAGGAAACCATCCTTGCCAGCAAGTGTAGGAGCTCGAGCTCCACTCCTTCGTTTGAGCAGCTTGAAGGAGCTTCTTGTTGGAGATCAGCCAAGAGCTCCAGCAACTGGGAGACCTTGCAAATAGGCTGCACGGCTTCCTTAGACCTCCTCAAAACTTCTTGCAAAGCTTGGCGGTCGTTGGCTTGGTGATCGGCAATGGTCGGTGTCCTGGAAGATATGGATCTTGTGGTGATGGACCGAGCTCCTCGGTGCACGAAATCGCCCTTGAAAGGGTGCAAAATATTCCTCACATCTTATGAAGGTTCTTGCGAAGCTTGGAAGCTTGCAAACGTCGGAGCGGTTGGTCGAAGTCGTGGGCGGCTTCATCGGCGGTGGGTTGTTTGGCGAAGAGAGGATCGCGTAGAAACTCGAAGCCAATGAGTTGGGAAGCTTTGTTGGAGGTTGGTGAAGGTGGTGGTGTTGATGATTTGGCGTGCAGAGGGCATGGTTGGCTAGACGGAGTGGAAGAAGGTGGTGGTGGTGTCGTGTGTCCAGTGGCTCATTGGGTGTGTCGAAACCTCAAATTAGTTGGGGGCTTTTGTTCTTTGTGTCGAGGTGGAGGTTGTGGGGTGAATGGCCAGGAGAAAGGATGGCCAGAGCATCAAGGGCGTGCGGCCGAAGTAGACGCCAAAGCATGGCCGGACTTTTGCCACCCACGAGGAAGATGATGGCATGGAGGATATATTTGTGGGTATTTCCTACATTTAAAAGAACCTAATTAAACTATAGAAGGAGAGAGAGAGGATGGAGTACCTAGGAGAAGATGAGGTGGATGAAGATGACTGCTGACATTCCCACCGAACGCGTGGAAGGAGAAAGGGGCGACGATGAATTTTTGAGTGAAGAGGTTGTTGAATGACCTCCTTTGATGGAGAGAATGATGACGACGAGGGGAGAAGAACCACTCTAACAATTGCGGCGATAGAGCGGCGGACGAAGAAGATGAGGAGCTCCAAGGCCGGTCTTCGACGACATAGAGGAAGGAGGAAGGGGAGTTGACGTGCCAAATCTCGACCAAACGAACCGACGTGAGGTGGGGAATATTTAACGCTCCTTGGCACACGAAGAGGGGCGGTGGTTGCGGAAACCACCTCACTGGATTTCGTGGCCGGCGGAAGCGGAGGTGGAAGGTGGGGAAGGTGCTGGCAGAGGTATATATGCAAGGAAATCAAAAGTTAAGGGGTATTTATAAAGAAATCAGGAATTAAGGGCCAAACTGCAAACTTATCCAAGATGATGTCTAAATGAGGTCAAATTTTTTTGGTAACCTAATTTGAACATAAATAAGTTGATGTTGAATTCAATTTTGGGTTTTGATGTCGTTTGCATGGTCAATTTACGTTTAGACCCAAAATGTACCAAATACCACTTACATTTTTGTTTTAGGTTGAAACGAGTTCCGATTGTGAAATCGACTATTCCAAAACTTATAAAATATTTTTAAATGATTGCTAAAAGGTTTAGATTACATTTATTTCCATCGAAACTATTTTAATTGAAGTGGGGTTGAAATTGAGATTTTTAATTAAGAAATGATATTCCGATTGAATGAAAATCCTAAATTATTCAATATAAGTCTACTTTTAGGAAATTTAAGCTCAATTAACCTTTAATTAACCATAATATTTTCCTCTAGCTATTATGTATTTATAATTATTCGAGAAAATTACATATTAACCCTCACTTTTATCAATTTCTCTCTTTTTAGTCCTGATTGAGTTATCCCATTTGATGAGTTAATTAAGTGAATTTCACCTTAAAACTTAGCCAAATTAGGTTAGATACAGCGTATGATGGTGATGCCATCACATTACTTGTGGTGTGTGACTATTGGTGCATTACACCTTCCGCAGATCCCCATCTGAGCCCCTAGATTGCTCCCTTTCTCCCCTGCCATTTTGCTCTCCTCTTTGTCTTTCCTTTCTCCCTCTCTTTCTTCCTCCCTTTTATTTCTCTTTTCCTTCCTCCTGGAGGGTAGCATTGCCAAGGGGTTCTTAATGACAACCAGAACTTTAACTAAGTACCATAATTCAGATTAGGGTTATGAAAAGCCAAGGTTGGACAAAAATGCCTCCAATTTTTGTTTATTTACGTCTCTTACCCGTTTGACTTATTTTATGCGTAACTTGAGTTACAGTCCTCAGATTCTCGTGAAACAAGAACCATTGTAAAGCTTGCAATGAGATAAATTTAACAATACAATACGATCTATTTTAGATAAGTTTGACTAATGTTTGACCCAAAACACACACGGTGCTCTGACCTAACCCATACTTGATGGGTATCAATGGGTGTAATTCAATGTGCTCGAGTCCAAAATGACTCAACAATCTAGATTTGGGGCTTTATAGTCAAGCATATAGGATGCCATGTCTCCTGATAAGATCTTAGACATTGAGTCATCTATGTCTAAACCAACACCGGACTTCTTCTCACCTTGAATTTTCTCCATCTCTTTCTTTAACTTCTCATCTTCCTTACATCTTAAACAATTAGTTACCATATGACCCTCCCCATCACAAGAAGCATGTATAGGGTTCGCGGGACTTAGATTGTCCTCTTCTACCTATTCTACCCTTTAATCTCCCTCGACTACTCTTAACAATCAGTGCTCGATCATCTTCCAGTGTTGCTTTGCTTACCTTCTTCGCCACAACTATCATTCATTAGTAGTGAGGCAACAATCTTGTCTAGTGTGATTGTAACCTTCCCATAAAATAGCATTGTTACTATGTGATCAAAGGAAACTGGAAGTGAACTAAACAAGATCAATCTTTTCTCCTTCTCGATCTTCTGCTTAACGGCGACTACATCTACCATGTTCTTGTTGAATTCATCCAAGTGTGCCTCCAATCTGGTTCCTTCAGCCATCCTCAGACTATATAGCCTCTTCTTCACTAATAGCCTACCTGTCAGAGATTTGGACTTGTATCTATTCTTAATCTTCTCCCAAATATTAGCCAAATCATCTAGCCTAATAACCTTGCAAAGGGTGTTGTCCACCAAAAGTAGTTGTATTGTGTTTCTTGCAAGATCTCTCTACTCTTTCCACTATTCAATCGTCAACTTCTTTTGCTTCTTCTCTCTTTTCTAGATAGCTTTAACAGGTTCTTCTTGCATGTGGATATTCTTTACTCACTGTTGCTATAAGGTGAAGTTGGTTTTACCTTTAAAAGGTTCTATGGAGAATTATGTGCTGTTTGCAATGAACTTTACCATCAGATTCATGAATGTAGTGCTCTCATAGCCTCAAGTGTTCAATCACCTCCAATCAAATTGAATCTCCACCAATCGCCTCGAAAATGATGAATATCACACTAGCATGCATGATCTAGAAAGATTTGAGCAAAATTCACTAAATCTAAGCCATCCACTTTGTTTGGAGCATGCCTGGAATGACCCTTCCCAAGGGTCATTGGACCATTTCGAGAGTTTATGTTAGGTTTGTTGCAGTTTGCAACCCCCTGGAACTTGTCTAGGGGTCCTGTAGGTAAAACAGAACTGGTGGGGGGTATTCTTACAATTTACTCCGACTCCACACCCTTCCAACGCACACCTTAAACCCTAACCCTAGGCTAAAACCTATAAAACCTCCCCCCTCCCATAGAACTCGAGCCCTACCTCTCCCCACATTTCCCCCTCTGTGGCTACACCTTCCTCCCCTTTCTTCTCATGTCTCCTCTATAGTGCAAGGAGCTGAGCTGCTGGAGCTCGAGCTCACGTGGAGGAGTTGCTGGAGCTTGATTGCGAGGAGGAGCTCGTAAGGAGCTGGGAGTGTGTTGGGAGCTAGCTGCTGCGGCTCCTACACGAAGAGGGGAGGAGTTGTTGCGAGGAAAAGGCTCGCAAACGGTTATGCGGAGTCATTTTTCCACAGAATCGGATGTTTGGGGAGTCCAACAGACGTTTGATCTGACATCTGGAGCTTCCACTAGAGGTCTGATATTGAACAAAATTTGAGGTAATGCCCTGCTCGAGACTTGTGCGTGAGTTTTGGTGTGTTCCTTCTTTGCACTGTAGGCGAAGGACTGACCGCCTAGGTGTATGTGTGCTGCACAGGGTGCAGGCTTTCTCCTGCAAGGAGAAGAAGGCTTGGGAAGGGCCGTGGGAGAGTTTTCTCCTTAGATTAGACGTCTGTATCTCTCAACAGACATCTGACCAAACGTCTGGAGGTAGCACCCGACGTCCGATAAAGTAGTTTCAAATGGTAAGGTCCTAACTACTTGTTTTCTTTTCGTACGTGTTGTCTGCGAGTGCCTGAACGTCTGTGTGCGCTTGCAGAGTCATTCAGAAGAGGCGTAGGTGCAATTTTCCAGATGCTTTAGGACATCTGAACGCATCTACAGACGTCTGATAGCTACCTCGGATGTCTAGGTGTGTTGACAGACGTTTGGAAGGACCCTAAGACAATTGTGAGGGGTTCCAAACGTCTGATATCCGCAAAGAATGTAAGGTGAGCTTCCTTTAGCCGTTTAAGATGTATGAGACCTCTCCCAGACATCTGAATTTAGTCTGATTTGATGGATTCAAGCACCAAGCGACTGGTCTAGCTGAACCAGCCTGCCTAGTCCAGTTCAAGTGAATCGGGAAGGGTGCTTGGGTTAGTTTAGGGCTCAAACGAAGTTGATTTTTCATAAATAAGATACCATTGGGTCCCTATTGGAAATTCCCATGTGATGAAGCCTTGTTCTAGCTATTTTGAACTCGTTTTCCTGTCTCGAGAAATATTGAAATGGTTGACCTGACCATCCATGTTAATAGGACACCCATCCATGGTGTGCATGGGACCTACAGAGGCTACGTGGTCCATCGTTCATTTCCCCACACCTCTCGGTTACTCTGGTAGAGTGGTGCTTACTATCCCTTGTGAATTAAATGATGAAAGTGCATGTTATTTAGAACTAATTAGTTAGACCCTAGGATGTACAATGAACCCTAGGGATGAGATAGAAAAATGAATAATTATACATGCTGTGAATGTTAAATTGTGGTAATGTTTCTGAATATGCTAAATTACGAGCTACCTTTCTACATTCGTTGAATCATAGCTTGAACTGAAATACATGTTGTATCCTGTTTAGCTTGATTGTTTAAATAATTGTCGAATTGTGAAATCATGAGCTGCCTGTTATACCCTAAATTATCATGACATTAATAGAGGCATGTGTACTGTACGGAAATAAGAAATTACTATGCACGAACCCTACGGGAAACCAGAAGAGGAACTCACATGTATGGAATAAATGTCGATGGAATGTAGCTGACCCTCATGTACGCGGTATCGAGGAGAGCTATTGTACTTAGTGTAGGGGGGAGCTAGCTGCCTCACGGGGCCTAGGGTTAGAACTGGCTCCCCTATACCGACTCTTGTTAGGCCCACCAGGTAAATCGGGATAGTTGGATAAGGGTACGTGGACTGTGGAGGGGCGAAACCCCTGTTCTGAGAGGGTAAGGCCTTGTACTGTTCCATGTTGTACTTTTGGGCGTACCTGCTAGCGGAAATGACCGACCGTGTGCCAGTGTGGGGTAGCTACTTGTGCGCTTATCGCGCGTGCCGTAGTCACCGCTACATCGTGACCATGACCTCGGGGTGGTAGACCCAGCGTAGGACTGCCACGGGGTGCTCTCTTGGCCAGGAGAGTGCTACGTGTACGTCCTACATCGCGGGAAAACTACAATCAAGATCGTTCCCTTAGGAAACAGGAAGATTGAGAGACATTGTGGACCTTTTGCTAGAAAAACATTCATTGTTAAACTAACTGTTGTTCAGATAATTAGATAATTACATGTAAATCTGTGGTTTTCTTTATTGCATAAATGATATAACTGTTGTATATGCCACTCTACTCAGCGTAAGCTGACTCCCCATTATATATAACCATGTACAGGTCAGGGAGTCGAGAAACCAGCACCACCGGCTACAGAGGGTGCTTGGTCCAGTCAGGCCCAGCCTTAGTTTCCAGTACTAGATCTCTTTTAGCCTTTTCTACTGTAGTGAGTGTTTCTATTTCATGTTGGACTTGATAGTGGGAACTTTTATTATCGTAGTGGCTAGTTTTGGATTATGTTTACTATCTTTTTGAGCTTTAGTTGCTTTCGCTGCTTCCTTTAATTATTTTAGCTACTTGCATGTGTGGTTTGTGTTGGTTACGTGCATAGGGGTTAGTTTCTCGTTGGATGGCTGGGTCTTTAGGTTAGTCGAGGCGAGCCATTTCCGAGTTCCCAGAGGGGCCAGATTCGGGTCGTAACAATGCCGAAACCTCAATCTGGACTCCTAGATCACCTAATTGGCCTTCAATCTCCCTAAATTTGGCTCAATGAATTTGGATTATTGTCGGATTTGATGCAATAAGGTGCGTAAAATAATTACTTGTGATCTTCTCCTTTGCTTTGAGGCCACCTTTGTAGCCTTCTCCTATGGTGGTGTTTGGGACTTAGCAATCCCCACGACCATCATCAATGGCTTCATCCTCATGGCCCAATTAAGCATCAACCCCTTTACCATGTTGGCTTTAATACCAGTTGTTGGTTATAGCACAGTCATAAACCAAATATGCATGGCATGCACAAAAATATGAATACATGATTTAATGATAGTTGGTCATCTCTCGCAACCACCCGAGAAGAGAAAAACTTCCCTTAAAAAGAAAATGGAATACAACTCTTTTGATTCTCACTCTCTTTTTCTCTTCTCTCTAATTAGCATTACTTAGTTGGTAGGCTTTGCCCCTATTCATAGACACTATACAGGATCAATACTCCCACAAGAAATTCTATTTCTAATAGGATATCAAACTCGTACTCTTATGGGAACTCAAGAAGCCTAAACCTATTAGAACTCCTAATTACTTGAAAATAAAGTCAAATAAAATATAAAAATAGGAATACTTCACCTTACAATTAATTCGTTACTTGAGAACAACTAATCTAGTGGTCTCATCCCTTTACTCCTCACAACCATTTCGAGTCCTCAACGTCCTTCCCATCAAATCAGTGATAAAGCTCCTACTCTTCTCTTGAATTGGTAATCTTAGCCCCCTTTTCCTTCCCTAATTTCATTTCCCTCCACATTTAGACTCCTTCTTGACTCCCAAAGGCTTAAGTCCCCTTAAACCCAAAGGCATTTCAAGTGGTTTTGAGATTGAAAATTATAGAAACTGGATACCCATATGTGAGAGTAAAGCAACGTGATTCCGAGTCCCAACTATTCTTTTGAAAATATCCATGTTGATCTCTTATGTTTGTATATCATGAGTTTACGAGTCGCGTAGTCTTGTCTCATTAACTTTTTCGGTACGGATTTATGAATATTTTATCTTTATCTAATTTGAATGGTAATATTTTGAGACTTTTACACATACCAGTAGAAACATTTTCAATTTTTAATTAAATGCCAATATAAAAGTCACATGATACTCACAATAGCCCCTCTATTAGTTGTTGTTAATTTTAGTGGAAATATACCTAAAAATAAGTAAAAGTACTTTTATCTCAAGATTTTCATTAAAAATACTTTTACCCCTAGATTTTCATTATTTTTCCTATTCTCTCCTTTTTCCTCTCCCCTCCTCCTTCCTCCACCATACTCCCCCTTTCTCCTCCTCTCTCCATTCCAAGCACCTATTCTTATCAAGAACCTCATCACCCTCTCCTCCCTCAATGGCGACCGTTGCACCATATAGACAACCTTCTTGTAGGCCTCCAATACCTCGAACTCCTTGCTCTCCTCCAACATCTTGAACATGATTCCTTCGAGCACCTCCATGTTCTGCACTTCACTATCTCCTCCCTTGCCTCCTTATTGCACCTGTGGAACTCTTGCACCCTCTGAGCACCTCCACACCACCACACCTCGCTAGCTCCTCCCTCATGATGTTGTTGGCCTCGAAGCACCTTGTAACCTTCACACTAATGCACCTCACCATCTTCTCCCTGGCGTCCTCTCTCTCTCTCTCTCTCTCTCATAGCAAAGTTACAATAGTGGTGGCTTCATTACATATCCTTAACATTGTCTCTCTCTTCTCCCTCCCCTCTCTCCCCCCCCCTTTCCGCCACCCTTCTCTAATCTCCAAGGATTCGTGATCTCCAATCCAATGATGGTCCCCTATCCGCACTTGCATAGATCCCACCTTTTGTCATGATTCAATTAAATCAACATTTAATCATCTTGTTGTTATGGTGGCATTATCCTCCTACACCTCAGGAAGAGGTTGATGGAGGTGTAGGGTTGTAGGAAGGAGGAGGGGGAGGTGGAGGGAGGGTAGAAAAGTGACAAAATTAAGCTTTAGGGTAATAATATAAATTTTAGTTACTTTTAGGTCCATTCTCCTCAAACTAATGGTGTCAACTAAAGAAGTGACAATTCCTAATATATTGTGGCTTTTATGGTGGCATTTAATTAAAAAGTAGGAATACAATGGCAGGTGTACAATATTGAATGTTTTTTTGTGACATCTACGTAATAGTTTTATCTCTATTTTCCTAATAGAGTGGCTAGAATATTTGCATAGGCATTACATGGCAGCTATAATAGCGTTATTGAATTGCATGCATGGATGCTTTAGCATGGCAGTGATGATAAAAAGGAGTCGGAGTGGACGATGGCAGCAATGGATCTTCTGAAGGGGAGAACAGTGGTGACGAGATCAGGAGGGACGATTTAAGAGGCTCCTTGAAGGAAAGTAGGAGAGGAGATGAGGATGGAGCTTGGAAAAGTTACTAAGAGTTAAGGGTGCTTTGGGAAAAAGTAAATGTTACTTTAACTCATGCTATTACTTCATGGGGTTCTTAGCTAACCACTCCATCATGGTACGACTGCCTTGCAGCCTTTACCATATTTTAGATACCAATCCGTCACAAAACATTTATCGCGACGTTTTCTTTGATCACTACACTATTCATTTCTTTGATCACTATTTAAGACTATTAGTAAATTACTCAAAATATTGTGTCATCCATGTTTCCCCCATCGAGCCCTCTCTCGTTGCAAAAATAACGACCAATGGTTCATTTAAGAGAAAAGAAATAATTTTCACATTCAGGGATCTTTAAAAAGAAATGAACAGAGGGATTCATGGAGAATAAATATGAATCGGATATGGATAGTAAAGAGGCACAAAAAGGGATAGGTACCAAAAGGGACAAGTAGAATGGCAAATGATAGCACATAACCTTGTATACGTGTAGAGGATTAGGTGCACATCCATCTAACAAAAGCCTCAAATCCTTGATCTGTGCTCCTCGATCGATTTGCTGCGCACACGTGTAGTCTGCTATCATGGGATTTCCATGGCCCTGTGATGGTCTTATTCATTTCTTTGGAAGTGTGGTTTATGCGTTATTGGGATGTTTACTTAAAGTCACTATTTTCAAAGGACAATAGGGGATAATAGGGGATAGTTTATGCTAAGGGTTAGTTAATTTCTTTACAGAGGATAATTCCTATTTATGCTTACTTAAGAATGGTGGTTAACCTTATTTGTATTTATTAGATAAGGGTTAGAAACTTATGAATGGATGTTAACATGTGATGTGAAAGGAGAGTGCTTACTTAGATATGGAGGTTAAAATAAAAGATAAGGTTGGAAAAGATATGCTTGCCCTTGGATTGTATGAAAGTTAGGTAAGTTAGTTAAAGTTACGATCCGATTCTCGAATCTCTACGAGACATGAGAATCGAACCGACTCGACTGATCAAAAGACCCATTCGTCCAATGCAAAAGTAACCAAAAAGTAGTAAAATAAACCACATTCACCATGCAAGTGTAACGAACGCGTGCCCCAGACGTCTTTTAAGACGTCTGGGAGGTGGCCCAGACGTCGGACCAGACGTCTGGGATCACATCCAGACGTCTGACCAGACGTCTGGGATCGTTTCCAGACGTCTGGAAAACAGTTATTTTCGTACGAAGGATTCGTCTGCGCGCCTGTGCGCACAGACCTGCGATTCCTCTCTCTCTCTCTCTCTCTTTCCCTCTCTCTCTCTGCGGCTGTAGGCGACTTGCCACGCTCCTCTCTCCTCCTCGCGTGGCCTTAAAAGGCACGCCTCCCCTCCCGTCTCCACCGTCTCCTCCTTCTTCTCCTTCCTGTGCGCGAGAGCGAGCGAGCGCGAGGGCGGCAGCGACGGTTGCAGTGAGCGCGGAGGAGGTGCGGCGTGCGAGGGCGGAGCTCTGTCGTGAGGGCGAGCTCGCCGGAGCGGCTTGGCCGGCCGGCGGAGGGCGCAGGGAGCGCAGAGCGACGCGGAGAGGGACCTGTTGCGGTCTGAGCAGCCGACGCACGAGGTGCGACGCGGGCGGCGTCGCGAGCGGAGGTCGAGTAGCGGCCTGATTCCGGAAAAATTTCCAGAATCAGACGTATGGGTTGATAGTCAGACGGCGAGAGAGACGTCTGGAAGCTCATACAGACGTCTGAAAGGTGAGTTTTCCGCCTTCTTCTTCCTTCCTGTCGACTGACCGTACTGAGGGAGGGAGTTGGCTGTGTGCAGGTTCGCTGATTCGCCATCCTTTGCGAATCGGACGTCTGGAAGTTGTACCAGACGGCTGGAGTGACCTCCAGACGTCCGGGGTGACCATCGGACGTCTGGGAGCTAGGCCAGACGTCCCCGCAGACTTCTGGACGTCTGGGAAACCACGCTGAACAGGTAATTCTCTGATCCACTGTTTAAGACGTCTGGAAGAAGTTCCAGACGTCTGATTTTGCACAGTGTTGTCGTTTTCGACCCATTTAGGGCCCGTTTGGGTTCCGTTTTCCGCGATTCGAGTTGCGTTCCTTTCAGAATTAATTCCTCTACCCGTCTACAGTAGCTATACGTCGTTTTGAGACACTCCTTGTGTTTGATCCTTTTGATAGGACCTCATTCAGTTGCAGTCTTGGGAGTCGCGGAGGCACGCGGGATTCCCGATCACGCCCCCATTACTCCCGTTGTACCTGGTAGAGTGGCTTTAAGTTATTAATAAATCTGTTAAAGTATGGAACCATAACTAGAACCTAGGACATTGCATGAATCCTAGGAATGAGAATAGATTAAATGATAGCTCCTAGGTGTTGCATGAATCCTAGGGCTGGAAAACTAGATTGTATGATAGATCCTAGGATATGGCATGAATCCTAGGATGGAAGAAACTAGTGGAATGTATAATACTGCAGTCTTGGAAAAATGGGAAGGAATATAAAGCTGCCTGTAAATTGAATTAACAGCTGCCTGTTATGAATAAAGAAACATGATTGAGATCATGGTTTGTAAGAACGTGAAACTGGAAAGTGAGACATAAGATGTTCTGGAACCCTACGGGGAAGTAGGAGTAGAACTCCTGGAAAGCGAATGGAATAGAATTGGGGAAGTGAGCTGGCCCTTGAGTACGGAGTACCAAGGAGAGCGACTGTCCCCCTGTTTAGTGTAGAGCTGAGCTAGCCGCCCCAGGGACCCGGGGGTTAGGACTGGCCACTCTGTACCGACTTGTTGGCCCTCGTGTACGTAGTACCGAGGAGAGCTACTAGTGTTAGGAGAGCACTAGCTACCCCACGGGTCCCGGGGTTCTGCTAGCCTCCTTCACCGACTTGTTAGGCCCACTGGGGCAAACCAGGGTAGTCAGGCGAGGGTGCGCGGACTGTGGAGGGGCAAGGCCTCGGTTTGGTTACTGTGGAGGGGTTGGACCCCTGGTTCTGAGAGGGCTCTGCCCTGGACTGGTTCCGTGCTGTGCTTTGGGCGCACCCGTTAACGGAAACGACTGACCGCGTGCCAGTACGGGTTAGCTACCTGTGCATTTATCGCGCGTGCCGTAGTCATCATTACGTCTGTTCAGTGACCTTGGGGTGGTTGACTGGGGGTAGGATCACCACGGGGGACTCTCCCGGCCAGGAGAGCACCACGTGCTACTTCTACCTTTTGGAAAACACTGCAATCAAGATCGTTCCCACGAGGAACATTCGAGATCAAGTAAAGGATCTGAGAAATAAATGAATTAGTGAGAAAATTGAAAGATGTGAATAAAGAAAGTAATAGAACATAACAGCTACTGTACACTCTACTGTTGTCTTAGTTTAGTTTGCCACTCTACTCAGCGTTTTGCTGACGTGTTACACTCGTTACCTTTCAGGACCAGGTGTTGAGCAGCCAGGGTCAGCAGCTGCAGAGGACGCCGGGCCGAGTAGGGTCCAGTAGAGTTACCACTGCCTTTTGTACCTCTTTTGTTTCTGTTATAGTGAGTAGTTCTTGTTTCCACTGTACTTTCTTTACCTGCAGTTCATGTTATATGATAAATGTTGTTATACTGTTGTGGTGGTATCTACTGTAGTAGTTTCTTTCCCTACTGCTGTACTTTCTTACTGTTAGTTATATTCATGCTGAATGTGGTTTATTTTACTGCTCTTTTGGTTACTTCCTCGTTGGACGACTGGGTCTTGGGATTAGTCGAGTCGGTCCGGTTCTCGTGTCTCGTAGGGACTCGGGAATCGGGTCGTTACAGCAAGTAACTAATAGTAATAAAAGTACAGCAGTAAAGAAAAGAACTACTACAGTACACATCACCACAACAGTAGAGAATTAAAAACATGTATAGAAATATGAAGTTTACAATAAAAGAATAAAAGGGTGTAACAGAATACTCACTACTACAGAAAAACGGGTACAACAAAGTACAACTACTGGGCTTTACTTGGCCCAGCAGCCTCCGCAGCCATAGGCTCTGGTTGCTCAACACCTGGTCCTGAAAAGGGTGACAAGTATGACACGTCATTGAAACACTGAGAAGAGTGGCAACCAGCTAGCTAAGAAAAATAGTAAAGGTGGACAAGTAGCTGCTGTTTTTAATTTCTTTCTTTATTTATCTATTTACTCTTTCTTGGTTTATTTCTTAGGTCTTTCTCTTGATCTCGAATGTTCCTTGTGGGAACGATCTTGATTGCAGTCTTTTCCGAAAAGTAGAAGTAGCACGTGGTGCTCTCCTCGTCGGGAGAGTCCCCCGTGGTGGTCCTACCCTCAGTCAACCACCCTAAGGTCGCTGACAGACGTAACGGTGACTATGGCACGTGCGATAAATGCATGGGTAGCTACCCCGCACTGGCACGTGGTCAGTCGTTTCCGTTAACAGGTGCGCCCAAAGCACAGCACGGAACCAGTATAGGGCAGAGCCCTCCCAGTAACAGGGGTCTAGTCCCTCCACAGTAACCAAACAGGGGTCTTGCCCCTCCACAGTCCGCGCACCCTCGCCTGACTACCCTGGTTTGCCCAGTGGGCCTATCAAGTCTGTGTAGGACGGCTAGTAGAATCCCGGGTCCCGAAAGGTGGCTAGCTCCCTCCCTACACTAGTAGCTCTCCCCGGTACGGTGTATGCGAAGGCCAAAAGTCAGTACAAAGTGGCCAGACCTAACCCTGGGTCCTTAGGGCGGCTGGCTCCGCTTTGCACAAAGAGGTAACCTGTGCTTCCCTTGGTACTACGTACCCAAGAGACAACACACTTTCCCATTCACTTTTCCAGTTCCATTCCATTTATTTCCAGGAGTTCTACTCCAAATTCCCCGTAGGGTTCATGCTCATGTTTCTCAGGCCAAGCCATACTAGGTTTCATCATTTCAGGTTTATTCGCATATAGTACGTGTTTCCAATATTCAAACTTCTTTTCCTTTCCAATATATATACAAGCAGCTCATATTTAATTTCAACCAACAGAAATTACATGTAACAGTTACTAGCAACAGTACTCTACATTTCACAGGCAGCTGTTATCCAATTACAGGCAATTATCATTATTCTATCTACTTATCCATGACTGCAAATCAGGCATTCAAGACATTCGTTTTAGTGTTTCTGTTCCTAAGATTTATGCCACATCCTAGGATCTATCATTCAATCTAGTTTTCAGGTCCTAGGATTCATGCCATACCTTAGGATCTATCATTCAGTCTAGTTTTCAGGTCCTAGGATTCATGCCATACCCTAGGATCTATCATTCAGTTTAGTTTTCAGGTCCTAGGATTCATGCCATACCCTAGGATCTATCATTTATTTCAAATATGCATTAATGTTTGTAATTAACTAAGGGAAGCCACTCTACTCGCAAAATCGGGAGTAATGTGGGCGTGATCGGTAGGTTCACGTGCCTCCGCAACCCCCAAAGCCGCAACAGAACGAGGTCCTAACACAAGGATCAACCACAAGGAACCACTCAGAATAGGGTAAAAGTATTTCAAACAGGTAAAGGAACTTGTATGAAGACAAACAGAATCTTAAACATGGAAATTGGACCTCGAACGGACCCTAAACGGGTCAAAAACGACAACTCTGACTCAAATCAGACGTTTGGAACATCTTCCAGACATCTTAAAAAGGGGTCCAGGTCATACCTCACTTTGTGCTGCTCCTCAGATGTCTAGAGGTCCTGCTGAACTGTCTGCACTCAGCTCCAGACATTCGACCACCTCTCCAGACGTCTACAGACGCTCTCCGCCGTCTGGTGACTCGCCCAGACGTCTGAACCACATGGGAGGGCATGTCCCGCACCTTCCCGAAGCGAAACCTGCACGCGCATGCAAAACTCCCTCAGCAAGGCACACAACAGAGCTTCAGTGGAACGGCCTGCATGGCCGTATCTGTAAAAGGAAGGTATAGGCATAGTATGTACCTATCAGTCGTCTGGAGCTTCTTCCAGACGTCGTTCGTGTCGTCTAGATGTAGGTTTAGACGTCTGATTCTGGGAAAAATCCCAGAATCAGAAGCTCCTGCGTCTTCTTCTCACTGCGCGCAGCCGCGCCGCTCTCATCCGCCCGCTGCCCGAGCTGCAGCAGCACCGGGGAAACCTCCCCAGCACAACGCTCCTCCGCGCGCACGCCGGCTAGCCTCGAGCTGCTCTGGAGAGTTCTCTCTCTCACGGCTCACGCGCTCTCTCCTCTTCTCTCTCGCTGTACCTCTCCTCTCCGCCACTGCACCTGGCAGCAGCTGCTGCCCTCGCTCCCTCTCTCGCTGGGGAAGGAGGAGACGGATGGATGTGGGTGGCATGAGGGAGAGGAGGATAAGAGTATTTGTAGGCACAGGGGGGGGGGGGGAGGCGGTTCTGCAGGTCGGCGAGGGGAGAGAAAAAGAAGAGGGCGACGGGTTTCAGTCTGCGTAGGGCATGTGCACAGACTCGCGATTGTACGCACGCAAAAATTAATTTCCAAACGTCTGGGAAGGCATCCAGACGTCTGACCAAACGTCTGGACCAACTCCCAGATGTCTTAAAGTGTTTTGATGTCTTGAGTCTTAACAACATAACAAACTCAAAGGAAGTTTCGTCCCCGAAACTTGCGCTAACTAGGGTGTGGAAAAAGAACAATATACGCATAACAAACTCAAAGAGGACCGAAGCCAGTCCGAAAAGACGTACCCTCAAAGAGCTCCGGGTACCACTCCCGCATCGCCACCTCGGGCTCTTAGGTAGCCTCCTCGTACCGCTGGCTCTTCCACAAGACCTTCACGAGGGGTACTTGCTTCCGTCTCAGACTCCAGACGACTCTGTCGAGAATCTGTACTGGCCGCTCGGGGTAGGTCAGGTTGTCACCCACCTCGACCCAACTCAAGGGTGCTGTACACCTCTGTTCGTACAGAGCCTCGTAGGGTGCCATGACGATGCTCGAGTGATAGCTGTTATTATATGCAAACTCCGCCAGGGGCAAGTGCTCCTCCCAAGAGCCCCTCTAGTCCAGTACACAAGCACGCAAAAGGTCCTCAAGTGTCTGTATCGTGCGCTTAGACTGTTCGTCCGTCTGGGGGTGGTATGCCGTACTGAACCTCAATCGTGTCCCCAAGGCCTGCTGAAACTCAGCCCAAAACTGGGACGTAAAATGGGTATCTCGATCGGATACGATCTCTCGCGGAACTCCGTGTAGACGTACCACGTCGCGGATATACCTCTCTGCCAACTGTGCTGGTCTTAAGGTGACTCGGATTGGCAAGAAATGTTTCGTCTTCGTCAATCTATCCACGATCACCCAGATTGCGTCGTGTCCTCACTGGCTAACAGGAAGCCCACCACCAAGTCCATGGTGATGCTCTCCCACCTCCACTCTGGCACTGGAAGTGGTTGCAACGGCCCTGCAGGCCTCTAATGTTTGGCCTTCATCTGCTGGCACACTAAACACTACTGTATGAATTCACCTATATCCCGCTTCATTCCCCTCCACCAAAAGTCGCGTCTCAAATCATGGTACATCTTTGTGTTTCCAGGATGTATGGTGAACCTGCAACCGTGTGCCTCAGTCAGGAGCTCTCTCAACAGCTCCTCATCCCTGGGAACGCACAAACGTCCCCTCATGCGTAGTACCTGGTCTGTAAAAGAGAAGTCCCTAGGGTCTCCTGACAGCACTCTGTCACACAATGACTGCAAGTACAGGTTGGCCATTTGTCTTGGATGATGCGGTCTATCAGCTCTGGCCTCGTCTGTTGTGTCACAGTCATTGCCTCACAGTGCCCCCATAACTCTAGGGGTCGCCAACTGCCCATCTCCTTCATGAGGCTCCAACTCTGTGCCTGTAAACTGGCCAAGTGGGCAGGCGCCTTCTGGCTCAAGGCGTCATCCACCACGTTGGGCTTTCCCGGGTGGTAGGAAATACTGCAGTCATAGTCCTTCAGGAGCTCCAACCAACGTCTCTGTCACATGTTGAGCTCCTTCTGATCAAACAAATATCTGAGGCTCTTATGATCTGTGAAAATCTCAAAGGTCTCACCGTACAAGTAGTGCCTCCAAGTCTTCAGTGCGAGGACGACAGCTGCCAGCTCTAGGTCGTAGGTGGGGTAGCTATGCTCATGGGGCTTCAGTTGCCGCGAAGCGTAAGCGACAACGTGACCCCTCTACATGAGCACACCCCCTAACCTCTGCAAAGAGGCATCCGTGTACACAACGAACCCGCCACTACTGTCTGGGATGGTGAGCACAGGTGTCGAAGTCAGCCTCTCCTTCAGCTCCTGAAAACACGCCTCACAAGCATCTGTCAAAGAAAAGGGCACGTCCTTCCGGGTCAGTTGTGTCATAGGATGTGCAATTTGTGAGAAGCCTCTAATAAACCGCCTGTAGTAGCCTGCCAGTCCCAAGAAACTGCGGATCTCAGTAACCGTACGCGGTCTCTCCCACCTGAGCACTGCCTCAACCTTGGCTAGGTCCACAGCCAAGCTATCCCCGGAGATCACATGGCCCAAGAAGGTCACCTCCCTCAACCAAAACTCACACTTGCTGTATTTGGCGTACAACCTATGTCTTCTCAGTGTGTCCAAAACCATCCGCAAGTGTTGTCCGTGCTACGTCTAATCTCGAGAGTAGATGAGCACATCATCAATGAATACCACCACGAATTTGTCCAAGTACAGTCTGAACACCCGGTTCATCAAATCCATGAAGGTAGCGGGGGCGTTGGTTAGCCCAAACGGCATGACCAAAAACTCGTAGTGTCCGTACCAGGTGCGGAAAGCTGTCTTGGAGACATCCGCCTCCTTAATCCTCAATTGGTGGTACCTAGACCTCAAGTCTATCTTGGAGAATACCGTGAAACCTCGTAGATGGTCAAACAAGTCGTCAATCCTCGGCAGCAGATACCTGTTCTTGATGGTAACCCTATCAGCTGTCGGTAGTCCACACAAAGGCGTAGGGTACCATCCTTTTTCTTCACGAACAATACCGGGGCTCCCCATAGAGACGCACTGGGCCTCAAAAAGCCCTTCTCCAGAAGGTCCTGCAACTGAGACTTGAGCTCTCGTAGCTCAAGTGGTGCCATCCTGTATGGTGCTGTATGGGGCTGGTCCCTGGTACCAGTGAGATCTCATACTCGATCTCACGCTCAGGCGGTAGTCCTGGCAACTCATCTGGGAACACATCGGGGTACTCTCTAACCACCGGGATACTCTGGAAGTCTGCCACAGGGATGGGCTTCGCCACCACACAAGTTAGGAAGCCCACATACCCCTGGCCCAAAAGTCTCGCCGCCTGAAGTGCAAAAATGCACCTGAAGCCTCCGTCCACTGGCTGCCTGTGGAACTCGAAAGAAGGCAACTCCGGTATGGAGAAGATGATCTTCCTCTCAAAGCAGTCCACCAAGGCGTGGTATGCGGACAGCCAGTCCATTCCCAGAATCACGCCAAAGTCCTCCATCTGTATCACGATCAGGTCAGCAGGAAGGCTGTGTCCTCCAACACTGACCTCACAACCCGTGTACACCTCCTCAGCTACAAACAGTTGACCACCCGGACCTCTGATCACGAATGGATCCTCTAACAACACACAGTCCTGCCCCAGACTAACCGCAAAACTGGCAGCGACAAACATGTGCGTAGCGTCGGAATCGAAAAGCGTGTAAACAAGTCTACCGGAAACTGAAACCATGCCTGCCACCACTGATCCTGAAGCTCTGGCATCCTTGTGTGTCAGGACGTTGATATCCCCCTCAGTCCTAGGTGTGGACAAAGCAGCCACACTCTGAGTCGGATAGGTAGCCGCTGGCCGGTACCCTCCATGCGACTGCTGTCCTCCTCCTTGCGCATGGAAACCGCAGCCTCCTACTCGCCCTCCAGTGCTCTGCGCGGGGAGCATCTGCTGGCCTCCTGCCCTAGATGGGCAATCCCTCCTGATGTGGCCCGGCTGGCCACACTGGTAGCAAGGGGGACTTGACTCTCGCCCTCAGTGGGTCCCTGCTGACGGCTGGGCGGGGGTTTGGTGCTAGCAGCTGGCCCCTGTCGGGGGCCCCCAAAGGCCACTGACGGCCCCGCAAAGCGTGACGGCTCTCCTGCAGGTGCCACGTGCCTCCTCTCTCGTCGGCCTTGTAAGAAGTCTGGCTGGTAAGGCCGCTTTCGCCCGCTGTCAGTGTCACGTGCGGACGGGTTGGTTTCTTCATACGTCATAGCTGCCTCCATCACCCTCGAGAACGTAGGTAGCTTCAGGGGTTTGACATACCCCTGAATAGCAGGCCGGAACCCCTCGGTGAACCTCCAAAGGCGCTCATCCTCGGTAGCCACGGCTGTTGCTGCGAAATGAGACAGCTCTAGGAAATGCATGTGGTACGCGCTCACGGTCATCGTCCCTTGGCGGAGAGTGTGGAACTCCCACCTCCTCTGGTCTTGCCATGTCTGGGGGAAGTATTGCTCGCAGAAGAGGGTGACGAACTAGTCCCAAGTCGGCTCGTCCCTCTCCTAACCTCTGACTGCCCTCCACCACCTGTGTGCCGCGCTCTCTAGCTGGTACGTGGCAAAGGCCACGCGGCACTCCATAGGGGGGCGAAGGGTGTCAAACACCTTCTTGATCTGCTTGAGCCAGTCCTCCGCCTCGGTCGGGTCCTCATCCCCCTTGAAAGAGGAGGGCTTCAGCCTCCGGAATTGCCCGAAAAGCTCATAGTGGCACTGAAGGGGAGACACTGGTACACCTCCCGGTAAAGAGGCCTCATGCTTAGAAGTGCCAGAGGAAGGTGGGGGTGGTGGAGGCCCACCCCCTCCCCCGTGTCCAGCGCCGTGTCCGTCTTGTTGTCCCACAGAGGACTCCCCCTTCGCAGCCCCAGGGAGAGGCGCTCGTGGAGGTGGGTTGAGTCCTCTCGCACGAAGTCCCGTATCAGCTGGGCGAGGTCCTAGGCCTGAATGCCCGGGAGCAGTGGCTGGTCCACTGAGGCGTCGGGCTCAACACCCCTGCCCCTCTGACCTCGTCCTCGGCTGCGTCCGCGGCTCGCCTTGCTACCTCCTCGTCGAGGCATCTCCTAGAAGGAAACGCAAACACGGAACAGAAAAGACGTCAATACTAATTGATATTCAACGAAGGAACCTTAAAACAGATGTCAAAAGGTACGTTGTGGTGGCTACTCTAGTTATAAGCACGTGAATTGGTTATTTTCCAGCCAATTGGTTCACTTCTCGGGACGACCTTGCTCTGATACCATCTTGTTACGACCCAATTCCCTAATCCCTATGAGACACGAGAATTGGACCGACTCGACTAATCCCAAGACCCAGTCATCCAACGCGAAAGTAACCAAAAAGCAGTAAAATAAACCACATTCACCATGCAAGTAACTAACAGTAATAAAAGTACAGCAGTAAAGAAAATAACTACTACAGTACACACCACCACAACAGTAGAGAATTGAAAATAGGTACAGAAATATGAAGTTTACAATAAAAGAGTAAAAATGTGTAACAGAATACTCACTACTACAGAAAAATGGGTACAACAAAGTACAACTATTGGGCTCTACTAGGCCCAGCACTCTCCGCAGCCGTAGGCTCTGGCTGCTCAACACCTGGTCCTGAAAAAGGTGACAAGTATGACACGTCAGCAAAACACTAAGTAGAGTGGCAACCAGCTAGCTAAGAAAAATAGTAAAGGTGGACAAGTAGCTGTTGTTTTTAATTTCTTTCTTTATTTATCTATTTACTCTTTCTTGGTTTATTTCTCAGGTCTTTCTCATGATCTCGAATGTTCCTCGTGGGAATGATCTTGATTGCAGTTTTTTCCGAAAAGTAGAAGTAGCACTTGGTGCTCTCCTGGCCGGGAGAGTCCCTTGTGGTGGTCCTACCCTCAGTCAACCACCCCAAGGTCGCTGACAGATGTAACGGTGACTACGACACCTGTGATAAACACACGGGTAGCTACCCCTCATTGGCACGCGGTCAGTCGTTTCCGTTAACGGGTGTGCCCAAAGCACAGCACGGAACCAGTATAGGGTAGAGCCCTCTCAGTAACAGGGGTCTAGCCCCTCCACAGTAACCAAACAGGGGTCTTGCCCCTCCACAGTCCACGCACTCTCGCTTGACTACCCTAGTTTGCCCAGTGGGCCTATCAAGTCGGTGTAGGACGGCTAGCTGAACCCCGGGTCCCGTGGGGTGGCTAGCTCCCTCCCTACACTAGTAGCTATCCCCGGTACGGTGTACACAAGAGCCAAAAGTCGGCACAAAGTGGCCAGACTTAACCCCGGGTCCCTAGGGCGGCTGGCTCCGCTTTGCACAAAGAGGTAACCTGTGCTTCTCTTGGTACTACGTACCTAAGAGACAACACACTTTCCCATTCACTTTTCTAGTTCCATTCCATTTATTTTCAGGAGTTCTACTCCAAATTCCCCGTAGGGTTCATGCTCATGTTTCTCAGGCCAAGCCATACTAGGTTTCATCATTTCAGGTTTATTCGCATATAGTACGTGTTTCCAATATTCAAACTTCTTTTCCTTTCCAATATATATACAAGCAGCTCATATTTAATTTCGACCAACAGAAATTACATGTAATAGTTACTAGCAACAGTACTCTATATTTCACAGGCAGCTGTTATCAAATTACAGGCAATTATCATTATTCTATCTACTTATCCAAGACTGCAAATCAGGCATTCAAGACATTCGTTTCAGTGTTTTTGTTCCTAGAATTCATGCCACACCCTAGGATCTATCATTCAATCTAGTTTTTAGGTCCTCGGATTCATGCCATACCCTAGGATCTATCATTCAGTCTAGTTTTCAGGTCCTAGGATTCATGGCATACCCTAGGATCTATCATTTATTTCAGATATGCATTAATGTTTGTAATTAACTAAGGGAAGGCACTCTACCCGCAAAATCGGGAGTAATGGGGGCGTGATCGGCAAGTTCACGTGCCTCCGCAACCCCCAAAGCCGCAACAGAACAAGGTCCTAACACAAGGATCAACCACAAGAAACCACTCAGAACAGGGTAAAAGTATTTCAAACAGGTAAAGGAACTTGTATGAAGACAAACAGAATCTTAAACGTGGAAATCGGACCTCGAACGGACCCTAAACGGGTCAAAAACGACAACTTTGACTCAAATCAGACGTCTGGAACATCTTCCCGACGTCTTAAAAAGGGGTCCAGGTCATACCTCACTCTACGCTGCTCCTCAAACATCCAGAGGTCCTGTTGAACTGTTTAGACCCAGCTCCAGACGTCCAACCACTTCTCCGGACATCTGGAGATGTTCTTCGCCGTCTGGTGACTCGCCTAGACATCTGAATCGCGTGGGAGGGCATGTCCCGTGCCTTCCCGAAGCGAAACCTGCACGCGTACGCAAAACTCCCTCAGCAAGGCACACGACAGGCTTCAGCAGAACGGCCTGCATGGCCGTATCCGCAAAAGGAAGGTATAGGCACAGTACGTACCTATCAGCCGTCTGGAGCTTCTTCCAAATGTCATTCGCATCGTCTGGATGTAGGTCCAGACGTCTAATTTTGGGAAAAATTCCAGAATCAGAAGCTCCTGCGTCTTCTTCCCGCTGCGCGCGGCCGAGCCGCGCTCGTTCGCCTGCTGCCCGAGCTACAGTAGGACCGGGGAAACCTCCCTAGCACTATGCTCCTCTGCGCGCACGCCGACCGGCCTCGAGCTACTCTGGCGAGCTCTCTCTCTCACGGCTCGCGTGCTCTCTCCTCTTCCCTCTCGCTGCACCTCTCCTCTTCGCCACTGCACCTGGCAGTAGCTGCTGCGCTCACTCTCGCTCTCGCGCTGGGGAAGGAGATGGATGGATGTGGGTGGCGTGAGGGAGAGGAGGATAAGAGTATTTGTAGGCATGGGGGGGGGGGGCGGATCTGCAGGTCGGCGAGGGGAGAGAAAAAGAAGAAGGCGGCGGATTTCAGTCTGCGTGCGGCACACGCACAGACTCGCGATCGTACGCACGCAAAAATTAATTTCCAGACGTCTGGGAAGGTATCCAAACATCTGACCAGACATCTGGACCAACTCCCAAATGTCTTAAAGTGTTTTGATACCTCGGGTCTTAACAGTTAATACTTTTTTGTTTATATTAAAATGGATGAGAAAATTGGGAGAAATCACTTGCGAGAGGACATAGGAGTGGAGAGATAATATAGGGCCGAGGTTAACTGGCAGGCTATCCCAACCTTCACCTAAACACGATTTAGTAAGGCAAATAAGTATTAGATTATTTCCCACTGTAGATATAGGATAACCCCCAAAAATAAGATAGTCATCCCTCTCCATAAACTAATACTAAGAGTTTGATCGCTTAGGTAAAGTAACTAATGTAACTCTTTTGCTTTGTGCAAGATTACACGCGAGTGATATAATTATCATTTATCTCAGTTAAAATTGATATATAATATTTTAAATGAATATATATATTAAAATAAAAAATTAGATCTCAAAGCACACTAAAATTGCTTATAAGTACATTGATTTTAATATTAGCAGAATATAATAAAAATAATTATATTGAATCATTTTCTACTTTTTATATTATCTTGTTTGAAACTAATTATCTAAATTTAATATTAACCAAAATGTATCTTATATATAAATTTAAAATATATTTAAATTAAAGACAATTGAAATTACTTATCCAAATTATTTAAATGATGTATATGCCCTAGGGATGTTAATGTAATATTATTACTATTTTATTTATTTATTTATTTTTTAGGGTTTGACTCTTAATTCTTTTGGGGAGAGGAATTTGTTGAGCAAGAAAAAAAAAATTGAGGGGAGTTGGTGATAGCAACAATTCACCGAAATCCGCAAATTCCGATTCCAAAAAAATCAAATCATTTCCTATACTTACAGAAATCCAAACCACCATCACAATGAAATCTAATACTACCATCGTAATTCAAATTCAACCACTGTCACAACCATCAAATCTTCACTCTCCCGCACCAATGATTGAGCTTGTTGAAGGTGTGCATTCGTTTCCGATGAGGTAGCACGTGCGTTCAAAATTTTTCACAAACTTAATTTAAACGATCGAAAATATTTCATCTCCTTCCCTTCCTCTGTCATTGATTCACACTTTAATAAGAAAAATTAAGTTACTTCGTAGCGTCGCGCACGACGATTACGCGAAGTTCGCATTATTTTGGGTGGCCAGTGAGGTGGAGGGAAGAGGGATCTGAATAGGTGTCGTTTTGTGTTGGAGGGAAGAGATTCGGAGGGGGAGGGGCGGTGGTGGGGGAGCGGGAAGTTGAAGAAGATGGGACCGTGGCCCCAGCACCCTTCGTTAATTAAAGAAAAATAAAAACAAAACACATTCATGTGGGGGGTTAGAGAAAGCCCTTTTCCTACGGTTGGGTTGCAGGCTTATTGGTGTTGAGGATTTAATAACCTTTCGTTTGAAATATATGTACGGGGCAACTACTTGCAATAATGTGCGTTGTTTATGGCCGGATTGAGTTTATTAAAATAATAATAATAATAATAATAATAAATAAATAAACTAAAGTTTTTGAAAGAAGATGTTGGGGGACGTTTGCTAAAATTTGATCTTTGTCTCCCGCACTAATTATCATACATAATCATGTACAAATGTTATGATATACATAATAAACTTTCGTTCATGAAAATTAAGGAGAGGATATAGATTAGTTTTTAAGAATTTTTGTGTGTCAAAAGTTAACTTAATTTCTTATTTAAATAGGTGACTTATGGAGGCATCCGATGAGAAATTTGAATCAAATTATGTTAATTGCCTGAGGTATGTTACTTTAAATTAAAATAATTGTTACGTATTAAGTGATGTTAGTATATGTAAATCAATTTATTGATATTATATGCCTACATTGATTATTGATTTCTTTTATTTTCTTTGATCATAAATTATACATCAATGTGCTACTATATGTATGTCAATATCAATTTTCACTCTTATCTTATCATATTTGAGTATTGTATTTATTTAGGTTATCTTAAACTTACTAGCAAGTAAATTATAATTTTTGATGTTATTTCTTAATTTAGTGAATTTAAAATAATCGAACAAATTATCAAATGAAAATAATTATTTAACATCACCCACCGTGAAGGAATAAATATTGTTATTTACTGGTCTAAGAGAGACCTATACCGGATACTGCAGATCACTTTGCTTATGATTACTTGCAGATAGGTTAACTCTACACTACTTTGGAATAGTGGGGACTAAAGAGGCAACCAACTTAGATTTGACGTGATATTGTATCAAGGTGATGAAAGATGGCCCCACAATTGATTTTTCTTATTTAAAATTATTTTCTAAAACTTTATAAGGGTAAGGTGGGTCCTATCCGAACTGGATGCCTGGATTCGATAAAGGGTATGAGTAAATACTATTTGATAATTTAGGGATGATATATGCTTGATTTTGATGGAATGTATTAATCAGTGGGCTATTGAAATTGTAAAAATTAAATTATTATAGCATTATTTGAAACTTAGATTCAATTAAAGAAGATAAATAAATTATTTATTCATTTATTTTGTATGTACATAATAGTGGTAATTGCGAGATTACCTTGATTTATTATCATATACTTAGTCGACTTTGTTGATTAACTCAATTGATTAAATAAATTTTTTATATCAAGTTGGTATAGATAATTAATGGAGGATAAGGACTACTTAACTTTTATGAAGCTTGAATTAAAGGCATCCATAGTAGATTTAGCTATATTTCTATTTGAATTACTATATCTAAACATTTTTTAGAATTATTATCTTCCTTAAGTATGGATGATATCAACTATTTACTTTATAGTGGATAAATTGTTTTATTTCTTCTTAATCATTTTTGTTAGCTTTAAATTTTGTTGCATTTGATTGATTGTGTCAATTATCACAGTCTTGGTTCTTGAAAAAAAGAATGAAAGGTAAAATAAGTTAGCCCCCTTATGTAATGAGAGGTTCGACAATTTGCTGCAAACATTAACGGCATGTTTATGATAAATGTTTTATGTTCAAATGACATCACATGAAATGGAAAATGTCATTGTTCCACGTTAGCTCTATAATTGCAAGTTAAGACTCTTCATGGCAATCATGAGATTGTGTTAACCATGGCTAACATGGCTTTCTTAGATCTCCTCAAGCGACTTCATCTTCTCAACTTGCATACCTTGATTGATAGCTAGCCTCCCCTTGTCGGCCATCCTTTTTAATTTGGTCTACCAAATGTTACGCAGTTGATCTTTCAGCTAGCATGGTCTTGTCTGATCATCAATACTTTCTCATTGAATGGAAGGATTTTTGAGCTCTTGCACCTCACCATAGAAGACTAACGTCATCTGGACGTTTAGTAGATAAACATTAAGAATGGCCTTTTTTCTTATACATATATATGCCCTGCACGTGATATCGATGTGATGGTAATTCCTCCTTCGTCACAAAGTATAAGGAGCCTAAATGAACGGAGGTATTAAGAAAACATCATAGTTGATATTCCAAATCCTACACCTTAAAATAGGTTGCTGCTTTTCCTGCTTGATCACATTTAGAACACAAAACAAACACACCATACTACCACCGTCCCAGATGATCATCCAAATGGAAAACTATCTTTATGTATGAGTAAAGATAATGGGACTTCACATGATAATCAAATCCCTCCTTATTAGATTTCACTTAATAAATAGGATGGAACTTCAGAGAGTTCCAAAGAGGACGGAAATTTTCATTCTCAGTTTATATTGAATTGTTGAAAATGTGTTGCGAAGGAAAATCACTTAATGTGATGTCAAACGATGCAAAAACATTTTCCAGCCTTGCAGCGATAGAATCGAAGCCATGGTCTCAAATTAAAATATTACCATCTTAAAAAATGTATCCTTTGGCCTTCCAAAAAAAAGGATAAAAAGGGGAAAGTCCACTACCATTCCAAAACTAGTTTGCCTTTTGTCGTATTTTAAAAAATATTTGTATAGGGTTTCCTTAAGTTTCTGTTTTGATTCAAATCACTCATTTTCCTGGTATTTTACGGGAAAACCCATTAAAGGTTAACAAAAGTCTCATAATTGTTTCCTTCACCATGCTTCCCTGACCATCTTGCTTGATATCCAATTGTGTAAATATATAAACTCAAATCAGCCGCAAATTGTCAATGTATATCTCAAAAAATATTCTATAGCAGTTTATTTCGTATATTTTTTTAGTGTTAGTGAAGGAAGGAGGAACATGCAGGTGCACATGACGAAGGAAAAAGAATAGGATATTCTTCTCAAACATTAATAGCTATTACCTTGAAAGAGCGAAGGTAGGGGTAATTTGATTCAAGTTTAAAACTTCAAAAGGTGAGATGATGCCCTTGTAAGTGGCAGTGGCGTGGGACAAATTATTTTGGGAATCATATCATGGGGACTAGTTGATTTTTCCTTAAAAAAAGATAGGGAAAAAAAAGGCAATCTAAACTTTGAACTCGGGGAATTTGCTTTTAATTCTCGATGTGCTCTCGTTGGACGATCCATATTTTATCCCATTGAATGGACAAGTAGGCCCACCTCTTTTGGGCTTTGGGAGATTCAAGAAGGGACGCATATTTATAGATAAAGAACCAAAAGTGGGGGGTCCATGCCCCAATCGATTTTGAATATTAATTAAAAAAATACCTTTTTTTTTCGTTTTGAAAATTTAACTTCCATTGAAAGCGAGGAATCCATTAGAAAAAGATGCAACTTACTAAGAATAGAGGAAGAAGAGATAAATCACTTCTTCTAAAGAGGGGAAGGATAGTCCCCAAAAGAAGGAAGAGATAAAATTACAACAAAAAATAAGAAAATAAAAATAAAACAACAAGAAGCAAGGAATGCATCCAATAGTAATAAAGTTCTAGTTGCACTCCATCCACATGATTGTAATAGGAGTAGCAACTCTATACTCGTAATTGACGACTGCAACACTAAGAGAAAGCCTTAGCAACCAGCTCGATCCATGCAAATGAAAAATTAGAGGAAATCGAGAATCGAAACAATTCGAATTAATAATTTCTCGACCGTATAAAGTTCAATGTCACACATGGTCCCTAATGATAGCAAAAGGTAGGTCACACTTGTGGAAGGCGAATCTTGAACATCACTCACTTATAAACTTTAGGTTGGACCCTCAAACACCCTAATTCTTCTACTGAGAACTTAATTTGACCCTCCCATATTCACAAAAATTGGAACTACCTTCTTGAGCTTGCTGGCAAATCTACTTACCATAGGATGCACCATAGAAGGTAGGTCAAAAGGTTAGAAGATTAAGGAAGATCCGTTATAATACACCACCGGAGGCAAGGACATTAAATATAATTCCCTCGATTCAGAAAGCTCACGACTTGTAGCTTAAACCACTCCCAGAAAACCTGAAGTTTGTTTTCCTTAGGCCTCATAATACACTTGTAGTCATCATTTCAATTACTATATCTGAGATGCAGGAGGGAGAATTGATTGAATGCCTAAAACGGCACAAGGAGGTCATTGCTGGGACTATAGCTGGCATCAAAGGAGTTGACTCAACTATTTGCATGCATCACATTTACACAAATGACTCTGTGAAACCCTTCTAAAATATGTAGAGACGGTTACACCTCAACATGCGGGAAGTGGTGAAGAATGAAATCTTAAAATAGTTGGATGCGGGGATAATCTACCCCATTTCTGATAATAAATGGGTCAATCCTATTCATGTGGTGCCTAAAAAGGTGGGAATCACAGTTGAGACAAATGAGAAAGGGGAGAAAGTCACCACTAGACCCATAATAGGCCAAAGGGTATGCATAGACTACCGTCGCCTTAAGATCGCTACCCAAAAAATCCACTTCCCTCTGTCATTTATTGATCAGATACTGGAGAGATTGGTGGGGAATAAATACTTATGTTTTCTCGATGGATATTCTAGGTACAATCAAATTGCCGCCTTTCCAAATGACGAGGAGCACACTACTTTCACAAGTCCTTATGGCACATTAACCTTTTGCTGGAAGCCATTTGGACTATGTAATGCTCCGGGACATTTTAGCGGTGTATGATGTCAATCTTTTCGGATATGATTGATGAGTTCATGAAGGTTTTCAAGGATGACTTTTCCATATACGGCTCGTTGTTTGAACACTATCTCTCGCATTTATAAAAAGCTCTCACCTCCTGCAAAAAGACAAGATTGGTGCTTAGCTGGGAGAAAAGCATTTTATCGTTGATCAGGAGATTTCGCTTGTCAGAAAAATTCATCATCGTAGAATTGTAAATCATGGTGGAAAAATCCCATATAAAAAATATATCAATGAAAACTAACCACGGTGGATTAGGTCATATCCACAGGGAGGAACATATACAATAAATTCATGAATACTTTCCCATTATATTAGCCTAATCATGTGCAAGACCCGTGCCCAAATTCGATGCGAAACGAGGTGAAAAGAAGAAGACACACAATAACTCAAGAATGCAATGATTATGTGTGCAATTTTACCTCCATAAAATAATCCACAATGGCATGCAATGTAATTAGACTTCAAGACATTAGGCTTCCTCTTCTAGGTCATGAAAGTGCTTGATGATATGGCATGCATTTATGTAGAGACCTAAGTCAATATATGAGGATATGAATGCATGGGAGAATAATGTGAAAGCTTAAGGGCAAGTGTGCAAAGTCACTCAAATAGTTTAATTCATCAAATAAAGCAATAGTATTTCGGCAATGGCATAATGTGTAAATTTCAATTGGCACTTGCACTATAGCAAAACAAATGATCTTCTCCCCTTCAGTGTGTGCGAAGAAGAGGTCGCGGTCGGGCGTGTGGAGCTCTGTGGAAGTCGAGGATGTGGAGAGCTTTGCGATGGTGGTGGTCATACGAAGGGAGGTGGCTGAAGCTCACCGAACGACGAGAAGCTCGTCGGCGGTGGGTTTGTCTGTGCATGCACGTGGATTGCAGTTAGCACAGCTGAGGGCTTGGTTAGGTTCGTGGCGTTGAGGTGAGACCGATGGCGTGGTCGAAGAGGAGAGTTGTGGCCGGTGGTGGCTTGATGTGCACACATCTAATTGGCCTAAAATGTCTATTTATGCATGTTCTTAGGTCTATAGAAGCATCATGCATTATAAATATTGCATAACATGCATCATCATGCATTTAGATTAGTTTGTACAAATTATAAGTTAATTTACCCATTTTGTGGCAAGGGGACAAGGTGATATCATTTTGGGGCATCGAATTGAAGATCCAACCGTACGGATCTGATCAGGGCCACAATTGAAATCTAACACCTTCGAGATGCCTCGATCAGACCTTCGTAGCATCAGATGTAGTCCGACAAAAATCATAGGTTAAGGGGCAAGGTGGTGCAAATCCGTACCTTAGATGACAAGTCAAACAGCATGGATGGGTTCAGACTGACAATCGTAGCCCAATGATGCAAAAATCAACCCAATCTGACATCCGTGGCACCATCTACATGTATTGGAAAATGGATAGCCCAGATGGGGCCATGTGGCACCAAGTAAGCCGCTCACAGCCATCGGCCTTCTTCTCCTACGTCTACACCCCTCAATCTTAGCCATTAGATTTCCGTCCAACGGCTGAGAGCGCATAGATGGATATGCGTAAATGCAACACAATCGCGTGCGTAGCGCAGTGGTAATGTGCTCAGAGTGAGGCAAATGCTGTGCGTTCGATCCGCGAAGAGGAGCGACATGCAAAATTGCGCTGTTCGATCGGCAATGAGCGGCAGCTGTATGGCTATGTAGTGCGCTTAGGTGCATCGAATGGAGGAGTGTGTGCACGCGCACAATGATGCATGATCAAACGTGCCATCGTACGCGGGCAAGCATAACGTATGAAGCTGAAGCACGTTTGCATGATCTAAGCTGTCCGATTGAACGATTGGACAATTTAGAGTGATTGGGTGCGATGAACGGCGCAACGACTGAAGGCGTGGAGGTGCTAATGTGACCGCGTGAGGTGTGTCTAATTAGCATGTAATGGTGGAGATGGAAGCACACATCTTCAATAACGCTTATCTACAATGACGCCGATAAACGTCACTAAAGGTCCTGATATTAATGTTAAAGCTTTGAAATGACCTTTTTGCTCCCATATCCTCAACTATAAAAGGACTACCCCTACCACACATTTCATCATCTCTTCTCTCTTCTCCCACCTCCTCCAAAGCTCTATGAGCTGGTCCCATACCCGGGATGCTCCACTAAAGCTAGAGTAAAATAATTTTCCCATCTTTTCACCCCTTCGTAGAGCATCTTGTGGTTGTCTTCTCGCCAACATTCGGAAAGCAGATCCCGCTACAACACCGTTGTTTAAGTGGCTTGATCGTGTTTTAATAGTCAGTTGCGTCGTAGTATAGGTGACCAAGCGTTGTTAACAAATAAAAATTTATTACTCGAAAACATAAGTATCCGAGGTTGAACACAGGAAGCAATTATAATTTATTCACTAATCTCAATAATGTAATTGAACACTTAATTACTCAAAACTTAATTCAGAATATATATGCATGAGTTTAAAAGTTAATTGTGGCAAAAATAGAGAAATTGGACTTCTGATTATGGGATCAGACGTCTTGAAAAGATATTTTCTCTCTTATTTCTTCTCCTGTCTACTTCTTGTTCTTCTTCTAACTTTCTTTCTCTGATTTTCCTCTTTTTCTTTTGTTCTTCTTTGGCTGTGTGCTTCTTCTTCCTTGTTTCTTCTCTGCAGCTCCTTTCTCTGCTCTTGCCTTTCTTCTTCCTTCTTATTTTCCTTTGTCTTCTGCCTTGCCTCTCTTCTGCAGTGTCTTTCTCCTTTTTTCCTACAGATCTTCTTCTTCTTCTTTCCTTGGCTCTGCTTCCCTTGGCTTCAGCTTTTCTTCTTCTTCTACTTCTGCTTGTCTTTCCCTTTCTTTCTTTCTTCTTCCTTCTTCAGCCTTAGCTCTCTGACTTCCTCTTCTCTTTGGCTTCACCTCTTCCTTCTGCCTTGTCTTTCCTTAGCTTTTTCCTCTGCCAGTCTTCCTTCTTTCTTTAGCCTTCCTTCCTTCTTCTTCCTTTTGCAGCCTTCCTTCTCCTTCTTCTTCCTTGCACAAATCGAAGAGCAAAAACCTACCCCTCTACCCACACCCGCGTCTCTCTCTCTATATATCACTCTTCAGTATGCTCTCCCAGAGCTGGGCAATCGGGTTGGGTCACGTGCCCGGGTCTAGGCGCACCGACGTGGGTGTAGTGTGCGAGGAGTTCTCGGTAGGATAGTCGGGTCTGGTTGCCAGGTCCGCGGGATCAATTCACGGACGAGGCGTGTATAGGTGGGGGACCTCACCCCATGTGTGTCTCGAGGCGAAGAGACTAAAACAAAAATTCAATTTATTACGCGCGCCTTACTCAAACATTTACAAGGTGGGACTAATGTCCCACCTGCTTTTGCTCGCATGCCTGCAGGAGTTCTTTCTTCCAATTGCTGTAGCTGTAGGACTCGCAGTGCTAATTGCCTGGACCGCTGACTGTGCGAGACTACCCCAAGCCTTCTGGACCTAGGACCCTGAAGTGCTTCAGCCTGGAGTAAGCTTGTGACCTTCTTGAGCCATTGCTAATGGCGGCTGGTGCTCAGATCATGCTAGACACAAAAGGGGCCTTGCAGCTTTATCTGTAACGACCCGATTCCCGAATCCCTACGAGACACGAGAATCGGACCGACTCGACTAATCCCAAGACCTAGTCGTCCAACGAGAAAGTAACCAAAAGAGAAGTAAAATAAACCACATTCAACATGTATATAACTAGCAGTAACAAAATACAGCAGCAAAGAAAAGAAATACTACAGTATACACCACCACAACAGTAGAGAAATAAACAGGTACATAAACATGAAGCTTATAGCGAAAAGAGTACAGGGGTAATAGAAACTACTCACTACAATAGCAAAAAGTATAGTGGGTACTACAAGTAAAACTACTGGGCTCCACTAGCCGCAGTGCCCTCTGCAGCCACTGACTTTGGCTGCACAACACCTGGTCCTGAAAAGGTAACAAGGGTGACACGTCTGCAAAACGCTGAGTAGAGTGGAAACTAAAAGCTAAAAGGAGAAGTAGAGTGGGCAATAGCTGTTATATTTTTACTTTCCTTCTTTATATTTCTCCATTTATTCACTGTTGATTTATTCCTCAGATCCTTCTCTTGATCTTGAATGTTCCTCGTGGGAACGATCTTGATTACAGTCTTTTCCAAAAAGTAGAAGTGACACGTGGTGCTCTCCTGGCCGGGAGAGTCCCCCGTGGTGGTCCTACCCTCAGTCAACCACCCCAAGGTCGTTGACAGACGTAACGGTGACTACGGCACGTGCGATAAACGCACGGATAGCTACCCCGCACTGGCACGCGGTCAGTCGTTTCCGTTAATGGGTGCGCCCAAAGCACAGCACGGAACCAGTATAGGGCAGAGCCTTCTCAGTAACAGGGGTCCAGCCCCTCCACAGTAACCAAACAGGGGTCTTACCCCTCCATAGTCTGCGCACCCTCTCCTGACTACCCTGGTTTGCCCAGTGGGCCTAACAAGTCGGTGTAGGAAGGCTAGCAGAACCCCGGGGCCTGTGGGGTAGCTAGTGCTCTCCCTACACTAGTAGCTCTCCCCAGTACGGTGTACATGGGGGCCACGAGTCGGTACAAAGTGGCCAGACCTAACCCCGGGTCCCTAGGGCGGCTGGCTCTCCTCTGCACTAAGAGGTAACAGGTGCTTTCCCTGGTACTACGTACCCAAGGGACAACAAACTTTCCCATTCACTTTTCCAACTCCATCCCATTTATTTCCAGGAGCTCTACTCCTAATTCCCCATAGGGTTCAAGCTCTTTTAACTCAGCCAATTTATGTTTCACAGTTCTGGCTTTACGTTCGTACAACCCATGTTTTCAAGCATATTTATTCATTCATAACAGGCAGCTGTTAACAAATTTTAAAGCAGTTATCATTTCCTTTCTACTTTTCCAAGACTGCAACGGTTGTATATTCAACTAGTTTTCCAGTCTTAGGATTCATGCCGTACCCTAGGATCTATCATTCAATCTAGTTTTCCAGTCCTAGGAATCATGCAATGCCCTAGGATCTATCATTCAATCTAATTTCTCAGTCCTAGGGTTCATGCATTGCCCTAGACTCTATTAATTGTTTCATAATTGTACAAATTTTTTCAAATAAATTAAAGAGCCACTCTACCAGCGAAACTGGGAGTATTGGGGGTGTGGTCAGCAATCCCGCGTGCCTCTGCAACCCCCAAGACTGCAATGGAATGGGGTCCTAACACAAGGATCGATCACAAGGAGTTTCTCAGAACAGTATACAATTACTGTAAACGGATAGAGGAATTAATTCTGGAAAGAACACAACTTGAAACGCGGAAAACGGACTCCGAACGGGCCCTAAACGGGTCAAAAACGACGAATCTATCCAAAATCAGACGTCTGGAACCTCTTCCAGATGTCTTAAAAGGTGGATCAGGTCGTACCTCAGTCTACGCAGTCCTTCAGACGTCCAGAAGCCCGCTGGAACGTTCGGCCTTGGTTTCTAGACGTCCGATTGTCATCCCGGACGTTTGGAGGTTCTCTCCGTCGTCTAGCACTGTAGCCACACGTCTAATTCACGTGGGATGGCGAGCCCTCGCGCCCTCCCGAGCAAAACCTGCGCACACACACACACCTGCTCTCAGCACGACGAAGCGCAGAAGAACGCGGCGGACGGTTGCATGGCCGTACATGCGTAAAAAGGAGAAGATAAGGAATATCGTACCTGTTAGACGTTTGGACCGTCCTCCAGACGTCTTCGGCGTTGTCTGGATGCAAGTACAAACGTCTGATTCTTGGAAATTTTCCCAGAATCAGGACCTGGTTCGCTCTCCGCCTGCGACGCACGGCCGCGCCGCGCCCCGTCCGCTTGCTGCCCAAGCTGTAGCAGCCCCTCTGCGACACCCCAGGCCCGCTGCTCCCCCGCTGGCCGGCTCTAGCTGCCCCGGCAAGCTCGCACTCTTGCTGTCGAGCTTCTTCCTTCCTCTCGCAACACTCCTTCTCGCACGCTCGCCGCGGCCTCTGCTGCCACAGCCGCTCACTCTCTAGCTTGCACTCTCGCTGGCAGGGAGGAGAAGAGGAAGGCGGAGGAGTGAGGGTGAGGGAGAGAGCGAGGGTATATAAAGGCAGTGCGGGGAGAGAGAGAAGAGAAACGGCGCATCTGCAAGGAGAGAGAGGAAAAAGAAGAACGAAGGCAGTGGGTGCAGTCTACGTGCGCACGCGGGCAGACGCAACCCCGTACATTGAAAAAATTTATTACCAGACGTCTGGGCCACTTCCCAGACGTGTTAAAATACGTCCGAAGCTCACGTTCGTAACAATATAACAAACTCAAAGGAAGTTTCGTCCCCGAAACTTACGCTAACTAGGGTGCGGGAAAGATCAATATATATATATAACAAACTCAAAGAGGACCGAAGCCGGTCTGAAAAGTCGTACCCACGAAAAGCTTCGGGTACCGCTCCCGCATTTCTGCCTCAGGCTCCCAGGTAGCCTCCTCGTACCGCTGGCTCCTCCACAAAACCTTCACCACGGGTACTTGCTTTCGTCTCAGACTGCGGACGGCTCTGTCAAGAACCTGCACTGGCCGCTCGGGGTAGGTCAGGTCGTCGCTCACGTCGACTCTCTCGTGACTCAGGATGTGACTGGGATCGGCGACGTACTTCCTGAGGTTGGACACGTGGAACACGTCGTGCACATTAGAAAGCTTGAGGAGGGAGGGCAAGTCTGTAAGCAACGGGTCCAACCCGCTCCAGGACCTCAAAGGGCCCCACGAATCTCGGCATGAGCTTCCCTCTGACCCCAAACCGCTGCAGGCCCTTCATGGGTGAAACACGAAGGAAGACGTGGTCCCCAACCTTGAACTGCACCTCTTTGCGTCTCTGATCTGCGTTGCTCTTCTGCCTGCTCCTGACAGTGCGGAGTCGCTTGTGAATCTGTTCGAGTGATAACTGTTGTTGTATGCAAACTCCGCCAAGGGCAAGTGCTCCTCCCAAGGGCCCTTCCAGTCCAGTACACAGGCACGCAAAAGGCTCTCAAGTGTCTATATCGTGCACTTAGACTGTCCGTCCGTCTGGGGGTGGTAAGCTGTACTGAATCTCAACCGCGTCCCCAGGGTCTGCTGAAACTCAGCCCAAAACTGGGACGTAAAGCGGGTATCCCGGTCGGATACGATCTCCCGCGGAACTCCGTGTAGACGTACCACATCACGGATATGCCTCTCTGCCAACTGTGCTGGTCCCAAAGTGACTCGGATCGGCAAGAATCGCGCTGTCTTCGTCAATCTATCAACGATTACCCAGACTGCGTCGTGTCCTCACTGGGTAACAGGTAATCCCACCACCAAGTCCATGGTGATGCCCTCCCACTTCCACTCTGGCACTAGAAGCGACTGTAGCGGCCTTGTAGGCCTCTGATGCTCAGCTTTCACCTGCTGGCACACTAAACTCTGTTGTACGAATTCACCCACATCTCGCTTCATCCCCTTCCACCAAAACTTGCATCTCAAGTCATGGTACATCTTCGTGTTTCCGGGATGTACGGTGAATCTAGAACCGTGTGCCTCAATCAGGAGCTCTCTCGACAGCTTCTCGTCTCTGGGAACGCACAGACGTCCCCTCAGGCGCAGCACCTGGTCTGTGAAAAAGAAGTCCCCCAGGTCTCCTGACAGTACTCTGTCGCGCAAGGACTGCAAGTACGGGTCAGCCATCTGTCCTGTGATGATGCGGTCTATCAGCTTTGGCCTCGTCTGTCGTGTCACAGCCACTGCCCCACAGTGCCCCCATAACTCTAGGAGTTGCCAACTGCCCATCTCCTCCAAAAGGCTCCAACTTTGCACTTGTAAACTGGCCAAGTGTGCGGGCGCCTTCCGGCTCAAGGCGTCAACCACCACGTTAGCCTTTTCCGGGTGGTAGGAAATGCTGCAGTCATAGTCCTTCAGGAGCTCCAACCAACGTCTCTGTCTCATGTTGAGCTCCTTCTGATCAAATAGGTATCTGAGGCTTTTGTGATCTATAAAAATCTCGAAGGTCTCACCATACAAGTAGTGCCTCCAGGTCTTCAGCGCGAAGACAACAGCTGCCAGCTCCAGGTCGTGGGTAGGGTAGCTATGCTTATGGGGCTTTAGTTGCCGCGAAGCGTAAGCGACAACGTGACCCCTCTACATGAGCACACCCCCTAACCCCTGCAAGGAGGAGTCCGTGTACACAACGAACCTGCCACTACTGTCAGGGATGGTGAGCATGGGAGCCGAAGTCAGCCTCTCCTTCAGCTCCTGAAAACACGCCTCACAGGCGTCTGTCCAAGTGAAGGGCATGTCCTTCTGGGTGTGGAAAGCTGTCTTGGAGACGTATGCCTCCCTGATCCTCAACTGGTGGTATCCCGACCTTAAGTCGATCTTGGAGAATACCGTGGCACCTCGCAGCTGGTCAAACAAGTCGTCGATCCTCGGCAGTGGATATCTGTTCTGGACAGTGACCCTATTCAGCTATCGGTAGTCCACACAAGGCGTAGGGTACCATCCTTCTTTTTTTACAAATAGTACCGGGGCTCCCCATGGAGACGCACTGGGCCTCACAAAGCCCTCACACCCCTGGCTCAAAAGTCTCGCCGCCCGAAGTGCCGAAATGCCCCTGAAGCCTCCGTCCACTGGTTGACGTGGAACTCGAAAGAAGGCAACTCCGGTATGGAGAAGACGATCTTCCCCTCAAAACAGTCCACCAAAGCGTGGTAAGCGGACAGCTAGTCCATCCCCAGAATTATGCCAAAGTCCTCCATCCGTATCGTAATCAAGTCAGCGGGAAGGCTATGTCCCCCAATACTGACCTCGCAACCCGTGTACACCCCTCAGCTACAAACAACTGACCACCTAGATTTCTAATTACCACTAATTCCCTAATGGAGTGCTATCGGACTCCATATTAGCAACAACTCATGTGGCAAGACTGTACATCGTACCGGAATGCAGGAATTTCATACTCTAAAAAGACCAAACCTTGTAACCATACCTGTCATCATATAGACTGAAGCTATGATGTCTCCGTGAGTCATGACATTACGACACTCCTCGGTACTGGGGGTGGACAAAACAGGTAAGCCCGGGGCGGAGCTAGTGACAATGGGCCGGCATCCTCCTCATGGCGGCTGTCCTCCCTCAGGTACCTCGAACCCACGACCACCCGACTGGCCCTCAATGCTCGAAGCAGTGAGCGTCTGCTGTGCCCCAGTCCTAGACGGGCAGTCCCTCCTGAAATGGCCCGGCTGGCCACACTGGTAGCAAAGGGGAACTCGATGCCTCCTCTCGGTGGGTCCCTACTGGTGACTGGGCGGGGGGCCAGTGCTAGCAGCTGGCCCCTGTCGAGGGCCTCCAAAGGTCATTGATAGCTCTGCAAAATGTGACTGCTCTCCTGCGGACGCCACGTGCCTCCATTGAGCTCTCCTAACCCACCTAGTGTGATGGCGGAAATCTCGTTCCACGACTAACTCCCCTGTCGTACCCTCGGAAGGGAGATGAGGGGGCGGCGAAGTGGGTGAAAGCTGAAGTTCTTCTCGAACCACCTCTCGAATCAGATGGACGAGGTCCGGAGATGGTATGCTCAGGAGAAGAGGAGGGGTAGTATGTACTCTAAGCTCGACACATCTGTCCCTCGGTCCTTGACCTTGGCTGCGCCTGCGCCCACCCTCCTGGCTCCACGTCGAGGCATCTCCTGCAAGGAAATGCAAAATCGGAACAGAAAAGACGTCACTACGAATCGATATCTAACGGAGAAGTCTAAGAACAAATGTCAAAAGAAACATTGTGGTGGCTACTCTAGTTATAGATACGTGAATTGGTTATTTTCCAGTTAGTTGGTTCACTTTTCGGGATGACCTTGCTCTGATACCATCTTGTAACGACCCGATTCCCGAATCCCTACGAGACACGAGAATCAGACCGACTCGACTAATCCCAAGACCCAGTCGTCTAACGAGAAAGTAACCAAAAGAGCAGTAAAATAAACCACATTCAACATGTATATAACTAGCAGTAACAAAATACAGCAGCAAAGAAAAGAAATACTACAGTATACACCACCACAACAGTAGAGAAATAAACAGGTACATAAACATGAAGCTTACAGCGAAAAAAGAATACGGGTAATGAAAAATGGTGGCCAGAGATAACTAGGTTTTATTATAGCGTTGTAGTATAGGCAGTTATTGCCATCATTTCAAATATATAATTTTTTTACTCTGAAAATAAAGAGTTCCCGAGGTCGAACTCAGGGAGCAAGTTGTATTCTATGGGTACAAATTCTTATTACAAAAGTAAAGAGAGAGAGAGAGGGAGAGAGATGAAAATTTGGCTTCTTGTTCTCTTCTTTCTTCCTCTTTGTTTTCTCTTCTCTTTGGCTTTTGGTTTCTTCTTCTTTGTTTATCTCCTTGTGGTCTTCTTCTTCTGCCTTCTGTTCTTCAGATCTTCTTTTTACTTCTTTCTTCTGATCTCCTTCTCGTGCTCTTCGTCTGCTTTTGCTGTCAGGACGTCGTCTCTCCTTCTTTCTTCTTTCTGTCTTCTTTATCTGCAGCAGTGGTGATGTTCTTCTTCTTTCTTTTCTGCCTTCAGAGCGTCGTCTGATTTTTCGCTCAGACGACTTATGTCGCCGCTGCTACAGTGCCGCTCGGTGCTCCTTCCTTCAGTCTTCGTCAGCCTTCTTCTTTGCCTCACTTGTCTTCTTCTTCTTTGCTTTCTCCTTCCTCTTTGCTTCGACCTGGCTGCTCTTCTTCCTTCAGTCTTCTTCTTCTTCTCTTCAGCCCTTCCGCAGTCCCTTCACCTATGCCTGCACACTCAAAGTTCCAATCAGAGACGGCAAAACCTACTCTACCCTCCCCCCCCCCCCCCCGCGTTTCTCTCTCACAGAAGCCGTTTTTAGGAAAGCTCTCCTAGAGCTGCCGGGTAGTCGGGTACGGGTCGCGCCCGGGTCCAGCCCCACCGGCGTGCGTGGTGGGCGAGGAGTGCCAGACAAGTCGGGTCGGGTCGGCCGGATCCGCGTGATGAGCTCGCGGATGGGCCCGGTGAGATGGTGTGAGAGGGACCTCACCCCGTGTGCTGAGGCGATAAGCCTCCAGCACGTTTTCAATTTGTATCGCTGCGCCGCTCCAGATCCTTCCGAGGTGGGACTAAATGTCCCACCCCAATTTGGTGCCTGCGCGGAGGAACCGGCTGGTAACTGCGGCTTTACGCGAGGTCCTCGCCCCTGCTGCAAACCTGGGGCTCTTCGCGAAGACACCCCACGCAACCCGGGAGCCTGATCTGGGCGTAGCGAGGCTGCAGCTGCAGGCGGAGGCAGCTCCTTCTGCACAGTAATGGCGGCGGAGGACGGGTGACCTGTTCACAGCAAAACGGCCTCTCGGCCTAATCAGAAGGTACCGGGAGCTTCGCCAGAGTGCGGCGAAGCTCGTGCGGGTGGTGGCGAGGCGTGGGGCGGCGTGCAAGGGCTGCCCTAGGTCGGACTGTGGGTTGGGAAGTGGGTGTGTTTGGTGGATTTGCAGAGGTCGGGTGGCGGGAATTGGAAGGGCGGAAATGGATCAGGGTGAGGAGGCGGAGATTATGTGCAGGTCGGCGAGCCGTGTGGGGTGCTGGAGTGATGGGAGCGGGTCACCGGAGTGTGGCCGGAGGTGGAGAAGGTGAGGGCGATTGGTCGGAATCGAGGGCGACAGTAAGGGTTTAAAGTGAGGAAAAGGAAGAGGGGAGAAAGGTGAGAAGTTATACCTACTTAACAGGACAAGGAGGGGCCGGAACAGGCGACAGTCGTATCGACTGTCGCCGGAGAAGAAGCTGCCCAGAGGAAGGAGCGACGGTGAGGAGAGGGCTGGAGAGGCGCGTGCTGGGTGCGGCGCGGCGCGGGAAGAGCAGGGGAGGGCAGCCCTGCTGCTGGTAGTGTGGCAGAACGACGAGGAGGAGGAGGGAAAAAACGTCGGAGCTGGAGGGCTTCCTGTCGGAGTGGGGAGAGAGTGAAAAGAGGGTGTTTCACCGTCAGGACCGAGCTGGGAAGAACGGTGGAGCGACGGGGGTATTTATAGGGGTCGAACCAGAGAGGAGGGCGGAGGGAGACGACATGTCTCCCTCGCCGGAGGACACCGGAGGAAGGAGACCCATACCGTACGTGCATTCGCACGGCCAGTGTGGTAGGTTGCAGCGACCAGGAGGTGTTCCTGCGACGGCTGACGACGCAGGGCATCCCCATTTGACCTGGCAGGCCCTCCCCCTTCCTCTGCGCGGCGCCATGCTCCGCGCAAGGTCGCCGGAGCATGGTGCTGGCAGGTTTTGCAGGGAGGACCTGAATGTAAAGAACGAAGAAGAGTTAGGAGCCAAAATGCGAGGGTTCAAAAGTTGAGGGGCAAAAAGTAAATAGATGAGGACCAAAATGTAAAGTTGGTCAAGAAGGTTTCTTCTTAGGCTCAAGTTTTTATACGTGACTAATTAGGACCTAAGGATTCTGATGGTGAATTTTATTTCTAGATAAAACCTTGTTTGATTGGTCAATTTACGCAAAAATCCAAATTAAATTATTAATTGGGCATGGTTCTCAATGTAGGTCAAAATGGGTTCCGAAGGTCAAATTGAAGGTTCTAAACCCTAGAGATTTTTTTTCTATGAATTTTAGAGGGTTTATTCTATTTTTACTTTGCCTCGAACCTCATGAATTGAAGTGAGTTTGTTTTAAGGTTACAGATTATCATTTAGTTCCTTGGAATTGCTGTAGCCCTTATCAGATCATCCCACTTTCCTTCTTATTCGATTTGTTTGACCTATGTTTGGACCCTGTATGCAGATTATACTGGTAAAATTGCATTTTTACCTCTTATGACTTGTTTTCTCCTTAAACTCAGAATTCTCTGAGTTAAGCCTTTCCTTGAGTTATGTAGGAGCTTTTATCCTTTGTATTAGGTCAAAATGAGCTAGTTATGGCTCATGATGAGGTTCTCATCAGGTAACAGAAACTACTCACTACAACAGCAAAAAGTATAGTGGGTACTACAAGTAAAACTACTGGGCTCCACTAGGCCCAGCGCCCTCTGCAGCCGCTGACTCTGGCTGCTCAACACCTAGTCCTGAAAAGGTAACAAGGGTGACACGTCAGCAAAACGCTGAGTAGAGTGGCAACTAAAAGCTAAAAGGAGCAGTAGAGTGGGCAGTAGCTGTTATATTTTTACTTTCCTTCTTTATATTTCTCCATTTATTCACTATTGATTTATTCCTCAGATCCTTCTCTTGATCTTGAATGTTCCTCATGGGAACGATCTTGATTACAGTCTTTTCCAAAAAGTAGAAGTGACACGTGGTGCTCTCCTGGCCGGGAGAGTCCCCCGTGGTGGTCCTACCCTCAGTCAACCACCCCAAGGTCGCTGACGGACGTAACGGTGACTACGGCACGCACGATAAACGCATGGGTAGCTACCTCGCATTGGCACGCGGTCAGTCGTTTCCGTTAACAGGTACGTCCAAAGCACAGCACGGAACCAGTATAGGGTAGAGCCTTCTCAGTAACAGGGGTCCAGCCCCTCCACAGTAACCAAACAGGGGTCTTACCCTTCCACAGTCCGCGCACCCTCGCCTGACTACCCTGGTTTGCCCAGTGGGCCTAACAAGTTGGTGTAGGAAGGCTAGCAGTACCTCGGGGCCCGTGGGGTAGCTAGTGCTCTCCCTACGCTAGTAGCTCTCCCCGGTACGGTGTGCATGAGGGCCAAGAGTCGGTACAAAGTGGCTAGACCTAACCCCGGGTCCCTAGGGCGGCTGGCTCTCCTCTGCACTAAGAGGTAACAGGTGCTTTCCCTGGTACTACGTACCCAAGGGACAACAAACTTTCCCATTCACTTTTCCAACTCCATCCCATTTATTTCCAGGAGCTCTACTCCTAATTCCCCATAGGGTTCAAGCTCTTTTAACTCAGCCAATTTAGGTTTCACAGTTCTGGCTTTACGTTCATACAACCCATGTTTTCAAGAATATTTATTCATTCATAATAGGCAGCTGTTAACAAATTTTCAAGCAGTTATCATTTCCTTTCTACTTTTCCAAGACTGCAATGGTTGTATATTCAACTAGTTTTCCAGTCCTAGGATTCATGCCGTACCCTAGGATCTATCATTCAATCTAGTTTTTCAGTCCTAGGATTCATGCAATGCCCTAGGATCTATCATTCAATCTAATTTCTGTCCTTGGGTTCATGCAATGCCCTAGACTCTACTAATTGTTTCATAATTGTACAAATTTTGTCAAATAAATTAAAGGGCCACTCTACTAGCGAAACCGGGAGTACTGGGGGCGTGGTCGGCAATCCCGCGCGCCTCCGCAACCCCCAAGAATGCAACGGAATGGGGTCCTAACACAAGGATCAATCACAAGGAGTTTCTTAGAATAGTATACAATTACTGTAAACGGATAGAGGAATTAATTCTGGAAAGAACGCAACTCGAAACGCGGAAAACGGACTCCGAACGGGCCCTAAACGGGTCAAAAACGACGAATCTGTCCAAAATCAGACGTCTGGAACCTCTTCCAGACGTCTTAAAAGGTGGATCAGGTCGTACCTCAGTCTGCGCAGTCCTTCAGACGTCCAGAAGCCCGCTGGAACGTCTGGCCTTGGTTTCCAGACATCCGATTGTCATCCCGGACGTCTGGAGGTTCTCTCCATCGTTTGGCACTGTAGCCACACGTCTAATTCACGTGGGATGGTGGGCCTTCGCGCCCTCCCAAGCAGAACCTGCGCACACACACACACTTGCTCTCAGCACGACGGAGCGCAAAAGAACGCGGCGGACGGCTGCATGGCCGTACACGCGTAAAAAGGAGAAGATAAGGAATATCGTACCTGTCAGACGTCTGGACCGTCCTCCAGACGTCTTCGGCGTCGTCTGGATGCAAGTACAGATGTCTGATTCTGGGAAATTTTCCCAGAATCAGGACCTGGTTCGCTCTCCGCCCGCGACGCACGGCCGTGCCGCGCCCCGTCCACCTGCTGCCCGAGCTGCAGCAGCCCCTCCGCGACACTCCACGCCCGCTGCTCCCCCACTGGATGGCTCTAGCTGCCCCGGCAAGCTCGCGGCCACGCTCGCACGCTCTCCCTCACCCACACCCGGCCTGAGGCGGTAGGTAGTGGGCCACGGAGCAACCTAGGTGTGCGTGCCTAGGTCGCTCTATGGCTGGGTTTATGTGTCAGGTTGGGGGGCATTTGTGGTGGTGTAGGTGGTCTGTGAGTGGGTGGATGATACTCAGTGGAGTGTGGTGGAGGTTGTGGGGTTGGTGGCGAGACGTGTGGAGTTGTGGAATGACGGGTGTGTCTCGTCGGAGGTCGACCAGAGATGGGGACGATGGCGGTGGACAGTGGCGATCGAGGGGTGTTTTGTGAAATAGGTTGAGGGGAATTGAAGAGGGGATAGAGACGAGTTGTTCTAATCGAATTAAGTGGATGAAGGGGGAGAGAGGGTGGCTGGCAGTACCTGTTGTCACCGGAGAAGAAGGCGTCCAGTGGAAGAAGACTGCGGCGACGACGGGGTTAGGGATGCTCGTGCGGGTGTTGCGCAATGCGGAGGAGGATGGTGAGGACAGCTCTGCCACTTGTATTGTGGCAGAGCAACGAGAAAGAGGAGGAGGCTCGGCGGAGCTCGCTAGACCACTTGGCCGGAGGAGAAGAAGAGGAAATCGAGTGGATCTATGGCCAAGTCGAGCTGAGGAGGTGCGGCTAGGGTTGGTGGTCATTTTATAGTCGCTGGCAGGGACTCCTATGCTTGGAAGACAAGCCTTTGAGCATAAGAGACCTCGCTGGAGATGGAATCAGTTAGAGACCCAAATCTCTCGTGCGTTCTGAGAGATTTGGTGCAAATCAGAGAGTAGGATCACACTCAGATGGAAGGGAATTCCTCAGAGAATCTCCTTTCCAAATTTGGGAGGAGATCTCTGAGGAATCAGGGAGTATTCCCCCTCCATTCCTCGCCGGAGTAGGATTTCTCCCCATTAATGGTGGAGGGACCTATTTGTAAGAGTGGCAAGGAAGTTAGGGGGTCTGTGCAATGGTTTTCAAAAGATAGGGACCAAAATGTAATTGGGTGTACTAATTTGCAAAGTAGGTCAAGATGACCTCCCCTTAGGTCCAAATTTTGGTACAAACCTAATTTTGACCTAAGGAATCCAATGGTGAAGTTGGATTTTAGGTTTGGCCATGTTTGATTGGATATTTTGCATAAAAACCTAAATTAGGTCAATTGATGAGCTAGGACCCCAATCTAGGTCAGTTCCAAAGGCCAATTTGAAGGTTCTAAACCTTAGGGTATATTTTTCCATGAATTTTAAAGGATTTAGTTGATTTTTAACCTAACCATAACCTTGTTGAATTAAGCGGGTTTGTTTTAGGGTTACAGAATGTCATTTAATTCCTAGATTGCACATGAACCCATTTCTGACTGAACCAACCCACTTTTTATCTTATTTAGACCATTTGACCTATGTTTTGCCTTTGAGAAATCCCGTTTATGTACTGCAATGGTAAAATTATAATTTTAACCTTTATTTCATATCTTCTTCTTAGAACACTTATTCCTTGAATTAGGTCCTTCTCTAGGTTATGTAGGAGCTCTTATTCCCTTTCTTAGGTCAAAATGAGCTAGTTAGGGCTCATGATGAGGCTCTCATAAATCGCCCTATTCCATCCTCCATTCTCTATCTCCATTCTCCCTCGTCCAGCATCTCACCACCCTCTTCGAGATGCTCTGTCAATGTGGCTCATCCTCCAAGCAGCCATCGAGGAGGAATTTCTCATCCCTCTCTTTTTACCACTTTCTAGCCTAGATTTCCAACTTTCTAGTTGTAGAAATTTGTTGTAATGAACATACTTCTTTGGTTATGAAATATTGGTTCACTCTTTTTCTCTTTTTCTCTGTATTATTTTCTCTCTATTTCTATTATATTTTCTTTAAGTAGAATAGCTAGCATAGATTAATTTCAACCAGCTAATCTGCTTTGTGAAAAATAATTCCAAACACAAGTTTTGATCAAACGTTTGCCTCCCTGTGTTTGACCTGGGACTCACCAGAGTTTCGGTTATAAATTTTATTGATAGTAGCTTTTATGCAACTACAACGATGGGTTTTTAACTCAATCTTTTCACATAGAAAATCTCATGCATCATGGCTGCTGGGCGGCGATGGCTTTAGGTTCTTCTTTGGGGCTATTGGTGGTGACAGAGGTTGAAGATGAAGCTGCTGCTGCATGTAAGGGGAGCGATCATGGATGGAGTTGCTCCTCTGAGCACTATTGTACGTAGAGTTGACGTGAAGAGGTAGTGTGTGAGTGCAGCGAAGGTCAATGGCAGCAAGGAGAAGGTAGCCGGTCGTGGGTGCTGATGGGTTACTCCAGGTGCATCAGAGGTTGAAGATGAAGAAGAGGCTGGGCATGAGGGCAGCTGTAGGCACGCAGTCTGTGGCTGCGGGAGGGGCTTGGGCATGCATGCGCACACGAGGTGGTGCGCAAGGTGGCTGATGCGAGAGAAGTGATGATAACATCATCATGAGCCATAACTATTTTTAATTAGACAATAGTAATTAACAAATGCTTCTACATAGTCGCCTAAGTGTCATAATTCCCTACACATCCATTATGAAAGGAATACATTAAATCAGGGTTAATTTTACAGTTTTAACATCATATAATGAAAGTAGAGTAACCACGGGGTTTTCCAAGGGTTAATATAAGGTCTAATGAGCATTAAAGTATAATAAGATGGTCCACACCGACAGAAACAGGGCTTCGCACATTTTGAGAACCAATACAGCATCCAAATTCCTAATTTCTGATTCGCTTAAATTACTGAGGTTCTGGTCAAGATAAAATTCATGTAATTCTCCTAAAATTCATAGAAAATATTCCTTGAGGTTTGGTAAACATGGTTTGATCTTTGGAGCCTATTTTGACTTTAAACAGAGTCATGGACATAGTTCTGCCTTAATTTGGGTTTCTACGCAAATTGCGCAATCAAACTTGGTAAAACTCAAATCCAAACTCACCACTAGATTCCTTGGGTCCAAATTAGGTTTGTACCAAAATTTGGGCTCAACCAGAGTCCATCTTGACCTAGTTTGCATTTTAGTCCAGTCAGACTCTTTCTCTCTCAATTAACCCCTCAGCTTTTGAAGTCCTTGCAGAATGATCCCTAAGTTATTTGTATCCTTTGCAAGAAGGTCCCTGCCTCCACTGATGGTCAACCGACCTCCAGGAAACCTTTGACAAAGCCTAAACCTACTCAAATCTTCATCAAATCCCACTAAATTTGGTGGCAATGATGTTCACACTGTGGAGAATCCATTGGGACAGATCTTGGCTCTTGATTCACCCTAGGAATCTCGTGTGAACGCACGAGATTCATGGGTTCTTCTTGACTCTTAATGAAGCCAATTAGGCTTGTTTCATATTTAGAACTTGCTCCGAAGCTCTATAAAAGCTTCATCATTGCAAAGCCTAACTCCTTAGCTCAGTTCAGGCCTCAATTCTTCAAATATCTCCCTCTTCGGCTGCCTCCGCCACAGCTCTAGCGAGTCTCCTCCAACCCCCTTTGTCACCCTATGCCACATACTATAGGCAGAGGGATCGTCTCCATCTCCTTCTTCCGCTTCTCGCGACACTGGCAGAAGCCCTCCATACCCTCTTCTTCCTTGTCGCCCCTTCCACCGGAGGATTCATCATCTCCGACACTGGCCAATCACAGTCGACGCCTCCCTCGCCCTTTCGTCCAGAAATTTAGGTCCTATCTTCTTCCACTTCTTCTTCTTAATCTCCCTAACCTATTCCTTTCCTATTTCGACTAACAACTCGCCCTCAACAGCACCTTCTTCCTCCGCTCCAGCCAAAATTCTAGCGAGGCCTCCCTAACTCCGCAAAACACCAAACACCTTGTTAACACTTCCAAAAGCTCTGCTATCCCTTGCCCACCAAAACCCTCAAGAAATTGAGGGGATTGGCTTCTCAAACTGCCCACCGAACTCGAGCTCCATCGCACGTCTTCCCCGACTTTGCTTGACCACCACATTCACTCCCATGCAACGAGGACACTACCATCACCTTTGTCATCCTCAGGTGAACCTCTTGAGATGTTTTGTCACAGTCGTGCGGCCTTATTCCTTGTTGCAGGTACTCGTCGTCACTCGCTGTTGCCACCATCGTTTTCAACCTAGTTTGCAGTGCTCCGACAAAGTTCAAAGCTCAATTCCTATCCCAAGTGCTACGGAATGCCTCCGCGATACAATCCAGGTTACCAATTGGAGAGAAACGCCTCACCAACAGCTGCAATCAACGCAAGTTCACTTGCTGCAGCGCGCGTGGAAAAGAGGAGGTTGAATAGTCCCACCTTGTGAGCAGACAAACGGCCGATGCGGTATATCACTATTTTGTGAATCCATCTGTTCGCCCAAGCACACGGTGGTCGGGTCCCCGCTTCACTTGCTCGAGCACCCCTCGCCCGCGACACATGCCCGCAGGTTTGCTAAATCTCAACATCCGTTAACTCGATTACCCGAACCTATACTCGGGTTTCAGAGAGAAGAAAGGAGACAATTTGTGAGAGGAGGGGGGTGGGTTTTGCTCTCTGAGGAGATCAGCCTTGTGCTGAAGGATGACTAAGTGTTTGCCATGAGCTTGTGAGAGAAGCCTTAGTCTCTGAAGGCTTGAGGAAGGGAAGCCTCTGAAGGAGAAGGCTTTGAAAAGCTTGCCCTTGTGTGTGCCTTCTGTGAGGCACTGTGCTATGCTCTGTTAAGTCGTCTGATATAACTTGGGCAATGTCCGTTCTGATTTGATACTGGCACTGTTGGATTATTTAAGTACTAAGTTAACATTGATTATTTGATTGAAGGTACTGTTGAATTATTTGAGTAACTTGAGTATGAGATATATGCTTAATTAAGATGAATAATTAGTGATTCAAATCATTATTATTTTATTTTTCTATTCTTTTTGTCTCATGATCTTTTGAATATCAACCTGATCAGTTTCATTCATTGAATATCTATTAATTGTGTTTATCTATTTTAAATGAAGATTAATGTGTGAATTCCATATTTGCTTCTTACGAACGACCTCAGACTCCACTTTAGATTCTGAGTTTATAAATTTAAATGTTTGTTGTGTGATTTTATCGATTATACTACAACGCATACATTTCTTAACACCCGACGAAACCATAGCAACATGGAGCTAAGGTCAGGAGCTGCACACGGTGGCCGGTGCGCAAGGGTGGTGGTGTGCGAGTTCTATGTTCGCAAGAGGTGGGGGCACGATTCTATTGAGGAAGAGAAGGTTGGCTTGCTGCTGTCGAGAGGGTGAAGTCAAAGCGCAGTGAGGAGGTTAGTCGTTGCTGCTATGGCTGGCCTCTATTGGTTGGAGAAGAGGCCGTGCGTAAGGAGGCACAGTAGTGGTTGCAGTAGAGATGAGACACGGTGGCGAGTCAAAGAGGTGGCGTCGGTGGTGTCATAACCTACTGCGGTGATGGGAATGTTGATGTGAATGTGGGCGGCTCGCGGTGGTGTTCTGGTGAAGGATGGATGCAGAGAGAAGGTGATCCCCCGTGGGGAGGAAGAAGGTGGTCCCCCCTCCCACCATCCCTATCTGTTATAAAGAGAACAAAAATAGAGATAATTAGAGAATATCGGGGGGAGAGAGAGAGAGTTAATGGGGGGGGAAAATATGGAAGGGCATCAATGACAAATATGTAGTTGCTTCCTAATAGAACCATTATTTTCTCTTTAAATTAAGCCTACCAAAAATGATAAAAGTGAAAATAAAGCAAGCTTCAAGAGTGAATCTCTGATGATTTTCTTGGAAAATCAAATATCACGATGGTGTTCTAAGTGATGCAAATAAAATTGAACTTCCAAAATTACTCCTGCATCAAAAGTAATTAATCAAATAACATAAATGAAATGCAAGAAATCCAAAGCTTACTTAACTTGATCAACATAATGCATGTTCTAAATTAAATTTCTGTCTCAATAATAATATACTTAGACCTTAAATTAGTCCACTAAAGTGGACCTATCAAATGCCCCCATGCTTAGGCCTAAAGGTACTTGATCAGGTACCAGCCAAGATACAGACCTGACCAGCCTCAACCTTGGATCTGCCATGAAGGTTTCTAAGGCCCGCAAAAACTGCCCAGAGGTACGTTGACCCCAGCTAGTAAAGCACCCATGTGTAGTGCAGCAAGACTAGGTTCAATTTGCTAGTGCATTTTTGATAAGAGAGATAGTGAGATATTATTTCAAGAGTTTTCTCTCTTTCTTTTTAAATTCCCCTAAACCCAACATCGGATTGGGCCTAAACACAATCTGTATTGGATTCCTTGTCCCCACATCAATCTTCATTGGGTCCTTGGCAATTAATGCTTCGGGATAACACCGCCCATGGCAACCCCCAGAACTCTGGCTTTCGACACTTTGGGATAGTGTTGGCCATGGCATTCTGTGGTTGAATTCAGACCTTAGTGTTCACGCGCTGAATCGGTGTTTAAAAAGTAATGCGTTATAGTATAGTTGATAAATCATAAAGAACACTTAAAATTTATAGCTCGAAAGAAATCCGTGGTCGAACGTAAGGAGCAATATGGCAATTTATTTCAAGATTACAATTTTAAGTAGGAATATAACAATGTAATAGCAATTTCAAGCATAAATGATGTAAATATAAATTCAAGAGTCAATGTGGCAAAAAGATTAGGGTAAAATGATAATTTGAATCACCAAATTACCCTATTAGCAATATACTCAAATAATGCTACAGTATCAACCACACAATTTCCACATCAACTTAAGTGCCTCAATAATGCAACAGTAACTCAGAACCAGCAACAGAGGCAAAGGCCTCTCTTTTTCCTTATAGCCTCAGGGAGAGGCACAAGCACAACACAACACCAACAGAGGCGAAGGCCTCTTCAAATTTCGCTAAGTGTAGAGAGCAGCAGAGGGCAAAAACCCCCCTCTCTCTCTTTCCTTCTCTTCTCCTCTTCTCTCTTAGATACCCGAGACTAATCGGGTTAGTAACCGGGTATAAGGTCAGGGGTCCAGGTCCGCGGGTTGTGAGCACGGACAAGGGTGCGCAGCTGTGTGAGGCACCTCACCCCCCGTGTGTCGAGGTGATAAAGCCTCAGTACAAAAACAATTTATCCTCTGTTGAAGGCGCACCGCTCTATGATATGGGACTAAAATCCCACAGCTTCTTCTACGTGTAGCTGTAGTCATGACTATCCTCATTCAATTTTGCCAAGGGAGCGGCCAATGCTCCCAATTGGTGGTCCAAGTGCGATCCTGTGATGATTCCGCAGCTGCTGGAGTTGGTACCTGGAGCAAGCTTTAAGCTTTGCTCAACGCTTTTGTCAATGGCGGAGAAGGAGCGACCACCTGAAATAGTGAAAATGCCCTAAAGGCCACGTCAAAAATGCTCAGGAGGTTTGCGTGAATGTGGCGAAGGTGTTGGTGGCGGTGGCATGTGGTGGGAGTGGTAGAAGATGACTGGCGAAGGTGAAGGAGGTCGGAAAAGGTGGGTTTGTTTGAGGGGTTGTGTGAGTGCGTAATAAGGCGAATAGGTGGAGGGGTTTGGTTGGTGGAGTTGAGGCGAAGGTAACAGGCATGTCGGTGAGGAGGATGGAGGTGTATAGTGCACGAAAATCCTTGCCGGAGTGTTCGTTGGAGGTGGAAGGGATGACGATGAATGGGTAGTGTGGTGGTTGTGTGATTGTGTAAGTTCGTGGACAGAGAATAATGACAGAGAGCGATCGTTAGAGCTAACTAATGGATGAAGTGAGACGAAGGAGACACCAGGTCTGGTATGGCTAGCGCCAGAGATGAAGGTTGCTCTGGTGGGGTAGAAGTGGCGACGACGACAGGAAGTGGGAGAGGAAGGAGAATCCGCCGCTGGTATTGCGAGCGGATGAAGGGAGTGGTCGAAGGGAGTCGTCAGAAGTCGTGGAGCCTTTTGGCCGGAGAAGAAGGAGGAAAGAGGGGTATTCTAGGTCGAAAACGAGCGTAGGGAGATCGACATGCATCATGAGTCTTTTTATAGGCTTTAGAGGGCGGTTTGAAGCTTGGAAACCAAGCTTTCAAGCTTGGTAAGCTTGACACACAAGAGATACCCTAATCTCTCATGTGTTTGCATAAGAGATTGGGAAGGTTATGGGGTCCAAGACCAGGTGCGATGGAAAGAGAATTCCTTAAGGAATCTCTTGTTCAAGTTTGGGAGAGTTTTGTCAAGCACTCATAGAGAACTTTCCAAATGAAGGTCGCCGGAGTAGGATTCGTCCACGAAAATGGTGGAAGGACCTCTTTGCAAGGAGTGGTGACAAATATAGGGGCCTATTTGTAATGAATTTCAAATGCTAGGGGCACTTGTGAAATAGAAAGAATCAGATAGGACTAAAATGCAAACTAGGTCAAGACGATATTTGATTGAGCCTAAATTTTGATACAAATCTCATTTGGATCCAAGAAATCCAGCGATAAAGTTGGATTTTGGTTTTGACTTAGTTTGACTAGGTAATTTATGAAAAAACCAAAATTAGAGCAATAGTCTGTCTGTGACTCTATTTTGGGTCAAAACGGGTTCTGATGGTCAATTCAAATATGCTAATCTCTAGAGAATATTTTTCTATAAATTTTAGAGGGTTTATGTGAATTTTATTCTTACTAGAACCTTTGTAGATTAAGTGGATTTGTTTTTAGGATTTCAAGTGTCATTTAATTCTTGAAGTATGTGAAAAACCCATTTTGTTCTGCATGGACCCTCTTGTTAGACTCTAAAGCACATTTGACCCCTGAAATAACCCCGTGGTTATTCTGTATTGGTGGATTACTGGTAAAATTACATAAATAACGATTTATTCTTCTTTTCTTCTCAAAACAACTCAACTTACCTAAGAGATTATCTGATTGATATGTAGGAGCTTTTATTGACTTTATTAGATCAAATTGAGCTAGTTATGGCTCATGATGGTATTCCCATCACCTAGCAATTGACATTTTGGGATAATGCCGCCATGGCATCTGAACCAGCACAAGGTACTTTCATGCCCCTGGTAGTATATTTAGATATCTTAGGAGATAGGCACTAAGCAGACGGTATGTTATAATGCATCTTCGAGGGGTGTATTTTTCATTTCTCCTCTCTGGGCCGGGAACTCGTCCAATCATTTTGTGTCTTTGAGTCACTCCTAAGTCAAATTTTTGGGAAAACATTTTTAGAGCAGAATACTTTTTGGCATTATTCTTCATTATGCACACTAAACCAGATCAGTGTGTAATTTTTGGGTGCCTAGGTTACCAAGTCCCACAAACTAAAGGGCAAACAATGGGGCTGAATTTTCCCTAGGCCTTAGACTTAATACATCAGCCTTGCAACTCCCTCAACCTCCTGAGGAATAGTCTAGATCTTAACAAATACATGAATACTTAAGCAATAAAACAGACCTAGGAGGCTTAAAGTTGGTATCCCTCACTTATCTCCTCTCTAGCATGTCAAGTCTTAATTGATAATTTATTTTAGCCCAGAACTTAGGTAATTATTCCATAATCAACTGCTGTGACAATTTTTTTGCACCTTTTCCTCTCTATGTCTCTCTCTACTCTCTTGCAATTCAACTCACAATTCAGTTTTTCTTTATTTTTTTTTAATGCAATAGGGATGCCCTAATTGCATACAGAATATGTAAAAATGCTATGAACAACCTCAGGTCATACCTCCCCATCCCTTAATCTAACAATGTCCTCATTGGAAAGCAAAAGCAATGAAAGATATTACCTGAGGTGGAGTTGGGATGTCTCGCAAATTGAGCTTTAGAAGGAAAGCAGAAGGAGACCCAAAAAAACTTTGCAACAAACCTGGCCTAGTGAGTAAGTAACCCAAGATGTTGGCAAGCTGGTTATGGAGAGTGATGCCAAATGCTTGCTAGAAGTAGGTGAAAATAGGGTACTCATGAGCTATTATTGGAGGTTTCACATAATACATATGAGTAGTGACCTCCGGGAGTGCATGGCGAGGAGGCAAAGGCTCCTCAAGCAGATATATGTGGGAAAAAGAGGGTGCTAAGAAGGACACCCTAAGGATGATGGGTTGACATGGACAAGCGTCGATCCATACCTGCCACTCTACCACAGGATGTATTGGTTTGGTTAATCCCCCGTAAAGCAAGAATGTGAGCAGAGACTTTAGGAAGCTGTTTTTGCAGGAGTATAAGTCTATCAGTTGTGGGGTAGGGACGAGGGTCAACGAGGGCTAGAGAGGTGCAACATTCATCCTTGACACCCATTCCAATTCCTGAATGTCATCAGAAGCAGCCTTAGTTACTGATTGACTTTCATGTTGCCTATCATTAGGGTGTGTGTCCTAGAATGGGCCCAAATGTTCATCTTCCAAATTGAATCGATCAAGGGTGTCGCCCATTTCATTATCATGTAAAGGTGGGTTGGAAGTAATAGGAGTATGAGTGTCCTCAACAACAACATCCCCAGGTTCTTGTTAGTTGCTAAAATCTTGCCCCTGGGGTGCATAGATTCCTTCATCAAGAGTATTAATTGCTTCCATTTCTTCATAATGGTTGAGAGGATGATCTTTGTAGTCAAAGGTATGTAGGAATACGGATTTGGCTAAATCAGTGAGATCCTCAAGGGATAAGTCCTCAAACAAAACATATTTCCCCTAGAGTTACTCCATATTCTAAGTCCGAACCCCTCAAAGCCATCATCCTCCTCCTTTATGCTTCTTCCCTCTTGTCTCTGAGACTTAGGAAAATCTTCAAAGCCAGGGTCAAGTATTTCAAGTGTTCCCTTGTCCTCCTCAAAAATCAACTCTTAATGTCCCTGAGACCAATATTGATCAAAGTCTTCCAATTCAGTATCAATTCCCGTAGGGTCACCTATGTTGGGTACTTGTAAATCCCTAGAATGTTTAATGGAAGGTGTTGGTCCCATATGTAGAGGATCATGGTTATTACCACTTCCATCCAATATGATTTCGTTCGACATCTAAGACTCCTAGAATTTATTAATTTTAGATTCACAATCCTCAGGGAGATCTAACTGATGTGCAAGGTTCTCAGGGGTGGAAAGTATAGGTTCGGCATCCCTAAGATGGGGTGTAGATTCCACCTCAAAATCCAGAATGGGAGTTGGGTTGACTGTTTGACTACGACCCGTTTCATCAAATGTTACAAAGATACTATCATTCGGGTCGAGTTCATCTAATGGTACCATCTTTCGCTTCTTTTGACTCCAATTAAGATCAGGTGGATAATCACCAGGATTGCCTTTTGGTGGGCATATCTTATGGGGGACGTCTAAGTGATAGCCACTCCTCAAAACAAGATCCCTATTGTCATTGTTTTCCTTGAAATTATCTTGGTAATCGAGGGTATAGAGGTAGGGATCAGAATTGGCTGTAGGAGGGTTCCTAAGCTGGCTAATCTCTTCAGTTAATCTTTGACTATTCCTCAGAATCTCTCCCATAGAATCCATCATTTATTTTTGTTGTTTTTGCATTTCTATCATAAAAGAGGAGAGGCTACTATCAGATTAGGGAGGATAGTCAAGCTCAGGTTCAAGTTGCCTAGGAGTATTGATCCAACCTCGATAAGCAAAATCGTTACGGGTGGGTGGGTTGGATATTGATGGGAACACCATCATGAGCCTTAACTAGCTCATTTTGACCCAATGAAGAGAATAAAAGCTTCTACATAACCAACTGAAGGTCCTAATTCACTGCATAACCTTTTTGAGAGAAAAGTAAGAAATAAGGGGTAAAACTGTAATTTTACCATTGCAATATAACAATGGGTTTTCTCAAGGGCTAAACAAAGGCCAAAGGGTTTATTAAGATAATAAGTGGGTTGGATCAGATAGAAAAGGGTTTGTGTGTGTCCTATGAATTAAATGACTTCTTAAAACCCTAAAACAGATTCACTAGATTAACTAAGGTTATGGTCAGGATAAAATTCACCTAAACCCTCTAAAAATCATATAAAAATATTTTCTAGGGTTTAGAACTTTCAATTTGGCCATTGGAACCCATCTTGACTTAGAATGGGGTCTCAGACAGATATTTACCCTAAATTAGGTTTTTACATAAATTTCCTAGTCAAACGTAGTCAAACCCAAAATCCAACTTCACCATTGGATTTCTTAGGTCCAAATTAGGTTTGCACCAAAATTTGGACCCAAGATGAATTTGCCTTGACCTAGTTTGCAAAAATGTCCAACTTGATTACATTTGTACCCCTATCTTTCAAAAACCTTTGCAAAAGGCCCCCTGGCTTCTTCATCATTTTCGTAATTAGATCCCTCCACCATTATATCGAAGGAATCCTACTTCGGCAAGCTTTGGAAGGTGGTTTCTCCTTGATTGCTCAGAGAATCCCCTTTAAAATTGGAAGGGAGATTCTCTGAGAAAATCCCTCCAATGTGAATCTAGTTTGATGCCCTAATTTTCTCAATCTCTCATGCGAATGCATGAGAGATTTGGGTCACTTTTGAGTTTCCTTCTCCAGCGAGCATGCCTTTCTCGGAAGCTTGGCTTCCAAGCACAAATCCCCCTCCAGAGATCTATTTAAGAAGCCCCAGATCCAATTGACTCCTCTAAGCTTGAATTCGACCGGAATCCCCCTCAAATTCTTCTCTCCTCCTCTAGCCGATTCGCTCTTCAAGCTCCAGCGACCTTCCCTACTCTCTCTCATCATGTGACCACAATACTAGTGGCAGACCCTTCTTCCTTGCTCCCGTCTACGTCGCGTAGCACCCACCGACACCCTTGTCTCCCCTTCATCCTCGCCGGCCATCTTTCTCTGAGCACCTTCATCTCCGGTGTCGGCAGTACGCGTCAGATGCCATCTTCATCTTCCCTTCGTCCACTATCACCCTTGATAAGTCCCTTTCCCCCTCTACTTTCTTCTCCACTCTCTATCTCCCTAAATCGACCACTGCCGGCCTCCAACACCCTCATCTCCTTCATCTCCGGCCACCACCTCCGGCGAGATCGCTCCACCTCCACAGGCCATCCCATCCCTCGCCGACAAGTCCAGAAGCATCCCCTTACTCCACTGAACTTTTTCCCCCACTTCACATACAACTCCACTCACTCACGCACCTCACCGAACACACCCACACCTTCGTATACAGTGTGCCCTAGGCACACTTGCACAGGCATTCCCACGCCATGCCAACCACTGCAGCACATTCGCCATGCCTTGGCGATGCTTCCTGAGCAATTTGACGTGGCCGCGAGGCCGTCTTTGTGATTTCAGGTAGCAGGCGTCATCCGCCATTGGTGACCAAGCTTGAAGCAAGCTTGAGGTCGCTCCAGGCTTGTATCCCTGGTTGCACGGAACGCCCTTGTGCACGACTCCAGGTTCTCGATTCCAGTCGAAGGCCATAGCAGCTGCTACAATTGGAAGGACCACCTCTGCTGCGGGCATGCGAGAAGAAGGAAGGCACGTTTAGTCCCACATCGGTGGCTGGAAAGTAAGCGAAGGCGCATAAGTTGAATTTGTGCCTGTAGCTGTTCACCTCTAAATCACAGGGTGAGGTCCCTCTCACCCGACCGACCGGATCTCGTCCGCGCTCATGCCCCACGGGCTTGGATGACCCGACCCGACCTGCACTCCTCACCCACCACCGCACACCAGTGGGCCTTGTCCCGGGTACATACTCGACCTGATTACCCGAATACGTGTGGCTCTGGGAGTGCGGAAGCTAAGAGAGAAAGAGAGGAGAGTGCGCGTGTTGTCGACATTTTGTGCGGGTTTAAAGGATGTCACGTTGTACTATAACCGACAAAACGTCTAAACAAATATAAAGAATTTTATTACTCGAACAACTAGAGTATCCGAGGTCGAACACGGGGAGCAATCTCAGTACTTTGTAAAACCAAAGAATACAACTGTTTAAATGCAAATATAATTCATTCAAAGAGAGAATTTTAAAGAAAAGAATTTGGGAAAGAAAAAGTAGAATTGGACGTCTGATTTGTGTATCAGACGTCTTAAATGTGATCTCTCTCTCTCTTCTTCTTCGTGGCACTTCTCCTTTCTTTGCTTCTGGTATCTTTCCTTCTTCTCCTGCCTTGCCTTTCTTCTTTCTTCTTCTTCTTCTTTTTCTTCTGATCTCTTTGCAGTCTTCCCTTGTCTTCTTCTTCGTTCTTCCCTCTCTTCTGCCTTGTCTTCCTTCTTCTTCTTCTCTGCGAAGACTTCTCCTTTCACTGCTACACAGCCTCTTCTTTCTTCTCTTCCTGTTCTGCAGCCGGCTAAGTGTTCGCTGTCTGGGTCAGTTCTTCCTTCCTGCACACACCACACAGTAGCAAAAACCTACCCCCGTCCCTCTACCCAAGCGTCTCTCTCTCTCAAGCAATACACTCACGGACGCTCTCCCAGAGCCACACGGGTAGTCGGGTCGGGTTCGCACCCGGGACCAGGTGCACCGGCAAGTGGTGATGCGCGAGGAGTGCGTAGGTCTAGGTCGGGTCGGGTCGGGTCCGCCAGATCCGCAAGGTCAAGCTACGGACGAGGCGTGTGTGAGGGCATTGAGGGACCTCACCCCTGTGCTTACGAAGGCACTAAGACGATAACACAAAAAAGACTTATATGGTACCTGAGTGTTGCAATCCCACGATGTGGGACTATCTGGTCTCGCCTTCAGGCGCGCCCGCAAAGTTTTGTCGCTCGATTGCCCAAGCTGTTGACGCCTCTGCGCTACTGGCTGGCCTCGGTTGCTTCGCGACACTTGCGAGAGTCTGCTGCACCTGCCGCCTGGGAAGCCTGACGCCTGCTGCTGCTCCAAGCTCCTTGCTGCTTCGGCTGTTAATGGCGGCTGGGGCTTACACCTGACATCCAACAGAACGGCCTATTGGCCCAATCAGAATAGCTGGAAACCTTCGCCGTAGCACGGCGAAGGCGGTGGGTGATGCTGCAGGTTGCCGGTCGGCCTAGGCGTGCGTGCCTAGGTCAACCTGTGGCCGGAGATGATGGGTTGGTCGGGGGGTGATTATGGAGATCTGGAGTGGCAGTTGTGGGGTGGAGCGAGTTCCTGGTGGTGAGGCGGAGCTCTCAAGGTGGTTGGCGAGCTGTGTGGAGTGGCGGAGTGGTGTGGGCAGCTCGCCGGAGTGCTGTCGGAGGCGAGGAAGATGGAGGCGGTTAGGTACTGTCGAGGGGTAATCAAGTAAAATAGTTGGGGAAAAAGAGAGAGGAGAGGATGGAGAACGTATCTGGGGTTGTCTGGAAGGAAGGGAGGCGGCGGAGAGGACGGCTCGTAACTGCCTTCGTCGGGGAAGAAAGACCCTGAGGGAGGAAGCGGCGACGAAGATGAGGTCAGAAGCGCGCGCGCGGGGTACAGCGCGACGCGGGAGGAAGCAGCGGAGAGGACTCTGCTGCTGGTATGGCAGCAGAGCGACGAGAAGGAGGGGAGGAGGTCGCCGGAGCTTGTGGGTCGTTTGGCCGGAGATGGGAGAGGGAGGAATTTGGAAGGGATCTCCGTCAAAATCAAGCTTTCCTTCTGCGGTAGGGTCTGGGGTGTCTTTTATAGGTGCTGGCCGCACCTACCAGCGCGTGGAGACCGCGCAATCAACGCTGCCGGTTCGCCGGATATGGAAGGAAGGTGGATACCCAAATCTCTCGTGCGTTCGCATGAGAGATTGGGTTCACACCAGCGATTGTAATTGGATTTAGAAGGAAGGGAATTCCTCAGAGAATCCCCCTTCCATTTCTGGGAGAGAATCTCTGAGGAATTAGAGAGCAATCTCTCTCGAAACTTCGCCGGAGCTCGGTTCTGCCCTAGCAATGGCGGTAGGACCGATTTGCAAAGGAGGCGAAGAACCTAGGGGGCTCTCTGCAAAGGTATTCAAAAGATAGGAACAATTTGTGATTTGAGTGTACTAAACTGCAAAGTAGGTCAAGATGACCTCTCCTTAAGTCCAAATTTTGGTACAAACCTAATTTTGACCTAAGGAATCCAATGGTGAAGTTGGATTTTAGGTTTGACCTCGTTGGACTGGACATTTTACGTAAAAACCTAAATTCGATTAATTGAAGAGCTAGGACCCTAATCTAGGTCAAACTAGGTTCCAAAGGCCAAATTAAGTGTTATAAACCCTAGAGGATGTTTTTATATGATTTTTAGAGGGTTTAATTGATTTTTATTCTGACCGAAACCTTGTTAATTTGAGCGGGTATGTTTTAGGGTTACCAAGTGTCAATTAGTTCTTAGATTACACATAAACCCATTTCTGATTAACTCAACCCACTTTTTATCTTATTTGGACCATTTGACCTATGTTTTGCTTCTGAGAAATCCGTTTATGTACTGCAATGGTAAAATTACAGTTTTAACCTTTATTTCATATTTTCTTCTCAGAGCACTTGTTCCTTCAGTTAAGCCCTCTTCTAGGTTATGTAGGAGCTTTTATCTTCTTTATTGGGCTCAAAATGAGCTAGTTATGGCTCATGATGAGGCTCTCATCATACCCCCATGCCTAGCTTTTGCTAGTCCCTTAGCAAAATTTCAAAGTTTTAACTTCCATTCTAGACCCTGAATGTCTGTCAACAATGATAAGTGCTTCTCCTTTTCTTTTGTGATTAGGTGGGAATGCCGACAATAGGCCTAGAGGTACTCAAGTACCAACCAAAATCCGGACCTGTTCCGCTTTAGCCTCAGTCTTCCGCAAAGGTTTCTACGGCCCACAGAAGCTAACCTAGGGTTTGTTGGACTCCGCGGTTAAAGCACCCGTGCTTGAGACATTTTTAGCCTAAGTTCATTTTGCAATACATTTTTGTAAGAGAGAGATAGAAGATTTATTTGTTTGGAGAGCTTTTCTCTCTCTTTTCTTTTTATTTCTAGCTTCAGATTAGCTTCTCAACACGGTCTGTATCGAATTCCTCGTCCCCATCATCAATCCTCAAGGGTCCCTGGCTTTCGAGATTTCGAGATAATCCCGCCCATGGCGTTCCGTGGCCGAATCCAGACCCTGGCGATCGACATTTCGTGATAATGTCGCCCATGGTATCTGAACCAACAGAGTGCTTACATGCCCCCTGTAGGATATTTAAATATCCTAAGAGACAAGCACCGAGGAGACGATATGTTGTTACGCATCTTCGAGGGGAATTTCCCGCCTCTCTGCGCTGGGAACTTGTCCAAATCAATTTGTGCTGATTGGCCGCTCCTAATCTAGGTGACTTTTTTAGAACATTAAACGCTTTTCGCGTGATTTGGATGTTTATGCGCACTGAACCAGACTGTGTGTGAATTTGGGTGCTTAGGTTACCGAATCCCGCAAATCGGAGGTCAGTTAACAAGGTCGAATACTTCCTAAGCCTTAGACCTAATACTTAAGCTTCGCATTTTCCTCACCCTCTTGAGGATTATCCAGATTTTAACGGATACGTGGATTTTTAAGCTGACGAAACTAGCCCAAAAGGCCTAAGACCAGCGTTCCCGCTAATCTCTTGTTATATCTCCATAGCACTTTTCTTTTCTTTTTCTTGATTCGGTCTAGAACTTCTGTTAACCCCTTAATCTTTTACTAATGACTATTTCTTTTCATTTTCATTTTGTGCTCCTTTTTGTCATTTTTCTTTCTTTTCCTCCTCTCATTTGTATGACCCTGAATTGTTCCTCCCCTCTATCAAGTCTCTCTCTATTTTTTTTTTATGTGAAACCCTTTCTTGATATGAATTTTCTGACATTTTGCACTTTCATATCCCCCCATGCCTAAGATTTGCAATGTCCCTATTGTAAATTAGGTGGGTTCGAATTCAGCTTAGTTCATGTATTAGGACAGGTGTGTGGTGAGTGAATGGGTCGAAGTGACTTGTTGCGAATGATTTCGAATCTCGGGTAGGTATACCTGAGGTGAAGTCTGCTGTTCTAATTGATGAACCCTAAAGTGCAATATGAGTTCCGCATAGAGATGTCAGAAACGGTTTCGGGTTTTTCAAAGAATGACGGGTTGCCTCCCGTTAAGCGCTGAGTTTTACGCCATCAGCTGGGCGCAATGAGCTCAAGAGGAATGGAGGGTAAAGGATGACTCAGCCAAATCTATATTTGTCATGTCAATGAATGGCTTGAGTCTCTGACCGTTCATGACAAAGGGTTCAGAATCGTGGCTGAGTGGGCTGATTTCAATGGCTCCATTTCCGAAGATTTGTCGGACTAGGTAGGGTCCGACCCACTTGGATCTTAGCTTTCCTGGGAATAATTTGAGTCGGGCATCAAAGAGTAAAACTTTTTGACCAGGATGAAAGACCTTTCTAGAAATGTGTTTGTCGTGAAAAGCTTTAACCCGTTCTTTGTAAATTCGTGAGTTCTCATACGCGTCGTGGCGTAATTCATCGATCTCGCTCATTTGAAGTCTTCTGTGGGTTCCAGCCTTAGAAAGGTCGAGATTACAGGTCCGTACTGCCCAATAGGCTTTATGCTCCAATTTGACGGGGAGGTGACATGCCTTCCCGTACACTAGTCTGAAGGGAGACATTCCTAATTGGGTCTTGTGGGCGGTCCTATAGGCCCACAATACTTCTGGAAGCCGAGAAGACCAATCTTTTCTATCAGGTCGAACAGTAACCTGAAGGATCTTCTTGATCTCTCGGTTAGATAGCTCAGCTAGACCATTAGTTTGGGGGTGGTAAGGAGTAGAGATTCGGTGTGACACCCCGTATTTGGTCATCAGTGACCTGAACTGAGCGTTCGTAAAATGGGTCCCTCCGTCGGAAATTATAGCACGCGGAATCCCGAACCTTGAGAAAATGTTTTGATGGAGGAATTTTATAACGACTTTATGATTGTTGGTTCGGGTCGGAATGGCTTCTATCCACTTGGACACATAGTCAACTGCAAGTAAGATGTATTCGAAGCCATCTGAGGTCGGAAAGGGTCCCATGAAATCAATCCCCCAAATATCAAAAATTTCGCATACCAAGATCGGCTATAGAGGCATCATGTCTCTATGGCTCATGTTGCCCAGAGTCTGGCAACGGGAACATGCCTTACAGTGATCGTATGCATCCTTGAAAATTGTGGGCCAGTAGAAGCCACACTGGAGGACTTTCGATGCGGTTTTATGTCCAGAAAAATGTCCACCGCATGCCTGGTCATGGTAGAATGAGAGTATGTCTTTGATTTCCACTTCCGTGATGCACCGTCGGATTATCTGATCAGCACCAATGCGGAAAAGGTACGGGTCTTCCCATAGGTAATACTTGGCATCGGAATGCAATTTGTCCTTTTTGGCCTTCGACCAATCGGGCGGAATCTGATGTGATGCCAGGTAATTAACTAAATCGGTGAACCATGGAAGACTTGTACTAATAGTCAGGAGGTGCTCATCAGGGAAATGTTCTGTAATAGGTCCGAAAGGATCAATAATTTCAGAAGGAAGGCGGGACAAGTGATCAGCTACCACATTGTGCTTTCCAGCCTTGTCGCGAATCTCGAGGTCAAATTCTTGCAACAGCAAGATCCAGCGGATTAGTTGAGGTTTTGCGTTCTTCTTGGCAAGGAGATGCCTTACAGCTGTATGATCCGAGTATATGATAATACGGGAACCCAGAAGGTATGATTTGAATTTTTCCAGGGCAAATACTACAGCCAGCAGCTCTTTCTCAGTAACCGTATAGTTACGCTGAGCCTCATCCAGTGTTTTGCTGGAGTAGTAAATGACCACAGGTTTCCCGTCAATTTTCTACTCCAAAACCGCTCCTACAGCGAACAGATGCATCGCACATGATCTCAAAGGGTTGAGACCAATCAGGGGACTGTAGGATTGGGGCTTGGGTGACTCGGTCACGTAGGATCTCAAATGCTTGAGTGCATTCCTTGGAAATTTCGAAAGGCACATCCTTGGAGAGAAGATTGGTCAGGGGGCGCACGATTTTGGAGAAATCAGGGATGAATCGATGGAAGAAACCGACGTGCCCCAAAAAAGATCGGATGTCCTTAATCGAGCTAGGCATAGGGAGCTTGGAAATCAGGTTAACCTTAGCTCGATCCACTTGGATGCCTTTCTCTGAGAGTAAATGTCCCAGGACAATTCCCTCAGGCACCATGAAATGGCTCTTTTCCCAGGAAAGAACCAAATTCACCTTGATGCACCGCCTGAGTATATGGACCAAGTGTTGGAGGCAATCGTCAAATGATTGTCCAAAAACTGAAAAGTCATCCATGAAGACTTCCAGACAATCACCTACCATATCTGAGAATATGGCAAGCATGCACTGCTGAAAAGTTGCAGGTGCATTGCAGAGACCGAACGGCATCCTTCGGAACGCGTACGTCCCGAAGGGGCAGGTGAATGTGGTCTTTTCTTGGTCCTCTGGATGGATTGCCACCTGATTGTAACCGCAGTACCCGTCAAGAAAGCAGAAGAATCTATTTCCCGCTAGTTTCTCGAGGATCTGATCAATAAACAGTAGTGGGAAATGATCCTTCTTCGTGGAGGAATTTAGTCTTCTGTAATCAATGCAGACTCTCCACGAATTAGCTATTCGGGTAGGAATGACTTCTCTGGTTTCAGTCGTGATGATGGTAAGTCCTGCCTTCTTAGGCACCACTTGTATTGGACTCACCCAATGACTGTCAGAGATCGGGTAGATGATCCCTGCATCTAACCACTTAATGATCTCCTTTTTCATGACCTCCTGTAGGTTAGGGTTTAGGCATCTTTGCATTTCTCTTGAAGGTCGTGAGCCTTCTTCTGTGTAGATTCGATGTGTGCAGTATGAAGGGCTTATACCAGTCAAATCATCTAGAGTCCATCCAATGGCTCTACGATGTTGCTGGAGAACAGAAATCAAACGGAGCTCCTGGTCAGGTGTGAGTCGAGAATTGATAATCATAGGAAACGTCTGATTTGAATCCAAAAAGACGTATTTTAGATGTTCGGGAAGGGGCTTGAGTTCCATGACAGGATTGTCAGCAGCAGCGGGTGGTTCGGGGTTTGTATCGGGAGCAATGGTAGGAGTCATAGGTGTGTCTAGATCATGTCCGCACTCCTCTGTTAGCGGTTTTTGATTCTCTAGTGGTTGATCAGGAATAATCTGGTTGTCCTCTATATGTAGTTCATCAACCACGGCTTCGACATCACAAATTTCCTCTATAACCCCGCAATTAATCCCTTGATGGGCCTTGAAAATGTCAATCTTCAGATTTTGATTCCCAAATTTTAATTCTATCTGGCCCTCTTCGCAGTTTATATTGGCCCTAGCAGTGGCCAAAAAGGGTCTCCCTAATATGATTGGTGTGTCCCTTGGGTTCTTAGGTGCATCCATGTCCAGTACTATGAAGTCCATTGGGAAATAAAAATCTCGTACCCTAACAATGACATCCTCGAGTATTCCTTTGGGTGACTTGATGGATCGATCGGCTAACTGCAATGTCACCTCAGTGGGTTTAAGTTCAGATTCTTCAAGGTGGTCAAGGAGGGATGTAGGTATTAAATTTATGGAGGCACCTAGGTCTAGTAGGGCTCTATCAAGTTGGGTTTCACCAATTTTACAAGAAATCAAGGGAGTTCCTGGGTCTTTAGCCTTGGGTGGGAGTTTGCTCAAGATGACAGAGTTGGCTTGCTCTGATAGTACGATTGGGTTCCCATCCTTGGTTCGCGGATTACGTTTAGGTGTACATATGTCTTTCAAGAACCTTGCGTAAGCCGGTATGTGGCGGATTGCATCCATCAACGGGATGTTTATTTGGACCTGTTCAAAGAGCTTGACCAGATCCTCCTCAGGAGCCACAGGTTTGGTTGTCCTTTTTCCTTTGGTCAAGGCTCAGGAAATGGGATCCTAGCTGGTTCCTTTAGGATAGGTCCAGGTTCTTGATCTGGGATAGTAGTATCTTGGATGACTACCCTAGGGTCTTGGCGATTATCAGGCTTGGAGTGGTTCGGATAATGTGGGTCTTGTGTTGTTTTACCACTACGTGTTGTTACAGAGTTTAATCCGACCTGACTTTGGTTTGGGTTAGGTAGGAGGGGTGGCTGCTGCTGCAATCCTGCATAAGATGTTGAAGCCTTCATCCCGTCTGGTGATGGAGTAGCAGGGGCCTGATAAATCAAATGTGCGTGGCCTGGATTCGGATTCATAACGCGCCTCTGGGTCGGTACGTTATTTGGGTTGGGCAGAGGTTGTGAAAGAAGGGTGCTAGGTTGGCGGGAATTTGCCATCTGGGCCAGTTGGTTGCGAACCTCTGTGATCTCGTCCTTGTGCTGTTTTTGCATTGCCGCATTCGTCTTTTGAATGTCAGTCAGTGTTTGAAGGATAAGAGTCAGTTGATCCTGATTTTGCCCGGATTGGTAGGTGGGATTGGGCCAAGGCTGAGGCGGCTGATATGGACGAGGAGTTTGTGGATGGGGTTGATGTGGTGGTTTTTGAGAATTTCCCGCCCACTGAAAGTTAGGATGATTTCGCCATCCAGGGTTGTAGGTATTGGAGTATGGGTCATTCTGGATGGCGTTGAGGTCCTCGCAGTTCTGAGGAACCTCAGGAAAGTCAGAATACGAGGGTTCAGAGTTCCCCCAACTCGAGTAGAAGGGATTGGAGGTCACTCCGGTCCGAGAGGTAGACGGGGGTGGATATGGGTCCATCCCCTTGGCAGGTTGGTGATAGATGTTTTGCACTGTTTCCCTTGCCAGAGGAGGTCGTGCAAAAGAGTTTTGTGCAGAGGTGGCTTGCTGCAAATGTCGAGTTAGCTCGTCCACCTTCTTTTCTATGATAGAGACCTTGTCCAACCGACTGGCCATCAGTTCCAGGTCGACAAAAGTGGACAGGTCCTGCGTCTCATGTGTCCCTCTTAGATTCGTCGATGCGCGGGCATTCGTCCTATCGAATAAGCCCAAGGAGTCATTGTTTCTGGAGTTCTCGCACATGTTTTCGAGAATCTCCCACACCGTGTCCTCGTGTTGGCCCATGATGTTTCCTCCACATGTTGCATTGACGAATAGACGAATATCCTCACGGAGTCCCTGGTAAAAAGACTGGACTTGTTCCCACTTAGGAACTCCGTGATGGGGGCACTTTCGCATGAGATCTAGGAATCGATCCCAAGCTTCGTGAAGAGGTTCTCCCGGTTGTTGAGTGAAATGAGTGATCTGGTGGTGCAAGGCATTCGTCCGGCCAATAGGGAAGAATTTTTTCAAAAATTCGGACTGTAATTCCTCCCATGTGTTGATCGGGCGGGTCTGAGTCTGATACCAGTGTGCAACCTTGTCCAAGAGGGAGAACGAAAACATTTTCATGAGTAGGATATCCTGGTTTTGTACATCTGACCCGAAGGTCTGGGCCAAATGCTTGAGTTGTTTAATGTGTTGGAATGGATCCTTAGAGTTAAGCCCATGGAACTTCGGTATGGCATGAATCATATTGGGCTTCAGTTCGGAATCGGGTCCTCCAATTGGGATTCGTACTCGAGGTTCGATTGCCACCGCAGCGGGATTATAGTGATCTCGCATCATAGGTCACTGCGGTGGGTTTACAAAGTTCTGAAAGAGATCGTTCAAGCGTTGAAGTTGGTGTTCAAGGTTATTCTCCTCTTCAATGGGTTGTGCCATGATGGGAGAAGAAGGAGAATCAGGGTCTGAATCAGATGAAAGATTTATGTGGTGGGGTTGCTGCACAAACAAGGGCATCGAGGCTTGGCCTCGACGAGAATGAATTTCTAAAGGAGGTCTTAAAGGTGGTCTTAAGGACCTCCTACCGAACATGCACCGAAAGTTGTGATGAGATTAGAAGGTGCTGGACCCAATCAAGACACCCAAGAATTGTTGGGTGACTATAGAGGTTCGGGGCAGATGGACCCCTAGATCAAAAGATCATCCACCTGAGAAATACCTGGGCAGCCAGAGAGGGAGAGTCCCACAAAGACCCCTACACGGTAGAGCGTCCTCACGGGTTACAGGGTTTCCCCCACCCGACCTCTCTTGTCACTGCGGTTCCAGGTAGACCAGAATGGGGATCTTGACCTCTTAAGTCTACCTTTTTTTATTTTAAGATCAAGGTGCTTAATGTTCCACTTGAACTTTTAAGTATTTTGAGTGCAAAAGTGACCTAATATTAAGGTTGGTTGACCCATGGGATCAACTTCACCTCTTGTTCCTTTGAGAGCTTTTAGGTCCTTCCTTTTATGGTTTAAATGGGTTATCAGCCTGATTTGCTTAGGGTTCCTCTTGTATAAATCGTTTCAGACACGGTTTAGGCACACCTCTTTTTGGAAAGTTTGTTTCTTTGTTTTAGAGAAGATGTGTCTCTAAAAACCCTAGCTTTGCAATCCCTAACTTGGCTCTAGTGGGTCCAATTTAGTTGCCTTAGAAATTAGCACCTAGGGCTCAATCAAGAAAGTTTCAGCCCTAGTTGCCTTAGTTGGATGAACAGATAAAAATATGTTGAAATGAAAATCAGGCAACTTGATGAGTTACTAAATATGAAACAGGTAGCCCTAAGTTGATTTCTCTCTTTTTTTTTTCCTTTTTTAGATTGTGAGAAGGTAAAGAGAGAGGGCTTATGGAGATTACCTGTTCCTTGGAGTGTCTGTTGTGCAGTTGCTATTCTTTCCTTTCTGTTTTGCTTTCCTTGCTTGAACACAACAAAAGAGAGAAGTTAAGTCAGATATTAGATAGAAAAGTTGTACTCAAAAGCTTTAAAAGTGCCCGTTGCTCCCCGGCAACGATGCCAAAATGTTGTCGACATTTTGTGCGAGTTTAAAGGATGTCACGTTGTACTATAACCGACAAAACGTCTAAACAAATATAAAGAATTTTATTACTCGAACAACTAGAGTATCCGAGGTCGAACACGGGGAGCAATCTCAGTACTTTGTAAAACCAAAGAATACAACTGTTAAAATGCAAATATAATTCATTCAAAGAGAGAATTTTAAAGAAAAGAATTTGGGAAAGAAAAAGTAGAATTGGACGTCTGATTTGTGTATCAGACGTCTTAAATGTGATCTCTCTCTCTCTTCTTCTTCGTGGCTCTTCTCCTTTCTTTGCTTCTGGTATCTTTCCTTCTTCTCCTGCCTTGCCTTTCTTCTTTCTTCTTCTTCTTTTTCTTCTGATCTCTTTGCAGTCTTCCCTTGTCTTCTTCTTCGTTCTTCCCTCTCTTCTGCCTTGTCTTCCTTCTTCTTCTTCTCTGCGAAGACTTCTCCTTTCACTGCTACACAGCCTCTTCTTTCTTCTCTTCCTGTTCTGCAGCCGGCTAAGTGTTCGCTGCCTGGGTCAGTTCTTCCTTCCTGCACACACCACACAGTAGCAAAAACCTACCCCCGTCCCTCTACCCAAGCGTCTCTCTCTCTCAAGCAATACACTCACGGACGCTCTCCCAGAGCCACACGGGTAGTCGGGTCGGGTTCGCACCCGGGACCAGGTGCACCGGCAAGTGGTGATGCGCGAGGAGTGCGTAGGTCTAGGTCGGGTCGGGTCCGCCAGATCCGCAAGGTCAAGCTGCGGACGAGGCGTGTGTGAGGGCATTGAGGGACCTCACCCCTGTGCTTACGGAGGCACTAAGACGATAACACAAAAAAGACTTATATGGTACCTGAGTGTTGCAATCCCACGATGTGGGACTATCTGGTCTCGCCTTCAGGCGCGCCCGCAAAGTTTTGTCGCTCGATTGCCCAAGCTGTTGACGCCTCTGCGCTACTGGCTGGCCTCGGTTGCTTCGCGACACTTGCGAGAGTCTGCTGCACCTGCCGCCTGGGAAGCCTGACGCCTGCTGCTGCTCCAAGCTCCCTGCTGCTTCGGCTGTTAATGGCGGCTGGGGCTTACACCTGACATCCAACAGAACGGCCTATTGGCCCAATCAGAATAGCTGGAAACCTTCGCCGTAGCACGGCGAAGGCGGTGGGTGATGCTGCAGGTTGCCGGTCAGCCTAGGCGTGCGTGCCTAGGTCAACCTGTGGCCGGAGATGATGGGTTGGTCGGGGGGTGATTATGGAGATCTGGAGTGGCAGTTGTGGGGTGGAGCGAGTTCCTGGTGGTGAGGCGGAGCTCTCGAGGTGGTTGGCGAGCCGTGTGGAGTGGCGGAGTGGTGTGGGCGGCTCGCCGGAGTGCTGTCGGAGGCGAGGAAGATGGAGGCGGTTAGGTACTGTCGAGGGGTAATCAAGTAAAATAGTTGGGGAAAAAGAGAGAGGAGAGGATGGAGAACGTATCTGGGGTTGTCTGGAAGAAAGGGAGGCGGCGGAGAGGACGGCTCGTAACTGCCTTCGTCGGGGAAGAAAGACCCTGAGGGAGGAAGCGGCGACGAAGATGAGGTCAGAAGCGCGCGCGCGGGGTACAGCGCGACGCGGGAGGAAGCGGCGGAGAGGACTCTGCTGCTGGTATGGCAGCAGAGCGACGAGAAGGAGGGGAGGAGGTCGCCGGAGCTTGTGGGTCGTTTGGCCGGAGATGGGAGAGGGAGGAATTTGGAAGGGATCTCCGTCAAAATCAAGCTTTCCTTCTGCGGTAGGGTCTGGGGTGTCTTTTATAGGTGCTGGCCGCACCTACCAGCGCGTGGAGACCGCGCAATCAACGCTGCCGGTTCGCCGGATATGGAAGGAAGGTGGATACCCAAATCTCTCGTGCGTTCGCACGAGAGATTGGGTTCACACCAGCGATTGTAATTGGATTTAGAAGGAAGGGAATTCCTCAGAGAATCCCCCTTCCATTTCTGGGAGAGAATCTCTGAGGAATTAGAGAGCAATCTCTCTCGAAACTTCGCCGGAGCTCGGTTCTGCCCTAGCAATGGCGGCAGGACCGATTTGCAAAGGAGGCGAAGAACCTAGGGGGCTCTCTGCAAAGGTATTCAAAAGATAGGGACCAATTTATGATTTGGGTGTACTAAACTGCAAAGTAGGTCAAGATGACCTCTCCTTAAGTCCAAATTTTGGTACAAACCTAATTTTGACCTAAGGAATCCAATGGTGAAGTTGGATTTTAGGTTTGACCTCGTTGGACTGGACATTTTACGTAAAAACCTAAATTCGATTAATTGAAGAGCTAGGACCCTAATCTAGGTCAAACTAGGTTCCAAAGGCCAAATTAAGTGTTATAAACCCTAGAGGATGTTTTTATATGATTTTTAGAGGGTTTAATTGATTTTTATTCTGATCGAAACCTTGTTAATTTAAGCGGGTATGTTTTAGGGTTACCAAGTGTCAATTAGTTCTTAGATTACACATAAACCCATTTCTGATTAACTCAACCCACTTTTTATCTTATTTGGACCATTTGACCTATGTTTTGCTTCTGAGAAATCCGTTTATGTACTGCAATGGTAAAATTACAGTTTTAACCTTTATTTCATATTTTCTTCTCAGAGCACTTGTTCCTTCAGTTAAGCCTTCTTCTAGGTTATGTAGGAGCTTTTATCTTCTTTATTGGGCTCAAAATGAGCTAGTTATGGCTCATGATGAGGCTCTCATCAGCGCGCGGGTAGGGGGTAGGTTTTCCTGCAGGCTGAAGAGGAGGAGAAGTGAAACTGAAAAAGGAGAAGCTAAGAACAAAGAGAAGCTAAGGGCCACAGTAGAGAAAGGCAGAGAAGGAAGAAGCTGAAGGAAGGCAGAAGGAAAATGCCAGAGAAAGAAGAAGAAGGGAGAAGATAGAGAAAGCTAAAAGAAAGAAAGAGAAGAGGAAGTAGTAGAGAAAGAAGAGAAAGATCGTTAAGAAGAAGACAGAAGCCAAAGGCAAAGAGAAAGAAGAGAAGGAGTTGAAGCAGAAGAAGGAAGAAATAAGAAGAGCCGCAGGAGAGAAGAAGAGAAATCAAAAGGAGCACTGTAGCATCAGTTTAAGTCATCTTATTTACAAATCAGACCTCCAATTTTAATTTAATTCATATACATTATGTTCTTTAGTATTTTGTGCTCTACATTTACTCCCATAGTTTTGCACTTTGAGACTGATATTATTTCATATTCCTTTAAATTCTGAATTGTGATCTTGATTTCTAAACACCAATTTGCTCCATGTGTTCGACCTCGGACTTCAAATTCGAGTAATAAAATTATATTTGTTTTGAACGCTTTTTCGACTATATTACAATGCAATACTCTTAAACCCCGATTCAGCGCTCACAAACAGGTATAGTCATGGGAGAGCTATGGTTGGGATACCCTTCTCCTAGGATTTGCTCATCATCACTGGGTTGGGGATTAATCAAACCAATGCTCTCATAATAGGAGTAGAAAGGATCCCAATGCTCATCAGATGATGGATAACTGCAGGTCATGGGATTGGGATTCAGTGTTCTGGGGTGAAAGTAAGAAGTGCAGTAGCTATTGTAATCCATGACATGAAAAACACAACTCAATCAAATGCAATGAAATGGGACTCTCTTTTTTCTTAGAGTAGATTTGAGTCAACCTCTAATCTATCCCTCAAAGTTGTCAAATGGGGTCAAGTTTGCACTCGTTCGTTTCCTTTAGTGGTATAAGAGGGGGCTGTGACTTGAGATCCCTGACTAGCTCTTTGGAGAAAAACAAAGGTCGGTTATGTTCTTTCTTGGTGGCTAAAGAAATTTCCCAATCAATTATGGGCCTTAAGTCGACCTTCGCGTGCCCTAGGACCTACACCTTGCTTCAATGATGCTCTTAAGTGACCTAGTAAGAAGTTACTCCAAGGATAGAAGTAAGGGATGCAAGTAGGGCGAACCCTTCATTTGAGGCGATGTGAATGTAGTGTCTCTTAACTACACTTTTGTTCTTTTAATGGGTGTCCCCCTCCTTGAAGTATCAAAATACTTGGTCAGAGGATAGTACCACCACCACAAAGTGAAATAGGAGGGTTTGCACTGATAAAGAGGTCGGTGCCTATAGCTTTAAAGGACCAAAGACCTAGTGCGGTGACTAGTGTGCATGCTCAGTGATAGAAGTGTGCGTCACATCGCAAATCAATTTGATTTTGAGAAGAAGCACAAGCAAGTCCCTTTTGATCAGATCAAATGTGATTTTGATTTTAAGGTCGAATCTAATTGGAAGCCCCAATTTTAATTAGGCGACCACTAAATTAGGTCAATTCAATCAATTTGGTGGTCTTGAGATTTAATCCCAATGCAATGCATCATAGGAGCTGGATGCAAAGATAGAAAGATATACATGACTCCAGCAATCTTCATGCAGATTAGGGATGCAATGCAAAAATGAGATCTAACATGCTGCTCAATCACTCCTAAATGTGTGCACCTAGGAAAAAGTAACTCCTAAATAGGCAGCTCGATATTTTTTCTTCTTTTGTTTTAGAGGCAAGCAAGTAGATCACCATAGATAAATAACCAATCACTAAAGAATGTAGGGATAAACCCCCGAAAATCAGCCCCACTACTATAAGGGTGAGAAGACAAAAATGAATAAGATTCACGACGAAGGAGTATCCCCTATGAAAGTGGGATCTAGGTCTCCACTTCGCGTCCTCTCTGAGCATCGCTCAAGGTCGATGTCATCGCTTAGTTGCGCTTGCCGTCTCATCAAATTCCTCACACAGAAAAAAGTAGAGAATGGACAGATAAATATGCACCTCAAAATAGATCAGAAATAAAATCAGGTGAATCTATTGTGTTTGTTGCCACCATGGCAATTGCCCCATTAGATCGGGAAATTTCGCTTGTCAGAAAAATATGTCGTCGCAGAATTGTAAATCGTGGTGGAAAGATCCCAGATAAAAAATATATCAGTGAAAACTAATCATAGTGTATTAGGTGGTATCCACAGGAAAGAACAAATGCAACAAATTCACGAATACTTTCCCATTATATTAGCCCAACAATGTACGGGATCCGTGCCCAAATCTGATGCGAAACAAGGTGAAAAGAAGAAGATACACAATAACTCAAGACTGCAAGGATTATGTACGCAAGTTTGCCTCCATAAAATAATCCGCAATGGCATGCAATGTAATTGGACTTCAAGACATTAGGCTTCCTCTTCTAAGTCATGAAAGTGCTCGATGATATCACAAGCATTTATGTAGAGACCTAAGTCAACATATGAGGATATGAATGCATGGGAGAATAACGTGAAAACTTATGGGCAAGTGTGCAAAGTCACTCAAATAGTTTAATTCATCAAACAAAGCAATAGTATTTTGATAATGTGTAAATTTTAATTGGCACTTGCAATGTAGCAAAATAGGGGATCTTCTTCCTTTGAGTGCGCCCGAAGAAGAGGCGGTTGTTGGGCGTGTGGAGCTTGGTGGAGGTCGAGGATGCAGAGAGCTTTGCGATAGCGGTGGTCTCTCAACGAGAGGCAGTTGAAGCTTGCCGGATGACGAGAACAAGCTCGTCAGCAGTGGGTTTGTCCGTGCATGCAAGTGGGTTACTCCAAGTGCATCAGAGGTTGAAGATGAAGAAGAGGTTGGGCGTGAGGGCAGCTGTGGGCATGCGGTTTTTGGTTACGTGACTGTTGGTTCGCCTTGATCATGTTTTAAAATTGTAGCGTCATAGTATAGTTGATCAAAATGAATCAAACATTTAAATTTATAACTCGAATTAAAAGAGAAATCCGAGGTCGTCTTTGGGAGAAAGAAAGTGCGCAAATATCACTATTTTGGGTTTCACAAAAATCAATCTTAAGAACTAGATCTCACAGAGCTATTCTTTTAATGCATAAAATCTAGTTCAAAATGATTTAAATGAAATCCAATTAATGCTTAGCAAAAGTTAATATGAGAATAATGTACTTAAGCATTCAAATAACTAATGTTGGGAAATATTATTATAAATGGGGATCAAATAATCTAATAAATGAAACAAGGATTTAATATAAAAAGGAAGTCTTCAAATTAGTCCTTACATTGTTGCGATTAGGTCCCTAGGAACTGTTGCAATATCTCCTTTCTCACATTCAGGTCCCTCGCCTCTTCTCCCTCTTCTTATTCTTCTTCTTTTTCTTCTTCGCTAAAAATCTATGCGGCGGGTATGTTACAAATTAATATAATCTAGTTCCTGGACTTAGAATAGTGATAATCACGCATTAAGTTTGCTCCCAGAGACGACATCGGATTTTCTTTTCTAATTCGAGTATTATAAATTTTAAATATTTGATTTGCCTTAATCAACTATACTACGATGCGAGCTTTTAAAATACGATCGAGACGACCCAACATTTTGGCGCCGTTGCCGGGAAGTAACGTACAATTATCACTATTCTTGAAAATATTTCTGTTTCCTGATCTCTAACGCATCTGCTTGTAATTTTTGTGAGAAAAAAATTGAACCGGAGCATCTGGCTTTGTGGACCTGAAGACAACCAACTCCACGATAGGTAACTCTCTCTCTTATCTTCCTAATCCCCACCTTCCTAATATAGATAAAAAAAAGGGGCAACAAATAAAAAAATATAGGATTCAACCTTGCCGTATTTTTCGAGAAATACCTATTGTGGTAAGTTATTCTTGACTTATCTGAGAATTAACTGTGATTAAAGAGATTTGATTGCGGAGTAGATACACCCAAACCTTAATTCCTATGCCGAATAGGGACTTATTGAGATTAATTGGAGCCACTGGACTAACACCTTCTTGATTGAGTCTAAATGCTATTTAATTTAAATTGAACTGGACTCCATTTAGAGCCTATTAGGGTTTCAAAATTGATTTGTGCCTAATAGGAAAATAATTACCCACATTGTGTGCTACCTAAGCCATGTTTGAATTGATTTAAGATGTGAACCCTAAAATTGAGGCTTAATAACCTGTTTGCGAATCAAATCAAGGGCGGTTCGGGTGACTTAACTTGGATTTCATCCTTTAATCATAGGACAGGTCAGGTAAAGTTGGTTCACATTATGAATCAATCAACCTAAAATTAGGTCACAATTTGGAATCAAACTCTAAATCAAGTGATAATTAAAGGCACATGCACAATTAGGCCTTAGAATTGGTAGACTTAGAGCTTAATTCACACGTATCCAGACTACTTAGAATTGTAGTGACAAGAAAGGTTGGGTGGGGTGAACCCTGTAACTCGTGGGGGCACTCTACCGTGTAGGAGTCTTCACGGGACTCTCCCTTTCTGGTTGCCCAAGCAATTCTCAGGCGGGTGGATTTGTCATCAAGAGGCCCATTTGCCTCAAATCAGCCATAGTCATCCAATTGAATTGGGTGCCTTGATTAGGTCCTATTCATTTCCAGTCCCTCTCATCTTTTCTGCAGTACGTGCACAGAAGGGAATCTTTAAGACTTACCTTAAGACCTCAGTTAGAGTCAATCTGAATCAGGGTCGAGCCCGGATTGTCATGTGTGTGTCTGTTCCAGTCAGATTATCTTTTGATCAATCTGAACCTGAATTTGTACCTTCATTTTCTGATCCACCACCCGATCTGATTCAATCACCTGGAAATCAACCTGAAAAATTAAGGAAATGGCCACTAATTCTGAACCTCGTATAAGTATGAATGATCGAATGATTGAGGATGCCATCGATGCAATGAAGAATTTTTCAAAACCTTAAAACTCGTTAGCGTAAGAATGGGACCTACAAGAGGATACAAAATGGGGCGAAGGCGGGAGGAGGGTGATCGACACTGGGCAGAGGGTGGCTATGGGGCGGAGCCGTCCAGGGCTGGAGCAGAAGGTGAATGGAGGATGTGGAGATCGAGGGCTTGGAGGAGAAGGGAGCGGATTTGGCAGGAGAGGTTCTTTAGGTCGTCTGAAAATGCTCGAAGACGTTCCTGGAGGAGAAAGAATGGAGAGGTTCTTTGCTTCAGATGCAGACGAAGGGGGCATGTGGCAGCGATTTGTAAAAACCCCCTGATTTGGTTGGAATGCAGGAGTGAAGGACACAAGCGTGAGTCGTGCCCTAGGAGGATTTCTTGGCGGTCTCAGAGGGTAGTCTCGCATCCTATCTGGAGGGTCAAGAATGAAGCTCGTCCGCCGCCGCCGCCGACTCTGGGTAGCCACACAATGGAAGTTGAGATCCCATCTTCGGAGGAGATCTCGACTGCAGAGATCACACTGAGAGGTGCTCTGATTGGCATGGTAGGCAGGCCGTCAATGGCAATGTTTCAGAATCTGGTATGTTCCCTGGATCTTTTTTCTGCGGGCTGGAAGATAGCCATGTTATCCCAGTCTCGCTTCTTGGTGTATGGTTTGGGTATGCTAGATGCGGAACGATTGAGGTTTCGCTCAAGTAATTTCGAAGAAGTCAGTGTGATTTGGAGAATGGTCTTCCCATTTGATGGGGCTCTGTCTGAGCGCCCTCCACAAAGAGTGACCTCCAGGAGGATTCTCCTTGAGATCTATGGTCTGACATTGCACTTGCAGCTAAAGGGGGTTGTCTCTAAAATGTTAGCAGGTTTTGCTTCAATCTGTGATGGTTCTGAAGTTTTGATTGGAGAGGGGGATATTAGGTCTCTAAAAGTCGAGGTAGAAGTTACAAATGCTGGCTCAATTCCTGATTCGATCACAGTCAGATGTGGGGGCACTTCTTGGCTTGTTAGACTTGCTGCTCTTGGACAGGTGTCTGGGCAGGCTGAATGTGGTCAAGATAAGTCGTATTAGAATAAAATGAAGTTTGGAACCAACAGTGAGGAGAGAAATCAGAGTGACAGATGTGGACGCACTCCTCCTACTGATGCTCCTGAAACCAAAAAGAGGAAGGACTGTCACTGTGCCATGGCTGAGGAACATCAGATGGGAGATGATGTTTCTGTTGCTGATAGTAGTCAAGCCATGATTGTCAAAGAGGACTGTTGTTTGAAGGCTGTTGAGACTCCAATGGCAGATTCTGAGATGAACTGCAGTATGGTAGTGGGCAGGACAGGGAAGGATTTGTTGATTAAAGAGCCAGTCCAGATGCAACTTGCTATTCTTGCTGATTTGCAGTATGGCAGTGGTTCAAATAAAAAAAGAGGTGTGGGTAGATCTCCATACATGTTGAGAAGAAGGAAGGAGTCCTTGCCTCCTATTGAGGAGCAATGTATTGCTAATTCCATTATGGTTGAATATGTGGGTTGCAAGGCCAATGGGGATCTCTCTAATGAGAAATGAGAGTTTTGTCTTGGAATGTGCGTGGGCTACGCAACAAACAGAGAAGGGCTTCATTGTGTAGATATCTCTCTGAGTGGGAGATAAACTGTGCTCTTATACAAGAGACTCACTTGGAGAGGGAAAATGGTCAAGAATGGGAATGTTTTAAACAACTGGGTCGTAATGATATTGCAGCTAAGGGTGCTATTGGTCGGTCTGGAGGACTGGCTTTTTGGTGAAGAAAATCTTCCATGTCAGTAACTGAAATTATTCGTGATAGGTTTTTAATTTCTTGTAAATGTCAATCTCCTCAAGGAGATATGGAATGGTTTATTTCTTGCATATATGGTCCTTGTGTGGCAGCAGATAGAGTTGGCTTGTGGGAGGAACTCTATGCAATGCGTCAAAGAGTGCAAGAGACCCCATGGTTGTTAGGGGGTGATTTCAATTGCTATCTTTTTGGTGATGATAACCCGGATGGGAGAGTGGATAGTTCTACAGCTGGCTTCCAATTGGCTGTGCAGAACATGGGCTTGACTGAATACCCCATCAGTGGTGTGGAGTATACTTGGAGGAATGGCAGTGGGCAGCTTTCCAAATTGGACAGATTCTTTGGCAGTCCTAGTTTGTTAGAGAGATATCAACTATCAGCTGTGTTGAGCCTTGATAGGCCGTTCTCTGATCACACACGTTTGGTTTGGGACAGTGGAGTGAATGTAGACACGGGATCTTACTTCAAACTCAGGAGATCATGGCTTAGGGAAGATGGATTCATGCAAATGGTTTCTCAGTGGTGGCAAAGCAAGGTTGTTCAAGGCATTGCCACACAGCAGTTTGCTTCAAAACTGGCTGGTCTGCGTGAAATGTTGAAGGAATATGGGCAGGCTGTGAATCTGATTAGAGACCAGAAGAGGAGGGAAGCCTTGACAGTCATCAAGGATTTGGATCTGAAAGAGTGTAGGTTGGCTTTGAACCAACAGGAGCAGCAGCTGAGGCAGTAGATGCAATCAGTTGTGGGGGATGAAGATCTAAAAACAGAAATGGATTGGCGTGAAAAATCCAGACAGCTATGGCTTAAAGAGGGTGATGCGAATACAAAATTTTTCCATCTTGCGGCCAGTGCTAGAAGGAGATTCAACCTTATCTTTTCTATTAAAGTTAAAGAAAGAATTATTACCTCTATTAAGGAGATCAGATCTGAAGCAAGTAAATTTTTTAAAGAAATGTCCAAGGCTGCTCCCAGAGGTTCTTGGAGGCTGGCAGCAATGGATTTCCCTTGTGTAAATAATGAACAAAGAGACATGCTTGTGTCCCCTATTTCTGAACAAGAAGTGCTAAAAGCTATTAAAGAATTAAATAATGAAGGTGCTCCTGGTCCGGATGGATTTCAGGTGTTTTTCTACAGAGAGCTATGGAATGTGGTTAAGGAGGATGTGTTAAAGGTTATTCACGAGTTTGAGTTGGGCAACTCAGGATTTGAGAGGCTGAACAAATCTTATCTGTTTCTGCTACCTAAGAAATCTTGTGCGGAAAGTTTTTCTGATTACAGACCCATTGCGCTATCTAATTCCATCTATCTTATTATTAGTAAGATTATTGCTAATAGATTGCGGGAGGTTTTAAAGGACTTGATAATTCATGTTCAGTCAGCTTTTCTTCCTGGGAGATCTTTACAGGAGTCATTCATTGTTGCACAGGAGATTGTTATGGGTTGGCATAGGAGAAAATCTAAGGCTTTCTTGTGGAAAGTTGATTTTTCCAAAGCCTATGATTCAATCTCCCGGTCATACTTGTGGGAGATTCTTAGAAGGAGAAAATTTCCACCATTACTGATTCAATGGGTGAAGAGGTGCATTACGACAGCCTCTTTTTCCCCATTGATAAATGGTAAACCGTGTCGCTCTTGGATTCAGCCCCAATGTGGAGTAAGGCAAGGTTGCCCTATTGCCCCTCTGATTTTTAACCTTGCGGTGGATACTTTGGCTAGATTTGCCTGTAAATTGGTAGCGGATGGTTTTATAAGGGGGTATTCACTGTCTAACCATAGGGCTCTAGCCCCTGTACTTCAATATGCTGATGATACTGTTTTTCTTGTGGAAGGGGGAAAGAGAGAAGCGCAGGCTCTGTTACATATGGTAAAAATTTTTGGAGAGGTTTCTGGTCTCAGATTGAATTGTAGTAAATCTTCCCTGGTCTGTTTTGGGATGAATAGTGGGTTACAGAATGAGATCTCCAGCATTCTTGGTACACCTGTGGTTCCACTGCTGATTAAATATCTGGGTCTGCCTCTGAAATGTTCTAAGATGAAGAAAGCAGATTGGTCTTTCCTCTTTGAAAAGGTAGCTACGAAATTGGAGGGCTGGAGCAGTAGATACTTATCAAAAGGGGGGAGGTATATATTACTGAATTCTGTTATCACTTCGATTCCTATCTTCTTTTTCTCTGTCCTTAGAGCTCCGAATTCTATTTGGAAAAAGCTGGAGGTGATGCGGAAAAGATTTTTTTGGAAAGGGGCCTCTCATCAAGGGGCCTTTTTTCAACCCTTAAAGTGGGAATCAGTTTGCAAACCTAAGCAGATGGGAGGTCTGGATGTTAGATCCCTCAAAGAATTTAATGAAGCACTACTATTGAAGTGGGCTGTTCGATTGCTACAGGGGGAAAAAAATTTGGACAGAAATTATCCAGGACAGTTATGGGAGTACCAATGATGAGATAAATTGTCTTAACCCACGTAAACCGTCCCCCTTTGGTCTTCTGTGGTGCAGGCCCTGAAAGATAATTGGAATTTTTTCAAATCAGTTTTAGGTGATGGAAAAAGCTTCAAGTTTTGGCTGGAAAATTGGGTACATGGAGGAACGTTTAAAGACAGGTTCCCCCTTGCTTATGCTCTGGCTGCAAGTAAAAATGCAGTGGTAGCCGATTATTGGGATGTGGATTCGGAGCAGTGGTTGTTAAATAATGGTGGGTGGAATAATCATGAAACAAGATCTCGTGTAGAGACTGAACGTCTCATGCAAGAGCTTGCGGCTTTCAAACCCATGCCTCAGGAATATGATACATACAAATGGGAAGGTAATTTTTCTACTGCGGCTGCCTATGACAGGTTGATAATGTCCTCCAGGATGGCGGAAGATGAAGAAATGGGGAAAAAGCTATGGAAGTTAAAAATACCACTAAAGTTACAAATTTTCTTTTGGCTCTGTAGGAGGGATGGATTGATTACTGGAGATCTGAGGCATAGAAGGATGGGGACCCCCGCCTAGTTTTGTTTTTTATGTGGGCTGCATAATGATTCTAGCGTTCATATCTTTTCTTCATGTGCGATCACTGATTATGTATGGAGGAGAGTATGCAACGAGTCCTTACCCACTTGGGGGAATTTGTGGCGCTACCTTGTGGATGGGAATAAGCCTTATATACACATGGTGGTTGTGTTATGGGCTGTATGGAGGGCTAGAAATGAGCGTGTTTTTTAGGAGACCCCAGTGTGTGTGGAAAATATTGTAAATTTTTGCTGGTGTCTCATACAGCATTGGGAGTCGAACTTGTAAATATTTTTTATTATCAATAATAGCTCTCCTGGTTTGCTATCGGTGATTCGATAGCATTCCTTTCTTTCTCAAAAAAAAAAAAAAACTCATTAGCGGAAATTAGGCTAGTGAACCCAGTATTGTGAACCCAGTATTGTGAACCACATCCAAACGATTGCAACCCAGATTTCATGTGGTTCAAATCGGGAGACCCTCTTGGAACAGAGGAGAGCTATAAGAAAATTACATAAAATTGAGGGAATGCAATTTCTTGCAAATCTGGAATTATGGGAAAAATACCAAGATTTCTTTAAACAATGTGGGCATTTGTTGGATCAGCTTGAAAAAATGATTGACAAAAAATATCCAGACCCCCACTCAGATCTTGATTATGAATCTTGGGATTATTTTGAGGATAACCCAGATTTTTCGAATCCTAAGTACCAAGAGGATGGGTTCTATGCTAAATCTCCAACCCGATTTGAATTAAATGATGATTATAAGGAATTACCTGATATCGAAAATCAATTTTTGGGTTGGAAGGATTCCATTGCAGGTGTTTTTGATTTTGAACCAACAATCGAAGATTTTGAGGTTGATTTAACTCAAGTAGCATGCCCAAACACCTGTAATGAATTTGATTCTGAATTCCTCGAGGATGTAACTCCTACACCTTATCTTGGTAAGGTCTTCCTCGAGCAAAATTCTGATATCCCAATTGAGCTAAATGTCAATTCTAGTGACCCAATTCCTATTTTTGACCTAGAATCTAGATTCGAACTTATTTGGGATAACGATAAGGCTAAATCTGAAGAAAATGAAATCTCAGAATTGAAACATTAGGATTTTGATGAGCCTATTTTTGATGACTAAATCTCTTTAGATTCCTCTGACGAGCATAATGATTTATTCGAAGAGGAACCGATTTATGATGCAAAATCAGAGGAATCTAAAGAGTCAGGATTTAATTTTTCCCTAGATTTTCAAAAACCAAGCCTATACCTGATGATGAAATCTCTTTTAACTTGGCATCAGAATCTAGGATAGACCAATTTCAGGTTGATAACTTTGTTGATTTTGATTTTTCTTGTGGTGGTGATCATAATTCCAATTCAGGTTCAGAAAAATCTTATCACCGGTATTCTTCTGGATTCTCCTATGCTGATGTTGATTTTGAACCCTATTCTAATTCAGGAGAACCCTTGTTTCCAGATAATTACAGTCCAATTTATGACCTTAATATCTATGACCCATTCTTTGACTCTGATTTTGAGGCCGTTGATTGGGAATTCAAAGTAGTTGAACCACTTGATTAGGAAACCTCTCAGGAAGGTTTCTTAAGCTTCTCTACAACCGGTCCCTACTGCATAACTCCACCAGAACCCATTCATATCCTGAATCGGTGCATTTTGATCCAGCAGGGGATGATTTTCCTCCTCGATTTGACGATGAATGGGACATCGATCAAACTGAGAATCTATTACAAATCATTTCTGATCCCATCATTAGGGTTCCTATATTTTTCACTAATCCATTATATTTTGAGGACCCCTACGCTGAACTAGCTGAGCTTATGCAGCCAAATTATTGCTTTTATTTCTAAATCTTTTTGAACTGAACTGCACTTGGTGGGCTCCACATCTTTTGATCTACATTTTCCAACCCACCAAACTCATTGCCTTTGGCCTACATAATCAACTAGTTGATCTAAACAAGTACCTGGTTGGACCACCAAGCTAATTATCAAGGTGCTTGTTTTACAAAATTCTTCCAATTTGATTACTCTGTCGCTTGACATCTTCCACCTGGCTAAAAGCATTAAATTCAACGCTTAATGGGAGGCAATCCATCATCTGAAAAACCCGAGACCTTTCTTATCTATTTTGAGCAAATCATTCCTATTTCACTTTAAAGTTCCTAATTAAGAACAACCATTTCCAACCCACCAGCCCACCCTTAAACCTATTCTAAAATTATGAACTAAGTTGAATGTGAACCCATCTTGTTTGCAATGAGGGCATTGCAAAACTTAGGCATGGGGGTGATTAAAGTGCAATCATCTGAAAGCTATTCCTAAAAGGTTCTCACCAAAGAAAAAAAAAAAGAGGAGAGAAAGAAGAAAAAGAGGAAAATATAGAAAGGAATGAAAGAGATCAATAGACATTTTTAGTTGGTCGAAACTCTTGAACATTCAATTATGGAGTCAGGCAAATCTTCTTCCATAAGATCCACCAAATAATTGTGAGGTGAGAGAAGAGTGTCTACTGGTGCTCTAAGTCTAGTATGAGGACTTTTAAATTATGAATGATTAGATAATGATACTCTGGTTAGGCATAGTTTTCGCTCTCAGCTCCTTTGTGTGAATCTCTCAGAGCCATCAAATAAGGCAAATATGCAGAGAGCGGGTTCTAATAAAACTATGACTAAGGTGGATGGTTACGACCATTCTTTATAGGATCCTCAATTGAAGGAGGGTGCTAATGTTAAAGGTTAGAAATGTATTGTCCTATCCATTCCTTCCCGATGCTGAGAATAGGCACGTTCACCAAATAAGCCACACAATGTCCTCTTGAGCACCACCATTTCTCAATAATGCCTCATTAATGAAAATTGTGTTGAGTTGAGTTATATTGTTAGAAAAAAGAAAGAAAAAAAAATAAGAAAAAAAAAGAGAGAGAAAGAGGAAAGAAAAATATACATATTAGAAATCCTAAAGAAAAAAAAAATTCTTATAAAAAGAGAGAGAGAAAGAGTGTGTTTTAGTGCATAGTTGAGCTTATGTGTTTTCATTATGAATAAATTTCATTGAGGCAGCATTACCCATCACCAATTATGATCCACCAAATACAGCTTTAACCTACCTTCTGTATTTCTAACTGCTCGAATACTGGTTGAGAAATTCCGACTTAGATATAGGGTTATCAGAACTTAATCAAAGTGTTAATGCCATGAGAGACCACCACAAATGACAACAAATCTGGTGAGATTGTGAGCTCTTATTTTGATCGAGAGAGAGAGAGAGAGAGAGCACAAAGGAACTAAAAGAGAGCATAGTTTTTAAGCATTTCTTCAAGTTGATTTGTTTAATAATCTAGGAATTTAGAGTCTGAAATACTAGATTATATGTAGCACCAAATGAGTGTGAGCCACCAAAAATAAAACCCTTCAACTCAAATATCTTCTACCTAGACCAAAAGCAGGGTTAAATCACAGATCTCTTACTATCCCCATATGAAGAAGCTTTGCCTATCCTGATAAATTTGTACTAAGGGTTAAAAAAAAACTTTAAATGAATATTTAGAAATGACAATGGGCGGAGGAGAATAAATTCCTTGGAGCCGAATGACAGAAATATCCTTTCACTAAACATTTATGCTAAACTCTAAAATTTGCTAAGGGACTAGCAAATGGTAAGCATGGGGGGTCTGAAATTCATGTTTGAAAGGTTCTCACAAAAAAATACATGTAGTTTTAAAAAAATACATATACTTAAAGTGAAATTCATGTTTGAGATTTATAATTCGAGCTATAAATTTAAATGTTTGATTCGCTTTAATCAACTATACTACGACACTACGATTATAAAACACAATTAAGGCGAACCAACAATTTGGTGCCGTTGCTGGGGAGAGGGCCGGAGGTTGCACAAACAACCTCGCCGAAGTTGCATGGCCGGCGAAGTCAAAGGTGGAAGGTGGAGAAGGTGCTGGTAGGGACTATTTTGCAAGAAAATTGAAAGTTAAGGGGGCATTTGTAAGGAAATTAGGAATAAGAATCAAAATGCAAAGTTGACCAAGATGAAGTCCAAATGAACCCAAACTTTTATGGTAGCCTAGTTTGGATATAAGAAAGTTGATGGTATCTTCAATTTTTGGTTTTCAAGTTTTTCCTAGTCAATTTACATTTAGATCCAAATTATACCAAATACCCGTTTATGATTCTATTTTAGGTCAAAACGAGTTTCGATCATCAAATTGGCTATGCCAAATCTTATAAAATATTTTTAATTGATTTTCAGAAGGTTTAGATTACATTTACTTCCATCAGAACTATTTTAATTGAAGTGGGGTTGAAATTAGGGTTTTTAATTAGAATTAAACATTCAATTTGAACGTAAATCCTGAATTACTCAATACCAACCTACTTTTAAGATATTTAAGCTCAATTGGCCTTTAATTAAACATAAGTTTACCCTCCAGCTATTCTGCATTCATAATTATTCATGAAAATTACAGAATTAACCCCTTTTTTCTATTAATTCCTCTTTCTTAAACTCTGATTGAGTTATACCCTTCAAAGTATTAATTAGGTGAATTTAACTTTAGAACTTAGATAAATTAGGCTAGTTATAGAGAATGATGGTGATGCCATCAGCAAGGGGCTTGGGCGTGCATGCATGTGCGAGGTGGTGCCCGAGTTGGCCTATGCTAGTGGAGCTAAGGTCAGGAGCTGCGAGCGGTGGTTGGTGCGCGCGAGTGGTGGTGCTTGGGGTTTGTGCTCGCAAGAGGCAGGGGTGCGGTTTTGTTTAGGTGGAGGAGGTTGGCTTGCTGCTATCGAGAGGGTGAAGTCAGAGTGCGGTAGGGAGGAGGTTAGACATTGCTACGGTGGCTAGCCTCTGTTGGTTGGAGAGGAGGCTGTGCATGAGGATGCACGGTTGTGGTCGCAGTCTAGATGCGGTGGCAAGTCAAAGAGGTGGCGTCGGTGCTGTCACCACCGACCGCGGTGATGGGAACATTGATGCAGATGTGGGCAGCACACAGTTGTGGTTGCTGGCAGAGGTTGCGTTCGATGGCGGAGGCTCACGGTGGTGTTCTGGTGAAGAGAGGATGTGGAGAGAAGGTGCTCCCCTGTGGGGAGGAAGAAGGTGGTCCCCTCTCCGACTGTCTCTGCTTGTTATAAAGAGAATAAAAAGAGAGAGTGGGGGTGAAAATTTGGAAGGGCATCAGTAACAAATACGTAGTTGTTACGTAATAGAATCATTATTTCCTTTTTAAATTAAGCTTTCCAAAAATGATAAGAGTGAAATAAATTAATTTTTAAGAGAGAATCTCTGATGATTTTCTTGGAAAATCAAATGTCACGATGGTGTTCTAATTGATGTCAATAAAATTAAACTTCCAAAATTACTCTTGCATCAAAAGTAATTATCAAATAACAGAAATGAAATGCAGGAAATCCAAAGGTTACTCAATTTGATCAACATATTGCATGTTCTAAATTAAATTTCCATCTCAATAATAATGTACTTAGGCCTTAAATTAGTCCACTAAAGTGGACCTATCAATAGTTCAGCTTGGCATTGTTCTTGAGTATGTAGTGTCTGTGGGAGGTTTAGAAGTGGATAAAGCCATAGTTGAGTCCATTTCAAAGCTTCCACCATGCACTAATATCAAGTAGATTCGATCATTTCTGGGCCACGCGGGCTTTTATAGGTGCTTCATTACAGACTTTAGCAAGATTTCTAGGCCACTTTATGACTTACTAGAGAAGGATACTACCTTCATTTTTTATACAAAGTGTGCTGAGGCCTTCCAAGTCTTGAAGGAGGCCCTCATAACCGCACCTATCCTGCAAGCACCTGATTAGACCCTCCCATATGAGTTGATGTGCGATGCCTTAGATTTTGCCATGGGAGCGGTCCTTGGTCAGAGGGCTGATAAAAAGCCTCATGTGTTGTACTATGCTAGAAAAACCCTTACCGATCTACAATAAAACTACACTATGAGAGAAAAGGAACTTCTTGCAATAGAACCTACTCTAGAGAAGTTTAGGTCTTATCTTCTGGGATTTTAGGTTGTGGTGTATACTGATTATTCTGCCTTGAAGCATTTGCTCACTAAGAAAGACACTAAACCTAGGCTGATTAGATGGATTCTGTTACTATAGGAGTTTGACCTTGATATCCGTGACAAGAAAGGGATAAAAAATCTAGTCGCTAATCATTTATCCAAGATCCTAGTTGAGGCTTCAACCCCGTCAAGAGACATTCATGACACCTTTCTTAACGAAACGGTGATGGCAGTACAACCGACAAACCCATAGTATGCTGACGTCGTCAACTACATGGTCACTGGCGAAACCCCAATACGTCGAATAGGCAGCAGCATATAGATTTCTCGCTAATATGAAGCATTATCATTGGGAGGACCTCAAGCTCTTTAGAATAGGCCATGACTAGGTCTTACGTAGGTGTGTTCCAAAGGAAGAATAATAGAGTTTTAAATTTTTGTCACACATTGCACTGTGGAGGAAACTTTAGTGCTAAGAAGACTACATATAAAGTTCTCAAATCTGGTTTCTGGTGGCCCTCACTATTCAAGGACACACATACTTATGTGGGGGTGTGTCTTCATTGTCAAAAAACTAGAACGATCGGGAAGAGGGATGAGATGCCCCAGCAACCTATTCTTCTGGTCGAGATATTCGACGTCTGGGGCATAGATATCATGGGCCCCTTCCCATTGTCTCAGGGCTATGAATATATCCCTGTGGCTTTTGATTATGTGTCAAAGTGGATAGAGGCTATTCTGACTAAGACAAACAATCACTATGTGATCCTAAATTTCGTTAAGGCCAATATCATTTCCTGATTTGGCCACCCAAGGACGATCATTAGTGATGGGGAACCTCATTTTAGGAATGCACACTTCACGCATCTACTCAAGAGTCGTGCTGTCACCCACAAGGTCGCCACCTTATATCACTCGCAGACAAGTGGATAGATCGAGGTGTCCAATAAAGAGATCAAATGAATTCTGGAGAAAACTGTAAGACCCGACAAGAAAGATTAGTTGAAAAAACTAGATGATGCATAATGGGCTTACAGAACTACTTATTTGACCCCCTTAGGTTTGTCTCCCTTCCGTATAGTGTATGGCAAAGCTTGCCATTTGCCTATTGAGATTGAGAATATGGCTTATTGGGCCATTAAGAATGTCAACATGGATCTCAAGAATGGAGGCAAAGCACACTTATTTGAACTAACTGAGCTTGAAGAATTGAGGAGTGAGGCTTATGAGATTTCTCAAGCTTGTAAAGAGCTCACTAAGGTCTTTCACGATAAACACATCCTCCGCAAAACCTTTGAGCCCAACCAATGGGTTTATTTGATGATAACATCATCATCAGCAATATCTATCTTTAATTAGTCATAATCCATTGGTAAATACTCCTACATAACTGCCAAAGGACCGTAAGTCTCTACACAACCTTTCTGAGAGTTTAACATGAAACCAGGGTTAAAATTGTAGATTTACCATTATATCATGAATGAAGAACAACCACGAGTTTTCTCAGGGGTTTACTAAAAGTCTAAAATGCAATAAAGTCTAACAAGAGGGTCAGTGTAGACAGAAACGGGTTTTCACGTGTTATGAGAATTAAATGACATTTGAAACCCTAAAAACAGACCCGCTTAATTTACTGAGGTTTTGGTCAAGATAAAATTCACCTAAATCCTCTAAAAATCATATAAAAATATTCTCTAGGATTTAGCATCCTTGATTTGACCATTGGAACCCAATTTAACTTAAAACAGAGTCTCAGCCAGATAGTTGCCCTAATTTGGGTTTCTACACAGTTTGCCCAGTCAAACTTGGTTAAAACCTAAATCTGACTTCACCATCAGATTCCTTGGATTCAAATTAGATTTGTACAAAAATTTGGGCCCAATTAGAGATCACCTTGACCTAGTTTACATTTCAGTCCTGTCTGACTCTTTTCTCTCACACATATGCCCCTAACTTTTAAATTAATTACAGTTAGGTCCATAACTTTTTATTTGCAAAAAGGTCCTCATGCCATTTTTGGAAGGTCATACCTTCACCATCGAGTTTCAGGTAAGGATTTTTCACTCAATTCTCAATCAAACACTCAAATTGAAAAGGAGATTTCTTGAGGAATTCCCTTCCAAATGAGACCTTCCATGAATCCTAAGTCGACCCCAATTCTTCATGCGAACCTTTTGAAGATGCACATGACCTATTTGCATGAAAAACGTGGAGTTGCAAGCTTAGTTTCCAAGCTTTAAACCCCTCCCCATGGCCTATAAATGGATCTGCGATGCAAACCTCACCTCCTTAGTAAGGTTTTAAGGCCAAATACCCCTTCTTCCTCCATCTCCAGCCAAGCTCCACCTTAGCTTCGGCAACTTCCTTCCCCATCTAGCTATAGATGGCCAACGGCCAAATTGGCTCGTCCAACCTCTTCCTCACATTCGTCCGCACCTCACCAACCACAGCGAGGGTGTCCTCTCCCTTTCCTCACCACCGTTCACCTCATAGGAGCAAGCTTCGTCCTCGTCGCCGGCCAACCACAACTGATGCCACCCTACCTCCTTCGTCCGCTAAATTAGGTCATTTAGCTCCATCTTCCTCTCTACTTTAAATTCTTGTCCTTAAACCCTAATTCCTACCACGAACCACGTGCCTCCCCCTCCGTCTTCCTTTGCTCCAGCTGAGCTCTGGCGAGGCCAAGAGTGTTGGTGCTAGAGCACCACGATCATTTGTTTTGATGATAACAAAACACGTGTTATTTAACATTTGCACTTGGAGTCTTAGATTTCAGGTCAATTGCAAATGTAGACGTGTTTAGACGGAATTCGAGCTCGCATCCAGGATGGATTGGATGAGCTTGATGGAAAATAGAGGAGATTCGCGAGGAGCGATAGATTGAAGAAGGAAGGAGATAAAGAATAGGATAGATTTCCTTCTCTTGTACTCCTTGTATTTTTCGTTATTTCTATTGCTCTTTATTTTTGTTACTTAGATTTCTGTTAAAGAGCCTCAAAGTACCCTAACAGTAGTCCTAGGAACACCTACACAACCCTAGGATACTTAGGTTTACTGTAGAACACTTAGAAAACCAATATAGGATTTAAACAGCATTTCCAGACATCTAATTCCAAAATCAGACGTCTGATAAAGTATTTTAAGACGTCTGACTGTTGATTCAGACATCTGATAACTATTAGGCTGGACATAGTTAGTTCTGTCTGATGAAATCAGACGTCCAGACCTTAGACCAGATGTCTTAGGAGACATCTGATGGATTTGCCAGACGTCCAATTAGTGGACCGTTGGCTGGCTTTGCAGACAGCGTTGAATATGACCGTTAGAGCCTTATCAGACGTCCATAGGACTTTCCAGACGTCTGATAATTGACCGTTTTGCCTCGGCTGACCCAAAATCTCTTCTCAAAGATTTTCTAGCCGTTGCAACGTTTGACAATCCATTCCCACAGAAAAAGTAGGTTTCTAGACGTCCAGACATAGTGCCAGACGTCCTATATGTCGTCTGATGGACTTGCACAAAAACCCTGTTTAGATCTGATCCAAGTCAGGAAGAGACCCGCCCAAAATCAGACGTCTGACCTTGGAATCAGACGTCTTAAAGTGAACTTCCAGACGTCTGATGCCAGAATTAGACGTCTGATAAGCCTGTCAGAGCAATGATTATTCCTGATTTCGGGCTGATTCTCTTGGGCTTTGTTCCCAACGGCTATTCCTAAGCCTTTCAAAGCCTTCCTAAGGCCTCTATAAATAGAGGGGAACATTTGCAACACAAAAACACACCTAGAGACACCAAGATACACAAGAAACAATTTGTATTACACTTTCCACTCTCTTGTGTCCTAGCTAGCTCTTGCTCTCCAAGCTCAAGCTCCATTCTCTTGAGAGCATCAAGCTGTTGCGCACACGATCTCCCGCCGTTGTTCACGAGAGCGAAGTTGCGCCGTCGCGTGGCTCATGCACCGCATCATCAACTCGACGCACTCTTTGCAAAGGGGAGTTTCCTAATCCCTATAGAAGCTAGGTTTATAATTACTTTGTTGGCTCTATAGGATTACTTGTTTATTTTATCTTTGTTATTTGGTTGGGTATTCGCTTTGAGAATTCCCGTCTCCTTTGCGAGACAACATCCTTCTCGTGAAGAGAAGGGGTTGAGGTACGCTACCCTCGTTTAAGTAGCGTGGTTGTATTGAGGTTGAATCACCCTCGTTTAAAGTGATTCGATTTTGTGGATTTTGATCAACTTGGTTGATCGGAAAATCCTAACTCGAGAGGGTTAGGTGGTGGTTTTCACCCGGTTTGGGTTTCCACCTATAAATTCTTGTGTACTTTGTGTGATTGCTTATTTGTAAGATTATATTTCAATTCCGCAATTATTACGTCACCCCTTCCTGGTAGGGCCGGAAATTACATTTGGTATTAGAGCAGGTCTTGCGAGATCGGGGTAACACCCGGCAAGAGATCAAATGGAGGGAAGCACATTAGCGATCAAAATATCCGAGGGGCAGTCCACCGTCCGACCACCCTACTTTGACGGGAACAACTACAACTACTGGAAGCTGAGGATGAGGATGTGGCTTCGAGCCACAGACTTCGCTCTATGGGGACGTTGCGAAGCCCCATACGAGATCCCGGAGCGACCCGACGCAGGATACTCGCAGCAGCAGATTCGGGAACTCTCGCTCAACGCGAAAACAATGAACGCGTTGTATTGCGCGCTCAGCCCGGAGGAGTTTAACAGAATCTCGCAATGCGCCACCGCATACGAGATTTGGCCCACACTTGAGGTAACTCACGAAGGTACCTCTAAGGTAAAAACTTCTAAAATTAATTTACTTTCTCAATAATTTGAATCTTTTTCTATGAAACCTAACGAGTCTTTAAGTGAGATGAACACTAGGTTCACTCTCATTGTAAATAATTTGAAAGCATTAGGGAAGACCTTCATCAAGGGGGAGCTTCAAGGGAAGCTTCTTCGTTCCCTTGGACCGGAATGGGAACAGAAAGTCACCGCCATCGAGGAGGCGAACGAAGTAGAGGAGCTCAACATGGAAGATCTCCTAGGAAATCTAATGGCCTACGAGACAAAGTTGAAGCAGAAGAAGAAGGATACACTGGAGCCCAAACTGAAGAAGACTCTCACCTTCAGAGCCGCGTCGGATAGCAAGGTAAGTTCCGACGACGAAGACTTTAGAATTTTACTTAAAAAATTTTCCAAGTTTTGTAGGGAATTAAAGAAAGAGAAAAAGGAGAAGAAGGAAAGCCCAAGACGTTGCTACCACTGCATCGAGAAAGGGCACCTACGACCAGAGTGCCCTCTTCTCAAAAAGGAGAAGAAGGAAAAGGAAAAGAGATTTAAGAAGAAGGTGTTCCAAGCCACTTGGGACGATTCCAACTCGGAGGAAGAAGAAGAAGAAAAAGAAGAAACCGCTTGCTTTGGTTTCATGGCCAGAGGAAGCAATAGCGACAGCGAAAGCGGAAGCGACTTAGACAATGAGGTAAGTTATGATTTACAAGAAGCTTTTAATGAACTATTTGAGCTTAGTAAATCTCTAAAAATAGAAAAAAAAAGCATGAAAAAGAATCTTAGCTTTCTTAAATCTGAAAATGATAGGTTAGAAATAAAACTTAAGGATCTAGAAGCTTGTCCTAAAAATGATAACCTATTATTAGAAAATCATAACCTCATCAATGAAAATAATAAATTGATTGAAGAAAATGACAGTTTAAAGTTAGAAATTTCTGACTTACAGACTAAGATGCATACTATAGAAAAAGAAATTGCATGTCTTAGGAAAAATTCTAACAAATTAATCAACAAAGTTGATAATTTTTATAGCCCTAGGGTTGAGAAAGGATCTCCATCAAGGAAACCCGCTAACAGATCCGAATCCAAGTCCACTTGGATACCGAAAAAAGAATTAGAATATTATTTTGTAGGGTTCAGGGATAATTACAACACAAAGGACTGGACCTACAAACTCAAAGCTGGTCAACTCAAGTTGGGAGAACCAAGGAGTAGACCAAGGAGGAGAACAAGAAGACCGACGAGACGGCGAACAAACGACGGACCCGCCGCACGTCGACCACCAGATTGGAGACCGGCGCCAATGCCCGGGCCTCCAAGCTACGGATGGGAGCCCCATCCGATGTGGCATCCACCACCATTCGGGCCATTTATTGGCCATGGTAGGTGAGGTAAAACTTCTTGACCCTATCTTTGTTTATCAGTAGCATTTAGATAGGGGGAGTTAAAATTTATGAGCAAATTGTCAATTTTTAAGAGGGAGATATAAGGTAGCTAAATTTCCTTTAGAAAGGGGGAGAAAAATAATAGCTATCTTGTTGTTATAAAAAAGGGGGGAGGCATTACCTTTGTTAAAAGAAATTTATAGAAGAGCATGTTTTAAGGGGGAGTTATAGGAAATGTAAAATCAATTAAACCTTTTTGATAATGTCAAAAAGGGGGAGGATTTTTTGCATTACTATTTATGGTTTTGTCATCATCAAAAAGGGGGAGATTGTTGGTGCTAGAGCACCACGATCATTTGTTTTGATGATAACAAAACACGTGTTATTTAACATTTGCACTTGGAGTCTTAGATTTCAGGTCAATTGCAAATGTAGACGTGTTTAGACGGAATTCGAGCTCGCATCCAGGACAGATTGGACGAGCTTGATGGAAAATAGAGGAGATTCGCGAGGAGCGATAGATTGAAGAAGGAAGGAGATGAAGAATAGGATAGATTTCCTTCTCTTGTACTCCTTGTATTTTTCGTTATTTCTGTTGCTCTTTATTTTTGTTACTTAGATTTCTGTTAAAGATCCTCAAAGTACCCTAACAGTAGTCCTAGGAATACCTGCACAACTCTAGGATACTTAGGTTTTCTGTAGAACACTTAGAAAACCAATATAGGGTTTAAACAACATTTCCAGACGTCTAATTCCAAAATCAGATGTTTGATAAAGTATTTTAAGATGTCTGACTGTTGATTCAGACGTCTGATAACTATTAGGCTGGACATAGTTAGTTCTGTCTGATGAAATCAGACGTCCAGACCTTAGACCAGACGTCTTAGGAGACGTCTGATGGATTTGCCAGACGTCCAATTAGTGGACCGTTGGCTGGCTTTGCAGACAGCGTTGAATATGACCATTAAAGCCTTATCAGACGTCCATAGGACTTTCCAGACGTCTGATAATTGACCGTTTTGCCTCGGCTGACCCAAAATCTCTTCTTAGAGATTTTCTAGCCGTTGCAACATTTGGCAATCCATTCCCACAGAAAAAGTAGGTTTCCAGACGTCCAGACATAGTGCCAGACGTCCTATATGTCGTCTGATGGACTTGCACAAAAACCCTGTTTAGATCTGATCCAAGTCAGGAAGAGACCTGCCCAAAATAAGACGTATGACCTTGGAATCAGACGTCTTAAAGTGAACTTCCAGACGTCTGATAAACCTGTTAGAGCAATGATTGTTCCTGATTTCGGGCTGATTCTCTTGGACTTTGTTCCCAACGGCTATAGAACCTTTCCTAAGCCTTTCAAAGCCTTCTTAAGGCCTCTATAAATAGAGGGGAACCTTTGCAACACAAAAACACACCTAGAGACACCAAGATACAAAAGAAACAATTTGTATTACACTTTCCACTCTCTTGTGTCCTAGCTAGCTCTTGCTCTCCAAGCTCAAGCTCCATTCTCTTGAGAGCATCAAGCTGTTGCGCACCTGCTCTCCCGCCGTTGTTCACGAGAGCGAAGTTTCACCGTCGCGTGGCTCACGCACCGCGTCATCAACTCGACGCACTCCTTGCAAAGGAGAGTTTCCTAATTCCTATAGAAGCTGGGTTTATAATTACTTTGTTGGCTCTATAGGATTACTTGTTTATTTTATCTTTGTTATTTGGTTGGGTATTCGCTTTGCGAATTCCCATCTCCTTCGCAAGACAAAATCCTTCTCATGAAGAGAAGGGGTTGAGGTATGCTACCCTCGTTTAAGTAGCGTGGTTGTATTGAGGTTGAATCACCCTCGTTTAAAGTGATTCGATTTAGTGGATTTTGATCAACTTGGTTGATCGGAAAATCCTAACTCGAGAGGGTTAGGTGGTGGTTTTCACCCGGTTTGGGTTTCCACCTATAAATTCTTGTGTACTTTGTGTGATTTCTTATTTGTAAGATTATATTTCAATTCTGCAATTATTACGTCACCCCCTCCTGGTAGGGCCGGAAATTACAAAGAGCTCGCTACAAGCCACGGTTTGCCTCAAGACAACTCCCATTCACTCCGCCAGCTCACACCCACCAAAACCCCTCTACTTATTTTGCATTCCACCCATCCTAAACCTCCACTGAACACCTCTTTCTTAGTCTATCATCTCTGACATCGTCCGGACGCTGAACACCATGAAACACTTTGCCATCACCTCCATCACTCTCCTCGCCCCATGGTGATGCTCCTGAACTATTTTAATTGGGTCTTGAGGCCATACGTGTGTTTTTAGGTCTTCGCCGCCCTCTATCGTCCCCTTTGTCATCTCTGATGCCGTCACGCTCCCTCCAGCCATCATCACTACTGATTTCACTCGCAATCAAGGCGGACACATCCCAAGAGTAGAGTTGCATCTTCAATTGAGCATAGAATGGATTCGAGAAGCTCACAATCAAGTGTTGCACTTCCTGCGGCTTCGCGAAGAAAAGATCATTGTGTTTAGTGCCACATCGTGTGTGGACGAGGGGCTCAGCACACATAAATTGAATTCTTGCCGATAACATATCGCCTCAAGACACATATGGGGGGCCTGGTCCCTCACGCACTTCCTCATGCCTCACACCTCGACCATGCACATGGCATGCGGGCCTGGTCCAAACCTAATTACCTGTTAACCTGTACATGGATCCGACTATGCTTTGGATTTGAAAGAAAGAGGAGAAGGAAAAAGAGAGAGAGAGCGCGGGGGAGGGGGGTTTTGCTCTCTGAAGAAGTTTCCTTGTGAGACACTTAGCCAAAATTCGAAGGGTGCATAGCCCTTGTGTGTGAAGAGAGGAGAAGGCTTCAGAAGAAAGAGAGAGGGCCTGTGCATTCTGAAGAAGAAGAAGAAGGCTTGCGCTTGCCTTCTGTTAAGACATCTGATTTGGGTTAATGATGGTACTGTTGGAACATTTAAGTACCTAAGTAGCGTGGTTGACGATACTGTTCATCGCACTTAATCGGGTTTTAAAAGTATTGCGTTGTAGTACATCCAAAAAAGCATTCAAAATAGATATAATTTTATTACCCAAAAATATTTCCGAGGTCGAACATAGGGAGCAAATTGGTATTTAGAAATCAAGATCACAATTTATACTGAAAGAAATTGCAATAATGGCAGTATCAGAGTGCAAAAATATAGGAGTAAAATGGTGATGTAGATCACCAAGTACTCCTACAATATCACCAAATGATTCAATGTAAAAATATGCAATGAGGCTAAAATCTGCCGTTTGATTCTTTAATCAGATGACTTAAATGTCTGATTTCTTTTCTCTTTCTTTGCCTCTGTCTTCTCCTTCCTTCTTCTTCTTTCACTGGCTTTCTGCCTGAATTTCGATCCTTCTCTTTCCCTTCTCTGCCTCTCGATGCCTTTGCTTCTTCTTCTTTCTTCTTATTTCTTTGGCCTTAAGCTGTGTTGGTCTTCTCTTCTTCTTCCTTCTCTTTCTCTTCTTTGCCTTGCCTTAAGCCCTACGGTGCTAGCCTTCTCTCCTTCTTCTTCAGCTTCTTCCTTTAGCCCTGCTCTTTCTCTGAATTCGACTAAGTGTCGAAGGTAAACTCCTTAGAGAAAAACCCCCCCTTCCCCTACGTAGCTCTCTTCTCTCTCTCTCTCTTTTCTATTTCAGAGCCACTCTCCTAGAGCCTTTAACCGGTTGGGTAATCGGACCTAATGAAGACTCGGGTCTAGGCTCACCGGCGTGTGTGGTGAGTGAGGAGTGACTAGGTTGGGTAATCGGGTCGTGGCCAGGTCCGCGGGCTATATCATGGATGAGTCTGTGAGAGAGGGGAAGAGGACCTCACCCTCAGTGTTGGAGGCGAAGAGCCTCTAACACTTTTTCCTTTTATGCGCATGCGGCTCTTTTCCACCTCCGAGGTGGGACTAAATGTCCCACCTCCCTTCGCACGTCTGCCACAGAGCGTGCTTGGCCAAATTGAAGGGCTGCAGTTTCTGGAGTCTTCGCACAAGGGCTTGGATGTGTGCGCGAGAGGATTCCGCACAGCCTGGGGTGATCTTCTGGAGTAGATCGAAGCAAGCTTCAAGCTTAGAAACAATGGCGGAAGGCATCCTGAACCTGAAATCAATAGCACGACCTCGCGGCCACATCAAAATGTTCAGAAGGGATCGCCAGAGCACGGTGAAGATGCTGGGGTGGTTGGCGTGGCGTGGGGGTGCCTGTGCGAGTGTGCCTAGGGCTTACTATGGGCGTGTGAGTGGGTGTGTTTAGTGGGGTGCTTGGGTGATCTATGGAGAGATTGGAGTGAGGGGATGTGGTCAGGGAGTCGAGGCGGAGGTCGTAGGGTGGTTGGCGAGGTGGATGGAAGTGTAGAGCGATGGGAGCACCGGGTGCTTGGGTGATCGATGGAGAGATTGGAGTGAGGGGATGTGGTCAGGGAGTCGAGGCGAAGGTTGTAGGGTGGTTGGCGAGGTGGATGGAAGTGCAGAGCGATGGGAGCACCTCGCCGGAGGTATCGCCGGAGGTGGAGAAGGTGACGGTGGTCAGAGGCGTTGGTGGGTCATTTTAGGAAATAAAGAGGGGGAAAGAAAGTGTGTAAGAGAGAATCTAAAAACCTACTTCTAAGGGATGAAAGGGATCGGGGATCCATGCTAGTATGGCTGTCGGCCGTAGGGAAGACGAATCTCCGTAGGTTATGTAGTGAATTAGGACCTTCAGTTGGTTATGTAGGAGCAGTTATTCTCTCAATTGGGTCAAAATGAGCTAGTTATGGCTAATGATTTTGTTCCCATCATACCCCCATGCCTAGCTTTTGCTAGTCCCTTAGAAAAATTTTAAGGTTTTAACTTTGATTCTAGACCATGTAATCTTTTTGATGCTCAAAATTGTGATGTGTGCTTTCTTTTGTAGATTAGGTTAGAATGTCGAAAGTAGGCCTAGAGGTACTCAAGTACCAACCAAGATCTGGACCTGACTAGCTCTAACCTCAGTCTGCCGCGAAGGTTTTTAAGGCCCATAGGAACTATCCTAAGGTTCGTTGGACTCCGCGGTTAAAGCACTTGTGCTTGTAACATATTTTAGCCTTGGTTCAGTTTGCGGTGCATTTTTTTTTGTAAGAGAGAGACAGAGGAATTTTCTTTTTGGAGAGTTTTCTCTCTCTTTTCTTTTTATTTCTAGCTTCAGATTAGCTTCTCAACACGGTCTGTATCGGATTCCTAGTCTCCATTAACAATCCTCGAAGGGCCCCTTTCAATTGATGCTTCGAGATAGCACCACCCATGGCAACCTCCAGAACCCTAGTTTTAGAGGTTTCTAAATAACCCTCATCATGAACCCTAACTAACACATTTTGACCTAATAAATTGAACAAAAGCTCCTACATAACCTAAGGGAAGGCCTAAATCAGGGAATTGCTAATCAGAGAATAAAACATTATACAAGGGGTAAAACTGCAATTTCACCAATGCAGTGCATGAATGGGATTTCTAAGGGTCTAGACATAGTTCAAGTGGACTTAATAAGAGAAAAAGTGGGATGGTTTGGCCGGAAAAGGGTTATAACAAAATCTGGGAATTAAATGACATTCTGTAATCCTAAAACAAATTCACTGTAATTCACGAAGATTCAGGCAAGATAAAAATCAACTAAACCCTCTAAAAATCATAGAAAAATATCCCCTAGGGTTTAGAACCTTTAATTTGGCCGTTGGAACCTATCTTGACCTAGATTGAGAACCATACCTAATTTTTGACCTAATTTGGGTTTTGTGTAAAATATCCATTCAAACATGGTCAAACCTAAAATCCAACTTCACCATTGCATTCCTTAGGTCAAAATTAGGTTTATCCCAAAATTTGGACCTAAGGGAAGGTTGTCTTGACCCTCTTTACAAAATGGTCCTCAATAATTACCTTTTGACCCTTAGCTTTTTGAAACCTTGCAAAGACCCCCTTATCTTTCCCATCATTTTCTTCAATCTTGTCCCTCTGCCACCCGCTGCGTAGGCCATACCTCCGACGACTTTCGCGGAGGATGGCGCCGCGCATGCATGGGGAGCCGGCGCCATATTTGAAAGGGGAGCTCCTTGTGGAGCCCCCTATCGCATGGGCCGGCTCCCATGCCCTGTCGGCCACCATACCTCTCGTGCAAACTTGCGAGAGGTATGGGTCTCCATCTACCCACGTCTCCTACCACTTGTCTCGCCTTCCTTCTAAGATCATCGACCCTTCTAGACCCATCACGAAGCATTTTCCTGATGAGTACCTCTTGACTATTGGTACAGGGCTTCCATGGTTTGCTGATATAGTAAACTACTTGGCATCACACCAGATCTTGCTTGCTTGGCCGAAGGCCAAGAAAGACAATTGCGCTCTGATGCCAAGTACTATATCTGGGAAGACTCGCACTTATTCCGCATAGGTGCTGACCAAATTATCTGGCGATGTGTCCCGGAGGTCGAAATCAATGACATACTCTCTTTCTTCCATGACCAAGCATGCGGTGGCCATTTTTCTGGGCATAAAATCGCATCGAAAATCCTCCAGTGTGGCTTTTACTGGCCCACTATCTTCAAGGACGCATACAGTCATTGTAAGGATGCAGTCACTGCCAAACATTGGGCAACATGAGCCATCGCGACATGATGCCTTTACAGCCAATTATCGTATGCGAAATTTTTGACATTTGGGGGATTGATTTTATGGGCCCCTTCCCTATCTCGGACGGCTTCGAGTACATTTTACTCGCTGTTGACTACGTGTCCAAATGGATCGAAGCCATTCCGACCCGAACAAGTGATCACAAGATCGTCATCAAATTCATTGATCAGAATATCTTCTCACGGTTTGAGATTCCACGAGCTATTATCTTTGATAGAGGGACCCATTTTACCAACGCTCAGTTCAGGTCACTAATGACCAAATACGGGGTGTCGCACCGAATCTCTACTCCTTATCACCCCCAGACTAATGGTCTAGCTGAGCTGTCAAACCGGGAGATCAAGAAAATCCTTTAGGTTACTGTTCGACCAGACATGAAGGACTGATCATCCTGACTTCTGCAAGCTTTATGGGCTCATAGGACTGCCCACAAGATCCAATTAGGCATGTCTCCTTTTAGATTGGTGTACGGGAAGGCCTGTCACCTTCCCATCGAACTAGAGCATAAAGCCTATTGGGCAGTATGGAATTGCAACCTAGATCTTTCTAAGGCTGGAACCCACAGAAAGCTTTAGATAAGTGAGGTTGATGAATTACGCCTTGATGCATATGAAAACTCGTGACTCTACAAAGAGCGGGTTAAAGCCTTTCATGACAAGCACATATCTAGAAAGATCTTTCACCCTGGTTAGAAGGTCCTACTCTTCGATGCCCAACTTAAATTGTTCCCTGGGAAGTTGCGATCCAAGTGGATTGGACCATATCTTATCTGACAGATTTTTGGAAATGGAGCTGTTGAGATCAGTCCGCTCAGCCACGATTCCGAACCCTTCATCGTGAATGGTCAGAGACTCAAACCATTCATTGACGTGACCAATACAGATTTGGCTGAGTCATCATTTGTCCTCCATTCTCCCTGAGCTCATCGCACCTATCCGATGGCGTAAAACTCAGCGCTTAACGGGAGGCAGCCCGTCATTCGTTTGAAAACCCGAAACCCTTTTCTAACAATTCTTTGTACTTTAGGTTCATTCCTTAGGATAGCCGACTTCACCTCAGGTACTCGTACCTAAGATTAGAAATCATCTGCAACAGTCACCTCGACCCATCCACTCACCAAATACCTGTCCTAATGCATGAACCAAGCTAAATAAAAATCAACCTAATGTATAGTAAGGGCATTACAAATCTTAGGCATGGAGGGATGTGAAAGTGCAATGAAAATTCATAACAAAAAAAGGTTTCAACAAAAAATTCACATGTCAAAAACACCAAAAAATTAAAAAAAAATTGAAAAAGAACAAAAAAATGGGAAGAGGGAAGCACTTTTTGGTGAGCTTTACAAAAGGAGGAGGAAAAGAGCAAAATATTAAAAATGAGCCCAGAATGAAAAAGAAGGGATAGTCATTAGTAAGAAATTAAGGGATTAACTAAAGTTCTAGACCACATTAAAAGAAAAGCAAAGAGAAAGTGCTAAAGAAACACAAGAAGATTAGTAAGAACGCTAACCTTGGGCCTTCTTGGCTAGACTCTTAGTACCCATTAAGATCTAGATATTCCTCAAGAGGTTGAGGGGAATGGAAAGCTTAGGTATTAGGTCTAAGGCTTAGGGAGTATTCGACCTCGTTAACTGACATTCGGTTTACGGGACTCGGTAACCTAAGCACCCCAATTCACACACAGTCTGGTTCAGTGAGCAAAAATATTAAAATCACGCAGAAGCGTTTCAAATGTTCTGAAAATGTCACCTAGATTAGGAGCGACTGATCAACACAAGTTGATTTGGACGAGTTCTCAGCGTGGAGAGGTGGGAAATTTCCCTCAAAGATGCGTAACAACATATCGTCTCCTCGGTGCTTGTCTCCTAGGATATTTATATATCCTATTGGGGGCATGTAAGCACTTTGCTGGTTTAGATTCCATGGATGGCATTATCACGAAATGTCAATTGCCAGGGTCTGAATTCAGCCACGGAATGCCATGGGCGGGATTATCTCGAAATCTCGAAAATCAGGGTTTTGGGGGTTACTATGGGTGGTGCTATCTCAAAGTGTCGATTGCCAGGAACCTTTGAGGATTGATGATGGGGACGAGGAATCCGATATAGACCGTGTTGTGAAGCCATTCCTAAGCTAGAGTTAAAAAGAAAAGAGAGAGAAAACTCTCCAAACAAGTAAACCCGCTATCTCTCTCTTACAAAACGCACAGCAAACTGAACCAAGGCTAAAAAGGTCTCAAGCACGGGTGCTTTAACCACGGAGTCCAATAAACCTTAGGGTAGTTCTTGTAGGCCTTAAAAACCTTTGTTGAGGACTGAGGCTAAAGCTAAACAGATTTAGATCTTGGTTGATACTAGAGTACCTTTTAAGCCCATGGTTGGCATTCTAACCTAATCAAGGAAACAAGAGAAAAAGCACTTATCAAAATTGATGAAAAGAACTCATGGTCTAGAACAAAGGTTAAAACCTTAAAATTTTGCTAAGGGACTGGCAAAAGCTAGGCATGGGGGTATGATGAGAACCTTATCATGAACCCTAACTAGCACATTTTGACCTAATAACTTGAATAAAAGCCCCTACATAACCTAAGGGAAGGCCTAAATCAGGGAATTGCTAATCAGAGAATAAAACATTATACAAGAAATAAAATTGTAACTTTACCATTGCAGTGCATGAATGGGATTTCTAAGGGTCTAGACATAGATCAAGTGGACTTAATAAGAGAAAAAGTGGGATGGTTTGGTCGGAAAAGGGTTATAACAAAATATGGGAATTAAATGATATTCTATAACCCTAAAACAAAGGTTTAATTCATGAAGTTTTAGGCAAGATAAAAATCAACTAAGCCCTCTAAAAATCATAGAAAAATATCCCCTAGGGTTTGGAACCTTCAATTTGGCCGTTGAAAATTATCTTGACCTAGATTGAGAACCATACCCAATTTTTGACATAATTTAGGTTTTTGTAAAAAATATCCAGTCAAACATGGTCAAACCTAAAATCCAACTTCACCATTAGATTCCTTAGGTCCAAATTAGGTTTATACCAAAATTTGGACCTAAGGGAAGGTTGTCTTGACCCACTTTACAAAATGGTCCTCAATAATTACTTTTTGACCCTTAACTTTTTGAAACCATGCAAAGACCCCCTATCTTTCCCGTCATTTTCTTCAATCTTGTCCCTCTGCCACCTGCTGCGCAGGCCATACCTTCAGCGACTTTGCATGGAGGATGGCACCGTGCATGCATGGGGAGCTGGCCCCATATTTTAAAGGGGAGCTCCCTACGGAGCCTCCTACTGCATGGGCCGGCTCCCATGCCCTGTCGGCCGCCATACCTCTCGTGCGAACGCGTGAGAGGTATGGGTCTCCGTCTGCCCACATCTCCGGCGGGGTTTTTCCCGCTGCTTTCTCGCTCTTCGCAACTGGTCGACGCTACCTTAAGAAACGACACCCTCTGTCGCATCCTTCAAGATCCACTTGGCTTGAGAATCCTCTCAAATTCCTCTCCTCCCTACTCAAGCCATTCGCCTAGAGCTTCCAGTGACTCTCCTCCTTTCTCGTCGCCCTGCCACCATACCAGTGGTAGGGTTACCTCCGCCGTCATCCGCCGCGCCACGCTGTACCAGCGGGCGCACTCCAGCCCCTATTCCTTGTCACCGCCTCTTCCCCTGGGTGCCTTCGTCTTCGGTGACGGCAGCACCGGCCGCTCGCCACCTTTGCGTCCCAAATTCACTCTGGACTTATAGTTAGGCTCTCCTTACTCTCCCCTGTATTTCCCCTCTATCAATTGGTTATTTCGACTGCTCGACAGCACTATCCACCATCGCCATCTCCACCTCCGAACACCAACTTCTGCGAGGCCATTTCACCAACACAGACAGCTCCACCCCTCGCCAACCGGTCCCTGAGCATCACCTCCACCCACTGATCACCTTGTGACCCTCCATTGACCGTGCCACCCACTGTCCCCTCCCTCCCAACAAACCCACTCACACGGACTCAGACCGACCTGGGCACGCATGCCTAGGTCACTTTGAGCCATGCTGACCACTGCAGTAACTTCGCTGTGCTCTGGCTAAGCCTGCCGAGCGTTCTGACGTGGACAAGAGGTCGTTTACGTGCTTTCAGGTCCTGCGCCTTCGCCGCCATTGACGCCGAGCTTAGAGCAAGCTCGCAAGCAACTCCAGGCCCTTCCAGCTCCAGGAGACGCACCCAGGTTGCACGGAAGACTTCCACGCACAACTCCAGGTCTTCAATTGGCAGCGAAGACCTCGGCTGGAGCGGCTATTGCTCGCACACCCTGCTGCGGGCACGCGAGAGAGGAGGTGTGCAAATAGTCCCACCTCGGGCTTTTTCAAGCGCCCCGTGACACATAAAGGGAAAAAGTGACTCAGGCTTATCGCCTCAGTCACACTGGGTTAGGTCCCTCTCACCCGCTCACCTGGTCTCGTTCGCCACCACCCCCCGCGAACCTGGCCCGACCTGATTACCCAAGCCTTGCATACCTCGCCCACCACCGCACGCCGTTGGGCTTGGTCTCGGGCGCGTTACCCGACCCGTTTACCCGAACATGCTCTGGGAGAGCGAGCCCTGGAGTGAAACTAAGAGAGAGAGACGCAGGGAGGGTAGGGGTTAGGTTTTGCCTAACCATATGCCTGTGCAGGGAACTGAAGGAGGAGGAAGAAGAGGAAGCAGGAGAAGCAAGGAAGGAGCGGTTGAGGACTTAGCCGCACCAAGGGGCTGAAATAGGAGAAGAGGAAGAGGAGAAGCAAATTGAAGAAGAAGGTGATGCAGCTCAAGAAGGAAGAAGAAGAAGACTAGAAGACCAAGCAGAAGAAGCTGAAGAAGAAGAAAGGAAAGGAAGAAAAAGAAGAAAGAGCAGGAGATGAAGCCAAAGGAGGAAGCTGCAGCTGAAGAGAAGAGAAGAAGAAAAAACCAAGGAGAAGAAGAGCACCAGCACTGTAGCAAGTGGCTACTTAAGGCATCTGATCCATGGAGTCAGACGTCTAAAGATAGAGAGAAAGGAGAACAAAGAAGAAAGAGAGAGGAAAAGAGAAGACAAATTTCTACTTCCTCTCACTAATCTTTTTGTAAAACAGTGTATTAGTGTAAATTGTGATTTTCTACGCTTTTAGAATCAAGCTTGCTCCCTGAGTTCGACCTCGGAGAATTTTTGTATTCGAGTAATAAAATAAAATCAACCGATCGACCACGATCAGTTTTTGGCACCATTGCCAGGGAGCAACGGGCATTTTAGAAGCTTCAAAATCACAATTTCTGATTTTATACTAATTTAACCTCTCTTCTGTTGTGCAGGAAAGGAAGACAAGAAAGAACAAGCAGCTGCACAACAACTGCACCAGGGGACAGGTAACCCTCAACCCTTCCCCTTAAGCCCCTCACATTCTAAAAGAGGAAAAAGAAAAGAAACATCAATCTAGGGCTACCTGTCTTCCATACATAGTAATTCACAGAGTTGCCTGTTTTTAAATTTCAACACATTTTATCTACATATCCACTTAAGGTAACTAGGGCTAAAACCTTCTTGCTTGAGCCCTAGTTACCCATTTTTGAGGCAACTAATTGGACCAACTAGAGCCAACCTAGGATTCCAAGCTATGGTTTTTGATGAGAGCCTCATCATGAGCCCTAACTAGCTCATTTTGATCCAATAAAGAGAATAAAAAGCTCCTGCATAACTAAGATGAAGGCTTAATTAGAGGAATAAGTGTTCTGAGAAGAAAATATGAAATAAAGGGTAAAATTGTAATTTTACCGTTGCAGTACATAAACGGGATTTCTCAGAAACAAAACATTGCTCAAATGGTCTAAATAAGATAAAAAGTAGGCTGATTCAATCAGAAATGGGTTCATATGCAATCCAGGAATTAAATGACATCTGGTAACCCTAAAATAGACTCGCTTAATTCAACAAGGTTCCGGTCAAGATAAAAATCAAGTAAACCCTCTAAAATTCATGAAAAAATATCCCCTAGGGTTTATAACGTTCAATTTGGCCTTTGGAACCTAGTTTGACCTAGATTGGGGTCCTAACTCATTAATTGACCTAATTTGGGTTTTTACGCAAAATATCTAGTCAAACGTGGTCAAACCTAAAATCCAACTTCACCATTGGATTCCTTAGGTCAAAATTATATTTGTACCAAAATTTGGACCTAAAGGGATGTCATTTTGACCTACTTTGCAAATTAGTACACCCAATTACATTTTGACGCTTATCTTTTGAAAACCATCACATAAACCCCCTAGCTTCCTCGCCAATCTTACAATCAGGTCCCTCTGCCATTAATGGGGAGGAATCCTTCTCCGACGAGGAAGGGAGAGAGGATACTCCCTGATCCCTCAGACATCCCCTCCCAGAATTGGAAGGGAGATTCTCTGAGGAATCCCCTTCCATCTGAGCCCGATCACAATCTCTGATTCCTGTCCAATCTCTCATGCAAACGCATGAAAGATTTGGGATCCCAACCACCTTCCTTCTCCGATGAGACAACGGTGGCTAAAGGCTTGCCCTCCACGCACTAGAAGCTTGGCTAATACCTATAAAAGGACCTCCGACCCTCTGCGAATCTCTTAAACTTGTTTTGGCCGTAGAACCCTCCAAACTTCATCTCTCCTCTCTCCGGCCAAGAAACCTGCAAGCTCCGGTGATTACCTCTCCTCCCTCTCATCGCTCTACTACCATACTAGCAGCAAAGTTTACACCGCCTCATCCTCCTGCGTCGCGCTGCACCAAGCACACGTCTCCCTGACCTCCTCCTCGTCGCCGTTATCTCCCTCAGGGTTGTCTTCTTCGACGACGGTGCAAAAGAGCTGTCTGACTCCGCTGCCCCCTTTCACTCCCAACAATCCAGATAAGTTCCCCATCTTTCACTCTTTCATTTCCCTCACTTTATTTCACACAACCGCCCCTCGACCGTCACTGTCCATCGCCACCTTCCTCATCTCCGGCCACCCTCTGGCGAGACGCTCCCGTCACTCCGCAGCCCCACACGTCTCGCCAACCACAGCATAACCTCCGCCACACTTCACTGAGTATCCTCTGCTCATCCACAGATCCTCAACGCCACCACAACTACCCCCTGATCAAACCCATCCGTCCAGCCACAGAGCGACCTAGGCACGCACGCCTAGGCCGCCCCGCGGCCTGCCACCTACTGCCTCACCTTCGCCGTGGCACGGCGAAGGTCCCCCTGAGATATGATTAAGTCGCAAGGCCCTTTTTGTGTCAGGCAGGTTTCGAGCTCCGATCGCCATTAGTGGTGATTCGAGAAAGCTGCACACTTGCTCCAGGTTATAAGACTTCAGGGTTCCAGGTGCAGCAAACTTGGGAGGGTCTTGCGAATCCAGTCGTCCCAGCAAGTGACGCCGCAAAGCCTACAGTTGTGGCAATTGGAGGCACAGTTTGCTGCGAGCGCGCGAGAAAGAGCGATGGGCATTAGTCCTACCTCGATAAGCTATAAAGCGTGTGAGTCCTTTAAATTGATTTTGTGTTATTGCCCTATTGCCTCCGATCACACTTGGGGTGAGGTCCCTCACCTAAGCACTGCCTCATCCATGAGCTCATCACACGGACCTGGCGTGACCTGACCTGACACCCTCCTGAGCACTCCTCGTGCACCACACCCACGCCGGTGCGCCTGGACCTGGGCGTGCGACCCGACCTGTTTACCCGGCTCTGGGAGAGCGTGCTGAAGAGTGATATACAGAGAGAGAGATGCGCAGGAAGGGTAGGGGAGTAGGTTTTGTTGTGTGTGCTTGTGTGCAGGAAGCAGGGACTTAGCCGCTGCAAGCGAAGGAAAAGAAGAAGGAAGGAGGCTCCGTAAAGGAAAAAGAAAGGCAAGGTAGAAAAGAAGAAGCGAGGCCAAAGGGAAACAGAACCAAGGAGGGAATAAGAAGAAGGGAAAGCAGGACCAAGGAGAAGAAGACCCGCAAAGACATAAAGAAAGGTAAAGACAAGTAGAAGAAGAAGAGAAGCTAGAGGTAGAAGGAAGAAGCGAAGGAAAAAAAGAGAAGAGGAACTGAAGAAGGAAGAAGAAAGAGATCAAGGGGTAGACAAAGAAGAAAGAAAGAGAAGAAAAAGAAGAGGAACAGAGGCAGCAAGGGAAGAGAAGAAAAGGAGCTGAAGTAGAGCAAAGTCTGGGAAATACTTTAAGACGTCTGATATTGCATCGACGTCCATTTTTTCTTGAGCAATTTCTTTCTATATCACTCTCATTGAACTAGTCATTTCTTCTTATTTAAAAAGTTGTGTTCTCAAGTTTTGGAATACTTAGATTGCTCCTTGTGTTCTACCTCGGATACTCTGATTTTCGAGTTATAAATCTTTATTTGTTTTCCCGGAAAGTTCGTCTATATTACAACTCAATATTTGTTAAAACACGATCTAGCCGCGTCAACATTTTGGCACCATTGCTGGGGAGCAACGGGCACTTCTAAAGCTTTTGATCACAACTTTTGACCCAATATTGACTTAATTCCTCTCTTTTATTGTGCTTGTCTCAGGGAAAGCAGAGAAATGAAAAGCAGCTGCATAACAGACACACCAAGGAACAGGTAATTTTCATTAGCCCTCTCTCTTAACCCCCACAAAGTCTAAAAAGGAACAAAGAAGAATTAACCTAGGGCTACCTATTTCATACTTAGTAATTCATCAAAGTTGCCTGATTTTCATTTCAACACATCTTGAACTGCTCATCCAACTAAGGTAACTAGGGCTAAAACTTTCTTGATTGAGCCCTAGATACCAAATTTTGAGGCAACTAAATTGGACCAACTAGAGCCAACTTAAGGATTGCAAAGCTAGGGTTTTTAGAGACACATCTTCTCTTAAACAAAGAAAAAAGTTTTTCCAAAAAGAGGTGTGCCTAAACCTTGTTTGAAAAGATCTATACAAGAGAAACCCTAAGCAAATCAGGCTTTTAAGTCCATTTGAACCCTAAAAGAAAGGACCCAAAAGCTGTCAAAGGAACAGGAGGTGAAGTTGATCCTTTGGGTCAACCAACCTTAAAATTAGGTCACTTTTTCACTCAAAAGACCTAAAAGTTCAAGTGGAACCTTAAGCACCTTGATCTTAAAGTAAAAAAAAGGTAGACTTAAGAGGTCAAGGTCCCCATTTTGGTCTACCTGGAACCTCAGTGATAAGAGAGGTCGGGTGGGGGAAACCCTGTAACTCGTGGGGACGCTCTACCATGTAGGGGTCTTTGCGGGACTTTCCCTCTTTGGCTGCCCAGGTACTTCTCAAGTGGACGACTTTTCTGACTAAGGGGTATCATCCGCCCCGAACCTCTATAGTCACCCAACAATTTTTAGGTGTCTCGATTGGGTCCAGCACCTTCTAATCTCTTCACATCCTTCGGTGCATGTTCGGTAGGAGGTCCTTAAGACCATCCTTAAGATCTCCTTTAGAAATTCACTGTCGTCGAGGCCAAGCCTCGACACCCTTGTTTGTGCAGCAACCCCACCACATAAATCTTTCATCTAATTCAGAACCAAGTTCTCCTTCTTCTCCCATCATGGCACAACCCATTGAAGAGGAGAACAACCTTGACCACCAACTTCAACACCTGAGTGATCTCTTTCAAAACTTTGTAAACCCACCGCAGCGACCAATGATGCAAGATCACTATAATCTCGCTACAGTGGTGATCGAGCCTCGAGTCCGAATCTCGATTGGAGGTCTTGATTCTGAACTGAAGCCCAATAGGATTCATGCCATACCAAAGTTTCATGGGCTTAACTCCGAGGATCCATTCCAACACATTAAACAACTCAAGCATCTGACCCAGACCTTCAGGTCAGATCCACAAAACTGGGATATTCTACTCATGAAAATGTTTTCTTTCTCCCTCCTGGACAAGGTTGCCCATTGGTATCAAACTCAGACCTGTCTGATCAACACATGGGAGGAACTTCAGTCCGAATTCTTGAAAAAGTTCTTCCCTGTTGGTCGGACGAATGCCTTGTGCCACCAGATCACCCATTTCACTCAACAACCAGGAGAACCTCTTCACGAAGCATGGGACCGATCCTTAGATCTCATGCGAAAGTGCCCCCATCACGGAGTTCCTAAATGGGAACAAGTCCAGTCTTTTTACTAGGAACTCCGTGAATACATTCGATTATTCGTCAATGCAACGTGCGGAGGAAACATCATGGGTCAACATGAGGACACTGTGTGAGAGATTCTCGAAAACATGTGCGAGAACTCCATAAATAATGACTCCATGGGCTTATTCGACAGGACGAATGCCCACGCATCGATGAATCTGAGAGGGGCACATAAGACGTAGGACCTGTCCACATCCGTCGACTTGGAACTGATGGCCAGTCGGTTGGACAAGGTTTCTATCATAGAAAAGAAGGTGGATGAGCTAACTCGGCATTTGCAACAAGCCACCTCTACGCAGAACTCTTTTGCACGACCACCTATGGTGAGGGAAACTATGCAAAACATCTACCACCAATCTAGTAAGGGGATGAACCCATATCCACCCCCGTCTGCCTCTCAGACCGGAGTGACCTCCGATCCATTCTACTTGAGTTAGGGGAACTCTGAACCCTCGTATTCTGACTTTCCTGAGGTTCCTCAGAATTGCGAGGACCTCAACGCCATCCAGAATGACCCATTCTCCAATACCTACAACCCTGGATGGCGAAATCATCCTAACTTTCAGTGGATAGGAAATTCTCAGACTCAAAGACCACCATATCAGCCCCGTCCACAAGTCCCTCGTCCATATCAGCCGCCTCAGCCTCGGCCCAATCTCACCTACCAATCTGGGCCAAACTAGGATCAAATGACTCTTATCCTTCAAGCACTGGCTGACATTCAAAAGACGAATGCGGCACTGCAAAAATAGAACAAGGACGAGATCACAGAGGTTCACAACCAACTGGCCCAGATGGCAAATTCCCACCAACCTGGCACCCTTGCCAAATCCAAATAACGTGCCGACCCAGAGGCGCGTTATGAATCCAAATTCAGGCCATGCACATTTGATTTATCAGGCCCTTGCTGCTCCATCACCAGACGGGATGGAAGCTTCGACATCTTATGCGGGATTTCAGCAGCAGCCAACCCTCTTACCAAACCCAAACCAAAACCAGGCCGGATTAAACTCTGTAACAACACGTAGTGGTAAAACAACCCCAGATCCACATTATCCGAACCACTCCAAGCCTGGTAGTAGCTAAGACCCTAGGATAGTTATCCAGGACACCACTGTCCCAGATGAAGAACCTGGACGTATTCTAGAGGAACCAACTAGGATTCCATTTCCTGAGGCCTTGACCAAAGGAAAAAGGATAACCAAACCCGTGGCCCCCGAGGAGGATCTGGTTAAGCTCTTTGAACAGGTCCAGATAAACATCCCCTTGATGGATGCAATTTGCCATGTACCGGCTTACGCAAGATTCTTGAAAGATGTATGTACGCCTAAACGTAAGCTGCGAACCAAGGATGGGAATCCGATCGTACTGTCAGAGCAAGCCAGCTCTGTCATCTTGAGTAAACTCCCACCCAAGGCGAAAGACCCAGGAACTCCCCTGATTTCTTGTAAAATTGGTGAAACCCAATTTGACAGAGCCTTACTAGATCTAGGTGCCTCCATAAATCTAATACCTGCATCCCTCCTTGACCACCTTGAAGAGTCCAAACTTAAACCAACTGAGGTGACGTTGCAGTTAGCCGATCGATCCATCAAGTCACTTAAAGGAATACTCGAGGATGTCATTGTTAGGGTACGGGATTTCTACTTCCCGGTGGACTTCATAGTTCTGGACATGGATGCACCTGAGAACCTAAGGGACACACCAATCATATTAAGGAGACCCTTTTTGGCCACTGCTAGGGCCAACATAAATTGCGAAGAGGGCCAGATAGAATTAAAATTTGGGAATCAAACTCTGAAGATTGAAATTTTTAAGGCCCAACAAGGGATTGATTGCGGGGTTATAAAGCAAATATGTGATATCAGAGCCGTGGTTGATGAATCGCATACAGAGGACAACCTGATTATCCCTGATCAACCACTAGAAGATCAAAACCCACCAACAGAGGAGTGCGAACATGATCTAGACACACCTATGACTCCGACCCTTGTACCTGATACAAACCCCGAACCACCCGCTGCTGCTGACAATCCTGTCATGGAACTCAAGCCCCTTCCCGAGCATCTGAAGTACGTCTTTTTGGGTTCCAATCAGACGTTTCCTATGATTATCAACTCTCGACTCACACCTGACCAAAAACTCCATTTGATTAATGTTCTCCATCAGCATCGTAGAGCCATTGGATGGACTCTCGATGATTTGACTGGCATAAGCCCTTCATACTGCACACATCGAATCTACACAGAAGAAGGCACACGACCTTCAAGAGAAATGCAGAGACGATTAAACCCTAACCTGCAGGAGGTCATGAAAAAGGAGATCATAAAGTGGTTAGATGCAGGGATCATCTACCCAATCTTTGACAGTCGTTGGGTTAGTCCAATACAGGTGGTGCCTAAAAAGGTTGGGCTTACCATCATCACGACTGAAACCGAAGAAGTCATTCCTACCCGAATAGCTAACTCGTGGAGAGTCTGCATTGATTACAGAAGACTTAATTCCTCCACAAAGAAGGACCATTTCCCACTACCGTTTATTGATCAGATCCTTGAGAAACTAGCGGGAAATAGGTTCTTCTGCTTTCTTGACGGGTACTTCAATTACAACCAGGTGGCAATCCATCCAGAAGACCAAGAAAAGACCACATTCACCTACCCCTTCGGGACGTACGCGTTTCGAAGGATGCCTTTCGATCTCTACAATGCACCCGCAACCTTTTAGCGGTGCATGCTTGCCATATTCTCAGATATGGTAGGTGACTATCTGGAAGTCTTCATGGATGACTTTTCAATTTTTGGAGCATCATTTGACGATTGCCTCCAACACTTGGTCCAAATACTCAGGCGGTGCATCGATGTGAATTTGGTTCTTTCCTGGGAAAAGAGCCATTTCATGGTGCCTGAGGGAATTGTCCTAGGACATCTAATCTTAGAGAAAGGCATCCAAGTGGATCGAGCTAAGGTTAACCTGATTTCCAAGCTCCCTATGCCTAGCTCGATTAAGGACATCCGATCTTTTTTGGGGCACGTCGATTTTTATCGTCGATTTATCCCTGATTTTTCAAAAATCGTGCGTCCCCTGACTACTCTTCTCCCAAGGATGTGCCTTTCGAAATTTCCAAGGAATGCACTCAGGCATTTGAGATCCTACGTGATCGAGTCACCCAAGCCCCGATCCTACAGTCCCCTGATTGGTCTCAACCCTTTGAGATCATGTGTGATGCATCCGACTTCGCTGTAGGAGCAGTTTTGGGGCAGGAAATTGATGGGAGCCCGTGGTCATTTACTACGCTAGTAAAACATTGGACGAGGCTCAGCGTAACTATACAGTTACTGAGAAAGAGCTGCTAGCTGTAGTATTTGCCCTAGAAAAATTCAGATCATACCTTCTGGGTTCCCGTGTTATCATATACTCGGATCACACAGCTGTGAGGCATCTCCTTGCAAAGAAGGATGCAAAACCTTGATTAATCCAATGGATCTTGCTGTTGCAAGAATTTGACCTTGAGATTCGCGACAAAGCGGGAAAGCAAAATGTGGTAGCTGATCACTTGTCCCACCTTCCTTCTGAAATAATTGACCCTTCTGGACCTATCACAGAACACTTTCCTGATGAGCACCTCCTGACTATCAATACAGGCCTTCCATGGTTCGCAGATATAGTGAATTACCTAGCATCACATCAGATTCCGTCCGATTGGCTGAAGGCCAAGAAGGACAAATTGCGTTCCGATGCCAAGTATTGCCTATGGGAAGATCCGTATCTATTCCGCATCGGTGCTGTTCAGATAATTCGACAGTGTGTCGCGGAAGTAGAAATCATAGACATACTCTCATTTTGCCATGACCAGGCATGCGGTGGACATCTCTTAGGACACAAAATCGCATCAAAAGTCCTCCAATGTGGCTTCTACTGGCCCACAATTTTCAAGGATGCATATGATCACTGTAAGGCATGTACCCGTTGCCAGACTTTGGGCAACATGAGCCATCGAGACATGATTCCTCCATAGCCGATCCTGGTATGCGAAATTTTTGATATCTGGGGGATTGATTTTATGGGACCCTTCCCGATCTCGAATGGCTTCGAATACATCTTACTCATAGTTGACTACATGTTCAAGTGGATAGAAGCCATTCCGACCTGAACCAAAAATCATAAAGTTGTTATCAAATTCATTCATCAAAACATCTTCTCAAGGTTTGGGATTCCACGAGCAATAATTTCCGACGGAGGGACCCATTTCACAAACGCTTAGTTCAGGTCACTGATGACCAAATATGGGGTGTCACACCGAATTTCTATTCCTTACCACCCCCAAACTAATGGTCTAGCTGAGCTATCAAATCGAGAGATCAAGAAAATCCTTCAGGTTATTGTTCGACCTGACAGAAAAGATTGGTCTTCTCGGCTTTCAGAAGCATTGTGGGCCTATAGGATCGCCCACAAGACCCAATTAGGAATGTCTCCCTTCAGACTAGTGTGCGGGAAAGCATGTCACCTCTCCTTCGAATTGGAGCATAAAGCCTATTGGGCAGTACAAAATTGTAATTTAGATCTTTCTAAGGCTGGAACCCACAGAAGGCCTCAAATAAGAGAGATCGATGAATTACTCCACGACGCGTATGAGAACTCACGAATTTATAAAGAACGGCTTAAAGCTTTTCACGACAAACACATTTCTAGAAAGATCTTTCATCCTGGTTAAAAGGTTTTACTCTTTGATGCCCCACTCAAATTATTCCTAGGAAAGCTACGATCTAAGTGGGTCGGACCCTACCTAGTCCGACAAATCTTTGGAAATGGAGCCATTGAAATCAGCCTACTCAGCCACGATTTCGAGCCCTTTGTTGTGAACGGTCAGAGACTCAAACCGTTCATTGACATGACCGATACAAATTTGGCTGAGTCGTCCTTTACCCTCTATTCCCCTTGAGCTCATTGCGCCTAGCCGATGGCGTAAAACTCAGCACTTAACGGGAGGCAACCCATCATTCTTTGAAAAACCCGAAACCTTTTCTGACATTTCTATGCGGAATTCATATTGCACCTTAGGGTTCATCCATTAGAATAGCCGACTTCACCTCAGGTACCCCTACCCAAGATTAGAAATCGTTCACAATAAGTCACTTCGACCCGTTCACTCACCAAACACCTGTCCTAATGCATGAACTAAGCTGAAATCGAACCCACCTAATTTACAATGGGGACATTACAAATCTTAGGCATGGGGGGCATGAAAGTGCAAAATGTCAAGAAAATTCATTTCAAGAAAGGGTTTCAATTCAAAAAAAAAAAAAGGAAGGGGGAGAAACAATTCGGACCATACAAAATGAGAAGAGGAAAAGAATAAAATGCCAAAAAAGGAGCACAAAATGAAAAAGAAATAGTCATTAGTAAAAGATTAAGGGATTAACTGAAGTTCTAGACCAGATCAAGAAAAGAGAAAAAGAGAAAAGTGCTAAGGAGACATAACAAGAGATTAGCGGGAACGCTGATCTTAGGCCTCTTGGGCTAGATTCTTTAGCTTAAAAATTCACGTATCCGCTAAAATTGGGATAATCCTCAAGAGGTTGGGGAAAATGCGAAGCTTAAGTATTAGGTCTAAGGCTTAGGAAGTATTCGGCCTCGTTAACTGACCTTCAGTTTGTGGGATTCGGTAACCTAAGCACCCCAATTCACACACAGTCTAGTTCAGTGCGCATAAATATCAAAATCACGCAAAAAGCATTTCAATGTTCTGAAAAAGTCACCTAGATTAGGAGCGGCCGATCAACACAAGTTGATTTGGACGAGTTCCTTGCACGGAGAGGCGGGAAATTCCCCTCGAAGATGCGTAACAACATACCATCTCCTCGGTGCTTGTCTCTTAGGATATTTAAATATCCTACCGAGGGCATGTAAGCACTCTGCTGGTTCAGATATCATGGGCAGCATTATCACGAAATGTTGATCGCCAAGGTCTAAATTCGGCCACGGAACGCCATGGGTGGGATTATCTCAAAATCTTGAAAGCCAGGGTTCTGGGGGTGGTGTAGACCCGGATAGGTGGTGTTAATATGGTGATTTAATCATTGAAATGCGTATAGTGGTTAACCTAAATCGAGCCTAACCATCTTTTTACAAAAATTTTTAACCTGGCCTACTTGATTTTATTTTAGCCACTTTTAGGCCCAGGGTCGAACTCAGGGAAGCGGGATTAGAAGTGAATAAGTTTCTACGCCCTTCCTACAACGAATCTCTTCCGTTCGTTTATTATGTTTTTGATGTTTTTCTATTTAAGATTTTTTTCTGATAATTTTTGTCCTTGAGGTACACCCTCAAAATCAGGTTCTTTGCTTTGAGCCAAATTAGGGTTCCCAAAACTGGTTTTGCTATTCGTAAGACTGAGTACCTGCAAGTCAAGGATTATCTTTTCTCTTTTGTATATTTTTTTTATCTTTTTAATGGTAGGAAAGAGAAACAGAAATAAAGTAAATATAGTATATATATATGTATATAGGGGTGGGGGTGGAGGTGGAAATGGCGTGTAGCACGGTGTCGAGTTGATCGTCGTCTAGGAAGACGCAACCAATAGGAGAGGTGCCGCGTGGAGTGTAGGATGGATGGGTGGAAGATGTGTGCGAAAACACTTTCTGTACGTGTGTATCGGGGAATATCAGCAATTGGTGCAGATATTCCCGTGATACAACGTGTGGTAGGTGATATGAAAAAAAAAAATATATATATATGTATATATGTAAATATATATCTATATGTATATATATAGATATGGTTATAATTATATAGGTGTATACGTAGTTATATATGTATATATATATATATAGATATGTAAATATATGTATAGATAGATGTATGTATATGTATATATATATATTTATATTTAGATATATATGTATGTATATATAACTATATATAGGTATAGATATATATAGATATATATGTATGTATTTATAGTTATAGGTATATGTATATATGTATGTATATTTGTATATATATATGTATGTATACTAATACTTAGTTATATAGGTACTAATATATGTATAGATATATGTATATATATATAAGTATATAGTAGTGTATAAGTGAGTGGGTGTGTGTACGAGAGTGTGTGTGTGTATGTGTCTACAGGAGGGAGTGAGAGAGTGCTGTGAGAGAGAGAGAGAGAGAGAGAGAGAGAGAGCATCTGTTGGAGTGAAGAAGGCGCGGCGAGTTAAGCCGTCTGGAGGTAGTGGCCGACGTCTGATGTCCACGCGCAGGCGCAGGCGTGTAGGCGCGAAGATGCACGCGCACGTTGGAGGGAGCAGGCATGGGAGGAAGGTGGAGTGCAGCACGTTGCGGACCGCAGCGCACCGCGTTGCGTGCTGAGGGAAACGCGGGCGAAGAAGCGGGCGCTGGAGCGGGCTGGTGCAGACGAGAGCGTAGGCACTGGAGTGGGTGCGGGGAGAGATGCGGGCGCAGGCTGGCGACGGTTGCAGCACAGAGAGAGAGTGCCTAGTGACCGGATAAGTGAGAAACTTTCCGGTCACCGCACTGTAGCAGTGTGAGATCGCGACTACAGTGCAAGGGCAAAAAGTTGACCGGCTGGCGCGTGCGAAACCAGCTGGGCTGCGGGCGGAGTTTTGCGACAAGGCGCGCTGAGAGGGGCAAGGGCGACCTGCTAGTGCGTGTAGAGCATGCGGAATAGGCGCCTGAGGTGCTTGGTGGCCTGCGTTGCTGTTGGTTGCTGCTGCATCTGCTTGAGCTTCCGAGCTTGAAGCTCTTGTTAATGGCGGCGATGGGCTGGAACGACGAACCAGAGAGGTGAACCACCACGCCCACTGACTCTTTGATGAGCTGGGCTGTGGTGGGACTCACAGTGGTGGGTGTGTACCACTGTGAGCTGCTACTGCCCACAGCGTAGCTCTTCAAGAAGAAGAGAGGCTGCTTATGGAGGGGAGGGGACGGTCTGGAGAGGGAAAACTGCTGTCTGTTGGACCAGGCTCAGCCGCAAGGAAGATGGCTGTGCCCTTTTTAAAGAGGAAGGAGGCAAGCACAGCCATGCCCTGGGCTATGCATGGCTCAGCATGCGGCTGGCAGGGCAAGCTTGCTGCAAAGAATGGCGTGAAGAAGATCAAGCCATGCCTTGCAGCCGCGGAGAAGAAATTCAAAGTCAAATAAAAATAAAAATAAAGATGGTGAATTTGCAAGGCAGCACTTAAGGAATACGTTAATTTCAAGGCCATTTTATTCACTCTCCTCCCATCTCAAATAAATGCATGCATGCGTTTATTTTTACAAATGCGACTATGGCTACCTAATATACATTGGCAATGCTTGGAAATGGCACAAGATGGCACAATTGTTGGTGCATTTTTGCTATGCAATCATACCCCAATGCCTATCTTTTGCTAGTCCCTAGCAAAACATTTTTGTATTGTATTTAGAAATGATCTTAAGCTGAAGATTTTCTTCTGAGGCGACATAGGTGTGTTTATTGTTGGATATTGTGAGAACCAATTGCAGAGAAGACTACCGGTACTTTAAGTCTTATGTGACATAGATCATCTCTCGACTAACCAGGACTCTTGATATTTAAACCTTAAGTATGATTTCTAGAACCCAGGAGGTTTTTTCCGTACTTGAGAGCTCAAGAGATTATGGCTTGTGCATAGTGAAGGATCAAGACTGACCAGATGAACATTGAGACTCAAGCCTAGGGTTTCACGAATTTTTAGTGCAGGTTGGTCCCAGTTTTAGCTCATGTCTTTGGATTAAGCCTTAAAAAGATGACGGAAAACTCAACTCCCATTTTATGACATTTGTGGCTCAAAGAAAACAGGGTATTTGCCCTGAAGAACTTTTTTGTAGGAAGATTTTACAGTCATTTGTGAGACATATTGACTTATTTGTACCCTTTTTTTTTTTTGAAACACGTGTCAGTATATCTCTTACAACATTATTTGGAGGGGCACACTTTTCTTTTGGTGGGAGAGTTCCTTTTTGGTGGAAAGAGTCTTTCCTAAACACAAGACTAAAGCCTGGGATAAAAAGTCTACCTGCGCACACAGGTAAGGACTCCACCTTCCCTAATGAACACTAGGGTTGGATCTTATGTTCACCTGATCTTTCTTGATATGTGTAGTGTGAACCAAGATTACTTAGGCTCTCGAGTAGAAGCAAACCAATGGATCCTGTACTAGTGTCTTAGGTACAAGAATACGTCCTTAGTTAGGAGAGATTTCGATCTATCTTGTCAATGCTCTAGTGAATTAAGCCGAGCTTGGGTGAATCAAACTTCTGTGGCCTGGAAAGTCTTCAAAACAGTGGTTGAATATCCATAAACACTTATTGTATTTTTGTTTCAGCCTTCAGATCATTATTGAATATCATTTTTTTTTTTATAGATAGATGGAAACTGTATGATACCATAAAATACCCAGATCCTATGGATGCCTATCCACCCCCCCATGCCAAACGATGCTATGTCCTCATATGCATGCAGGGTAGGGTAGAGGAAGGGTGAAAGATTGGGTAACGAGAGCTGAGGTGTAGGGTATACAGCAGGGTGGTAGGGTGGGTGGATGGTGGGAGGTGAGGTGAAAAGTGAAGTGAATGTGACAGCGGCGGAGTGTTGTTGGGGTGCCTCCCAACGAGCGCTGAATTTAACATCCCCAGCTGGACTCAGAATGAGGCACAACATTAGTTTCCCTCCAGCAGGGCAACAGTTTCTCCAACGGGGGCAGGTTCATGAGTAAGATAGGGTTTCAAACGCTGCCCATTGACCATAAATTTATGTCCAGATTTGGGATCTTCAATCTCAACGGCCTCGTTGGGAAATAGTCTTGAGACCAAGAAAGGACCAGTCCATTTGGACTTCAGTTTCCAAGGAAAGAATTTGAGCCGGGCATTGTAGAGCCAAACTTGCCGAGATGGCTCAAATTCCTTCCGCCGAATATGGCTGTCGTGAAAAGCCTTAGTGCGTTGCTTGAAAGTTAAGGCAGAATCATAGGCTTCACGACGGAGCTCTTCCAACTCCTGGAGTTGGAGTTTCCTTTCTTGACCACACAGGTCTGGGTCGAGGTTACATTGGTGAACCGCCTAATAAGCGCGGTGCTCCAACTCCACGGGCAAATGACAAGGCTTCCCATAAATGATTCTATAAGGAGACATACCAAAGGGAGCCCTGAAGGCGGCCCGATAAGCCCAAAGTGCGTCAATCAGCTTGTCGGACCAATCCTTACGGTCAGGCCGAACTGTTTTCTGGAGAATTTGCTTGATTTGCCGGTTCGACACCTCTGCCTGGCCGTTCGTCTGAGGATGATACGGGGATGCGATACAATGGTGGACTCCGTATTTCCTCAGAAGTGCCCGAAAAGATGCATGGGTAAAGTGGCTTCCTCCATCTGAGATAATAGCTCGAGGGATCCCAAAGCGGACAAAAATGTGGTCTTTGACAAATCGAGTGGATATAACATGGTCAGCACGGCACGTGGGAATAGCCTCGATCCATTTCGAAACATAATCAATAGCCATGAGGATAAATTCGAAGCCGTTGGAAGGAGGAAAGGGACCCACGAAATCAATTCCCAAATGTCGAAGATTTCTGCAATTAGGATGGGTTGTAAGGGCATCATGTCACGACGTGACATTGACCCTAAAGACTGGCACCTAGTGCAATGTTTGGCATAATTGTGTGCATCCTGGTGATAGAAGAGCCAAAAGAAACCGCACTGCAACACCTTGGCTGCTGTTTTCCTCCTAGAGAAGTGGCCTCCGCAGGCCTGATTGTGGCAGAAGGATAGCACATTGGGGAATTCGCTGTCAGGAACACAGCGACGGATGATTTGATTAGCACCTATTCGAAAAAGAAGTGGATTATCAAGCTTCTAGAATCAAGCTTGCTCCCTGAGTTCGACCTCGGAGAATTTTTGTATTCGAGTAATAAAATAAAATCAATCGATCGACCACGATCAGTTTTTGGCACCGTGCCAGGGAGCAACAGACATTTTAGAAGCTTCAAAATCATAATTTCTGATTTTATACTAATTTAACCTCTCTTCTGTTGTGCAGGAAAGGAAGACAAGAAAGAACAGGTAGCTGCACAACAACCACACCAGGGGACAGGTAACCCTCAACCCTCCCTCTTAAGCCCCTCACATTCTAAAAGAGGAAAAAGAAAAGAAAAATCAATCTAGGGCTACCTGTCTTCCATACATAGTAATTCACAGAGTTGCCTATTTTTAAATTTCAACACATTTTATCTACATATCAACTTAAGGTAACTAGGGCTAAAACCATCTTGCTTGAGCCCTAGTTACCCATTTCTGAGGCAATTGATTGGACCAATTAGAGCCAACCTAGGATTCCAAGGTAGGGTTTTTGATGAGAACCTCATCATGAGCCCTAACTAGCTCATTTTGAGAAGCTAATCCGAAGCTAGAAATAAAAAGAAAAGAGAGAGAAAGCTCTCCAAACAAATAAATCTTCTATCTCTCTCTTACAAAAATGCACTGCAAACTGAACCTAGGCTAAAAATGTCTCAAGCACGGGTGCTTTAACCGCGGAGTCCAACAAACCCTAGGTTAGTTTCTGTGGGCCTTAAAAACCTTTGCGGAGGACTGAGGCTAAAGCGGGTCAGGTCCGGATTTTGGTTGATACTTAAGTACCTCTAGGCCTATTATCGGCATTCTAACCTAATCACAAAACAAAAAGAAAAGCACTTATCATAACTGATGACAAACACTCAGGGTCTAAAACAGAAGTTAAAACCTTGAAATTTTGCTAAGGGACTAGTAAAAGCTAGGCATGGGGGTATGATGAGAGCCTCATCAAGAGCCCTAACTAGCTCATTTTGATCCAAGAAAGAAAATAAAAAGCTCCTACATAACTAAGAACTAGGCTTAATTGGAGGAATAAGTGTTTTGAGAAGAAAATATGAAATAAAGGGTAAAACTGTAATTTTACCATTGCAGTACATAAACGGGATTTCTCAGAAACAAAACATCGGTCAAATGGTCTAAATAAGATAAAAAGTGGGTTGATTTAATCAGAAATGGGTTCATATGCAATCTAGGAATTAAATGACATCTGATAACCCTAAAACAGACCCGCTTAATTTAACAAGGTTTCGGTTAGGATAAAAATCAAGTAAACCTTCTAAAATTCATGAAAAAATATCTCCTAGGGCTTAGAACGTTCAATTTGGCCTTTGGAACCTAGTTTGACCTAGATTGGGGTCCTAACTCATTAATTGACCTAATTTGGGTTTTTACGTAAAATATTCAGTAAAACGTGGTCAAACCTAAAATCCAACTTTACCATTGGATTCCTTAGGTCAAAATTAGATTTGTACCAAAATTTGGACCTAAGGTCAGGTCATCTTGACCTACTTTCCAAATTAGTACACCCAATTACATTTTGACCCTTATCTTTTGAAAACCATCACATAAACCCCCCTAGCTTCCTCACCAATCTTACAATCAGATCCCTCCGCCATTAATGGGGAGGAATCCTTCTCCGGCGAGGAAGGGAGGGGGGATACTCCCTGATCCCTCAGACATCCCCTCCCAGAATTGGAAGGGAGATTCTCTGAGGAATCCCCTTCCATCTGAGCCCGATCACAATCTCTGATTCCTGTCTAATCTCTCATGCGAACGTACAAAAGATTTGGGATCCCACCCACCTTCCTTCTCTGACGAGACGATGGAGGCTAAAGGCTTGCCCTCCACGCACCAGAAGCTTGGCCAGCACCTATAAAAGGACCTCCGACCCTCTGCGAATCTCTCAGACTTGTTTTGGCCGTAGAACCCTCCAAACTTCATCTCTCCTCTCTCCGGCCAAGAAACCCACAAGCTTCGGTGATTACCTCTCCTCCCTCTCGTCGCTCTGCTGCCATACCAGCAGTAGAGTTCACTCCGCCTCATCCTCCCGCGTCACGCCGCACCAAGCGCATGCCTCCTTGACCTCCTCCTCGTCGCCGTTACTTTGTCTTCTTCGACGACGGTGCAAACGAGCCATCTGACTCCGCTGTCCCCTTTCACTCCCAACAATCCAAATAAGTTCCCCATCTTTCACTCTTTCATTTCCCTCACTTTATTTCACACAACCGCCCCTCGACCGTCACTGTCCATCGCCACCTTCCTCATCTCCGGCCACCCTCTAGCGAGACGCTCCCGTCACTCCGTAGCCCCACACGTCTCGCCAACCACCGCATAACCTCCGCCACACTTCACTGAATATCCTCCGCTCATCCACAGATCCTCAACGCCACCACAACTACCCCCCGATCAAACCCATCCGTCCAGCCACAGAGCGACCTAGGCACTCACGCCTAGGCCGCCCCGCGGCCTGCCACCTACTGCCTCACCTTCGCCGTGACACAGCGAAGGTCCCCCTGAGATCTGATTGAGCCGCAAGGCCCTTTTTGTGTCAAGCAGGTTTCGAGCTTCGACCGCCATTAGCGGTGATTCGAGGAAGATGCACGCTTGCTCCAGGTTGCAAGACTTCAGGGTTCCAGGTGCAGCAAACTTGGGAGGGTCTTGCGAATCCAGTCATCCCAGCAAGTGACGCCGCAAAGCCTGCAGTTGTGGCAATTGGAGGCACAGTCTGCTGCGGGCGCGTGAGAAAGAGCGATGGGCATTAATCCTACCTCGATAAGCTGTAAAGTGCGTAAGTCCTTTAAATTGATTTTGTGTTATTGCCCTGTTGCCTTTGATCACACTTGGGGTGAGATCCCTCACCTAAGCACTGCCTCGTCCGTGAGCTCATCACACGGACCTAGTGTGACCCGACCCGACACCCTCCTGAGCACTCCTCGCGCAGCACACCCACGCCGGTGCGCCTGGACCCGGGCGTGCGACCCGACTCGTTTACCCAGCTCTGGGAGAGTGTGCTGAAGAGTGATATACAGAGAGAAAGGGAGACGCGTGGGAAGGGTAGGGGAGTAGGTTTTGCTGTGTGTGCTTGTGTGCAGGAAGCAGGGACTTAGCTGCTGCAAGCGAAGGAAAAGAAGAAGGAAGGAGGCTCCGCAGAGGAAAAAGAAAGGCAAGGCAGAAAAGAAGAAGCAAGGCCAAAGGGAAATAGAACCAATGAAGGAAGAAGAAGAGAAAGCAGGACCAAGGAGAAGAAGACCCACAAAGAAATAAAGAAAGGTAAAGACAAGCAGAAGAAGAAGAGAAGCTAAAGGCAGAGGGAAGAAGCGAAGGAAAAAAAGAGAAGAGGAACTGAAGAAGGAAGAAGAAAGAGATCAAGGGGCAGACAAAGAAGCAAGAAAGTGAAGAAAAAGAAGAGGAACAGAGGTAGCAAGGGAAGAGAAGAAAAGGAGTTGAAGCAGAGCAAAGTCTGGGAAATACTTTAAGATGTCTGATATTGCATCAGACGTCCATTTTTTCTTGAGCAATTTCTTTCTATATCACTCTCATTGAACTAGTCATTTCTTCTTATTTAAAAAGTTGTGTTCTCAAGTTTTGGAATACTTAGATTGCTCCCTGTGTTCGACCTCAGATACTCTAATTTTTGAGTTATAAATCTTTATTTGTTTTCGCGGAAAGTTCGTCTATATTACAACGAAATATTTGTTAAAACATGATCTAGCCGCATCAACAGTTTTAGAGACACAACTTCTAAACAAAGAACTGAAAATTCCAAAAGGACTTGTGCATAAACCATTGTTTGAAAAGACCTATTAAAGAGAAACCCTAAGCAATCTGGCTCTTAATTTACTTGAACACTAAAAGAAAGGACCTAATATGCTCTCACAGGAACAAAAAGGTGAAGTTGATCCCTTGGATCAACCAACCTTCAAATTAGGTCACTTTTGCACGAGAAAAGGCTTAAAGTTCAAGTAAAACCCTAAGCACCTTGATCTTAATTAAAAGTGGTAGACTTAAGAGGTCAAGGTCCCCATTCTGGTCTATTTGGAATCTCAGTAACAAGAGAGGTCGGGTGGGGGAAACCCTGTAACCCGTGGGGGCACTCTACCGTGTAGGGGTCTTTGCGGAACTCACCCTCTTTGGCTGCCCAGGTAATTCTCAGGTGGACGACCTTCTAATCATAGGGTATCATCCGCCCCGAACCTTTATAGTCACCCAACAAATTTTGGGTGTCTTGATTGGGTCCAACACATTCTAACATCATCCAATCCATCAGTGCATGTTTGGTAGGAGGTCCTTGAAACCTCCTCTACAAATCCACTCTCCCCGAGGCCAAGCCTCGGCACCCTTGTTTGTGTAACAACCACTCCACATAGACCTCTCTTCTAATTCTGAACCTCGTTCCCCATCTTCTTCCATCATGGCTCGACCTGTTGAAGAAGAGAATAACCTTGAGCACCAGCTCCAGCGTCTTAATGACCTCTTCCAGAATTTGATGAACCCACCACAGCGCCCCATGATACAAGATCACTATAATCCCGCTGCGGTGGCAATTGAGCCTCGAGTCAGAATCTCGATTGGAGGACCTGATTCTGAATTGAAGCCCAATATGATTCATGCCATAGCTAAATGGGTTAGGTATGGGTCCAGAAGGGTCGATAATGTCAGAAGGAAAGTGGGACAAGTGATCAGCTACCATGTTCTATTTTCTTGCCTTATCGTGAATCTCGAGGTCAAATTCTTGCAGTAGCAAAATCCAGTGGATTAGTCGAGGTTTCGCATCCTTCTTCGCAAGGAGATGCCTCACAGCTGTGTGATCAGAGTAAATGATAACACGAGAACACAGAAGATATGATCTGAACTTTTCCGAGGCAAATAATACGGCCAGTAGCTCTTTCTCAGCAACTGTGTAGTTACGCTGAGCCTCGTCAAGTGTCTTGCTAGTGTAGTAGATGACCACGGGTTTCCGATCAATTTTCTGCCCAAGTACCGCTCCTACAGCGAAATCAGATGCATCGCACATGATCTCAAAGGGTTGAGACCAATTAAGGGACTGTAGGATCGGAGCTTAGGTAACTCGATCACGGAGGATCTCAAATGCATGAGTGCATTCCTTGGAGATTTCGAAAGGAACATCCTTAGATAGTAAAGTAGTCAGGGGGTGCGCGATCTTTGAGAAATGAGGAATGAATTGACGATAAAAATCGACGTGCCCTAGGAAAGATCGGATATCCTTGATTGAGTTAGGCATAGGGAGTTTGGAAATCAGATTCACCTTGGCTCGATCGACCTGGATGCCTTTTTCTGGTATGAGATGCCCCAGGACAATTCCTTCAGGCACCATGAAATGGCTCTTTTCCCAGGAAAGAACCTGATTTACGTCAATGCACTGCTTGAGGATTTGGATCAAGTGTAGAAGGCAATTGTCAAATGATTCGCCGAACACTGAAAAGTCATCCATGAAGACTTCCAAATAATCACTTACCATATCTGAGAATATGGCAAGCATGTATCGCTGAAAAGTAGCGGGTGCATTGCAGAGACCGAATGGCATCCTTCGGAACGCGTATATCCTGAAGGGGCAGGTGAAAGTGGTCTTTTCTTGGTCCTCAGGATGGATTTCCACCTGGTTATAACCGGAGTACCCGTCCAACAAGCAGAAGAACCTATTTCCCGCTAGTTTCTCGAGGATTTGATCAATAAACGGTAGTAGGAGATGATCCTTCTTTGTGGAGGTATTGATTCTTCTGTAATCAATGCAAACTCTCCATGAATTCGTCACATGGGTCGGTATGATTTCTCCGATTTCAATCGTGATCACGGTGAGTCTTGCCTTTTTAGGCACAACCTGGATTGGACTCACCCACCGACTGTTGGAGATCGGGTAGATGATCCCAGCATTTAACCACGTGATGATCTCCTTTTTCACAACCTCCTATAGATTAGGATTCAGACGTCTCTGCATTTCACGGGAAGGTCGTGTGCCCTCTTCAGTATAGATGCGGTGTGTCCAGTAAGAGGGGCAGGTGCCAATCAAATCATCAAGAGTCCATCCAATGGCTCTTCGATGTTGCTGGAGAACAATAATCAGATGGGATTCTTGATCAGGTGTGAGTCTGGAATTGATAATCACAGGAAACGTCTAATTGGAACCCAAAAAGACGTACTTTAGATGATCGGGAAGAGGCTTGAGTTCCAAGATAGGGTTATCAGCAGCAGTGGCCAGTTCAGGGTGTGTGTCATGAGCAAGGGAGGGAGTTATGGGTGTGTCTAGGTCAAGTTCGGACTCCTCTGATTGCCGGTTTTGATCCGCTTGTGGTTGATCAGAAGTAGTCAGGTTTTCCTCAATATATGGATCGTCAACCACAGCCTTGATATCACATATCTGTTCTATAACACCGCAATTAATCCCTTGTTGGTCCTTAAAGATGTCAATCTTTAATGTTTGGTTCCTAAATTTCAGTTCAATTTGGCCCTCCTCACAATTTATGTTGGCCTTAGCAGTGGCCAAAAAGGGTCTCCCTAGTATAATTGGTGTATTCCTTGGATTTTCTAGAGCATCCATATCCAAGACTATGAAATCCATCAGGAAATAGAAATTTCGAACCCTAACAATGACATCCTCAAGAACTCCTCTAGGTGACTTAATTGATCAATCTGCCAACTGTAATGTCACCTCTGTCGGTTTGAGCTCAGATTCCTCAAGATGGTCAAGTAGGGATGTAGGTATTAGGTTTATGGAGGCTCCTAGATCCAATAAAGCTCTATCAAATTGGATATCACCAATTGTACAGGAAATCAGAGGAGTACCTGGGTCTTTTGCCTTAGGTGGGAGTTTGCTTAAAATTACAGAGCTGACTTGCTCTGACAATACGATTGGGCTCCCAATTTTGGTTCGCGACTTACACTTAGGTGTATACACGTCTTTCAGAAATCGTGCGTAAGCTGGTACGTGGCGAATTGCATCAATCAGGGGGATGTTTATCTAGACCTGCTCAAAGAGCTTGACCAGTTCCTCCTCAGGTACCACGGGTTTGTTTGTCCTCTTTCCCTTGGTCAAGGCCTCGGGAAATGGAACCCTTGATGGTTCCTCTAGAATAGGTCCAAGTTCTTGATCTGGGACATAGGTGTCCTGGATAACTATCCTAGGGCTTGGGTTAGCACTACCAGGCTAAAAGTGGTTTGGGTAAGGTGGGTCTTGTGTTGTTTTGCTACTATGAGTTGTAACTGAATTTAGTCCTGCCTAGTTTTGGTTTGGTGTGGGTAAAATAGGTGGCTGTTGCTGAAATCCCGAGTATGATGTCGAAGCTTCCATCCCATCGGGCGATGGAGTAGAAGGGGCTTGATAAATCATATGGGCTTGGCCTAGATTTGGGTTCATAACGCACCTCTGGTTCAACACGTTATTAGGATTCGGTAGAGGTTGCGAAGGGAGAGTGCCAGGTTGGCAAGAATTTGCCATCTAGGCGAGTTGATTGTGAACCTCTGTGATCTCATCTTTGTGTTGTTTCTGCATAGCCACATTCATCTTTTGAATGTCATCCAGAGTTTGAAGGATAAGAGTCATTTGATCTGTCTGAGTTGGCCCAGATTGATAGGTGGGGTTGGGCTGAGGCTAAGGCGGCTGATATGGATGAGGAGCTTGTGGACGGGGTTGATATGGTGGTCTCTGATTCTGATTATTTCCTGCCCATAGGAAAATGGGTCATTCTGGATGGCGTTGAGGTCCTCACAGGTCTGAGGAACCTCAAAAAAGTCAGAGTACGAGGGTTCAGAGTTCCCCCAACTAGAGTAGGAAGGATCAGAGTCTCCTCCGATCCTGGAGTCAGACGGGAGTGGATACAGGTCCATCCCCTGAGAAGATCGATAATAGATGTTATGCACAGCTTCCCTCCCAGAAGGAGGCTGTGTGAATGGGTTTTGTGCAGAGGTGGCTTGCTGTAGATGTCAAGTTAGCTCATCCACCTTCTTGTCAATGATAGAGATCTTGTCCAAATGATTGACCATCAATTCTAAGTCGACAGATGCGGATAGGCCTTGCGTCTCATGTGCCCCCTTGGATTCGTTGATGCGCGGGCATTCGTCCAATCGAGTAGGCCCATGGAGTCATTATTGATGGAGTTCTCACACATATTCTCGAGAATCTCCCACACAGTGTCTTCGTGTTGACCTATGATATTTCCTCCGCAAGTTGCATTGACGAATAGATGGCTATCTTCATGAAGTCCCAAGTAAAAAGACTGGACTTGTTCCCATTTAGGAACTCTGTGATGGGGGCACTTCCACATTAGATCCATAGAATGATCCCATGCCTCGTGAAGTGGTTCTCCAGGCTATTGCGTGAAGTGTGTGATCTGGTGTCGTAAAGCATTCGTTCGACCAACTAGGAAGAACTTTTTTAGAAACTCGGATTGTAGTTCAACCCATGTGTTGATTGGACATGTTTAAGTCTGATACCAGTGAGCTGCTTTGTCCATGACAGAGAAGGAGAACATCTTCATGAGAAGAATATCCTGATTTTGGACATCTGACCCGAAGGTCTGGGCTGGATGCTTGAGCTGTTTGATGTGCTGGAAAGGATCCTCGAAATTGAGCTCATGAAACTTTGGAATAGCATGAATCATGTTGGGCTTGAGTTCAGAATCAGGACCTCCAGCTGGGATTCGGACTCGAGATTCGATCGCCATTGCAGCGAGATTGTAATGATCTCGCATCATAGGACGCTGCAGTAGATTCACAAAGGCTTGGAATAAATCATTAAGGAGTTGAAGTTGGTTCTCAAGGTTATTCTCTTCTTCTGCTGGTTGTGCCATGATAGTGGAAGGAGATTTGGGCTCAGACGAATCAGAGGAGATGTCTATGTGATGGGCTTGCTGTACAAACATGGAAGTCAAGGCCTGGCCTCGACGGGAGTGAATGACTAAAGGAGGCCTCAAGGTTGGTCTTAAGGACCTCCTACCAAACATGCACCAATGGTCTGGATGAGAGTAGAATGTGATGGACCCAATCAAGACACCCAAAAACTTTGGATGACTATAGAGGTTCGGGGCAGATGATACCCCTTAGTCAGAAAGCCTTCCACCTGAAAAATACCTGGGCAGCCAGAGAGGGAGAGTCTCGCAAAGACCCCTACATGGTAGAGCACCTCCATGGGTTACAGGGTTTCCCTTACCTGACCTCTCTTGTCACTGATGTTCTTGGTAGACCAGAATGGGGACTTGATCTCTTAAGTCTACCAGTTTTAATTAAGACCAAGGGCGCTTAAGATTTTACTTGAACTTTAGATGTATTGAGTGTGCAAAGTGACCTAATTTCAAGGTTGGTTGACCCAACAAGGTGGGTCAACTTCACCTATTTGTCCTTTGAGAAGTTTTAGGTCCCTTCTTTTAGGATTAAAGTGAGATTTAAGAACCTGAATTTTAGGGTTTGCTTGAATAAATCACTTCAACCAAGGCTTAGGCACACATCATTTTGGAGAGTTGATTCTTGCTTATGAAGGTGTGTCTCTAAAACCCTAAATTGAAATCCTTAATTGACTCTAATTTTGGTCCAATTTAATTTGCCAAATGTGGTATCTAGGGTTCAAACAAGAATGTGGTAGCCCTAGTCACCTTAAGTGGGTGCACAAATCAGATTTGTTTTTGAAATCAAATCAGACAACTTGATGAATTAGCTAAGAATGGAAAGCAAGTAGCCCTAATTGATTTTGCTCTTTTTTTCCTTTTCAGAATGAGGGGCTTAAGAGAGAAAGTAACTAGAAATTACCTGCCCTCGACGTGTTTGATGTGCAGCTGTCTTTCTTTGACTCTTCTCCTAGAAACAATCACAACAAAAAGAGATATAGCAAGTTAGTACCAAATCAGGAATTGTAATCAAGAATTCTAAATTGCCGTCACTCCCCGGCAATGGCGCCAAATTATTCGTCGTGCTGAATCGGGTTTTAAAAGTATTGCATTGTAGTACAGCTGAAAAAATGTTCAAAATAGATATAATTTTATTACTCGAAAAGATTTTCGAGGTCGAACATAGGGAGCAAATTGGTATTTAGAAATCAAGATCACAATATATACAGAAGGAAATTGCAATAATAGCAGTATCAGAGTGCAAAAATATAGGAGTAAAATGGTGATGTAGATCACCAAATACTCCTACAATATCACCAAATGATTCAATGTAAAAATATGCAATGAGACTAAAATCTGTCATCTTAAATGTCTAATTGCTTTTCTCTTTCTCTGCCTCTGTCTTCTCCTTCCTTCTTTTTTCTTCGACTTTCTGCTTGAATTCTTATCCTTCTCTTTCTCTTCTCTGTCTCTCTATGCCCTTTCTTCTTCTTCTTCTTTCTTCTTCTTTCTTTGGCCTTGAGCTGTGCTGGCCTTCTCTTCTTCTTCCTTCTCTTTCTCTTCTTTGCCTTGCCTTAAGCCTTGCGGTGCTGGCCTTCTCTCCTTCTTCAGCTTCTTCCTTCAGCCCTGCTCTTTCTCTGAATTTGACTAAGTGTCGAAGGTAAACTCCTCAGAGCAAAACCCCCTTCCCTTGCGTAGCTCTCCTCTCTCTTTCTCTCTTTTCTATTTCAGAGCCACTCTCCCAGAGCCTTTAACCGGTCAGGTAATCAGACCTAACGGAGACCCGGGTTCAGGCTCACTGGCGTGTGTGGTGAGCAAGGAGTGAATAGGTCGGGTAATCGGGTCGTGGCCAGGTCTGCAGGTTATATCGCGGACGAGTCCGTGAGAGGGGGGGAGGAGGACCTCACCCTCAGTGTTGGAGGCGAAGAGCCTCTAACACGTTTTCCTTTTATGCGCACGCGGGTGCTTTTCCTTTTATGTGATTAGGGAGTCGAGGCGGAAGTCGTAGGGTGGTTGGCAAGGTGGATGGAGGTGCGAAGCGACAGGAGCACCTCGCCGAAGGTATCGCCGGAGGTGGAGAAGGTGACGGTGGTTACTGGCATCGGTGGGTCATTTTGGGAAATAAAGAGGGGGAAAGAAAGTGTGAGAGAGAGAGAATCTAAAAACCTACTTCTAAGGGACGAAAGGGATAGGGGATCCACATCGGTGTGGCTGCCGACCGTGGGGAAGACGAATCTTCGTAGATGAGGCGATGGCGAAGATGGTGCAGAGGCGACGTCGGTCGGTGTTGCGCGACGCGGAGGATGGAGTGGAAGACAACCCGACCACTGGTATTGTGGTTGGGCGACAAGTGAGTGAGGGAGAAACCACCAGAGCTTGCGGAGATTGTGGCCAACGAGGGAGAGAGGAATATAGGGAGAACCGGCCTAATTTCAAGCTTGGTGAATGCAGTTGGATCTGGGGCTCCTTTTATAGGTCATTTGGAGAGGGATTTATGCTTGGAAACTGAGCTTCCAAGAAAGGCCGGGTCACCGGTGTTGGAAGTCGTTAGGATACCCATGTCTCTCATGCGTTCGCATGAGAGATTGGGAAAGAATTTGGGATCAAAGATGGGTTCAGACGAGAGAGAATTTCTCAGAGAATCTTCCTTCCAATTTTGGAAGAGTTTCTCTGAGCAATCAGAGAGAACTCTCCTTCCAAAGCTCACTGGAGTAGGATTCTTCCACTATAATGGTAGAGGGACCTAATTGCAAAAATAATGAAGAAGGTAGGGGGCATTTGTAAGGATTTTTGAAAGTTAGGTGTAGAGATGTAATTAGGTTGGACCTGTTTGGAAATTAGGTCAAGATGATTTCCCCTTAGGTCTAAATTTTGGTAGAAATCTAATTTGGACCTAAGAAATCCAATGGTGATGTTGGATTTTGGGTTTGACTATGTTTGATTGGGAAATTTATGCAAAAATCCAATTTAGGGCAAATATCTGTTTGAGACCCCATTCTAGGTCAAGATGGGTTCTAATTTCCAGATTAAAGGTTCTAAACCCTAGAGAATATTTTTATATGATTTTGAGAGGGTTTAGGTGAATTTTATCCTAACCAGAGCCTTGGTTAATCAAGTAGATCTGTTTTAGGGTTTCAAGAAGTCATTTAATTCACAGGATACACACAAATCCTTTTCTGTCTGATCTAACCCACTTATTATCTTGTTATGACCCTTTGACCTTTGCTTAGCCCTTGAGAAAACCCGTTGTTATACTACATTGGTAAAATTACAGTTTTACCCCTAGTTTCTTATTTCACTCTCAGAAAGGTTATGCAGTGAATTAGAACCTTCAGTTGGTTATGTAGGAGCATTTATTTTTTAAATTGGGTCAAAATGAGCTAGTTATGACTAATGATGATGTTTCCATCAGATACTGTAGCATTATTTGAATTATTTGAATAAATTAAGATGCATTCTTAAATATGGATCTAAAAGGTGATTTAAATCACCATTTTTTAGGATTATTTTTATTCTTTTTGATATGTCAAACTCATGTTATACATTGATGATTAATTCTTGAGTAATTATTCTTCCTTGAATATCATTATTGGCTTAATTATTGTGATCATTTATATTATGATTGAGATTAGTGCATGAATACAACATTTGCTCCCTGTGTTCGACCTCGGACTTATATTCGAGTTATAAATTGTATTTGTTTGAGCGCATTTGTCCTATACTACAACACATAACTTTAACAACAACGAATTCGCTTAAACACTATTCAATTCTAAACTCAAGCTATTCCTTGGGAAACTTAAGTCCCATTGGGATGTGCCATACACTGTATGCAGGTGTTCCCGCATAGTGTAGTTGAGATCCAAAACCCCTTATCTAGTGAGACTTTCAAGGTAAATGGCCAACGTTTGAAATCATATGTTACTCTTTCTGATGGCCAGGTATTGGACACCTACAGGCTGGAGGAGCCTTAGAGCTAAACACTCTCTACCTTAGGTAATATTTTTCCTTGCTTTAGCTTTCCAATGAGGACATTGTCAGATTTGGGCATGAGGGATTATAACTTGAGGTTGTACATAGCATTTATACATATTTTGCATGCATGTAGTTAGGACTTTTATTGCATTAAGAAAAAATAAGAGAAAAAGGAGGACAAGTGAAAGAAGGTGATGAAAGCTTTGCGAGCTCAAGTGCAAAGTTATTGAGGAAGAAAAAAAAGAAGGTAAACACAAAAAGGAAAGGAAAAATTGTGTTAGTCTCAGCAGTTGAGTGTGGAACTTACTTATGTTCTGGGCTGGATCAGATGATGAATCCTGAAGTGCTAAAGAAGAGATGAGTGATGGATACCGACTTTAGGCCTCCTAGGTCTATTTTAGGGCTTAAACACTCACGTATTTGTTAAAATTTGAACTATTCCTCAGGAGATTGAGAGAGTTGAAGGCTAATGTATTAAGTCTAAGGCTTAGGGAGCATTCAACCCTGTTGTCTGCCCTTTGGTTTGCTGGACTTTGTAACCTAGGCACCCAAAAATCACACACCAGTCTGGTTCAGTGCACGTAATGAAGAATAATGCCAAAAAAGTGTTCTATTCTGAAAATGTTTTCCTAAAGATTTGACTTAGGAGCGACTCAAAGACATAAGTTGATTGGACGAGTTCCCAGCGTAGAGGGGAGGAATGAAAAATACTCCCCTTGAAGATGTGGTATACAATATCATCTCCTCAGTACTTGTCTCCTAGGATATCTAAATATCCTACCAGGGCACAGAAGTATTGATGCACTACAGACGTGTTTGTTTAAGAGTGTCATTGTAGCTCGCGTTCGCTGCGTCGATTTTAAAGATAGAAATAGATTTGAGTCCGAGTGTTGTACACAGGAAGGCGTGAAATCAGGTTTTTCTATCACATAGTTGTCATGAAAATGGCGGGTTTTTGCTTGTGCGAGAAAACATGGGAGAAAAGAGAGTAAGAGAGAGAAAGAGAGAGAGAGTAGGGTTAGAGTTCTTTTAAGTCATGGCATTCACTTAGATCAAGATGAAAACAACATCAATTCTATATTTAACATGCAACTCGAGTTTTACCATTACAACACTAGATAAATGCTTAAGCACAAGTAAAGTAAAGCTAAGCTAGAGAGAGAGAGGGAAAGAGAAAGGAGACGGCGAGGCAGCCACGGCAGTGGAGGAGGGCTTCGTCGGTGACTCGTCGACTCTGGTGATTAAAGGTGTGCTAAGGGTGGCTAGGAGGGGGGTGAAACACTTGCAAGTGTCTTCAATGCATTCCATGGGTAGTTGGAAGAGGTTTATATAGGAAGAAGGGGTTTCTAATTTAAGTATGGGCTTTAGCAACGTCCGGGACGCCACTAAACCCATGCCTAAAGTGTCAGTGTAGCCTCCCTTCCGTTGGTCCGTCGCACGCGCGTTCTTCCCCTTCATGGTGATCCGTGTGCGGCCGCTGAGGATCGTCCGATTACAGATCGGACGGTCAAGATTGCGCGCTGAGCGTGCTTTAGATCATGCCTCACAAGTGCTGCTGCTCGTACGTCTGGCGTGGATGCATCTGCAGGCGCTGCGTCACTGTGATCTCTGCCGTCCGCACGTACATTGACTGCTCAATTTCACCACGCATGCGCCTTCGTCTAAAATTTGTTGCGCTGTACGATTTGTCCCTGCATCGGGTCTGGGCGGGCGTGTCGGTCTACCGCTGCGCTGCGGTAGCGGATTGTCGTGGAGAGGGTGAACTGGCACGATGCTGGCAACTGTTGGATGAAGATCCAACAGTCGTGATCTGCTGCGGGCACGGGGCGTAGCGATGGTGCAGGCGAGGGGTGTGCGCTCTCAGCCGTTCGATCCACTGATTGGATGACTTAAAGTTACTGAGCACGGTGAGGTAGTGCTGTGCTGTGGGCGAGGGTGCCACATGGCCACTTCGTGGCCGTTGATCATCAGATCAACGGTCAGAACTTCTTGGGCCATTTGTGGGAGCTCCGGATGTCGGATTTAGCCGATTTTGAGTCCGTTGGACTCCGTTCGTTGTTCTGAATCCATCCGTGCAGTCTGATTGCTCATCTGAGGCCTGTTTTGATATGAACTTGTGTAAATGACCATTAATACTGGTTTATAAGCAATTTTAGTATGCGATGCATGCAATGCTCCCATGCCCATTCATGATGTGCTATTCGTGCATATTATCTTTAAGATAAACCCTAATTAACAGAATTATTATCCCGAAGTGTAGTTTTATCAAGTACCTTGTGCTAGTTCAGATGCGATGGGCGGCATTATCCCGAAATGTCGATTGATAGGGTCTGAATTTTGCTACAAAATGCCATGGGCAGCATTATTCCAAAGTGTCGAAAGCCAAGGTTTTGGGGGTTGCCATGGGCAATGCTGTGCCGAAGCATCGATTGCCAGGGACCTTGTGATGATTGATGGTGGAGACAAGGAATCTGAGACATATCATGTTTAGAGCAAATCCGATGTTAGATTTAGGGGAATTTAAGAAGAAAAGAGAGAAAACTCTTAAAATAAATATCCCTCTCTTTCTCTCTCTTATCAAAAATGCACTGGAAAACTAAACCTAAACTTGTTGCACATAAGCACGGGTGCTTTAATCACTGGGGTTAATGAACATCTAGGCGGTTTTTGTGGGCCTTAGAAACCTTCATGGCGGATCCAAGGTAGAGGCTAGTCAGATCCATATCTTAGTTGATACTTGAGTACCTTTAGGCCTATAGTTGGTATGTCAATCTAATCTCTGTGTGGCATGATAAGGTGTCCTGACGATAAAATCTGGCCTAAAAACCTAGTCTATTTCATAAACTTTTGTACGGGACTAGCAAAACTTAGGCATGGGGGCATTTGGAAGGTCCACTTTGGTAGATTTTAATTATGCTTAAGGACATTTAATTTGGAGTAGAAAATAGATTTCGAGCACGCATTACACAGAGAAATTAGTTAAGCTCATGTTTGATTGTTCATACATTTTTTCTATACTCTGCATGCATATATTTCATTACTTAGCAGTAATCATATCATGAGATATTAATCACGTCTACATATTTTCTTTTGCAGGGACAACATGAGAAATGCCAACTAGGCACTCTTTCTTTTTGACATCAAAATAATTAAGAGGCTAGTTTGGAAGGAGATCAATTAGACATTTTTTTAGGGAACTTACGTAATCCCTCTCCTTGTTCAACTCGTCATTCTTGGAAAAACCTACCGCCACCCTCTCTTATTTCTTCTTTAAGACGTCTCCAGGCCGCCCCTCTCCACCATTACCTTCCTTCCTCCAACACAGTGTGCCAGGACCACCACAACCACCCACCATGAGCTTACCGTCCACCATCATCTCCTTCCAACGAAATGCACCACCGTGCCATCATCTTCCTCCTCCCGCTCCATTGCGTGCCTTCCCCCACTGTGACGACCACTCATCGCCAGTGAGCTCCTCCGCTTTGGCCAATTGACTCTAGCCACCTCCCGCCATGGGATCACCACCATCGCGAAGCCCTCTGCATCCTCAACCTCCTCGGAGCTTCCCATGGCTAGCCATCCACTCCTCTTCATGCACGCACAAGGGGACGGATTCCCCTATTTTGCTACAGTGAAGGCCCTATTAATATTTACGTATTTTGCCATTACAGGTTGCACTATTCACTTATTTGATGAATTAATTTATTGAGTGGAATTTGTGCTCATGTCACGTTTTCTCTTTTTTCCTCACACACCCTCTCTTTCTACTTCATGATCCTATCTATAGGTGCTTAACATAATTTCATGAAATAATCCTTGCAATAATTTTCCCATGATTTTATGTGAGCGTGATTTCTCGACATATTTGAGTTTATTGCCTTGTTCCTCCCTGCGGATACGACCTAATTTTGTGGGTAGATTTAATTATTCAACATTTGATTGAGAGATTTTCCTCCATGCGATTACAAGGACGTATTATTTTTTTGACATATCATCTTTGCAAGCGAAAATCTCCCAATCAAATGGCGCCGTTGCCGGGGAGGCAACAAACACAATAAATTTGTACAATTATTTTTCTAATTCATTTTGAGGTGCACACTGCTCTGACTATTCTCTATTTTTTGTGTGAGGGATCTAACAAGATGACAGGTGCAACTGAGCGACAACGTCAACCTTCAGATCCCACACACACAAAGAGGACTCGAAGAGAAGCAGACCTGGATCCCGCTTTCACAAGGGATTCTCCTTTGTAGCAGATTTTCTTCCATTTTAGTATTCTCACCCTTGTTGCATTGGGGCTAGTTTTCGAGGGTTTGTCCCTACTTTCTTTAGTGACTAGGGTGATTTATATTTGGTTCTTTGCTTGCCTACCGTAAAAGGAAAGATATATATATATATATATATATATATATATGTATGTATGTATCAAGTTTCCTATTTAGGAGCTGCATACCCTTAGGTGCACGCATTTAGGGGTGATTGAGCAGCATGTTAGATCTCATTTTGCATTGCGTCCCTTATTTGCATGAAGATTGCTGGAGTCATGTATATCTTTCTGTCTTTGCATCTAGCTCCTAGCACGCATTGCATTGAGATTAAATCTCAAGACCACCAAATTGATTGAATTGACCTAATTTAGTTGTTGCCTAATTGAAATTGGAACTGCTAATCAGATTTGACCTTAAAATCAAAATCACATTTGATCTGATCAAAAGGGACTTGTGTGCAATTCTTCTCAAAATCAAACTGATTTGCGGTGTGATGCACACTTCTCGTACTGAGGATGCACATTAGGCACTGCACTAGGTCATGGTCCCTTAAGGCTATAGGCGCCGATCTCTTTATTGGTGCAGATTTTCCTATTTCACTTTGTGGTGGTGATACTATCCTATGGCCAAGTGTTTTGATACTTGAAGGTGGGGGACACCCCTTAAAGGAACAAAAGGGTAGTTAAAAGGTACCGCATTCACATCACTTCAAAGGAAGGTTTTGAAATTCCCTACTAGGAGGAGGTGACGTAATAATTGCGGAAATAAATATAAACAATCTCACAAAATAGACAATCACACAAGTACACAAGTATTTTTTAGGTGGAAACCCAAACCGGGTGAAAACCACCACCAAACCCTCTCGAGTTAGGATTTTCCGATCAACCAAGTTGATCAAAATCCACTAAACGAATCACTTTAAACGAGGGTGATTCAACCGCAAATACAACCACGCTACAAGTGCGAGGGTAGCGTTCCTCAACCTCTTCTCTTCACGAGAAGGATTTTGTCCCTCGAAGGAGACGGGAATTCGCAAAGTGAATACCCAACCAAATAACAAAGATAAAATAAACAAGTAATCCTATAGAGCCAACAAAGTAATTTTAAACCTAAGCTTCTATAGGAATTAGGATGCTTCCCTTTGAAAGGAGTGCATCGACGACGCAGATGTGTGAGCCACACGATGGCGCAACTTCGCTCTCGTGAACTACGGCGGGAGAGTAGGTGCGCGAAGGCTTGATGCTCTCAAGATGTAGAACTTGAGCTTTGAGAGCAAGAGAGACACAAAATGGTAGAAAGTATGTTCCTTAGGTGTGTCTTGTGTTGCAAAGGTTCCCCTCTATTTATAGAGGCCTTAGGAAGGCTTTGGAAGGCTTAGGAAAGGTTCCATAGCCGTTGGGTACAAAGTCCAAGAGAATCAGCCCGAAATCAGGAACAATCATTGCACTGACAGGCTTATCAGACGTCTAATTCTGGCATCAGACGTCTGGAAGACCACTTTAAGACGTCTGATTTCAAGGTCAGACGTATGATTTCGGGCGGGTTCCTTCCTGACTTGAATCAGATCTAAACATGGTTCTTATGTAAGTCCATCAGACGACATACAAGACGTCTACCACTATGTCTAGACATCTGGAAACCTATTTTTTCGTGGGAATGAATTTGCAACGGCTAGAAAATCTATGAGAGGAGATTTTCGGGTCAGTCGAGGCAAAACGGTCAATTATCAGATGTCTGGAATGGCTTAAGTACGTCTGATAAGGCTCTAACGGTCATATCCTTGAGTGTATTCTAAGAGAGCCAACGGTCCACTAATTGGACGTCTGGCAAAGTCATCAGACATCTCATAAGACGTCTGGTCTAAGGTCTGGATGTCTGATTTCATCAGACAGAACTAGTTATGTCCAGCCTAAAAGTTATCAGACGTCTGAATCAACAGTCAGACGTCTTAAAACACTTTATCAGACGTCTGATTTGGGAATTAGAAGTCTGGAAGTGTTGTTTGAACCCTATATTGGTTTTCTAAGTTCTCTACAGAAAACCTAAGTATCCTAGGGTTGTGTCGGTGTTCCTAGGACTACTGTTAGGGTACTTTGAGGCTCTTTAACATAATGTTCTAAGGAAATAAAGAGCAAGAAAAAATAAAGACAAGAGTACAAGAAATAGATAAACAGAATTCTATCCTATTCTTCTTGTCCTTCCATCTTCAATCTATCGCTCCTCGCGAATCTTCTCTGTTCTCCGTCGAGCTCCTCCAATCCGTCCTGGATGCGAGCTCGAATTAGGCCTAATCACGTCTACATTTGCAATTGACCTGAAATCTAAGACTCCAAGTGCAAATGTTAAATAACATGTGTTTTTTTATCATCAAAACAAATGATCGTGGTGCTCTAGCACCAACAGGTTTCGCCTTACTTGCATCCCTTAGTTCTGTCCTTGGAGTAACTTCTTACTAGATCACTTGAGAGTATCATTGCAGCAAGGCATAGGTCCTAGGGCACTCGAAGGTTGGCTTAGGTCACATAACTATATTGAATAACTTGTTTGGCCATATATAGCAACCAGTTTTACCTTATCCCCCTCAAAACAGAGTTGGTCAGGATCTCAAGTAGCCACTTTCCTCTTATACCACTTACGTGGGAACAGAGGGACATCCCCTTGACCCTTTTTGGCCGATCTGTTGAGTGGGGGTTTCACTTACTCAATTGGAAAGAACTTGAATTATGATTGGTAGATATTATATGCTTGGTAGATGCTCTCTTGAGGGTAGTCTAGTGTTTGATCCTGAGCCCGAGAGAATTCTTAGAAGAGCCCACCAGAGAGAAAAGAGAGAAGAGATGGCTGATCAAGGACCAAATCAACAAAGGACTCTGAGAGACTACTTCATTCTGACCAACCAACCCGCTCGTGCACTGAGACGACCAGTAGGGGATAATCCACATGAGATCAAGAGCACTATCATATCCTTGTTGCCTTCCTTTTATGGTACTACTAGGGAGGACCCCTACTGGCATTTAGAGGAATTCACCGAGGTCTGCTCTACCATGAAACTTCAGAACTTTACTGATGAAGCTCTGATAAGGACCCTCTTTCCCTTCTCCCTTAAGGACAAGGTAAAACACTAGTATCACACCTTGGATGCAAGGGTGAATGATTGGAATGCCTTTAAGGGAGAATTCCTGGAGAAATACTTCTTAATGAGCAAAACAAACCACTTCAGGATGGAGATCATGGGTTTTACTGAATTAGATGGGGAACAATTCCATGAGACTTGGGAGCACTTCAATGATCTAATTCAATTATGCCCCCAACATCAAGTGCCCAATTGGCAATTGGTAGAGAGCTTTTATACTGGACTATTTGATAGGCATGGGCAAACAGTGAATGCTACTTGTGTTAGAACCTTTCTTACAAAAATGGAGGATGAGGCTTGGACATTATTTGAGTCACTGAGTGATAATTTTATCCACTTGACCTCAACCTATCAGGATAGAAAACCTTCCATCTTTCAAAAGAAAGCGAAAGCTAGTGAGGCTGAGATTACTTAGAATTTAGCCTTCTAGATCCAATTATTGAACCAGAACTTTGAAAGACACATGTCAAACCCTAGCACATTCCCGCAATCAGCTTCCCAAGTCCAAGCTCTTTTTGAATGCTCCAATTGCCAAAGCACTCTTTACGCCACTATTGAGTGCCATTTGACTAATCAATTCCCCGAATTAGTTCAGGGAAACCTGAATGCAGCCCAAGGGTTTCGTCCACCTCCCAGGAACAACCCTTTTGGAAACACCTACAATCCTGGGTGGAGAAATCATCCCAATTTCTCATGGAAGCAAGGTGATGCTTCCAACTTGGGGAATTCAAGAGCCCAACCCGCCCAACCCTTTCAGGAACAACAATTCCAACCTCCTCGTCAGCTCAACAATTCTAAGATGGATGACCTTAAAACTATGATGAAGGTCATGCAAGAAAGGCAGAGCATGATCATGCAATCTCAGAATAAGGTAATACAAGAAATGTAATCTCAAATTGGCCATCTTGTTGAGGCTGTTAGACAACATGATCTTGGGAAGTTGCCTAGCTCATCTGAGGAGAATCCTAGGGGTAAAGGGCTCTTTATAAGGGAGCACGCTAAGGTTGTGACCGTTTTAAGGAGTAGCAAAGCACTCTCCAAACCTAAACTCACTCCTATAGGCACCCCTCCCACCAACACAAAGACCACTTACACATCCACCGAGGAAGAGCCACTCAGCCCCTCCTCACTTGAAATCACCGATCCAAACGATGTCCCCGTTCCACCTCTGTCCTGCCATGACAACCCCTCCACCTAGAGGTTAAGAGTGCTCTTCCCTAGGCGCTTATCTGCTCCTGAGGCACCTTTTGTTGGCTCATCTAGAGCCAAAGATAGGATGGAAGAAACAATGGAGACATTCAAGCAAGTTCACATTAACTTGCCTCTATGGGATACTATCAAGCAAATCCTATCTTATGCTAAATTTCTGAAGGACCTCTGCATGCAGAAGAGAAAATCAAGGAAACAGGTCTAGGCTAAGGTCATCTTGCTCGACCTAGTTAGCTTGTCCTACAACATGGTACACCCCCAAAATGAAGGACTCAGGAGCCCTGTATATTTTTGTGGTCATTGGAGACCAACTCATCAATAAGGTTCTCCTCGATCTAGGTGCAGGGGTTAATATATTGCTGAGCTCGGTCTATGAGCTATTAAAAGGAGGTGAATTGAAGCCTAGTCCTATTATCCTCTAAGTAACTGATAGATTGCTGAACACACCACATGGGCTTTTAGAAGATGTCCTGGTGAGAGCGGAGGACTTCTTTCCCACCAACTTTTTGATATTAGATACTGACCCATCCAACATGCCCACCAAACCTTCGAATATCTTAGGGCATCCCTTTTTTGCTACGGCCAATGCATCCATCAATTGCAAATCAGGGGCGCTCAAGATGGGCTTTGGGAATTGGAAAATCCGGCTGAATGTGTTTGATGCCTATAAACAACTCAGATTAGAAGATTGTCTCCAAATCGAGGTGATCGATGAAATTGTAGAGGAGATGACACCAGCTCTTTTGTGTGATGATCCCCTCCAAATGGTCATTTCTAAGGACCATACCCCAAATCTTGAAGAAGGTAATGGAGATATGCCAGAATTAGAAGAGTTGTTGGGTGTCAAAGTCGAGTCCCTCTCCTCATCATGGACAATCAAGGTAGATCTGCTACCGGAGGCAAGGACATCGAACATAATTTCCTCGATTCATAAATCCCTCACTAGCATCCGATCAATTAAATAATACACTCTCGATAGTGGTGGCGATTCTACCTCATGGTGCACTCTTTGGCTGTCTCAGGGAAATCATTTCCTCATATTAGAAGGGGTTTGACTTTGATATCATTTATAATAACCTAAGCCTAAACTCGAGTCTAATGAGAAAATTTATCCTTAACAACTCATTTAGTATTGATCCCGTAAACCCAAACAATCACCTAAAATTCTTAAACCCAAGTTGTCAAGTAATAATTCTCAATCCTTATACCCTACTATTCATTTTCATAAATTTACTATATGGGACTATCTTCGAAGGTGTTACATATTGAGTTCTAAGATTTAACTCAATTTCAGATATTTGGATACACTCCAATCAAAGTTATTCAAGTTGCCTTCTTCATGATTCCTCTGGCTAAGTTGTTTCATTTAGCTGGGTCTTAAACTTTTTTTTCCGAGATATCAAACTTCTTGCACTTAACATTCTCTCCATAAAAAGCATAAAAATCATTATACATAAATTACCAAATCACCAAATAAAAAATTAAGGTAATTTTTATCCTTCATTAGAACCTAGAAACCATAATGGTTTCTTAGTTACAAGGCTTAGTAAGCAGTATTGATATTTCAAAGGGTAATGGCTCCTTATTCAATGTTTCTACTATCGATGTCTCACTTCTAATATGTAGTTGGATAAACCTTCTTTGAATTAGCATTTTGTGCATATATATGGGCTACTTGTATGTGTGGATTTTCATTGTTAGAATTTCTTCGTCAACTCTACTCTCCAACTACATTCTTTCTCTCTTTCTCTCCTTTGAAGGATAGATGGAATATGTAATATATATGGCTACCTACGCTCACAAAAATACTTAAGCACAATATTAGTAATAACAAAAAGATTTGCACAATCAAATCAAACCACAAAGGACACAAAATGTATAGTGGTTCCTCTCCCTTGGGTACTCCACTACCTAAGCCTCCCAGCTTAGGGTTTTTAACTCGATTCTCTCAACCCCGAGAGAATCAATTTACTAACCGAGGTAATTAACGGGTTACCTCAACCCAAGTACAATAACGGGTTTGTTACAACCTAACGAGCAACAAGCTCAAATACAAAAGAAGTACAGGTGTAAGACAAAAAGAATCTTACAACTAGAACCTAAGCCTCTCAACAATAATTAAAATATGATACCAATTTGAGAGCCTAGAATGAGCGTGAATCACTTCGTAGATGCGTGAGAAAAACACGTTGTTGAAGTGTTTGCAAAAGCATAGAGAGATCGGGAGCAGCAAACTATTCCTTCTCCTGAATATATGGTGGAAAAATGTAATATAGCTCTAGAATTTTTCTTCTCTATTTCTTGTGTCTCTTGTATGCAAACAAAGAGTCCTAGGGTCATTTTATAGAGTTTAGGACCTAGGATACTCATCTACTAGAGGTTGGGAATTAATTTCCAACGTTCACATTGTCTAAATAAATTTTCTAGCCATTCAGAATTGAGTCAACGGCTACCTGGTACCAGTACTAAAGTACCTGTACCGGTACTAGCAGCTCACTGCCACCAGTACATGAGTCCTGGTACCGGTACTCATCATGGGTACAGGTACTTGTGACTCCCAGGTTTGGAATTCCTTGGGCACAGTAACCTACCTATACCGGTACTCATCATGGGTACCGGTACTTGTAAGGTTCAGGCCAGAATTAAGCCTTTAACCTGTGGCCAACCTGTACCTGTACTCATGGTTAGTACCGGTACTTGTTCACAGTTTGAGATGAATTCTCAGACCTGTGTCTTGCAAATACCAGTACTAATGAACAGTATCGGTACTTGCTTACAAGCACCTATTTTAAGTGTTTTAATTCATTACGTACTTTGAAAATGTTCATAATATAAATCCTAATTTATCTCTAATTGATTTTACGATCTAAGTTATGATTCTTTGTTAAGAGGCATATACAAACTATAAAAATAAAATCTAAACTAAAAAACTAAAGGTCGAAGATGATCTTCTTCACTTCGACTCATCCTTGTCATCTTCTTTTTCTCATCATCATGCCTCCATCACTTCCTATTTGCCTTGATCTTCACCTAAATCTAAAAAGCACTCAATTGCAAACATTAATCCATAATAATTTTGTTAACACCAAAACAAGATGTGAAACAAGGTTCCAACATCCTTGAATTCTTCCTTTCACCCTTCTCCTTTTTTTCCTTATTATGTGCCCACACACTATCAACCAACCAAAAACATGATTGGTTCGCCAATAACAAGAATTGACAGTAGTAAGTTCAAAGGACAATTTTTAGATTAGTATGCAAATGTCATCTAGTAAACTAGCTAACCTAACAAGTTAACTAGTCAACCATCTATTTTACTTCCTCCCATATACTACATCGACTAAGGGATACCATATTCAATAAGTTTAGTTGCGTTATTTCTTTGTACTTGTTTCTTATTGCTATGACCTTCCTTATTCTTCACTAAACTCTTCTATTTAGATACTTCTCCCCTAAATTCACTTATTACACTTATAATATCTAACTAATTCTTGGCTTGAATTTTTTGAGTGTTATCATGTCCAACTAAATTGGATTTCCAATCCAATTCTATATATCTTTGTACTTAGCGTAATATAAAAAATTCAAATTCATCCAATATAACTAGAGTTAATAACCAAATCCCAACTTATCTAATGAGAATCAACAAGTGTAATTGATTATAGCGACACCAATTTAATACTAGACCTTCTCCCTTTTACTCTAATGGCTTATTACTATAAAGAAAATAGACTTGACTCCTTCCTCTTCCTTCTCCTCCCTTCGTTGATCTCCACTATATTTTACCTCAACTAGGATGTGGATTTATCCATTCTGTGCATATTTTATGTGCCCAAATCTCAATTTGTTTAAAAATGTATCATTGTAGTGTAATTAAGGCATCAATTTAATATTTCTTTATCGAACTAAGGATGTGGGTATAGTGAGTTTGAGTTGTCTCATTGGAAGGCTTGACTTTTATTTCTAACTAGGCTAGCCCAATCAATTTTGTTGCAATTAAACTTATCTTGACTTAACTAAATATTTAGGTTTCTATTTAAAAAATTGAAATCAGAACATGATCTTTGTTTTTAGATTGCACAACTTAATTTAGAAATAATTCAAAATAAAAACTTTATAAACATCTAAAATTTTGAAGTAAATTTCTATTGTTACTTCATTCAAAGATCTAACTAAATACCAAAATTTCTTTCAAAATGTTAACTGTAGAGCTGTAAATAAAATTTGTAATTTATACTTGTTAATTCTACATAGATTAGATAATGCTTCAAAAGACACTATACTTGTTAATTCTACATAGAGTCGTAAATCTTATTTGTTATCCTAATGGCCGTAGAAAATTCTAATAAAACATATAAGACAATATGCTTCAAAAGAAAGAGAACCATAAAATTAAGTTCATGCATAAATCATAAGGGATTAGTAGATATGCAAGGTTTTATAAAGACGATCTACTACTGTCATGATATTAAAACTAAGCACTCAAATAATTTTCTAAGAAAAAGTATAGAAGATAATAACCCAAAAATTGGCAATCATGATCTTTAGATGATAGGTAAGATAATTGAATTTTTTAACATTTTTATAAGATGGGAAAATAGGGTTTTGAAAAAAAGCATTACATATTAGATCTAAACTAGAAATTGGTATACATTGATAATAAAAATTCTACAGAGTAATTAAAACATAGAAACATAATAAAAATATGATAACAAAAAGATAACTAATCTAACTTCTATAGGAGTTTTACTTCACTAATTTACGATGCCTAAAACTTAAGATATCGAATTTCAAAGTTATCATACAAAATCAATGAGAACACATACATAGCATATCTAAACAAAACTTTACTTAAAATGACTTACATGGAAAATTCATGTAAAGAAAGAGCTTAGTCTATGAATGGAGGATGTAAGCTCCACGGAATCAACACGGAAGTGGATGAGGATGAGGTTGGAGAGGTGCTTCTAGGCTCACGTGCTCCAATCTTCTCTCAAGCACACACGAATCCATAGAGTAGCAATCTTCACGAATTCGTCTTCTTTCCTTCGGGAGAGAGAGAAAGATTGGAGGTTGTGAAGGTTACAAGGGGTATGTCCAAGGTGGAAGAGGGGTGGGAGGAGCTCATGGAGGTGATGAAGGGTGATGGGTCGGCCCGGATAGGTTGTTAATATGATGTTTTTATCGTTAAAATATGTATAGTGGTTAACCTAATTCAGACCTAACCATCTCTTTACAAAATTTTTAACCTGGCCTAATTGATTTTATCTTGTCACTTTTAGGCCCAGGGTCGAACACAGGGAAGTGGGGTTAAAGTCGAGTTTCTACGTTTTCCTTAAAACGCGTCTCTTCCGTTCGTTTATTGTGTTTTTGGTGTTTTTCTTATTTAGGTTTTTTATGGTAATCCTTGTTCTTGAGGCACACCCTCAAAATTGTGTCCTTGGCTTTTAGCCAAACAGAGTCCCAAAACAAGTCTTGCTACTCGCAAGACGAGGTACCTGCAAGTCAAAGATTATCTTTTCTTTTTTATGTATTTTTTTTTTATCTTTTTACTAACAGAAAAGCAAATAGACAGAAAGTAAATATAGTATGTATATATATATATATGTAGTATATATATAAAGGGGTGGGGGTGGAGGTAGCGATGGAGTGTAGCACTATGTCGAGTCAGTCGACGTCTAGAGAGACGCAACCAACACGACTAGGTGCCGCGTGGAGTGTGGATGGAGGATGGATGATGTATGGGACCACGCTTTTTTTGTACGCGTGTATTAGGGAATATCAGCAACTGGTGCAGATATTCCCGCGATACAGCGTATAGTAAATAACGTGAAAATATATGTACATATGTATGTATATGAGTAAATATATCTATATGTATATAAATGTATAAGTATATATGTATAGATATATATAGATGTATATGTATTATATATATATATAGGTGTATATGTATATATATATATGTATGTATATATGTATATAGCTATGTACATATGTATATAAGTATATATATATAATACTATATAGATGTATATATATATATATATATATATATGTGTGTATATATATAAGTATATAGATATGTATATATATATAAGTATATGTATAAGTATATAGATATATATATACGTGTATATATATATATATAGATATATTATATATATATGTGTGTATACATAAATATATAGATATACTATGTATATAAGTATATATATATATATAAGTATATGTATAAGTATATAGATATATATAAGTAGATATATATATATTATATATATATGTATGTATACATAACTATAGATATTACTATGTATATAAGTATATATATATATATATATGTATGTATATATTATATATAGATGTATATAAGTATATATATGTTACTATAAGTGTGTGAGTGTGTGTGTATGTGTTGGTATAGGTGTGTGTGCGTCGGTGAATGTGTGTGTGTGTGTTGCTGTGAGTAAAAAAACAGAGAGAGAGAGAGAGAGCGGGAGAGAGAGAGATACGTGAGAGAGAGAGAGAGCGGGAGATAGAGATCAGCAGAGAGAGAGAGCGGGCTGGAGAGATCAAGAGCGCGGACGATGGCAGCGAGTTAAGACGTCTGCTCGCGGCGGCGGACGTCTGACGCCGCGTCGTCTGAAGGCGGAGGCGGATGTCTGAAGACTGCGGGTGCGGGCGCGCCTTCGCGTAGGGTTCTGCAGGCCTGCGCGAAGGCGACGGGCGGGCGAAGGCGTGGAGGAGGTCTGCAGGTGGTCGCGGAGGGTCGCGGAGGAGGGCAGGGGGCGGCGCGAGGCCGTAGCCGGCCGCTGCAGTGCGCGCGGCGGACGGCTACAGGTGCAACTGCGAGGCGGACAGAACGGAGACGGAGGCGGGGAACGGGCCTGCAGGCGCGCGCGGAGGGTTGCGCGCCTGCGGGGAAGGTCGCGGAGGAGGCGGGGGGTGCTGCTGCTGCTGCTGTCGCCGCGGTTTAGCTGCTGCTGCTGCTGCTTCAAGCTTCGGAGCTTGAAGCGGCAGCAATGGCGTGGAGACGAAAACGAAGAGAAAAGAAAACACCACGCCCACCAGCTCGTTGAAGAGCTGGGCGGTGGTGCTCCCACTGTGGTGGTGTGCACCACAGTGGGTTCTCCTGCTCGCCGGGTGCCTCCTCGATGGAGGGCCGGTGCATGGGAGGGGAGAACGGTGGAGAGGAAGGTGGTGGCTGCGGGATCTTTGCAGCAGCTGCCTTTGCGAGGATGAAGCTGCAGCTACTTATAGAGGAGGGGAGAGTGGCGTTCCGGCTGCAGCAGGGAGAGGGTGTGCGAGTTGCAGCTATAGGGAGTGGCGTTGGCAGGGAGAAGTGACGGGAAGAAGTGCTGCGTGGCTGCTGCATGCAGCTGCGGGAAGAGTGCAGCCGCGGGAAGGGTGCAGCTTTGGGAAGGAGAGAAAAGAAGAAATCAAGAGGAAAAATAAAAAGAGGGTGATTTTGCAAGGAGGCACTTGAAGAAAAATGTAACTATGCAGGCGATTGTTTCACTCCTCTTCCTCTCTTGATTAAATGCACGCATGCAAGTGTTTTTACAAATGCGATTACAGGATCCTATTATGCAATGTTAATGCTAGAAAATAGCACAAGAAGGCGTTATTACAGGCGTGTTTTGAGGTGCAAACAAAGGGGTAACATAGTGTTGGATGGCCATGGGAGAGGTTGAAGGAGGAGGAGAGATGGAGGATGGAGAGGAAGGGAGAGGGAGAAGGTTTTGTGTGAGAAGGAGGTGGGGGTGGTTATTCTTTGTGATAGGGAGGAGTTACGTTGGATTTTATTAGGAGAGGGAGACTTTTTAAGGTTATTATGGGAAGGGAGAGGATAATTTACCGAAGAGGGTTTTAGAAAAGAATAGGAAATAATTAATTTATTGGAGGGGGGATGATTAAGGAAGGGGTAGGTGTAATTTAAGAAACGAGGAGGAACATCAGAATGGAGTAGAAGGGTGGTCCATGCATGAGAAATAGGAGATGGAGGGTGAGGTGGAGTGTAGAGGAGAAGAGAGGAGAAGAGAGAAAAGGGATGGGCTAAAAATTGAAAAGAGATAGTGTAATTTGTCTGCTAATTTTTAGTTTTTCACTGCAACCATATGAAATATGGAGGTGCAATGTGGCATAAGCATAGGTGTTTTGGTTGTAAAGAAATGGGCCAACCTAATTAGGAGTCTAATTAGCCACTTAAGTGATTTAACTAGACCAATTAGGAACCAGTTGGACCCCCATGAATCAAATTGCAAAATTAGGTCAAGTCTTACAAATTTAACCTAATTAGAATTGGGTTAAGTCTAATTAAGGGCTTGAATTAGATATAAGAGATTCTCTCTCTCTTTGCAATTTTGGGTTTCCTTTATAGATATAAAAGTTTATGTAATATGTCAAAAATATCCATTAAAGTATTCTAAATGCATCTTAAACTTAGATGATGGAATTTTAATCCATATAAAATCAAAATCGAATGATTTTCTAAATTCCAAAACCTATCCTATCATCCAATCATCAACCCACAATGATTGAAACGAAGAGAAACGACGGAGGAATACTTGAATCCATCGTAGTGGGGGAGTTGAAGAGATCACGGAGATCCTTTAGAGCCGTGGGTGTTTGCTTCTCCAACGAGAGGTGGTGGCAACGATGCTTCCAAAGGGTCTAAAGAGTGAGAGCGAAATAGAACTGAATGGAGAGCATACCCCTTGAGCTTTTCTCTTGGGCCTTATATTCTCTACGATGGAATGCAGAGAAACCGTAAACCGACCTATTCCGCACACACCCCTCAAGGGACCATAACCGCTAAATATGAAATGACAATTCCACTCATCATGGAATTGCATTTCCCTCAAGATTTCTATGTACAAAATCCTATATCCTAATGAGATGTGAATGGTCAATTTACATAATTAGATCACATTAAAGACCGTAAATGTGATGTCAAATATGTATGTATATGTAACACATAATTCCTTAATAACAATATATATTGGTTCACATTATGATTCTTACAATCTCCCACACAAACCGCATATATCATCCTTTATAACCAAATGTTTACATATACCCGTATGAGCTCATTAATATATGACATCACAACAAACCACATCTCAACCAATTTCGTCCATACTTTGTTAACATACGACCAAAGTTGATTTTTGCCATTATGAAATCGACTAGGCTGAACAATGTTTACATATATTAACACAAGTAACAACATAGATCTAATATAGGTACATAGCATGAAAATTGCATGTTATCATGATCTATACATGCCTATTTTCAACTGGGCCAAAACCTTACAATACAAGAGATCACATGATAAAGACTAATGAGTTCAGAGAACGGAGAACTTTATTATTATGCGCATAATCCAAAACATGTCCATAAATGAAAACATATAGAACAAACTCCCATTGAATTGTTGTATTACAAAATAAATATAACACACATACAGATAACATGCTCATGAAAAACCTTTAGCGTTAGCCCTTTAGTGAGTGGGTCTGCCACCGTGGAGTTGGTCCTAATGTGCTCAATGTGCTTCGACCTCAAAGAGTTGTTGTTGGAGTACATCACTGTCGAATTATTGTCACAGTAAAGTCGAAGTGGCCTTTCGACACTATCAATGATCCGTAGTACTGTGACAAAATTCCAAAGTCATACTTCATGATTTGAGACCTTGAAGCACGCTATGAATTTTGCTTCCATAGTGGAGGTAGCTATTAAGGTTTTCTTAGCACTCCTCCACGAGGTAGCTCCTCCAACTAGTAGAAAAATGTATCCTGATGTAGATCTTCGGGTATCCTGACATCCCGCAAAGTCGGAGTCGGAATATCCGAGGACCTCCAAATGATCTGATTTCTTGTATGTGAGTATGAAATCCTTTGTTCTTTGTAGGTAGCGCATGACCCATTTGGTTGCCTTCCAGTGGTTGAGTCCAGGCTTGTTTAAATATATGCCCAACATGCCAACGATGTATGCTAGGTCTGGCAGTGTGCGGACTTAAGCATACATATAAACTTCTCAATGCCAATGCATAGGGAATATTTTCTATTTCCTTTGCTTTAAGTTCGTTCTTAGGGCATTGGTTAAGAGAGAATTATCTCCCTTAGCCACTAGAGTATCTCTTAGTTTGCAATTCTCCATACCAAAATACCTTAGAATGCTATCAATGTATCTCCTTTATGATAACCCAAGAATACTCCAAGAATGATCTTGTTGTATCTGGATTCCTAATACAAAGGAGGCTTCACTAAGATTCTTCATTTCAAAATTACCAAAGAGAAATATCTTGGTTTCCTGAAGCAAACCATTATCATTACAGGCAAGCAGAATGTCATCCACATACAATACCAGGAAGATATACTTTCCCTTACAGAATTTATGGTATACGCAATCATCAACTGGATTTATCTTAAAACCAAATGAGACAATTATTTGAAGGAATTTGTAATACCACTATCTTGAAGCTTGCTTTAATCCATAAATATCTTTCTTTAACTTGCAAATCATTTTCTTTGTATCTCCTAATGCAAAGTTTTTTTGTTGTACCATGTAAATTGTTTGATTAATGTTTCCATTAAGAAACATTATCTTTACATTCATCTGATATAGCTCTAAATCAAAATGAGCTACTAAATTCATTATGATTCTAAATGAATCCTTTGATGAAGCTGGCGAAAATTTCTCCTTATAAGCTATGCCTTCCTTTTGAGTAAATCCCTTAGCAACAAGACAAGCCTTATATTTGTCCACATTGCTTTGTGAATCTCATTTGGTTTTAAATATCCATTTACAACCAATGAGCTTCACACCTTCAGGTAATGGGACAACATCCCAAACCTCATTGTCACCCATGGATTTCATCTCTTCATTCATGGCATGGATCCACTACAACAAAACACACATATGGTAACCACCTTTTAAGGACATAATTTGTTATAGGGACTAAAAGGAGGTGAGTGACAAATTATTGGTCACTAAAAAGAAAAACCAATTTATGGGGATAGATAGAGTGTCAGCAAACTTTTGTCACATATTTTCTTTTTTTTTTTACAAAAAATCAATTTAAGGGAGATTTCATCCCGCACCTGCCTCTCCTGCCTCTTGAATCCCTTACACTGTGCAGAGCCCTCTCTCCCTCTTCGAAACCCTCGTCTCTTCTCTGTTGTTCCTCTTTAGCAGTGACAGCAACAAGGAGCCCTCGCTCCCTCTTCATCGACGATGATGACCAGGAGTACTCCCCGTTCCCTCTTCATCAGTGATGGTGAGAAGCATCCCTTGCTCCCTCTCCTCTTCATCAATGACAATGACGAGGAGGCCCTACTTCCTCTTCATTGGCGACGGCAATAAGGAGGCCCTGCTTCCACTTCATCAGTGACGACAAGGAGTCCCTACTCCCTCTTCATTGGAGATGACGACAAGGTACCCCCTATCATCGTGTGCAGCACGGACGACAAGCTCCCTCTTCCTGGCAACGTAGCAGTAGCAACGGACAATTTCGACAATGAACCTCTTGAGAGTCTGATAAAGCCCCATCCAAGGTCAGATAGAATCATTGAAAGTCTATTCACTACAATTTCCCAAATACCTACCTATGCAACCATTTACCATTTTATATGTATTCTAACTGAAATCTTACAACCTTGTATTTATTAGCTTTCACTTGATAAAATGGAGAATCTGCTTATTTTCCATTATTGTTCTAAGGCATTTCTATATATTTTTAGGTTGTCAGAGATGTGAAAGAGGTCATCAAGCTTGCAATTAGTCAGGCTCAATGAAGAAAAAGGCTTTCAAGGACAATGGTTTTCCATAGACTTAACATCAAAAGCTATGAACTAGATTCATTTGAAGGTAGGCCATCCTGGAGCTTTTTTCTTGTAGGTATTCTAGATCAATTACCTGTTTAATGAGAATGTCATTTGAGTTGTAGATTTATACATCAGAGCTTTTGGTCCTTATGGAGTTGAAGTTATACAATTACGTTGAAAATTTGGACAATGGGATGATGCAGATGATGCTTCAAAAGATCGAGAATTAGAATTTTTTGAGTATGTGGAAGCTGTTAAGTTGATAGGCGATCTTAATGTTCCTGCAGGATAGGTATAAAGTATCTTTACAAACCATAATCTATCTCTTCCATTCATTGATTGTTTGGCACTTGCCAACACAAATTTTTCTTCATACTTTTATAGTTTCATTTCTATGCTGGGTAGGTTACTTTTCATGCCAAAATTGGAAAAGGAACTCGCCGCCCAAACAAAGGGATCTATCCCGAAGAACTTGGAGTTGTAAGTCACTTTACCTTTGTGTTCTATCATGCATATTCTGGACTCAAAAGCTAAAACTACCTTCCTCAAAACATTTTGAAACAAGAATTTTTTCAAATAGTTAAAAAATGTACATATCTTCTTGAGGTTAATTGATCTTGTCATGTGATCCTATTTGATGTGTTATATGGGTCTAATTTACTTGTGATATTCACATTTACATTGTTCATTTGGTACTAATGCCAATGTAGGTATCAAGCTACAAGGGCCAAGGCAGAGTCGTGGAACCTGGATTCAAAAACCCACAGTGGGTTGAGGGTGAGCTATTGCTGCTAAATGGAAATGTAAAGGAAAATGGTTAAATTTACATTAGAAGTTATCAATCTGCTTTTCTAATGGAAGATATTAAATAATTTGAAATTAGTAGGATATTTCTTATCTTAGATTCAGAACCCAATATTTATAAGGCTAGTTTTTGTTGGCTTTTTTGTGTTAAAACAAAAAAAAAATTTGTCGAAATTTTGGGATTAGATCAATTTGTGTTAGCTTTTATCTGTTGCTGCAACAAAACTGTTGAAATCTTAGAAAACTATGGTGCATTCAAGGACACTGCACTAGTAACATCTGGTAGTCTAGAATTGCCAATAAATATGTCTCATCTCTTTAATGGTAATTGATTCAATTGAGTTTCTGGGTGGTTCAACTTTTTCTATGTTCCCTTTCTTGAACTATTTAGAATATATTAAGCTTCGTGCGGTTTGAATCCTTGCTTCGTGGCCATGATTGCAGAAGTTGCTCTGGTAGAACAAGCCTTGAGGATGAATGGATTTTTCCCATATATTTCCTAATGCTCCAGCTATTTGTGTTCCTTGATTTTTTTTCATGCCCAAGATTTTCTGAATTGTCATTTTAGTTTGAAATCGAGAATCACACTTCTGTTTATGACTTATATGGTGCTTCGTTTGCATCTAGGGAATGGGGCCATCTCACCTAAAGGGAGCAAAGCTTGGCTTCCTCTATTTGGTGCCTGATCAAGGCTTTCTGGTTCTTTTCGATCGATTGCGACTCCTAGAATAATCACTTGTTTTGGTGGTGGTGAGCTTTTCTCAAGATTATAGCTTTTCCGTTCATAATTGTTATTCTACACATGCAATTGACCCTCCCTTCCTTCAATTTTGCTTGGTTAAGTGCTAAACTTTGTTGGAATTAACACCATGTTACAGACAAATAAATTTGTCATTGTAATTACTTGTTCTTCAATGGATGGCAATGAATAATCCATGCTTTGTTGTCTGCTTTCTAGGAACAGTATCCAACTCAATCTCTCATCCTTGCACTATTGTCGATGAAGATAATCTTTTGAAGATAAGGCATGCTATTTAAGTTTTAACCCTTAACTTTTGTTTGACTACCTAGAGTTTTTTTTTGTGCGGTTGCTGTAGCCATTTCTAGAGTTGAAATTGGTGATGTTAAAAGTGACTTGAGAGATTGATATAACTATAGCTACAACCATCAAGGTTAGTAGTAGTTCATGGCCCTAAAATTGCTCCTTCCATGGATTATACTCATATTGCAAGGATTTGGAGTTTAACTTGATCTGCATTTCATGGTATCGTGCCAGGAAAAAGGAACTCATCTTCAAAGTATCATGGATGGTTGTAAGCCTTTTGGGGGTAGGTTCACATATAATTCCTACTTTGGAAGTGCATGAATAATGCCCCAGCAAATGATGGTAGTAATGAAGTGAAGCTTTCATTGGGTAGCCATGTAACAAATTAATAGAAGGCAAGCGAACACGAAAGGTTTTCTTGCTACCGTTAATCTACTGTCATACCTTTCATCGGTCCAGGAATGTACATTTTATAGATTACTACACTATGGATATCCCACTATCTTGAATATTTAATAATTGCACCTTCGTGTGTATGCAACTAATTAATTTGGAATTGGCTGTAAATCTTACTAGGCGAGTGTAACGACCCGGTTCCCGAGTCCCTACGAGACACAAGAACCGGACCGACTCGACTAATCCCAAGACCTAGTCGTCCAACGAGGAAGTAACCAAAAGACAGTAAAATAAACCACATTCAGCATGAATATAACTAACGGTAAGAAAGTACAGCAGTAAGGAAAGAAACTACTACAGTAGGTACCACCACAACAGTAAAACAGCATTTATCATATAACAGAACTGCAGGTAAGGAAGGTACAGCGGAAACAAAACTACTCACTAGACCAGAAACAAAAGAGGTACAAAAGGCTGTGGTAACTCTACTGGACCCTACTCGGCCCAGCGTACTCTGCAGCCGCCGACCCTGGCTGCTCAACACCTGGTCCTGAAAAAGGTAACGAGTGTAACACGTCAGCAAAACGCTGAGTAGAGTGGCAAACTAACTAAAGGCAACAGTAGAGTGTACAGTAGCTGTTATGTTCTATTACTTCCTTTATTCACATCTTTCAATTTTTCTCACTATTTCATTTATTTCTCAGATCCTTTACTTGATCTCGAATGTCCTCGTGGGAACGATCTTGATTGCAGTCTTTTCCAAAAGTAGAAGTAGCACGTGGTGCTCTCCTGGCCGGGAGAGTCCCCCGTGGTGATCCTACCCTCAGTCAACCACCCCAAGGTCACTGACAGACGTAACGGTGACTACGGCACGCGCGATAAATGCACAGGTAGCTAGCCCACACTGGCACGCGGTCAGTCGTTTCCGTTAACGGGTGCGCCCAAAGCACAGCACGGAACCAGGGCAGAGCCCTCTCAGTAACAGGGGTCCAACCCCTCCACAGTAACCAAACCGGGGCCTTGCCCCTCCACAGTCCGCGCACCCTCGCCTGACTACCCTGGTTTGCCCTAGTGAGCCTAACAAGTCGGTGAAGGAGGCTAGCAGAACCCCGGGGCCCGTGGGGTAGCTAGTACTCTCCTAACACTACTAGCTCTCCTCGGTACTACGTACACGAGGGCCAACAAGTCGGTACAGAGCGGCCAATCCTAACCCCGGGTCCCTGGGGCGGCTGGCCCCACTCTACACTAAACAGGTACAGGTACTTCCCTTGGTACTGCGTACCCAAGGGACAGTACAAACTACATCTCAGTTCCATTCCTTTTTTCTTTCCAGGAGTTCCACTCCTAATTCCCCGTAGGGTTCCAGCTCTTTATCTCAGAACATCATATGTTTCACTTTCCAGATTCACGTTCTCAAAATCCATGATCTCAAACATGTTTCTTTATTCATAACAGGCGGCTGTTAATTCAAATTACAGGCAGCTTTATATTCCTTTCCATTTTTCCAAGACTGCAGTATTATACATTCCACTAGTTTTCCATCCTAAGATTCATGCCACATCCTAGGATCTAGCATACAACTAGTTTTCCAGCCCTAGGATTCATGCATCACCTAGGAGCTATCATTCCATACATTTCTCATTCCTAGGATTCATGCAATGTCCTAGATTCTAGTTATGGTTCCATACTTTAACAGATTTTAAAAAAATAACTTAAGCCACTCTACCAGGTACAACGGGAGTAATGGGGGCGTGATCGGGAATCCCGCGTGCCTCCGCGACTCTCAAGACTGCAACCGAACGAGGTCCTATCACAAGGATCAAACACAAGGAGTGTCTCAAAACAGTGTATAGCTACTGTAGACGGGTAGAGGAATTAATTCTAAAACGAACGCAACTCGAATCGCGGAAAACGGAGCCCAAACGGGCCCTAAACGGGTCGAGAAAGACGATACTGTGCAAAATCAGACGTCTGGAACTCCTTCCAGACGTCTTAAACGGTGGATCAGAGAATTACCTGTTCAACGTGGTTTCCCAGACGTCCAGAAGTCTGCGGGGACGTCTGTCCTATACCCCAGACGTCCGATGGTCCACACGGACGTCTGTAGATCACTCCCGCCGTCTGGTACAACTTCCAGACGTCTGATTCGCAAAGGATGGCGAATCAGCGAACCTGCGCACAGCCAACCCCCCCTCCCTCAGTATGGTCAGTCGAGAAGAAGGAAGAAGAAAGCGGAAACTCACCTTTCAGACGTCTGTATGATCTTATAGACGTCGACCTTGCCGTCTGGCTATCAACCCAGACGTCTGATTCTGGAAATTTTTCCAGAATCAGAACCCTGCTCGGCCTCCGCTCGCGACGCCGCCCACGTCGCACCTCGCGCGTCTGCTGCTCAGCCCGCAGCAGGTCCCTCTCCGCGTCGTTCCGCGCCCCCTGCGCCCTCCGTCGGCCGGCCAAGCCGCTCCGGCGAGCTCGCCCTCACGGCAGAGCTCCGCCCTCGCACGTCGCACCTCCGCGCTCACTGCGGCCGCCGCTGCCGCCCTCGCGTCTGCTCGCTCTCGCGCACAGGAAGGAGAAGAAGGAGGAGACGGTGGAGACGGGAGGGGAGGCGCGCCCCTTTTAACGCCGCGCGGAGAGGAGAGAGAGAAGGCGGCAGGCCGCCTGCAGCCACAGAGAAAAGAGGGAATATGCGGTCTGCGCGCTCAGGCGCGCAGGCGACTCGCGTGTGTCGAAAATAACGGATTTCCAGACGTCTGGAAACGATCCCAGACGTCTTATCAGACGTCTGGTTGTGATCCCAGACGTCTTGTCCGACGTCTGAGCCACCTCCCAGACGTCTTAAAAGACGTCTGGGGCACACATTCGTTACAGCGAGGAAATCTCTCAGGGGCCGAGAATCTTGTAAGTTGTCTTGTACTTGCTTCCTGATGTCAATGAAAAATGAGTTTTGGTTAAAGCTAGCTATGTTTCCCTCACTAATATCTGCTTTTTTGGCCAGTTTTTCTAGTAATGGATGAATGTAGACTTAAATGATTTTTGAAATTGTTGAATCTGCATTACCATTTACATCAATTAACAGGTTTAAAAATTGGATCCTCAAGGGCTTCTATTGTTTTGCTATATTTCTCAATTAACAAGTATGGGCAAACATCGTTGCTATTGCTTCTATGTTTTATTTGTAGACTGAGATGGGTTACACCATCAATAATTTCATTGTGCCTAACTTTCTTACCACGTAATACAAGTTGTGAAGCGTTTCCAGGAACTTTTTCCTCGGATGAAGTATAAGGAGGCTGCAGAACTCGTTGCAGAACTCACAGCGGCAGCAACCTAGCAGCAGTAGCGGTGGCAACATAGCAGCTACAGCTGCACTGTAGCAGCAACAGCAGCAACATTTGTAAACTACTTGATATGCTTTTTGTGAGTTTACATTTGAAGCTAATTTATTTATTTACTTGTTAGCCAATCCACTTATATAGTTGGATTCTACACATACCATGTGATGTAAACATATTTACACTACATAAGATGTCTATTTATCCATGTTCTTAAGCATAGAATTGCATTGCATACTATAAATATTGCATAGCATGCATCATCTTGCATTTAGATTAGTTTGAATAAAATGGAGGTTAATTGTCTCCTTTTATGATCAGGGATAGGGTAAATTTTTATCGAGGCCTTGGATCGAAGATCCAACTGTACAGATGTGATCAGAGTGACGATTGGAGTTCAACGACTCCAAGATCGCCCTAATCAGACATCTATAGCATCAGATAGAGACCAAGGAACCCTAGAAGATCAAAGGCCAAGATGGTGTGAATTTGCACTTCGGATGACATCCAACCGCACGGATGGATTAAGATCGACGATCACAGTTTAATGGCATGAAAATCGACTCAATCCAACAACCGTGGCACCATCTACATCATCCAGAAGATGAACGGCCAAGATGGCTCCACGTGGTGCCATCTCAACCGCCCAATCGGCCGCTGCACCCGCCGCTCCATCTCTTCTTCATTTTGAGCGCTGCTTCTCCGTCGTTGCATGTGCATCCAACGGTTATGGATGCGCGCGCACGAAATATTTCCGTGACACAAACACCATTGTAGCGCAGCGGGTGAGAGCGCTCGCGAGAACATGCGGTGCGCGTTCGATTCTTCACGAGAGGCAGTTGAGGCACGGCGAGCGAGCGCGATTGACCGCCTAATCGCGATCGAGTGGTCGCGCGTGCACGATAGTGTTCACGCAGCATCAGATGCCCACGCGTAACGTGGGATCAGACGCGGCAAGCGTGCGATGAGAAGGTACGGTGATGACACATCTCAGTCGTTCGATCTCGAGATCGAACGGCCGAGAATTCAAGATCGTGAACGCACGTTTCATGCGCGGGAGGCGAGCGGACGGCACATGTTGCCCACGACTGGGGCTTTAGCAACGGTTTTATCCATTACTAAAGACCCCTTATTTAATATTTTGAAATTAAAAAGACCAAATTGCCCTCCATACGAAATTTTCATCCCTTCTTTCTCTTCTCTCGCTCTCCAAAGCTCAAGAGAAGCTTGTCCCACACCTGGGATGCTTCTTAAGAGATAAAGTCAAATTTTCGTCCCCCTTTCGGTAGTGGATCCCACGACGACAACGACATGCTGCCCCGTTCCTGTTCTTCCCACTTTGTCCTCTTTCGTCCTGCTCCATTCCCTGTCTTCCAGGCGTCGTCCCGTCCAGCTCATCCTCCAAGTGATCGTCGAGGAGGATAATTCTCTCTCCATTCTTTTTAATGCTTTCTAGAGTAGATTTACTACTTTCTAGTGTAATCATTTTCTACTTTCTAGTTGTAATGTGCAGTGTAACGAATAATCTCTTTGATAATGAATTCCATATTCATTCTACATCTCTTTTTGGTTTTTGTTTGTAATAATCTCTCTCTCTTTTCTATTTATTGTAAATAGATAGATAGTTTCTAATCAATTATTCTGCTTCGTGACAAATAAAATAAACGCATATTTTTAATTAAACGTCCACCTCCCTGAGTTCAACCCAGGATTTCTAATCCGGTACAAATTTTATTTGTTGAATACGAGTTTTTCGCTTTCTAACTACAACGACAGGTTTTTCAAAACCAAATACGTTAGCGTAATAACTCGTAGCTTCAACACATGATCAAGAATAAGATAGGATTATGATTAGGAATAAGATTAGGATTTAGGCCCTAATGTCGTAGTTCATGATTCAGTATATGGTAGGAAGAACACAGAATCCTAGTAGGGCAGGGGAAAGATAATTTTAGGATGCAATTCATCTTGGAGGTAGCTGCTGGTAACTATCAGTCAAGAGGAATTGATGAATTACTTAAACCATCATGGCAAAAAGAAGTTAATAGGAAAAAATGTTATACTCAGTAAAAGTTGGAATATTTTTTACCTTATTTATGTGGAAATATTGCATATAAATAAAGATGCTAGACTTCTCATTTGGTTACTTTAACAATTGTGTCTAGTTGGTTCTTTTTTTAATTTAGCTAGATTGAAGTATTTCCAACTTTCTCTATCTGCATGAATTGCATGAATTTAGCTAAATTGAAGTATTTTCTGGATACTGATATGGTATGAGATCAAAATGGTGTTGGTGGCGTGGATGGTTCTCCCATAGTTCAGAGGGGCATCCTTCGTATACTAGAGGTTCGTGACGGAGCAAGCCTTCAAAGCAGCAACAACAGCAACATATAGCAGTAGTAGCAGCAGCAACATATCAGCAATAGCAACAACAACATAGCAGCAACAGCAACAACAATAAGGATTTTAAGTCATCTTTTGATGAGGCTATTGCAATTAGTTGATTTTCAAATGTATTTTCTCATATTTTTATTTTTCTTCTGTAAAACAAAAAATATTGTGACCCCAAGGAAGAAACACTTGTACTTACTTTGTGTTTAATAAATTGGGGCAACTTAAACCCCAAAGTTTATGTAACATATACTTTATATTTGAAATTCAATAAAAGTGAAGTCCTATGTTAATGGTCAGTTTTGTAAAATTGTTGTGTTTGGTTATTGAAAAATAGCAAAAACAATATTTGGATGAATATTTTATCATAATGTTATATCCACAAATCAAATCATATCCAAACGATAATTAGAGACAATTTTTCCCATCCCCAAAAGTTGTAAAGAAGGGAGAATCTATTCCTAAAAAATTTAATGCTATGCCATCAATGTGTTTTTGTGTCTAATCTATTGTGACCAATTTCTCAATGTTAAGTTGTGGCAACAGAAAATTTGTCCCCAAAAGTTTTAGTGACTCTCATTTGGGGGACGGAGTTTTGGGGATGGATTTTCCGTCACCCGCCCTAAAATCCATCTCCAAAGCTTGTAAATCTGTCCCATAAGTTGTCACTAGAACCTTATTTTGTTGTAGTGATCCAGTTTTGAGAGTTTGAACTCCTCATGACATGAGCAACCAAAATGGGATCCATATCGATTTGGTTTGCTTATAGTTCGTGGAGAAATACAACATAATCACTTGATATTGCACTTCTCTTTTCTCTACTGCATCTCCTAATGGGTGTAGGATCTGGAATGTTTTGAGGTTGTTCGGTTTGATTAATGGGAAGATTATCCACACTACTTTCTTCCCCTTATGTTGTTGGAACAACATTTGGAATAAGAACTTGACCATGTTCAATGGTTTCCTTATAAACAGGATCTAATTAATTCTTCAGATGTAATATGGTGACTAAATAAAGACATGCTCAGAATCAAATAAACTAAAGAATACAATATTAATATTTAGTATTTGAACAATAAACATCAACATTGTAAAAGGCAGTCTTAAGTAATGATAAATAACTATTGAAAATAATCATGTAAGTTATTAAGTCATTTTTGGATTAACTTAACTACCCACAAGAATCTTAATAATTCAATAGAAAATTTATCATAAAATGTATATATATGCATTCAGTCATGAGATAGTTCACCTTTGGGTTAAGCACCCTGGTGATTATCTTTCTCAACATAGTTAATTAAGTTAATTGTGCTTAATTATATGCAGAAGAAAGTAACTTAGGTCAACTTGAATTTGTGTCGATTGAGTAGTATAGGGTCAAGTTAACCTAACATTTTAGATTTTATTTCTTTTAACTGGTTGATTCCAGGTCGTTCACTAGGAGGCATAGCTTACTTAGAATTCACCATTAATTCTAAACTACTTATAGAAAGTATAATTAAATTTATTTTAAGAACATGAATTTTGCTTAATAATTTCAAATTTAAAAGAATATGCAAAATTCCATAAGAAAACACATTTACACAAATGATCTTCTTTAACAATAAGTAAACATGTTTATTTCTTTTTATTTCAAGAGATTAAGGCAATAGAAAGTATTACTAATGGAAATATGCCTTATTACAGCATTAAGCTCAAAAGGAATGAAAAATATGCAAGAAATTAAACCATTTCTTTCTCTTCTTTGACTTCAACCTCTTTCTTTCTCTTCTTCTTCTTTTACCTTTCTCTCTCTCTCTCTCTCTCTCTCTCTCTCTCTCTCTTAGTCTTTTTCCTTAATCTTTCTCGAGCTCTTTCTTTTACATGTCTTCTTTTCTTTCTTTCTTCTCCTCCTTACTTTGCCTTTTCTCTTTATCCCTTGCCTGTTCAACCTTTCTTCTCCTCTACGAGCTCTTTCTTTCTTCACCTTCTCTTCCTTTCCTTTGCTACTCCTCTTCTGAGCCTTAGCATCCTTTCCTTCAGAACTTTTGCAGACCTTCTGAACCGAATCAGTTTATTCCTTTAAACCAAAAATTAGGTTTTTTTTATTGGCGGCTTGGATTGGTCGGGGATACACAGTACCCCTCTTAGGGTGGGACCAGACCCTACTAGGTCCAAGCCTGGTTTATTTAGTTTCGGTTTATTTCCAGTTCACATAGTCTTGAGCCCATCCGGCTCACGGCCTCCCAGGCCCATGCACACACCCTTACGGGCCTACACTTGCATGCCCATAGGCGCACACACACTCGGGCACAGGCACTGCACGTGCCCACACACACCCATAATGCTCAATTCATTTCCTTGCACCGTGCACTGTCGACTGAGAAGCCCATATCACAAATGCATTTTATACCCATGCGACTGCTCTGGTTCTACCGAGGTTGGACTAAGTTTCCCCCTCCTAGTCTGAACTTCAAACGATAATTCCTTCCAGCTCAGAGCTCCGTTCCAAGCAAATAAAAGCTATTTGGAAAACTCTTGAGATGTCCTACACAATTGAAGTGTTAATTTGATACTCAGGGGAAGTTAAGCTCTTTGATTTGAAGGGCGAAGGTCCTGGGTTTACTACATCCATTTTAGCCTGCAGAGTGGATTTGTGCTCTAAAGTCCATAGACTAAACTTTGACTTCCAGATGAAGTGTTAAAGGGATTCAGAAGTTAATTCCGCAGCTATTGGTGAAGGTGTCAAGCTCTCAGGAGCTTCAGGAAAGGTGCAGAAGCTAAAAGCTTCTCAGGGAGCTTGAGAACTGTGATTCAGACTCTGAAAGGTCCTAGCAGACAGCTACAAACCTAAATAATCAATTCAAACAAACTCTAGAGGTTGTTATGAATCTGTCTAGGCAGATTATGCATCTAAATTTCATCAAAAATCCACTGTCACCAGTTTGGGTTAAAAAACAACCCAAACTGACAGAAATCAAATTCTACTATATAATCCATCAGAGCTCATCCAAATCTTATCTAATTCATTCACAAACATCTCAGCAACAATTTGAACTCCTCAATTTGTCTGATTGAATCCAAAATCCAAGGATCAGACTCAGGGTTGACTATAAAGCCTCAAATTTTGACTTCCCGAGTTTAACTATTTCAAAGGAAATTAAAGCCTTAAACATCTTCCCTTCAACTTCAGGAATAGATTCAAACTCTTAGATTGATGTTTCAACTAAAGTTCCTAGGGTTCCAGGCTTGTCGCCTGAGTTTGAAAGGGAGTTTGTTCGTCAGGACAAACCAAGGCTTGTTACAGTGGTTGAATCATAGGAATGAACTTAGGGCACAGCACCGGTGCTTTCAGACCTTTCAAACAAGACTTAAACCTAACCGTCAATCATCTCCAACTCTGCCGGAGTTGGAGAAGATGAAGACCTAACAGAAGCTCCAAACACTAAAACCTCAATTAAAATGTCTCAGCATGATCAGTATACTTCAAATCATGGATCTGGAGCTTCACACTAAGTTTTACAGGCTGAAGAGATTATTTTGACTTGCCGGAGCTCGCCAGACCTCCGGTGAGTCCAGAAAAAGGTGAAATGTCCAAAAATTATGACATTATGCCATTGATGATTCAAAAAGCTTCCTGAGGTCACTTGTGACCTCAGGAAAAAATTAATTTCGTCATTTATCCATTAAAGTGAAGATTTAACAGTGAATTCATTTTACACAAGATCTGAGTTGGATTATGCTCAAGACCTATTTTCCCACTCAATTGAGTTGAGGAAACAAGTCAACAGATATTTGCGATGGTATATATGTATATAATTAATGATTTAAATCTCCTGAGCTGCCATTGATAGCGAGCTCAGGAGCTTAATTAAAATTGGGCGTTTAAATTATAGGGGGCAATTATTTAAATTAGAGTGAGGATTAGGGCCCTTAGGTGATGGATAAATGATGGAGGATCCAGTGGAGGTGGAAATAGCTCAACTGCTACTGCCATGGACAGCAGGAGTAGTTGGTGGACGTGGAGGCGGTTTGGCGATTAAATGATCTATTTAGTAATTAAGGATTATAGAAATGTTCATGGAAAGTGTAAGAAGGTGAACGGTGACTTAAAAAGACAAAATAATTGCTCCTGACAAGCTCAAGGAGCTCGCCGGAGTTGAGGAAGACGAGTGCTAAATTTAGCATTACACTACCTAATCTACATAACTAACCTAACTAATCTACTGTTAACAGGACGAAGGGGATAGGAGATCTCCGTCGATGGCTTATAATGGAGGAGGAAATCAGAGGGTTGTCAAAAGAGTCCGGCGGGCGGTTGTGAGGTGAAGCAGAGGAGCTCCTAGTCAGCACTTGTGTCAAAAGACTGGGCTGACTTCAGCGGAGGTCCAGAGCTATTGAAGATGGATGGAGGTAGACGGATGAAGCGGAGGAAATTTGCCAGAGTTTGGAGAGAATATCCTATCGATGTTAGCTCAGTGAAGAAGAGGGAAGGGAGCTAACTTAGTGGAAATCGAGGGTGTGGAGGGGTATTTATAGGTGGCGACGGCTGAGATGGAGGTGGAATCTGGACGAAGAAGCGGTTAGGAGTGGAGTAACCACCGGCATCTTCTCCGATGCCGGGGAGGTTATCTCCAACCATAAAATAGGATTTTAGCATCATCCAGACCAGTGGATGAAAAGGAGATGGTGAGCGCAAGCTCCAGGAGCTTAGAGAAGGAATGACGTCGGATGGGCGGTGATCAGACGGTGGACACACCTCCTGTCGTCAGTCGTCCAGATGGTTGAAGAAGGAAAGAAGACGAAGAATTTTCAAGGACTTGTTCGTAATGAAAGAGGACCTGAATGGAGAATAAGGACCCTATTGAAATAAAATATAAGGACTAAAATGTAAACTCAAGTTTTCAAGGTTTATTTTAATGTAAATCTTTTTCAACTTTTTATATATGATTATAAATAAGACAATTATTATATTTAGACCTTGAATTTACATTTTTGACCCTTTTAGATTAATTTATTTAATTAAGTAATGTTACTTAAGTTATTACATACTTAGGTATATGTAATACTTAAACTAGTTAACACATTAATTAAATGAATTATTAATAATATTTTGAGTATAATTATTAATTAAATTATTAATAATATTAATTGGATGATAATATAGCATTTTATACTTATTTTGAGGTCCTTTACTATTTATCCCTTATCTAATAGTTAACCCATATATTTACATATTTCTAGCTAATTAACTAGGTAGACTATTTAATTAGGGGTAATTAGAGATCATGATGAATTTCTCATCACACCCCATTCAGGAATACAACTATCACATAAACTAGTTAATGTTTCAAATAAACTATCACATAAAGTAATCTACTTTAGCTAGAATTACTAAACGTGTTAGAGTATTTAACACACTATAACCAAGTACTAATGCTCTTACCAAATGATTCATGATTGTAACTTTATGTAACTAATAACACACTTGTACCGATACTAAGGATAGGTATCGGTACCAACTGGATGAACCTGGTATTGGTACTCACTATTAGGTACTGGTACTTGTTCATGTGTGTACCGGTACTCAAGATGAGTACCGGTACCAGATGGGTATTGATTTCCTCGAAAGCATTTGTCCAGGTCCTCATGAGTACTAGCACTCATGTTGAATATTGGTATTTATGGAGTACAGGTTTTGAGAAACCGTACTTCATGTGTACCAATACTGAACCTAATGTATCGGTACCCACAATGATGTGTACCAATACTACATCAAATCTGATAAGGACTTTTGAAACCATAGACTGTATCACCACTACAACAAAAATGGTTAAAGGCAATGAATATTTTATAAAGACAACGACGAATAAATCATCGTTATATGACCAGCCAACGAATAATTTATTCGTTGCCACATTTGTTGCTATACGAGCCATTGTTAAATCTACAACGAATAATATATCCGTTGGCAACTTCAAATAATGAATAAAATCGTCACTAAAATCGTCATATACTTTAAATTTAGCGACAGATATTTTCGTTGTCTTTACTTTCTTTTAATAACAATTTTTTTCATCGTCTTATGAATAACATGCCAACGATTAATTCATCGCAATATAAAATTGATACAAAAATTTATTAATCATCCTTTAAAACACTCATAATGTATCATACTTATAGTTTATATTGATTAGCTATAAAATAAAATTTTATTTTACGATATCTACAAAAATATTCCTCACAAATTGAAATTTTCAAATTAAAACTTCACATAAAATACACTTAAAAAATTGTAAACATGCTTCATTCCAACATATATTTGAAGGGACTAAAAAGTTTATTAGTTTCCAAAAAATCATTGAGACTCTACAAACCTTTTGAGAATCCATGTACTAAACATAAAACACCTTGAAATTTTACAACAAGAGATGCACAAAAAGTGGTGCATAAAACATGAAGGTAACTATAGTCAATAACTAAGAAAAACACAAACTAGATCACAATTGTACTCGACACTTAGATGTCAGATCGCAACTTGTCCATGAATGATCCTCGCAACCTGTCCATGAATGATCCTTGCAACCTATCCACACTTCATCCCATAGTATCTTGCCACTGGGTTTGACGATTGCATGTATGGAAGCTTTAACAAAAAAAAAAGCAGGAAAATGCCATCAACAAAGAAGTTTATAAATACATGAAAATACCAAAGGATTGAACATTCCTATCTATTCTCTTTCTGTCTTTTCCCACATTAAAGTTATATTTCAAATTTTCATCTTTGTCTTTATCAGCCAAAAAGAAAAAGAAAGTACAAACATGCTAGCATTTTTGTGCACATGCATGATAGATTTTAAAAGTTTACAAGTAGGTGTATGTGTTTATAGATTCAGAAAAAAGGGGACAATTCCTGCACCTTAATCCTTGAAGACAGGAATCAAGTAAGATAGTGTACTATAACTAACCTCACTTCTTCATAATCAATGTTAGTTATGTCCCCTTAGACAAGCTCATACTTGTAACAACATTTACAGTAGGAAGCAATCTGCAATCAAGCATGCAAACAAGTTAAAAAATGACATACATAATTTTTATAATGGTATATTTCTATGATTAGCATGATAAACAAAAAAGTAACCATTCATGAGAAATATCCTTAACTTCAACAAAATTGTGAATATGACTACTAGCACCAATAATAATTTGTGAAAAATCTAGCCTCAGAATGGAGCAAACCTTGTTGAAGTCCTGTGTCTCCATCATTGCTTGCATGCTCGCTCTCGCCACTCATTTCATCTTTCTTAAGTCAACAAATTTATGTGGAAGCCTTGGGCCTAACCCCCTGGAGATCTAAAGCCTCTTATCCTTACCAAAGTGAAAGGTAAAGAACAATTAAATAGATACACCTATGCACCTCAGATCTATGTGAAACTGATTTGTTCTTTTGCTACTAAGAATATTCCTTTGTAGCATTTGCATACTATTTAAATAGATATACCTATGCAACTCAAACCCATATGAAACTGATTTATTCTCCTGCTACTAAAAATATTTTTTAGTAGCATTTGCATAGCATTTTTTTCACAATGTTCAAGGATTAAACTAAATCTAGGATATTACCCTTACATTGAACACCGCACCTTTGTATTAAAAAAAATCAAAACCAAATGAAAATTAAGAAATAAACATACAAAGAAAAGCAAAGGATCCAAAATATTAGATCAGCTCAAAGAGTTTAATATATAAAAAGTGGTATTTCCTACTGAAACGTTTCACTAACATCGGCATTTAAATGGACCTCCATTTTCTTTCAAATATCTACATCAAAATCAAACTTACCAACATACTCTAGGCTAACTTTAGAATATAACACATCATTTAGAACAAAGCTAATTTAAGGTATTTCACATGCCAAAAGCACTAGGAATAGCTTGAGTATATGTGATTATTCAAATATTACATAAGAGCTTTGAAAATGAATCAACATGGGGTTCTCATTCTAGTTAAATGCATGTGTTCAAATAAAACCTAGAAAGAATGAGATTTAACACAACTCAAGGAAAATTGCACAAAAAAAATAATAACAAACTAAGGAATTTAGCAAAAGACAACAATATTAGCATATAAGCTACGTATTGGAGGAGTTGGGGATGTTAGAGAAGCTCTCGTTATTGTCACATCTTAGGCAATATGCAGCTAATCAACAAAAGACATGACTGGCCTTTTGCATATCCAATAAAACTTTCCAATCACTAGATGATAGCATTTCATGGAATACCAAATAGAAAAATAAAAATGAAATAAGGTTAACCATGGAAGAGAGATGGGAAGATATTGTAAAAAAGTCAAATAAATAAGTGGTTGGGAATTTAAAGATATTTATGACCTACTTGGCATCACACTTGTTCAACTTGATATTTCATATGATCAGCTAAAAATTTTTCCCACTTCATAATTTTCCTACTCTATATGTAGGAGCTGCTAAATTCCAATCAAGGTGGGCTTGATACGAATGTCCAATACATGTTGAAAATGAGTCGATCTAAAACCATAATGATCCTTTTAAGATATATTGCTAGCACAAACCTAAACATATGGTGGATCAATTAGAGTTTTGCTTGTTAACAAACTAGATGCAGTAGCATTCTACATTTTTTTTAATCCTTTTGCTTTGGCATTATGTTATTGTGATGATCCGTTACATTTTTAGCCATTTAAGAGATGTCTGGAGTTTTAGTCAGACGTTTGTCCAGACATCTAGACACATGCCCGAACATCTGAAAGTGAGATTTTTCGCACTACGCTTTGCACTTTACGTGCAGGCGGCGTGCAGAGGTTTCTCTCTCCCTGCACCCACACCCCACAAACCCTATTTCCCCTCCTATTTAAACCCCTCCCCTCCTCCTCATCCCCTCACCACCAGTCACCACCACCTCTAGCACCTCCTGTGTGGCAGTGGCGAGGCCAGACAAGAGTGGCGAGAGGGGGGCGAGCGAGGGAGAGCGAGAGAGAGAAAGGAAGAGAGCATGGAAGGTCAAAGGACCTTCAGGAGCTTGGCAGAGCTCGCACAGCCGACGGCGGGCACGTGCGCGAGGAGGACGCTGGTGAGGAGCTGCTCAAGCTCCTACAGCGGCTGGAGCTACCATCATGGGTGGAGGTGCGAGTGGAGCGAGCTACAAGGAGGTTCTGATACTGGAAGTTTTCCAATATCAGATGTCTAGAGTAAAGCCCATACGATTGGCGCGGCACCTGGACGTCCGGAGCTAAGGCCGGACGTCTGAGAGCACGTATCGTGCGAGGTACGTACGTTCCTACGCTGATTTCCGCCATGCAGAAGATCTTAGCGCAGGAGTTGTTGGGCTGAAACTGTGCCTGCATTTTCGTACACAGGGCAGGCTTTAGGAAGGCACAGGGTACGCTTTCCCAAGTACTTTTGGACATCTGATCACATCACCAGACATCCGGAGGTGCTTCCAGACGACTAGAAACCTTGTCTGACGTCTAGAACTATCCCCAGAAGGTCGCAGAGGAGGTCTGAACATCTGATCAGCCGCAGAAAACACAAGGTGAGTTTTTGACGTCTTTTAAGACGTCTGGGATTAGTCCCAGATGTCTGATTTTGATCAAAAATCGCATTTTTGGCCTGTTTAAAACCTAAACGAAATCAGATTTTCGCAAACAAAGTACCATTGTTTTCCACTCGAGTTTCTTTATGTCTTTGTGTTGAGTATCTACTATTTTGAGCTCGTCTAATGTACATTGGTCGCTGGTACAGGTTACCAGCCAATGGCGTGTTCGGGGCCCGCAGAGACGACGAGATCTGGCATAGGCCCCCATTCCTCCCAGGATACCCGGTAGAGTGGTTTAACTTAGTTATTAATATTTAAATAAGAATGTACTTGGTTGGACTAGTTAGATTGAACTCTAGGACATGGAATGAACCCTAGGGAAGAAATGAATGAGCCTATTTGAGCTGTACTGTTTACTTGAATGCATGGTTAAGATAAATTGCTAGCAAATGCCTTTGATATAATTACGAGATGCATATTAAAATACGAGCTGCCTGTATATAAGTGAGAAATTGCCTGTGAAACCACCAATTGCATGTTTTTGAGAATCGAATTATGGAAACACGAGCTGTCTGTATATGGATGAGGAACGAATTATGAAACATGAGCTTGAACCCTATGGGGAATTAGGAGTAGAACTCTTGTGGATAAACGGAATCTGGAATGTAGACGGGAAGTGTGCTGGCCCTTGTGTACGTGGTACCAAGGAGAGCAACTGTCCCTTTCTAATGTAGAGTGGAGCTAGCTTCCCTTGGGTTGAGACCCGGGGTTAGGATTGGACACTCTACACAGACTCCTATTGGCCCTCGCATACGTGGTACTGAGGTGAGCTAGTAGTGTAGGGAGGGAGCTAGCCACCCCACGGGGCCCGAGGTTCAGCTAGCCACCCTACATCGACTTTGTTAAGCCCTCTGGGCAAACCGGGGTAGTCAGACGAGGGTGAGCGGATTGTGGAGGAGCGAGACCCCTATTTGGTTCTGAGGTGTGAGACCCCTGTTCTGAGAGGGCATGGACCTATACTGTTCCATGTTGTACTTTAGGCATACCTGCTAGCGGAAATGATTGACCGTGTGTCAGTGCGGAGTAGCTACCCGTGCGCTTATCACGCATGTCGTAGTCACCGCTACATCTCGACAGTGACCTTAGGGTGGTTGACTGAGTGTAGGACTACCACAGGGGACTCTCCTGACCAGGAGAGCACCACGTGTACCTTCTACTTTACGAAAAAGACTGCAATCAAGATCGTTCCCACGAGGAACATGCAAGATCAAGAAATACCTGGATACTTTGAGAAATAGATGAAATAGAAACACATAAATAAAATAAATAGAAATGAGAATTAAATCTATTGTTGTTTTTACTATACTTGTACTTAAATAATATAAACACCACTCTACTCAGCATTCGCTGACTCTGTCTTTTCATAACACTGTTCAGGATCAGGAGTTGAGTAGCCTGAGTTTCCGACTACAGAGGGTGCTGGGCCTAGCCGAGCCCAGCCGTAGTTGTTCTTTCAGCACTGTCGCTTTCCTACTATTGTAGTGAGTAATGGATACTTAGTTTACTGTTTCGATTACTTCTGTTTCCTTTACGTTTTCTGTTGTTGTGGTGGCATGTACTATGTGTTGAGATTGTTGTTCTACCTTCTTTACTACTTCGTACTTTTCTTCTGCTTAGTTATATTGCATGAGTGAATATGGTTTATTTTTCCTGCTTTTTGATATTTCTTGTTGGACGACTAGATCTTGGGATTAGTCGAGGCGAGCCGGTCTCGGGTCCTGTAGGGGTCCAAGAACCGGGTCGTAATAGTTATTCAATGGTTCCTTTTTCTTTTTAATGACTCAATAATTCTTGTTATTGATGCATACTTTTCCACCAGTTGTTTATGATTAGGTGATGTTACCTTATTACAATCATTGGCCAATACTTGGGAAAAAGGGAAATTCTTGGAGGGAATGGATCATTTTAGATAGAGAATGCCTACTTGGCTAGTTGGGATATGGAAGCAATGAACATGAGAGAGGGAAAGTGAATGCAGTAGCATTCTACTTTTTTAATCCTTTTGGTTTGGCATTACTATTTTTTACTCAATGGTTCCTTTTTTTTCTTTTAACAACTCAATAATTCTTGTTACTTATTCATACTTTTCCACCGGTTGTTTGTGATCAGGTGATGTTATCTTATTACAATCATTGGCCAATACCTAGGAAAAAGGGAAATTCTGGGAGGGAATGCTTGTTGTGGCCTTAGATGCTAATCTCAACCTTCTCCAGAAAGGCTGGTTGTCTGCACTAACAAGGCATGCTCCAACCATATGCATTTGTAAAGAGAAGGTCTCCTGTGATCGAGGCACTCATGAACGAGAATTAGTCATGGTTGAAGAAGTGTTTGGTGGGAGATTAATTGAAGGATCTTGGATTCTAGAGTTTGTGAGGAGAACATTATGTGACCTTGTAGGTGGAATTGTGTCTTTGTCCTGGAATCTTGCCTTCAAAGATTCTACTTTCTCTCAATGTTGTTGGTTTGCAGAGCCATCTTTCCAATTAGTTTGTGGAGGTAAGGTGGAGGTTTGGTGACATCATGGGAATGTCCAAGGTTGGATGGTGGGAAGCACCTTTGAGGCTCATTGTTTGCTTACATTTATGTGGGCCTATGAACATGGAGGATGCTTACTTTTTGTCAGAAGGTAAGGTGTGTGTTGTTTTGTAGGTTGATGGATTACATTTGTCAAAAGGTAAGGATGCTTACTTTTGTAAATGCATTTTTACAAAATTAGTAGAATATGACCTGAAGACAAGCTATTTTACTGATTTATATATCTATAATGGCTCCACCCATTGAAGACATGCCAAGAAACCACGAGATCAATGCTCAGAAATTCATGGTAAGAGGATACAAAAGTAAATTAGAACAAGGCACAACTTTAGAGAAAATTCAAAACAAAAATAGGAAATAAAAAAGGTGATACACAACCATAATTTTACTAAAGGTAGAGAAAGTTCTATTAAGATTTTCTATCTCATATGAGCATGGAAGGACTAGATTTCGCATTAAGTCTCTTCAATAATTATAAACTTTGTTATAAGAGATTGAGGAATTGTGCATCGTTGTTTATGATAGTAAGAGTGCGCTTGTGTTTCATTTTATACTCATATTTTTCACAACCTTGCTTATCGCATACATATCTAGTTATCCTTTTCTTCTCAAATGGTTAGAGAACCTTATTACTAACAATGTCCACAAATAAACTAAACGATTCTTCACAAAAATAAGCAAATGCTGCTAACATAAAAATGTTCTTCCACTTTTCAAGCCTAATCACTTAGGGTTTGCCTAAAAGAAAACACTTCAAAAAATCAGTGTCAATTCCAATTTCTTTGTTAACCTTTCTTATTGTCATAGTACATATATATTTACCATGGTCGAAAACTCCATTCCAAAACTTCCACAACACTACGCCACGTAGCTTGCCATTCTTTTGGTATTCTTGCAAAAAAAAGAAACATATCTTTCTTATAATTTAAAACAAAAGCACCGGCCCCCACTCTATGAGATACACTAACAAGAACTATGATCCATGGAAGGAATCATCAAGTAACTTGGTTCAGTATGGTCATACCAAAAACCATCCTCAACATCAAGCTAAAATAAATGTGCTGCTTCAATTGACAACTTATTCCAAATCCAAACTCCCTTTATCCCTTGTTGTCTCCAATGGAATATGGATAATTATAAAGAAGAAACAAATTCCTTAGGTTCCATCCTATACTTTACTTCAACAATAACATTCTAATGATCATTAGGAACTACATAACATAATTGAGTTTCATTATACTCTTACAATGGCATTGTTTCCACAATTGACAATGTCTTGCAACTGTAGACATGAATTTTGCATCTATTCTACTTAGATCGCTAATCTAAATGCTTTTTATAGTAATAATCAATGCTACAACCTTAATTGGAGATTTAAGGCAAAGGACATGACTTGATTCATAATGATGCAAATATTAAGGATTTCCTAGATGCTAATAAGCATAGAGGAGACAAATAACAAACTCAACATTTGGATTTGAGCCCCATTGTGTGCTCTTCCCATCACCATCATGTGAGCTGTAGGGTCACCATGATGGCTTCTCAGAGCTGCCCCCTCCCCTGCTCCTCCAACATTTCTTGCAGCCCCTAAGCGGACCAGTGTGTCTTCATCACCCTCATCGTAGAGGGGCATCGAGGCCCCGGTTAGCTTGATCGCGGTGTAGCGGCTCGTAGCCGTCGCCTTGTTGCTCCTTGCCATGTGTTGCCAAATATGCTCCTCTGCAATGACTTGCATCTCTCTTGATTGCAGCTTCACCGCAGGCCTCCTCGAGCTCTAGGTCATTCTCCCCCAGTCACCGTTGTGCCACCACGAAGGCCTCCCAGAGCTTCCACTTCCCATAGTCCTCTAATGCCGCCCACAGGCCGTCAAGGTGCAGGACCAGCACGTTGACCTCGACATTGGTCTCGAAACCCTAAGATTGATATCTCATGAAATCAATAGAAACAAAGCAAATTGATGGCAATTAGGAGTGAATGCACATATCTAGACCTAAAGGGTGAGAACGAGGAGATGAGATCCAAATCTAGATCTAGAAACTTGGAAGAAGAACGGGGAGGGGAATGCAGTGGGAGTTGACCTCTTGCTTCCTCCTTGGTGTTGGGTTGCCCTCGAGGTAGCTATCATCGTCGAGGAACCACCACCACCACCTACTCCTCCTCTTCCCACCATCCTCCTTGGCATTGGCTCTAATCCCCTACATAGGGGGGTCCTGCGAGAGGAGCTTGTCGGGGAAGGAGGTGGAGGAGGAGGAGGGGAAGGGCGTGTCATTGGCGACATAGGGGAGGAGAGGGAGGAGTGAGGAGGAGGGCGGTGGAGAAGTGGAGGGGAAGGGGTTAGGGTTTGGGAGAGAGTGCTGAGGGAAGTCGTCTTAGAGAGGTGGTTGTAGCTCGTCAAGTGGGGGTGGGTGGGGGAGGGGGTTTGGAGAGTGGGAGGGTTTAATGTTGGGAAAATTATAAATAATAATAATTTAATGACGATTATTGATCATTATCAATAAGCAATAGCAATGATTTCTTTTTGTTGTTATAATTAACGACAAATATATAAAATCGTTGTTAACTTTAAAAGAAATAATGACAAATAATCTAAATCGTTGTTATGTTTAAGATATAACAACGAATATTAGTAATCGACGTTATTTTTTCATCGCCTTTGACACATTTTGTTGTAGTGCCCATATGTACTAGTACTCATCTTGAGTATCGATACCAGTACGATATAGTCTGGGTTCTAGAAATCGTTTGATGGAATCCCGTACTCGATGAGTACCAATACTCATGATGAGTACGGGTACCGAATGAAGGTCGAGGATGGTTCTAGGGTGGAAATATGAAATGAAAATCACCCATATGACGTGCTATGGACGTGTTTGTTTAAAAGGATCGTTATAGTTTGCATTCACAACATCGATTTTAAATGAAGAGACAGACGTGAGTCCGAGTGTTGAACTCAGGGAGGCGTGAAAATCGGATTTTTCTTGTCACCTAGTGTCACGGAAATGACGGGTTTTCTGCTTGCGAGAAGACGGGGGAGAAAAGCGCGTGAGAGAGAGAAAGAGAGAGAGTATGGTTAGAGTATTTTAAATCATGGCTATCACTTAGATCAAGATGGAAAACAACATCAAAACTATATTTAACATGCAATTCAAGTTTTACAAATACAACAATAGCTAAATGCTTAAACAAAAGAAAAATAAAGCTAGAGTAAAGGGAAAGAAAGAGAGAGAGGGGAGACGGCGAGGCGGCCATGATGGTGGAAGAAGGCTCCATCGGCAGCTCGTCGACTCCGTTGACTACAAGAGGTGCTAAGGGAGGCTAGGAGGGTGATACAACACTTGCTAAGTGAATTCAATGCTTTACATGGGTGGTTGGGAGGGGTTTATATAGGAAGAAGGGGTTTCTAATTTAAGTATGGGCTTTACCGATGTCCAAGACGTTGCTAAATCCATGCTAAAAGCATCGGTGTAGCCCCCTGCCCGCTGGTCTCACGCTCGCGCCTGTTCTTCTTCACGCCCGATCTGTGTGCGCGTGTTGTAGGCCATCCGATCTTTGAGAGCTCACGAAGGGCGTGCTTGGATTGCACCTAAAGAGCGTGTGAGCACAGGCGTGGACCACAAGCATCATCTTGCGCACCTGGTGTCTGCGTTCAAGGGAGCGCCGCGTAGTGCGATCGTCGCCCTCTGTGCTTGGATCCACGGCCTTAATCGGCCGTGCCCACGTGAGAAGTAATTTGGCATCGCACGGGGTTTCGAACGCCCAGCGCTACCTTTGCGAATGGTGCGCGACCCGCTGTGCTGTGGGGCTTGGATGGTCGCAAAGAGGAGGCGGGGCGCACGGGCGTGGAGTGCTATGGAGCCGTCCAATCGAAGATCAACGATCGAGATTCATCCTGTGGTGAAGGGCGATGGAGTTATGCTGCAGTTGAGGGGTTCGGTGATGTCGACACGTGGCGGCTTTCTGACCGTTGATCATTAGATCAACAGTCAGAACTTCTTGGTCAATTGTGGGAGCTCCAGATGTCGGATTTAATTGATTTTGAGTCCGTTGGACTACGTTCGTCGCTCTGAATCCATCCGTGCAGTCTGATTTCTCATCTGAGGCCTGTTTTGACATGAACTTATAGAAATGGCCATTAATACTGTTTAATAAGCAATCTTAATGTGCAATGCATGCTATTCTCCCATGCCCATTTGTGATGTGTTATTTGTGCACATTACCCTTAAGATAAACCCCAATTAACAGAATTATTACCCCAAGATGTAGTGTTATCACCATACACATCCCAAACTTGATCTTGATCAAAACATACGAGTTGTGGATCAAATAAGGGGTAAAAACACCCATGAATCGACAAGATAAACATTAGTATTATGTTGATCTATTCAAGATGGGACTGTAGGCGTTAATTCCTTAAACCCTTAGGGGCTTAACTGAAATTATCCCACCTCTGACTTAGGATGGAACTATATCTGGTCTCAATTGGACTTTATGTTGACTGGGTACTGGTACTGGTGTACCAGTATCGGTACTCATGACATACTATCATAGGTTCCATTTTACATGGGTACTGGTATTGATGCCAAGTACCGGTACTCATGTGTTACTGTTTGGAACGCAAGTCCAAATAAGTATTCGTCTAGTACTTATCATGTACCGGTACTCAGGTAAGTACCAGTACTCAATCAGTATTGGTAACACTCCAGGACCCGACTGGCCTCAACGAGTACCGGTACTCGTGAAGAGTACCAGTACTTATTGAGTACTGGCAAATTGCCTATAGTTAACGAGTACCGGTATTGGTGACCAGTACCGATATTTGTAAGCTACAGGTCCCGAAGACCTGAAGCCTAGTACCTTACCTGGGATTCACTTATACCGATATTAAACTTTAATACCGGTACTTGTTGATGGTTACATATTAGTTTCGTGCATTTTTTGGAATATGAAAGGGATTCTTTAACCAACATCAGTTTATGATCTAATCTACGCAGATATATGCACATATATATACTGAATCAAAATAATTTAGAGGTCTATCTTCTCTTGTATACACGACTTTGCAATATTTAGTTATCAGTTATCATAAAATCTGCAATCAGACCTAGTCTTATCTGTGGGAAAGACACATACCGGTGCTCATGATAGATTCCAAGTAGCAGGACTATGGTTAGAGGTCTTCCAAGAGATCCCACCTCAAATCCTGATGGACTGCACAAGAAGAAGATGAAGATCTTCTCCAGCCACCCTCCTTCTTCCTCTCAAGAGGTCTCTATCACTCCAGATTCTCTTGAAAACGATGGGGGTTCTAAGAGATTAGGGTTGGTGGTTCTCTTGGGGACCATAACCCCTTAGAGAAATGCAATTAGTCTCACTAATTGCATGGATGATTTATACTTCTGCCCATCAAAGAAGTGTTAATCATAAACCAGGTCTCTGCACATGTTTTAAACACTACACTATTCTCTTTGCATTTTATGCCCATGCCCTCAATAAAACTTGAATTGATCACTTTAGTTATGTGCATTACATGACAGTCCATTAACTTATTGTTATTTGATTATATCTACATATATGTTTACACATACAAGTCCATGCGTTGGATTTTAATCCAACAGGGACAAAAAACCCAAATCAAACACAAAACTCACAAACAATCCTCAAACCCAATGGATTATTCTTTAAAATAATCATAAGGGAAATATTCAACGAATAGGAAAGGCTCTAATATCACTTGATTGAATTTTAATCCGTATAAAATCAAAATCGAATGATTTTCTATATCCCAAAACCTATCCTGTTATATAATCTTCAACCCACAATGATTGAAACGAAGAGAAACAATGGAGAGATACATGAATCCATCGTAGTGAGAGAGTTGAAGAAATCACGAAGATCCTCTGGAGCCGTGGGGGTTTTCTTCTCCAACGAGAAGCGATTGCAATGGTGCTTCTAGAGGGTCTAGAGAGCAACAATGGAAGATAATTGAATGGAGAGTGTACCCCTTGAGATTTTTTCGTGGGCCTTATATTCTTTGCGATGGGATGTAGAGAAACCATAAACCCACCCACTTCGCACACACCCCTCTAGGGACCATAACTACTGAATATGACATAACAATTTCTCCAATCACAGAATTGCATTTCCCTTAAAGTTTCTATATACAAAATCTTATATCTTAATGAGATGTAAATAGTCAATTTACATAATTAAATCAAATTAAAAATCATAAGTCTGATGTCAAATACGTATGTATATGTAATGCATAATTCCTTAATTATAATATGTGTTGATTCGCATTATAATTCTTACCTTAGAAACTACCTTAAAATGATATATATAGGATATGTAAATGCAGCTCGAACAAATCCACATGTGTAGTTGAAATTCCCTTTCACTCCAATCACTCCAAATTAAGATAGAAGGGACCTCTCCTCTCTTCCCTGCTCTCTGTCTCGCTGTCCCCACGAGGCTCGCATAAGCCCTTCAATTTGCACCCGCCAGAGGCAACCGCACATGACTGGTTCTCAACCTCCATTAAACAACAATTTGGGACCATCACCAACACCCCCCAACCCCCCCCCCCCCCCCCCCCCAAATATATCGTAGGTCCAAGCTCTAACCCAGTCACATATATAAATATATATAATTTACACGCTACGATATTCATAAAATGTACACATATGATGAACTTACGATCATGCATCCTCCCTTTGCACCCATTAATTGGTTGCACTTGCATAGCCTAACTTCACACCCCCACTTGTCCCATCTCATATAAAACCTAAAGCCACCCTCAAGTCTTGAGCCCCACGAAATTCCCCGGCTTTATGTATGACACCAACACTGCAATCCCACTCCCTACATAACATGGACTTCTCCACATGCCCTCCATGTGCCCCCCCACTTTATGTAGTAAATGCCCTTATATATATATATATATATATATATATATATATATATATATATTGAAGATTTTGTGGAATATGTGAAAGATAGTGTCCGTGTCCGAATAGCCTTGTACCCTTCTACGTAAAGTGCACGGAAGAGGCGTATATACAGCGAGCACTCTTGGACATTTCCTTTCCAGATGACTGCCTCGATGGTTTTAGTTAGATTTGCTGTCAAAGTTTTCTTTTTTTTTTCGATTATAGATCAAAGAGGTCATATTCATCTGATGTTTACTTGTTGTTCGTGGAATCTCTCATCAAGTAACTGGCCCAAATGACCATTAATCATTTATTAAGTTATTTTGTTGCGTACTCTCTTTTAAATTATTTTTATTTTTTTTAACGATCTCGAAACCCTCTTGAGCAAATCACGAGGAATTGACCATCCTCCTCACTAACTCACGTAAAAAGGAGTTGAATTTGAATCTTTTCTACTAAAATAACAGGTTTCCACCATTCTCCTCTACGTCGATGGTTTCCTTTAATTTCTTCTTGTCATCGAAAAGAAAAAATAAAGAAAAAACAGGAGGTTGACGGCAATCGAGTTACTCTTTCGTTCTTTTCCTTTGCCCTTTTTGCTGTGCAAGCTTTTCCAATAAAACACAATCATAATACACCGTGAGGAATATTTGTTAGCCCCGAGAAAGAGGACTCTCGTCTCCCCGTCTACCAATTTAATATAGATGACGGGGAAGACGTACCCCCACTCCTTACCACACCCCCCCCCCCCCGACACAAACCCCATGCACAGAAATTTAAAAAGTTGGACCGTGAAATTAATAATTAAAGGTAAAGTAGAGAAAGGAAATTAATCAAATCCATACGCAAAATAATACAAACCACCAGCGGGACCGCCACCACCAACGCGTCGAATTGTTCACAACACTCGATTTTTCCTAACTAACACCAAGCATTTGGATTAATTCGATCATTTAATTCCTCGGACCTCCCGATCGATTTCTTCTTGCATGCATGCATGGACCATTTGTATACATGTGAAGTGGGGATGTACGTAGAGGTTGCTCCGGCCGGCCGGCCAGTTGCACCATGCATAGGATGGTGCAAGGGGTTGGGCTCTAGCGGTGGAGCTCCTTGTTGGTGCATGCATCCGGTTCGGCTGTGGTCGTGGTCATAGTCGCGCTCGTGGGGGTCGACTCCATCTTCTTGTGGTTTTGCTGGTGGTACACTTGCCTCAGCCTCTCAATTTCCTTCCTCAATGCTTCCTGGTGGGCTGCAACGATTGATTTATGTATACATACATCATAATTAGATAAAACCCCCTGGCCAAGTAGAATTCCTAACGCCAACTCTAATTGGCTTGCTGTTCAAGATCAAATTCTTTGCAATCAAACTAAATACACGCTCATGCTCTCTAGCTAATCGATCTTTCATTTGACATTTCTCGCCACCACCATTTTTTTCCTTGAGTTTCTGGTTAATTAAGTTAATTGCAAAGATGAATCAGATTCCAATAAACTTCACCAAATCAATTTAATATATCATTGAATTTCGCCAAAATTGAGCTGGATGATGATTACCTTAATTAATTACCATCATCTTTAACGACAAAAATATTAGTAATAATGACAATAATCTTACCGTCCTTGAAAATTTTATCTTGAGCGAGGGCCGCGATTCGCTGCTTGAGGGCGCTATTCCCGACGGTGAGAACAGACCTCTGGTGGTCGAGAAAGGCCACACGAGGCGACAACGCCGACACCTCCGTCTTCGATTTGGACACGGCAAAGAATGCGTTACCAAATAATAACGATACGTCGAAATATATAGAATACGTCTAACATCTAAAACATGATACGTCACATGAACTTCCCGTCGATTAATAAGTTAAATATACGTACACATGACAACACAGGAAGGACAAGACACATAATTATTGACACCTGTAGGTACGTGACGCTCCTCTCGAGCTCAGATATGTACTGCAGTTTCCTCACCCTCGACCTCTGCGCCGATTGCCTGTTGGCCAAAATCCTACACACGCACCATAAAACGACATCCAACGCGTCAATCATGGCTGATCTGATCATTGGCAAATTATTTATTAGTCACCAACAAATATGATTAGTGTTGGTGTAATTATAGACCTCTTTTGTTCTGCATAGTTGAACGTAAATTATACACTTTCGTATGAACAATTTGTTTTCTGGTGTGGTGTGGGAATAGTTCCAAAATTTGGAATGCATATATTTTAAGTCTGGTTAGGTACCTCTTCACCCTCTTGGGGTCCACGATTGGCTCGGGCGCGGAGGCGGTGGGCAGCGCGTTCAGCTCCGCCTTGCATGCGCTCTGCGCCTCCTCGGACGCCTCGCTCTTCACCGGGGTCGGGGCCGGCGTTGCCTGCACCTTCTCGTCGTTGCTGCTGTTGTTGTCGGACGTCGACGGCGTGGACGGGTTCGACGATGAGAGAGGAACGTGGGGTGCCGGCGCTGCGACGACGTCGTCGGAAAACAAGGACATGAGCTGTTCGTCGTCGAGGAGGTCGAAATCGTGGCAGCCTCCGCCGGCAGCCAGCGAGGTGGTGGGGTCCAGGAAGGCGACCGAGTCGCTCGAGGAGCGGCGGTGAGCGTTCCGCTTGGCGAAGGAGAACTCGACGAACTCATCGACACACGACGGCTGCCCCCCACCGCCGCCGCAGCCGAATGATGCAGGTGGCAAAGACGTGCTGCTCTGGTGGCCGAAATTTGTCCAGCTGGTCGCCACATTGGGGATCTTCGGGGGCAATTGAGCCATGATTGTTGCTATATATATATATCTTAATTCACGGTCGTCCAGTTGGGTAATGCAGCAGGGCAAGTTGTTATAGTGGAGATGGGTGGATGCTTCCTTCCCGAAGCATTCAGCCCATCTCCATGGATGGATGTGTGTGTGTGCCTTTAGCTCCTTCTCCTCACCATATAGCTTCTGATGTTAATATGTGGGGACGGGAGGTGTGTGATTGGATGGGAGTCGGGGGATGGATGCTGCAGGTGGAGGTGTCTTATTTGGGTAGCTTTCTTTCTTGATTGATTAGTTTGGGTATTTGGGGTGGCCGGTGAGTGGGAAGGAGGAGGGGGGATGGTCACATGGGCAAAGGGTAGAGAGGTGGGAGAGGGACAGCTAGCAACAGCTGGTCAGGGGAGAGGAGAGAAGAGAGGAGAGGAGGGAAGAGGAGAGAGAAACATGAGAGAGAGGGAGGGAGAGGGGGAACGGGGGAGGGAAGTTTTTTCCTCCACAACTCAACGGTTGTACAGGAGGATCGCAGCAGTTGGGGGTGATTTGATGATATAGGTGGAGGGGCGGAGCGCACACCACGTGCTACAGCATGCCGTGGATTTCGGCCATCCTCCCCCCCTTGACAATAGTGGGGATGCACCTTAATATAATGATGGTACGTTATCCATCCAGCTCCGAGAGCGACGCTACCTTTCCGTAGGTTTTCCGTGTGCGGGAATTGGGCGGTGGGGTGTGCGCGGTGGGGTGTGCGCGGTGGGGGGTGGGGGGAATCTTTCTTTGCATTCCTCCCTCCAGGAAGCTGAGCCCCCTTTCGTTGTAAGTTAGTAGTTGTCTTCCGTGTATAAGTGTTAAAAGATGCTGTGAGTAAGAGAGGTGATGGCGCAGGTGAATAGAGTAAGTGGTAGATGTGTGTTGTAAATTGTGTGTTGATGTGATTTAAATGTAGAGAGAGGGGTTGTTGTTTGCTTATTTTATATTTAATATTAGATTTTTTTTATTATTATTTTGTTGAAAAATAGAATAAGTTGGGTAAAGAATTAAATTGATAATTCTCATAAAAAATGTGCCTCATGGTAACATTATGTATTGTTCACTCACTTCATGTCACATAAAAAATTCTACCTTCTTGCTCCACAATCGGACAATCAAATCATATAAATGTCTTAATGTCAAACGAAGTGGTAATTTCTAAACAGGTGTTAGCATATATATGTATTGGTTGTTTTGTAAACATTGTTTTTGATAGATTTTAGAAGGGTATACTTGTAAATGGTCAGAGTCTACATAAGACTCAGTTGTAACAAACTCTGGTGGTATAACAAATCATATTCTTTGCCCAAATGTCGACATGGTATCAGAGCTTCTGGTACTAGGCAATTGAAAGAGTCTACACTAATCGTCCCTCTTGATGCTTCAATTCTGATCCTACTTGTGATCCGAATCAACTTCGCTTTGTCAATCTGCATCTTTCTTGTGCTCATCGGTCAATCGAAGAGACTAAGGCTTTGTTTACTATGATTTATACATATCTTCGTCAGATTGTGAGTCTTCTACAACAATTTTCTATTTCACTTTGTCAAATTGCGATACTCTTGAGGCAGATTCTTGTATTTGTTCATCGTCAACACAATTCTGACTTGTCTCACTAAGTTTCTTGCTTACCTCTTTGGTTTTCTTTGGATCTGCCATGGCGAGTCTTCCTTTTTCATCGCTAGCTTCAGCTCTTAGTTCTGTTGTTCGTTGTTTTCCTGCTTCTATTCACCATATAACATTCCCTTCAAGTTGTCTGCCACGAACTATATCTTGTGGCATGCTCAATTTGAACCATTGCTGTGTGCCTATGATTTGTTATTTCTTGTTGATGGGACTGCAGTTGCTCATGATTGTTTGATTAAGGCCTCTAATGGTACAGAAAAACCCAATGATGTATATCTAGGGTGGCATCGTAAAGATCACCTAGTTAAAACTTGGTTAATCTCCTCTATTACTAAGGACATAGGCCAACAACTTAGTGGTTTGAATACTTCTCATCGGATTTGGGATTTCCTTGAAAAATTCTTTGCTACTCAAACCTGTTCATGTCTTCTTCAATATAAGACTGAACGTCACTCTCTTCAGAAAGGAGATTTATCTATTTCTAAATATGTCAAGAAAGCAAAATTAATTGCTATTAATCTTAGAAAGCAAATTAGTTGCCATGGGAAAGCCTTTAGATGATGAGGACTTAGTTCTGTCTGTTCTTCATGGCCTTAGTTCTAAATATGATCCTATTGTGGCTTCGTTAACTACCAAAAAGAAGTTTGTCACTTTTGATGAGTTAGTTGGCCATCTTTTATCTCATGAGTAGCGCTTACTTCATAATCAACCATCTTTAGAACCATAAGTTCATCATACTGGCTAATGGCATCTCCATCTTCCTCTACATATAACTCAATTTGACTAAATTTTAGAGCTAAATTCACTTAATTAAGACATTAAAGGGTATAATTCAATTAAGGCTAAATCAAGAGGAATTAAGCTAAATTGGGTTAATTCTACTATTTTAACGGATAAATTTAAAAGCAGATTAACTAAAAGGTAAACCCATGATTAATTAAAGGTCAAATAAGCTTAAATTTTCAAGAAATGAGTTAATATTTAGTAATTTAGGATTTCCATTCAAATCGAATGTTATTTCTTAACTAAAAATACTAATTTTAGCCTTACTTTTATTAAAAGGGTTATGATGAAAATAAATGTATTCTAAACCTTCTAAAAATCATTTTAAAATATTGTATAAGGTTTAAACCAATCAATTTGACAAAAGGAACCTATTTTGACCCTAAATAGAGACCTAGGCAAGTATTTGATACATTTTTTGTCAAAATGTAAATAAATCGTTCAAATTTCATCAAAACCCAAAATTGAAGGTACCATTAAATTCCTTAGGTCTAAATTAGGTTACCATAAAAATTTAAGCTCATTTAGGCTTCATCTTGACCTAATTTGCAAATTACCCCTTAAATTATGATTTCCTTACAAAGACACCCCTAACTTTCGATTTTATTTACAAAAATGTCCCTACCCTCATCTTCCACCTCTAATCGTTGGCCATGGCACGAGTAGCTGCTCTGGAGTGACTTTCAGGGAGGAATCCACGTCAACTCCATTAACAACTCTCCGTGAGATCTAGTGGAAAGAGTCCTCAACCGTTCCCACATTAATCGATGAGGTTTTTAGCTCCTGAGACCTTCTCAAGTGCTTGGAATCTACGATCAAAGCCACCGCAGTTTCTTGTCATTTGTAGAGTAAATCTTCACGAGATTTCACTGTGTTTCGTGCAAACCTTAGTCTATAAAGTACGGCCTTCAACCATAGTTCATTTTCGTACAAAAATTGGCGTGGAATCCCCTCTTCTCTTCTTCCTCCTTGCACACTATTGGCGCACCATCGAAGCTCGCTTTCCCCCTTCGTTCGCTGCCTTATCGTCAAAATTGATAAGGGGCTTTGCTTCCTCGTTGTCTCTCAAAGCTTCACGCGAAGCTTTGCGGCATCCTGCCCTCTCCTCCGCTCTGATTCCTCCTTCAATCTCATCCCCAGCCAACCCTCATCGGTAGGAAACTCCTTCACCCACTCATCCAATTACTATAGGGCTTATGTTTGTTGTAGATAGGTGTAGCTTAGGATCCCCTCAATTTGAATGTTAATCACCTCCACCACCCTCGCCACGCACCGCCATTAATTGTCGAGAAGGGCTTCTTCGCAAGCTCCTTCCAACTACCTCCACCATCCATTAGGTGAGGGCTTTTCTCACACGTGGTTCCTTGGAGCTTCCCACACATTTGATTTGGGTCGAGAGATCCGTATTCCTCTTGCAAAAGCTTAACGAAGGCACCATCCTTCACGCCGTTGACCGCCCCCCTCTACACTTCCAACCAACAAGCCATTACCACCATTGCGTTAGTGGTCAATCGACAATCATCCTCCACCGCTCGCCGGACCTCGATGTCAGCTGAAGCTCACTTCCGGCCACTCACCGGCGAGTCCTTGTTGGAGAAGAAGGAGAATCATCCTCCTTTGAGATTGTGGGGAACCTCGTTGAAGACAACAACATCTCATAGGGACATTTGTGCAAGGATACAGGGATCGAAATGCAACAATCCAGGGACCAAGTTGTAAACTCTACTTGAATTGGTTGAAGACTTGTTCACATATAGAATCTGAGTGCCATATCCTGTGCAACATTATTGTTGAGGCTTATTTCGTGCTTAAGTAGATGAATACTTGATTATTAATTTTTATTGAGCATTAAATAACCATTTGATCTTTTTTTTTAGTACTTGATCTCATCGCCTTATTTTGCAACTTAGAGTGCTACTGCAAGCTTGTTGCATTTTTGAGACTTTATCCATATCACAAGTTCACCGAAATTATCTGCAAATAATTAAATAGTGGCATTCGTACATTTTTGCTTCGAGAGAATGCCTCAAACTTCCATTCGAGTTTATAAAAATTTAAATGTTAATTTTGCTTTAGTCACCTATACTACGAAACGACGCACATTTTTGAGATTCGATTAAAGCGTGTTAACACTAGCCACACTTCTAATTTCCGTGGTCATGGTCGTTTTGGAGGTGGTTCTCGTGGATAGGGATGGTTTACTACTCATGGTAGAAGACCTTTTTCTGGTCGTTCTTCTATTAATGGTCGTTTTGGTACCTATAATTGCCCTCCTAGTTTGCCTGGTCGAGGAAGATCAGTGGTTGGAGTTCAATGCCAAATTTGTGGGTGTTTCAACCACAATGCTCTCACATGTTATTAGTGATATGATAATTCTGATTCTTCCCCTAAGGCACAACTAATGGAAGCTACTAATTCTAAAAATTCTCTCTAGTATCCTAATTCTACTACCACACACCATGTTACAAACAAACTGAATAATCTACAATTGCATTCTGATTATATTGGGACTAATTAGATCAAGTTTGGCAATGGAGACACCTCTTCTATTACACATACTGGTACAACTTCTATTTCTCATCCTGTACAACCATTATATCTTAATAAGATACTATGTTGTCCAACTGTTAGCAAGAATTTACTTTCTATACGTCGTTTCACTCAAGATAACTCTTGCTTCTTTGAGCTTCATCCTACTACTTTACTTGTAAAGGACAACAAGTCGCACAGAGTTCTTCTCAAGGGCAAACTAATAATGGTCTTTATAGACTTTGGCTACCAAAAGAATGCTTCCTGATAAGTTCTACTTCACCTCAGGAGCATTCTGCTGAATGAGTTTCTTGGGATACTTGGAATTGCTGCTTGAGACATGTCCATCATCAAAATCTACAACAGCTTATTCACCATTTTCAACTTCCAGTAACATCTTATTCTTCTAATAAAACTTCATTCTGTGATGCATGCATGCGTGCCAAAATGCATATACTTCATCTCCCATCAACAAATTCAGTTTGTACTTCTCCATTTCAACTAATACATAGTGATGTTTGGAGTTCTCCCGTTATTTCTACTTATGACTATAAATATTTAGTCACATTTATTGATGATTACACGCGGTATCGCTGGGCTTTTCCTATGATACAAAAGGCATATGTTTACACCATTTTTCAACAATTCCATAAATATGTCCAAACTCAGTTTTAGTTAACTATAAAAGCCATCCAAACTGCCCGAGGGGGAGAGTATAGACATTTGCATTTGTGGTTAAAAGATCAAGGAATTATGCATAGAATTTCTATTAGAGACTTGCGGTACCCTTCTTATTTCTTGGGTATACAAAATTATCTAATGGTGTTCATTTATGTTAGAAGAAATACACTACTGATTTGCTTATTAAATCTGGATTAGATGATTCAAAACCAATGAAAACACCTCTTTCAACTACTTATTCACATCTTATGAAGGATTCTAGACAACCACTCTTGGAGCCATCTTTATTCCAACAACTTGTTGGTTCACTTTAGTATCTTTCTTTTACAAGACCGGATATTAGCTTTATAGTGAATAAGCTTTCTCAATTGGTGCATAATCCCACTGATTTACACTTTGAAGCTCTTAAAAGCTTGTTGCGATATTTAAAGGGCACTATTGATGTGTGTAAGGGTCGAAATTGTTAGATATACTTAATGAGATAATTAAAGTCATAATTAGTTAATGGTGGATTTGTAAGGGTCTAATAACTTTGATGGCTTTATTTAATGATTCAATCAACTTATACATATATATACACACATTTTGGATTTTTTTCCTTTTTATGTTATTTTTCTAAAATTAGGCCATCTTAGCTTGCTGGTGAAGCCACTAGTCCACAACTTGGGCACCTTTGGGATCGGGAGAGAGAGAAGGGCAACCATCACCAACCTCTTTCCTTCTCCTCCTCTTCCCTATGCCTCTTTCTTCTCCACCTCCTCCTTGCCTTCTGTGGCTACTGCTGCCGCTGCTATCGCCGTGCTATTGCCACTGCCACTGCTTTCGCTTTTGCTACCGTTGGAGCTACTGGAGAAAAAGAAAGGAAGAAGGGGGGGACGGGGCAAAAGGAGAAGAAGAAGAAGATTGGGTTCTTGTCGTTGAGGTCTCTATTTGGAGGAGGATGCAGTAGATTGGAGGACACCCCTCACCCTCGCCATCACCATTGCCAGCGAACTTGAGGAGGCTGATGCTGTTGCCATCCTCCTTCATTCATGTGTTGTGCTCCAACATCATCAGCAACAGCACCAACTTGACCCCAAAGGACCTCTTGTCACTGTCCTCATCGGTGGTCCTCGACACGAACCTCCATGTGTTCACTTTAGTCGAGATGATGGTAGCCACCAACAACTTCATTGCTCCCAACTTCATCGGGAAGAGAGGCTTTAGCCCCATTTACAAGGGCCACATCCACGACAGGCTACATCCTGATGTCCTCAAACCGCTAATGGTTGATGTTAAGGTTCTTGATCCAAAAGGCACCCAAGGCCACTGGGAGTGGCTTGCTTTGATTTGGGGGCTTAAGTGAGGGAGGAGCACGCCAACTAGGGATTTCCCCTCTTATTTGCCCATCCTTGTTTTTCTATGACTAGGAGCAATAAAGAGGATATTTTGGGTTGTGCAATCAGTGATTAAACGTAAGGTTTTGGGTGTTCTAGTTTGATAGAATGTAAATGCCTTTTTACTTGTAGTACTAAGTCTATCTAGTGCTATATTGGATTCCTACGAAATTTCTCTGGAAAGGTGCTCATCACGTAAGGTCCTTTGTGCATCCAGTGGCTGGAAACAAGATAGGTGGTGGGTACAATTGTTCCTAAAGGACTCTAGGTGTGTGCTTCACATGTGGACATTTAATAACACACTTATGTCAAATGGTCCTTGAAGTCTGATTCTTTAAGGAATTTGGGCATGTGCTTCACTCGAGGACATTGGGTGACACATGTTTAACAAAGTGGTCTGTGAAGTCTAAGAATGGAGAAGAGCACAATTTCTTGACATGGTAAGATTTCTTACCGATTACAAGAAACATGGTAGCCTTCTTATATGGAAAATAAAAAAAGGGGATTCTATTTGTCTCTCCTTGCTACATTAGCTATTAATGTACCCGTTGTTACTGAAATGGTAGAGGGAGTTGTGATTACATAATTATTGGAGCTATTTTGGTATTTGAATCATGGAGAAGAGCTGTTGATCGGTAGGATTTTTGTTTTTCAAATATGTTGTCAGAAAAATACTGCGTCGTAGTAAATAATGTGGTGGAAAACCCTCGATCAAAGTTACTAAAAATATACTGAAATTATACCACAATTTTGATCATATCCATAGGGAGGACAGACCAATAGATTCACGACTATGGAGCCATCATGTTCACAGAAACTTTTATGAAATCAATTCAATGAATATGCAGCTCAGAATATAACTTTCAATTTCATGAGAAGTTGAGGGTTATTTACGTAAATTTTACATCATAAATCAAGCTCTCAAAAATATGCAAATGATGCATGTGTAGTGGCAGAGTATGTAATTTCTAGTTGCATGCAAATCTGAACCCAATTTCAATGAGAATTGATGTGCATATCAAAAGCCAATTAAATACGAGAAAAAATAAGTGTACCATTGCAATTTCATCACAATTATTTAAGCCAACAAAATATTTGAATAGTGTTCCAAAATGGCATAATTGGTAAATTTAAATAGAACCCAAAACAGGGGATTACTGCCCCTTGTGCTCGCGCGAAGAGGAGGTGATGGCGGAGGCTGAGTTCAAGGAAGGTTGAACGCGATGAGAGCTTTCCTATGGTGGTGGTGGCGCTCCGAACGATGGTCGATGGTCGCTGGTCGGAGTGGAAGATGCCACCAGCGATGAGGCTCTCCGGCCAGCCGTCAGGTGGTTGATTGGTGCAGCTAGAGGCATGGTTGTGCTCGAGGGGTCAAGGTGAGTCCGATGGAGGTGGTAATGCGAAGCTTCATGGCTGGAGTTGACGGCTGTGTGGAGAGGTGACCAGCGATTTTTTGGGTTCCTTGCAGCAAGTGGCGAAGGAGGAAGAAGAAGAGGAGGCCGTGCGTGGGGCTTCTGCAGGCGTTGTGCTACGAGGTAGCTCCACACATGGCAAAGGCGCGCGAGGAGAATCATGGCCTGTGGTCATGCGTGATGAGAGTGTGTTGGAGGAGTTGGCGCACGGAGGAGAGAGCGGAGGCGTGGCTCTGTTGAGAAGGAGAAGATGAAGGAGAGGAAGAAGAAGAGGCATGGCCGACCTGATGCGGGGAACTATTACGCGCGAGGGACTCGCACGATGGTTGCTGCGGGCGTTGGCTAGTCGTGCGTGGCCATGGGTGCCGAGGGTGTGGAGGTGCTTGTTGTTGCCCACGCTTGGAGAGGAGTCGATGTGAGTTTTCAAACGTCCGAGATGGGTTCCCTAATGTCCTAACCGAAGAGGCTAGCATACGGTGAAGGTGTTAATGGTGGCTCACAGTAGCGATCAGGGGCACACAGTGCAAGTTGAAAGAGAAGGATATGGAGCATGGTGATGAAGTCAGAGACGCAGTGGTGGACGCGGTTGCGGATGTCGGTGCTGTCACCATCGACCGCGGTGATGATTAGGCATAGGTGAGATGTAGTGGTGGGAGGTTGCAGTCATCAACGATGGAGGCTCACGGTGGTGGTGTTGGTGCACGGTGAAGGTAGTTGCCTGCAGGGAGGAGAGGTGGAGGGGGGCTTCCTCCCTCTGGAGGGAATATGCTGGAGAGGGGGCACCTCTTGTGAGAGAGGAGGTAGGTGCCCGCTGCGCCTCTTTTTGCCTGTTATATAAAGGGAATGAGAGAGAGGATTAGCAAGACAGAGAGAAACAAAATTGTCATTTTATGTTGCCAAAAGAAGGAGAGATAGAGAGAAATTTGAGGAAGAGAGATTCGTGAGGGAGAAAGAGAGAGGCAGCTGTCTCTTTGTTTCCTTTCTGTTGTATTTTTCCTTTTCTTTCATTTTCTTTTACACGACACTTCCAAAAAAGCTTTTCATGGAAAATGATTCTAGTTAGAAGAGAGGCACACATGGAAAGTGGAGAATTCTTTTTTTCTTTAAATAAAATTCCAAATTGAGTAGGATTCCACCCAAATTTCCCTTTCATAATGATGTAATGCATGAAATGATGATTTTACATCTTACATAATTTTGTTAATATAATGGATATTCTAAATTCACTTCTTATCTCAATGACCATGTACTTAGGCTCTAATTTTATCCACTAAAGTGGACCTATCAGCTGTTCAGTTGTATTTGGTACCAGCATCGTCATTTAATGAGTGCCTTGAATGTCTAGATTGCAAGGCCTATGATTATTGTGTAGCAATTATCTCCTTGTTTCCAAGGTTGAAGGATTTGTACTCCCACATATAGTTAGGTAGACTTGAACTCTGATCACTCTAAGGCGAAATGGCTAGTGTTCAAGCTCTCCTAGCTATTTGAAATGTTGGGAGTTCAAAGACATTGAAGTGAATTAGTCTTCTGAGCATAGAGTTGGGTATCTCTAAAGTCAAGCTTTGTGCAATCTGACATGATCCCTTGACCTGGTCGGGATAATCCCAAGCCTGGACCTAGTCATTTCAAGTTGTCTTGAGGTGTGAGTGCTTGGTTTGTTTAGTTCTGGTCTCTGGTGTCCTTTTTGGATGCCAGACTTTGGATTTTCCCCTGTTGGATATGAATATCCCCCCTGATTGGGTCATCATAGTACAAAAATATGAAAATCTAACATCTCCATAAAGGGGCAATATGTGGTATTTTGCTCTAGACTTGATTTGCATTATGTTACTAGGATTTCAATTGGTCCTCATCACTTTCCATGTTGTTGCTTTGATATTGCTAGTTTATCCCAAGAGAAAATGCGCTGAGGTATTTATCACATGTTATACAAATGTGATCTCTCCTTTATATACAGTCAGTGACTTTGTTCTAACGCTGGCTACCCTAAATAGTAGCTAAATTCTATTTCAAACTGTCACGCAGTTTATGTTATCTCCCTACAAACCCTTTTCTTTTCTTATGGTTTTGAACTTCTTTGCTTCCTGAGTATATGTAATAGAGGACATGGGATCGGTCTGTGTGTGTGTGGGGTTGCGTTGCAAGGGAGCAAACCCATTTCACATCTTGATCTCAAGGATTTTAAGGGTGCTTTCGGGCATAAAGGTTTTAAATAAAAAGGGGCGAGTGTTTTACTTATTTTACCTTGTTACATGTGTTTCGTGGGTGCTTGAAAATATGTGGATTTACGTTTGATCATGCAGTGGTTCAGTGTTGTTTATGGGTGGTTGTACAAGTGTTTCCGTAAACCGTGGACTGTATGTGAGTCTTGTAGTTAATTGAGGATGCTTGTGGTATTGTGTTAGCAGTAACATGGCCTTGTTTCTAGCTGTTTTTCTCATGTTTTATCACTTTTGGATGTGAGGTGTGCTCGCTTGTGTTTTATCATTAATCTCTGCCGATGCGATGTGATGGTGGGGAGTACCCACCTATATAATTTGTTATACGCATGCATGGATGTAGGATGCAGGGTGCAGGTACCAATTTTGGAAATATCCAATAAATAGGGAAACTCTGTCGAGTTTTTTGTAGGTCTCGACCTAGTCTAATAAATGGAATTCTTGGATCCTATGGTCTTTGGATAAGGCCCCAGGCGATCCACTATCCCTCTAGGGCTTCATTTTGGACACAGGACCCAATGGGATTAAACGATAATAAGTGGACTAGGTGAGCTCGTAAGGCTGCACCCTTGGACTTGGTGAACCATGCGTGGGTTCACTACTTGGGTAGGGAACCCGAGTTGTCGCAATAACTGGAGGCTACCAAGGATTTTTTACCTTGGAACTTGGAAGGTTCCTGAGTTCAGTGACAGACCTTGGGCTATCATTGGTGTTTGGTGCTTGGATATAAACGAATCCAACTCGATATGGAGGTACTCATGGCTCTAGGCTCTGTTGACGCTCGCAAGCACAGTGAGGGATGCCAGGGTACGTGGTACTTGTAGATAGAGGCTCATTGGTCACCCGTATGTACGAAAGTGCTAGGGTACTGTGATGGATTGGTTGAGACCTCATCCAACGGCGGAATGAGAGGGCACACCCATAGACTACACTCCTTTGGGGAGCTACTCCTAACAGGACCATTGGTGTGCTCAATAGTTTTGGCCAATCCTGTGATGATGATCTGGCTTTATTTATGACTGGTCTTTGTTGGACACGAACTAAGCTTATGCTTCATGGTTGCAAGGTATAGGTTTGGATAGCTCCCAAGTGGCCCGACTCTTCTGGCAGAGGTCAGCAACGTAGTCGACACATCGAGAACAAGTAGGCATTTCTCGAGGATCAACAAACTTGTTAACCTCCCCCCTAGCCAAAGTGAGACTATTGATTGCGCAGCAATCATAGGACTTAAATGATCTGAATTAAGTTAGAACTCAGCATAATTGTAGTATAATTCATGCATTAATAGCATACATTGCATCTTTTCCTATTTTATTTAGATATGCATGAAATAATGTTACAATATACTAATTAGTGCATTATTGGGATTGTAGGTAATAAGAAGCTCAAGAGATGGCTTGAAGGTGATCTGAAGCAGGGAAGAAGTTAGAGCTACAGCAGAGTTGGGGCAAAAGCCTGAGAATAAAGAGGAAGAAATAATGTAGGGAGAGGTATACTACTCTACTAAGTAGAATTTTAATGTAGAGTTAAACTATGAAGAACATAAGACCTTTCCTAGCTTTAGCATAGCCCTACAAACCCTCCTAAACCCTAGCCACCCTTTGATTAGGTCACCTTATCCTAGGATACCTCAAAACCCTCATTCCAACCCATATCTGGACGTCCAGGTAGGTTGCTGGACATCCAAAGCTCTTAGACACAAACTGCAGACCTAGAACCCAATTCTACTGGAAAATTGGATATCCAGACAAAGTGTCAGACGTCCAATTACTGCAGAATTCCAAGACAGAACCTAAACTCCTCCCTGACTCAACTTTGGACATCTAAACCAAATTTTTGGACTTCTGATTTTGAAGTATGACTCATATGATTATAAAATCAGACATCTGTAACCCCTCTCCAATCCCTACTTTTGAAATCAAGCGTGGATCTTGATTTCCTAAGCCGCTAAACCCAATTTTGCACCCTAGGGAACCTAAATTAAGGTACCTTAAGCCTAGTACACTACCCCAAGACCCTTCTAAGAACCTAATTAGGTTCTCACTAAGCCCAATTGACTTAGATCTAAGTCAATCACACTTACCTAGTCAATTAGACTCATAAAGTTCAATTGAACTCAGATCTCAACCAACACAAGTCTAATTGGACTCAGTGAGAGTCCAATTAACTCAAGCTTGACCTAATTGGGTATTTTCTCTTCCAATTAGACATACATTCACTCAATTAAACTTGTGATAAGTTTAATTGCACATTCACTTTAGTAGTAAGGCTTATAACCCTAATTCTAGGAGCCTACCTAAACCCAATCACCTAGACCTATAGGACACGACCTAGTCCACCTAACCACACCCACCTAGTCATGCATACACACACACATAGCCGCCACCTCTTGAGTTCTTTAGAGCCTTCCAAAAGGTGGTACCACCTTGAAGACTAAAAATAGTCTTCAAGGAGTCCACAACTTACCTCTTTAGGAAATGGATTGACGTAGACACAATTATTGAGGGTAAAATGCTTATTCATGCATGTTCATAGGCTTAAATTTACATTTCATGCTATAAATATTGCATAGCATGCATCATTCTATATTTAGAGTAGTATATAATTTAGGTTAATTGCATCCTTTTTGTGGTTAGGAGAGATGGATATTTATTTTAGATCCTCGAATTGACAATCTAACCATACGAATCTAATCAGGACGATGACCGGAGTCCAACGCCTCCGAAATTGCCTCGATTGGAGTCCTGTAGTACCATATGCAAGCCAAGGAAGATTAACAGTCGAGGGACTAGGTGATGAAATCTAGAGCATCAAACGACAAATCCGACCACGCGGATGGATTCGAGTCGACGATTGCAGCCCAACGACACAAAAATCGACTGAATCCGACCTCTATAGCATCCCCTGCAAAGGAAAGAAGATGGATAGTCCAAATTGCCCCACGTGGCACAACCCATGCCGCCCATAAGCGTGCACGCGCCACCGCACGTGCACAGTAGCGCAGATGCATGCACGCACAAGCACAGTGATGCGGACAACAGCGCAGCATAGCGCGCGTGGAGGCAGCGGCAACAGCGGCACGTATCGCGCGTGCGCGTGCGACAAGCGCGCGTACAATGCGCTCCAGCAGTGCAACAGCAGGGACGCGTGAGCAGGATCTTCAGCAACATTTGTGGTGGATCTTCAACGACATTTATGACCGTCACTAAATGTCCTATATACGAATTTGATTCTTTCCTCCATTATAAAAGGACCCCTACCCCTCCCATTTTTCTTCCTCTCACCACCTCCAAGGCTCTAGAGAGAGCTTGTCCCAAGCCCGAGATGCTTCTCTAGAGTAGAAAACCAAATAGTTTTCCCTCCCCTCGTCCTCATTCATGGAGCATCCCGTGGCTGTCCTCTCACCGCCCTTCGGGAAGAAGATCCTCGTCGCAACACCGTCCTGCCCTGCCCTCCGTCCTTCGGCTCCATCCTCCTTCATCCTGCTCCTCACCACCTTCCTCCAGGAAACGTCAGAGCGAGTCATCCTCCAAGCGACTGTCGATAGGGATTTCTCTCACCTCTTTCTATCTTTTTATGCTTTCGTAGTGTAGATTTTCCGCTTTCGTAGTTGTAACAAACAATTCTTGATAAATAGATGATTGTTTCTCTCTCTCTATCTCCCTCTCTCTCTTATATTTTTGCATGTAGATAAAGTTTTCATCAACCTAATCTCTTGCCTGATAAAAATACCAAAAAAAAATTAGAAAAGATAAAATGATAAAAAAAATAAAGAGAAACGTGGATTTCATAAATCCAAACGTTTGCCTCCCTGTGTTTTACCTAGGACTCACTTTTTGAGTTTCAGTTATAAATTTTATTTGATAGATGCATTTTGCGAGCTACGACGATGGGTCCTCCAAACCCCGATTTTTAATTCGCGAAGCGTGCCTTGATCATGGATCTAAGAAGACCCACTCCCTACCACTCTAGCCGCCACCTAACCTTACTTCTATAGAATTCTATAATTCTCTAGGGGGTTACTCCCTTGGCCATCCAAGATTCTATATAAGACTCCCCTTAGACGGCCAAGAGGGGGATCTAGCCATCTAGCTTTTCATCTCCATTCCATGTGCACACCTCCATCCTCAAGCTCCATCATCTCCACCACTTCCACCTCACGTCCAAGGCTAGAGCAACTCTCCTCCACCTCTCACAAGGTCAGCCTACCCACCATTGGCCGTCCCTCCTACCACCTCAAGCCACACAAGCCATTGGAGACCACCTCCAATGCCCTGATTTCTGATTAGCTAGCCTAGTTCTTTGTAGTTTAATTTTTGCATTAATTTGCTGCTTAGTAGTGTAGTCTTCCTCTACCTGAATGATGCGTGCATAATCTTTCACTAGATCCATGCGTGCATCCATCTTCTCCTAGCTAGAATTTATGTTTTCAAGCTTTCATGTACAAGCGTGTCTCTAGATCCGATTGTATTAATGACCATTCTTGAGGAAATAAAACCAATATTTGCATGATATCTCTTTCCATGTGAGTTTCCTGTTCTATGTTTCTATCATATTGCAATTAAAATGTCTATCCTCGAAGATATAAATGAATTAGCGATCGATATATTTTCCACTAGTCGTCATCATATTGTTAAGGTCACACACACTCCAACTCACATCTTCACATTTGTGATCTATTTAATGCACGCATACATTTTCCACTTAAATAAAGCGACTGATGCATCTTTAACTCGCACCTTAGAGACCGGGGTACAGTTTAAAGCAAGTAAGGAAATCAAAAATCAATCTCGCCTTTCTAAATGCCTCCCTGACATTGACCGAGACTCACCGTCTCATTACTTTAATTTTTGTTGAGTCATATTTCGCAACTATATCCGCAATTTACGACCACACCAAATGGCACCATTGCCGGGGAGGAAACGCAATTTTGATTTTTGATTTTGTGAGCTTAACATTGAAAAATTTGTTTTTACTTGCTTTTTGATGTGTAGGAACATGAAGAGTGGAATCTGTGCACATATCAGGCGCAGATGAAGAAAAAATCAAGTGCACATCCCTATCTTAGCTTAGGTTTCCCTTTATGAATCCTAAGTAGATTTGAATTCTAGGTAGAATTTGATTTTTGAGAAAAAAGTCTGCATATTTTCAAAAAAAAATTAGGTTTTAGATTTAAGGTTCTTTTGAATCTTAGGTTGGAGTTTTTGTTTAAAAAAAAACAAGAAGAAAAAAATTTAAAAATTCTCCCTCCAAACAGAAAAAAAAAATTTGAAAAAGTTTGAAAAAAGTTTTGAAAAAAAAAAATTTGCTTCGGTGAAAAAGGTTCGATTTTGAATTTCAAACCCTTCAAAAGCTTTTTCACCATTTCTCAACACTCGGCCAGACTATATTTCTAATTTAAAAATTTTATTTTTAAATATTTATTGGGCCAAAAATTCTAAAATTTGGACATGATTTTTATTTTCAAACCAACTTTCAAACGGCACCATTATTTGAAAAAATTTGAATCGTGGAATTTTTAAAAATTCATAAATTACAAGGGAGTCAAACTAAGATTTAAAATTTTCAAAATTCAAAAAGTGATTCCAATCAACATGCGAATCAGATTTGATAAAAAATGGTGGGGTTTGAAAGATTATCAAACTATCTTTCATTTCCATATTTTTTCCAAATTTTTGGAGTTTATTTGATACTATTTCAAATTTAAAAACTAATAAGGGATCAAACTTTCACATCTGACCCCCCGATAATCAAAAATTCATATTTATTCAGTTGAGGTAGTAAATATTGTAAAAACAATATTCTCTAAAAAGTTAATAAAGAAAGGAATCTTCCTGTCAAATTTCAAATCGATTGGACTCAAATTGTGATACAGAGAATAGTTTTAATCTAAATATTGGTCTGCAGCACACTTAGAACTTGCATGAACCCTAGGACTTAACTTTTAAGATTACTTTCTAGAGATCACATTTGGCTAACCTAGACCTAATCAAGTCTAGTGGGCAGCCGGTGAGCTTGGTCACCTTGTGGACTACTCACCAAAAACCCCATTTGAAGAAAAAGGTTAAGGAAAATTTTCCTAAAACACATTAATTAAGCTGAATTCATTGTCAAACTACTGGGTCATCACAACCACCTTAGTCAAACCTTAGCCAAATTTGTGGGGCAGTATCAAACGATCGATGCTCGGGGGTACGAAGGAACCAGAGGTGAAAGCCAAAGGAAGAACCTTCCCCTTAATCCCCTCATCCAGATTGGTTGGGTTAGCTTGGGGGGTTGAGATTATTTGCAGTCAGTTATACGACAAATTTTTTTTTCTTCATCAATTATAATCTAAACGAAAAATTCGATCAACTAATCTTAAGGACCAATTGATTGACAAGGCCTTAGCCTTTTCCGGCTTGGCTACACCAACCTAGGGGTTGGTTGGTGTATTCAAGGAAGGAGGTCACTTAGGCCTCAACTGGTTGGATCTTGGGAGCGAATCCCAAGGAGGCGAAGGCGATTCATCGCATCGCCTAGACCATGTTCTCACCCTTCTTCTTTTACTCTCTTAGCTGAGATGGCTAATCCTGGACATGGACCTGGTCAGGATCCAGTAAATCTGGGTCTGATGGCTCACCAGGAGGCCTGGGTCGTCAAATCAGATGAGCGATATTAGTGGAATATCGATCGAATCTTGACAACATTAGACAGAATACAGCATCCACCCCAGGGAGAACAGCTACATAATTTCTACGATTTGATTGCGTCGATTCTCACACCTCAAGTTCGGATTCCCTCAAGCGAAGATGTGTTCGAGTTGAAACCCAACGTAATTAGCTTGATCCATAATTACTTCAATAGGAACTCGAATGAGGATCCATTCCAGCATAGAGGACCTGAGTCGAATCGTGAAAATGGTTCGACCTAAGAATGTTGACTTAGGAATTGTTCTCATGAAGCTTTTTCCATTCTCTCTCAAGGACAAAGCTTCATATTGGTTCAAGACCATCGAGAGGCCAATTGGAACCTGGGCGGAATTACGATGTGAATTCCTGCAATTCCCGATCGGTCGTACGAACGCAATGAGGCATGCGATTACAACTTTCTCCCAAGGACTTGGGGAGAAGTTGCATGATGCCTGGGACTGATTTCATGATCTCCTTAGGAAATGGCCGCACCATGGTGTGTGATGTAAACATGTTTATATTACATAAAATGTCTATTGATGCATATTCTTAAGCATAAAATTGCATTACATACTATAAATATTGCATATCATGCATCATCTTACATTTAGATTAATTTGAATAAAATGGAGGTTAATTGTCTCCTTTTATGATCAAGGAAAGGGCAACTTTTTATTGGGGCCTCGGATCGAAGATCCAACCATACAGATCTGATCAGGGCGACGATTGGAGTTCAATGACTCCAAGATTGCCCTAATCAGACATCTGTAGCATCAGATAGAGACCGAGGAACCCTAGAAGATCAAGGGCCAAGATGGTGTGAATCCACACTTCAGATGATAAATCCAACTGCACGGATGGATTTGGATCGACGATCGTAGCCTAACGACGTGAAAATCGACTCAATCCGACACCCGTGGCACCATCTACATCATCCAAAAAATGGATGGCCAAGATGGCGCCACGTGGTGCCATCTCGGCCACCCAAACTGACCCAGCCAATCTTGGAGACCACTGCAACCTCCCACCGTGCGTTGGATCTTGGCCGTTAGATCGCCATCCAACGGCCATGGACAGCCGCACCTTAAAACATCCGCGCGCTAACTTCACCACTGTAGTGCAGTGGTTGAAGGACTTATCACGGACAAGAGGCATGGGTTCGAAACCCCGTGAGCCTCAATTGAACGCAGACACATGGGATGGCGCAAATTGGGTCATCAGATCTTGGATGAGCGGCTGTGAGGGAGGATACGTGGCGCACTCAGAGGCAGCGTTGCCGGACACGGGATTGCACACCGCGCTCAGTTAAGGCGTTGCGGTTATCAATCCTCAGCCATTCGAACTCACGATCGAATGGCTGAGGTTTGATGAATGTGGGCGGCACAGGAGGTGAGCTGGCGGCAGGTGCGGCGTACGTCGCCCACAACCTGGGCTTTAGTGATGCTCAATTCCGTCATTAAAGGCCCCTTATTTAATATTTTGAAATTGTAAAGACCAAATTGCCCTCACTCCTTGCAATTATAAAAGGAGACCCCCTCCATACAAAATTCTCATCCCTTCATTCTCTTCTCGCCCTCTCCAAAGCTCAAGACAAGCTTGTCCCACACCCGGGATTCTCCTCAGGAGATAAAGTCAAATTTTCGCCCTCATTTCGGAAGTGGATCCCGCAACGACAACGACGTGCTGCCCCGTTCTCGTTCCTCCTATCTCAACCTCCTTCCCGCTCCGTCCTCTGCCATCTAGGAGTCATCTCATCCGGCTCATCCTCCAAGCGATCGTCGAGGAGGATAACTTCTCTCTCCCATTCCTCTTTTCCGCTTTCTAAAGTAGAATTTTCCTGCTTTCTAGTGTAATAGATTTCCCGCTTTCTAGTGTAATTTTTCTCTAGTTTTATTGTATAAACATTTTGAAATATTAAGTGCATGTTTTCTCTCTCTCTCTCATTGATTCTGATTGTTAATATTGCTTCATTGTAATTACGTCTCTTCGCTTTTCAACAAAATCATAAAAAAATATAATTGCAAATATAGATCGACGTAGCCTCCCTGAGTTCGACCCGGTATTTCTATTCCGGTATAAATTTTATTTGTTGAACATGAGTTCTTCGCTTTCAAACTGCAACGACAGGTTTTTCAAAACCAAATACGATAGCGTAGTGACCCGTAGCTTCAACATTTTGGTGCCATTGTCGAGGGGCAACGATTTCCAATCTTCTTTTCGCATTTCACACACTTTATTATCTTCTAACTTGCTTCCTCTTGTGTCTATTGTTTTGCAAAGACCTCTATCAGAGAATCATCAAATGGTAGACCAGAGTAAAGTGCAGTTGAAGACAACTGTAAGTGCTCCACATTCTTCCCCCCTCCATAGATTTCATTTGTCACATTAAATCCAAATTCCAATTAACCTAGGTGTTTGCATAAATCCTAGGATTAGTTTGGTTGTTTGGATTCTCACTCACACTCATTCCACCCTCGTTTATAAAAAAAAATAAAAAGATAATCTTGTGGGGTAATTTTCAACAGACACATAACATACACCTACATTTAAGGCACTTAACCTACTTAATTTGTTTCTACTCAACCGGGTTCTGATCTATGGAACCGGAACACACAAACCAACACATAAAAGAGTAGAAATCATTCTAGGTTAACCATCTCTGTGTGCCTAACCTAGTGGTGCAGTTGTGGCCAGTTGTTTGAGTTATTTGGGCTGCACCACTCTACCTAAAATCAACTCATCAAGTAGCTCCTCCTTAGGATTCTCAATCTAGGTCTATTTCGGAAGCGGATCCCACTCCACTTTATTTCTGGTTATAAAGGAAAGTAATCTTCAACCGTATTTGAAAACCTGGTTTGCCTTAAACTTTGATTGAAATCAACCTAATTTTAAACCCTAAAAGCTACTTAAGCAAGATTTGAACATTCAAATCCACACATCACAAATGATCTTGCTTGAAAACCCTGGTTGTGTACACACTTAACTAATTCTCAATCAATCATTAAGGGCACAACCCATTTTAAGGGCCCATCACATTCCATAAGCACCACAATCCCAGGCCTTAATAAAATTGAGTAGACATTGGCCTTAAGGACTGATTCGCTCTTTAGGGCCTAGTCTGAGATTGTCTTTGATTAACCTACTTATACTGATTAATCTGATGTTTAGCTAGGGGAGTAGCGTCAAACGACTGCAGCTGGGGGGTGTGGATTCCCTACTCGGAGGGGGTGAGATCAGCGTGACGTAAAAAATGCGGAATTGAAAAAATACCAATCTCACAAAATAGACAAACACACAAAGTACACAATTATTTTTAGGTTGAAACCCAAATCGGGTGAAAACCACCACCTAACCCTCTCGAGTTAGGATTTTCCGATCAACCAAGTTGATCAAATCCACTAAATGAATCACTTAAACGAGGGTGATTCAACCTCAATTACAACTACGCTACAAGTGCGAGGGTAGCATTCCTCAACCCCTTCTCTCCACGAGAAGGATTTTGTCCCACGAAGGAGACGGGAATTCGCAAAGCGAATACCCAACCAAATAACAAAGATAAAATAACAAATATAGTCCTATAGAGCCAACAAAGATTTAAACCTAGCTTCTATAGGAATTACGAAACTCCCCTTTGCAAGGAGTGCGTCGAATCGATGACGCGGGTGCGTGAGCCACACGACGGCGCAACATCGCTCTCATGAACTACGGCTGGAGAGCGGGTGCACAAAGGTTTGATGCTCTCAAGATGTAGAACTTGAGCTTGGAGAGCAAGAGCTTCTTTTTGGACACAAAAGAGTGGAAAGTATGTTGCTTGGGTGTGTCTTGGTGTATCTAGGTGTGCAAGAGGTTCCTCTCTATTTATAGAGGCCTTAGGAAAGCTTTGGAAGGCTTAGGAAAGCTTCCATAGCCGTTGGGTGCAAAGCCCAAGAGAATCAGGCCGAAATTAGGAACAATGATTGCACTGGCAGGGTTATCAAACGTCTGATCCTGGCATCAGACGTCTGGAAGATCACTTTAAGACGTCTGAAAATAAGGTCAGACGTCTGATTTGAATCAGATCTAAATAGGGTTCTAGCGTAAGTCCATCAGACGACATACAGGACATCTGGCACTATGTCTGGACGTCTGGAAACCTACTTTTTCGTGGGAATGGATTTCCAAGAGAGTGCAATGGCTAGAAAATCTCTGAGAAGAGATTTTGGGTCAGCCGAGGCAAAACGGTCATTTATCAGACGTCTGATAAGGCTCTAACGGTCATATCCTTGAGTGTTTGCTGAGCCAACCATCGGTCCACTACATGGACGTCTGGCAAAGTCATCAGACATCTTCTAAGACGTCTAGTCTAAGGTCTGGACGTCTAATTTCATCAAACAGAACAACAAATCCAGCCTGAATGTTATCAGACGTCTGAATCAACAGTCAGACGTCTTAAAACACATTATCAGACGTCTGATCTTGGAATTAGACGTCTAAAAAGGTTGTTTGAACCCTATATTGGTTTTCTAAGTTTTCTACAGAAAACCTAAGTATCCTAGGATTGTGCTGATGTTCCTAGGACTACTGTTAGGGTACTTTGAGGCTCTTTAACATGATTTTCTAAGGAACAAAAAGAGCAACAAAAGAAATGAAAAAATACAAGGAGTACAAGAGAAGGAAATCTATCCTATTCTTCATCTCCTTCCTTCTTCAATCTATCGCTCCTCGCGAATCTCCTCTGTTTTCCATCAAGCTCCTCCAATCCATCCTAGATGCGAGCTCGAACTCCGTCTGGTCACGTCTCCATTTGCAATTTGCCTGAAATCTAAGACTCCAAGTGCAAATGTTAAATGACACGTGTTTTGTTATCATCAAAACAAATGATTGTGGTGCTCTAGCACCAACAGGGGGTACACTAGGAACCGGAGGCGATAGTCGAAGGAAGAACCTTCTCTCCAATCCCTCCTAACTGGTTGGATTGAGCAGATACAAGTAGAGTAAATCATTTATAATCTTAAGGTGAGTTTTGGGAGTCTGTAGATCCTTAGGCCACACCACTTAAGGACAGGCTTGTTTTGTTGTACTGCAAGGTCCCTATCCCCAGTCCTTCCGACCTTCTCCTAGTTTATGCTGGGAAGATGGTCATTGAATCCCCGATTGGAAGGACCACTAGAGTCTTCTAAGAGTTGCAAATTGGATTTTGGTCAAATTGATCCCATGGCCGATCAACAGCCTCTACCTCGGGATCCATAGGAGGAATTCTGAAGGCAGCTGGAACAAATGCAGAGAATGCAGGAATGGTTCTAGAGAATGCAGGGCACTCAGCCCTTGAAGGATTTTTATGATCCTTCAAATTATGGGGAACGTCCCGTCATCCAGATTTTGGCCGGAGACGTAGAAATCAAGCCCCAGGTGTTAAGCTTGATCAAACATTATCATGGGCTTGGCTTCAAAGACCCGTTTCAGCTCTTGGAGGACTTGACCACTTTGGTTTAGACCACCAAGGCGCGAAACGTGAACGAGAATCAAATGATCATAAGGCTCTTCCCCCACTCTCTTAGGGATAAGGCCACTCAATGGTATAGGACAATAGGAAGACCAATTGCAACTTGGAATGAGTTGAAATTGACCTTTCTGAAGAAATTCTTCCTAGTCGGACGTACCAATGCCTTGAGATGGGTAATCACTACCTTTACCCAGCAGCCGGGGGAGCAATTTCATGTGGCCTGGGAGAGATTTCAAGACCTATTGCGGAGGTGTCCACACCACGAGGTGCCGAAATGGCAACTCGTGCAAATCTTCTATCATGGGTTGACTGAGCAACTCAGAAATCATGTGGATGCTTCTTGCGGAGGCAATTTCATCAACAAAGATGCAGATAGTGCACATAATTTGTTTGAAGAAATGAGTGAGAATTCAATCAATCATGCCTCTATGGATACTTTTAACCCGTCCCAGTAGCCCAGATCAAATGTCAATGAAGTCCATGACTCTCATTCATTTGATATGGAATTAATTTGTAACAAACTTGATAAGGTGGACTTGGTTGCTAAGAGAATGGAAGAGTGGATGGCTGAAAATTCTACGAATAACTCTCGATCCACTCAATCAAAAAATTCAAGACTCCATTCTTCGCAAGCTCCTTCTAGACGGGAGCTCGTGAATCAACTCGATACAGCTCAACCTGTGAGTCAGCATTATTCGGAACCCCACGGGTTCCAAACTGGGGCCTTTGATCCCAGTTTTTCTGATCCTTCCCTTTCTTTCCCTCCATCCTCACCTTATGAGGATGTATGTGTTGTACAGGAGAACGTTAGATCCAACCCCTACTCTAATGCTTATAATCCGGGTTGGAGAAACCACCCTATCTTCTCCTGGAAAAACCCGAGGCAACAGACCCAATGCCGACCCGGGAACTATGCTCCGCAATGACCAATGGGTCAAGGTCATGTGTATACTCAGTTGCCCCCAAATCAGGTCAATCAACCAGCTTGGAATGCCCGTCAACCCGTAGGGCAGGCTGATTTGAACCGGCAAATGGTAGAGATGCAAGGATCCATGCTTCAGCTCATGCAGCAAATGAAAACCTCGCTGGACAACTTGCAGACCGGGCTCATTTCTAACCCTCATCAACCCGAATCTCTACCATCCCAACCCATACCCAACCTGTGAAATATTCTAAATCCGAGCAACCAAGCCCATGGGTACGGAAATTAGAGGGACCCACATGCACATGCTCAAGTGGTTGAGCAGGGTCCCTCCGCTTCTTCTTCTTCTTCTGCACATCAGCAATTCCTGGCTAATCAAGCCCCTCCAATCTTTCCTAACCCTCCCCAAGACCCAAACTCTTATGCATCTGCAAATTCTGTCACCTTGAGGAGTGGTAAGCAGACTCAGGATCCACAACCACGCTGTTCTGATCTACCGAATCCTGAAGAACCTGAGGAGAGAGAGGAGAATTCTGGAGAAGAAATCAAGGCTCAGGAACCTGATTTCAAAGATCTGACTCATGTTCCTTTTCCTAAAGCCTTGATCAAATCAAAGAAGAAGAAGTCTGTTGATAGCAATGAGGAGCTTCTAAATATCTTTAAGAATGTTGAGATTAATATCCCGCTCCTTGATGCTATCAAGCATATACCGACGTACGCGAGATTTTTAAAGGATTTATCTACACAAAAGCGTAAGTCAAGCGAATCTGTTCCAAGGAAGGTGGTACTCTCCGAGCAGGCTAGTTCTGTTATCCTACACCACCTCCCTCAAAAAAAGAGAGATCCAGGTGCTCCGTCGATTTCTTATGTCATCAGAGATTACACGTTTGATAGAGCACTTTTGGATCTGGGTGCATCCATCAACCTAATTCCGACTTCTCTTTACGAGAAGTTTGGATTAGGTGAACTTCGACCGACTTCAATAACGCTACAGTTAGCAGACCGTTCGATCACAAATCTGCGAGGCGTTATTGAAGATGTTATAGTTAAGGTCAAGGATTTCTATTTTCCTGTAGATTTCCTTGTCCTTGACATGGATGTACTTGAAAATCTGAGGAACACGCCCATCATTCTAGGGCGTTCGATCTTGACTACTGCTAAGGCTAACATTAACTGTGAAAGTGGTAGCATGGAAATCGCCTTTGGGGATCAACGAATGAAATTGGATATTTTTAAGGCGATTAATAAATTTGAGGATTGTGGATTTATTGAGGAACTTGAGGAGGATAATGTAAACATTGAAACTTGTTTGATGGTTTCTTCAATTGAAAGTTCCTCCTTTGATGACGAATTGGACTCGCAACCCTCTATGCCAGACCTGCCATCTTCTGAAGAGGTTATTTATTTTGTTCACTCACAACCTCTTCCTCTTGTTGAGTCTTCAACATCTTCCTTACCGTCAATCATCAACCCGCCCAGCTTGAACTGAAACCATTGCCTGAGAATTTGAAATATCAATTTTTAAGACCTCAGAAGACGTTCCCTGTGATTATCAGTGCTAAATTAACAAAGGAGAAAAAGATTAAATTGATCAAGGTCCTGAAGGAACATAAGGAGGCAATTGGTTGGACCATTCATGACCTTAGGGGGATCAAGCCATCTTACTACAATCATAGAATATTCTTGGAAGATAGATCCCGCCCTTCTCACCAGATATAGAGGAGATTAAATCCAAATATGCGAGAAGTGGTCAAAAAGGAAATCATTAAGTGGCTCGATGCAGGAATTATTTATCCAATCTCTAATAGTCCTTGGGTAAGTCCCATGCAGATTGTTCCTAAGAAAGCCAAGATTACCGTTGTGACTAACGAGAGAAGAGAATATGTCACAACTCATTCAGCTTCCTCTTGGAGGGTTTGTATTGACTACAGGAAGCTGAACATGGCTATGAAAAATGATCATTTTCCCCTGCCTTTCATTGATCAAATCTTGGAAAGACTAGCCGGGCAAAAGTACTTCTATTTTCTTGATGGCTACTTAGGATACAACCAAGTTCCTATCTATTTCGAGGATAAGGAAAAAACTACTTTCACCTATCCCTATAGAACCTTTGCTTTCCATAGGATGCCTTTCGGTTTATGCAATGTGATTAGCCCATAGTTGTGGGCTATTTAAGTATTTAAGTGCCTACACATTAGGTTAATTCTAACATTTATTTAGTATAAATTAGGATGTAAATAGATTAATTCATAGTTTTAATCTAATTACATAATCCATACATTGCATTCATATCTTAAGTGCATTTAGAATTAGCTTAGAATAGCATTCATCTAATTAGATAACCAATTAGGTATATTATTTTTATTAACATAGAAGTTGAGGGTCTATACATAAATAACCCTAATATTTTAATAATATTTTCTTTATTCGTCTTCTTTCGGAACGGCTGGCTGCCGCTCCAACGCCCGCGTGATGCAGTGAAAGCCATTCAAGGGGGAGCGTATACGGTGGATCTGGTCGGCAGCTGATTTCAAAATTGTTCATGCCACTACAAAAGGAGCACGGAGGCAGCCGAGCAAAGCAGGCCTCCGCCACCGACCCACCACTGTGCAGAGAGATCCTCTCTCTTCCACTCCACACTGCCGGCCTCTACCGTGGCGGCGAGTCTCCACCACCGTGGGCGTGTGGTGTGACAGGCCACACCGCCATCCGGAGCTCGCCCGCATTACCGTGAGCACCTTAGCGTGCAACTCCCTCGCCGTCATCGCCGACCACCGTCACCAACCTACTGATCAGCCACCCTCTCAGTAACTTAAGACGTCTGGGAAATTTCCCAGACGTCTGAAGTTACCCGCTCACTTCACCGCACACGCCTGAAGTCGCCTGCAGACCCCTTCCCGCACCTGCAGAACCTTCAGCGCACCCACGTCCGTCAACCTTCAGCTCAAACACGCACAACCGCCTGCAGTCCACGCCGTTCACCACTGTGTCTGCAGAACCGCGCAAGCGCCCTCCTGCAGACCACCGCCACGCCTCCGCGCGCCAGCGCCCTCCGCAGACCCTCCGCGCGCCCACGCACAGCCATCTGCAAACCACCAGCAACCGACCTCTGCAGCTTCCACCACACACGCCAGCGCCCGCCTGTAGACCACCGCAGCCACGCCTCCACACGCCAACCGCCTGCAGACCACCGCGCAGCGCCCTCAGCAGACCCTCCGCGCGCCCACGCACAGCCATCTGCAAACCGCCAGCAACCGACCTCTGCAGCTTCCACCGCACACGCCAGCGCCCGCCTGCAGACCACCGCAGCCACGCCTCCGCGCGCCAGTGCCCTCCGCAGACCCTCCGCGCGCCCACGCACAACCGCCTGCAGCACCTCCGCCGGAGCTCGTCCGGCCACCTCCGGCCGCCGCGCGACTCGCCGTCACCACCGATTCGAAGCCCTTGATCCAAGGGACCTCCGCCGAGCTTCCCGCGCCCAGCCATCGACTCCTCGTCGCGCAAGACAACGGGGAACAATTCCCCTGTTTTGCTACAGTAAAGCGTTGATTAAAATTTACATTTTCTGCCATTGCCAGATTTTATTCATATTCTATTCACTCTGCATTGCGTAAAATATCCTGTAGTTTCTCATAATTGCCATTTCAGCATTATTTCTTGCTTAAACCTTAATCTAAAGGCAATCTTGGCTTGGTTCTTGTCCAAATTGACTCCGAACAAACATTTTTAAGTGGCGCGAATTTTAATACGTTATTGCCTCCCTGTGGAAACGACCCGCTCCTCTGCGAGTGGTTATTTCTTATTAAAAATTGATTAGTCGATTTTTCCACCACATTAAACTACAAACGACTTAAAAGCAAAAGATCGACCCGATCAAATGGCGCCGTTGCCGGGGAGGCAACAGACGCAATAATTTCGCCTAATTTAATTTTGATTATTTGTCAATTGCACAGAGATTTGACCATTCATTATTTTCTTTTCTGTGCGAGAAATTTTGTGCAAGAATCAGCCACTGTGAGAGGCGACCCTTGACGTCGCCAGACGAGAAGTGGACAAGTAATTTTGAAAGGAGGAGAAGGACAAGGACGCGATGGACACCACTGTATTTAATCGCTAATTTAATTAGAATAGAATTAAGACTGAAGACTTAATTTTTCATTACAGTTAGTTTGAAACCCTTGTTCTGAGGCAAATTTTGAGGGGTTTGTTCCCTGATTTTGTTTTGGACCCGTGTTGGGTAATTTTTGGGAGCCTGTTCCCTTTTCTTTAGATTTAGGTTTATTATTTTTATTATTATTATTTCTTTTATTTGCTTGTGCATAAGTAGTTCTAAAAAAAATAGAAAAAGAAAAAAAACGAGCTGCCTGCTAGAAGCTGCCTGCCCTAGGACGAACCATTTAGGTCTGTATGAGCAGCCTCTAGATTTGCTTTTCTGCATTGCGTGCATTTTTGCATCGAAGATCGCTGGAGGCAAGGTACGCATTCTCTTACTTTGCATCCTATTTTTTATCACGCATTGCATTTGGGATTTAATGCGAAGACCACCTAATCTGTACTGAATAAATCTAACAAGTGGTCACATTTTTTTTTAGAAAAAGGACTAGTTAAAGGAAGGACATTTTAAAAAAACCAAGGATTTCATTTTCAAACTTGGCGTGCGATTCAAAGTTCAAAATCTTTTACGGTATATGCACACTTATTTCACTTGCACCACGGCACGCTTCTAGACACTCCTTAGGTTTGGAAATACTAGGACAAGAGCCCTCCTTTCGTTGGATTTTGAAGTGTTCGGAACTTGAGATCAAAGGTTTTGTAAATCCAAAGAGGGGGATACCCTGTCACGGATTTTTGGGGGTAGTTGAGGAGCACCTCGAAAGCACAGCTTCAAAGGAAGGCTTAGGCCTACTTGCATCCCTTGATCTTCCGTCTTTGGATTTACTTGACCATTTGAGATTTAGGGAAGAACACCTAAGCTCCAACTAGGTCTTTTTAGGCGAGCCGTAGGTCGACAATAGGCGCGTAAATTGATTGAACAAATTGTATTGTCACCTGCAATCTGACTTAAAATCAAAAGCCTAAATTGGGAAAGACCTAAAAGGTCCTTTTTGAATTGTGTCTTGCTTGGGGAATTCTGATTGAAGTGTGAGTTAGAATGGACCACATTGATTTTCATCCTTTCACATCTTGCCCACACCCTCACCCCCACTTTGCATCCTTCGATCCCAGACGCCAAGATGGTCCATTCCTTGATGGACATAATGACAATCATTGGGATCCGTTTTACTCCTATTATAGGAGTATTGGCCTAGTTAAGCCCCAAATTAGTGAGCAGAACTCAGGAGCAGGATTTGCTTTGCCCAATATCCCACATACCAAAGAAATACCCAACCCACCCTCCCTGAAAACTTATAATGGTTGGACAAACACTCCTGGGTACTATAAGCCTGAGCCTGACTTCTCTTATGATAAAAATGACCTCTCCTCTTTGAAGATGGAAATACAGAAAATGCAAAATGAAATGAGTGAATTGTTAGGAGAATCTTTGAGAGCAAGCCAACAAGAAAGAGATGAAATTAGCCACCCAATCTGCCCCATTGACGATGACGTACACCCCTCTACAATAGATGCATCTCCCGTGGGAAAGCTACACTTTAAGTTGAAGGGAAATTCTGGGGAGAATAGCTACTTTTCGAGGATCGATTTTGAAACCTCCCCATTAGATGACACTTCCTTGAGAGATCTACACTTTAGGTGGGAGGAAAATACACATGAAAGTAGCTATGCATTGGATGAAGAAAGGTGGCAACCCGAGGAAGATGATGATAAGGTTGAGTATCCACCTGAATTATATTGGAGTCAAAAGAAGGGAATGATGGTGCCATTGGAAGACCTCGACCCAGATGATAGTATTTTCGTGACATTTGATGAAGTGGGTCAAAGTCAAGTTGTTAATCCTACCCTCCCTTCTGATCATGATATGGAACTCAAACCCACCCTTAGGGAACCTAACCCTAAAGAAATTGACCTATCTGAGGAGTCTGATGTAACCAATGTAAATAATTTACCTCAGATAGAGCACCCTAGGGGATCTGCTGAGATATTAAATGATTCTAGACCTCGGGTACATGATGAATTGTGTGATGAGGAGGAAGACGAATTATATGAGGAACCTACATTCAAGATTTGGAGTGACACTAAGGGTGATTATGTCTTATTTGAAGAGTTAGCCCCTGAGGATGTCACAAATTTGACCAAATTAGGTTTCCTTGGCACACCCATTGATGATATTTCTCCTCATGATAAAATGATGGAAAATTTGGAAGCAATTTCTAAGATTTATGTGGATTCACATATAGACTCCGGGGAAGATGTGAGTAAAGAACAAAAACCCGGGGATGACATTAATAGGATAATCCCTAGATCTGTTGCTTCCAACCTGCCTTCATTCACTTCGAAGTCACCCTCTGATTCTCTTATATCTGAAAGCGAAATTGTGACTCCTAATGAAGAGCAGGAAGATCCACGTGATGGTGCAAGGAATGTTAGGGATGAAATTGAGGATTTAGAAAGAGTGTTTGGGATGGACACCAAGCTGATTAAACCCAACCTAGATCTTATGGCCATCCCACAACCTCGTAACTTGGACACCCTAGACGATCCTTGCCTTAGAGAATTGCTCAGTTTTGTTCTGACCAGGGGGCTTAACAGACCAATATTTTCTGTAATGGAGTATCGGGTATGGATTGATGATTTCTTTAGTCAGTCCATTACCCTGGGGGTTTATCTCTATACCATTCCTTCCCCATTCTTTTTGGAGGATCCTTGTCATCCTACCCCTACCCCTTTGGAGGTTATTTTAACTGTTTATCCTTTAGAACCTCTTCTGGTGACCTGGGAAGATTTCATTCCCATTTTAGTTGGGCGAGCATTTGCTATCGGGATTCATCATCAGCTCGCCAACATCCTAGGTTACCTATTTTCTAGGCCAACTTTGCTTTCCTCATTTTTAGGGCCTATTTCTGCAATTCTTGAACCTGATTTGCAGGTTCTTCGGCTATTCAGCCCAGCTTTGACCCAGGTAATATCCTTCTATGCAATGAGGACATTGCAGATTTTAGGCATGGGGGGGTGTACTTGGGGATATACATAGCATAATTGCATACATTTGTACATATAAAAAAAAAAAAAAAAAAGTTTGGAGCTTAACTGGCTAAGTCCTGCATTCTTAAGCAAATCAGAACTCTAGCGTAGACTAAATTAATTCTAGGGTCAAACTTTAGAAGCTAAATAAGCTACTAGCTTTAGACCTTTAGGGTCCTTTGTGGACTTAAAAACTTAAGTAGGAGTTAAGTTGCGGACTATTTTTCAAGAGGTTGAGGAAGGGAAGCTAGGGTTTGAGTTAAAAGGTGGGGTAGTACCTGGAGTCTTATTCTACCTTTTTGGTTTACGGGTCCTTGTAACCCAAGCATCCAAATTGTTCACACTTGGTCTGGTAATTAACTTAATTTCTGAAAAGAGATTTGGTTCTCTTAGTTTTGACTTAAGAAAGGCTTGAAAACATATTTTGATTGGAAGAGTTCCCGCCGCAGGAGAGGTCGAGTATATACTCACCTTGAGGATGCGATGGTAACATATTACCTCCTCGGCGCTTGTCTCTTAGGATATCCATCCTACTGGGGGCATGTAAGCGCATTGCGCGGTTCAGGTACCATGGGCGGCCCTATCTCGAAGTGCCGATTGCCATAGGCCTGAATTCGCTTAAGAAATCCATGGGCGATACTATCTCGAAGTGTCGATTGCCAGGAGTTCTTGGGGTCGTTATGGGCGGTGCTATCTCGAAGCATCGAAAGCCAGGCACCCTTCGAGGTATGGTAATGGGGACAATGAATCCGACACAGACCGTGTTGATAGCTGATCTGAGGTTAGACTTAGAAGAATCAAACAAAAAAAAAAAAAAGTATATTTATTAAAAAAAAAAAAAAAAAAATTTCCTTTAACTCAAATAACTCGGACCAATGCAAAAGCACGGATGCTTTAATCTCAGGGATCAATAAACTTTAGGGTAGAATCAGAAATCAGGGAAACTTGTGCTTACAACTCGTCTTTAGCCGACCTAGTCTGTAACTTAGCAACTACTTAGGGACCTTGGGTTTAGAACCTGAACTTAATATGCTTCTGAAGGAAGACTAAGTGAGTTGACTAGTCTACTTAGAGTGCTAGGTTTCGCTTAATTTTGCTAGGGACTAGCAAAAACTAGGCATGGGGGTATTTGATTAGCCCATAGTTGTGGGCTATTTAAGTATTTAAGTGCCTACACATTAGGTTAATTCTAACATTTATTTAGTATAAATTAGGATGTAAATAGATTAATTCATAGTTTTAATCTAATTACATAATCCATACATTGCATTCATATCTTAAGTGCATTTAGAATTAGCTTAGAATAGCATTCATCTAATTAGATAACCAATTAGGTATATTGTTTTTATTAACATAGAAGTTGAGGGTCTATACATAAATAACCCTAATATTTTAATAATATTTTCTTTATTCGTCTTCTTTCGGAACGGCTGGCTGCCGCTCCAATGCCCGCGTGATGCAGTGAAAGCCATTCAAGGGGGAGCGTATACGGTGGATCTGGTCGGCAGCTGATTTCAAAATTGTTCATGCCACTACAAAAGGAGCACGGAGGCAGCCGAGCAAAGCAGGCCTCCGCCACCGACCCACCACTGTGCAGAGAGATCCTCTCTCTTCCACTCCACACTGCCGGCCTCTACCGTGGCGGCGAGTCTCCACCACCGTGGGCATGTGGTGTGACAGGCCACACCGCCATCCGGAGCTCGCCCGCATTACCGTGAGCACCTTAGCGTGCAACTCCCTCGCCGTCATCGCCGACCACCGTCACCAACCTACTGATCAGCCACCCTCTCAGTAACTTAAGACGTCTGGGAAATTTCCCAGACGTCTGAAGTTACCCGCTCACTTCACCGCACACGCCTGAAGTCGCCTGCAGACCCCTTCCCGCACCTGCAGAACCTTCAGCGCACCCACGTCCGTCAACCTTCAGCTCAAACACGCACAACCGCCTGCAGTCCACGCCGTTCACCACTGTGTCTGCAGAACCGCGCAAGCGCCCTCCTGCAGACCACCGCCACGCCTCCGCGCGCCAGCGCCCTCCGCAGACCCTCCGCGCGCCCACGCACAGCCATCTGCAAACCGCCAGCAACCGACCTCTGCAGCTTCCACCGCACACGCCAGCGCCCGCCTGCAGACCACCGCAGCCACGCCTCCACACGCCAACCGCCTGCAGACCACCGCGCAGCGCCCTCAGCAGACCCTCCGCGCGCCCACGCACAGCCATCTGCAAACCGCCAGCAACCGACCTCTGCAGCTTCCACCGCACACGCCAGCGCCCACCTGCAGACCACCGCAGCCACGCCTCCGCGCGCCAGCGCCCTCCGCAGACCCTCCGCGTGCCCACGCACAACCGCCTGCAGCACCTCCGCCGGAGCTCGTCCGGCCACCTCTGGCCGCCGCGCGACTCGCCGTCACCACCGATTCGAAGCCCTTGATCCAAGGGACCTCCGCCGAGCTTCCCGCGCCCAGCCATCGGCTCCTCGTCGCACAAGACAACGGGGAACAATTCCCCTGTTTTGCTACAGTAAAGCGTTGATTAAAATTTACATTTTCTGCCATTGCCAGATTTTATTCATATTCTATTCACTCTGCATTGCGTAAAATATCCTGTAGTTTCTCATAATTGCCATTTCAGCATTATTTCTTGCTTAAACCTTAATCTAAAGGCAATCTTGGCTTGGTTGTTGTCCAAATTGACTCCGAACAAACATTTTTAAGTGGCGCGAATTTTAATACATTATTGCCTCCCTGTGGAAACGACCCGCTCCTCTGCGAGTGGTTATTTCTTATTAAAAATTGATTAGTCGATTTTTCCACCACATTAAACTACAAACGACTTAAAAGCGAAAGATCGACCCGATCACAATGCACCTGTGACTTTTCAAAGGTGTATATTAGCCATATTCTCTGACATGGTGGGAGAGTTTATGGAAGTCTTCATGGATGATTTCTCTATTTTTGGAGAATTATTTGACTCTTGTTTGTCTAATCTGGAAATGATTCTTAAGCAATGTATCAAAACATGATTGATCCTTAACTAGGAAAAGAGTCATCTCACGACACAAGAAGGCATCGTCTTGGGTCATGTAATCTCTGAACAGGGAATTGAAGTGGATAAAGCTAAGGTTGATGCTATCGCAAAACTTCCTCCTCCCACATCTATTAAACAAATATGATCATTTCTTAGTCATGTGGGATTCTACAGAAGATTCATCAAGGATTTCTCGAAGGTTGCTCGTCCCCTGAGCAATCTTCTCGCCAAAGAAACACCGTTTGTTTCGACGAATCATGCCGTAAGACATTCAATTTCCTGAAAACGGTAGTCACCTGTGCTCCAGTATTGCAACCACCGATTTGGACAGCCCATTTTTCGATCATGACTAACACTTCTGATTATGCGGTCGAGGCTGTCTTGGGTCAGAAAATAGATAGGAAGGCCTCTGTCATCTACTACGCTAGTAAAACTCCGGATGAAGCCCAGAGGAATTACACTGTTACTGAAAAGGAATTACTAGCCATAGTGTTTATTTTGGAAAAATTCAGGGCTTATCTCTTAGGGTCACATGTTATCATCTATACCGACCACTCGGCCTTAAGACATCTCTTTGCCAAAAAGGATGCCAAACCCCAGCTTATTCATTGGATTCTTCTGCTTCAAGAATTTGATCTTGAAATCAAGGATAAAACTAGGGTACAAAATTTGGTGGCGGATCATTCGTCGAGACTCCTAAGTGATTCTTCTCATCCGGACATCCCGATTGCTGACACTTTTTCGGATGAAGCTATCCTTGCAGTTTCAGGTGTCCAAACCCTGTGGTTTGCTGACATTGTTAACTATTTGCCCGTTGGTCAAATCCCCCAGGATTGGACCAAGCAACAACGGGATAGACTTAAATCTGAGGCCAAATACTACTTCTGGGAGGACCCTGAATTATATCGCATCGGCTCTGATCAGATTATTCGCCAATGTGTTTCGAAGAATGAATTCAACAGTATACTCGAGTTCTGCCATGCATCAATGTGTGGTGGACATTTCTCTGGGAAAAAGACTGCTGCAAAAATTTTGCAATCTGGCTTCTATTGGCCATCTTTATTTAAGGATGCCCAGGATTTCTCAAGGTCAAGTTCTCGATGTCAGGCACTCGGGAGCATAACTAAGAGAGATATGATGCCCCTAAACCCAATTCTTCCTGTCGAAATCTTCGATGTTTGGGGCATCGATTTCATGGGACCCTTTCTCACTTCATTTGGACATCAGTACATTCTTGTTGCCGTTGATTATGTGTCCAAATGGATTGAGGCGATTCCCACCCAAACCAATGACCACAAGGTGGTCATCTATTTTGTCAAGAAAAATATCTTCAGCAGGTTCAGGATTCCGAGAGCCATCATCAGTGACGGTGGCACTCATTTTACTAATGGCCAATTCCAGAATTTATTGGCCAAATACGGGGTTAGTCACCAAATCTCCACACCTTACCATCCCCAAACGAATGGACAGGCCGAGATCTCCAATCGGGAGATCAAGAATATTCTGCAGAAAACGGTTAGGCCTGATCGCAAGGACTGGACTCAAAAGCTTGAAGACGCTCTTTGGGCCTACCGTACGGCGTATAAAATGCCCATCAGTATGTCTCTATTTCGTTTGGTGTATGGAAAGGTGTGTCATCTACCCGTAGAGATTGAACATAGGGCATTTTAGGCGATCAAGCAATGCAATTTAGATCTGAATTTAGCTGGGAAGACCAGGAAACTCCAACTATCTGAGTTGAAAGAGCTTAGAAATGATGCATATGAGAATGCCAAGATCTACAAGGCTCGGACCAAAGCTCTACATGATCAATTGATTTCCCGCAAGAGTTTTGAGCCAAACCAGAAGGTCTGGTTATTCGATTCTCGACTTAAACTCTTTCCTAGCAAATTTAGATCTAAATGGAACGACCCGTTGATTATTGACCAGATTTTTCCAAATGGAGCCATTCAGATCTCTGACCCAAAGACGGGTAAAGTATTTAAAGTCAACGGTCAATGTCTGAAGCCTGTTATTGACCGTACTCTCCTAGAACTCATCTCAAACACGGTTGCTCTAGCCATATTGTGACTTCTTTGGCTGGACTTCACCTAACTGACGGCATTAAACTCAGCAGCTGTACATATGACACAAAGCTGACCCAAGCTTCATATTCAGGTGATATCTTTCATACTCTACCCTTTCTTTCATGTCTCTTTCTCAATGTGGACATTGCATCAGCTAGGCATGGGGGGGTGGATTCATTTTTTAATCATTTTGTCAGCTTTGTGAAATTCTTGTAAATTATATTTCTCTTCTTATTTATACATTAAAAAAAATTGAATTAGAAAGGAATATTTGGACATTAGGATTTTTCAATCTTAGGAAATATTACATTAGGATCTGAGCATAAAGACCCTTCAGGTCTTTGGACTTAATCGGCCCGTATATCCACTAAAATGTGAATTTATTTTTCGAGTCCTCGCCATCTTAATTCTATTGTAATTTGAGTAAATAAGTTTGGGTGATAATTACACGTCTTATCAACCCACCCTCTGATTTGAGAGAACTTTGAGTCTTAAGCATCTACACACTTTCTTTTCACTGACTCATTGTTCGGCAATTTTAATGAAAATTGGGTAGCTAATGAACCTTCTAGGGTGATATAGCTGGCAAGTTATCGTGGGTAACAGCCCATAGGTAGGTTGTCCAGAGCCCAATCACTAGACCATTCTCTTCTTGCTGCCTCTAGGTAAATCTTAGACTAGGGAAGCCACCTACTTTAAAAAAAAAAACAGAGATAAAAAGAAAGTCAAAAAGAAAAGAAAGAAAGAAAACAAAAGAAATAAGCCACACTTCGCCGCACGAGTATGGCTGGCAAGTTGTCGGTGGTAACAGCTCATTGACCGGTTGTCCAGAACTCAGCTCAATAAATGCACTAAAAATTCCCAAAATAATTAGGAAGAACCAAAGAAGTAGAATAAACCAGGGAGATATACTCTGGATTCACCCTTGTGTTGACCCCATAAAAATAAAAGTAGGGAGAAAGCTACCGGTTGAAAAGATACACCTTTAGGCAGAACTCTCTTTTTAAGGTCACCTAAAGGCATAGAAACCCGAAATCCGTTCTAATTGTCGATCAACGAGTCTACCACATTTACAATAAGATGCTTAGAACTTAGGGTTCTCATCAAATCTTGAGTGAGTTGAATGGCCGTAGAAAGCCACTCTTAAACCCTAAACTCAAAAATCAAAAAAATTAGAAAAGAAGAAAAAGAGAAAAAAAGAAATTTTTCTTTGAATAAGGCGAGGACTTGAGGCAGTCTGCATTTTGGCAGATACCTAGGCAATGTTGTGTCATTGAAAGTTCAGATCCTAAGTAAACATTTTCTTAATGATTGAAAATAACTTATGCCCAAATAATCCAACCTAATTCTTTTATAAATAGCATATAGTTTTTGCTAAGGACTAGCAAAAGATAGGCATGGGGGTGTGATGTAAACATATTTATATTACATAAAATATCTATTTATGCATGTTCTTAAGCATAGAATTGCATTACATACTATAAATATTGTATAGCATGCACCATTTTGCATTTAGATTAATTTGAATAAAATGGAGGTTAATTGTCTCCTTTTATGATCAGGGACAGAGCAACCTTTTATTGGGGCCTCGGATCGAAGATCCAACCGTACAGATCTAATCAAGGCGACGGTTGGAGTTCAATGACTCCAAGATCACCCTAATCAAACATCTGTAGCATCAGATAGAGATCGAGGAACCCTAGAAGATCAAGGGCCAAGATGGTGTGAATCTACACTTTAGATGACAAATCCAACTGCATGGATGGATTCAGATTGACGATTGCAGCCTAACGATGCAAAAATCGACTTAATCCGACACCCGTGGCACCATTTACATCATCCAGAAGATGGACAGCCAATCTCAGTCACCCAAACCGGCCCAGCCAATCTTGGAGACCATCGCAACCTCCCACCGCGCATTGGATCTTGGCCGTTGGATCGCCATCCAACAGCCATGGACAACCGCACCTCAAAACATTCGCACGCCAACTTCACCATTGTAGCGCAATGGTTGAAGGACTTATTACGGACAAGAGGCGCAGGTTCAAAACCCTGCGAGCCTCAATTGAATGCAGATGCATGGGATAGCACAAATTGAGCCATTGGATCTTGGATGAGCAGCTGTGAGGGCGAAGACGTGGCACGCTCAGAGGCTACATTGCGCGGACGCGGGATTGCACGCGAAGGCACGCTCAGTTGAGGCACTGCGGTTATCAATCCTCAGCCGTTCGATCTCACGATCGAACGGCCAAGGTTTGATGAACGTGGGCGGTGCGGGAGGTGAGCAAGCGGCAGGCGCGGCGCACGTCGCCCATGACCTGGGCTTTAGTGACGCTTAATTCCATCACTAAAGGCCCCTTATTTAATATTTTGAAATTGTAAAGACCAAATTGCCCTCACTCCTTGCAACTATAAAAGGAGACCCCCTCCATACGAAATTTTCATCCCTTCCTTCTCTTCTCTCTCTCTCCAAAGCTCAAGAGAAGCTTGTCTCACACCCAGGATGCTCCTCGAGAAATAAAATCAAATTTTCGCCCTCATTTTGGAAGCGGATCCTGCGATGACAACGACGTGCTACCCCATTCTTGTTTCTCCTACCTCGACCTCCTTCCCGCTTCGTCCTTCGTCATCCAAGCATCATCTCGTCCAACTCGTCCTCCAAGCGATCATCGAGGAGGATAACTTCTCTCTCCCATTCCTCTTTCAGCTTTCTAGAGTATAATTTCCTACTTTCTAGTGTAATAGATTTCCTGCTTTCTAGTGTAATTTTTCTCTGGTTTTATTGTATAAACATTTTGAAATATTAAGTGCATGTTTTCTCTCTCTCTCTCATTGATTCTGATTGTTAATATTGCTTCATTGTAATTACGTCGCTTCGCTTTTCAACAAAAATCATAAAAAAATATAATTGCGAATATAGATTGACGTAGCCTCCCTGAGTTCGACCCAGGATTTCTATTCCGGTATAAATTTTATTTGTTGAACATAAGTTCTTCGCTTTCAAACTACAACGACAGGTTTTTCAAAACCAAATATGATAGTGTAGTTACCCGTAGCTTCAACAGTGTGCCCAGATGGCACTTGGCTCAGATCTTTTACCATGGACTGGATGACACACATCGATATCTAGCCGATGCATCTAGTGGCGGGAATTTCCTTGTAAAAGATGAGAACAGCACATTTGAGTTGTTCGAGTCTTTGGCGAAGAATTCTATGAATGCTACTTCAATGAACCAATTCTAGCGACCTGGACAACAACAGGTTATTGTCCATGAGGCTCATGCCGAATCAGCTCAAGCCGATATGGACATCATCACCAAGCAGCTGGATAAGGTGGGTCTGCTAGATAAGAGCTCAATGAATTGATTTGAGCTAGACTTGATTTAGTCAGAAATTCTACTACATCTAGATCCTCCTATGCACCCCGAGCTCCTCCTGCTCAAGTTAATTTACTCACTAGATCCTCCTCTGTATTCACGGGATCCCGAATATCAGGATCCCACGAATAATCTCGATCCGGTGACACAAAATCAGGGTTATGCATCGCATGATGATTTTGATGCATATTCCCTTGATGAATATACGTCCCAAACGTCATCGGCCTACAAAGATGTCAATGCTATTCAGGGATATGGGCATAATAACCCATACTTGAAGACGTATAACCATGGTTGACGCCAGCATCCAAATTTCTTCTGGCCTAGTAATTTGCAGAGACCACATCAGGATCCAAACTACTAAACCAGGTAATACGGGAATGCGCAGAACACATATCCAAAGCAGCAGCCATTCCCTTCTCATTAGCAACAATCGCGTTCTATATATCAGTTGCTGCATCAAGCTACCAGTCACCATCCAAAGCGAGCTGACCCTTTGGAGGCATTAAAAGAGGAGTTGCAAGAATCAATGCGGAAATCAACGTAGGATAGCTTGCAGATCATGAAGGAATGGCTGACCAGATACAAAGCATCCAAAACACAGAACCAGTTGTTGCAGGAGCATAGGACTCAGGGAGCCTTGCCCTCCCAACCTGTCTCAAACCCACAATTTGTGCAAAACCAAGGCATCCCGCCTAGGTTTCAAGCACCACAGGAATAGGCGCATGCTATATTATAGGCGCCTCCTACACCACCCAGTTATGCTCAAGGCCAACCGCCTCTATTGCAAAACCCCGCCTACTCTGCCCCTTCCACTCCACCACCTCACAGATAGCATGCCGATGCGAAAGCTATTTCATTGAGAAGCAGAAAGAAGACATACAACCCACCAATTAAGCAGGCGGATCCTGATTTTTCATGCCCTTCACTGCAGGATGGTTCGACTCCTTCTTCACCTCAGGAGCCATCTATGATAGATAAGGGCAAGAGGCCCATTGACCCTGAGTTCCCATCTCTTTTCCCGAGGCTTTGACACGAAATGTAGCACGTAAAAAGGATACATGGAATTTTGAGGACCTGAAATCGATGTTCAAGTAAGTACATATTTAGGTCCCTCTCCTCGAGGCCATCGATCACATTCCCGCTATCACTAGGTTCTTTAAGGACTATTGTACCTTGAAGCAACAGCAAAAGAATGGACGACAACTAGTACTATCGAAGGAGGCTAGCACCGTGATTCTAATCGACTTACCTCCTAAGAAGAAAGACCTTGGTACTCCACTCATTTCCTGCTTTTTGCAGGATTCTCCATTTGATCGGGCCCTTCTTGATCTGGGTTCGTCCATCAACCTGACTCCCACTACTATATATGATTGATTTCGATTTGGGGAGTTAAAACTCACCTCAGTTACTATTCAGTTAGCCGATCGATCAGTAAAAACACCTAGGGGGGTGGTTGAGAATGTGATCATTCAGGTCCGTGGATTCTTCTTTCCCTCAGACTTTTTCGTTCTCGATATGGAGGTTCCTCCTAATCTCCATGATGCACCAATTATTTTAGGTCGCCCATTTTTTGTGACAGCCCGAGCGAACATTGACTGTGCATCCAGGTGTTTGGAGATTGCCTTAGGAGAGGAACGACTTAGACTTGATATATTCAGGGCATCATGGAACTTTGATTGTGATCACATCGAGAAGGATGGTGAAGACGAAGAATCGACTTTTTCTGGTAACATTGGTTTCCTCTGTAAAGATCCAATGTCTCATTCGTCTTCATTATCAGGGTATCTTGACCTCAATCCACATGGGATTGAGACCACCAAAATGCACATTTCTTCCCGCGGATCTGATTGTCTGGGGTGTTCATCTGACCGCAACACCCCTGACTCTGACTATCCTGATCCACATATTACTGAATCACCCTTGCTAATGCAGGAAGGCGTGACCCCAACAAATGGGTTTCCCACTAATGTAGTCTTGATTGACTATGTTGCAAGTGTCAAATCAACAGGCATTCCCTCATATCAGGATCATCAGATTTCCACCATTGATTCTCCTACTCCCACTCCCACCTCTGATTCTGACCCACCTGTTGAACGCACGAATTGCTATGCTAACGTGTTCGATTTTGAAAAACCTGTTGTTGTAGTTTGAAAGCGAAGAACTCGTGTTCAACAAATAAATTTATACCGAAATTGAAATTTCGAGTCGAACATAGGGAGGCGGATGTTTGATTTAAAAACTACGTATTTGTTTTTATTTGTCACGAAGTAATTCTATTTAAAACTATCTAACTATTTACAATAAATAGAAGAGAGAGAGTAAGAGAGAGAAAGAATATTACAAACAGAAAGCAAAACGAGATGTAGGATAAACAAGGAATTCATTATCAAAAGGGATTGTTCATTATACTAAATATTACAACTAGAAAGTGGGAAAATGATTACACTAGAAAGCGGTAAATCTACTCTAGAAAGCAATAAAAGAATGGAGAGCGAAATATCCTCCTCGACGGTCGCTTGGAGGACGAGCTGAACTACTCTAAAAAGCAGTAAATCTATTCTAGAAAGCAGTAAAAAGAATGGGGAGAGAGATATCCTCCTCGACGGTCGCTTGGAGGACGAGCCAGACGGGAGGACGCCTGCACGAAGGAGGACAAAGCAGGACGAAGCGGAAGAATGGGAATGGGGCAGCACATCGTCGTCGTCGTGGGATCCACTTCCGAAGGGGGACGAAAATCAGACTTTATCTCGCGAGAAGCATCCCAAGTGTGGGACAAGATTCTCTTGAGCTTTGGAGAGGTAGAGAAGAGAAGGAAGGGATGAGAATTTCATGTGGAGGGGGTCTCCTCTTATAGTTGCAAGGAGTGGGGGCAAATTGGACATTACATCTTTAAAACATTTAATAAGGGGTCTTTAGTGACGGATAAAACCGTCGCTAAAACCCCAATATGGGCGTAGTGGGCGCTGGCCGCGTGCGCCCACTCGTCTGCTCACACCTAACGCTCGCCACACGTTCAACTATCCACAGCCGTCCAATCATGAGATCGAACAGCCCAGATCGCGCCTTCGCCCGCCCTTAACGCGCACCCGCCCGAGTGCGATGCCGCGTGAGGCGCGAGCGTGCAATAGCGCTTCGACGCTATTGAAAGCGGACGGCTGCCCGATCAAGATCCGACGCTCACCCGTGCCCTTCTCCTGCTCGCTGCAGCTCGAACCCGCGTCTTGTGAACGCGCAGCGCCTCGCGACCGCTGCGCTACGCGAAGGATTGTGTCGCGCGGACGATTTGAAGCGCATGCGTTCACAGCCGTTGGATCGAGATCCAACAGTGGAGAGGGCGGATGCAGGGGCTTCAACGGTTGCGTGTGGGCAATTGGGTGACCGAGATGGTGCCACATGGCACCATCTTGGCCGTCCATCTTCTGGATGTTGTAGATGGTGCCACGGGTGTCGGATTAACTCGATTTTTGCTTCGTAAGGCTGCGATCGTCGATCCGAATCCATCTGTGCGGTCGGATTTGTCATTTAAAGTGTGGACTTACACCATCTTGGCCCTTGATCTTCTAGGGTTCCCCGATCACTATCAGATGCTACAAATGCCTGATTAGGGCGATCTTGGAGTCGTTGAACTCCAATCGTCGCCCTGATCACATCCGTACGGTTGGATCTTCGATCCGAGGCCCCGATAAAAAGTTTGCCCTGTCCAAGCACATAAAAGGAGACAATTAACCTCCATTTTATTCAAACTACTCTAAATGCAAGATGATGCATGTTATGCAATATTTATATTATGCAATGCAATCCTATGCTTAAGAACATACATAAATAGACATCTTAAGTAATGTAAATGTGTTTACATCATACTCCCATGCCTATCTTTTGCTAGTACTTAACAAAAACTATATGCTATTTATAAAAGAATTAGGTTAGATTATTTTGGCATAAGTTATTTTCAATCATTAAGAAATTGTCTACTTAAGATCTGAACTTCTAAAGACATAACAGTGCCCGAGTATCTGCCAAAATGCAGACCGCCTCAAGCCCTCGCCTTATTCAAGAAAATTTTCTTCTTCTCTTTTTCCTCTTTTCTAATTTTTTTGGATTTTCAAGTTTTAGGGTTTAAGAGTGGCTTTCTACGGCCATTCAACTCACCCAAGATTTGATGAGAACCCTAAGTTCTAAGCAACTTATTGTGAATGTGATAGACTCGTTGATCGGCAGTTAAAACAGACTTCAGATTTCTACTCCTCTAGGTGACCTAACAAAGAGAATTCTACCTAAAGGTGTATCTTTACAACCGATAGCTTTCTCCCTACTTTTATTTTTTTACGGGGTCAACACAAGGGTGAATCCAGTGTATATCTCCCCGGTTTATTCTACTTCTCTGCTTCTTCCTAAGTGTTTTGGGAATTTTTAGTACATTTATTGAGCTGGGTTCTGGACAACCGGTCGATGAGCTGTTACCACCGACAACTTACCAGCCATACTCGTGTGGCGAAGTGTGGTTTATTTCTTTTTTTTTCTTCTTTTCTTTTTGAGTTTTTTTTTTTAAGTAGGTGGCTTCCCTGGTCTAAGATTTACCTAAAGGCAACAAAAAGAGAAAGGTCCAGTGACTGGGCTGTAGACAACCTACCTATGGGTTGTTACCCACGATAACTTGCCAGCCATATCACCCTAGAAGGTTCATTAGTTACCCAATTTCCGTTAAAATCACCAAGCAACGAGTTAGTGCAAAGAAAGTGTGTAGATGCTTAAGACTCAAAATTTTCTCAAATCAGAAGGTGGGTTGATAAGTCTGTACTTATCACCAAACTTATTTACTCCAATTAAAATAGAATTTAGGTTGGCGAGGACTCGAAAAATAAATCCACATTTTAGTGGATACACGGGCTGATTAAGTCCAAAGACCTGAAGGGTCATTGTGTTCAAATCATAATGTAGTATTTCCTAAGATTGAAAATTTTCTTAAACCCAAGTTCTCTTTCCTAATTCAATTTTTTTTTAATAAAAGAAAATAAAACAAAACTACGGAACTGATGAATGAATTCAGAGATGAATATACACCCCCCCATGCTTATCTAATGCAATGTCCTCATTGTATTAAAAAGGCAAAACAGAGTGGAAAAGCGTAGAAAGCACCTAAATTGCATGAATGTCAGATCCGCTCCGAGATAGAAACTAAAAAAAACTATATAAGTGCTAAATTTAGTGCCTTCAGTTAGGCACACTATACAAAGAAGAGAAATGAAGAATTCACAGGTGTAGGTCAGAATCAGAATAAACAGAAGAATCCTCTGACCTGTCAGCAGATGTCCACAGATGTGGACCAGATTGTGGTGCAGACCCATACCCCATAATCAAGAATATCTTAGGTTCTGGATAAAAATTACCCAAAACCTAAAATCAGAATGCACATGGGGTCGGGCCTGCGATTTATGAGGATGCAACCCAAGACCAAAAAGTCAGGTTATAGAGAAATTAAGCTCAAAAGGATAATCATTGAATGTGTGCTTGGGTTGAACATCCTCAGAACAGACATCGTAAGGGTTCTAATTTGATGGTTTCAGCTTAATATGCACCCTTCGACTCAATCTTCTATTTCCTCCAAAGTTAACTTCCCAAATCAAAACTTCCCAGCTCCTATCCTCCTCATTCAGCAAGTCAAATTCCAAGACCTCTTGTATATTAATCACCCCATCTGAAATCTCCAAGTCTAAATGATGTGGCAGAATCAAAATTGACTTGGATCTAATTATCTCAAAAATAGAATCATCAATAAGCTCAATGGGGTGTAACTGACAATTAGGGCATTGAATTGAATCCTCCAGAAAATGCGATTCTGGATCCGTAATGTGTGCCCTAAGATCAGTTTCCTCAATTATTGGGCTATCAAATGATTTATTAGATTCCTCAGGCCCAATCGTCTCACAAAAATCGTGTTCTGAAAACTCGTGTGAGACTTTGCAACTTGAATCTTTACCATCAAAGAAATCAGGATCCGTATCAATGTATGTCCCAAAATCATCTATCACTTTCTGTTCCAAGGAGACATATGTTTCCTTGTAACCTAGCTCTGGGATCTCAGGTGAAGAAATCAGATCTTCCTTAATTGGTTACTTTAATTCAATTTGGTCAGCCTCGTAACACGCGTCCCCCCCAACAGGTGCCTAAGCGGGTTCTGTCATTGGCTTTCCTGAAGAGAGTTCATCCTAGGAATCATCCCATGATTGAATCAAAGCAACCACGAATCTCATCCTCAATTTCGCTAATTTCCCAAGTAGAAACTCACCCAGGTTCTTATCCTTAACATCCTGGAGCCAATCCAACAAAGACTTGTTCAAATCATCAATCATTTCAATCAGGGGCTCCAATCTCTCAATGCAAGGTATTGGCTGAACTTCTAAAGATTGAATGATATTCCCCAAGTTAGCCAGAACCTTATCTTGAACCTGATTACCCTGAACCAAATGAGTTGGTTCAGGGTTGGGCAAGTTTGGGATTAATGCAGGAGAATTAACGAATTGAGGTTCGTTATACCCTTCCTGATAATAGGTCATTTCAGATTGTTCAAAAGGTGGCGATGACCTATAGGTAGTGTAATCAGAGGATGGGTAAGGATCAGTGTATCCTTCTTGATTGTAGATCGTATTAGGTTTTTCATGAAAGGATGACGATCCATAATCAATGTGGCTCTGAGAAGGATAGAAATCGCAATCAAAGTGTTCAGGGTTAGACCCTAAACATGAAGGTCCGGAATTGTATCCCCAATCTGAGTTATCCCAACTAATTGATGGTTGATGACAGTATGAGTCGAGATAATCGTCATGTTGAGGATAATTCAAAACAGGAGGGAAAGAGTGGGAATGCATGTAATATATGGAAATATTCATGAGAAATGGGAGGAAGAAAGGTGCCCTGCAATACAAACAATCAAAACCTGTCCTTAATTGGGTTATCCTATAGACCTACAGACTCCCAAAACCCATCTTGAGATAAAGAAATGATTTAATCTACTTCTGTCTGTTCAAACCAACCAGTTAGAAGGAGGGACTGGGGAGAAGGTTCTTCCTTCGGCTTGCGCCTCCGATTCCTAGTGTACCCCCCAACCGCGATCATTTGATTCTGCTCCCCTAGCTAGACATCAGATTGAACAGTAGAAACAGACTAATCGAAAATAATCTCGTTCTGGATTCTGAAGAGCGAGTCCAATCCTTAAGGCCAACGTCTACTCTGTTTTATTTAGGGCTAGGTTTGAATGTGCTTTGGAATGTGATGGGCCCTTTAAATGGGTTGTGCCCTTAATGATTAATTGATTTGTGTGTGCGTGCACAACCAGTGGTTTTCAAGCAATATTATTTTCGATGTGGTGAATTTTAGAGTTCAAATCTTGCTTAGTAGCTTTTAGGATTTAACTTTAGATGTTTTCAAACAAGTTTCGTTGGCACACCAGGTTTTGCAAACACAAGTGAAGATGTTTTCCTTTAAAGCTTAAAAAGAATGTGGAGTGCCTGGTAAATCCCTAAGAGTTGAATCCAAGTGGCAACTACTTGATGAGTTGATTTTATTTGAAGTGGTGCAGCCCAATCAACTCAAACAATTGGCCTGTTGCACCACTTAATTAGGCATACAAGTGATTACCTAATCTGATTTCTACTCAATTATGTGTTTGGATGTGTGTACCAGCTCCAAAGATCGGTTTACCGGTTGAGTTTGAAAATCAGATGAGGTTGTACACTTCTGTGAGATTTTTTTAATTTTTCTTTTTAATGTGGGGGTTGGGGCGGGTATGGATGTCAAATAACAAAAAATCTAACCTTAGAGTTTATAAGAACACCTAGGTTGATTGATGTTTGTGTTATTATGTGGTGAAATGAAATCTAATGGGTGGGAGGTGGGGGATAACTTACAAAACCTTTCACAGCCCTTTACTCCAATCTACCACGTTTACTCATCTTGAAAGAGTACCAGCAATCACAATAAGAAAGGGGAGAAGTGAGGTAAATGATTTGTAAGTTAGAAAATGCAAAGAGAAATCAAAGAGCGTCGCCTCCCCTGCAACGGCGCCAAAATGTTGAACTCACGAATTGCTATGCTAACGTGTTCGATTTTGAAAAACATGTCGTTGTAGTTTGAAAGCGAAGAACTCGTGTTCAACAAATAAAATTTATACCGAAATTGAAATTTCGGGTCGAACACAGGGAGGCGAACGTTTGATTTTAAAACTACGTGTTTGTTTCTATTTGTCACGAAGTAATTCAATTTAAAACTATCTAACTATTTACAGTAAATAGAAGAAAGAGAGAGTAAGAGAGAGAAAGAATATTACAAACAGAAATCAAAACGAGATGTAGGATAAACAAGGAATTCATTATCAAAAGGGATTGTTCATTATACTAAATATTACGACTAGAACACGGGAAAATGATTACACTAGAAAGCGGTAAATTTACTCTAGAAAGCAGTAAAAAAATGGAGAGAGAAATATCCTCCTCGACGGTCGCTTGGAGGACGAGCTGAACTACTCTAGAAAGCAGTAAATCTATTCTAGAAAGCAGTAAAAAGAATGGGGAGAGAGATATCGTCCTTAATGGTCGCTTGGAGGACGAGCTGAACTACTCTAGAAAGCAGTAAATCTATTCTAGAAAGCAGTAAAAAGAATGGGGAGAGAGATATCCTCCTCGACGGTGCTTGGAGGACGAGCCAGATGGGACGATGCCTGGACGAAGGAGAACGAAGCAGGACGAAGCAGAAGAACTGGAACGGGGCAGCACGTCGTCGTCGTCGCAGGATCCACTTCCGAAGGGGGACAAAAATTGGACTGTATCTCGCGAGAAGCATCCCGAGTGTGGGACAAGCTTCTCTTGAGCTTTGGAGATGTAGAGAAGAGAAGGAAGGGATGAGAATTTCATGTGGAGGGGGTCTCCTCTTATAGTTGCAAGGAATGGGGGCAAATTGGACATTACATCTTTAAAACATTAAATAAGGGGTCTTTAGTGACGGATAAAACCGTCGCTAAAGTCCCAACGTGGGCGTAGTGGGCACTAGCCGTGCACGCCCGCTCGTCTGCTCACGCCTAACGCTCGCCGCACATTCAGCTGTCCACAGCCGTCTGATCGCGAGATCAGACGGCCCAGATCGCGCCTTCATCCGCCCTCAACGCACGCCCGCCCGCGTGCGATGCCACGTAAGCCCGCGTGTCGACGCTATTGAGCATGGACGGCCACCCGATCAAGATCTGACGCTCGCCCGCGCCCTTCACCTACTCGCTGCGGCTCGAACCCGCATCTTGTGAATGCGCAGTGCCTCGCGACCACTGTGCTACGCGAAGGATTGTGTCGCGCGGACAATTTGAAGCGCATGCGTTCACAGCCGTTGGATCGAGATCCAACAGCGGAGAGAGGCGGATGCGGGGGCTTCAGCGGTTGCGTGCGGGCAATTGGGCAACCGAGATGGCACCACGTGGCGCCATTTTGGCTGTCCATCTTCTGGATGTTGTAGATGGTGCCACGAGTGTCGGATTGACTCGATTTTTGCTTCGTAAGGATGCGATCGTCGATCCGAATCCATCCGTGCGGTCGGATTTGTCATTTGAAGTGTGGATTGACACCATCTTATCCCTTGATCTTCTAGGGTTCCCTGGTCACTATCAGATGCTACAGATGCCTGATTATGGTGATCTTAGAGTTGTTGAACTCCAATCGTCGCCCTGATCACATCCGTACGGTTGGATCTTTGATCCAAGGCCCGATAAAAAGTTTGCCCTGTCCAAGCACATAAAAGGAGACAATTAACCTCCATTTTATTTAAACTACTCTAAATGCAAGATGATGCATGTTATGCAATATTTATAGCATACAATGCAATCCTATGCTTAAGAACATGCATAAATAGACATCTTAAGTAGTGTAAATGTGTTTACATCACCACCTGTGATTAAGCTGAAGCCCTTACTTGACTCACTCAAATATGTGTTTTTGGGCAAAAGTGAGACATACCCAGTCAACATTAGTGCTCACTTAACCCAAGAACAGGAATATCAATTGATTTCTATATTACAAGACCATAAGGCTGCTATTGGGTGGAGTATTGCTGATCTCCATAGAATTTTCCCCTCGTATTGTACTCATCACATTTACACGGATGAGGGGGTGAAACCTTTGTGACAACCTCAAAGACGGCTAAACCCGAATATGCTAAAGGTTGTTAAGGAGTTCATCAAATGGCTAGATGCAAGCATTGTATACCCAATTTCTAACAGCCAATGGGTGAGTCCAATCCAAATTGTGCCCAAGAAAGTAGGACTCACCGTAATAAAAAAATGATAAGGCAAATCCATCCCAACCTGCACCCCAACATCATGGCAGGTTTGCATAGATTATAGGAAACTGAATACGACTACCCAGAAGGACTATTTTCCTTTACCATTCATTGATTAAATCTTAGAGCGGTTAGTCGAGCATAGTTTCTTTTGCTTTTTGGATGGATACTCCAGGTATAATCAGGTAGCAATTAGCCTAGAAGATCAAGACGAGACCACATTCACATGTCCCTTTGGAACATTCACTTTTAAGCAAATGCCCTTCGGCCTCTACAATGCACCAGCAACATTTCAACATTGCATGATGGCCATCTTCTTTGACATGATTGGGATTATGTGGAGGTGTTTATAGATGATTTCTCCATTATCGGAGACAATTTTGCATCTTATCTTGATAACCTCACCAAGATCCTAAAACGGTGTATTGAAGTTAACCTAGTACTCTCATGGGAGAAAAGCCATTTCATGGTGAGAGATGGCATTGTACTAGAACACAGGATCTCATCTAATGGACACTAGTTTGACCGAGCTAAATCTGAAATTATATCCCGATTACCTCTACCTATCTCGGTTAAACAAATCAGATCATTCTTGGGTTATGTTGGCTTTTACCAGAGATTTATACGTTATTTCTCAAAAATCACACCCCATTGACGAATCTCCTGGTAGCCGATGTCCCATTTGATTTTAATGCCTCATGTCTCAGCACCTTCGAGACTCTGTGAAGCGCTATTTCTAATTCTCTGACTCTCCAACCACCTGACTGGTCGCTTGATTTTGAGATTTCGTCGTCGAAGTGATCGCACGTGTTTCACAAGTTTGAAATCAAGGTTACAAGTAACCCGTCGTTGTAGTTGCAAAACTCATAGTCAAATAAAATTTATACTGAAACTCCAAGGGAATCTCAGTCGAACACGAGGAGGCGAACGTTTGGTTTTGTGAAAATCCATGTTTCTCTTTGTATTTTTTTATTTCATTTTTATCTTTATAATTTTTTTGGTATTTTTAACAAGCAAGAGATTAGATCGATGAAAACTTTATCTACTTGCAAAAATTTAAGAGAGAGAGGGAGAGGGAGAGGGAGAGAGAGAGAAACAATCATCTATTCATGAACAACTATTTGTTACAACTATGAAAGTAGGAAAACTACACTACGAAAGCGTAAAAAGATAGAAAGAGGTGAGAGAAATCCCCCTCGACGGTTGCTCAGAGGATGACTCGCTCTAACGTCGCCTGGAGGAAGGTGGTGAGGAGTGGGACGGAGGAAGGAACAGGAGAATGGAGCATGGGGCAGGACGGCGTCGCAGTGAGGATCTTCTTCCCGAAGGGTGGTTAGAGGACGACCACGGGATGCTCCACGAATGGGGGTGAGGGGAGGGAAAACTATTTGGTTTTCTACTCTATAGGAGCATCCCAGGCTTGGGACAAGCTCTCTCAAGAGCCTTGGAGGTGGTGAGAGGAAGAAAGGAAGAGATGGTTTGGAATGGTGATGGGTAGGCCCTTTTATAGTGGAGGAGGAAGAACAAATTCGCATCTGGGCCATTACTGATGTCCATAAATGTCGCTGCAGTTGTCGCTGAAGATCTACTCTTCAAATCCTCTTGTTGGCGTGTGCAAATCATTAGTGACAACTGCAAGCGTCACTAAAGGCACGCGTCGCTAAAGATTCATTCCTGCCCTTCTAGCACGTGCATCACGCGTCCATGCTCCCCGCACCTTGCTCGCACGTGCGCTAGCTTGCGCTGCACTGCTGCTGCGTGCGGCTGCGCTGTTGCTATGCGCGACTGTGCTGTGCGTGGTGTGCTACTGCAGCTGTGCGCGGTGTGCTGTGCGGTGCACTACGCATGGCTGTGGTTGAACGCATGCACTGCTGCTGGCCAGCATTGGGCAACCTAGATGGTGCCATGTGCTGCCATCTGGGCCATCCATTCTTCTTTCTTTTGTAGAGGGTGCCACGGTACTCAGATCGAGATGATTCCCACGCTGCTGGACTGCGATCGTCACTCTGGATCCATTCGTACGATTAGATTTTCCATCCAAAACCCGTATGGATGTCGCATTGCCCCCTGGCCGTTGATCTTCCTCGGACTTTGTATGATGCTACGGTTCTCCGATCTAGACGATTTCAGAGGTATTAAACTCCAATTGTCGTCTCAATCAGATCTGTACAGTCCGATCATCTATCCAAGGCCCTAAAATAAGTCTTCTTCTCTCCTGACCATAAAAAGGACCTAATTAACCTAAAATATATACAACTACTCTAAATGCACAATGATGCATGTTATGCAATATTTATTCCATGAAATGCAAATCTAAGCCTAGGAACATGCATGAATAGGCATTTTAACCTAAATAGATGTGTCTATATCACGGAGCTATCTTAGGCCAATGTCGGGAGCAACAACCTTTTGTTATATATTACGCTAGCAAGATGCTGAATGAGGCTCAACGTAATTATACTGTCACGTAAAAGGAGCTGCTAGCGATAGTATTCGGGTTGGAGAAATTCTGTTCATATTTTATGGGGCCCAAAGTGATAATTTTCACATACCACTCCTCCCTTCAGTAATTTTTGGCAAAGAAGGATGCCAAACCCCATCTTATCAGATGGATCCTTCTCTTGCAGGAATTCGATGTTGAAATACGTGACAAAGCTGAAGCACAAAATGTTGTGGCGGATCAATTATCTAGACTAGACCCAGCCCACGTTCTAAATTCCCTCCCCATTTCAGACCAATTTCCTGATGAATCTCTTTTGGCAATCCATTCTGTCGAGTTTCCCTGCTGTGCGAATATCGCGAATTATCTTGTCGTAGGCAAGATCCCTACGAATTGATCCAAGGATCAGAAACTCAAATTTATATCTGAGGCCAAATTCTACTTCTAGGATGAACCTTTGCTCTTCCACATTGGAGCAGATCAGATCATCAAACGGTGCATCCTAGATTCTGAGATCTCTAGTGTGTTTTCTTTCTACCACAGTGAAGCCAATGGAGGCCATTTCTTGGGCCGAAAAACTGCTGCAAAGATTTTGCAGTTGGGATTTTTCTAGCCAACCATTTTCAGAGATACACACAATTACACCAAATGCTGCAAGCAATGCCAGTCGACCAGTTCTATGACTAGGAGATACATGATGCCTCTCCAACCCATCTTGGTCGTAGAAGTGTTCAATGTATGGGGCATTGATTTTATGGGCCCTTTCTTAAATTCGCATGGCTTCGAGTACATACTCCTTGCTGTTGATTATGTCTCGATGTGGGTCGAAGCCATCCCAGGGAGATGGGCTGATCATAAGACCATCATTTCTTTCATACAGGAATACATTTTTGTGAGATTCGGTGTACCCCGCACTTTGATTAGCGATGGGGGTAGTCACTTCATCCACGCCCACTTCAAATCATTATTAAAGAAATACAGGGTACATCATCTTATAGCCACCCTGTATCATCCGCAGACCAATGGGCAGGCTGAGGTGTATAATCATCAAATCAAGTTGATTCTCCTGGAGACGATTAGACCAGTTAGGAAGGACTGGTCCAATAGATTAATTGATGCACTTTGGGCATATCGGACCGCATACAAGGCCCCACTTGGAATGTCGCCATATCATATGGTATGTGGTAAGGCATGTCACCTTCCTGTCGAGCTGGAGCACCGTGCCTTTTGGGCGGTGCAAAAATGTAATCTTAACCTCGATGCAAGAGGTTATGAAAGGAAGCTCCAGCTTAATGAATTAGAAGAAATCTGATGGGAGGCCTATGAGAATGCAGCAATCTATAAAGACAAGACCAAGGCCTTTCATGACCGCCACATCGGGAGAAAGGACTTCACTCCCAACCAGCGAGTCTAGTTATTCAATTCACGCCTAAAATTCTTTGCGGGGAAACTCAAGTCCAAGTTGACTGGCCTGTATATCGTGATTCACCCATATTCTAATGGGGTGGTCTAAATCATGGACCCAAAATCTGGACATGTTTCCACGGTAAATGGCCAGCGCCTCAAGCCATTTATGGCCCAGGAACCTCCTCCTGCTGACTAAGTCATTCATTTTATTAAGGACGTGTGATTGAATTTTCACCCAGCTAGAAAAGTTAAACTCAACATCTATAAATACATATATACATACCTTTTATACATAGCGTATTTTCTTTTAGCATATTTTTCTGCATATTACATATCATCAAGTTGGCCTATGCTAAATGACAATCTAGGAGCAATTTCAGGTGACCTCTACCCACTTACTCCCTATCGTAATTTATTCTTTTATATTCATGCATGAGGACATGCAAGAACTTAGGCATGGGGGGGTAGATACATCAAAACTGAAAATTTTTGTGCCAACACATAAAAAAACCTCGAAACAACATGTTAATTGTACTTTAGGGTCTTTATCTAAGAACAACCAACTCCACCTCCAATGTTCGCATTGGAGTTAGAAATCATTCGCAACAACTACTTCCGATTCATTCGCTCACCTTATTGTTCTGAATTAAGGACTAAGCTGAATGTAACTTGATAAGGGAACAACATTAAAGTACAAATCAAAACAGGTTATTTGCATATAGCATATATACATATTGCATTCATGAATTAGATTTTAATAAAGAGGATGCATTAGGGATTTTTATCCTCTAGTTGATTCCTGTAATCTAGAATCCAGTATAATATTCACACTCACACGTAGATTTTGCAATAGATTCACTGTGAAGACTGATAAACATCTTTGGTCGATCGAAAAGAAACAGTGCTTCTTTTCCTGAACCCCTGGACAGTGTTTAGGGAGTCAAGCAAATCTTCTTCTAAAAATCCACCAAATAGTGTGAGATGAGAGTAGAGTATTACTGGTGCTCTAAGATTAGTGCAGGGAATCTGGAATTCTGGATAATTAGGTGATGATACTTAGAGATAGGTATAGTTTTCGCTCTCGGTTCCCACGTATAATTGATTGTGTGAATTTCTGAGAGCCATCAACTAAGGCAAATATGCGGAGATCGAGTTCTGATAAAACTAGGACTAAGGTGGATAGTACAACTGTCCTTTATGGAATCCTTAGCTAAAGGAGGGTATTGATATCAAGGTCAGGAATACACCGTCCTATCTATCTCTTTCCCGATGTTGAGAGTAGGCACCTCCACTGTTACGACCCGATTCCCGAATCCCTAAAGGACTCGAGATTTGGCTCAACTCGACTAATCCCAAGACCCAGTCGTCCAACAAGAAATAATCGAAAAGCAGGAAAATAAATCACATTCACTATATAAGGTAACTAATAGTAGAAGCGTACAAGCCGTAAAGGAAGTAAAAGTTGCTAACAATACATATCACCACCACAATTGGAAAGTAGAACAAAAGTACATAATAGGAACAGTAAACAAAGTCTGAACTCACTAACAAAAAGAAGTACTACAACAGCAAGAGACTACTACTGGGCTCGACTAGGCCCAACACCCTCTGCAACCAGTGACTCGGGCTGCTCAACTACTGGACCTGTAAAGGGTTATGAGTAAAATGGAGTCAGCGAATGCTGAGTAGAATGGTAACCAAACTAACTAAAGTAAAAATCTAATAGGTAAATTTATCTTTTCCAATTATTTTATTTTACAAGTAATTCCTTTTTACCCATTGGTTTACTTTCAAATTTCTTTCTTGATCTCACATGTTCCTCGTGGGAACGATCTTGATTGCAGTCTTTTCCAAAGAGTAGAAGGCACACGTGGTGCTCTCCTGGCTGGGAGAGTCCCCATGGTCTTCCTACACCCAGTCAACCACCCCAAGGTCACAGACAGACGTAGCGGTGACTACAGCACGAGCGATAAGCGCATGGGTAGCTACCCTGTACTGTCACGCGGTCAATCGTGTCCGCTAGCGGGTACGTCCAAAGTACAGAACAGAACAGTATAGGGCCTAGCCCTCTCAGCAACAGGGGTCTAGCCCCTCAGAACCAAACAGGGGTCTCGCCCCTCCACAGCCCGCGCACCCTCATCTGACTAACCCGGTTTGCCCGGTGGGCCTAACAAGTCGATGTAGGGTGGCTAGCTGAACCCTAGGCTCCGTGGGGTGGTTAGCTCCCTCCCTATACTAGTAGCTCTCCCTAGTACAGTGTACGCGTGAGCCAACAAAAGTCAGTGTAGAGTGGCTAATCCTAACCTCGGGTCCCAACCCAAGGGCGGCTAGCTCCACTCTACACTAAACAGGGGCAGTCGCTCTCCTTGGTACCACGTACTCAAGGGCCAGCACACCTCCCACTCACATTTCCAGATCTTTCCATTCATCCACAGGAGCTCTACTCCTAATTCCCCGTAGGGTTCATGCTCATATTCACCATATTATTCCATACTAGGTTTCATCATTCACAATTCCATTCTCGTATTGTACACATGCAACTCATATTTCCACAAATTAACAGATGCAACAAGTGATATCACAGGTGACTGTTTAACTAGCACAAGCATTTCATATTCCAACAGGCAGCTCGTATTATTAACAAGCAATTGTTTACAATTCTACTCATTCATTTATGACTGCAATCTCAAACACGCATACAAACAGTGCAACTGTTTCTTGTCCTAGGATTCATGCCACATCCTAGGTTTCTAGTTATCTAATTATCATGACTTCATTCATGTTTTATAAAAAGAACAGGGGGAAACCACTCTACCAGACAATCTGAGAGTACTGGGGGCTCGAATGGCAGACTCAAGTGCCTCTACAAGCCCTAAACACGTAACAAGTTGAAGTCCTATATCAAGGAACATACCACAACAGAACGTTCAGAACAGTATATAAGGATTTCTAACATGTAGAGGAACTCACAAGGAAACCACAGATATCGCGTTTGCGTAAAACGGACCCCAAACAGACCTTAAACGGGTCAAAAATAGAACTGCAGAGCCAAATCAAACGTCTGGAACCAAGTCCAGATGTCTTAAAAGTCACCAGAGTCTCACCTCAAGTCCCTGCATCAACCTCAGACGTCCAGGACTCCCACTTGACCGTCTGGACTCAGCTCCAGATGTCCGACCTATCCTCCAGTCGTCTGGGAGTACCTCTGGTCGTCTAGTAAGCTATCCAGACGTCTGAAATGTGTGGGAGGGTGTGCCGCGTGCCTTCCCAAAGCTACTCCTGTGCATGACAAAGCAGCAAATCCCCTTTTTAGCCAAACAAATCGACTCTGCGGTGTGGCCGACATGGCCGTAACCGTAAGAAGGATGTACCTATGCGAAACCCCACTTTCAGACATCCAGTGTCGTCACCAGACGTCCAACCCATCGTCTGGAAGGCACTCTGGACGTCTGATACTGAAAAAATCCCAATATCAGAGCGAGCTCCCGCTTCTCTCGCCACGCTCCGCCGCGGCTCCTCCCTCTCAGCTGCAGCTCCGGCCACTGCAGGAAGTCAGGGACGGTTCCCCGACACACTCCTCCTCCCGCATGCACCGCGACGGCCGTGCGCACTCCGATGAGTCTCTCCAACCTCGCTGGCTCAACCTCCTCCCTCTCTTCACGCCGCTCCTCCTCCTCGCTCCTCTCTCTCGCTCATCTCTCTCACAGCAGTGGAGAGGAAGGAAGGTGGTGGTGGTGGAGTGGAGAAGAGAGGAAGGGGGAGAGGGCTCTTATATAGGGAGTGGATTAGAGTTCGGTGAGGGAGAGAAAGAGAAGAAGAGAGAGAAGAAAAGAGGTCTACATGCTGGCACACGTAGAACCAACTTCGCACATAGATTTTTCAATTTCCAGACATCTGGGAAGGGGTCCAAACGTCTGACCAGACATCTGACTGCCAGTCCAAACGTCTTAAAAGGCTCAAACAGAACAGGTCTTTACATCCACCAAATAAGCCACCCGATATCTCTTGAACACCACTAATCCCAATAATGCCTCCTGAATAAAAAGTCACGTATGTCGTGTGCTGTATTGCGTCATGTTAACATGATAGAAAAAAGAAGAAAATAGAAAGAAAGGAAAAAATATATATAGAAAAACAAAGAAAAAGTAGAAAAAAAAAATGAGTTTATGAGTGTTTTAGTGTTTATTTCAAGTACATTAAGGAAGCATTACCTACCAAAGCTGCGATCCACCAAATATGGCCTGAACCTACCTTTTTGTATTTCTGACTGCCCGAATATTGGCTGAGGAATTCTGACTTAGTGGTAGGATTATCAGAACTCTATTAAAGCATTAATGTCATGTGAGACCACCAAATATGGATTCTACTTGTAAATTTGGTGAGATTGTGAGCTCAAAAGAAAAGAAAAGAAAAGAAAAAGAGAGGATAAACACAAAGTAACCAAAGAGAGAATAGTTTCCTCGGTTTTCTCTAGATTGATTCACTTAATAATTTGGAAATCTAGATTATGTAGTACTAATCTCTATGTAGCACCAAATGAGAGTGAGCCACCAAATACACACCTATTTGCCTCGGACATTCTTTACATAAGCTAAAAGCCGGGGTGGAAATCATAAAATATCTTAGAGACCCCGAGGGAAGAAAGTTCACCTATCCTGCTAGAATTTTACTAGTGGTCAAGTATAGGCTTTAGAAGTGAATCGGTTTTTCACTCAAATTTATTGCATATGCTACATAGTTGCACTTTCACGATTGTCTGGATTTCTATATTATAGGATGAAAATGAAAAGTAAGAGAATCTCTAGTCTTATGCTTGATAAAAATAATCAATCCTTTAGGGACCCAGTTGTAGATAACTTAGTTAAGCATTTGCTAGGGACTAGCAAGATTTAGGCATTGGAGTATGATTGCGCAGCAATCATAGGACTTAAATGACCTGAATTAAGTTAGAACTTAGCATAATTGTAGTATAATTCATGCATTAATAGCATACATTCATCTTTTCCTATTTTATTTAGATATGCATGAAATAATGTTATAATATACCGATTAGTGCATTATTGGGATTGTAGGCAATAAGAAGCTCAGGAAATGGCCTGAAGCTAGATATGAAGCAGGGAAGAAGCTAGAGCTGCAGCAGAGCTGGGGCAGAAGCCCTGGAATAAAGAGGAAGAAATAATTTAGGGAGAGGTATACTACTCTACTAAGTAGAATTTTAATGTAGAGTTAAACTATGAAGAACATAGGACCTTTCCTAGCCATAGGATAGCCCTAGAAACCCTCCTAAACCCTAGCCACCCTTAAATTAGGTCACCTTATCCTAGGATACCTCAAAACCCTCATTCCAGCCCTTATCTAGATGTCTAGGTAGGTTGCTGGATGTCCAGAGACTTCAGACACAAACCGCAGACCTAGAACCCAATTCTGCTAATTGTCAGATGTCCAATTTCTGTAGAATTCCAAAATAGAACCTATACTCCTTGACTCAACTTTGGACGTCCAAACCAGAGTTTTGGACTTTTGATTTTGAAGTATAAGTCATATGATTATAAAATCAGATGTTTGGAACCCCTCTCCAATCCCTACTTTTGAAATCAAGCGTGGATCTTGATTTCCTAAGCCCCTAAACCCAATTCTACACCCTAGGGAACCTAAATTAAGGTGCCCTAAGCCTAGTACACTACCCCAAGACCCTCCTAAGAACCTAATGAGGTTCACACTAAGCCCAATTGACTTGGATCTAAGTCAATCACACTCACCTAGTCAATTGGACTCATAGAGTTTAATTTAGCTCAGATCTCAACCAACACAAGTCTAATTGGACTCAATGAGAGTCCAATTGACTCAAGCCTGACCTAATTAGGTATTTTCTCTCCCAATTAAACATGCATTCACTCAATTAAACTTGTGATAAGTTTAATTGCACATTCACTTTAGTAGTAGGGCTTATAACCCTAATTCTAGGAGCCTACCTAAAACCCATCACCTAGACCTATAGGACTCAACTTAGACCATCTAACCACACCCACCTAGTCACACACACACACACACATAGCCACCACCTCTAGAGTTCTCTAGAGCCTTCCAAAGGTGGCACCACCTTGAAGACTAAAAATAGTCTTCAAGGAGTCCACAACTTACCTCCTTAGGAAGTGGATCTAAGAAGACCCACTCCCTACCACTCTAGCTGCCACCTAAGCCCACTTCTATAGAATTCTATAATTCTCTAAAGAGCTACTCAATTGGCCATCCAAGATTCTATATAAGACTCCCCTTGGATGGCCATGAGGGAGATCTAGCCATCTAGCTTTTAGCCTCCATTCCATGTGCACACCTCCATCCACGAGCTCCATCATCTCCACCACTTCCACCTCACGTCCAAGGCTAGAGCAACTCTCCTCCACCTCTAAAGAGGCTAGCCTACCCACCATTGGTCGTCCCTCTCTTCCCTCCTACCACCTCAAGCCACACAGGCCATTGGAGACCACCTCCAATGCCCTAATTTCTGATTAGCTAGCCTAGTTCTTTGTAGTTTAATTTTTGCATTAATTTACTACTTAGTAGTGTAGTCATCCTCTACCTGAATGATGCATGCATAATCTTTCACTAGATCCATGCAATTTATGTTTTCAAGCTTTCTTGTACAAGCATGTCTTTAGATCCAATTGTATTGATGACCATTCTTGAGGAAATAAAATCAATATTTGCATGATATCTGTTTCTATGTGAGTTGCCTATTCTATGTTCCTATCATATTGCAACTAAAATGTTTGTCCCCGAAGATATAAACGAATTAGCGATCGATATGTTTTTCACTAGCCGTCATCATATTGTCAAGGTCGTGCACACACCAACTCACATTTTCACATTCGTGATCTATTTAACACACGCACACATTTTTTGTGTAAATAAAGCAATTGGCGCATCTTTAACTCGCACCTTACAGACCGGGGTACAGTTTTAAGCAAGTAAGGAAATCAAAAATCAATCTCGCCTTTCTAAACGCCTCCCTGAGATCGATCGGGACTCACCATCTCGTTACTTTACTTTTTGTTGAGTCGTATTTCGCAACTATACTACGATGTTTTTCTATCAAATATGCGACTTACAATCACAACAACTATCAAGCTAGAATACAAAGGAAATGATGCATCTCAATCTCCTCTAGTAGAGAGGGATGATTCCTAGAATCTGATCACTTAGGCGAGTGAGAGAATCAATTTCATATTACTAAATAACGGGAAAGAGGGGCAATTGGATTGATGGGTTTTGGAGCACGATGACTAGTCAGGTTAAATCGAGATTTGGGAGTCAAAATCTGGGGTGTTCAGTTGGGCTAAGGATCTAGCTAGTTAGTGAAACTATACACTACCTGATGCGTCTTTCCTCAACATAGTTAATAAAGGTTATTAGTCTTAATTAATCATGTAAAGAATGGACTTAAGTTAACTTGAATCACTAAGTTGTCGTTAATTATAACATAGGGTTAAGCTAACCTAACATTTTAGATTTTATTTCTTTTTAACTGGTTGAGTCCAAGTCATTTACTGAAAGGCATAAACTTAATCAATTCACCATTTTTTTATTATTTAACTTGATAAATAACTAATTACTACATTAATTACAAAATATGTTTGGCACATGAACAATGGCACATAAATTTGAATGTGAAATCAAGCAACTATTCCATTAATGAAAAGAAATGTACATGAAAGATTAATTTTACAATGAATATCAAATAGAAATGACTATTACAAGTGTTTACAAAATGTAAGACATAAAAGAAATGACTACAACTAATTACAATTAATGCCTTTTATTACAACAAAGCTCAAACACTTCATTTATCAGCCTTCAGTCTTGTTTATCACATGTCTCTTTAAGAAATTAGACGACTTAAAAGTAGAGATTGGACTTCTGATTAGTCCATCAGACGTCTATTTCTCTCCTTAATCTTTTCTCTTTCTCAATTCAGTCTTTTCCTCTTTTATTCTTTCTTAATTTCTTCCTACAGCTCTTTCATAAATCCTCTCTCTCTTCACTTCAAATTCTTCTCTCTTTCTCTCTTACTGTGCATTCATTTCCCACACTTAGTCGATTTCAACCTTTATCCCACGTTTAACACTTAGCAAAAATTTATTTAATGAGTGGCTCAGGCTCTTTCGGGGATACACAGCGCCCATTAAGGGCAGGACCAGACCCTACTTGAGGCCCAAGCCTAGTTTATTAAGGTGGATTTTAACTATTTTAGATTGCACAATACCTGGCCCAACAAGGCCCACAAGCTCATGCCCACCCAGGCCCATGCACACAGGTGCGCACACATGCTTGCATGTGCACATGCATGCGCTCAAGAGATTCGGATATTCATTTCATGCACCCTATGCTGACGACTAGCAGGGCTAAGTGCGTCATTGGTTTTATGCCCACGCAGCACTCCATGTATTCCCGAGGTGGGACTTTCATAGCAGCTTTTCTCCTTCATGCAGCGTTGCCGCCGTGATCTTCAGACAATGATTCCAAGCATCTCAGTGATCCAAATCGAGCTCACAATAGCTGGATCGAAAGTTGTAAGACTCAGTTACACGATTTTACCATCAATCTGATAGTTGGATCAGATTTGATCCAAAGATTTACAAGGAGAACATGGCACTGTTGCCATGTTCAGAATGTGCTCCAAAGAGAGAATTTTAGGTCAAATGACCTACAAAGATGATTACTCTCTTATCTGAGAGTTTTGGAATGTTTCAGAACCTATTCCGCATTAAATGCAAGGGAATTGAGGGTGTAGAAGGCACTAGGGGCAGCTTGAAGCTTCGGAGCTTCAAATGTGACTCACAAATCATGGAACTGGACATGAATTATCTCCAAGGTTAGATATGAATGATTAAGAGAAATCTTGTTTGATTCAAAAGGTGTAACATGATCTATCTAGATGAAATTTGAAGTTGAAACTCATCAAGAACACTGAGAACAGTGTCAGGTTTCATTCAGAACCCAAACTGTACAGATCATAAAAACAACCTAAAATCTCAATAAAACTTAATCAAATCAGTTCCAAATATTTCACATTAATCTCAGAAACTCAACTCATTCCTTAATCCATAGATTCAACTCCTAAATGTTGGTGCAAGGGCACCACGATCGTTAATTTTGATGATAACAAAACACTTGATATTTGACATTTGCTTTTGAGTCCAAGATTTTAGGTCAATTGCAAATGGATACAAGTGTGAAGAGCTCGCATCCATGGTGGATTAGAGGAGCTCGTTGGAGGAGAAGGAGCTTCCCTTGGAGCGAGAGCTCGAAGACAAGAAGAATAGGATAGATTTCTTTTTGTCTTGTTTTATGTATTTAGTCTTTATATCTTTGTTCTTTGCTCTTTATTGTATCTAGATACTTACTAAAGAGCCCTAAAGTAACAAAACTGTAGTCCTAGGAACACTTACTCTACCCTAGGATACTTAGGATTTTTCGTAGAGAACTTAGAAAGCCAAACAAGGCATCAGACAGCCTGATCAAATGTCTGATCCTTGACTTTAAGACATCTGACTGTTTGATCAGACATCCAAAAACACATAGGTTGGAAACCACTCTCTGTCTGCCATTTTTAGACAGTTATCCCTTAGTCTAGACGTCTTAGAAGACATCTGATGACATTGCCAAACATCCAATCAATGGAAGGTTGGCTTATCACATCTGATCATTGAGAAATGACCTTTACTCTTCTTTCAGACATCCATAGAGGACCTCAGACGTATGATAAATAGACGTTAGCCCTCAATTAAGCCAAAATCATTTCTCATCAGAGATATAGCCGTTTGGGGAAATCCATTCCCACAGTTATTTAGGTTTTTAGATATCCAAACCTAGTGCCAGACATCCAAGATGTCATCTAACTGACTTTCACAAGAAGCCTATTTAGGTCTGAACCAAGTCAGTAAGGAAACCCCTCTAGGATAAGATGTCTGATTTACTTTCCAGACGTCTGATGCTTTTCCCAGACGTCTGATAACACTGTCAGAATCATTAATGACCCTGATTCCGACCTATTTTGCCTTGGGTTCATCCCCAACGGCTACCTAAGACTTCCATAGCCTTCCTAAGGGTTCCTAAGCCATCTATAAATAGAGGGGGAGCCCTCCCTTGTTAGACACACCTAAAACACTCAAGACATATCAATCTTTACCACTTCCACTCACATTGTGTCCTAGAGAAGAAGAAGATCATCCAAAAGTGTTGTTCTCTCTGAGATCCTCTAGCCCACATTAGAGAGCACCACATTCACTGTGCACGTGCTCTCTCGTCGTCCTTTACGAGAGCATTGTCGTGCCTTTGCGTGGTTCACGCATCCGTGTTGCCAAGTCAACACACTTCCACCAAAGGGAAGATCCTTTAGCTATAGTAGCTAGATTCAATTATTCACTTTGTATTGTTATTTTATTGTCTTTAGTTGGGTATTCGCTTTGCGCCCCGTCTCCATCAAGAGACTAAATACTCCTCGTGAAGAGGAGGGTTTTGAGGCATGCTATCCTCGTTCAAAGTACCGTCGGTTGTATTGAGATTGAGTCACCCTCGTTTTAAGTGACTCGTTAGTAGATTTGATCAACTCGATCGATCGGGAAATCCTAAGTCGAAAGGCTTAGGTGGTGATTTTTACCCGGATTTGGGTTTCCACCATAAAATCTGTTGTGCACTTGTGTTTGCATCCTTTTGTTAGATTGTTTATTTATTTTCCGCATTATTTTTCGTATCATACAAATCTCACCCCCTCCAGTAGGGAATTACACCCAAAGTTGACTAATTGAGCTTGAAAGTTGGCTTTCAGATCTAGAGCTCCTCAGATCAAATTAAAAGTTTAGATAGGTCTATTTCAACCTCAGGAATTTATTCAGCATCTCAAAACTAGGTTTTGAACACTCCAGCAGTACTATCTGACTTCGTTGCCTGAGCTCTAAAAGAGGTTTGTTCGATAGATTAACTCAGGGGTTCTAAGACCTAAGTGAAGATCAGAATAGAATCTATAAGGTCTGCACAAGCTTTAGGATTAGTTCCTAGGGTCCAAGCTCCATCAAACATGCCTCTCCAACTCTGCCAAAGTTGGAGAAGATGACCATCAAAAGGGAGTAATAATCATCAAAACACCATTCTAATAGAATGAAATTAATCTTCATCTCAAAATTAATCGATCTGGAGCTTCTCAGGGACTTTGGAAGGCTGAGGCTCTATTTGAGGTCATCGGTGCTTGTCGGAGCTCCAGTGAACACCAATTTGGGTTATTGGAGATAAAATCTCCACAAAACACTCAAAGGAGGTCATCACTATGATCCTAAGGTCACAAGGAACCTCAAGAACTCAATAATTAAATCAGTTGATGAATAGATTCAAAGATTTATCAATAAATCCATAAAAGAACCTCTTGAGTTTGCATGAACTCAATAAGTTATTTCCCACTCAATTGAGTGAGGGAAAACACTCAGGAAGGTGTCAAAATGGTGTGTGTGTGGTGAATTAGATGATTCAACTCCTCTGATCTCGCCATGGTTGATGTGAAATTTGGGCATTTTTTGTGTAGATGACAATAGGTGAAATTGAAGAGTAGATCAAGGCCCTAATGTGATGTAAAGGGGATGAAGGGAACCTTGTGGCTGTGATTAAGATTCTGAGACCTCCACCATGGACAACGGAGGTATCAGGTGAAGGTGATATGGATTAGGCAAATAGATGATCAAATTAAGTGAAGAGAAAGTGAATTATGATCGTGGAAGAGTTAAGAAGATGATCAACGTGTTAAAAAGACAAAAGAAATCTCTAGTCAAGCTCAAGGAGCTTGTCAAAGTCAGAGAAGACAAATTCAAATCACCATGTAAACTAAGCTAAATTAACTATCTAACTAATCTAAGCTAATCTACACTACTCCAAAATCCTAATTCTACTGTTACCTGGACGAAAGGTGGTCAGAAGACTCCGTCGAAGTCCATAACGAAGGAGGAAATAGAGGGGCAAAGAAAGAACTCCGACGAGGGTGAAGAATGACGTGAATGGGAGGTAGACAATGGCGTAGCCTCGTCCAAAGACACGGCGGAGTACAGCGGAGGTAGGGAGGATGTTGTTCTCCTCAGAGAAGACCGGAGATGGGAGAAAGAAGTTGCCGGAGTTATGGGCGAATAGCCTATTGAACAACCTCAGTGGGGGAAGAGGGTAGGGGGTTGCTAACCGAAATCTGAGGTAGGCATGGGTATTTACAAGTGGAGCTGGGGGTTAAGGGGATGTATCTGGACAATTTTAGGTATAGGTTCGTTGTAACCTCCGACGTCGTCTCCGACGTCGGTGAAGTTAAATGCCTAATCTAAATAGGATTAGAGGGCGATCCGACCCATCGGATAAGAAGATGGTGGTGAACGCAAGTTAAGCGGCAGCTACGCTGAAGTTCTGACGTAGGATAATCGGTGATCGGGAAGTCTAGAAACCAGGCGTCGTGGACCATCCACGACAAGGATGAAAATGAAGAAGACACACTGCTCACAGGGGTATATTTGTAAATAAAAAGGACCGAATTGAACATAATAAGGACTCACTTGTAATGAAAACTAAGGACCTAAATGTAAATAGTCAGTTTTAAGGCTTATTTTAATTTATTTCTTTTTCAACTTTTTATATATTATTATAAATTAGGTAAATATTGTATTTATGCCTTGAAATTATATTTTTTCCCTTTTTATCTATATTTATTTAAATGATTAATTTATATAGTTAATTACATACTTAGTTCTTAATATTAATTTAGTTTAAATATTAAATATCTAGCTAAATGATTATTAATTGAGTCCAAATTATTAATTAAATTATTATTTTGATTGATTAATATTTAATTTAGTATTTTTAACTTTTTTTGACGGTCCTTGGTGTTTTAACCCCTATAGTATAATTATCCTTGTAGTTAATGCATTCTTAGTTAATTAACTAGGGAAACTAGTTAATTAATGATAATTAGGAGCCATGATGAGTCTCTCATCACTACCCTATGTTTTGATTGCAATACAATAGTTGTTGTTCCCTACTAGGATGATTGGCTCATCCTTACTTTGTAACCTAATTTCAAGTATTTGTCGTTGTATGTCGTTGACACTCGGGATTTGTCGCTGTATGGGTTTTTGCTGAGATTTCTAGTAGGTAATCTTTTTTGCTTTGTTTCCATTGTAACTTATTGTTTAGCACATGTTTAATTTCTACTTTTCTTTATTAATTATATGTCATCCTTCCCATACTTTCTTCCATGCATTTTACAAATTAAATGGAACTCCTTTATAGCTTGACTTAGTTAGGTACAACCTGAATTAAATAAACCAACACCTCTTCTATTGCCATTCCTCGGAAATCCAACCCTCATTTAGGGGCTTGGGTTTTGGGGCATGATAATGTGGGTATTACTGTAACACCTTGTCATACTACCTAGCTTGTAGCCTATTCGGATGCCAATTGGGGAAGTGGCTGAGGATACATGCTCAACTTATGGGTATCTAATTTTCCTTAGTGATATTCCTATCAACTAGTCATCTAAAAAGCAACCAAAAGTTGCTCAATCAAGTACCGAGGCAGAGTATCGTGCCATAACAGATTATACTGCTGAACTATCCTAGCTTCAATCTTTATTACAAGAGATACATATTCCTGTTGTACAACCCCCTCTTCATCTATGTTACAATGTTGGTGCAACCTATATGACTGCCAACCCGGTCTTCCATACTAGAACAAAACATCTAGAAATTGATTTTCATTTCATGCATGAGAAGGTGGCTGCTAAAAGCTTGCAAGTTCAGTATGTTTCTAGTGATCACCAACTTGCAAATGGGTTTACAAAACCCTTATCAGCTGTTGTTTTCTCTCGATTATGTGACAAATTAAAGCCCTCTTCACGTGCTTTAATTTGAGGGGGGTGTTAGCATATATATGTATTGGGTTGTTTTGTAAAAGTTATTTTTGATAGATTTCATAAGGGTATACTTGTAAATGGTCAGAGTCTATATAAGACTCAGTTGTAACGAACTCTGGTGATATAGCAAATCCTATTCTTTGTCCAAATGCCGACAGCAGGTAACGGTCCAAACCTGAATTTGAAAAAGAATTCACAAAGATAAAATGTGATAACCCATTACGTACAGGTTAATGGATCCAAATCAATCACTTAAATATTTAAGTCCAATTATTCAAATGGCAATCCTCAAGTATTACTTAGTTGACTGAGTTTACAATAGATAGAGTACTATTTTTGAGAAATATTGCGATCCCCTCTAGTTAAATACGCAACATTGTTGTTGGTAAATGGACCAACCATTTTACTTTCGTTGGTGGAAGCAGCTTCATCTATTAGGTTGCCTTTTCTCATTAATCTTATTTACCATTGGTGGCTCTATTTTTTGAGTGATAGGGTTGACTTTGATGCCATTTATAATTAATGACTCTGATCTAACTATAAGCTTAATTAAAACAAAGTAACCTTACCAACTTATTGGATGTTGATATGATAGATCTAAATCAACTACTCAAAATGTTTAGTACTTATAACTTTCCTGAGTTTTTTTTTTCTTATGTGATCATGTAGTCAAACAATGTGATACAAGAGATGCTAATGTGTTGTGATAAGACATTTCTTAAATATTCTAATCAGGTGGTGTGTGTAAGAGGAAACTATGGCCTAAGGACAATGCTTCATCTCTAAAACAATGCCTTGACTTTGGCTTTCATGTTCACTGAAATCGGCTAGAATTACTATATAAGGTACTAGGAAACTTTCAAAACAAGCCATGCTAACCAAGAAGGTGATGTCTTATGAAGTTTCCTCAACATTGTGGTGTGCTTTCAATTGGTTCGAACGACGTAAGTTCCTTACCAATATTGTTTTGCTCGTGGAACTAGGGAAGGTTGCATACCATTGTTGTGAGCACTTTTGAAACTTGATGCCTCAAAGTCCCTTATATACATATCTCTTGTCCATTGTAAGGCTTACTTTAGTACAAACTTAATGTAAATTTTAACAAATACTTTATTAATCTTCATATTTTTTGTAGTAGGCCACGAGTCATGATCAATGTTTATTATTTTGATGTAATTGGATGATTTAGGTGAGGAATTCACCCTCCTCTATTTAGTCATTTGAAGTTAGAAGAAGGGGAAAAAGAAAACTAAACATCCAATCTCACTTAGGTCATACAAGAAGCCCTTGTAAAGAGATTATTTACTTTTATAACTAAATCTTGCACTTCAACCGAATTTGTCTTTCGATTCTTATTTGTAAAAATAGTTAGACCCTCAGCTTTTCTCATCCACCAGATATAGTATCTACCCTTGTAAACTTCCCTCACTCCCTTCTTTCTCCCTTTCTAAAGTACTGTTTAAGGAGAGTGTTCAAAGAGAAGAGACAACTCATGGAACAAAAGTTATCCTATGAAAGGTAACTTTTTAGTTTGGGCACATGGATGGAGAGAGGGTGGACGAGGAGGGGCACATGCCCTCCCTGACCCACATAAAATTTAGATAAAAGATAGGATTCTCATGTGAAAAGTATCCAACAAAAAAATGTATAGAAGAAATGCAAACTTGGATTGTAATGAAAAGATACATTTTTATATATCTTTTTATGTAAAAGACACATAACAACACAATAACCTTATCCCACCTTTTTTATTTTCCACCCATTTTTTTTATGACCTAAAAGTCCTTTTGGGCAAATTGGGGAGGATATCGGTCGTCCCCCCACACCAATCCTCCAAGCAATGCAGGGATAGGAACTCGAATTTTGATCTCTCCCGTCAAAGTTAGGAGTCTCCATCGTTTGGCCATACCTTGGTGGGCATCTTCCACCCATCTTTTCCCCCTTTGGTGCATCTTATAGTCTAATAACAGCAGTGCACCCACAATATCCATCCCTCCCTCCATATTTTTAAAAGAAAGGCCATTGTCGTAGAGGGATGTGAGACCCCAAACCCATATTCCTATGTCCGATCTAGATTACCTTTTTCATAAGAAATTCAACGCCTTTCATTTCACTCAAATCATAGCACCATATCTCGCATTGCAAAAATTTTGCAAGTTAGTCCTCCACATAAGTCATATTTTGCATGAGCACCTTTACATTTTGAAATCTACACGTGTTCCCCTATCGAAAGTCATTTTCAAGATCTTTATGAAATTTGGAAACCAACGACACCAATTTTTCATGAATCAGAGGTCGGTAGCCCACTTTCAGAATCTATTTGTTTTGCATTTCACGATGTTTTCTAGCTTAAATTAACTGTATTTTTTATCCTAAAATTTTGAAATGCAAACCAAGATCTAAAACTTAACATCCAAGGTCACCATAGCATTGCCATTGAAAAGACAAGGCCAACAAACTTCGTTGCTCCTAAATCAGAGTTATCGAAACCACAAAACAAGAGTTGTGTGGGTTTCCTTTAAAAGAAAAGAGTGCACGCACCCTGAAACCCTAACCTACTCCACTATAAAAGCATTAACACTCCCCTTCATTCCCCCCCTCAAACCCCACGTTCCACACCACCTCCCTCTTCCCTCACTTACGAACTCACTTCTTTCTCTCACCTCTCCACCACCACACACTCCACCTTCGATTGCCACACCACCAGGCCCACCCACCCCTCTAGCCACCTCCTTCAGCAAGTGACTTCGATGACCTACCAGTCCCCTTCTTCCCCACATCACCATCGCTCCCCTCCTTACAATCTCTACCACCTCCCTCCACCTTCGTCAAGCTCTTGTTGTGGGTCATGTGCATGCGAGTGGACCGGCGACCAGCGAGGGGCCTGCATTAACCGGCTAGTGTTGTTCATGTGTACGTGAGTTTTGTGTTAGGTGCATGAACATAATGAGAAGAGGTGGAGAAGACAAAGTAAGGGTGGTGGAAAAGGTAGTGGTGTTGTAAGTTGGGTCCCTACTAGTGTGGTTGAGCATGAGAAGAGAGAGAGCGAGAGATCATGAGAAGGATGGCGGTGTGTGCAACTATTACTACTATGATACGAGTGGGTGTGAGGAGAAGAGAGGAAGAAGAGGAGTCAATGGAGTTGTGGCTATGCTATGGTTCATGGGCATGAGTACGTGAGCGTGACTGTGAATGTGTGCATGTGCGTTGTGAGAAGAGAAGGAAGAAAGAGAATGAGGGGATGGTGGTGAGATAGCTGTTGCTATGTGTTTGTTGGGTGTTTCTATGAGTGTGTCTATGAGTGTAGGGGAAAAGGGAAGCGATGGCGTCGCGCCTGTGTGTGTGCGGGGAGAATGAAGGTGCAACCGTTGCTGTGGGGTTGGCTTGGTGTGCATGTGGGAGAGAAATGGAGAGTGTGAGGACGTGAGAGGCACTATAGGAGACATGGATTTAGATGATGGCTCAAATCTGTCGCCAAAAGCCATATAACCTTCACCAACGTTAGTCGCGAAAGGTTGAGTTACAATTGCCTTTCCATGATGATTGTTTGCGAACAGCAACGCTATTTCTTCTAACTCGAGCGTCGACATTGTGGAAATTTAGCGACCGCTTTAAAACATTGGTATTATTTTAGCGACGATTTTGAAGAAACCGTCACCATATCTTAGCAGCGACTATGATAAATGTCATCGTTGTAACCATAAAGTTCGCAGGTAAATTTTTTTTGGTGCCAAAATTGGATATTTAACGATGATTGTTTCACCATTGCTAAATGTTTTTGGGATCGATTGTGGAATATCGGTCACCAAAACATGGTCAATTTCTTAAGTAGCATAGTTTTTTGCAATGGTGTCTAAACAATCGCTTTTTAACATTTGGTGATGGTTTCATAAAGATCCGTCGCAAAATATGTAATAGTTTTTTTTAAAATAAAAATTGATATCAGCACCAGCCTACATAAAGGGATACAAACATATAACAACTAGAATTCACAATTCATAACAATGAAGTCGATAATGCATATAAATACATTGCAACACATTAAACATAAAACATCAATATATAAACTAAGTTTAACATTACAAAACATATAAGAAATGTTCATAAGTATACACTATGCTAGGGCATCTACACCACCATCCCCGAATTGGCCTAAATGATCGTCGTCGTCGTCTCTATGCCTTGACAAGTGGAACGTCGAATGATCTACTCCGCTCCCTTATAGGAATGCCATCAGCTCCTGGATCTATTGGTTCTACCAATCTAATATATCATCATGCCACTCCATTCAATGAGTGGCTTGCTACAATTGAGAGGTCATCTCATCAAATATCTTTTGTCTCTCCAGATCTCGTTATTCCAACATCTCTATCTTCTTGCTAAGCTGGTCGACTTTAGATGATGACGAAGACAATCCTTTCCTCCCATACTAAGAAGAGACCGTTGCACTCCTTCCCCCTCTATGGACAAAGCCTCCATGCTCCAGAGGCATCACAATCTTGAATGCCTTCATTGGTGTCACAGGAGCATGTCGAACGATCGTGGAGTTCTCGTTCATAACCTTAGGAGAGTAGATCAAGTCCATCATATGACCCTATAAATAGATGTGTAAATAATTTATAAGTGTTATCATATGAAATTAGTGTAATAAATTTAAAGTGTAATAAATCATATAACTTACATGTCTCTCCTAATATGTCGCATAAATCCATGCACGGGGACCCTCAAGTGAGTGTTAGCTATGAGGTTGCTCATAAACTCCTACTTGATCCAACTCGACGCCCTCGTGTGCATCGGATTGAAAATTTAATAAAAGAATCAGCTTGTCTTAATCCCTAATGTATGTATTGAATGTAAATGATTAATCATACCTACATATCAGACTTTCAATAAGTCTATATATGCTCACCCAAGCTGTGGGTCTGTGGTGGAGCTTAGACCCTGTTAGCTTTGTTCTTCTTGGCTTGCACCTACAACAAAGAAATTTTTAATTAGTAAATAACTATATAGGTTATTATAAAATATAAATGAACCCATACTCAATCATTGGATTTATCCAACGCTCGCATACCTCCCTCCAGATGCCAAGTGAAATCATTGGAGGCACATTCCTCAATGCCTCCTTAAATGACCTATTGTTATGGTACTAAAATATTTATATAAATTGTTGATAACTATTAAGACCTGTGACATCAAAACACTTTAAGACGTCTGGGAGTTGGTCCAGACATCTGGTCAGATGTCTGAAAATTAATTTTTGCGTGCGTACGATCGCGAGTCTGCGTGCGTGCCGCACGCAGACTGAAACCCAGCTGCCCTCTTCTCTTTCTCTCCCCTCGCCGACCTGCAGAAGCCTTTCCCCCACGCCTACAAATATCCCCTTCCCTCTCCCTCATTCACCCCCCACATCCATCCATCCCCCATCTTCCTTCAACGAGGGTGAGAGCGAGCAGCAGCTGCGGCCGAGTGCAGCGGCGGAGAGGAGAAGAGCAGCGAGAGGGAAGAGAAGAGAGCACGCATGCCGTGAGGGAGAGAGAGCTCTTCGGAGAAGCTCGAGGCCAGCCGGCCGGCGTGCGCAAGGCAGAGTGTGTGTCGGGGAGATTTCCCTGACACTGCTACAGTAGAGCAGCGAATGAGCGGCTTCGCGGCGAGGTCACACGTAGCGAGAAGAAGACGAAGGAGGTTCTGATTCTGGGATATTTCCCAGAATCAGACGTATGGACCTACATCCAGATGACATAGGCGACGTCTGGAGGGAGCTCCAGACAACTGAGAGGTACCTATTTCCTCCTATGCTTCCTTTGCGGATACAGCCATGCAGGTCGTTCCACCGAAGTTCTGTCTCATGCCGTGTTGAGAGATTTGCATGCGCGTGCAGGATTCGCTTCGGGAAGGCGCGAGACACGCCCTCCCACGCGGTTCAGACGTCTGGACGAGTCACCAAACTGTGGAGAGCGTCTCCAGACATCCGGAGTGATAGTCGAACGTCTAGAACTAGGTCCAGATGGTTCAGTAGGACCCCTGGACATCTGAGGAGCAACGTAGAGCGAGGTATGATCTGGACCCCTTTTTAAGACGTCTAAAAGATGTTCCAGACATCTGATTTGAGTCAGAGTTGTCATTTTTGACCCATTTAGGGTCCGTTCGAAGTTCGATTTCCGCATTTAAGATTTCGTTCTTCTCAGAATAAGTTCCTCTACTTGTTTGAAATACTTTTATCCTATTCTAAGTGATTTCTTGTGGCTGATCCTTGTGTAGGACCTCATTCTGTTGCGGATTTGGGGGTTGCAGAGGCACGTGGACCTGCCAATCGAGCCCCTATTACTCCTGATTTTGCGAGTAGAGTGGCTTTCCTTAGTTAATTACAAACATAAATGCATATCTGGAATAAATGATAGATCCTAGGATATGGCATGAATCCTATGATCAGAAACACTAGATTGAATGATAGATCCTAGGGTATGGCATGAATCCTAGGACTAGAAACACTGGAACGATTTTATTGAATGCCTGAATTGCAGTCTTGGATGAGTATATAAAATAATAATAATTGCCTGTAATTGGATAACAGTTGCTTGTGAAATGTAGAGTACTGTTGTTAGTAACTGCTACATGAAATTCCTGTTGTTGAAATTAAATACGAGCTGCTTGTATATAAATTGGAAAAGAAGGATTGAGTGTTGGAAACACGTGTTAGATGTTTAAAATTCTCTACTGTTGTGGTGGTGTGTACTGTAGTAGTTCTTATCTTTACTGCTGTACTTTTGTTACTGTTAGTTGCTTGCATGGTGAATGTGGTTTATTTTACTGCTTTTTTGTTTCTTTCTAGTTGGATGACTGGGTCTTGGGATCAGTCGAGTCGGTCCGATTCTCGTGTTCTGTAGGGATTCAGGGATCAGGTCGTAACAAGATGGTATCAGAGCAAGGTCGTCCCGAGAAGTGAACCAACTAGTCGGAAAATAACCAATTCACGTGCTTGTAACTAGAGTAACCACCACAATGTATCTTTTGACATCTATTTTAGGGTTCCTTCGTTGAATGTTGATTGGTATTGACTCTTTTCTGTCCTATGTTCGCGTCTCCTTGCAGGAGATGCCTCGACGAGGAGGTAGCGAGGCAGGCTGCGGACGCGGCCGAGGACGAGGTCGGAGGGGCAAGCGCATTGAGCCGACGCCTAAGTGGACCAGCCACTGCTCCCGGGCATTCAGGCCTAGGACCTCCCCCAGCTGATATGGGAGATCGTGCGAGAAGAGATTCACCCGCCGCCACAAGCACCTCTCCCTAGGGCTGCAAAGGGGGAGTCCTCTGTGGGACCACGAGACAGACACAGCGCTGGATGCAGGAGAGAGGGTGGGCCTCCACCACCCCCACCTTCCTTCGACACTTCCGAGCACGAGGCCTCTTTACCTGGAGGCGTACCAGCTTCTCCACTTCAGCGCTACTATGAGCTTTTCAGACAATTCCAAAAGCTGAAGCCCCCCTCCTTCAAGGGGGATAAGGACCCGATCGAGGCGAAGGACTAGCTTGAGCAGATCGAGAAGGTATTTGACACCCTTCGCACCCCTGTGGAGTGCCACGTGGCCTTTGCCACGTACCAGCTAGAGAGCATGGCACACAGGTGGTGGAGTGCAATCAGAGGTCAGGAGAGGGACGAGCTGACTTGGGACAGTTAGTCACCCTCTTCTGCGAGCAGTACTTCCCCCAGACATGGCAGGACTAGAGGAGGCAGGAGTTCCACACTCTCCACCAAGGGACGATGACCGTGAGTGCGTACCGCACGTGTTTCCTAGAGCTGTCTCGTTTCGCAACGACAATCGTGGCTACCGAGGAGGAGCGCCTTTGGAGGTTCACCGAGAAGCTCCGGCCTACTATTCGGGGGTATGTCAAACCCCTGAAGCTGCCTACGCTCTCGAGGGTGGTGGAGGCAGCTATGACGTATGAAGAGACCAACCCATCCGCACGCGACACTGACAGCGGGTAGAAGAGGCCCTATCAGCCAGACTTCTCATAGGGCCGATGAGAGAGGAGGCATGTGGCGCCCGCAGGAGAGCCGTCACGCTTTGCAGGGCCATCAATGGCCTTTAGGGGCTCCCGACAGGGGCCAGCTGCCAGCACCGGACCCCCACCCAGCCGTCAGCAGGGACCCACTGAGGGCGGGAGTCGAGTCCCCCTTTGCTACCAGTGTGGCCAGCTGGGCCACATCAGGAGGGACTGCCCGTCTAGGGTTGGAGGTCAGCAGATGCTCCCCGCGTCGAGCACTGGAGGGCGAGCAGGAGGCTGCGATTTCCAGGCACGAGGAGGAGGACAGCAGTCGCAGGGAGGGTACCGGCCAGTGGCTACCCGTCCAACTCAGAGTGTGGCTACTTCGTCCGCACCTAGAGCTGAGGGGCATATCAACACCCTGACACACAAGGATGCCAGAGCTTCAAGATCAGTGGTGGCAGGTATGGTTTCAGTTTCCGGCAGACTAGTTTACACGCTTTTCGATTCCGACGGCACGCACTCGTTTATCGCTGCCAGTTTTGCTATTAGTTTGGGGCGGGACTGTATGTTGTTAGAGGATCCGTTCGTGATCAGAGGTCTGAGTGGTCAGCTGTTCATAGCTGAGGAGGTGTACACAGGTTGTGAGGTCAGTGTTGGGTGACACAGCCTTCCCGCTGACCTGATCGTGATACAGATGGAGGACTTTGGCATGATTCTAGGGATGGACTGGTTGTCCGCTTACCACGCCTTGGTGGACTGCTTTGAGAGGAAGATCGTCTTCTCCATACCAGAGTTGCCTTCTTTCGAGTTTCACGGGCAGCCAGTGGACAGAGGCTTCAGGTGCATTTCTACACTTCGGGCAGCGAGACTTTTGGGCCAGGGGTGTAAGGGCTTTCTAGCGTGTGTGGTGGCGGAGCCCAGCCCTATGGCAGACTTTCAGAGTATCCTAGTGGTCAGAGAGTACCCCGACGTGTTCCCAGATGAGTTTCCAGGACTACTGCCCGAGCATGAGATTAAGTTTGAGATCTCACTGGTACCGGGGACTAGCCTCATTTCTACAACACCGTACAGGATGGCACCACTTGAGCTACGAGAGCTCAAGTCTCAGTTGCAGGACCTTCTGGAGAAGGGCTTTGTGAGGCCTAGTGCATCTCCGTGGGGAGCCCCGGTATTGTTCGTGAAGAAGAAGGATGGTACCCTACGCCTTTGTGTGGACTACCGACAGCTGAATAGGGTTACCATCAAGAACAGGTATCCGCTACCGAGGATTGACGACTTGTTTGACCAGCTGCGAGGTGCCACGATATTCTCCAAGATAGACTTGAGGTCTGGGTACCACCAATTGAGGATCAAGGAGGCAAACGTCTCCAAGACAGCTTTCCACACCCAGTACGGACACTACGAGTTTTTTTTCATACCGTTTGGGCCGACCAACGCCCCCGCTGCCTTCATGGACTTGATGAACCAGGTGTTCAGACCATACTTGGACCAGTTCGTAGTGGTATTTATTGATGATGTGCTCATCTACTCTCAAGATCAGGCGCAGCACGGACAGCACTTGCGAATGGTTTTGGACACACTGAGACGACGTAAGCAGTACGCCAAATACAGCAAGTGTGAGTTCTGGTTGAGGGATTGACCTTCTTGGGTCATGTGATCTTCGGGGATGGCTTGGCTGTGGACCCAGCCAAGGTTGAGGCAGTGCTCAGGTGGGAGAGACCGCGTACAGTTACTGAGATCCGCAGTTTCTTGGGACTGGCAGGCTACTATAGGCAGTTTATCAGGGGCTTCTCGCAAATTGCACGTCCTATGACATAGCTGACCCGGAAGGACGTGCCCTTTTCTTGGACAGACGCTTGTGGGGCATGTTTTCAGGAGCTGAAGGAGAGGCTAGCTTTGGCTCCCGTGCTCACCATCCTAGAAAGTAGTGGCGGGTTCGTTGTGTACACGGATGCCTCTTTGCAGGGGTTAGGGGGTGTGCTCATGCAGAGGGGTCACGTTGTCGCTTATGCTTCGCGGCAACTAAATCCCCATGAGCATAGCTACCCTACCCACGACCTGGAGCTAGCAGCTGTCGTCTTCACGCTGAAGACTTGGACGCACTACTTGTACGGTGAGACATTTGAGATTTTCATAGATCATAAGAGCATCAGATACTTGTTTGATCAGAAGGAGCTCAACATGAGACAGAGACGTTGGTTGGAGCTCTTGAAGGACTATGACTACAGAATTTCCTACCACCTGGGAAAGGCCAACGTGGTGGCTGACGCCTTGAGCCGAAAAGTGCCCGCCCACTTAGCCAGTTTACAGGCGCAGAGTTGGAGTCTCTTGGAGGAGATGGGCAGTTGGCGACCCCTAGAGTTACTAGGGCACTGTGGGGCAGTGATTGTGACACGACAGACGAGGCCAGAGCTGATAGATCGCATCATCACTGGACAGATGGCTGACCCGTACTTGCAGTCATTGCGTGATAGAGTACTGTCAGGAGACCCTGGGGACTTCTCCTTTACAGACTAGATACTGCGCATGAGGGGACGTTTGTGCATTCCCAGGGACGAGGAGCTGTTGAGAGAGCTCCTGACTAAGGCACACGATTCCAGGTTCACCATATATCTCGGAAACACAAAGATGTACCATGATTTGAGATGCGACTTTTGGTGGAGGGGAATGAAGAGGGATGTAAGTGAATTTGTACAGCAGTGTTTAGTGTGCCAGCAGGTGAAGGCCAAGCATCAGAGACCTGCAGGGCCGTTGCAACCACTTCCAGTGCCAGAGTGGAAGTGGGAGAGCATCACCATGGACTTGGTGGTGGGCTTGCCCGTTACCTAGTGAGGACACGACGCAGTATGGGTGATCATGGACAGATTGACGAAGACGGCACGTTTCTTGCCAATCCGAGTCACTTTGGGACCAGCACAATTGGCAGAGAGGTATATCCGTGAGGTGGTACATCTACACAGAGTTCCGCAGGAGATCGTATCCGATCGGGATACCCATTTTACGTCCCAGTTTTGGGCTGAGTTTCAACAGGCCTTGGGGACACAGTTGAGGTTCAGTACAACATACCACCCCCAGACGGACGAACAGTCTGAGCGCACGATACAGACACTTGAGGACCTTTTGTGTGCTTGTGTACTGGACTGGAGGGGCTCTTGGGAGGAGCACTTGCCCCTGGCGAAGTTTGCTTATAATAACAGCTATCACTCGAGCATCGACATGGCACCCTACAAGGCTCTGTACGGACGGAGGTATACGGCACCCTTGAGTTGGGTTGAGGTGGGGACCAAGTGGGAGGTTGGCCCCGGGCTGATCCGGTAGAGTCAGGAGGTGATCGAGCAGATTCACAGGCGACTCCGCACTGTCAGGAGCAAACAGAAGAGCTATGCAGATCGGAAACGTAGAGAGGTGCAGTTTGAGGTTGGGGACCACATCTTCCTTCGTGTTTCGCCCATGAAGAGCCTGTAGTGGTTTAGGGTGAGAGGGAAGCTTGCGCCGAGGTTCGTAGGACCCTTTGAGGTCCTAGAGCGGGTTGGACCCGTTGCTTACAAGCTTGCCCTTCCTCCCCAGCTTTCTGGTGTGAACGACGTGTTCCACGTGTCCAACCTCAAGAAGTACGTTGTCGATCCCAGTCACGTTCTGAGCCACGAGAGCATCGAGGTGGGTGACGACCTGACCTACCCCGAGTGGCCAGTGCAGATTCTCGACAGAGCCGTCCGGAGTCTGAGACGGAAGCAAGTACCCCTGGTGAAGGTCTTGTGGAGGAGCCAGCAGTACGAGGAGGCTACCTGGGAGCCTGAGGCGGCGATGCAGGAGCGGTACCTAGAGCTCTTTGGGGGTACGTCTTTTTGGACCGGCTTCGGTCCTCTTTGAGTTTGTTATGCGTATATTGTCCTTTTTCCGCACCCTAGTTAGCACAAATTTCGAGGCCGAAACTTCCTTTGAGTTTGTTATGTTATTAAGACCCATGACGTCAAAACACTTTAAGACATCTGGGAGTTGGTCCAGACGTCTGCTCAGACGTCTGGACGCCTTCCCAGACATCTGGAAATTAATTTTTGCGTGCATACGATCGCGAGTCTGCGCGCGTGCCATACGTAGACTGAAACCCAGCTGCCCTCTTCTCTTTCTCTCCCCTCGCCGACCTGCAGAAGCCTTTCCCCCACGCCTACAAATATCCCCTTCCCTCTCCCTCGTTCTCCACCCCACATCCATCCATCCCCCGTCTTCCTTCAGTGAGGGTGAGAGCGAGCAGCAGCTGCGGTCGAGTGCAGCAGCGGAGAGGAGAAGAGCAGCGAGAGGGAAGAGAAGAGAGCACGCGTGTCGTGAGGGAGAGAGAGCTCGCTGGAGCAGCTCAAAGCCAGCCAGCATGCGCAAGGCGGAGTGTGTGTCAGGGAGGTCTCCCCGACGTTGCTACAGCAGAGCAACAGACGAGAGGCTGCGCGGCGAGATCACGCACAGCGGGAAGAAGACGAAGGAGGTTCTGATTCTGGGATTTTTCCCATAATCAGATGTCTGGACCTACATCCAGATGACGTAGGCAACGTCTGGAGGGAGCTCCAGACGACTGAGAGGTACGTATTTCCTCCTATGCTTCCTTTTGCGGATACGGCCATGCAAGCCGTTCCGCCAAAGTTCTATCTCATGCGGTGTTGAGAGATTTGCATGCGCGTGCAGGATTCAGTTCGGGAAGGCGCGGGACATGCCCTCCCACATGGTTCAGACGTCTGGACGAGTCACCAGACGGCGAAGAGCGTCTCCAGACGTTCGGAGTGATAGTCGGACATCTAGAACTAAGTCCAGACAGTTCAGCAGGACCCCTGGACGTCTGAGGAGCAGCGCAGAGCGAGATATGATCTGGACCCCTTTTTAAGACGTCTAGAAGATGTTCCAGACGTCTGATTTGAGTCAGAGTTATCATTTTTGACCCATTTAGGGTCCGTTCGAAGTCCGATTTCCGCGTTTAAGATTCTGTTCTTCTCAGAATAAGTTCCTCTACTTATTTGAAATACTTTTATCTTTTTCTGAGTGGTTTCTTGTGGTTGATCCTTGTGTAGGACCTCGTTCCGTTGCGGACTTGGGGGTTGCAGAGGCACGTGGACCTGCCGATCAAGGCCCCATTACTCCCGATTTTGCAGGTAGAGTGGCTTTCCTTAGTTAATTACAAACATAAATGTATATCTGGAATAAATGATAGATCCTAGGATATGGCATGAATCCTAGGATCAGAAACACTAGATTGAATGATAGATCCTAGGGTATGGCATGAATCCTAGGACTAGAAACACTGGAACGATTTGATTGAATGCCTGAATTACAATCTTGGATGAGTAGATAGAATAATAATAATTTCCTGTAACTGGATAACAGTTGCCTGTGAAATGTAGAGTACTGTTGTTAGTAACTGCTACATGAAATTCCTGTTGTTGAAATTAAATACGAGCTGCTTGTATATAAATTGGAAAAGAAGGATTGAGTGTTGGAAACACGTGTTATATGCGAATAAACCATAAATGATGAAACATAGTATGGCTTGGCCTGAGAAACATGAGCACGAACCCTATGGGGAATTAGGAGTAGAGCTCTTGAAAATAAATAGAATGGAATTGGAAAGGTGAATGGGGAAGTGAGCTGGCCCTTGAGTACGGAGTACCAAGGAGAGCGACTGTCCCCCTGTTTAGTGCAAAGCGGAGCTAGCCGCCCTAGGGTTGGGACCTAGGGTTAGGACTGGCCACTTTGTACCGACTCTGTGGCCCTCGTGTACACAGTACCAGGGAGAGCTACTAGTGTAGGGAGAGAGCTAGCCACCCCACGAGACCCGGGGTTCAGCTAGCTGTCCTACACCGACCTGTTAGGCTCACTGGGTAAACCAGGGTAGTCAGGCGAGGGTGCGCGGACTGTGGAGGGGTAAGACCCCTATTTGGTTCTTAGGGGCTAGACCCCTATTACTGAGAGGGCTCTGCCCTATACTGGTTCCATGCTGTGCTTTAGGCGCACCCATTAACAGAAATGACTGACCGCGTGCCAGTGAGGGGTAGCTACCCGTGCATATATCGCACGTGCCGTAGTCACTATTACGTCTATCAACGACCTTGGGGTGGTTGACTGAGTGTAGGACCACCACGGGGGACTCTCCCGGCCAGGAGAGCACCACGTGCTACTTCTACTCTTCGGAAAAGGCTGCAATCAAGATCATTCCCACGAGGAACATTCGAGATCAAGAAAAAGACCTGATAAATAAATCAAGTGATGAAAGAAAGAATAATTAGTTATATAAAGAAAGTAATTGAAAACAACAACTACCTGTCCACCTTTACTATTTTTCTTAGCTAGCTGGTTGCCACTCTACTCAGCGTTTCGCTGACGTGTCGTACTTACCACATTTTTCAGGACCAGGTGTTGAGCAGCCAGAGCCTACGACTGCGGAGGGTGCTAGGCCTAGTAGAGCCCAATAGTTGTACTTTTGTTGTACCTGTTTTCTGTAGTAGTGAGTATTTTGTTACACTTTTATACTCTTTTATTGTAAACTTCATATTTCTGTACCTATTTAAAAATTCTCTACTGTTGTGGTGGTGTGTACTGTAGTAGTTCTTTTCTTTACTACTGTACTTTTGTTACTATTAGTTGCTTGCATGGTGAATGTGGTTTATTTTACTGCTTTTTTGGTTTCTTTCACGTTGGACGACTGGGTCTTGGGATCAGTCGAGTCGGTCCAATTCTCGTGTCCTATAGGGATTTGGGGATCGAGTCGTAACAATAACAATGTAAGATTTTATATATATAAGATATTAATAATTCTTAAAATTTACAACTAAAGAATTTCTTACTGTACTCTTCACCTCCTCTCTCCAACCACGATGGATCTTGCTTGCATACTTTAGGATATAATTGAGCACCATTAGATCGAGACCCCAATCAAACAACACCTGTATTTAATAATATTATTATAGATCTTATATAAATCAATTCTAATTAAAGCATATAAACAGAACTGATAGTCAAAATTCATCTCCAACCTCGAATGAGTCTCGCCTTCAACTCCTTTAAGGCCTTCCTCCGATAGAAGTAGGAAAGTGGCATGATTAATTTCACAATCATCGCTAGCTGGTTGGTGAACCTGGGGTAGAGCTTCGCTTCCCCTGATTTATTGATCTCAACTAGGATCCTAGTACACTTTGGTAGTCTGTCCAGGTTCGCATTCTCTGTCGAATCCCTTGTTTTCTTACCTAAAAACAAAAGATATTATACTCACAATATATTAAATAAAACTTTTAAGAAATGTAAACTTAAATAAAAAAAGATGGAAAATTTTACCACCACTAGTTCCTGCCTCAGTCACAGGTTGCTAAGACATGCCTACCTCAGTCGCAAGCTACTGAGTCATGCCTGCCTCAGGCTGCTACGACGACAGATGGTCCTGGTGTACCTCCACCTCATCCTCACCATCCTTGTCCCCGTCGTCCTCCTTGACCTCAAGCTGGTGTTGAGGAAGATTTACCTCAACAAAGGTGTTAGGGTCTGGATGTAGGGAAGGAAGGACTGGTGCCTTACCCTTCCATTGAAGGTGACACTCGTGGAAAAGAGTATGTGAGGTTATAAACTATGGGAGGGGGGTTGGTTCCTAGGAAGCTGCCTATAGCTATACCCAAGGTTGGGGAAAAGTTGCAAGGTGTGGGTACTCTGTGGTAGGGTAGGGATATACTCAGAGTGGAGCTGGGTCTAGGTCCGTAGGGGAGGCTAGGAAAGTGGTGGAGGCTGGGACTACAGGAGAGGCTACGACTATGTCTCCTCCCTAACCTCACCACTAGCCGGTGCCTCACGGCCCTTCCTAACAGCCTTCTTCTTAAACTTCATCTACACATCAAATAACAAATAATTAGTTATATAGACATGAAAATTTCAATGATAACATATTACAAAATCTACAAAAATTTAGAATCAACATATTTAAAATTTCATATAATAACTTAAACATTACCTCAAAATATAGTGTGGCTCCACAAAAATTATACCACAAACGATGCAAACAACCTAATATAAAAGTGAAAAAAGGTAAATTTTATCATAAGTATACAAATCACTATGTAAGCATCGAGAGATATAACTTATAGAAGTATGTGTTATTATATTCTTTTATTTAGAAGAAATTTTCATGCAAGTATGTGTTGTTATATCTTATACAACAAAAATGAAGAAGGATGATGCAAATGACTTTGTGATGAATTATACCTTATATATCTATGTCTACCGCACCAGGGCCTACTTCTCCTTCTAGAATTTTTGATAGGCTTGAGATTCCAAATAAGGATCATTATCCTTTTGTACATTGAAGTAATCATGTGGCACGATTCTAAAGGGTATGATTCATCCATTTCTGCTATTATCGGACATGGAGAACACTTATGATACTTGGCCAACTGTCTAAAAAATTAGATAGTTCTTATTTAAACTTATAAAACTGTGTTTATTATCTTTTTGGAAACCAATTACTTTCTTAAAAACACAAAACCAATCACACTTAAACAAGACCACCCTAGGTCACATCTAAAGCTCATCTCTACAATCTCTACGATTTGTCAATAGTAGCCATCACAACCCATGGTCAGATCGCAACTAACAACAACTCCAACTTGTGTAGCATTCGCATCATCAATTGATCTTATACTGAATCTGAAGCCATTTATTATGTCTCCAGAATGATAATGTTCATAACTCAACAGGGTTTCAACTACAACATCAAAATCTTCTACCCAACGTGGGTTGTTGTTTTCTTTCAACTAATTTACGCGCTACTTAAACCAATCAAGGAAGTGCAGTTCATGGTCAAATGGATGTGAAGACTATTTGAATTCATTATAGAGTGGATCAACTTCTGGAATCTGCTTTCAAGTGTACAAGTGAGCTAACTCTCGATTCATTTTTGAGATCATTTTGTACTCTATGTGGAGGATCAACCTTCCCTTAGTATCAAAAATTCCCATTGTATCCCCCATCGAAATTTCTCTCAAGTTGATTGAATTTGTTGTCTAGATCATCAATATATATGGTGCAAAAGTTTATGCATCCTTTCACAAGATATCCTTCAACAATTAACCCTTCTGGCTTTGCCTTATTTAAGACATAATGTTTCAGCTTCTTTAAAAAGCATTCAACTAGATACATTAATCTATACAGTACAGGTCTAGTGATATATCTCTATTTAATTACTAAACTCTTACCAAACTAATGCTAGTATAAGGGTTATTTAGGTCATATTACATTAGACTAGGATAGTTTAGTCATATTGCATCATTTTTGTAAATATTACAATTTTAGGGATTTTTGTGCAATATTCCTGTTATCTATATCTGATGCCTTGATGTGTTTGTTTAAATATATGCAAGTACCAAGTCTAGATCTAACTGGAGTCCCTTTTCAAGGATAAATTAATTTGAGTTCATCTGTCCTATTTAGCTTAACCCAATTCCTAAACCCTAACCCAATCAACCTTTGACCTAGCCTAATTGAAAGCCTAATTATCACCGCCTTAGTCCTACCTAACTAACAACTTGGTATGGTTGGCCAAAGGACCTTAATTCCCTACCTACATTAGATGACCAACCTAGCCAAACCCTAACCACTTGATCCACAAATCCTACCGCCTAACCTATTCCAAAATCAACTCCACCTACTACTTCTGGATGGGCAAGAACTTCAATCTTTGATTGAAAATTTTGTTCCAGGAATTCTGAATATCATAAAATCCTCAAATTTGATCTAAACATTCACATTTAAGTGAGGATTTTCCCCCACCAAATTTTAAGTCAAAACTCTTCTGGAAAAAATTTAAAAATTCATCAATTGAAGGGGGTTTGAAACTACAAACAGAGTGCAAATTTTTTGGATTCTCAGAATTTTTGCAAATTATCTACTAATCCAAACAACTTGAAATTGGTGGCCACAGTTTCCTAACCAAATTAGGAACTTTTAAAAACATATTGAAAATTTTCTAAGATCCATAAAATTGATTTAGGCATTTTATCTGACTATGGTTAATTATGTCTTATCTGAATATGGTCAATTATGTCTTATCTAACCAATGCAAATTTTAAAATATGAAAAAATTATTAAAATACCTTGAAAAAAATATTTGGTGTTGATATTTTGGTGGTGATAAAATCTACGTCAACACCTATATCTTATCCTAGCCCTTCACTTATTCTAGGCCCATCTTAGTCTTCCACCTCCATAATCTTAAGCCATAACCATCCACCAATCAAAAGCCACCACTACTTCTATAAAATACCACCATGGCTAGCCTTGAGAGGGATCATATTCTTCTTCCTTCTATTCCTTGTGTTGGAGCCCTCTCTCCACCAGGCATTCTTCTACATTGGTGTGAGTCTCTCACATCTAAGGGATCCTACACTAGTCTCTAGGGTGGTTCTGCATGTCAATGCTCTCGTCTCTGCCTCCACAACATCCACTTCTGGGGTCCATCTGCCGCGTCGCTCTCAGTTCCGAATTTCTACTATTTAGCTTTGTTGTTTTCTTATTGCTTCATTTTTCTAGTTGTAAAATACTGATTCATTCAGTATCAATAATATAGTTTTATGCTTTCAACTCATCTTTGTGATTGCATGATTAGATAGTTAACCTAATTAGTAGTTGAGTAATTAGATTTTTCGCCTCCTCATATTCGACCCGGACTCACCATTCTTATTCAAATTAATTCATGAATTCAATTTATTTTGATCTCATTATTTGCACTACGACGAACAATTATTATAACTTAACGAAAAGTTTGCATTACCTAGCAACTCTTGCTTCATTTTGTAAGATTAAGCGTTAGATGCACCATAACATTGAAGAAAGCTAGAAAAAAAAGTTGGTTTATCTTGCAAAGTGTCATGACAATTTATTTACCCCAGTAGTCTAAAATTTCACTGGCCAATGTCTTCGAACATACGACTTTGAAATATCGACCCATCTCTGTGAAGGAATCGACCATTGGATTAGGCAACACTCCACAAATAGCCAGTGAACACAAGATTTGCATCTAAACATATGAATCATGACTCTTTAATCCACTAATCTTCCTCTGAATTTCATTTACACAATGCAAAAGATGTGAAGGGTACCTATCTAGGACTCATATTTCCTTCAAGAGGGAGAATATTCTCTCTCTGGTCTTAATTAAGACTGTATATAGCTGGTGACAATTTATTTCCTTTAGTTACAAGCAACTCTGGATAAATACCTAATTTTTCATGTCATTTCTTGTTCTTAACGTGTCTTTCAAATTGTCTATTAAGTTTAACATTTCTAAGACCTTGTCCACGACATTCTTCTCAATGTGCATCACACATCAAGGGTGTGATGGACTGTCAGCTCTTTCCAATATGAGAGCTTCATGAAAAAGATGCTATTCTTTTTTAAATCCTAAATCCTTCAAAGCTATCTGATCTTTCTTGAGTGGACGACCTAATCATATGTTGGCAAGCTATTGCAATTTCTCCAAGACTTCGTAACCTAAAAATCTAATAGAATTTGTGCTCAGCTTATTCCTCGGGTTCTTGGTCGAATACAGACAAGTTTTACTGCCAAACTTGTCCTTAAAATGTGATGTCCAAGAACTGTGCTTAATTGGAAGAAATCTGTGGTGACCTAAGGAACAAAATTTGTAACTTTCAGGCAATTGTAGGTAATGATTATCATCCATATATATCGGACATGCAAACTTTCCCTTAATACTCCATCCAAACAAATTCGCATATACCAAGAAATCATTTATGATCCACAACAATGTTGTGTCCATCTAGAAGAATTCTTTCCTATTTGTGTCATACATTTGAACACCGTTACACCATAATTATTTTAGTTCATCAACCAACGGTTGAAGATAGACATTGATCACATTTCCAGGTGCTTTGATCCTGGTATTAAGAGAGTTAGTGTCATAAATGAAGACTACATACACAACCAAAAAGGTAGGTTGCATGTTACTATCCCCACTAGCCAAATTGAATATGACAGATACATGTTCTTAAATGAATTGAATTCATCACTTGCAAGACCTAATCTGACATTACGGTGGCAAAGAAGGAAATCTCATCATGTAGCATAGAACTTTGAAAGATTTAGCGAAGCCAAGAAGCCTGCCAAGCAACAAAAAGGCAAGAAAGCATTTTTAAAAATTAATTATAAGGGATGGAGAAGTTAGCTGAAAGAAGATTATTTGAAATAAAATGTTGACTTAGGAAACATTTAAGTTTCCTAGCATCAAGCAAAACCTCTCTAAAAGTTGCATCAAACCTCTTGTTCCAAACAAACCATAAAATAGTGGTAAGGATGATTGGATAAGATATAAATCAATTTGTTATCAAAGAGCAACTAGTTTTTAGAAAATTTTCAAGGAATAGCCTCTAACAATTGTTATTAGGCCAAAAGTTCTATTTTATGATAGGCTTTCTCCATTTATAAAATATGTCGCTATTCATAGTTCATGAGTTAAGGTAGTGGTATAAGAGGAAGAGCAACAAGGGAGAGAGGATTTTGAGTGGGGACGATAAAGGTAATGGCAGTGCATGTAAAGGGTGGATGATTATTTTGGATCAACTGCAATAGGCGATGAAGTCACCGACTCCCATCCCAAGATTGTCACGCATGTCCACCAATTTTCTCTCTGAGGATGATGCCAAGAGCACTTTCTAGTGTTAAGAGAGTCTCTCGAGTGTTCCACTTGAGAAAGTGGGAGTGCAAGTGAGTGGTGTCTTGCCATAAAGCCCCACCTATCATGTTGTCTAGGGATTAGGTGGTGATTAGAATGAAGTTGTGGATAAGGAATGTGGTCAATATAAGATTAGGAGGTAATGTACGCTATCGATACTGCAATTATGGAGAGAGGGAGTCTAATGTCCCTTTACTCCATAGAAACCAAAGTCATGTCGCATACAACCAAGGCCGATCACCCGAGATTACGATCGATTGCTACTAAGTGCAATAAATGGAGAGGTAGGTACAGTTGGCCATCTGCCAATCTCCTCTTGAGGCTACTATAGAGATGCATGGAATGCCATGGGTAATATATGGTTGTGGGAGATCAAACAATCCTATGTTACACTCTATGCTCTATCGTCCACAAGGGAAAATGGAAGTTGGTGGTAATGGGAGGTGAGATAAGGGGAAGCACATGGTTAGGGATTAGGAAGTTGATGGTGGTGGTAAGAAGGATAAGGGGAAGCAAGTAGTCAGGGGGGATGAGGCAAGCCAGTTAGCAGAAGAGATGATTGGCAGGATCAAGAGCTCCCTTAAGATTAAGAAGGTCCTTAATCCAGCCAAGTTTGATGAAGCACTAGTGGATAAATTGAAGGAATGGAGAAAGGTTATTTATGTCAAGGTCATCTCTAATAAGGCAATCAAATTGCTAGGGTTTGCTTCAGCTATGAGGAGTGCATGGGGGATCCAAGTGGTTACATTCTATGAGGTAGGGGTAAACATGTGGTCTACGGTATTTGAGAACATTGTTGACATTCTTAGAGTGGTGTCTAGATCTTCGTGGATATTCTAGAATGATGTAGTACTAGTACAAGAGGCATCTACAGGGTTACAGTTGAGTAAATACTCTTTTGAGTCATTTAGGGTTCGTGTTCATATTGAGGATAGCCCGATCAAGTATAGGTGTGAAAGGATTCACACGGATTTGGGAAGGCAATGTGGGGAGTTGGTCAAGATAAATATAAATCCTAGTTTAAGGTATGGGAGATTTGTCAAGGTCCTAGTCAATTACCTAGTCACCAAACTAGTAGTTGCCCAGGTCACTCATGCGATACCTGATGGTTCCTTTAGGTATTACCTGGTAGTGCTCAAGAAATTCCCTAACCATTACTCCTTCTATGGGAGAGTTGGTCACTAATTTGATAGGTGCCCTAGAAATTTCAATGCATTGTTGGATCATGGATGAGAATTTGCAAGTGGAGTTCTTGAAGAGGTCAAACCTAAGTACACGGAAGAAGTTAGGTTCAAAGGCCTTGTTGATGATAGGATGGGGAATTATGTGCATTGTTAGCAAGTGGGGCCGAGGTCAACACCAGCGAAGAATGTAGGGACATCGATGTTTGGTGGAGACTCTAGCCGCCAAGCAATGAGGAAGCTAGAGTTCTTCCTACCTTATGAGAAGGGTGTTGATTGATAGGTCCACCTTAGTGGACTAACTTAGTGCCTAAGCGCATTATTGTTGGATTAAGAATTCAATTTAAAGCATGCATTTCACTAAGAAATCAATTAAGCTTATGTCTTGGATGTTCTAGCATTTTCCTTATTAATTGATTAATACTTGTCTATTGACATATTATTTTCTTACAGGGATTGATTGAAGGCCCAATTGTGGAATGTCATCTTGTCATCTGATTTTGCAAACATATTAGCAAAAGGAAGCAAGTGGGCTTACCTTTGTTGGCTCTTGGTTTTGGCAAATGCCATTAAAGAGGAAAGTGGTGGTTGATGCATCAAAGGAAAGAGAGAAAGAGATCCCAACATATTCCTTCCTCAAAATTTCTTTCCCTCAAATCAGCCAAATCAACCATTTACCATTTTGAATCTCCACACTAACACATACAGTGGAAGAGGAAAAAGGAAAGAAAGAAAGAAAGAAAAAGAGGGTCGACTATTTTTCCCCTTAAATCTCTCTCTCCGATAATTCCTCTCATTCTCTAATCCTCTCTCTTTGTTTCTCTTTATAAGAGGGCATGAAGGACGACCAGGGGAATCACCTTCCTCCAGAAGGGGGAGAGCTTACTCTCCTTCAAGCTCCTCTCCACATCAAGAGAACCACCCCTGTGAGCCTCCATCTTCAACCCCAACTATGATCTTCCCGACATGACCACGAGCTACCCGCCACTGCGAGATCCATGACCGTGCCATTCATCACCATGTTCCACTCAACCATTCAACAACAACCACCACCGTGGTCAGTGGTGACAGCGTCGTCACCACACTACGTCTTGTCCTCCTTCCTGCCACTGCGATTCTCCGCCTCAACGACCATCACCATGCTCTGTCATCTTCTTCAACCATGACTGTGCTTCACCACCACGCAACACCCACAACCGTGCCTCCCTCTACGACTTCAAGCAACAACCTCCGACCCTTGCCACCGTGACCTCTGCTCTCTGGCTCTTCGTACCACCTGCCACCACCGTGCACCACAAGTAAGGACTCCACCTTCCCTAACAAACACTAGGGTTGAATCTCAAGTTCACAAGATCTTTCCCGACACTATGTAATGTAAACCAAAGTTACTTAGTCTCTTAAACCAAAGCAAACCAGTGAATCCTGTACTAGTGACTTACGTACAAGAATACGTCCCAAGTTAGGAGAGATCCTAGTCTATATAGTCAAAGCTTAAAGTGTATTAAGCCAAAGCCTGAGCGATTCAAGCTACAGTGGCCCAGAAAGTCAACCAGCAAAGGTTGAATGTCCATAAACACTTATTCTATTTTTGTTTTCAGCTATAAGATCATAATTAAACACTTAGGATTCTGTCAATGCTTTTTCTCTCTCCTCAATTTCAGTTTTGTGGAGTTCTCCCTTAACAATAAGGATCAGTAGGTCCCTTATTGTATTTTTGACATTTTTTTATATTTTTGACTTTGTATTTTTTTTTCAAATTTTTCAAAATCTTTCTTTTTCTTTTTGTTTTTTTTATAATACTATACTATATACACTACAAGTGTGTCTATAATTGCATTTTAGTAAATAATTTCACCATTTACACCCCCATTCTTAAATGATGCATTGTCCTCATTGTATGAATAGGGTGGATGCAAATGCATGCTTTGCTGTTCACTAACTTAGCCTGAGTAACGAAAGGAAGTCGAAATGAGAAGTTAAAAATCTCTATACAGACAATTTCAACTCTAATACATGATCAGAGTGGGAATTAAGTCGGGCTAAGTAGTGAAATGCATGACATATGTGACTATGAATGCATGCTAAAATTGCAAGGATAGACACCTAATGAAAGAGATGGAAAACAAGAAAGGTGAAGACAGCCATATACAAGAGATAGGTTTGTTAAGTTTAACGCCTTCAGCTAGGCATAAACCCAGTAAAGGTGTCAAAAATGTAGGAGCCAAAAGGATGGGTAGAGAATTGACAAGTCTGATGAAACTCAATGAAAGATACTAATCATGGTGAATAGAATGGAAGTTTGTCAATCTCCAAGGTGAAGAATAGCTCCATAATCAATATGAATTAGAATCAGAATACTTGGTACAAGGCCCAAGTAAAGAATGGGTATCAAAAGACTTGGCTCAAGGTCCAAGTAAACAAAAAATAGTCAACTCAAAGTTACTTGGCTCAAGGTCCAAGTAGAGAAACAAAATGTCCAAAAAGATCTACAACTTTCACCTCTTCAATCAATGAATGCAGAGTCAAGATGAAGAAGATGAATTTAGGTTAAGAAGAAGAGGTGGTTGCTAATCTAAGTATAGTGCAGAAGGATCAGAAGTGTACGAGAACAGGGAGGACAGAATGTGGAGGAATAAAGGTTCCTCAAGACAATAGGGAAAAGATATGTCAATGAATACTTAGCAGGTAGTGTCATAAATGGATTGTTTACAATTCCTTCCCTGAAGGAGACTATAAAGAAGGAGGAAGTGCAGGTGACTTGGGCATCAGTACCCAAAGGAAGTACTAGTGGTTGATGTCAAGAATCATCTATCGTCCATGAGTTCTATTTTTGAAAACATTTTGCAAAGCAGTCACAAACTCACGGTAAAATCGATCCAACCAAACCACATCTCAATCTCATAATTAAGACCAAAGAAATCAAGTAGGACAAAAGTTGTGAATTTTTCCTAACTGTCTGCTATGAAAAATAGAGTGAGTAAACAGATATTATCAATGCAATCGTACGCATCCTGAGAGAAACCAAACGATGTGCAGACCTCTAAATCCACCCAGAACTTGGATAAGACTGGTGTGTGAATCCAAGCTGTTGTGGGTGCTTAGAGAGATGAGATAGAAAAGTGTGTTTTTGTGTACCTTATGTGATTGTGTAGTGTGTACACGATAAGCAATCAATAGAGTCTTGATGAAAACCACACAAGATTTCAAAGAATTTAATTATGTCACACTTTGAATTAGGTTCTCTTTAAGAATGTTTTTCATGCAGATGGTCTCACTTTTTAATCTTTTGCAAACAAGTGGTGGTCTTGCTTAATTATATCCAATGCGCGGATGGCAGGAGCTTAAGAAAGTTAGAAATCATATCTGTCTCCAGCACTCAACAGTTAATGATGTTTGACATAAGGTAAACCTAGCAGGAATTGATGTAACCTAAGATGGTATGCGTATGTCATGTTGTTGCTAGATAAGTAGAGATGAAATATTTTTTGTTTTTTCAATTTTGCATTTTTTTTGTATTTTTATAATGCAAGAAATCAAATCAAATCGAAAAATAAAGAAGAAAACCTAAAGCAATAAAGAATAAAAGAATATGTGTCCACAGTCCACATTATTACATCACATGTGTGAGAACATGCTCTCACAACTTTTGTCTATACAAAAAATCCTAAACATAAAAATAAAATCTAACATAGATCCTAATGTCTAAACTAATCTAAACATGGCTCTGTAGAAGTCCTGGAATCGAAGAAAAATTGAGAAATAGGTCCACCAGGAATTCGCAATTCTCCTCCAACTCCCCCTCAGGTACCATGAAAACAAAACAAAAGAAAATTCATTAGTCAAACCAATATATACAAAAAGAATCAAAGAATATAACAAACAAAAGACTGTATATACAACAAAGAATATGAATAAAAGAACCACTATATACAAAGAAATCAAAAATATATACAAGAGAAAGAACAAAAGAAAATTTTTGCCGAAAAGAGAGTTGCCTCCTCGACAACGATGCCAAAAATAATCAATGACTTGCGACAATTTGTATCAATCAATAATAAAGCACTATTGTCGAGTTCTTGTCCCCGACAATGGTGCCAAAAATATGACAAGCGACTATTGTGTTGCAATAAAAATAATGTTTTATGTTGTCGTTGTTGTAGTATATTTGTCACAATACAAACAGATGTCGCATCATTTTATTTAATTACAATTTTTAATGGTTAGCTTCCAGGTCGTTCACTGGAAGGCAGTTATTGATATACGTCACTCTCTAAATCCAAAAATGTTCTTTTATTCCAAAAATGTTAATTTTATTTACAAAAAGAATGAAAGAATTAATTAATAAAAGAATGAAAGAATTAATTAATAAAAGAACTGGTTAATTATATACAAAAAAATCAATTATTTCTACCTACAATGCCTTAAACATTTATACAATTAACAGGCATTAAAAACTAGCTAATATTACATTATGTTAATTATATACAACTAATATAAGCAATACCTAAGTATAGGTACAAAAATAGCTATTGGTATATACAATGCTAAGTTATATTAACATACTAATATCTTTAGTAACATATATTATATATACAGTGACATATATATATATATACATTAGTGTAGCCTTAGTAAAACATTTACACAACATAAGGCATAAATTACTATTACGAACCAGTTCCTGAATCCCTACAGGACACGAGACTGGACCGACTCGACTGATCCCAAGACCCAGTCGTCCAACGAGCAAGTAATCAACAAGCAGTAAAATAAACCACATTCACCATGCAAGCAACTAACAGTAACAAAAGTACAGCAGTAAAGAAGAAAACTACTACAGTACATACCACCACAACAGTAGAAAATTTAAACAGGTACAGGAATATAAAGTTTACAATAAAAGAGTACAGAAGTGTAACAAAAAAATACTCACTACAACGGAAACGGGGTACAACAAAAAGGTACAACTACTGGGCTCTACTGGGCCCAGCACCCTCTATAGTTGTAGGCTCTGGATGCTCAACACCTGGACCTGAAAAAGGCTATGAGTACAAAAACGTCAGCAAACGCTGAGTAGAGTGACAACCAGCTAACTAAAAAGAGTAAAGGTGGACAGGTAGCTGTTGTTTCAATTTCTTTCTTTATTTAACTAATTAGTCTTTCTTTCATCACTTGGTTTATTTATCAGGTCTTTTTCTTGATCTCGAATGTTCCTCGTGAGAACGATCTTGATTGCAGTCTTTTCCGAAGAGTAGAAGTAGCACGTGGTGCTCTCCTGGCCAAGAGAGTCCCCCGTAATGGTCCTACACTCAGTCAACCACCCCAAGGTCACTAACAGACGTAATGGTGACTACGGCACGCGCAATAAACGCACAGGTAGCTACCCCGCACAGGCACGCGGTTAGTCATTTCCGTTAACGGGTGCGCCCAAAGCATAGCACGGAACCAGTATAGGGCATAGCCCTCTTAGTAACATGGGGTCTAGCAACTAAGAACCAAACAGGGGTCTCGCCCCTCCACAGTCCGCGCACCCTCGCCTGACTACCTTGGTTTGCCCAGTGGGCCTAACAAGTCGGTGTAGGGCGGCTAGCTGAACCCCGAGCCCCGTGGGGTGGCTAGCTCTCTCCCTACACTAGTAGCCCTCCCCGGTACGGTGTATACGAGGGCCAGAAAGTCGGTACAGAGTGGCCAATCATAACCCTAGATCCCAACCCTAGGGCGGCTAGCTCCGCTCTACACTAAACAGGGGGACAGTCGCTCTCCTTAGTACTCCGTACTCAAGGGACAACTCACTTCCCCATTCACATTTCCAGTTCCATTCTATTTATTTTCAGGAGCTCTACTCCTAATTCCCCGTAGGGTTCATGCTCATATTTCTCAGGCCAAGCCATACTAGGTTTCATCATTTCAGGTTTATTTGCAAGTAGCTCGTGTTTCCAACATTCAATCTTTCATTCCCAATTCATATACAGGCAGCTCATATTTACTTGCAACAATAGGAATTTACATGCAACAGTTGCTAAAAATAGTACTTTACATTTCACAGGTAGCTGTTATCCAATTACAGGCAATTATTCTATTTACTCATCCAAGACTGCAATTCATGCATTCCATACAACTATTTCAGTGTTTCTAGTCCTAGGATTCATGCCATACCCTAGGATCTAACGTTCAATCCAGTGTTTCTAGTCTTATGATTCATGCCATACCCTAGGATCTATCATTCATTCTAGTTATGCATTCATGTTTGTAATTAACTAGGGGAAGCCACTCTACCAGTAAACCCAGGAGTAATGGAGGCTTGATTGGTTAGTCCACGTGCCTCAGCAAACCCCAAACTCGCAACGGAACGAGGTCCTATCACAAGGATCAACCACAAGAAACCACTCAGAACATGATAAAAGTCTTCCAACAAGTAGAGGAACTTATACGAAGAAGAACGGAATCTTAATTGCGAAAATCGGACCTCAAACGGATCCTAAACGGGTCAAAAACAGCAATTCTGACTCAAATCAGACGTCTGGAACACCTTCCAGACGTCTTAAAGGAAGTCCAGAACCATACCTCACTTTGCACTATTCCTCAGACGTCCAGGGACTCTGCTGAACCGTCTGGACCTAGTTCCAGACATCCGACCACCTCTCCGGACGTCTGGAGACGCTTCCAGCTGTCTGGTGCTTCTCCCAGACGTCTGAACTACGTGGGAGGGTGTGTCCCGTGCCTTCCCGAAGCGAAACCTGCACGTGCGATGGAAAATCTTCTCAAAAGGGCACGGAGCAGTGCCTCGGCGGAACGGCTTGCATGGTCGTATTCGCAAAGAGGGTGTGGGATGCGGAACGTACCTCCCAGTCTACGTCATCTACGTCGGTCCAGACACAGAGCTTCTTCCAAAGGTCATCTACGTCGTCTGGACGTCGGTCCAGACGTCTGATTCTGGGAAAATCCCAGAACCAGGAGCCGCCTTCGTCTTCTTCGTGCCGCGCGCGGTCGTGCCGCACGCGGCCGTGTCGCGCTCCCTCATCCACAGCTCTGGCTGCAGCAGCGTCGGGGAGAACCTCCCCGGTGCACCTCTCTGCCTTGCGCACGCCCGACCGACCATGAGCTTCTCTGGCGAGCTCTCTCGCGAGCTCGCGCGCTCTCATCTCTTTCCCCCTCGCTGCTCCTCTTCTCCGCCGCTTCGCTCGCTGCACTCGCTCTCGCTGAAGGAAGGAGAAGGTGGATGGAAGTGGGGTGGTGAACGAGGGAGAGGAGAAGGGTTTAAGTAGGCGTGGGTTAGGGTTTCGTCAGTGAGAGGGGAGAGAAGAATGCGGCTGTGCAGACTCGAGGACGTACGCACAAAAAATTTGATTTCCAAACGTCTGGGAAAATGTCCAGACGTCTAGCCAGATGTCTGACCTAACTCCCAGACGTCTTAAAGGGTTTTGATAGTACGGGTCTTAACAATTACTATCTATACTAACATATAAGCATATTTATAGTGATAAATGTATCTGTCACTAAAGTCGTGTGTTATTTCTATACAACTAAAGCTCAAACAATCTCTACTCGACTTTACATATACATGTATACTACTTATATACGTATACACAATAAACATATTTTATTTACTTAATTTATATACATATATATGTATATACATACAATACATATACACACAATCACACACCAACACTTAGGCATGCGACTAACACTTAACTACATGAGCAACTCATCTTTCCTTCTCTCTTCGTCTTCTTTCTTCACAACACTTAGAAAATTTAGGAAGCACTGTCCCGCTCACAAACATTGCTCAACATACCAAAAATTTGATTTTAAGTGGGCAGGCTGGCCCATTTACGAGGGATACACAGCACCTCGAAAGGTAGGACCAGACCTCTACTAGTGGACCAACCTTAGTTCAATTAAGGTCTTATTTTTTTCAATTTAGGCCTAATAACAAGCCCAGCAAGCCCAGACACGCACTCATGCACACGTGCACGCACGCACCCACAAGCGCAAGTAGATCGAGGAACCAAGAGATGGTCAGTATATTTGCGCCCTACACTGACGACTAAACAGTCGCTGGGTGCCGAACAAATTATACCCGTACAAGCGGTTGCACAGCCACGATGAGGCATAAAACCTTGTGGCTAATTAAGCACTGTGCCGTTCTGATTTTGTACAAAGTTAATGACTTTGGCCCTCGATTTGAGGTCCATAATTTAGGCTAAATTAAAATTAAATTATATGATTACTAAACCCTTACATAAGGCTATATAATTGTATAATTTATTTGCAAAAATGAGTTATTTAGTTATTTATTAAAATTAGTTAAAGTTAGGGTTTTATACACGTTGAATTTAAGTTTAATTTCTTAATGAAAGTATAAATTAGTTAATTAAACATGAAATTGACTTAGTACATAGCTAATTTACATAATAAAATATTTATTATATATTTTTAATGTTTTTAGATATTTTATTTTAATTTATTTACATTTAAATAGACATTTTAGATAAATATGTACATGAATAATTTATAAATACCATAATACACTACAAAGACAATATAAATAAGTTGAAAATACTTAACATAATACTATACACGTATACATCATAAATTACTTTAGTATTAACTTAAATTACTAATTTATTTTATTTTAAGTTAATAAATTATTTAATTAACTTAATAACTTAATTACTTAACGTAAATACATAATTAAATTAATTTACAGGTACTATACAGTATATAATACATAGTTAAGTATGTATGTACAGTGTGAGATATAATTATGTACATATACATAGGTTTATGTAATTACTTAGATTAATATATTTAAGTTAATATAAATTAATATATAATAATAAAATAAATTTATATTTAAAATAATTCATTCTAAATATTTAATTTAACACATAGAATACATATATAAGTTATTTATACACATTATTTACATATTGTACACTATATACATATAGCTTAGTTTAAATTATATTTATAAGTAAATACACACTATTCAAGGTATTTTTGCGTATTTTTGGAAATTTTATGATTTTTATAGTTTTCATATATATAGTAGAGATAAGGGATGAGAGAGAAAGAATGAGGTGAGAGAGAAAATCTTTTTGTGATTTTTAACTTTGGTTCTTTTATTAAATTCCAAAGTAGACTGAATCGTCGGCTGGTATGTTCTACCAAGTCGGGGGTTCAAAATACCTTGAAACTTGGCACACACCTAGAGAAATACCTGATCTTACTCAAGGCAGGTTTATTTTATTTTTTTGTAATTTTTTCATGATTTTATTCATATTACAAGTTAACACATTTTGAGGCCTACACGAGTGTTTCACTAGGAACTTAAGGCCTCAAATTCTATTCTAATGATTGGAAGTGAGGTTTATCAGTTTGAAAGTATCCAACACATTACATAAGAGGTATGCAAGCATTTAAACATGACTTTTAACCCCATTTCATTCAATTTCCAAATTTGGTCGATTAGGACCTAAAATAAATGGCTGATAATAGATTTCAAAAGATTCTTCCAAGAAATTCAAATTAAAATTCAATCATTTCAAATTCATGAATGCTTGTTCACTAAGTTCTATACTCCTTTGACTATATACAGCAAGTTATCACTCCATTAAACATCAAATCCCCACTCAATTCCTCTCATTCTAACCAACCCAGCTGTCACTGTTGCTACTGTCCAATGGCAGCAACTTCTGCCCAACATCAACAGCTGAGACCTACTGTTTCTTTCATGCTGAAGTTAGGTCAGCAGCAAAATGCAACTGCTGCCAATTCAAATTAAGTGCCGCTGAATTCAGATCAGCAGCAATCCAATAGGCTCCAATAAGATAGCTTCAATCAGATTATATGGATTCAATCAGATCTTCTTAGATCTGACTTGAATTCAACAAATTCAAATCTAAAACTAAAAAATCAAATCCTTGTAAAACTCCTTGAAGATCTATCCCAACACTCTTTTGAAGATCTAAAAACATAAAAATCCATGCATATATTTTGAAATCCCAAAAGACCCTAATATGATCTTTTCCTACATTATAGACAATGTAAAGGAAATAAATCATATTAGGTGATTGAAATCATTTCAACACAACTCCAGACCTTCATTAAAACTCTGAAAACACCGTTTGAGCCTTTGAATTCAGATTAGAAGATTTTTGCATTCAAAAGACATGTTGCCCTATTTTGGAGTTTCACTTTAAATTGATTACTGATCAGATCATCTGATCTTCTTGAACACCATTGATTGGTGTTTAAGGTGATCTAGTGATCTTCTCATAATCACTTAGGTCCTCATTTAGTCACAAATCAGTACCACTGATTATCCTTGACAAAACTACCCAAAACAAAGCTCAAATTGGGTATAAGCTCATCTATAAATTGAACATCAAATCAAACACCTTAGATTCATTGCATTAAACCCAATTGAGCAATTAAAACCTCAAATAGCTCGATTGAATCCAATTAAAATCAAATGAACTCCAAATCATGAGATTAGGCATGAAAAACAAATCTGAAAGAAATCGAGCAATTAGAGACAATCAAACCAGATCGGAGGGTCTTTGTGAGTTTATGGAATGAATGGAAGACCTCCCAAGCGAATTTTTGGCGTAAATTCAGATCTAGAAGCCAAGACTTCAAAGCTAAATTTAACCTTAACGGAGGGGTGAACAATGAATAAAATGCAAGGAAATCAGAGAAATATGGATTGTGAGGAGTAGGGAAAGCTGTATGAATCAATGCAAAAATGTGAAAAACTCTTCTCCGATCTGAATTGATCAAAGAGGTTGGATTGGCTCTAATCTAGATCTACTCTAATCTAAACTAATCCATCATCAAATTTAGCATCTAAACTACATCTACTAATCTAAATTACACTAGTAGATCCTACACTAACCTAGAAAGCATTAAAACTAACTATCAAAGTAGTAAATTGATAATAACGTCATCATCAGTCATATCTAGCTTTATTTAGTCATATTCCATCATTAAATGCTCCTACATAATTGCCAGAGGACCATAATTCACTGCAAAACCATTCTAAGGGAAAGACAATAAAACAAGAGTAAAACTGCAGTTTTAACATCATATCTCAATTGCAGTACAATCACGGGATTTCTCAGGAGTTAATTAAAGTTCAAATGACCTTAATTGTCTAACAAGTAGATCCGTGCAGATAGAAATGGATTTTCGCGCATTTCAGGAATTAAATGACATTTGAAACCCTAAAAACAGACCCACTTAATCTACTGAGGTTCTGGTTAGGATAAAATTCACATAAACCCTCTAAAAATCATAGAAAAATATTCTCTAGGATTTTGTACCTTCAATTTGACCATCAGAACTCGTCTTGACCCAAAACAGATCCACAAACTTTTCCCTAATTTGGGTTTTTGCATAAATTACAAAATCAAACGAGGTCAAAACCTAAATCTAACTTCACCATTAGATTCCTTAGGTCCAAATTAGATTTGTAACAAAATTTAGGCCCAACCTGAGATTGTTTCGACCTAGTTTGCACTTTGGTCCAAGTCTAACTTTCTTTATCTCCAATAAGCCCCTCAACTTTTGAATTCCTCACAAAAGCCCCCCAACTTCTTTGTCTTCTTCACAAATAGGTCCCTGCCACCCTAAAATCCTAATCCTACAACTCCAGCGAGCTTCATTTGGCAAGATCTCTCTAATTTCTTGACGAATCCTTCTCAGATTTGAAAAGGGAATTCGTCAAGAAATTAGCTTTCTTTTTAGCTAGATCTAAAGTCCCAGAAATCGCCCAAATCCTCATGTGAAACCTTCAAAGAATTGGGTTTCCAACTTCGGCGAGCCTTCCAAGCTTGGGAAGCTTGCTTCCCAAGCTCTAATAGCTCCCTGAGGCCTATATAAGGATCCCCAGGGCCTGCCTATTCTTCTGAGCTAGGTTCAAGATCAAAAATCTCTTCTTTTCTCTGTCACTGGCCACCTCCAACCTAAGCTCCAGCGGACCTTCTCGATCTCTCTCCTCCGCACCTCCAACAGATAAATTGGAAGTGCAGCAACCTTCCCCATCTTCCTCCGCGTCTAGCCGGTCACAGCAGGCGCCATCTTCCCCTCTCCTCGTCGCCGTCCCCCTCACGAAGGATTCATCTTCCCCAACACCAGCCGATCAAAGCCGGTCCCTTTCTCCCCCCTTCATCCATTAGATTAGGGTTAGTTTATCTTCTTTAGATCCTTAGGTTAGTTTCCTACCCAAAAAACCAAAAATATCCCCTCGAACCACTGATCACCCTCATCTTCTCCGCGACCGACGATCACTCCGACGAGGCATTTCCACCGTTACACAACTTCATCCGCCTCGTCAACACACCCACAAACCACCGTCGTCCCTTCGTGAACAAAACCCCTCTATCCATTTGCTATTCCACCCACTAAAACCCTCCGCCGACCTACCCACCTTCGCACGGCCATCTTCGTCACCGTCTGACCACTTCACGCACTCTCACACCATGCTGCACCCACCACCACGTTCCTCGTCCCAAGGTGATCCTGCTGAACCATCTGACGTGGCGTAAGGCCCTTTTTCTTGAGTTTCAGGTACCAGGTCGACCCACCATTGACGTTGTGCTTCGAGCAAGCTTGGAGCTTGCTACAGCACTCACATGCTCCAGGTGCTCAACCCAGGCTGTGCGGAATCACCTAAGGCACTACCCCACGAGGTCAATTGGAGGCCTTGACCTCGTGAGCTGCGGCAATTGAAGGAAGGAGCCCTACAGCTATACGCAAAGAGGAAGCATGGGACTTTAGTCCCACATCGGTTGCTAAAGAGCATCCATAGCACAATAAGAGGAAAAAGTGTCAGAGGCTTATCGCCTCCTAACACACGAGGGTGAGGTCCTCCTTACCCACTTGCCTCACCCTTGACACCACCATGCGGGCCTGGCTCCAACCAATTAACCTGCATATGCCCGCGCACACCTCGGCTGCTACCCCACGCTGGCAGCCCTAGTCTCGAGTGCGCTCTAGACTGATTACCCAACTACCTGATACTATGCATGGCCTTAGGAGGGCTTGAAAGAGGAGAACCCTGAGAAAGGAAGAGGAGAAGGAAAGGAGAGAGCACTCGAGGTTAAGGGGGGTTTTGCTCTTCAGTGTTCTCGACACTTAGCCAAATTTGAAGAAGCCTTTCCCCCCTGTGCATCAGAAGGGCCAACAAAGAAGAAGAAGAACAGAAGACAGGAGAAGCAGAGGATAGAAGAAAGAAAGGAGAAGGAAGAAGGCCTCAGAAGAAAGAAGCAGAGTCCAGTGCTCTCTTAGCACTGTAGCAAGGCTGACTTAAGCTGTCTAGATAAAGGCCCTGTCATCTAATGGAGTGCTCCATGCACTTAGTTTGAATAGTGATATTATTTGAGTAGTTGCTATATATGTTAGTCTAATAATTGGTAATCCAAATCACCATTATTTTGTCTAGATTTCTTTTTGACTCTTCATATACTCATGCCATATATTGCATATTAGATTTTGAGTAATTAAGTGTGCTCATTTACATTATATATTGAGATTAGCGCGTGAATTCCATATTTGCTCCAAGCGAACAACCTCAGACTTCATTTCTGACATTTGAGTATGAATTTTATCTGTTGTTCGAGCTATTTTTGAGGAATTATTACTACAATGAACGCATCTTTTCAAAACCTCGACCTAACCCTAACAACATAAATCTAGCTAAGGGAGGAAGGTGATGTCCACAAGTCACCAGCCGGTGACCGATGACGAAGAAAGGGGAGAAGCTCCTCAGCTGAAGAAAGAGGTGTCTAAGAGCCTGGAGCCGGCGGCTAAAGGCGATTGAAGGAGGGAGGGTAAGCCGGCTCTGTCACCGCAAGTGAAGAATGGGGGAAGAAGAGCTGAGGGGATGGACGAAGGGAATCACTCAAGGGGAGGTAGCTGGTTGGTGCGCACGAGGAGCTCAGGTGGTGTTTAAGTAGCTGATGCAGTGATTGTCGACACCGAGAGGTGAGATTAGCTAGAGTTAGGGAAAACGGTGGTGATTAGCTAAGAAGAAGGCGAGAAAGTCTAGGATGAAATCCAACCATTGGATGGGATCTGGGATGGATGATTGTAAAGACCCGTTCTGTTCTGAGCCTTTTAAGACGTCTGGACTGTCAATCAGACGTCTGGACCCCTTCCCAGACGTTTAGAAATTGAAAATTTTGTATGCAGGGTCAGGTCTGCGCGCTGGCTGCGTGCAGACAACTTTTCTCTCTTCTCTCTCTTCTTCCCCCACCGAACCCTAGCTACTCCCTTATATAAGACCCTCTCCCCCTTCCCATCCTCTCCACTCCACCACCACCTTCCTTCCTTCCTCTCCACTGCAGCGAGAGGGATGAGCGCGAGAGAGGGCGCGAGAGCGAGCAGCGAGGAGGAGAGGCAGTGTGAAGAGAGGAGGAGCTTGAGCTCGCGAGCTCGTGGGAGATCACCGGAGGATGCACAGCCAGAGTGGCGCATACGGGAGGAGGAGCGTGTCGGGGGAGACATCCCCGACACTCTACAGCAGCCGAAGCTGCAGACGAGGAGGAGAGGCCGCGGCTGCACGTGGCGAGGGGAGTAGGAGGTCAGTCTGGTTCTGGGTTTTTCCCAGAATCAGACGTCTGGCATGTCGTCCAGACAACGATTCGGACATCTAAAAGTAGAGCTTCATGAAGGTACAATCCTCTTGCGGTTATGGCCATGCAGGCCACACCGCAGCGTCGATCTGCGTGGCTAAAAGAAGAAGATTTTGTCTGTCGCACGCAGTGATAGCTTCGGGAAGGTGCGGGGCATGCCCTCCCATGCGTTTCAAACGTTTGGATAGCTTACCAGATGACCGAAAGCACTCCCAGACGACTAGAGGAGAGGTCTGACATCTGAAGCTGGGTCCAGACGGTCAAGTAGGGGTTCCAGACATGTGAAGTCGATGCAGGAACCTGATATGAGACCCTGGTGACTTTTAAGACATCTAGACCTTGTACCAAACGTCTGATTTAGGTCTACAGTCCTATTTTTGACCCATTCATGGTCCGTTTGAGGTATGTTTTACGCAAACAAGATATCTGTGGTTTCCTTCTGAGTTCCTCTACATGTTAGAAATCCTTATATACTATTCTGAATGTTCCATTGTGGTATGTTTCTTGGTATAGGACTTCGATCTATTGCGTGTTCGGGGCTTGCTGAGGCATGTGAGCCTGCCGTTCGAGCCTTCAATACTCCCGAATTGTCTGGTAGAGTGCTTTCCCTATTTTAATTATAAAACATGAATGCATATGTGAAATTGGATAACTAGAAACCTAGGATGTGGCATGAATCCTAGGACGAGAAATACTTGCACTGTTTGTATGCGTGTTTGAGATTGCAGTCATAAATGAATGAATAGAATTGTAAACAACTGCCTGTAATAAATATGAGTTGCCTGTGAAATATGAAATGCCTATGCTAGTTAAATAGTTACTTGTGACATTACTTGTATATGTTAAATTGTGGAAATACGAGCTGCATGTGTATAATATGAGAATGGAAATGTGAATGATGAAACCTAGTATGGAACAACATGGCGAATACGAGCATGAACCCTACGAAGAATTAGAAGTAGAGCTCTTGTGGATAAATGGAATGGATCTGGAAATATGAGTGGGAAGTGTGCTGGCCCTTGAGTATGTGGTACCGAGGAGAGCGACTGTCCCCTGTTTAGTGTAGAGCAGAGCTAGCCACCCTTGGGTTGGGACCCGGGGTTAGGATTGGCCACTCTACACCAACTTCTGTTGGCCCTCGCGTACACTATACCGGGGAGAGCTACTAGTATAGGGAGAGAGCTAGCCACCCTACACTGACTTGTTAGGCCCACTAGGCAAACCGAGGTAGTCAGATGAGGGTGCGCGGACTGTGGAGGGGCGAGACCCTTGGTTGGTTCTGAGGGGCTAGACCCCTGTTACTGAGAGGGTAGGCCCCATACTGTTCTGTGCTGTACTTTGGGTGTACCCGCTAGCAGAAATGACAGACCTCATGCCAGTGCGGGGTAGCTACTCGTGAGCTTATCACGCGTGCTGTAGCCACCGCTACGTCTGTCCATGACCTCAGGGTGGTTGACTGGGTGTAGGATCACCACAGGGGACTCTCCTGGCCAGGAGAGCACCACGTGTGCCTTCTACTCATCGAAAAAGACTACAATCAAGATTGTTCCCACGAGGAACATACGAGATCAAGAAAGAGATCTGAAAGTAAACCAATGGGTGAAAAGAAATGACTTGTAAAATAAAATAAATGGGAAGGATAAATTTACCTGTTAGCCTTTACTGCTTTAGTTAGTTTGCTTACCACTCTACTTAGAGTTCGCTGACTCCATTTACTCATAACCCTTTTTAGGTCCAGGTGTTGAGCAGCCCGAGTCACCGGCGGCAGAGGGTGTTGGGCCTAGTCGAGCCCAGCAGTAGTTCCTGTTGTTTTTGTACTTCCCTTTTGCTAGTGAGTTAGACTGTTGTTACCGTTTCTATTTCTGTACCTTGTTCTACTTTACTGTTGTCGTGGTGATATGTACTGTTAGCAGTTTTTTTTCCTTTACTGCTTGTACTCGTTTACTGTTAGTTACTTAGCATAGTGAATGTGGTTTACTTTCTTGCTTTTGGTTATTTCTTGTTGGACGACTAGGCCTTGAGATTAGTCGAGTTGAGCCGGTCCTGGGTCCTATAGGGATTCAGGAACCGGGTCGTAACAACAATGACACCACACGCAGGTGCCTGTGAAGATTAGAGCGGGATTGATCATAGAATCATGAGTGCATGCAATCAATGGCTGAGGTGCTTTGTGTTCTTCGTACTGCTACAGTACACCTGTCGGCTACAGGTGTGGAGATTTTGCACAGATGCCCTTATAGGAGAAACAGTAGAACAATTGTAAGGAGGCCCATAAGTGGTTGAAAAGTGTTGCACCGCGGTGCCTAGTAGGTCCCTGGATGTTTTCAAGAAGGTCCCTGACGACTCGTAATTGAGTCCTTAGAGGTTTTATGCGAAGAAAAATGTTAAGGATGAAGGACCTATTTGTAATTTCATGAATGCAAGGTCCTAATGATATCCAAATGGAACCAACTTTTTATTGAAGCATAATTGAACATTTAGGTGTAAGCACCTCTGTTTTGATGCACCAAAATTATGTTTATTGCTAAGACTGACATTTCAAGACTATCTTGGATTGAAGCCTATGTTCAAAACACAAGTTCAGATAGTTGCTGATGTGCGTCTTTTTCATTTATTTGAGTCTAGGACTTTATTGTAAGGAACCTTAAATAAAACTCAAAAATGATTTTTTTCGCGTATCTTTTCAAAACCAAATTTTAGGGTTATTGATCGACCAAACTTATTAATTGATTGACCAAAATACTTCAATCGACCAACCTACTTATTTGACCGATCAAATCAGTCCATTTTAGGAAGTTGAGAAAAATTCTCTTGATCGACCAACCAAGCTAATTGATCGACCAACATTCTTAATTGATCGACCAAAGTACTTTTTGATCGAGCAATTAACCTTAATTGATCGACCAATTTTGTTTCCTATTCAAGCAAAACTTTTTGTATAAATAGAGGTCGTACTCAACCCTTTCATCGACGACTTTCAAAGAGAAAAATCACCTCTCATAGTTAAACTCCTCGTACTTATTTCCAAAGGTCATTATGCCCTGTTCTTCACGTTCTTCGAAAAAGCACGACGCCTTGAACCTCTGTGAAAAATTTATTTGATTATTTATTGAGGTTCCATAGAAGTTATTCTTGTTTTATTATATTGTTGTTTTGATTTATGGATCCCAAGCCTATTTGGAAGATCCGTGGTTGTTGTTTTTACTTCTCTTCAGGATAAAAGAGAAGAGTTTGTAAGAGGTTGTGCCACCCTCGTTCAAATGGTACGTTAATGGATTGACTAGCAGTGCCTAGTCGGTAAAATCCTAAGCTGGGAGGCTTAGGCAGTAGTTTTTACCCAGGAAGGGTTTCCATTATAAATCTTTGTGTATATTGTGTGATTATTTTTGTATGCTATATTTTTATTACAATCGATATCATACTTGATCTTGTATTTGTGGCCAAATAAGATCCGTAGGCAGCCCTCTCATTTGGTATCAGAGCCTGACCGTGAAGGAGACATCACACCTCACCTTCACATAGCCGCAACAACAAGTTCTATAAAGAGACAATTATTTTTTCAACCACCACTATTTGACAGATCAGATTATGATTACTGGAAAAGAAGAATGCAAATTTTTCTTGAAGCAATGGACTTTGAGATTTGGCATATCATCGAGTCCAAATATATTCCAAGGAAGAAAGAAGAAAAAGAACTAATGAAGGAAGAGAAAAAGAAAGCAACAAATAATGTTAAAGCCATGAATGCACTATTTTGTGCATTAACAAGAGAGGAATTTAACAAAGTTGCTTCATGCAAAAGTACATATGAGATATGGAACCAACTCTCTGTCATGCACGAAGAAAGCACTAATGAAGAAGTAGCATGGGATGATTCCAACCTAAGTTTGGAATTAGATGCTGAGGAATAAAGCCACGAAGATGGAGTTAGTCAACTATGTCTCATGGCACCAACAAAATCAAGTGAAGAAGAGGTAAATTCTAACCTTACTTTAAATGAATTATTAGATGCATATAATGATTTATACAATTTAGCTAAAAGATTAAAAAAAGAAAATAAGGAACTTAAGGATAAGTGCACTAATTTTGAAAATGAAAAACTTAGTTTATCTCTAGATTTAGAGAATAAGAAAAAGAGAATTATATGTAACAAGAGTTGTAAATATAGAGTTTCATGAGAAAGTAGAAGATCTCAAGGAATAATATATTAACTTTAAAGATGCACTTAATGACCTCAAATATTCTACTAGAACATATGTAGAAAAGTATGAGGACATTAAAAAGAATAATCAAAAGAAAATTAGGCTTGCATTTTTATATCCAAAGGCCAAGAGAAGAGAGTCTAATGGATCCTCTAACTTGAAAGGAATTAACAACCACAGACCCAAAAAAATATGGGTACCGAAAAAATTTGTAGAAAATTGTGTTGCAAGTTATGGAAAAGATCAACATGGAAATTACAATTGGAAAGTTAACCTTCAACAAGCCAACAATCATCAATTTGGCTATGAAAGATGGTGGAACCAACAATGTCAATGGATGCCAGATTTTGGTGGAGACCCCCTCCACCTAGCTATTACTATTATGTATAACTCCTTATACCTTAGCAGGTATGATTCCTAAAATTCAATTTTTATTATTTGCTTAGCTATAGATAAGTTTTAATATAAAATTGACTAAGCATTGAATTAATTAATTTGGGATAACAACTTGATAGGGGGAGAAGAATAAAGAGAATCAAACCTTGATAAGGGATCATTGTTTGAGGGGGAGAATCAAGATCACTTTCTTAGTAACATTTAGATTGCATCTTTATCTATGTTGGATTGTATGACTCTCACTCAACACTTCATTTTATTTTGATATTGTCATTGTGTTAGACTATCATGAATTTCATCATCTCCTTACCATGAATTTGATAATTTTCATATGATAAATTTGACATCATGCTTAATAGAACATTACTTAAAAAAAGGGGGGGAGAAAAATGTAAATTGCATTCTTAGAATTTTACTTGTTTAAGCATGATAAATAACAAGCCACTTGAGATATATCTTTTTGTTGATATCAAAAAGGAGGGAGAATGTTAAGACCTCTATTTTGATGAAACATATGCTCCCGTAGCTCGCCTAGAATCCATCATTGGACCTCGAGTTGGACATTGATCTTCAGAGCACTATGGATGCCTTCATGGCGTCATTAGATGATTAGATGTTCTATTTGTTTCTATCTTTGTGGCATGTATAACTTAATTTTTCTCAGAACATTTACATTATATTCACTGCTCATCTAGACTCTTTATTTATGCATGAAGATTATCTCCTTCAGTTTTATGTTCCTCTTTAGCTCTCTTGTATAGCATGATATTTCTAATACTTGAATTACATGTTTAAGGGGGAGTTAAATGTAAAACAACAACAGCATGTTTTACTTTTTGCTGAAACAAAAAGGAGATATTATGCAACCTTTTCAAATTCATAATTATAATTTTGTTGTCATCAAAAAGGAAAAGAATGTAAGCACCTCTGTTTTGATGCACCAAAATTATGTTTATTGCTAAGATTGACATTACAAGACTATCTTGGATTGAAGCCTCTGTTCAAGACACAAGTTCAGATAGTTGCTGATGTACGACTTTTTCATTTATTTGAGTCTAAGACTTTATTGTAAGGAACCTCAAATAAAACTCAGAAATGATTTATTTCGCGTATCTTTTCAAAACCAAATTTTAGGGTTATTGATCGACCAAACTTATTAATTGATCGACTAAAACACTTTAATCGACCAACCTACTTATTTGACCGATCAAATCAATCCATTTTAGGAAGTTGAGAAAAATCCTCTTGATCGACCAACCAAGCTAATTGATCAACCAACAAGTGGTCGACCAACATTCTTAATTGATTGACCAAAGAACTTTTTAATTGACCAATTAACCTTAATTGATCGACCAATTTTGTTTCCTATTCAAGCAAAACCTTTTGTATAAATAGAGGTCGTACTCAACCCTTTCATCAACGACTTTCAAATAGAAAAACCACCTCTCATAGTTAAACTCCTCGTGCTTATTTCCAAAGGTCATTATGCCATGTTCTTCACGTTCTTCGAAAAGCACGACGCCTCGAACCTCTGCGAAAAATCGATTTGATTATTTATTGAGGTTCCATAGAAGTTATTCTTGTTTTATTATATTGTTGTTTTGATTTACGAATCCCAAGCCTATTTGGAAGATCAGTGGTTGTTGTTTTTGCTTCTCTTCAAGATAAAAGGGAAGGGTTTGTAAGAGGTTGTGCCACCCTCGTTCAAGTGGTACTTAGTGGATTGACTAGCGGTGTCTAGTTGGGAAAATCCTAAGTTGAGAGGCTTAAATAGTGGTTTTCACCTGGAAAGGATTTCCACTATAAATCTTTGTGTATATTGTGTAATTGTTTTGTGTGCTATATTTTTATTACAATCGATATCATACTTGATCTTGTATTTGTGGCCAAATAAGATCTGCAAGCAACCCTCTCATTAGGAAATTAATTCAACCTTTTATTTATACTTTTGAACTCAAACATGTGTTAAATTTGTAATTGGATCATTATTTTACATTTTTAAATAGAATATCTCATTTCGTAACCTAATTATGCATTTTTAACCCAAATTTGATGGTTTAGGTCATTTTCCTTAATTCTCACACTTAATCTTTTTTTGTGTTAATTATGTAGTGTTTAACCAAGTTTCTAGCTTAACTTGAGCATTTTAGCTATGATAAGCCACACCTCATCATTCCTCCCTATGGATGCGACACTCTAACTTTTCATGGTCAGTTTTCAATGATAAATATTTTTTTTATCTGGGATTTTTCCACCATGCGATTTACTACGACAACGTATTTTTCTAACATATCATTTTGCAAGTGAAAAACTCCCGATCACTGATGTAATGGGGGGAGGAGGTGTGGGACTAAAGGGTGAAGGAAAGCCCCAAAAGTAGAGATTATTGTGTCTGTAATGAGCCTCTACATAAGGGAGATTTTTTATTCTCCTGTTACTCTCCCTAGCTATTTTAACAAATTCATGAAGTGAACTAGATGAAAATAGAAGCAGGAAGATGACGGAAAAGGCAAGAGTGAAGTAGAAGGACCCATCAGCTAGGGGGACTAAGGATGAAAATGGATCGAGTTCGGGTTGGGTTTGGCTAAACCCATACCCTACCCATTTACCCATCGAATACAAAAATTCAAACCCTTACCCATACCCATCTACCCATCAGGTATCCATTTACTCATTGGGTGCCTATTTACAAAGTCATCTTATAACCAAATCGTGCCCAAATTAGAGTAAAAGAAGAAAAAAATCTATAACACGATTCATCAATTTTTTATTTTTAACAAGCTTGAAACGTAGTGGCTCAGGCTACTCTAATTTTAGTGATCTCTATTAAAATTATTACAAAAAAGAACTTCAAGGGGAATATATCAAAAATAAAAAAAAATAAAGAAAGACAAAATAAAAGTGCATTTCAAATAAAAGATCCACATCCTCAAAATAAATGTTCAATGGAAGCTTTAAAAGTACTCCTAACCATCAAAATCCTAGAGGGAATAATGAGAGAGATTAAAGCTAGGGAAATGAGGAACTTAGGGCGAGACTTATATATCTCGAGTAAATGGGGATTTTATTCGAGTACTTAGGTCGGGTAATCGGGTATAGATCCATACCCATATCCAGTCGGGTTTTTTGGATAAAACCCATACCTCAAGCTTGTCAAATTCAGGTCAGGTTTTACCCATTCTCTTTGGGTCGGATTGTGTCAGGTTTAGGTTGGGTACACCAAAACTTGCATCCCTAAGGGAGACCCAGTAGCCAAGGGGGTCTTAATGATGGTCACAATGGGGAGGATTTCATGTGGAGTGGACGACTAGAGTTAAAGGGGAAGATTGTGAACATTAAATGTAAGTTACATGTGAGGAAGCCTCATGTTGTGAAAGGTAAGGACTTCAAACAAAAGGGAGTCCAAATTGGAAGGCGTGGTGGGGGTGGTGAGAAGTGAAGAGGGTCTCCTAGCCTACCTAAGGGTAGGTCCATGAAGACGAAAGGGCTAGATCTTAGTGAAGGGAAGTGGGGTGAGTCAGAGGAGTGTCTTCATGGTAAGGAGGGCTCTTGTGATGTAATGGAAGTGGGGGATGGTTGCAGTAGATGGGAGGGAGGTTCTGAGGAGAAAAGAGCAAGAGAGGATGTAGTAAACAAAGGAAAATTAAGGGTAGAGGGAGCTAACTCAACACCCATGGTTGCCTCCTAGAGGATGATCATGGATAAAGAGGTGTAGCCTTATGGGTGGGAGATCACAAATGAGGTCTTTGATCCCAACCCCTTACAAGTGAGGGTTCCTAGTGATCGTATGCTGGAAAGGGACTCAAGGCTTCGCGAGGTGCCGATTTAGACGATAAAGGAATGGATGACTCAGTTTGATAGATTGGTGATTGGTATGGAACTACATGAAGCTCTTGGATGGAGGGGTTTCTTTAAGGTTGTCCCTAATCAGCTCAACAGCAACCACAACTCTTCTAGCATGGAACTGCAGGGCCATGAGGAGCCCCTATGCAGTTTGGCATTTTAAAGGCTCCTCAACTCTAATATTGCAGATATATGCTTCCTATCGAAGATAAGGATTGAAGAGGTACCTTCTAATCACTTCATTTGCAAATTCTGGAAATATTATTTTCATTTCTCTTTCTCTGAAAGGTATTCTGGTGGTCTAGTTCTCTATTATAAAGATAGTATTTCTTGTAGTATTTTGTTTTCATCAAAGAACTATGTTTTGGCAAAGGTTGGGTTTCCTAAACATTTGATGTGGATTTTGATGGGGATCTATAGGGAGCCTTTAGGTGCTACTAGGAGGGTTCTTTGGGAAGATATTGTAACTATTTTTAATTCTCTACATGGACTGATACTATGAATAGGAGACCTCAATGGTATTTTAAAAAGTAACGAGAAGGTGGGGGGTGTCGATAATTTTGTGAGGAATAGGCCTTTTGTTAAATGGTTTTGTTCTAATGGTCTGATTGACTTGGGTTATGATTGCCCGGCATACACATTGTCGAACAAGAGGACTATCAGTGGGTTGGTGAAAGTAAGGTTAGACAAGGCACTTGCTAATTAACTACGACTAGGCGCCTCTCTTCCCCCATGCTAGTGCAATGCACTTTCTAAGGATTAAAGGTGATCAAAACCCTATTCTCCTTAAATTGGTAAGGAAAAGAAATGTCAATCCCTAACCATGTCATTTTGAGGCCTTTTGGACTATACGTAGAGATTTTTCCCATCAGTGATCAGGAGGGCATGGTTGGCTAAAGAAACTGGGAGTGTCATTATGATAAAGTGTGAAAGAGTCAACGAGAGGAGTTGCAAAGTTAGAGTGTTAAGGAGTTTACAAAATGGAAGGATGAAATGGGACGTATTGAAGGATGATAAAGGCTCTACAATCTAAAAAGATCCAGGATAGTCAAACGATAGAGGAAGTGGCTACTCTTACACTTAGATATAATCAATTGCTCATAATGGAAGAGAAATATTGGGCGTAGAGGGCTAAATGCAAATGGGTTATGGAAGGAGATCGCAATACCAAGTATTTTCATCCAAGGGCTATGATCGACATCAACTACGGTTCGTATAAAAATATGTCGTTATTGTAGTATATGTCACAAATACAAACCGTTGTGGCATCAATTTTATTTAATTACATAATTTTTACTAGTTTATTCCATATCATTCACTGGGAGGCAGTTATTGATATACATCACTTTCTAAGTCCAATATTATTCTTTAATTCCAAAAAAATTGGTTCTATGTACAATTATGAATTAATGAATGAAAGAATTAATTAATTTTATACACAAGAATGAATTATAAATGGTTGAAATAATTATTTACAATCAAGCATCAAACACTATAACTAAATACTATATTATATCTATTTATAACTTACAGTAATAATTATTACATATCTATAAAATAATATGTTACAAAATATATAATGCTATATTTAATATACTAACACCTATAGTAACATATATAATATGTACAGCAACTTATATAAGCGTCGCTAAACCTTAAGAAAAATTATAAACATAAACTAAGGTCAAAATAAGGGTCTATAGTAACATTTATTATATCTACAGTGACATATTTATCTATTAGTAAAGCTCATATGTTATTTATATGCATATTTGAGCTCAAACACTCTATATACTACGTATTCTATATTAACATATTATTTACAGTATACTATACTTATATACATATACACATATACTATATATAGGTTACATATGTACAGATACACATGCACACAGCAAACCTAGCTTTTTTTCTTTTTTACTTAGTTGCAGAGACTCCTTTCTTCCTCTCTTCCCTTAATTAATTAGGCATGATTACTGATGAGAACCTCATCATGAGCCATAACTAGCTCATTTTGACCTAATGCAGAGAATAAAAGCTCCTACATAACCTTAGACAGGCTTGGCTCAGAGAGATTCTGAGTTTGCAAAGAAAACATAAACTGAGGGGTAAAAATGCAATTTCACCAATCTGATCTGAAAATAGGGTAACTCAGGATCCAAACATAGGTCAAAACAACCTAATAAGAAGAAAAGTGGGATGAAATGACTAAATAAGGGCTACAGCAACTCCAAGGAATTAAATGACAGCCTGCAACCCTAAAAACAAACCCACCTCAATTCACGTGGTTCGAGGCAAGGTAAAATTCAAATAAACCCTCTAGAATTCATAGAAAAATAATCTCTAGGGTTTAGGACTTTCAATTTGACCTTAGGAACCCATTTTGACCTACATTGAGAACCATGCCCAATTAACAACTCAATTTGGGTTTTTACGTAAATTGACCGGTCAAACAAGTTTTAATATAGAAATAAAATTCACCATCAGAATCCTTAGGTCCTAATTAGTCATGTATAAAAACTTGGGCCTATGAAGAAACCTTCTTGACCAACTTTTCATTTTGGTCCTCATCCATTACTTTTTGACCCTCAACTTTTGAAACCCTCGCATTTTGGCCCCTAATTCTTCATCATTTTTTGCATTTGGGTCCTCCCTGCAAAACCCTGAGCAGCGCCATACTCCGGCGAGGCATGGCGCTACGCAGGGTGAGGGCGACCCCCTGCCAAGACAACGGGGTGTTCCCTGCGACGTCTGCTGTCGCAGGGACACCTCCACGATCTCTGCCATCGCCCACACCTTCCGTGCGAACGCGCGGAAGGTATGGGTCGCGATCCGGCCATCCTCCGGTGAGGGAGGCACGTCGTCTCCCTCCGCCCTCCTCTCTGATTTCGCCTCTATAAAAGCCACCACCGTCAGCCGCTTTCGGTAGCTTGGATCTGACGGAGACACCCCCCTAAATTCCTCCCTTCCCACTCCGACAGACGCCCCCTTGCTCCGGCGGCCTCTCCTCCTCCTCCTCGTCGCCCTGCCGCACTACCAGCAGCAAGGTTACCTTCCCTCGATCTTTCCGTGTCACGCCGCACCCAGCTGGCGCCTCTCCGGCCCTCTCCTCGCCGCCGCCCCTTCCTCTGGGCAATTTCTTCTCCGGCGACAGTCGATATGACTGTCTCCTGCGCCAACCCCTCCTCGTCCAGCTTAGCAGGTAGAACTTCTCCTCTTCCTCCCCTCTTTCTTTTCTATACTGAAAACCCTTACTGTCGCCACCTATTTCCCACCGATCACCCTCACCTTCTCCACCTCTGGCCAAACTCCGGCGAACCACTCCCATCGCTCCAGCACCCCACACAGCTCGCCGACCTGTGCATAACCTCCGCCTCCTCACCCTGATCCTCTTCCTCCCTTCCACTGCCCACCAAACGCCCTCTGCAGACCCACCGAACACACCCACTTCTTCGCTCGCAGTTTGACCTAGGGCGACCTGTTTGCTCCACCACGCCCCCTGCAGACCCTCTGACCACCTTCGCCGTGCCATGGCGAAGGTCCCCCGCCTGTCTGATTTGGCCGAGAGGCCGTTCTTCTGTGACCAGGTGACTCGCCCGCCGTCGCCATTACTGAGCAGGCAGAGCTCCTTCACCTGCAGGTGCAGGCACACCTTCGCCCAGGTTCGACTCCCAGGTTGCGCGGGGCGTCTCCGCGAAGCGTCCCAGGCTCGCAGTTGGGGCGAAGGCCTCGTGTGAAGCCACGATTGCCCACCGCTCCCTCTGCTGCAGGCGCTCAATTGGGGTGGGACATTTAGTCCCACCTCGGAACTTTTCAGAGGCGCACGGGAGCATAAAGGCAAAAAGTTCCTTATGTTGTTCGCCTCCTGACCACAGGGTGAGGTCCCTCTCACCCGACCTGGCCTCGTCCGTGATCACGCTCCGCGGACCTGGCCCGACCCGATTAACCTGACCTACACTCCTCGCCCACCACCGCATGCCGGTGGGCCTGGACCCGGGCGCAACTCGTACCCGATTACCCAGTTGCTCTGGGAGAGCTGTCCTAAGAGCGAGCTCAGAGAGAGAGACGTGCGGGGGGAGGGGGGGTAGAGTAGGTTTTGCCCTCTGACTCTGAACTCTTGAGCGTGCAGGCACAGGTGAAGAAGGAAGCTAAGGGAGACACTGTAGCAACAAGCGGTTTAAGTCGTCTGATTTTCAAATCAAACGACGTCCTGAAGACAGGAGAAGGCAAAGAAGAAGAAGGAAGGCGAGGCAGAGGAAAGAGAGGAACACAGAGAAGCCAAGTGAGGACTCTGCAGAGATCAGAAGACAAAGAAGAAGAAGAACAGAAGAGAGAAGGAGCAGCCAAGTGAAGAAACAGAAAGCAGAAGAAGAAGAGAAGCAAGAAGAAAAGAAGAAGAGCACGGGAGGAAGATCTGAAGAAACAAAGAGAATAAAAAGAAGAAAAAGACAGGATCGTCCAACCAAGAAATAGAGGAAGAACACGAAGAACAAAAGCCAAAGAGGAGAGAAGACAAAGAGGAAGAAAGAAGAGAAGAAGAAGAGCCAAACTTTCATCTCTCTCTCTCTTTATTTTTTTAATAAAACATGTATATCTCTAGAATACGACTTGCTCCCTGAGTTCGACCTCGGGAGAACTGTATTTTTCGAGTAACAAATATTAGCAAATGATGGCAATAACTATCTGTACTACAACGACTTAAGAAAAGTTAATTGCTGCCACCGTTCGCCAATTACTGTTCATCTTTAACAAAAATTAGGGTTTTTAATTGGCGGACGGCCCTTTCAAAGGATAAACAGCACCCTCAAGGGGTGGGACCAGACCTCTACTAAGGCCACCCATAATTCGTTATTAAGCTCTCTTAATTCCAATTTATGCTCGTTAATGGACCCATTCAGGCCCATGCGCAGTGCCAAGCCCCCGACCCGCACCGCATACCAAAGTCTCATGCCAATATCAATTCATGCTTAAGGGGATAAGAGGAGATCGATTTCGGGCGCCCGACGCCCTTGATGATTGAAGAAGGGGAGAAGTAAAAACAACATAAATGCCCGCAGAAGCTTTTCCACGCCCGATGTGGCACTTTGTTAGTGCCCCACAAGCGCTGCAGCTGTGTGGCTATTGTGTTCAATTCATGATTTTGGCCGTAGATTTGAGGGCCACAAATTATTATAATTTAAAAATAAATTATGTGGTCTTAAAGTATTTACATAGGGATACTTAATTATATAATTAATTTACAAAATTAATTACATTTACTATATAAATAAATTAGTCAATTTACAATTTATACATATTGTTTATTGGGTTTATTTTTTTATTAACGTATAAATTAGTTAATTAATAGTCTAACTGATACTGTACAGTATTAATATACATATTAAGGTATTTAATACACATTTTTATTGTATTTTACAAGTTTTATTTTAATTTATTTACATTTAAATATCAGTTTTCAGGCTCTTTTACATATAAATTAGGTATAAATAGTATAATACAATATAAACATAGTTAAATTAGTTTAAATTACTTAAAATATTATAATACAATTGTACAGAATAAATTATCTCAGTTATAACTTAATTTACTAATTTATTTTAATTTAACTTAACAACTTAGCTAGTAACTTAATAAATTAATTATTTATTATATATACATAATTAAATTATGATACAGGGTTTATAATATACCTAATACATATATAGATATGTATATATAGTATCAATAGTAAATACAGTTATTTACAGGGTTTTATATATTTACTTAAGTTATAGTGTATATAAGTTAGTATAAATAATAAATAGTTATCTGATTAAGTTATATACAGTTTATATAATCTTAAATATTTAATTTACATTATACAATATATATATGAGTTATTTATACCTATTATACACCTATTTTACAATATATACATATAGCTTACTATATAGCTTATATTTACAAGTATATACATAATACACATGTTATTTTTGGGTATTTTCAGGGTTTTTATACTTTTTATGGGTTTTATATGTCTTATAGAGGTAGGAGATAATAAAGAAAGAAAGAGATGACAGATAGAATGTGTTTTTGGTATTTTTATAAGTTAAGGTCTTTTATTATGTTTTAAGGTAGACTGAACCGTCAGCTGGTATGTTCTATCAAGTTGGGGGTTCAAAATGCCTTTAAGCTTGGCATGCACTTAAAGATATAACTAATCCTACTCGCTACACCTTTATTTTATTTTTTTGGATTTTTTATATCATTTTTATTTATTTACAAAGTTCACCCCAATTTATGCCTTTAAAGGGATTTCCAATGGAACCTAAGGCCTAATGGAGAGTGGTAAAGGCTGAAAGTGCAATGAAAACATTCAGAAAAATGCTATCTCTCATATGCAAGATGCTCAAGAATTTAAATGGGTATTTAACTCCAAATTTCCATTACTTCCAAATTGGACAGTTGTGTATGACATGTAGCTATCAAGGAATGTTTAAAAACAAAGTTGCAAGCCAACCAAATGAGATTAAAAGCAAATATCATTACATGGAAGCCTGTTTACAATACATACAATAGTTAGAAATATATACATGTAGCTCTTTAATTCACTACAAAACCTGGTTCACTGCCCTACTAATTGCAGGCCATAACAACAACAGCAGCTACTGGCCTGATCAAGGATCAAAGTGTGCATTGAAAAACAAATGCCATGCATATAGGGCTGTTGCTATGAATTTAGCAATGATTTAATCATGTTCTTGTCTTGAACACCCTTGATTGGTGATCAAGGTAAGTTGGTGATCAAATCACAATGCATTGGATCCTTGTCCTATCTCAAATCAGGGAGACTGATTCTACTTGATAGAACTCCCCAATAAGTGACCTAGATCAGGTATACGCTCATCCATAAATCAAAACAACACTCAAGGACGTTGGGATCCTTGCATATACCCAATCAAAGCCACTAAAATCCTCAAACAACTCAATCAAATTCGATAAAGCTCAAAATTGAATTTAAATCTCCTATTCGATCATGAAAACCATTTGCAAGCAAAATCAAGTCATTTGAGTTTGTGAACAAGATTGGGGGGTCTTGTGAAATTGCGAGATGAATGAGAGATCTCCCAAGGTGGGTTATGATGCTAATTTCAGATCTGAGATTCAAAGCTGTTACGACCCGATTCCAGAATCCCTACAGGACACGAGACCGAACCGACTCGTCTAATCCCCAAGACCCAGTCGTCCAACGAGAAATAACCAAAAAACAGGAAAGTAAACCACATTCACTATGCTAAGCAAATAACAGCAAAAGAGTACAACAGTAAAGAAGTAAAAGCTACTACAGTACATATCACCACCACAACAATAGAACAGTATCAAGGTACAGAAACATGAAGGTACAGAAAAGTAAAGGTATAGAACGTAAAGTACAGGAGTCTGAACTCACTACTACAAATGAAGTACAACAAAAGAAGCTACTGCTACTGGGCTCTACTGAGCCCAACACCCTCTGCAGTCGTAGACTCAGGATGCTCAACACCTGGACCTGAAAAGGGTTATGAGTACACAAAGTCAGCGAACACTGAGTAGAGTGGCAACCAACTAACTAAAGTAGTAAAAGTGGACAAGTAGATGTTGTTTTTCAATTACTTTCTTTAACTAATTATTCTTTTTCACCACTTGGTTTATATATTTCCAAATCTCATTCTTGATCTCGAATGTTCCTCGTGGGAACGATCTTGATTGCAGTCTTTTCCGAAGAGTAGAAGGCACACATGGTGCTCTCCTGGCCAAGAGAGTCCCCCGTGGTGATCCTACACCCAGTCAACCACCCCAAGGTCACGGACAGACATAACGGTGACCGTCTGGACTCAGCTCCAGACGTCCAACCTCCTCTCCAGACGTCTGGAAGTGCTTCCAGCCATCTGGTAAGTCACCCAGACATCTGAACTGCGTGGGATGACGTGTCTCGCACCTTCCCGAAGCAAATCCTGCATGCATCCACCAAATCTTCTCAAAATAGGTACGCAAAAAGGGCACCCGCGGAATGGCCTGCAAGGCCGTATTCGCAAAGAGAACGTGCCTTCGCGAGACTCTCTCCTCAAACATCTGGAGCCGCCTCCAGAAGTCCGCTCCGTCGTCTGGGCATCACTCCAGAAGTCTGATTCTGGGAAAAACCCAGAACCAGAACCTACTCCCGTTCGCTCTCGCTGTGCGCGGTCGCGGCTCACCCCCTCGCCTGCAGCTCCGGCTGCAGCAATGTCGGGGAGGACTCCCCCGACGCACTCCTACTCTTCGCGCACACACCACTCCGGTCGTGCGCTCTCCGGTGAGCTCTTATGCGAGCTCGTGAGCTCACTCTCCTCCTCCTCTCCTCACGCCGCTCCTCCTTGTCACCGCTCTCGCACTCTCTCGCTCACGCTAGGGTGAAGGGGGAGGGTAGAAGTGGTTGGAGTGGTGTGAACAAGAGAGGAGGAAGGGGGGCTTTATAAGGGTGAGGGTTAGGGTTTGCTGGAGGGGGGCAAAAAAAGAAAGAGAGAAGAAGGAGGAAAACGAGAGTGCTATCTACGCACAGCCTGCGCGTAGACGCGAGCTAGTACTCAAAATTTTTTATTTCCAGACATCTGGGAAGGTGTCCAGACGTCTTACCAAACGTCTAACCGACAGTCCAGACGTCTTAAAGTCTCAGGATAGAACGGGTCTTAACATCGTAGGGGCCAGCTGCCAGCACTGGACCCCCGCCCAGCCGTCAGCAAGGACCTACCGAGGGCGGGAGTCGAGTTCCCCTCTGCTACTAGTGTGGCCAGCCGGGCCACATCAGGAGGGACTACCCGTCTAGGGCTGGAGGTCATCAGATGCTCCCCGCACCGAGCACTGGAGGCCATGGTTCCCAGGTGCGTGGGGGAGGACAGTTGTCGTGGGGAGGGTACCGGCCAGCAGCTACCCATCCGACACAGAGTGTGGCTGCTTCCTCCGCACCGAGAGCTGAGGGACGTATCAATGTCCTGACACACAGAGACACCAGAGCTTCAGGTTCAGTGGTGGCAGGTATGGTTACAGTTTCCGGCAGATTAGTTTACACACTTTTTGATTCCGGTGCCATGCACTGGTTTGTTGCTGTGAGTTTTGCTGTCAGTTTGGGACAGGACTGTATGTTGCTAGAGGATCCATTTGCGATCAGAGGTCCGGGTGGCCAGTTGTTTATAGCTGACGAGGTTTACACAGACTGTGAGGTCAGTGTTGAGGGACAGCCTCTCCGCTGACCTAATTGAGATACCAATGGAGGACTTTGGTGTGATTTTGGGGATAGATTGGTTGTCCGCTTACCACGCTTTGGTGAATTATTTTGAGAGGAAGATCATCTTCTCCCTACCGGAGATGCCTTCTTTTGAGTTTCACGGACAGTCGGTGGACGGAGGCTTCAGGTGCATTTCTGCACTTCGGGCAGCGAGACTTTTGGGCCAAGGGTGTGAGGGCTTCCTAGCTTGTGTAGTGGCAGAGCCCAGCCCCGTGGTAGACTTTCAGGGCATCCCGGTGGTCAGAGAGTACCCCGACGTGTTTCCAGAGGAGCTGCCAGGACTACCACCCGAGCATGAGATCGAGTTCGAGATCTCACTGGTACCGGGGACCAACCACATTTCTACAGCACCTTACAGGATGGCACCACTTGAGCTGCGAGAGCTCAAGTCCCAATTGCAAGACCTATTAGAGAAGGGCTTTGTGAGGCCCAGTGCGTCTCCGTGGGGAGCCCCGGTGTTACTGTGAAGAAGAAGGATGGTACCCTACACCTTTGTGTGGACTACAAACAGCTTAATAGGGTTACCATCAAGAACAGGTATCCGCTGCGGAGGATCGATGATCTGTTTGACCAGTTGCGAGGTGCCACAATTTTCTCCAAGATAGACTTGAGATCTGGCTACCACCTGTTGAGAATCAGGGAGACCGACGTCTCCAAGACAGCTTTCCACACCTGGTATAGACACTATGAGTTTTTGGTCATACCGTTTGGGCTAACCAACGCCCCCGCTGCTTTCATGGATTTGATGAACCAGGTGTTCATACTTTATCTAGATTAGTTTGTGGTGGTGTTTATTAATGATGTGCTCATTTACTCGCGGGATCAGGCGCAGCACGGATAGCACTTGCGGATGGTTATGGACACGTTGAGACGATGTAAGCTGTATGCCAAATACAGCAAGTGCGAGTTTTGGTTGAGGCAGGTGACCTTCTTAGGTCATGTGATTTCAGGGGATGGCTTGGCTGTGGACCCAGCCAAGGCAGAGACAGTGCTCAGGTAGGAGACACCACGTATAGTGACAGAGATCCGCAGTTTCTTAGGACTGGCAGGTTACTATTGGCGGTTTATCAGGGGTTTCTCGCAGATTGCGCATCCTATGACTCAGTTGACCTGGAAGGACGTGCCCTTTGCTTGGACAGATGCTTGTAAGGCATGTTTTTAGGAGTTGAAGGAGAGGCTGACTTCAACTCCTGTGCTTACCATTCCAGACAGCAGCGACGGTTTCGTTGTCTACACGGACTCTTCGTTGCAGGGGTTAGGGGGTGTGCTCATGCAGCAGGGTCGCGTTATCGCTTACGCTTCGCGGCAACTGAAGCCCCATGAGAATAGCTACCCTATCCATGACTTAGAGCCAGCATCTGTCATCTTCGTGCTGAAGGCATGGAGGCACTACCTTTACGGTGAGACTTTTGAGATATCCACGGATCATAAGAGCCTCAGGTACGTGTTTGATCAGAAGGAAATTAACATGAGACAGAGACGTTGGTTAGAGCTCCTGAAGAACTATGACTGCAGCATCTCCTACCATCCGAGGAAGGCCAACATGGTGGCTGACGCCTTGAGCCGGAAGGCGCCCGCCCACTTGGCCAGTCTACAAGCACAGAGTTGGAGACTCATGGAGGAGTTGGGCAGTTGGCGACCCCTAGAGTTACAGGGGCATTGTGGGGCAGTGACAGTGACACGACAGACGAGACCAGAGCTAATAGATCGCATCATTACAGGACAGATGATAGATCCGTACCTGCAGTCATTGCGAGAATGAGTACTGTCAGGGGACCCAGGAGACTTCTCCTTTACAGATGAGGTGCTGCGTATGAGGGGACGTTTGTGCGTTCCCAGAGATGAGGAGTTGTTGAGAGAGCTTTTGACTGAGGCACACGGTTCCAGGTTCACCATACATCCCGGGAACACGAAGATGTATCATGATCTGAGACGTGACTTTTGGTGGAGGGGGATGAAGCAGGAGGTAGGTGAGTTCGTGCAGTAGTGTTTGATGTACCAACAGGTGAAGGCTGAGCATCAGAGGCCTACAAGGCTGTTGCAGCCACTTCCTGTGCCAGAGTGGAAGTGGAAGAGCATCACCATGGACTTGGTGGTGGGCTTTCCCATTATCTAGCGAGGACACACCTTGGGACCAGTCTGGGTGATTATAGACAGATTGATGAAGACGGCACGTTTCTTGCCAATCTGAGTCACCTTGGGACCAGCACAGTTGGCAGAGAGGTATATTCCTGATGTGGTACATCTACACGGAGTTCCGTGTGAGATTGTATCCGACCGGGATACCCATTTTACGTCCCAGTTTTGGGCTGAGTTTCATCAGACTTTAGGGACACGGTTGAGGTTCAGCACAGCGTAACACCCCCAGACGGACAGACAGTCAGAGCACATGATACAGACACTTGAGGACCTTTTACGTCCCTATGTACTAGACTGAAGGGGCTCTTAGGAGGAGCACTTGCCCCTGGCAAAGTTTGCATATAATAACAGCTATCATTCGAGTATTATCATGGCACCATACGAGTGTACTGTACGGACGGAGGTGTACTGCGCCCTTGAGTTGGGTTGAGGTAGGGACCAAGTGGGAGGTTGGCCCTCGGCTGATCCGATAGAGTCAGGAGGTGATAGAGTAGATTCACAGACGACTTCACACTGTCAGGAGCAGACAGAAGAGTTATGCCAATCGGAAGGGCAGAGAGGTGCAGCTCGAGGTTGGGGATCACATCTTTCTTCGTGTTTCATCCATGAAGAGCCTACAATGTTTTGGGGTGAAAGGGAAGCTCGCATCGAGGTTTGTGGGGCCTTTTGAGGTCCTAGAGCGAGTAGGACCCATTACTTACAGGCTTGCCCTTCCTCCCCAGCTTTTCAGTGTGCACGACATGTTTCACGTGTCCAACCTCAGGAAGTACGTCACCGATCCCAGTCACGTTCTGAGTCACGAGAGTGTCGAGGTGGGTGACGACCTGACCTACCCCGAGCGACCAATACAGATACTAGACAAAGCCGTCTGGAGTTTGAGACGGAAGCAGGTACCCCTGTTGAAGGTCCTGTGGAGGAGCCAAAGGTACGAGGAGGCTACCTGGGATCCTGAGGCGGCGATGCGAGAGCGGTACCCGGAGCTTTTTGAGGGTACGTCTCTTCAGACTAGTTTCGGTCCTCTTTAAGTTTGTTATGCGTATTTATTTCTGTCTACACTCTAGCTAGCTCAAGTTTTGGGGATGAAATTTCCTTTAAGTTTGTTGTGATGTTAAGACCCGTTCTGTCTTGAGTCTTTTAAGACGTTTGGACTGTCGGTCAAAAATCTAGTAAGACGTCTAGACACCTTCCCAAACGTCTGGAAATCAAAAATTTTGAGTACGAGCTCGCATCCGCGCATAAGCTGCACATAGACAGTACTCTCATTTTCCTCCTTCTCTCTCTCTTTTTTCCCCCCCTCCAGCGAACCCTAACCCTCACCCTTATAAAGCCCCCCTCCTCCTCTCTTGTTCACACCACTCCAGCCACTTCTGCCCTTCCCCTTCACCCCAGTGCGAGCAAGAGAGCGCGAGAGCGGCGACGAGGAGGAGCGGCGTGAGGAGAGGAGAGTGATCTCGCAAGCTCGCGTGAGAGCTCAACGGAGAGCGCACGGTCGGAGCAGCGCGTGCGCGAAGAGTGCGTCGGGGGAGTCCTCCCTGACACTGCTGCAGTTGGAGCTGCAGGCGAGGGGGCGAGCTATGACCGCGCGGGGCGAGAGTGAGTGGGAGCAAGTTCTGGTTCTGGGTTTTTCCTAGAATCAGACATCTGGAGTGATGCCCAGACGACGGAGCAGACGTCTGGAGGCAGTTCCAGACGTCTGAGGAGAGAGTCTCGCAAAGGTACGTTCTCTTTACGAATACGACCATGCAGGCCGCTCTGTGGGTGCCCTTTTTGCGTACCTATTTTGAGAAAATTTGGTGGATGCGTGCAAGATTTGCTTTGGGAAGGCGCGGGACACGCCCTCCCACGCAGTTCAGACATCTGGGCAACTTACCAGATGGCTGGAAGCACTTCCAAACATCCAGAGAGGAGGTCGGACGTCTGGAGCAGGGACCAGATGGTCTAGAAGAGTTCCTAGACGTTTGAGGTCGACACAAAGCATTGAGGTGCATTTCTGGACACTTTTGAGACATCTGGAAGTTGTTCTAGACGTCTGATTTGAGTCAACAGCACTGTTTTTTACCCGTTTAGGGTCCATTTAAGGTATGTTTGACACAAATAGGATACCGATGTTTTTCTTGTAAGTTTCTCTACTTGTTAGAAGGCTTTTTATACTATTCTAAATGTTCCCTTGTGGTTATTCCTTGTGATAGGACTTCGTTCCATTGCAGGTTCGGGGCTTGCTGAGGCACGTGAGCCTGCCGTTTAAGCCCCCAATACTCCTAAGTTGATTGGTAGAGTGGCTTCCCTTAATTTAATTATAAACCTGAATGCATGTGTGGAATGAATGAATAGAACCAAGGATGTGGCATGAATCCTAGGACGAGAAACAATTGAAATGTCAGTATGCATGTTTTGCAGTCTTGAATGAGTAGATAGAAAATAATTGCCTGTTAATAACCAAGAGCTGCCTGTGAAATATGAATTAACTGTGCTAGTGAAATAGTTGTATGTAACCTTCCTGTTGTATACGTTAAATGATATAATACGAATTGCATGTGTATAATCTGAGAATGGAAATGAGAATGATATAATATAAGATGCATGTGTATGACCTGTGAATGGAAATGTGAATGATAGAAATACGAGTTGCAAGTGTATAACCTGGAAATGGAAATGTAAATGATGAAACCCGGTACGGAATGGCATGAGGCATATGAGCATGAACCCTACGAGGGAATGTAAAGCTCCTGGAAATATAAGGAATGGATCTGGAAATGTGAGTGGGGAAGTGAGCTGGCCCTTGAGTACGTAGTACCAAAGAGAGCGACTATCCCCTGTTTAGTGCAGAGCGGAGCTAGCCACCCTTGGGTTGGGACCCGGGGTTAGGATTGGCCACACTGTACCGACTTCTTGGCCCTCGTGTACACGGTACCGAGGAGAGCTACTAGTGTAGGGGGAGAGCTAGCCACCCCACGAGGCCCGGGGTTCAGTTAACCACCCTACACCGACTTGTTAGGCCCACTGGGCAAACCAGGGTAGTCAGGTGAGGGTGCGTGAACTGTGGAGGGGCGAGACCGCTATTTGGTTCTTAGGGGCTAGACCCCTGTTACTGAGAGGGCTAGGCCCTATACTGTTCCATGTTGTACTTGGGCAAACCCGTTAGCGGAAATGACTAACCATGTGTCAGTGCAGGGTAGCTACCCGTGCGCTTATCGCGCATGACGTAGTCACCGTTACGTCTGTCTGTAACCTTAGGGTGGTTGACTAGGTGTAGGATCACCACGAGGGACTCTCCTGGCCAGGAGAGCACCACGTATGCCTTCTACTCTTCGGAAAAGACTGCAATCAAGATCGTTCCCATGAGGAACATTCAAGATCAAGAAAGAGATTTGGAAATATATAAACCAAGTGGTGAAAAAGAATAATTAGTTAAAGAAAGTAATTGAAAAACAACAGCTACCTGTCCACTTTTACTGCTTTAAATAGTCGGTTGCCACTCTACTCAGCGTTCGCTGACTTTGTGTACTCACAACCCTTTTCAGGTCCAGGTGTTGAGCAACCTGAGTCTATGGCTGCAGAGGGTGCTGGGCCTAGTAAAACCCAATAGCAGTAGCTTCTTTTGTTGTACTTCGTTTGTAGTAGTGAGTTCAGACTCCTGTACTTTACATTCTGTACCTTTACTTTTCTGCACCTTCATGTTTCTGTACCTTGATACTGTTCTATTATTGTGGTGGTGACATGTACTGTAGTAGTTTTTACTTCTTTACTGTTGTACTATTTTACTATTAGTTGCTTAGCATAGTGAATGTGATTTACTTTCCTGCTTTTTGGTTATTTCTCGTTGGACGACTGGGTCTTGGGGATCAGTCGAGTTGGTCCGGTCTCATGTCCTGTAGGGATTCGGGAACCGGATCGTAACAAAAGCCCTCAGATCTGAAATTAGGTCTAATGAAGGGGTGATTTATGAATTTAATTGCGAGGAAAAATAGGGAACATGAATTGGTGCTATGAAGCGATAGGTTAATGATCAAATAAGCAAGATGGATTCATCTCCTTTGATCTAAAATGATCAGAGGAGGTGGAGTGCGAATTCTACACTACATTAATCTACTCCTAGCTAGCAATCAATCCAGTGAATTTCCTACATCTAATCGACTTCTATTCTACTCTAAATTATACTAACTAAACTACAATTAACTAGGAAACAGGGAAATTCTATTCTAATCAGATGAATGGGACCTGTTGGGAAGATCTGCAGCTGGTGGCTGCAGTGATGGAGAGGGGAGGATCTCCAGCGGATTGAAAGTCCACTAGTGGGACTTAGGGTCGCCCTCAGGTGCTATGTGGTCCTCAACGGCAAGGAGAGTTGGAGAAGATGAAGTTCCTTTGCCCATGGCGCCAAAACAGGGTCGAGTGGAGAGGAGAAACTGGAGAGGACGAAGAGATCGCCTCGAGAAAGGAGAGGAGGTCAATCCTCTACGCGCGAGGCAGTGGAGGTGCTTAAGTAGAGTGAACGTTGAATCAGAGCACCGTGGTGGTGTGATTAGATGATTAGGGCGTGGGCGGTGGTGATAAGAGGAGAGGAGTGCGTGCAAGTTTAAATCAAATCCTATCCACTAGATTAGATCTAGGAGGAGAGGTGACCACACATGCGAACTCGCACGAAAGTTCGATTGATAGAGAGCCACAGATTGAGTGGGTCAAGAAGATTAACGACCATGATGGCCTTAATTCTTCAGGTGCTACAGTGTACACGAGCAACAGGTGGCTTGAGGGCTCTATTGGTGTTTTTGCATATAAGGCCCCTCAGCGAAGGGGTAGAAAAATTGCAAGGAGACCCAAAAGTGGTCAAGAATGGTTACAGAGCAGCCCTTCTGGGCTTCCAAAAAGGTCCTTGGGGCGTTCTAGTGAACAAAATGTGATGTGTGAAGGACCTAAATGCAAATCCTTAATTACAAGGCCCTACTGATGTCTAAATGCAACCAGGTTTTTTATTAAGCTTAATTGAACATATTAGAAGTTAATTTTACTTTTGATTTGTAATTTTAAGCTCATTTGTGTGTTCAATTTGTACTTAGATTACCATTTAACCTTCTTTAGTACAATATCGCATTTAATTACCTAATTATACATTTTCAATACAAAATTGATGTTTTAGATTTTTTTCTCTATTTCCCATACTTAACCCTTTTTATGTGTTAATTCCATAGTGTTTAACCTAGTTTCTAGCTTAACTTAGGCGATTTAGCTATGATGAGGCGCAACTAAACAAACTACCCATAGATATAAAAAGAAAGTCAGCACTTCCATCAAGACAAGGTATTAACAACGAAGGAAGATATACAACAAGCATTTATGGAACTTTACAATAATGTATATTGTTGACAGAAGGATAGGAATGCTCCACCTAAGGTATTTAGTGTTGGTGCTAGAGCACCACAATCATTTATTTTGATGATAACAAAACACGTGTTATTTAACATTTGCATTTAAAGTCTTAGATTTCAAGATATTTGCAAATGAAGACGTGTTTAGACGGAGTTCGAGCTCTCATCCATGGCGGATTGGAAGAGCTTGACAGAGGAGAAGGAGCTTCACGATGAGCAAAAGCTTGAAGAAGGAAGAAGATGAAGAATAGGATAGATTTCCTTTCTTGTTTCATTGTACCTTATATTTTGTACTTTATTTTTACTCTTTATTTCTTTCTTAGATCTTAGGTTAAAGAGCTTCAAAGTACCCTCAAAGTAGTCCAAGGAACACCTGCCAGACCCTAGGATACTTAGGTTTTCTTAGAGAACTTAGAAAACCAAGATAGGTTTCAGAAAGCCTAATCAGACATCCAATCTAGAAATTAGACGTCTGATCTTGACTTTTAAGACATCTGACTATTGACTCAGACGTCCAATAACTTAGGCTGGACTTAGTAGGTTCTGTCTGATGAAATTAGACGTCTAGGCCTTAGTCCAAATACCTTAGAAGACATCTCATGGTTGTGCCAGACGTCCAATTAGTGGAACGTTGGCCAACGAAGTGAACGTTGAAGAAAATAACCGTTAAGCTTATATCAAACATCTGTAGAGGACCCCAGACATCTAATATGTGACCGTTGAGCCTCGACTGATCCAAAATCACTTTCCTAGACTAAAATAGTCATTTGGACCTTAGGAAATCCATTCCCACAGTACAATAGGTTTCCAGATGTCCAGACCTAATGCCAAACATCCTATACGTCGTCTGATTGATTTATACTAGAACCCTATTTAGGTCTGATGTAAGTTAGGAAGGAAACCCGCCTAGAATCAGACGTCTGACTTAATTCCCAGACGTCTTAAACTAGTTTTCCAGATGTCCGATACCTGGACCAGACGTCTGATAACCCTATCAAAATCATAAATGATAAAGATTACGACCTGTTTTACCTTAGGTTCAACCCCAACGGCTATGAAAGCCTTCTAAGGCCTTCCAAAGCCTTCCTAAGCCCTTTATAAATAGAGGAGGACCCTTGCCTTGTAAAAAACACACCAAGCAACACATCTTACACATCTTTATTGTCTAGGACAAATGGAAGAAGCTCCAGCTCTCCAAGCATTCGTTCCACACCTGAGAGCTTCGTCTTGCTGTGCATCCGCTCTCTCGCCAATGTTACAAGAGCGTTGTTATTCCAAAGCGTGGTTCATGCACCCGCATCGTCACGCCGACGCACTCCCACCTAAGGGAAGATTCTTCACCTATAGTAGCAGGTTCATTTATATACTTTGTTGGCTCTATAGGTTTGTGTTGTATTTTTCCTTTGTTATTGGTTGGGTATTTACGTTGTGAATTCCCGTCTCCTTTGCAAGACAAAATCCTTCTTGTGAAGAGAAGGGATTTTGTTTGAGTCGCTTAGTCGGGGTTTAAAAAGTGTTGCGTTGTAGTATAGCTGAAATAGCGTTCAAAACAAATATAATTTTATTACTCAAAAAATGTTCCGAGGTCGAACAATGGGAGAAAATGGAATTCACACACTAGACTTAGTAATTAATGCAAATTGAACACATAATATTACTCAAAAACTAATTAGGAATGTAGAGCATGAGTGTATGAAGAGTAAAAAGAGTTGTAAACAAAATAATAGCTACTCAAATTAACTTAAAGAAGGAAATATAAATTCAGACATCTGATTTTGCAATCAGACATCTTAAATGACTTTGCTACGGTATCCTTCTTTTCTTCTTCTGATCTCTCGGATTCTACCTTTCTTCTTTTTCTTCTTCTTCTTTCTTTCCTTAGCTTTCTCTATCTTCTCCTTCCTTCTTCTCTTTCTCTGCCTTCTACCTTTGGCCTTCTCTGAGGTCCTTCTCTTTCTCTTCTTCTTTTCTTCTACCTTCAGTTCTCCTCTTCTTCCTCTCTCTTCTTTCTTAGGCTTTGCGGTCCTCCTCTTCTTCTTCTTTTTCTTCCTCTTGGCTCTCTTCTCTCAGAATCCAACTAAGTGTCGGAGCCAAACTCTCCAAGGCAAAAACCCCCCTAACCCCGCGCAGCTCTCCTCTCTCCTTCTCTCTTTCTATTTCAGTTTCACTCTCCCAGAGCCACAGCCGGTCGGGTAATCGGATCTATCACATACCCGGGTCCAGGCTCACCGGCGTGTGTGGTGAGCGAGGAGTGTAAGGTCAGGTTGGGTAGTCGGGTTGTCCAGGTCCACGTGGGCAGTGCCGCGGATGAGTCAGGTGAAGGGGTGAGGAGGGCCTCACCCTCAATGTTGGAGGCGAATAGCCGGTGGCACAAAATCTATTTATGCGGGCGCGGGTGTCTTCTCATTTCCGAGGTGGGACTAAATGTCCCACCTGTCTTCCGCACGTCTGCCGCAAAGAGTGAGCTTCCAATTGCAGCTACTGTGAAGGCCTTTGACTCTAATTGAGGACCTGAGACCGTGTGTAAGAGTCTTCCGCATGTCCTGGGAGTGTCGACCTGGGATTGGCAGCACCTGGAGCTGCAGCAAGCAAGCTTCACGCTTGCGCGCCAATGGCGGATGAGGCCTGAACCTAAAAACACAAGAACAACCTCACGGCCACGTCAAATCGCTCAGGGAGGTCCGCCGGAGCACGACGAATGTGCTGTGGGTGTTGGCGTGGAGAGAGGGTGGCTATGGTAGCATGCCTAGGGTGTACTGTGTGCATGTGAATGGGTGTGTTCGATGAGGTGTTTGGGTGATCGATGGAGTGATTGGAGTGAGGGGAAATGATTAGTGAGGTGTCGCGGAGGTTGTAGGGTGGTCGACGAGGTGGATGGAGGTGAGTAGCGATGGGGGCACCTCGCCGGAGATGGAGGAGGTGCCGGTGGTCAGTGGCGTCGGTGGTTGATTTTGGGAAATAGAGAGAGGGAAAGAAAGTGTGAGAGAGAGAGAACTTAAAAACCTACTTCTAAGGGATGAAAGGGACAGAGGTCCCACGCCGGTGTGGTTTCCAAACGTGGGGAAGACGAATCCTTTATAGGTGAGGCGACGGCGAAGATGGGGCAAGGATGATGTCAGCGAGTATTGCTTGACACGGAGGACTGTGAGGGAGATAACCCCGCCACTAGTATTGTGGTTGGGTGATGAGAGAGCTAGGGAAAGGCCATCAGAGCTTGAGGAGGGTTGCAACCGAAGGGGAGAGAGGAATGGAGGGGGAACCGACCCAATTTCAAGCTGGGAGAATGCAGGAGGATCTGGGGCTTCTTAAATAGGTCTTCGGAGAGGGTTTTGTGCTTGGAAGCCAAGCTTCCAAGCAACGAAAGCTCGCCGAAAAAGGAAGCTCTCAAGAGACCCAAATCTCTCATGCATTTGCATGAAAGATTGGGAGAGATTCAAAGCTCTTTAATGGGTTCAAATTGACGGGAATTTCTTAGAGAATCTCCCTTCCAATTTTGGAGGAGATTTTCTAAGCAATCAAGGAGAAATCTCCTTTCAAAGGTCGCCGGAGCAGGATTCCTCCACAATAATGGTGGAGGGACCTACTTGTGAAGATGATGAAGAAGTTAGGGGGCTATTCGCAAGGTTTTTTGAAAGCTAGGGGTAGAAATGTAATTAGATAAAACCTTTTTGCAAACTAGGTCAAGATGAGTTCCCCTTAGGTCCAAATTTTGGTACAAATCTAATTTAAACCTAAGAAATCCAATGGTGAAGTTGGATTTTGGTTTTGACCATGTTTGACTAGGTAATTTATGCAAAAATCCAAATTAGGGCAAATATCTGTCTAAGATCCCATTCTAGGTCAAGATGGGTTCTAATGGCCAAATTGAAGGTACTAAACCCTAGAGAATATTTTTATATGATTTTTAAAGGTTTTAATTGAATTTTACCCTTACCAGAACCTTGGTTAATCAAGTGGATCTATTTTTAGGGTTTCAAAAGTCATTTAATTCTCAGGACTCACACAAACCCTTTTATGCCTAATCCAACCCACTTGTTATCTTGTTAAGATCATTTGACCTTTGTTTAGCCCTTGAGAAAACTCGTGGTTGTACTGCAATGGTAAAATTACAGTTTTACCCCTTATTTCTTATTTTTCTCTCAGAAAGGTTATGTAGTGAATTATGACCTCCAGTTGGTTATGTAGGAGCTTTTACTCTCTTCATTGGGTCAAAATGAGCTAGTTAGGGCTCATGATGGTGTTCCTATCAGGTTTTGAGGTACACTACCCTCGTTCAATGTAGTGTGGTTGTAAGAGGTTAAGTCACCCTCATTTTAAGTGACTTGTTTAGTGATTTTGATCGACTAGGTCGATCGAAAATCCTAACTCGAGAGGGTTAGGTGGTGGTTTCACCCGTTTTGGGTTTCTACCTAAAAATCACTTGTGCCATTGTGTGATTGCTTATTTTTGTGAGATTGTTTATTTTCTGCATTTTATACATCACGCATATCTCACCCCCTCCCGTAGGGAATTACATTTGGTATCAGAGCAAGTTCTTGTTGTTTCGACGTAACAACCTAGCAAGAAAATCATGGAGGGAAGCAGCTCTGCGATGAGGATTCTTGAGGGGCAGTCTACCACCCATCTGCCATTCTTTGACGAGAGTAATTACTCGTACTAGAAGCTGCGGATGAAGATGTGACTTTAAGCCAACGACTTCACAATCTGGGCCTGATGCGATACCCCCTTCATCATCCTGGAGAGACCCGCCACGGGATACTCGCAACAATAGATTTGGGAGCTGTCTTTGAACACGAAGACCATGAACACCCTCTACTACGCGCTCAGCCCGGAGGAGTTCAATAGAATCTCACAATGTGCCACCGCATACGAGATCTGGCACACACTCGAGGTAACTCATGAGGGTACCTCTAAGGTAAAGACCTATAAACTCAATTTACCTTCACAAGAATTTGAGTCTTTTGTTATGAAATCTAATGAGTCTTTGAGTGAGATGAACACTAGGTTCACTCTCATAGTAAATAATCTTAAGGCATTAGGAAAGACCTTCATCAAAGGGGAGCTTCAAGGGAAGCTTTTTCGTTCCCTCTAACCGAAGTGGGAACAGAAAGTCACCGAGATCGAAAAGGCAAACGAGGTGGAGGAGCTCAACATGGAGGATCTCCTAAGCAATCTAATGGCCTATGAGACAAAGCTTAAGCAGAAAAAGAAGGATACACCAGAGCCGAAACCTAGAAAGTCTCTCGCATTCAGAGTCGCTTCAGATACCGAGGTAAGTTCCGATGACGAGGACTTTAAATTTTTACTTAAAAAGATTTTCAAGTTTTGTAGGGAATCAAAGAAAGGAAGGAAAAGGAAAGCCCAAGATGCTGCTACCACTGCAACGAGAAAGGGCATCTACAACTAGAGTGCCCTCTTCTCAAGAAAGAGAAGAAGAAGGAGAAGGAAAAGAAGAAGAAGAAAGCGTTCCAACCAACTTGGGACAACTCAAGCTCAAAGGAAGAAGAAGAATCCGATAAAGAAATCGCCTGCATGGGTTTCATGGCAAGAGCAGGCGATAGCGAAAGCGACTCCGACGATGAGGTACATTCCGATTTACAAGATGCTTTTAATGAGCTATTTAAACTTAGTAAATCACTTAATATAGAAAATAAAAACTTTAAAAAGAATCTTAGTTTTCTTAAAAGTGAAAATGAAAGATTAAAACTTAAGGACCTAGAAAGTAGTTCTAGTACTAATAATGACAATTTGTTGCTAGAAAATAAAGACCTAATAAATGAAAATAGTAAGTTGATTGAAGAGAACACTAATTTAAAATTAGAAGTTTCTAGTTTAAAAACCAAGATGAATATTATAGAAAAGGAAATTACATGCCTTAAGGAAAACTCCAACAAATTGATAAATAAAGTAGATAATCTGTCTAGCCCTAAGGTTGAGAAAGGATCTCCTTCAAGGAGACCCACTAACAGATCTAGATCCAAATTGACTTGGATACCGAAGAGACAAGTAGAATCTTGTTTTATAGGTTTTAAGGGAGACTACAACATCAAAGATTTGACCTACAAGATGGAGAATGGTCTACTCAAGCTAGGTGAACCAACATCAAGACCAAGGATGAAGACCAGAAGATCGATGAGAAGACTGACGAGACGACGAACAACCGACCAAGCCGTCGCATGTTGACCACCTGATTGAAGACCGATGTCGATGCCTAGACCTCCAAGCTATGGATGGGAACCCCATTCGGTTTGGCATCCACCGCCATTTGGGCCATTATACTAGCCATGGTAGGTGAGGTAACCCTTAACCCTATCTTTTTATCATTAGCATATAGGTAGGGGGAGTTAAAATAAATGAGCTATTTGTCCATCCTTAAGGGGGAGGTTTTAAAAATGACATAGCTATATTTCCTTTAGAAAAGGGGAGATAATCATAGCTATCCTGCTTTTATGTAAAAGATGAAACTAGAAAAGCATATTTTAAGGGAGAGTTATAGGAAAATTAAAATTTGTAATACCTTTTTGATAATGTCAAAAAGGGGGAGGATTTATGCATCATTGTTTATAGTTTTGTCATCATCAAATAGGGGGAGATTGTTGGTGCTAGAGCACCACGATCATTTATTTTGAAGATAACAAAACACATGTTATTTAATATTTGCATTTGAAGTCTTAGATTTCAGGATATTTACAAATAGAGACGTATTTAGATGGAGTTCGAACTCGCATCCATGGCGGATTGGAAGAGCATGACAGAGGAGGAGCTTCTCGAGGAGCGAAAGCTTGAAGAAGGAAGGAGATGAAGAATAGAATAGATTTTCTTTCTTTTTTCATTGTACTTTGTATTTTGTACTTTGCTTTGCTCTTTATTTCTTTGTTAAAGAGCCTCAAAGTACCCTCAAAGTAGTCCTAGGAACACCTGCCAGACCCTAGGATACTTAGGTTTTCTTAGAGAACTAAGAAAACCAAGATAGGTTTCAAACAGCCTAATCAGACATCCAATCTGAAAATCAGACGTTAGATCTTGACTTTTAAGACGTCTGACTATTGACTCAGACGTTCAATAACTTAGGCTAGACTTAATAGGTTTTGTCTGATGAAATCAGACGTCCAAACCTTAATCCAGACGTCTTCGAAGACATCAGATGGTTATGCCAGACATCCAATTAGTGGAACGTTGGCCAACGAAGTGAATGTTGAGGAAAATAACTGTTAGGCTTCTATCAGATGTCCGTAGAGGATCCCAAACGTCTGATATGTGACCGTTGAGCCTCGATTGACCTGAAATCGCTTTTCTAGACTAAAATAGCCGTTTGAACCTTGGGAAATCATTCCCGCAGAGGTTTCTAGACATCCAGACCTAGTGACAGACGTCCTGTACGTCGTCTGATTAATTTATACTAGAACCTTGTTTAGGTCTAATGAAAGTCAGGAAGGAAATCCGCCTACAATCAAACGTCTGACTTAGTTCCCAGACGTCTTAAATTAGTTTTCCAAACGTCCGATACCTAGACCAGACGTCTGATGACCCTATCAGAATCATAAATAATTCTGATTGTGACCTGTTTTGCCTTGAGTCCAACCCTAATGGCTATGAAAGCCTTCTAAGGCCTTCCAAAGCCTTCCTAGGCCCTCTATAAATAGAGGAGGACCCTTGCCTTGTAAAAAAACCACCAAGCAACACATCTTACACATCTTTTGTGTCCAAGAGAAATGGAAGAAGCTCCAACTCTCTAAGCGTTCATTCCACACCTGAGAGCTTCGTCCTGCTGTGCACCCGCTCTCTCGCCGATGTTACGAGAACGTTGTTATGCCACGGCGTGGTTCACACACCTGTGTCGTCACGCCGACACACTCCCACCTGAGGTAAGATTCTTCACCTATAGTAGCTAGGTTCATTTATATACTTTGTTGGCTCTATAGGTTTGTGTTGTATTTTTCCTTTGTTATTGGTTGGGTATTCGCGTTGCTAATTCCTGTCTCCTTGGCGATACAAAATTCTTCTTATGAAGAGAAGGGGTTTTGAGGTACACTACTCTCGTTCAATGTAGTGTGGTTGTAAGAGGTTAAGTCACCCTCGTTTTAAGTGACTTGTTTAGTGGTTTTGATCAACTAGGTCAATCGAAAATCCAAACTCGAGAGAGTTAGGTGGTGGTTTTCACCCGTTTTGGGTTTCCACCTAAAAATCATGTGCCATTGTGTGATTTCTTATTTTTGTGAGATTATTTATTTTCCACATTTTATACGTGAAGCATATCTCACCCCCTCCCGTAGGGAATTACATTTAGAACAAAGGAGAGATTGTCTGAGGAGGGAGTGTGTATGCTAGAAGTTATGACTGCAACTAAGGCTACACAAGCCATTAAATCTATGAAGCCTTATAAAGCTTTAGGGCTTAACGAGTTACCTCCATGTTTTTTTCAGAATTCTTAGGATATTGTAGGGGAGGATGTCACCTCTTATGTTTATGGAATTTTTTTGTTTGGTACAGTGCTACATAAGTTGAGTGCTATTTACACTACCTTCATTCTAAAGGTAGAATGTCCTAAGGAGGTGATACGTTATAGGCCTATTAGCCTTACTAATACAATGTATAACGTGATTACAAGGATCATAGCTAATAGATTGAAACCAATTATATCAAGGGTGATTTCCAAATCCTAATTGGCTTTCTTAAAAGGAAGATTCATTTCTGATAATATATTAATTGTTAGAGAGATTATTCTTAGATTCAAGAGGAAATGCAAAAGGAGTCTTGAGGGACATCTAATGATCAAATTGGATATGGGGAAGGCATATGATTGATGATAACATCATCATCAGTTATATCTAGCTTTAATTAGACAAAATCCATTAATAAATCCTCCTACATAATAGCCAAAAGACCGTAATTCACTACACATCCTTTCTGAGAGTTTAACATGAAACTAGGGTTAAAACTGTAATTTTACCATCATATCATGAATGCATAACAACCGTGGGTTTTCTCATGAGTTTATTAAAGGTGAAATATGCATTAATGTCTAACAAGAGCGTCCGTGCAGACAGAAACAGGTTTTTCATGCGTTACGAGAATTAAATGACATCTAAACCCTAAATGCAGACCCACTTAATTCACTGAGGTTCTAGTCAGAATAAAATTCACCTAAACCTTCTATAAATCATATAAAAATATTCTCTAATGTTTGGTATCCTTGATTTGACCATAGAACTCAATTTGACCTAAAACAGAGTCTTAGACAGACAGTTGCCCTAATTTAGATTTCTACGCAAATTACCCAATCAAACTTGGTCAAAACCTAAATCCGATTTCACCATCAAATTCCTTGGGTCCAAATTAGGTTTATACCAAAATTTGGGCCCAATCAAGGATCACCTTGACCTAGTCTATATTTCAGTCTTGTTTGACTCTTTTATCTACACATATGCCCCTAACTTTCGAAGTAATTGCAAATTGGTCCCTAACTTATCATCTTTATTTGCAAAAAGGTCCTCACATCATTTTTGGAAGGTCATACCTTCACCGTCGAGTTTCGAGTGAGGATTTCTCGCTCGATTCTCAATCAAGCACTCCCAAAATTAAAAGGGAGATTCCTTGAAGAATTTCCTTCCAAGTGGGACCATCCACGAATCCTAACTTGTTCCCAAATTCTCATGCGAACCTTTCAAAGGTTCACATGTCCTACTTGCGCAAAAATCGTGGAGTTGCAAGCTTGGTTTCCAAGCTTGGAACTCCATCCTAACCCTATAAATGGACCCCTGAGACATGCCTTACTTCCTTAGCTAGGTTTTGGCCCAAAAACCCTCTTCAAACTCCCTCTCCGGCCACCTCCACCCTAGCTCCGGCGAGCCTCCTCCTCCTTCATCCTACAGCCTCCCAACGGCCAAATTGAGAGTGTCTCCTTCCTCCCCGACTTCCTCCGCCTCTCGATGGTCAACTCAGAGGTGCCCTAGCCCTTTCTTCCTCGTCGTCTCCCTCGTCAGAGAAATCCTTCGTCCTCAGTGCTGGCCAACCACAACCGACGCCGCCCTACCTCCTTCCTCCGTAATTCTAGGTCCTAAAGCTCCCTTTTCCTCTCTCCTTTCTTTTTCTCCCCTTAACTTCTCAATTTGACCACCATATCACCGCCTCCCTCGTCATCTTCCCCAACTCCGGCAAGTTTGTGCCACCATTACACACCACCAAACACCTCTGTTCCACTCCCAAAAGCTCTGTTGTACTCTCTCCATCAAAAGCCCTCTCCTATTTCGCTCCATCGCTCGCCCTAGCCCCCCACCGAACAAACCCATTGTCGTCCACCTTCACCGACTTCGATGCACCACCTCACGCACTCTCACGCCACAAGACCATCACCACCATAATCCACATGGTCCGACGACACTCCTGGATTATTTGATCGGGGCTTTTGAGCCCGTGTTACTCTTTTCAGGTAATCGCCGCCGCCTACCATTGCCATCGTCTTCCCAGTTCCGTCCACTCTCCTCCAGCATCAAGAAGCCCTGCTACTACGTCCAGGTCTTGCAGACTTCAACCAGGCACCCTTCCAGGACCTCAATTGAGGCGAACCTGCAGTGCATCCATGACAATTGAAGGAGACCGCTTTCTACAGCTTCACAAGTAGAAGGACAGGAACATAGTCCCACCTCGTGGATCCCCAACGCCCCAACAGCGTATATTACGAATTCCTCATACCGACCCCTCGCCCAGTACACGAGGGGTCGGGTCCCTCTCACATGCATGCACACCTCGGCTACCTCCACACCCGGTAGTCCTGGTCATCTGGATCCTCGATTACCCAATCCACTGCCCAGATATCCGAAAGAGAAGAGGAAGGAAAGAGAGAGAAAGAGAGAGTGGGGGAGGGGGTGTTTGCTCTATAGAGTGGCTAACACTTAGCTAAATTTGAGGGGTTGTTTCCCTTGTGCTGCGCAAGGAAGAAAAAGGCTGAAGAAGAGAGAGAGAGGAAGAAGCTAAAGAAAGAGAAAAAGCTAAAGGCAAGGAGAGAGAGAAAGAAGAAGAAGAAAAGCTTTGAGAAGCCTTGCGCTTGTGTTCACTTAAGTCGTCTGATGCACAGGACCGACGTCTGATAGCCCCTTTGAGATTGATACTATTGGTTTATTTCATGACATGGAAATTGGCTAAGTGGTCCTAATTACTTTAGCAATATTGATTATATATATAGACTAAATAATTGGTGATATAAATCACCATTGTTTTTGCTCTAGGTTTCTTTTTGCTATGTCAAACTTTTCATATACTCATGTTATGCATTGATGATCAATTTTGAATAATTATTATTCATTGCATATCATTATTTGGCTTATTTTCTTGTGCTCATATATATATTAATCGAGATTAGTACGTGAATTCCACATTTGCTCCCTGTATTCGACTTCGGATTTTTATTTGAGCATAAATTCTTTTTGTTTTCGTGCTTTATCAGCTATACTACGACGTATCATTTTTAAAACCCCGATTTAGAGCGAAAAACAATGATATGATGAGTTGAGACCTTATTCAACATCTACCCAAGCAATTGGATATTTCTCACTAGACCATGTCATTAATAATGGAGTGTGTTACTATGGTTATTTATTCACTCCTCATTAATGATACCCCTTGTGGCAGTGTTGCCCTCAATAGAGGGCTCAAATAGAGTTGTCCTTGATGAGAACCTCATCATGAGCCATAACTAGCTCATTTTGACCCAATACAAAGGATAAAAGCTCCTACATATCTCAAGGAAAGGCTTAACTCAGAGAATTCTGAGTTTGATAAGAAAACAAGTCATAAGGGGTAAAAGTGCAATTTTACCAGTATAATCTGCATACAGGGTAATTCAGGGCCCAAACATAGGTCAAAACAGCTTAATAAGAATAAAAGTGGGATGAAATGATCTAGCAAGGGCTACAGCAATTCCAAGAAACTAAATCTGTAACCCTAAAACAACCCACTTCAATTCACAAGGTTCGAGGCAAAGTAAAAATAGAATAAACCCTCTAAAATTCATAGAAAAATAATCTCTAGGGTTTAGAACCTTCAATTTGGCCTTTAGAACCCATTTTGACCTACATTGAGAACCATGCCCAATTAATAACTTAATTTGGGTTTTTGCGCAAATTGACCGGTCGAACAAGGTTTAAGATGAAAATGAAATTCACCATCAGATTCCTTAGGTCCTAATTAGTCATGTATAAAAACTTGAGCCTAAGAAGAAACCTCCTTGACCGACTTTACACTTTGGTCCTCATATATTTACTCTTTGGCCCTCAACTTTTGAACCCTCGCATTTTGGCCCCTAACTCTCCTTCGTTCTTTGCAATCAGGTCCCTCCTGCAAAACCCTGCCAGCACCATGCTCCGGCGACCTTGCGCGGAGCATGGCGCCGCGCAGGGTGAGGTGGGGGACCTGGCAAGTAAACCGGGGGTGCCCTGCGTCGTCAGCCGTCGCAGGGGCACCCCCCTGGTCATTGTAGCCCACCATACCGGCCGTGCGAACGCACGGACGGTATGGGTTCATCTCCGACCATTCTCCGGCGAGGGAGACACGTCGTCTCCCTCCGCCTTCCTCCCTGTTTCATCCCTATAAATACCCCCCGCTGCTCCACCGACCAGGGCAGCTCGGGTCTGACGGGGAAAACCCCCAACTTTCTTCTCCTCTCCCTCCGGCAGACGCCCACCAGCTCCGGCGGTTCCTCCTCCTCCTCCTCTTCGCTCTGCCGTAATACCAGCAGCAGAGACCTCCTCCCCTGCTCTTCCTGCGCCACGCCGTACCCAGCTGGCGCCTCTCCAGTCCTCTTCTCGCCCCCGCCCCTTCCCCTGGGCATCTTCTTCTCCGGCGACAGTCGATACGACTGTCGCCCTGTCTCGGCCCCTTTCGTCTCCATAGCTAAGTCAGAACTCCTCCCCATCTCCCCCTCTTTCTTTTCCTCACTGTCTTTTATTTGATTAAACCCTCGACCGCTCCTGTTCACCCTCACCCTCTCCGCCTCCGACCACCCTCCGGCGAGCCGCTCCCATCACCTCAGCGACCCACACGGTTCGCCGACCACCGCAGAACCTCCGCCTCCTCACCCTGATCCTCTTCCGCCCCTCCACTTCCCACCAAACGCCCTCTGCAGATCCACCGAACACACCCACTTCTTCGCTCACAGTTTGACCTAGGACGACCTGTTGGCTCCATCACGCCCCCTGCAGACCCCCTGACCACCTTCGCCGTGCCACGGCGAAGGTCCCCCGCCTGTCTGATTTGGCCGAGAGGCCGTTCTTCTGTGACCAGGTGACTCGCCCGCCGTCGCCATTACTGAGCAGGCAGAGCTCCTTCACCTGCAGGTGCAGGCACGCCTTCGCCCAGGTTCGACTCCCAGGTTGCGCGGGGAGTCTCCGCGAAACGTCCCAGGCTCGCAGATGGGGCGAAGGCCGCGCGTGAAGCCACGATCGCCCACTGCTCCCTCCGCGACGGGCGCTCAATTGGGGTGGGACATTTAGTCCCACCTCGGAACTTCTCGGAGGCACGCGGACGCATAAAGGCAAAAAGTGCCTTATGCTGTCTGCCTCCTGACCACGGGGTGAGGTCCCTCTCACCCGACCCGGCCTCGTCCGTGACCACGCTCCGCGGACCTGGCCCGACCCGATTAAACCGACCTGCACTCCTCGCCCACCACCGCACGCCAGTGGGCCTGGACCCGGGCGTGACCCGAACCCAATTACCCGGTAGCTCTGAGAGAGCTTTCCCAAGAGTGGTTTCAGAGAGAAAGAGAGACGCGGGGGGGGGGGGGGGGGGGGGGGGGGGGGTAGAGTAGGTTTTGCCTCTTGACGAAAAACTCTGAAGTGTGCAGGCCAAAGAAGAAGAAGACCCGCGGAAGAAGAAGTGCAGGCGAAGAAGGAACTGCACTGTAGCAAATGCATAGTTAAGTCGTCGAAGCACCGGGTCAGACGACGGAAAGTCAGCAGCCAGAGCAGGAAAGAAGGCAGGCTGAAGAAGAAGGAAGAGCAACGGCCAAAGCAGAAGAAGAAGAAAGGAAGACTTAGTAGCTGAAGGCAGAAGCTCTGCAGCCATAAAAAAAAAGGGGAAAAGAGAAAGGGTCACCACGATTGCAGAAGAAGAAGAAGAGAGGTCAAGGCAGAAAACCAAAGAAGAAGAAGAACAAGGAGCTCTGAAGAAAGAAGAACATCACCAACGCAGGAACAGCAGGAAGAAGAAGAAGAGCATCACCATTGCACAAGAAGAATATCACCTCTGCAGAACAGAGAAAAGAAGGAGATCTAAAGAAAGAGAGAAAGAAGAGCATCCCCCTCTGCAGAACAAAGAGAAAACAACAAATTCTTTCCCTCTCTCTTTCTTTTTGTAAAAGAAACATGTATATCTCTAGAATACGACTTGCTCCCTGAGTTCGACCTCGGGAACTCTTTCATTTTCCGAGTAAAAAATTTTATATTTGAAATGTTGGTAATAACCGGCTTTACTACAACGTTATAACAAAACCCTCAAACCCGGTTGCCGCCACGTTTCAGTCCTCTTTCTCCTTTTCTATTCATTTTTGTCTCAAAACTACTAGGTAGGCTGCCAGATGCAAATGCTAGAGTTGGACTTCTTAGTGGCATTAGACTAGTTAGGAGTGTTACACCTATTCATCTTCTTGTGTATGCTGATGACACTGTACTTATATGCAAAGCCAATATGCGACAAGCAAAATTATTGAATCATATATTACAAGAATATTATACGTATGCAGGTCAGAAAATTAATAGCAAGAAGTCATATGTGATGTTTATCTAGGGAGTCCCCAATGACCGCCAACAGGATATTAAGAGTAACTTTAATTTTTAAGGAACACCTAGGGAGGAGAGTTACTTAGGTGATCCGATCTTTAATGGAAACTTTAGGATTAGAGTTGCTACGATAACTATTGATAAAATGGAAAAGGCTCTACATGGGTGGAAGGCTGCCACTCTTTCACAAGCAGGTAAATTGGTTCTGGTCAAATTGGTGTAGGCGTCGATTCTAATCTACAATATCGGTTATTATGTTGAAATTGAACTATTGCAGAGTTATTAACAAGTTGGTGAGGGACTTTTGGTGGGGAGATTTGAAGACTAAGAAGAAGGTCCACAGTATCACATGGGATAAACTGACAATGCAGAAACATCTTAGGGGCCTTAATTAGAATGAGATGTGCCAGGTTCATGAATTCTGCTTTATTTCTCAAGCATGCATGGAGATTTCTGGTGTAGGAGGACTCTTTGTGGACTAAGATAATGAAAGGTACTTGCATTAAGAACAAGGACTTGTGGTCTACCAAGGCTAATAAACTTCACTCACCGTTATGGAAGGATCTGGTTTCAATTATACCTCATCTTTATTCGAGATGCATTTGAAGAATTGGGAATGGTAAGAAGGGCAACATAGGGCCAAATAAGTGGATCCCCAATTTCCACACATACTTGTTGCATGGTTCTAATTATGTGCCTAGATAGTTTATGGCTAGTGGACTTATTGATACTAATGAACACTGTTGAATACTAATCTAGTTACATCATTGTTTTCTGAGCATAAGTCCAACTTGATTTTCTCCATTCTATGGTGGATGGTATGGTTGAGGATGAGATTGTATGGGAACCAAATACTAAAGACATATTCAGAGTCAAATTTGCCATCAAACAAAACATTGGTGGCTTGCCCCCGATGGATGAGGATAAAGTGTGGTGGGGTAGAAAGATTTAGAACTCTAAAATTTATCCAAGGTTCAAAGTGTTTATGTGGAAAGTCATTCATGGCATGTTACTAACTAGAGGGTCTCTATCAAAGTTCTTGGATGAGGAAGATTGTCGACGTATTTTTTGTCGGGAGAAGATAAAAGATGAGCAGCATTTGTTCTACCTACGTAACTTTGTGAGAGGAGTATGGTTTCTCCTTGGTAAACTTGTTAACCACTCCTTTAATGAACTTGTTGAGGAAGCTTAAGCTTCTTCTACGATCAATGAAAATTATGGGAGATGTATAATCTTCACAATGTGTGCTATCTGGGAGTACAAGTGCAAGGTTAATTTTGAGTGTGTGGCTACCGACCCCATGGTCGTTGTGGTGCACGTAGGTTAGGTTTGTTGAGAAATTTTACCATAATTCATATGCTCTTAATGACATTAGTTCATTCAACGAACTGCAAGATACTAATTATCGTGATATGTCGATGAGACAAAATATCCTTGTTAACAATGTTTATGATTCGTATATTTTTGTTGATACCACCACAGGTGATGATGGGACTTGGGTTGTTATCATGTGTTTGGGCAACAGTGGAGATACTCATTGCTTGAAGAGTTGCAGGATTCTGGCAAAGCATGCAAACACTACAGAGGCTTTGGTTTTATGGGAAGTGGTTGATCTCCTAGATTCGATGGTCAAGAGAGGAGCAACTAATGATGTTTTGTTGCCATCCTTTTGACAGATTCTAAACTTTATATGGCATTTTGATGGAGGATGCCCCTGGTATATGTGTAAGAAGATCATTACTAGGCCTAATTCCCTTGACGATTTGGAATGTAAATATGTGGCTAGGGATGATAATAGTTTAGCATATCAGATTGCAAGGACAACAAAAATGACAAGGATGGTGGGCTTGTGGCTTAGTGATGCAATTCCTCATGTATTTAAATAGTATTGTTTTACTCAAGAAATGAACTATCTTTTCCTTGAAAAGATATTTTTTACAAAAAGATTGCCACGCATCAATCTCACATCCTCCATACCTTTAGCTCAACAAGGATATGAGATGGTAGAGTTTCTCATCTTAAAAACCATTTTTTCTTTTCTTTTATTTCACTTTTTTTTTAACTTCTTGGAGTGCATATTAGCCTTTGATTGTCCTTAAGATGTGTGATAATAAAAGTGGAGCTGAGATCATCTCATGTTTTAGTAGTTGCGTAACGATGACGGAAGGACGTGCGTGCCATTGAGGCAACATTTATTTCGGAACATGCTTGTAAATATGAAAATAGTTAGGATATTTGTGTGACACCAAATGCTTGTAGAATATGCATACAAAAAACCTTGACAAATAATATAGAAAACAAGTTGCTTGTTAAACTACCTTAAGTCCAGTCAGATTATGATCCAAGATTTTTGTATGTTTATATGGTAAATAAATCCCGTGTTTTGATGTAATAGCTAATTGAAGGACTTCTGCATGATATTCTGACCAGGAGGTTTGGGTCCACCTTGGTTCGATCAAATAAATGGGCCGTAACTGCCACCCAGGTCAGTACTCGGGATCACCTTTATGCAATTCGACTCAATTCACGACGTCAAACACAACCAAAAAAAAAAAAAAAAACCAAAATCCAAAGAAGAGGATACATTACGGCAAATTAAGAGAGCTTTGGATCGAACCACGGTCCTCTCTCAAGATGTTGGAGCAATCCTCTTTATAATGAAATTCAACGAGAGAAAACTCGTTATCTTAAGAGTGCAAGAAGAAGTCACCTTTGGGTTCATACCTTCTACCAAGTCTTGCTAAGGCAACAGGAGCACCATTCTTCGATGGAAAGAAAACAAGAGGATCTTAGAGGAGGGTGGAGGGATCAAGTGATGGGGGAGGAGGTGAAGGGGATGGAGGGGGACTTAGGAGAGTGAGCCATCACGTTCACCAACTATACATCGCACTCTCTTGTATTATGGTCGATTTGTTTTTGAGTAAATATATCACCATTCCTATAAAAAAAACTAAATATTAAATTTAATGTTAATTTACGGAAGAAATAATATATTTTAGTAAAAATTAGTGGCATGAACCATGCATTAATAAATAGGCAGTCTGAGGTGGAAATAGAGATTGCTTTTGTTGCTGGATGGTGTTGGGTGCGGAATCACGATTTCCCATGTGCAAGGTTCTTGCTTCTTACCCGTGGCTTTGTCCCCAAAATCGTGCCCTCGCACATGCACCCATCGTGCCTCGCCGCGGTTTTTTTTCTTTCATTTATTTATTTGTTTCCATTGCCCTCCTTCTTCAGTGTTGCACTCTTTTTATGGTCCCGATCGACAGGGGGGATAACATCTTAAATCCAAAAATAACTCTCCTTTAATCCCTTTAAATAATTCCTCCGAACACCCACTCATTCCAAACAACCCTAATTCAGAAATTTTCTTATTCCCCACTTTCTAAACACCCCTTCATGTTAAATCATGAAATAAACCCTCCATTTATCCTTCAACTTACTCCACCGAGGGAGTTGAAATAAGTTCTATCCATCATCTCTCCACATCAAATCAAAGAAAATATAATTTTATATTTATTATTTCTCCAAAATTATCCCTCCTCAGCCCAAATAAAAAATAAGTTAATTTCCTTACACCCAAATGGTACCTAAAATATTTGAGTCATCCCACTTTCTTCTTTGTACAATCATTTTAAAGATGTATTTTGAACACTCGTTCTTTATGGTAAGTTAAAATTTTAAAAATTACTAAACACACGTAAAAGATGCAAAGGGAGGATAGACAACGTTAAGTTTATTAACTAAGTCTATTATTTCCTTGAATTTTGAAAATTAATTAGACAAAATAAAGTCAAGGTGATTATAGAGATTTTAGAAAAAGAAACCTTTCTGGATGATATTCGGATAAAACACCTCGAAAGCATATGTTACAATAGATTTTTCTTGATATTGTGCTATTTAGATATTTAGGAAATAAACATTTAGAAAGGTCTTTTTTTCTATATTGAACACTATTAGAAAAGTAGACTTTAGCAATGGATCTTTACCCATAGTTACAAGAAACTGTCACCTAAGCCATAAATGATGGTAGTTTTACCTTAAACTACCGACGAAGGGTTGACCTATCCCATGAATTTTTAAGGGGGCTTATATCGATGGCTAGAAACTACTAATGATGCTTAAATACTATTTGTGTAGTTTACAGGAGACTAAAAAAAAAAGCACGATTCTCACCTCTCTCCAACCATGAGAATCCCTCTTAGCCTTAATTTCTCCTCCTCTTGCACCCTCCATAACAAAAACCTCTTCTCCTCTAATCTTTGCCACCTATGCCTCTAATGGTCTCCTACTCTAGCAACTGCACCTACATCCTTCACCAGCTTCCTTTGGTAGTCTCCTTTAGTTTCCTGTCGTCACTTGCATCACCTTGGTGCACTCCACTCTTCTCCTCCGATTGATATAACTCTAGCTTGCCTCCTTTAGGTTTATTTTTTCACGATCTATGTGCATAGATGAATGATTCTCTCGTCCACCACCACCTCTTCCTTCCTCCTCTCCACTCTAACTAGCTCCTACACCCCCATCCTTTGTCCTCTTTAATTTCCCTTCCTCTATCTCTACCCCTGTCCTTCCCCAACATTACCTCCTTTCACCTCTCTACCTCCTCCTCCAACTTTCCATCTGCAAACTCCCTTTCCACCTCGAATTCCCCTTTGCACAAATTCTTCCTCCCATCCCTTCCCCCTCTTAAAGCCCCTCACTTCCCCTTGCCCAACCCTCAACCACCTCCTCCTTTCCTTCCACCACCACCACTATCACATCCTTATGACCACAAACACAAACATGCCATCACAAACCCACCCCATACCTTCCCTTCTCTCCCTTCTCCATCTTCTACGACCACCACCGTTGCCAAACCTACTCGCCCCTTACCTACCAACACCATCACCCTCTCATTTTCCTCCCTAACTCCCCCTTCTCCTCTTCTCCCCAACTGACCCTCCTCCTCTTCCCCCCCATCCAACCCCATCCAACCCTTTCAGCCTTTACCTTATCCTTCCCCTTTACCCTTCTTCTCCTTTAAACACCCCCTCCTTCTTCGTCAACACCCTTCCTTCATCCCCCCCATCTACCCCCAATAGATCACCACCACCATCCACCCCTTCCTTCCCCCTCCCATAGCCCTTAGCCATCTCCAACAAACCACCTCTAAAGCCCCAAAACCTGGGTTCTTGAATCATTTTGGAGTCAAGCACTTTGAATTGGACTCATTAGTACCCGTTAGGTGCGAGTCAACTCAAAGTGCCTCATAAGACGTGAAAACCTGTATTTCTAATCACACCTTAGTCAAACCTATCTAGAATAAGTCATATATCGTATCTCCCTAATCCACCTTCCCAAAAGGAAGAATGTGAAATTATTTTTCCCTTCCGTAGGGATTAGGAGATTGGAGCTGTTGGATTTGTCTCAATGCCAACTTTTTGCATCAAGGTTCATAGCTCAAATTACATGCAAAACACGACAAACAAGAGAAAGGTGTAAACAAACCAAAATCTAGGGGTGTTTTGGTCAATTCCAGGAGACCCTAACCCTAATCCAAATTTACAGGCTTATAAAAATGCTTAATAAGGGTTTATGGCCATCATTAAACTTCCCTAGGTGCACACACCTCCAGAGAACGAAGAGAGAGAGAGAGAGAAGAAAGAGAAGAAAAGGAAAGAAAAAGGGCCAAAAACATGCAAAGCAGCGGTAACAATGGCCTTCCACAATTTTCACGCAATGGTAGCAGCACCATTCAATGAAAGCAATGCATGACGACGATGGTGAGTAGGTAAACACCACATGGAGCGTAGAGAGAGAAAGGAGGTGAGAGTAGGGGCATTGACCTGTATTTGAGCAATGAACAGGAGAAGAGGTTGTAAGTGCACAAGTCATTAAGTGCCTTAATCACCTCTAGCATGTGGTTTTGATAATAACAAACATTTCAAAATCCAAGATTAAAATTGGATAATCATATTATGTATATTGTGCTTGTATAGGAACTAACATGCAGGAGGAAAGATCAGAATGGCTTGATTGCAAAAACCAAGAGCATGAGCACGCTAATTAAGCTCAAAAGAATGCGTATGTTTCACAAAGAAGGAGAATCACAAGCTTGTGACTCGATGAGCAAAGACTTGAAGCCAAGTCAAGCTCAAGAAATGAGAAGACTTGAAACTAAAAAGTCAAGGAGAGGCACCAAAGCTTGAAGAGCTGATTAGGGCTTGAAGTTAGGTCTTAATGAAATTTAGGCATTCGAGTTATAATTTTGCTTTTCTTGTTGATAGATTGTAAGGAGAGCCCCATATTAGATCATTTTAGACCAAACTTAGGGGTATCATGCATAAAATTTGCAAGAATACACTCACATAACCTAAATAAGTTTAATCAACCTTTAATTATGTCATTAGGGACCAATCATGTGTTAATTATTGACTAATGACCTTAGTATAGTAATGAGAGGTGAAAAACAATCAAAAGAGACCATTCCCAACCTATTTAACATTATGAAGAAATCACCTAGCATTAGATGCATAGGACATGGCCAAGATGGATCCATCAGGGAACAAAAAACTTTATACCTAACATTATATTTATCTAACGATGATCAAGTTCATCTAACGTTAGATATCTTCTTGTCAAAGAGCACTTTTTGATTGCTTTTTTGCTCATTGGCTTGGTGTGTGAGAGGGCATTTTTAAATGTTGGAATGCATGCCCCTGGGTCGTTTTGCCCTCTAAATGACCTCTCTATATAAGAGCAACCTCCCCAACCTTCTAGGAACCCTTGCACACATTTCCACACTATTATCAAGCTATTAAATCACATTGAGAGCTTCTTCACTCAATTTCTCAACTTTCCTTGGCACTCTTGAGATCTTAAAGCTCTTGAGCAACCTCTTCACCACACTTGGAGCTCTAGTGCACTATCCCTGTTATACTACACCTTCACACACTTCAAAGAGAGTATCAGGGAGTATAAACTTAGTTCCTTAGATAGCTCTTTGGTTAATTAATTACATATCTAGTTAGAGCTATCCTTAGGAACTCTTATTGGGTTTTGCTTATTAAATTTCTTATTCTATCTCATTCTATTTTGTGTTTCGAGGGCCCAAATTGTGAGTCCCTAATCTCTTAAGGGAGTGGGTGTCACTCTTGATTGGGGCTTCAAGAGTTGAAATGTAACAAGGGTTTGGGCACCTCACAAGTACCTAGGTTAGTTATTTCAAGTTGACTCGAGGAAAAATCCTAGGTTGTGAGACCTAGGTAATGGTCTTTTCCTTTGAAGGGTTTTCACCATATATTTAGTCTCATGAGTGGCTTGTGATTTCTATTTGCATTTAAGTTTTGTTTCAACTCTTTATGAATTGTGTTTATTGTTTTCATTAACTATCTTCCAATCCACCATTAACACTATTCACCTCTCTCTAGTACTTCCATTTGGTATAAGAGCTCTAGATTGGTGCTTCTTTAAAGTCACATCCTTGCACTAATAATCAATGGTGGACTCGAACACCTTAAAAGTGTTCACTTTGTCATACTAAGCGCAATTTAAATTGAAACCTAACCTAACTACGTAAATAAGGTACGTATAGGTCAATCCCATCAGGAGCGAATGAAAAAGATGAGTAGGGACTACTAGAGCAACTACTACTCACTTTAGACCTAGGGATGCATGCAAACTCTAAACTAATGCAAGACTCCGACGAATAATTCAAAACAGAACCTACAAATTGTGTATTCAACAAAAAAGGTCCTTGATAAATACCTAACAAATTATGAAAAATCCCTAAAACTTACCCTAAATTCCTAACGACCTAAAGTAACTGATCTCTAAAAATCATAGACTAACTTCAAGTAGATCAACCATAGAAAATCTATGAAGTCGCTACTAAAAATAAGAATCCAAAATTAACACTAGTGCACTCCACAAAAGTAGAAAATTATCTACTGCGAACATAACCACAAAATTTGGCAAGAAACTAAAAGACTTAAGAGGAACCTACAAACAAATTGGAAAATTTACCTAGAGACCCTAAATGGAGATAAAATTAACATAAAACACAAATCCTAAATTTAACACTTAAACAGTAAATGAATTTTTAAGCACGAAATTTAATGGGCATAAAACTAACTAAGAAACACACACACGTTAAGTTTTTACATTTTATTAATAATAAAAAAGTATGAGAATAATTTTATAAAACTAACTAATGACTAGGAATAACAACACCAAAATTGAACTGATCAGACATAAACTTAACCCAATCAAATAAACCTAAAAATATGCAATAAAACATAAATAACAAGAAAACTAAGATGAGAAAACACATCCTATGGTGAGGAAGCCGGTCATCAAACCTCTAATTCCATGCACATCGATGTAGTCTCCATCTATCACGTGGGAGAACTTGACGACGTGTACGTCCATGCCTTCCACCAAGAGCTGCTTCCTCGTCAATGCAAATAATGCAAAGATGAGGCCAAAGATGCTATGTAGTTCCCACGAGGTGAAAGGGGTATAGAGAGGGATGAATGACTGAAGGTGGGAAGGTGGTTGGGATACCGAAAGAAGATCCTTTTAATGGTGACTTAAAGGAGTATTTATAGAGGTTAAGAGCCTCTAGAGTAATCTTGAAAACAACCACAATTTGTGGCCAAGGGGTAATGGAGTTGTTTTGGAGTCAAAACAACTCTGTATTTCACTAAAATTCAAATTTTTGTCCATGTATCCCATTTATATCCCACCATATGGCCCAGATGGACATATTTCTTAATTTTTTTCTTGATCCATTTATCCCATCCATAAATGGACTCCACTAAGACTCAAGCAAACCCATGCATCCTGATGCACGTTATCACAAAGGATAAATATGTATTGTTGTATTCTCTCAAAAAATGTGTCGTTGTAGGGTGAAAAATGTGATCCTTTTAAATTTATAATGCTCGAACTCATGAAGGTTTAATTGAAAATGGAAGTTCAAGTCATCTCACAAGAAAATTTATGGTTCACATTACTTTCTAACCTATGCAAAGAATCCAAAATTTTTTTAAAATTTTTCGAGATATATTTCTACTTTTTTAGATTTTTCTTTTCAAAACTAACCAGAAGAACTAATGAAAGAAATACGACTAATCTAGACTTAATGACCTCAAAACAAGTAAACCTAATTTATCTAAGATTTCTGATTAAGGAAGCTTCTACGAGTGATTTTACGCAAATCAGAGTTGTATAAAAATTCATAAAAATCTAACAATACCAAAATTTCAATGTCTATTTTGTAGTGGACCTTTAGTAGGTGTAGGAATTTTATAAAATCACATATAATGAATTTGTCCCAAAAATGTTGCAGCAAGAATCCCTACTTGATACCTAAGCTACTGACAAATTTTGGTGATTTTTGAAGGTGCGTATTTTACGAAACAATTTTCATAAAATGGGTTTGTGATTCCAAATGGGAAGACAATGTGCTAATTTGATGGAAAGTAAAGTAAGTAATTTTTTTTGGAGTTTTTGTGTTTTTTTAATTTTTTTAGGATTTTGGAATATGAAAGAAAATAAAATGAATTACATTAATAAAGTAAATGACACATGATTGGCACAAGAAAAATAAAACTTTATTGCTACTAAAATCAAGTTCTACAACTAAGTTGATAATCAAAACAAAGAAAAAGAAGAAGAACAACAAGAAGAAGAAAAAGGAGAAGATCAAGTTGTAGAGTGTGAGGACAACTTCGGGCTCGTGCCGGTGGAGAGACTCGCCACAACCTTTGAGGTGATAAGAAATTCAAGGAAGATTTGGAGAAGTAAAGCATTGGAAATTGATGGAGAAGAAGAAAGTGAAGGTGGAGAAGAAAAAGAAGACTAAGGAGAAGGTAATGAGGAAACCTAAGGGAAAAGGGTTTCTAAAGGAGGAGACCTATATGGAGGTGCTTAGAAGGTGGTGGACATAGTATGGGGGATGGCCAAGAAGTTGGAAGGTGGAGAAGGTGGTGGCAATGGTGGTGGCTTGTAGGTTTAATGGAGGGGAGGGCTAGGGGCCTTAGGGTTTGGAGGGAGAATTGTGGAGGAAGAAGAGTTGGAGGCTTTTGCATGGAGGTTGGACATATATATATAGAGGGGGGGATGTGGGCTTTGCTTAGGTTGGAGGGAAAGGCAAGGCTTAGGTTTAGGAAAGTAGGATTAGGATTGTTAGATTAGGAAATTAGGATTTTGGAATTGAGAATTGATTGGATTCTAGAATGTGGTGGAATATGGTGACTTCTAGATTTGATGTTGGCATGGAATCAAGTGGGAATTGGGAGGTTTGCGTGGGGTTTATGGTGGAGATGGGTGGTGGCTGCGTGGGCTTTGTGGTGGGAACACAAAAGGGTGGCATGTTTACATTGGTGGAGTTGAATTAGGAAGGTTATCAATTAAGGGGTTGATTGATAGGTAATTGATTTAAATCAAGAATAGGTTTAGATAATTTTTGCATGGAACTTTTGTGGAGGCTAGGCAAGGGAGCATGGAATATTGTGGAGACTTCTAGAAGGTAGGGTTAGAGTTTTTAGTGGTGAAATTAGGGTTTAGGGAATTTGGCTAGGGTTTTTGTGTTGGAAAATTAAGATTAGGTTTAGGTTTAGGATTAGGATGGCTAAATTAGGTAGGATAGGGTTTAGGGTTAGGGTTTGGGATTGGGATTATGGAATGGCTATTTAGGAAAGTAGGAATTAGAATTAAGATTAGGATTGTGATTAGGGTTTTTGAATTAAGGTTTTGTCTCCTCCTCAATTGAGCTCATTTAGCCATGTTTTCTTCTTCCTCTTAAGCTTGGCTCAAACCTTCTGCACATAATGGAGCCCCATATTAGTACTCATGGAATAATTAGGCTTAATTTTTCAATCCTAATTCTAAGATGCATGCATGCAATTATTTATAAAATGCCCTAATTCTAATGCAACTAATGTTACAAAACTAACATAACTAAGTATGTTATCACATAATTAAGTATCACATATCCATCCTCAAAATAGACACGCAAGAAACAAAACTAAGACTAAACAGCACCTAGATCCAAACCAAGATATAGAACTCTTAACACCTCTAGTTTTAGGCTTCCCAACTAGATTTTCTCAAGTACTAAAATCACCCAATGCTCAAACAATGCCTAGAATGCTAAGAATTTGCTCATGAGTGACTGGACATGTGAATACATGAATGCTTACTAGGAGTCTAGAATCAGCAAATGAACCCTTTTAGGTTTTGCACACCAACCTCAAATTTTGTTCCTACTAAGAATCCTAGTTTCTACGTACTAACATCAATTGTAAGGTCTATTATAAATCCCTCTTTCTTTCCTAGGTGGATGGCCATACACTGCAATGCCTCGAAATGATGCCATAAGAAGCACCCTACTGGTCAAGCCCTGCACTCCGACATCTTGAGATAATGCCATAAGGGACACTTGACCTTATTCATATCCATCTTTATATATAATAATAATAATAATACTATTTTTATAGAGAGAGGGGAAAAGAGAGTTCCATATATATACACACACACCCCATAATTTAGAGTAATTCATTAACCGTGCTCTCCTAAGCATATTCGACTTTCAGATCATCTCGACCTTGTCACTTACGTTAGTAGATGGCTTATTCCAAAGAATCACTTCAAACTCCTCCATGGTTAGGTGTGCAAATCATCAGACTCATCCTGCCTCTCCTAAAAAACCTATAGTTCTCAATTGGTAACCACACAACCATAATGCAAGTGTAGAGTGGATACTTAGATGCTAAATATACCTTAGCAAGAGGGTGAGGACATAACTTAAGTACTTTCTAACCTTTTTGCCTAGTTCTAGGGTATGGTAAAACTCAATTCCGAGTAATCTTAGAATTCATGCATCTTGGTCAATCATACTAAGTAATTAAGTCCTAAGAACCTGAAAAATCTAAGCTGTAGTTTCTATTGTCTTCTCTAAGGGTAAGATTGGGATGGTTGGACACATTTTGTGTATTTTTTTCTTTTGACGCTAAATGCAATAACATGGACTAAATGTAACAACTAAAGCAAGAAAAACTACAAAGTAATAGTTGGGACACAACAAAAGATAATCTATCCACCCTCATACTAAAATTGTGCAATGTCCTCATTAAAAATAAAAGTAGAGGGAGTAAGGAAAGAAATCACCTAAACTCCACTGTATCATTAACCAATGTTGGTTCACCTCCCAACAAGCACTAAATTTAACATCAACAACCAGACAATGTGATGCCAAGATTAGGTTTCATGGACATATGTGTAAGCCCTAAGAATGAGTGTAATAAAATGGGTTTATAGAAGAGATGGTTGAGAATATTGGCAAACTGATGATGAAGTGTTAAATCAAATGCTCTCCAATAGAGATCAACTTGAAAAACTTCAAGGGCTACTTAGAGAGGTTTGAAGAATGAAGAGTTGTAAGCGATAACCTTTCTTGAGTCAGAAAGTTGAGGATAATAAGGATCCTTGATAGTGACCATGGTACTTAAAGGATTGTACCATATAAGTTATAACCCTTGAATGGCAACATCATATCTACAAGCATCAATCCACACATGCCATTCAATCGTAATCTATGTTGATTAGATGTTCCCCCTAGATAGAATGAAGTTTAGGAATTGAATCAACCAAATGTCTTGTAAGGAATCAAAGTCTTTAATTTGCCGATGTGACATGATCAAATCCAAATATGGCTTAGTCTATTTAGATTTGATACCTAACAAATTTTATAATTCTTAGATATTGTCCCTTGTAGATTTCACAAATGCTTTAAACTCTAATTGCCTAACTATAATGTCAAACCTTGGATCTTCAATGGCATTTAGATTCAAATTCTCCTTTATTTGACCTTTATGATCATCAATGTCTTGATCAAGTAGTGATTCTAAAGGAAAGACATTATCCAATGCCATGATTTCCAACTCAATTGATTCATAGTTCAACTCAGGATGAGAATCAAGCATTGTCACTTGCATTGTGATAAGCAATTCATTAGTGTCATCCTCGATATTCTCAAATAGAAAACTTCAGTATCACCAGAATTTGTTTTCTCCATGGTTTCATATTCGGGGTCTTTGTATTCTTGTGCCTCTATCAACTGATCCCCAAGTTTATATGCTATTCAATTCCAATCTCCTTGGTTGTTACAAGATCTAAGCTAGCATCAAGACTATCCTCAAAGATTTCGTCAACTTGCTTAGGAAAAAGGAACATTAATTTCAATAGTTTAGCAACTTAAGAAGGGGGTAGTTATTCGAGAGGTACGCATTCACCATTTAAGTGTTACTTTACTTCCTCCAAATTGGATTCCTCAAGTACCTGAGATATTGAATCCTCAATAACTTCTAATCTTATTCCAAGCTCCCCAAGTACATCCTGTAGGTTTGGCCCTACCAGGAGGGGTGACGTAATAAAATGCGGAAATAAAATATAAAGCAATCTCACAAAAAATCAATCGCACAAGTACACAACTGTTTTTAGGTGGAAACCCAAACCGGGTGAAAACCACCACCTAACCCTCTCGAGTTAGGATTTTCCGATCAACCTAGTTGATCAAATCCACTAACCAAATCACTTTAAAACGAGGGTGATTCAGCCTCAGTACAACCACGCTACAAGTACGAGGGTAGCGTTCCTCAACCCCTTCTCTCCACGAGAAGGATTTTGTCCCACGAAGGAGACGGGAATTCGCAAAGCGAATACCCAACCAAAAGACAAAGATAAAATAAAACAAGTAGTCCTATAGAGCCAACAAAGGAATTTAAACCTAGCTTCTATAGGAATAAGGAAACTCCCCTTTGCAAGGAGTGCGTCGACGATGACGCAGGTGCGTGAGCCACGCAACGGCGCAATGTCGCTCTCGTAGACAACGGCGGGAGAGCGGGTACGCGAAGGGAATGATGCTCTCAAGATGTAGAACTTGAGCTTAGAGAGCAAGAGCTTCTTGGACACAAGAGAGTGGAAATAATTGATCTTAGTGTATTGCAAAGTGTTTCTTGTGTTTCTCTTGTTGTCTTGGTGTGTAAAGGCTCCCCTCTATTTATAGAGGCCTTAGGAAGGCTTTGGAAGGCTTAGAAAAGCTTCCATAGCCGTTGGGAACAAAGTCCAAGAGAATCAGGCCGAAATCAGGACAATGATTACATTTGACAGGGTTATCAGACGTCTAACTCTGGCATCAGACGTCTGGAAGGCCACTTTAAGACGTCTGATTTCAAGGTCAGACGTCTAATTCTATGCGGGTTTCTCCCTGACTTGAATCAGATCTAAACAGGGTTTTTGTGCAAGTCCATCAAACGACATACAGGACGTCTGGCACTATGTATGGACGTCTGGAAACCTACTTTTACTGTGGGAATTGATTTCCAAACGTTGCAACGGCTAGAAAATCTCTGAGAAGAGATTTTGGGTCAGCCGAGGCAAAACGGTCATTTATCAGACGTCTGGAAAGACCTAAGGACGTCTGATAAGGCTCTAACGGTCATATTCTTGACTGTTTGCTAAGCCAGCCAACGGTCCACTAATTGGACGTCTGGCAAAGTCATCAGACATCTCCTAAGACGTCTGGACTAAGGTCTGGACGTCTGATTTCATCAGACAGAACTACCTATGTCCAGCCTAACAGTTATCAGACGTCTGAAACAACAGTCAGACGTCTTAAAATACTTTATCAGACGTCTGATTTGGGAATTAGACGTCTGGAAGTGCTGTTTGAACCCTATATTGGTTTTCTAAGTATTCTACAGAAAACCTAAGTATCCTAGGGTTATGCCAGTGTTCCTAGGACTACTGTTAGGGTTCTTTGAGGCTCTTTAACATAATTTTCTAAGGAAAATAAAAAGAGCAAGAAAATAAAGACAAGAGATACAAGAAAGGATTAAAAAGAATCTATCATATTCTTCTTGTCTTCTATCTTCAATCTGTCGCTCCACGCGAACCTCCTCTGTTTTCCGTCAAGCTCCTCCAATCCGTCCTGGATGCGAGCTCGAACTCCGTCTAAACACGTCCACATTTGCAATTGACCTGAAATCTAGGACTCAAATTGCAAATGTTAAATAACACGTGTTTTGTTATCATCAAAACAAATGATCGTGGTGCTTTAGCACCAACACATCCAACCATAGTGGCTCTAGATACTCAAGATTATTATCTAAAGAGTTCTGGACTTAGTTAGATTGTAGTCCACTATTCGATCGCGAGACATGTAAAAGATTAAGTCTTATCATTGTAGTGCAAATCATGATAAAACAAATAATATTTATGAAGTTCAGTGAATACCGAGTCATTTGTAGAGAGGCAAACACGATTTCTATGCAAAAGCCTTTCAAAGAGTTGTTCTAAATGATTATTTATATATGTATATAAATAGGCATCAGAATCTAGATAATCTGAATTTTATTTAGAAATAGTTTTTCAACTAGGAATAGAAATAACTATGCTAAAGAGAGAGAGAAAAAGAGAGAGAGAGAGCAGATGATGACGACACCGCTTGTGGGATTCTTGTGAGAAGTGTGGCAACACTTCACATCCAGAGCATCGGGATGAGTGCCAGAGGGGTTGCAGAGAGGGAGAGAGGTTGGAGTTATATCTGGTGGGAGTCTAGGGGAAGATGTCTTCAACAGGGGGCCCTGGTCTTCTTTTATAACTTTGATGAGATGCAAAGAGCGCACTTTAGCCCCCTAACTCGGGCAACAACCTAGGTACGATCAGATTCGTCGATCGGGAGATCAACAGCTCTGATTGCACCTAAAAATAGCCTCCAATGCGCCTTACACGCGCGAATGCGCTCTGGTGGTGCCACATGGCAGCTTGTGAGCCTTCGAACTGCAATCGCACGGCTGTCGTTGCGCCTTCCTCTTCTTTGCTCGTCAGCCTCACCTTTCCATCGCATGCTTCAAATTCAAATGGGCACTTTGATTCCAGCCGTCCGATCTCACGATCGGATGGCTTAACTCGCGCCTGCACCGCCTTCATTAAAGAGAGCACGTGAGATCACGCGTTCTGTTGGCCTTCATCCGCGCGTGTCCATTCAATGGCTCTCGTCCTGCCACGCGCCCGCATCCTCGCCCTTCACTCGTCATCCAACGGTCCAATTGCGATTGAGCACACCTCCTTCCTGATTTGGTGCGTGGCGAGGCTCAAGCACGCTGATGACTCTACAATTAGTGTTAATATTATCAATTAGAGTCAATTTTGAGGGCACATGTGCATTAATGTCATATTATAGTGCATTTGGGGCCATTGCATGCATTCTGCATTACTTTACATTAAGATTGCTTAGAATCAATGTTTAATGACCTTGTGTACAAGTCCATATTATAACAGGTCTCAGATGAGCAATTGGACTGTACGGATGGATCCAGATCGACGTACAGAGTACAACAGACTCAAAAATCACCTTGATCCGACCTCCGTAACTCCTACAACAAGTCCGAGGAAGACCAATGGCCAAGGAGCAATGCGACATCCTTATGGACTCCGGATTGAAAATCCGACCATATGGATGGATCCGGAGTAACGATCGTAATCCGACAACGTGGAAATCATCTCGATCCGAGCACCGTGGCATCCTCTACAACAAAAAGAAGATGGACAACCTAGATGGCGCCACGTAGTGCCATCTAGGCCGCCCAACACCGACCAACAGCCCCACCACCGGCTCCTCTTCATCTGCATCATCCATTCCCAACCATTGGATCTTAATCTAACGGCTAAGAAGCTCTCTCCACCGCACGCCCTTGGATTCTCCTCACGACAACTTCATGGGCGTGGCTCATTGGTCGACAAGAGCCTACCCAAAGGGGGATCACAGGTTCGAGACCCGCCACCCCCCCAATCCTCAACTAAAGCAACAGCAAAGTAGCAACGTGCGTGAGCACAGTAGTAGCAACGCAACAACGGCAACAGCACCAGTGCGCGGCACAGCGTGCACAACACGGTGCGAAGCACGTAGGCCAATGCAGTAGAGAGCGTGCATGAAGGGCATGCATGAGCTGGCCTTCAGCGATGTTTAAGGCGAAGTTTTAGCGACGGCCTGGATGTCACTGTTAACCTAAGGATGGATTTTGGCCATTTTCCTCCATTATAAAAGGGCCTATCCTCCTCCACTTTTGAGGCATCTTCTACCTAGAAAATCTCCCACCTCCAAAGAGCTTCAAGGAAGGTCCCAGACCTATCAACCCGCCGACGAAAACCCGTCACTGCCGTGGCTGCCTCGCCTCTCCATTAGTTGCTAGTTTTCTTTAATGTTTATGTTTGATTAAACATTCCTCTAGCTTTATTGTTAGACATTTGTGCTTATGCAATAGAATTCGTTATCTTGTTCCACATTCTATGTTTTAAGCAACAATATTAGTCTACCTTCTTTTAGCAATCAATTTCTCCTATGGATTTCTAACCCTATCATCTCTCTCTCTCCCTATCTCTCTCTCGTTCTCTCTCTTTTTCGCAAGCAAATCAAACGACATATTTTTGTGACACCTTTAAGCGATAAAATGATCTAATTTCACGCCACCTTGAGATCAACACTCGAACTCACGTTCTATTATTTCATTTAAAATTAATGTCGTAAACGCACGCTATAACAAATAAATTAAACTAACATGTTTCGTCGATGTCACGCGCGTCTCGCGCTTGTGTGCGGGTGCACTAACCAATATGCTAAGGCGTGATTTGTGTTGCATTTATGTTTTAGGCAACTCTACTCTCAGCCGTTGGATGGAGATCCTACGGTTGAGATCTTCTCTTGGCTGATGAGGCGTGAGGGCGGGGACTGAAATTCCCTACTTGGAGGGGGTGAGATCAGCGTGACGTAAAAATGCAGAATTAAAATATAACAATCTCACAAGAATAGACAATCACACAAATGGCACAATTATTTTTATGTGGAAACCCAACCCGGGTGAAAACCACCACCTAACCCTCTCGAGTTAGGATTTTCCGATCAACCAAGTTGATCAAATCCACTAACGTACTACTTAAACAAGGGTAGTACAATCTCAATTACAACCACGTTACTTTATATGAGGGTAGCGTACCTCAAACCCCTTCTCTTCACGAGAAGGATTTTGTCTCACGAAGGAGACGGGAATTCGCAAATCGAATACCCAATACAAGCAAAGTAAAATTCAAGAATAGTCCTATAGAGCCAACAAAGTAATTCTTAAACTAAGCTTCTATAGGAGTTAGTATGCTTCCCTTTGGTGGAAGTGCGTCGATGACGCGGATGCGTAAACTACGCAAAGGCACAATGACGCTCTCGTGAACTACGACGGGAGAGTGGGTGCACAACAGGAATCAAGCTCTCTAGGTGTAGAACAAGGCTTGGAGAGCAAGAGCTTTCTTCTATTTGATCTTCTTCTTCTCTTTGACACAAAAGAGTGGAAAGTATGTTGCTTGGTGTGTGTTGGTGTCTATTTGAGTGGCAAGGGTTCTCTATTTATAGAGGCCCTAGGAAGGCTTTGGAAGGCCTTAGAAGGCTTCCATAGCGGTTGGGTACAACCTCCAAGAGAATCAGGTCAAAATCAGGATCAATCATGACTCTGACAGGGTTATCAGACATCTGGTCCTGGCATCAGACGTCTGGAAAACTCGTTTAAGACGTCTAGGAACAAATTCAAACGTCTAATTTTAAGCGGGTTTCCTTCCTGACTTGAATCAGATCGAAACAGAGTTCTAGTGAATTGTCATCAGACGACATACAGGACGTCTGGCACTAAGTCTGGACATCTGGAAACCTACTTTTCTGTGGAAATGGATTCCCAAGAGAGTGCAACGGCTAGAAAATCTCTGAGAAGAGATTTTGGGTCAACCAAGGTAAAACGGTCATGTATCAGTCATCTGGGGTCCTCTACGGATGTCTGATACGAGGCTAACGATCATTTTCTCAGTGTTTACTAAGGCAGCTAACGATCCACTAATTGGACGTCTGGCAAAGGCATCAGACGTCTTCTAAGATGTCTGGACTAAGGTCTGGACGTCTGATTCCATTAAACAGAACTAACTAAGTCCAGCCTAAAAATAATCAGACGTCTGAGTCAACAGTCAAACATCTTAAAAGTCATTATCAGACGTCTGATTTTCATATTAGACGTCTGATAAGGCTATCTGAACCCTATTTTGGTTTTCTAAGTTCTCTACAGAAAACCTAAGTATCTTAGGATTGTGCAAGTGTTCCTAGGACTACTGTCAGGGTATTTTGAGGCTCTTTAACATGAATCCAAGAGACAGAACAAAAGGAAACAAAAATACATAGTAATACAAGAAAATCTATCATATTCTTCATCTCTTTCCTTCTTCAAGCTGTCGCTCCTCGCGAAGCTCCTATGTTCTCCGTCAAGCTCCTCCAATCCACCATGGATGCGAGCTCGAACTCCGTTTAACCACGTCTCCATTTGCAATTAACTTGAAATCTAAGACTTCAAGTGCAAATGTTAAATGACACATGTTTTGTTATCATCAAAATAAACGATCGCGGTGCTCTAGCGCCAACATGGACGACGTAGGTGCATGGTGGCCACTGGATGATGATCCAACGGCCCACAATGTGTGAGGAGGGCTTCTTCAGAGATTGGGGGCACTGCGAGGGGGGGCTGTGATGGCGCCACATGGTGCTATCGTGGCCGTCCATCTTTTCTTCTTTGTAACTGGTGATGTAGACCTCCGATCGGGTTGATTTTTCTGCCATTGGACTACGATCGTCGATCCGGAGCCATCTGTGTAGTCGGATCTTTCATCTGAGGCTTGGATCTCTGTTATCTTACTCCGCGGCCTCTGTTCTTTTATGGATTGTACGTGATGCTATGGTTATCTGATCAAGATGATTCCGTAAGCATTTGACTCCTGTCGTCATCCTAATCAGATCTGTATGGTCTAATCTATAATTTGCAGCGTCGAATCATCTCCAATTAATTTCATCTCTCTTTTAGTGCATAAAATAATAATATTATTTATGCAGCTAACAAACTAACTATTATGTGAATTACGACACTTATGCATACATTGTTCCTAAGTTAATTCAGGTGGTTTAGGTTGCATGATTATTGTGCAATCACACCCCCATTCCTAAATCTTGCTAATCCCTAGTAAATGCATGACTAAATGCAAAGTGGTCCTATATGACAGATTTCTTATCAAGAGTTTGATTATAGATTTATTTCTTTTGTTTTCATCTAAGACTTCAGAAATCCAAGTAGTCGTGAAAGTGTATTATTATAGCTTATGCAACAGATCCAAGTGAAAAGCCAAGCCACATCTAAAGCTCATACTTGACCCTTAGTAAAATTCTATTGGGATAGGCAAACTTCTTCCCTCAGGGTTATAAAGTAATCTTGTAAATTCAGCCTCGACTTTTGGCTTAGGTAGAAGATACTTTGAGTGTAGTGGATTTATATTTGGTGGCTCATACTCATCTGGTGCTACATATAGACTAGTACTTTGAAACCTAAATTTTTAAACTATTAAATAAATCAACTCAAAGAGAGGCGAAGAAACTATGCTCTCTTTAGTCCCTTTGTACTCATTCTCTCTGTTTCTCTTTCTTTCTCTTTCTTTCTTTTTCCTTTTCTCTTTTCTTTTCTTTCTTTTTGAGCTCACAATCTCACAAGATTTGTCAGTATATTTAGTGGTCTCTCCTAGCATTAACACTTTGATTAGGTTCTAATACCCCTATGACTAAGTCAAATTCCTCAGCTAGTACTCAGGCGACTAGAAATACAAAAAAGTAGGAGAAGACTGTATTTGGTGGATCATGAGGGTGGTAGGTGTTGTTGCCTCAATATACTTGAAGCAAATTCTAAACTCATAAACTCATTTTTTTTCTGCTCTTTTCTTTGTCTAAAAATTTTTTTCTATGTATATATTTTCTTTTCTTTTTCTTTTTCTTCCTCTTTTTTTTATATATGTATATAGATTTTTTTCCATTCTCTCTTCTTTCACTTTCTCTTCTTTTATCTCTTTTTCACATCCATATATCTACTAACGCAATGCAATATCGCATACGAACTTTTATTTACGATGCATTATACAGGATTGGGGATGTTTAAGAGGATATCGGGTGGCTTATTTGCTGGAAGTGTCAACTCTCGGCATCTGGAAAGGAATGGATAGGATAGCATATTTTTGACCTTGACACTAATATCCTTCTTCAGCCAAGGATTCCATAAAGGACGGTCGTAGCCATTCACCTCAATCCCAGTTTTATCAGAACCTGTTCTCTGTTTATTTGTCTTATTTGGTAGCTCTCAAAATATTCACACTAAGAATTTATACGCAGAAATCGAGAATGAAAACTATACCTAACTCCGAGTATCATTATCTAATTATCCAAAATTTAAAATTCCTCATACTAGCCTTAGAACACCAGTAGACTTTCTACTCTCACCTCACACTTATTTGGTGGATCTGCTAGAAGATAGTTTGCCCGACTCCCTAATTACTATCCAAGGGCTCAAGAGAAGAAGCATTACTTCTTCTCAACAAACTAAAAATGTTTATCGGTCTTCACAGAGGATCCATTGCAAATTCTACATGTAAGTATGAAATTATACTGGATTCTAAATTTAGGAATCAACTTAAGAATAAATCCCTAATAAAACCTTTTTGATAAAAATTCTTTATGCCTAAATGTAATTTTTTTTTTTTGACATAAAAATAAGACATGTAATGTCCATCCTCCCATGACTATTCATTACAATGTCCTCATTGAAATATATGTAGGAAAATCAAAAAGTAACAAGCAAGAGGAGGGGATATCACCTGACTGAACTTATTAATCTAGGTCAGCTTATATAGAGAAGATGCAAAACTACCTGTAAAGAATACTGGGTTACCTCCTAGCCAACGCTAAGTTTAATGTCATTTACCGAACTTAAATCCAAAAATTAATGATCAAATTAATGGGTTGAGTCATGAATAAAATGAAGATATGATCATGTGGCCCAAGAATCAATACCCACAAATACAGATCAGCTGATGGTGAATACCAAGCCCAAACAGTCGGGAAAAAAAAATAAATAGGCTTGGAATTATCTGCAACTAGGTGCTACAAAAGAGAGAAAAATAAGTGCGGGTGCCATAGTGTAAAGTAGATAGTGGCAATCTCATGAGTACAGTAGATGAGGTGCGTAAATAGTGGTTAGTAGGGAATAAATCATACGGGTCTTGAAGGTGATGAGAAATGAAAGGAGGAACCCAAGTGGTGTAGTCTGAAATGGTATACGAAACCACTTCGTAAGTTAAGTCAGGTGTAGATGGATGTAGAGTAGGTGAGTCAAATAAGATCCAGTGTTCCATCTCAATAGTTCCGGATTTACCCAAATCATGCTGGATATCCGAATCAAAATCCTCAATCTCATTCCTGGGGTGATCAAAAATCTCATTCGAGTCGCCCAAATCTTATTTTCATTCTGATGCAAATTCTCAAATGTAATGGATGGAAATTCGTTATTCCTTATAATCATTGCCCCAGGGGGAGTAAGATCAGAATTTAGATTAATCAAAACCTCAAATTCTTTTAGTTCTGTGGACTTCTAAATTTGATCCCAATTGTCTTTCTCTTGAACTACATCTTTTAAGGGCATGTCTTCCTATTTCTCATCAATCAAATCAAACTCCTCAAGATTCCATGATTCAACTACATTCTTTGCTTCCTTAGATAAATCATCATAAGTCATCTCCAATAATTCTGCAATTTCTTAAACGTAATTTTCATAAGGGGATTGTTTGTCTTGTTCTTTCACATGTTGTTGGGGGTTAGAATCAAAGACAAAACGTGCAGAATCAGGTATCACCACATCAATATTGTAATCCTTAGAGAGTGGTCCATCAGAATCCTGGATAAGTGGGAGAGATGGCTTAGAATTGGATAGTGTGGAAGTGGGAATGGATTCAACTTTTAGGGGAGTTGAGTTAGAAAAATCATTTGAGTCGACCCCAGGTATGGAGCCTGAATCTTCCAAGCACATATGATTAGAAAAATTATCCGTTAAAATTAGATTAGTATCATCCAAAATTGCCTGATAGGGGCCAATCTCTCTGTTTCCTATAGTGTTTCTTCCATTTGTTCTTGATCTTAATCTTGTTCATTCTTCCTTAGTTCAAGTTCTCCCACAATTTTTGTAATATCAGACTTAGGATCATCCTCAATGTCTAATTGTGCATCCTTAAACATAAAGGACTCATACTCTAGCCCACCATGGATCAATTTCTCAAAATAATTTGATTGCAATTCAAGGCCTAAATCAAGATATAATTTCTCAAGTGGGTCTTCCTCCTCAAAGTCAATTTTTGGGATATCAAAATTATTTATAAGTTCAACTGTAGGCCTGAGTATGATCTGTTCTACATAATCACAAGGCTGGTGGGTGGGCTCAGTGTATGTAGAGGTTGGGACTAAGTAAGATGTCATACTTAAGGTCGTATCCTCAACCTTGAGTGGCTTACCACCAACTTGTGGCACACTCAGACCAGGTTTATCACCTTGTGCTTTTCGGATTCTATTAAGTTATTTTGTCAGGTTATCCGTATTTCTTTTATTAGCTTCTCTAATCTCCTGGACTGCTTGGAGTAATTGGGTAATCTCAGGATCACTACCATGGTCAGGGGTTTAAGTGGGCTGAGGATAATAATTTTCAAAATTTCTCTCCTCAATCAAATCAAAATATCTATCATTTGGATATCTAGGGTAAGAATCATACCCTTGGTTGGGTGGTGTAGAGTTATCCCAATAAGGTGGAGTGGTTTGGGTGGAATTGGGATGATTTGCAAAGTGATTATAAGGATAGGATTGATCTCCTAGGCAATTGGATTCTGAGGCATATCCCTGACCAGGGGAGAGATGAGTCTAGCTAAACCGGTCAAGATAGTTGGTTATGCCGATCAAGTGTTGGTCCTATATGGAGAGTGTCTCTTGGGATTGTAGAGATTCTTGATATCCAAAGATTCGTGTGGGCTTCTGTAAGAACGAGGTAGGCCTAACTATACTTGGGGAATATGAGGTGTAAGCAAGGGAATCAAGTCCCGAGTGTTGAGGAGAGTTCTTCCATCCTGAAGAACATGGAGTAAGGGAAAGGTTGGAATAGGGAGAAAATGAGGAATAGTGGGGATCAAAAGAGTATAGGTCCAAGTTCTCCTCCTCAATCAGTTCTTCCTCATGGTGATTATCCATGGGAAAGGATTCAGATTCAAAAAAATTGGGTCTTCTCCTTAGATTACTTTCTAAAGGTGGTACCAAATCAGGGTTCAGAGACCTTCTAGTATCCATGTACCAAAAGAAATTTAATAGATGAGAGAGAGAAGACAGATAAGAGAATCCCCCACCCTTTCGATGCAAGCAATCAAACCAATTCTTAGAGTGTAAACCCTAAATAGCCCTAATTCTGGTTCCCCAAAACACGACTATGTTAGGTCAACCCTTGACTTACTTGGTTGGCCAAAAGGGTAGGACCCCCTAGGACACCCCACACAGCGGGATACCACTAAGGGTTAGCGCGGTTACCGCACCGACCTTTCTTTTCACCCAGTAAGTCCAAGTAGACAAGGCCTTGGCCTTGGCCTTAGTCCAATCTAATTTCAAGTCCCCAAAAATATTAGTCATGCCTAGGGCATGTCTACTCAGTTTTAGGCTCAGGCTTGATGTGCTTTTAGAATATGATGGACATTAAGGGGGTGTTGCCCTTAAGATTGATTTTCAAACATGTAAGTCCTTAGGCATGGGGTTCACAAGTAATTTTTTTATGATGAAATGAATTTTCAGGTTCAAATGCTTGTATTAGTCAGTTTTAGAGTTTACTTAAGTTGATATCTTCAATCAAGGGTTCTGATGAGGCACACAAGAGTTTTGCAAATCTCAATTATTTGATAGATTACCTTTACGAATGGACATGCAGGTGTGCTCTACCCTAATGTGAAACCCTAGAAGTAAATAATGCTAAGATGATTCTTTTAAGTCCAAATTCAGAGAAGTAGTTGACCCAAGCAATGCAATCAATTGGTCCTATTACACCAATAATTAGGCACTTAGAAAAAATTTTTTCAAGAATTTTGATGCATGATTTCTATTTTTTTCAGATTTAAAGTGTACTAGGGGTTTTGTAGTCAGTTTTGACCCCCAATTAGTCATTGAATAACCCGTGCAACCAAACGTGTAAGAAATATTTTTTTCATATTTTTCCTAAATTCTTGATTTCAGTAGAAATTCATTGCCATAAATTTCAAGTCAACCATAGTAGTATAAAAAATCTTATGATATTTTGAACTCTGAAAAATTAGAAATAATAACTGATTTGATAGTAGATCAGTATGCGAATTTTTAAAAATTTTTTATAAAATTTACACGAAATTTGGATATATTGTTCCTTACTTCAAAACCCACGTCCATTAAAAATTTTGAAATTTTTGGATACGCAGATTTTCAGGAATTTAATTTTTAATATGAAAGTTTGTTTCAACCCGAAAAATCACCAAGAGAGATTTTTTTTTTCAAAAATCAAACAAGTGCTAACTAATCCTAAGGTTCAAGCAAAACAGCTTTTTTTTTGGATTTTTTTTGAAAGGAAATCTAACCTAAACTAAGCTACGAGTACTTACCTAAGATTCGCACCCTTTTTTTCCGTTGTTGCACGTGTCTTCCTGCAATTTTGTGATTCTTGCGTAACCAAAAATAGCAAGTTAGAATATCAAATAAGAACTTTACAAGAAAAGCTTTCAAAAATATCCGTTGTCTCCCTGACAACGGTGCCAACTTGTTCAATCGCGAGACACGTAAAAGATTAAGTCTTATCGTTATAGTGCGAATTGCAATAAAACAAATAATCTTTATAAAGTTCGATGAATACCGAGTCGTTCGCATGGAGGCAAATACGATTTCTATGCAAAAGCCTTTCAGAGAGTCGTTCTAAATGATTATTTATATATATATATGTATATTGGCATCAGATATCCAAATAATCAGAATTTTTTTGGAAACAGTTTTTCAACTAGGAATAGAAATAACTATGCTAAAAAGAGATAGAGAGAGAGAGAGAGAGATAGAGATAGAGAGCAGATGACGACAACGTCGCTTGTGGGATTCTTGTGGGAAGTGTGATAGCACTTCAGATCCAAAGTGCCAGGATGAGTGCTAGAGAGGGGTTGCAGAGACGGAGGCTGAAGTTGTATCTAGTGGGAGTCTGGTGGAAGATGTCTTCAACAAGGGGGCCCTGGTCTTCTTTTATAGCTTTGACGAGATGCAAAGAGGGCATTTTAGCCCCCCAACTCTTGCAACAACCTAGGTACAATCAGATCCGTCGAGTGGGAGATCAACAACCCTGATCGCACCTAAAAATAGCCTCCAACGTGCCTTATACGTGCGGATGCACTCTGGTGGCGCCACGTGGTAGCTTGTGAGCCTTCATATTGCCATCGCACGGCTGTCGCTACACCTTCCTCTTCTTTGCACGCTGGCCTCACCTTTCCATCAAGTGCTTCAAATTCAAAATGCGCGCATTGATTTCGGTCGTCCGATCTCACGATTGGATGGCTTAACTCGTGCCTGCACTGCCTTCATTAAAGAGAGTGCGTAAGATCGCACGTTCTGTTGGCATTCATCCATGTGCATCCACTCGATGGCTCTCGTCGCACCACGCGCCCGCATCCTTGCCCTTTGCTCATCATCCAATGATCCAATTACGATCAAGCGCACCGCCTTCCTGATTTGGTGTGCGGCGAGGCTCGAGCGCACATCTCATGCTTGTGTGCGGGTGCACTAACCAACATGCTAAGGTGCGTTTTGTGTTGCGTTTATGTTTTAGGCAACGCTGCTCTCAGCCGTTGGATGGAGATCCTACGACTAAGATCTTCTCTTGGCTGATAAGGCGTGGGGGTGGGGACGACGTGGGCGCATGGTGGCCATTGGATGACGATCCAACGGCCCACAATGCATGAGGAGGGCTTCTTCAAAGATTGGGGGTGCTGTGAGGGGCGACTGTGATGGCACCAATGGTGCCATCATGGCCGTCCATCTTTTCTTCTTTGTAATTGGTGATGTAGGCCTCCGATCGGGTTGATTTTTACGTCGTTTGATTGCGATCGTCGATCCGGAGCCATCCGTGCAATCAGATCTTTCATCTGAGGTTTGGATCTCTGTCATCTTGCTCCGTGGCCTCTATTCTTTTATAGATTGTATGTAATGCTACGGTTGTCTGATCAAGACAATTTCGGAAGTGTTGAACTCCCGTCGTCGTCCTGATCAGATCCGTATGGTCTGGTCTATTATTTGTGGCCTCGAATCATCTGCAATTAATTTCATCTCTCTTTTAGTGCATAAAAAGACAATATTATTTATGCAGCTAACAAACTAACTATTATGCGAATTACGACACTTATGCATGCATTGTTCCTAAGTTATACTGGAATCTAACTTAATTCAGGTGGTTTAGGTTTCATGATTGCTATGCAATCATCCACCTTAGGTTGTGTAAGAAAGGTAGGGTTGACAACCTGGCTACGATCCTTTTCATCAAAATGTATAATGCTATCACTAGGGTATAGTCTTCTAACAACACCATTCTTCCTTTCTTTTAACTCCAATATAACTCTTGTGGATACTGAGTCTCATCATCATTAAGTGGACATTTATCAAAAGTCGAGTCCACTTGAAGATTATCCTCATACCTATATGGCAAATTGTGATAATCCAATTTCAGTGTGGCTCGGGTATGGTTTAACTTATAGAAATAATCAGAATGTTTTTACATGCCATAATCATAGGACGGATGATTTCTAGCATGTTCATGATTTTCATAAGGGGTTGAGCTAAACTTAAGGGTATTTGTCCAACCACAATATGATGAATCATAAGGATAGGGTAGATTGAGTGTTTGCCTTCTACGTAAGGTCTCTGGTGTAGAGGATCCTCCTCCGAGGTTGTGGTTAACATCTTGGGAAAACATCCAATCACACTTCACAAGGTGAGGTTTATCCCATAGAGAGTTGTAATGCCCATTTTGGTCTCTTGAATTAGGTTCATAAAAGGATGGTCCATCGAATAGGCAAGTTCCAAAAGAGGGATCATTCCTATAAGAAGAGAAAGATTGGAAGTATCCGTGCCTTATATCTAGTTGTGTTGGGTAGTTATACATGTATTCCATACGTTAGCACCTCTCTCTCACAAAGTAGACTCAGGTTTTGGATCAGTAGGTTTGAGCCTAGGATCTAGAGATCAACAAACAAGCATACACCAACACAAATAGTAATCAACAAGCTGAAGATAAGTATATTTTTTGGGGAGATTTTATTATTTTTTTATTATTTTTTATGTCATTTTATATGACTATGACCGAACAATTGATAATGCAATTATCTGGATCCTAACCAACCTACAATATACCTAAAAAGATTGTTGGAGTATCAATGGCGAAGGAGGTCTCAGATTGAACTTACTCACCTCTAGACTAAAGTACGGGTGAGAATAACAAATAAAAGGAGTCGTCATTTCTTGTAAGAAAATAAAGACAAAGTCCAAACATACGACTACTTGGATTTTAGCCACTCTCCTCTTAGATTTCTATGGAGAAATGTTTATGCTTGTATTTCAAGTTTCAAGCACCGTATATTTTGTAGTTTATAGAACTAAATTGCACTGGTGATATTTAAGCATGAATAAGTGGTATTTGAGTTTTAATCTAAATCATATCTATGATATTTCAGTTTTGAACCAAATATCACCGGTGATATTTGAAATATCATCGATGCAATATGACAAATGCATTGGTGTTAATTGTCCTTCTCAAGAAACATGTGAAGATGATGGGATTTGGCCAATTCAACCCATTCACGATGTTTGACACTATTAAGAACCTAGGGATCATGTCCTAGATTGCCTTGTTCAGAACCTAGCTGGGCTAGATATGAAAGAATCACTTTGGGTTGTTAGATCAAGTTGATTAGTGCCCCCCTGATAGGGACTAGTTTGTAATGCGGAAAACCTCTCCATTTAAAACACCCACCTTCTTCTCTTAGGCCATGTTTGGCTTGAGGAATGAAATTTTGAGGAATTGCACATGGAATTGGAATTTTGTGGAATAAGTCTCTTTTGGTGTTTGGGTCCAACTTTGGCCTTGAGGAGGAATACAGGGTTCGTATTCCACGTTTGAAAGGAGGGAGAGGAAATAACTTTATGTCAGCATAAATGGGCCTAATTCGGTGTAACTTTCTTGCGAGTTTTCCCAACCCAAACCTAGAAGACCCTACTTTATTCCCCTAAACAAATAGGCCCTTAGTTATGGGGAAGAATCCATCTCCTCCCTTACGTGGAAGGAGTGTGGAGGGGAAAGGGGACAGCTGGGTCCGGCGACCACACAGAGGAAAGAGAAGGTTGGCGGTGGGGAAGGTGGGGCTGCAAGCAATAGGTTCGCAAGAGAGGAGGAGTCGAGTGGTGGTGGTCGTGCGGCTAGGAGGAAGGTGGAGGGATGTGGTGGTCATCAGAGAATTGGGACACGACAATGACGCGTGAAGGGGCAAAAGGAGAGGAAGGCCAATGTGGAGGAGGGAGCAGGGGGAGATCGGGGTTGGTGGCGGTGGTCTACATCTACGTCATGGGAAGGCGGAGGCCGACGATGATCTTTGCAAGAAGGGGTCCACGTGAAAGGTGAGGATGCAACAATGAGGGCAAGGAGGAGGAAATCAGAGAGGGACCATCGGGTGGCAGTGGAGGAATTTTAATTAGAACTTGGATTTAGGAGGAATTTAATTAGAATTTGGAGGTCGGAGGATGTCGAAGGGGGAAAGGGGTGGTGGAGGAATTTTAATTAGAACTTGGATTTAAAAGGAATTTAATTAGAAATTGGAGGTCGGAAGACATCGGAGGGGGAGAGGGAAGGGTCATTAGGGATTTTAATTAGAATTTGGATTGAGGAATTTAAGTTCTAGAGTCCTAATTCAAGTGGGATTCTTCTTTTTTTTTTTTTCCGTGGGTGTGTGGAAACAAGAGATAGATGGGGATAATTTACACGAAAATCCCTTAATTCTCATGAAATTCTTATTTTTGCACTACAAGACTGAGATCTCGGCAAAGTCACATCTTAAGGACTTGATTTCTAATGCTGAATTTGAAATTAGGCTCAATTTGGTGGTTTGAGGTCGTTAAACCAGCTTCCTCTATAACATGCATACAATGTGCAACAAATCCCCTTGTATGGATGAGGGATAAAGTTTACTCTGAGATAGAATTTAAGATGAGATAAATTTTATAGTGGTGTTGATATAAGTGGTGGATAGTAGTAGTGGACGTGATAAGTGAGTTAATGTATTATAAATTACAAGTTGATGTAATTTGAATATAGAGAAGAGAAGCCCATCGAATAGCTCAGCTGGTGAGCAGATTCATACTACTTTAGTGGGAACAGTAAGTCCCTAATTCAAATTTCGACTAACCTCGGGGGATAAGTTTGCAGGCTATTTACACCCCCCCCCCCAAAGATGAGCGTCATCATCTTTTTTAAAATATAAAGAAGAGAGTTGTAGTTTATTGGCTTTATATTGATATTGGGTCTATTATTATTGTTTTGTTGAAAAGTGGAGTGAAGATTAGATGTGATAATTGAGTTAATATGTTGTGTATAGAGATTTGACATAACATTTTAATACTATTCATGGCACTGTTCATGTTATCCCTACCACATCACCTAATTACCTTTCTTATCCCTCATCCAAAAACACCCCACCCCCCCACCCCCAAACCTTGGGCATCAACTCACATCAAGATCAGAAGGATTACATATTCTCTCTCTGGATTAAACACAAATTTATGCAGTGTTCCTATGATCTTTGGTTATTAAATGGAGTTCTTGATGGTAACACCAACATCTGTCATAGCTGGCCTAATTTAGTCTAAATCAAGAGATAAATGCTCCTTAATAATCATCAGAAGGTCGTAATTCAGTTCCGTGCTGAATTTGGGAAGAAGATGGGAAATTGAGTTAATTATGTTGTTTTAATGTGTAATCACGAATACAGATTAACTAAAGGGTTAATTAATGCCTAATCTAAGGTCAAATGAACTTAAATTCCCAAGAAGTGGACTTGAACTAACTGAATAAGGGTTTTCTGAGAATCGAAGATTAATTTAATAAGAAAAATCCTAATTACAGCCTCACTTCAATTGAATGAGTTCTGGTGGAAATAAATGAAATCTAAGCCTCCTAAACATCATTTAAAAATATTTTATGAGGTTTGGAACTTTCACTTTGACCAAATAAACCCATTTTAACCAAAAATAGAGACCTAGGCAGGAAATTGCTTCATTTTGGGCTACAGTGTAAATTACCCAATCAAACTCCATTAAAACCCAAATTTGAGGTCACCATTAGATTCCTTGGGTTTAAATTAGGTTGCTCCTAAATTTTGAGTCCAATCAGAGTCCATCTTTACCTAATTTGCATTTTAGCTCATTTGTCTCTATTTATTGCATAAACACCCCTAAGATTGAATTTTCCTACATATGAGCCCTTGGCTGACATCACGATGACATCAGCCTTCTTCTTCATGGTCTGAATGCAACAAGAGCAGCAACGGCAACCCACCAATGGCAAGATTTGATCCTCAAATTTGATGGCCAAATTAAGATCAAATCCCACCAAATTTGGTGGGATTGATCTTGAGATTAATCTCTATCAATTGTGCCCAATTTCAAGCTCCAATCTCGAGCTATTAGCCACCGACAAACCCAATTTAGCAAGGCACAGATCCATCCAAATTCACAAGCAAAGCTTGCATTTTTGGACCAAGTGACTCGCTAGTCCTCTTCTATAAATAGGTCTCAACTTCTACATCACAAATGGGTGTCGAATTGACTAGATCTCCTCCCTCATCTTATTCCTTGTTGGCGGAATTCGAGCATCACCGGAGCTTCTTCTCCCCCCTTCCTCTCCCTTTGCCACGTACAATAGGCAGAGGACTTTGCTTCCTCGTACTTCCACAAAGCTTCCCACAAAGCTTTGGCCCCTAAGTCACCTTCTTCGGCTCCAGTCATCCTCCCCCTTCTTCCTCGCCGGCAGCCACATCGACAACCCTCTCCCTTCTTCCTTTAGCGAAATTAAGTTAGGTCTTATTCTCCTCTACCCCTCAATTAGGTTTAGGGATCTTCTTGTCTCCATCCGTTATCTCCTCCTCCCTCTCTAACACCAACGACCGCCGTCACCACCACCTTCATCGTCCCACCTCCCTCGCCTTCCTCAAACCAAATTACATTAGGCAAAAGCTTCTCTTCACCTCCACAAAGCTTTTGCCCAAGGTAATTACATCACCCATCATCTTCTTCACCTTCCACCATTGCCACTAGTGAAGCTTCTTCGAAGCTTCGTCACCGCCCACATCCACTCACCTTCACTTGCAATTTCGTTAGGGCTTTTGTCCGACGAGTAGTGCTAGAGGTTTTGGTGCACTTGATTTGTGCCATGAGGCCATATTCTTGTTTTCAGCTATTCGCCAGGTGACAATCGCCCTCTCTAACAATGTTAGGCATATCCGGCGAGCAAGACACAAAAGCAACATCCCCTCTTGGTGTGGTTTCACCTGGAGAAGATACCTGGGCTGTTAGATTAGAAATCGAAGGCCAATCTTCCATCAATTTGGTAGCAACTCCTCCATGGCTTAAAGACGAAGAAGATAGGAGGGACATAGTCCCACCTCATTGGGACTAGGAGCTTGAATCACGCATAAAAGGAAACCTGCCCCCTTATAGCATGCTCAAGATTCAGGGGGTTGGGTCCCCATATACTCCATATGCATGCACGCCCTTTGTAACGACCCGATTCCCGAGTCCCTACGAGACACGAGAATCAGACCGACTCGACTAATCCCAAGACCTAGTCGTCCAACGAGGAAGTAACCAAAAGAGCAGTAAAATAAACCACATTCAGCATTAATATAACTAGCAGTAACAAAATACAGCAGTAAGAAAAGGAACTACTACAGTATATACCACCACAACAGTAGAACAACAATTATAACATAACATGAAGCTACAAGTAAAGAAGTACAGAGAGTAACAAGAACTACTCACTACAGTGGAACAAAAGGGGTACAAAAAGAACTGCGGTAACTCTACTGGACCCTACTCGGCCCAGCGTCCTCTGCAGCCGCTGACCCTGGCTGCTCAACACCTGGTCCTGAAAAGTAACGAGTGTAACACGTCAGCAAAACGCTGAGTAAAGTGGAAGCTAAAACTAAAGAAGCAGTAGAGTGTACAGTGGCTGTTATATTTTCTTTCTTCCTTTATTTACGTCTTTCTATTCTTTCACAATTTATCTATTTCTCAGATCCTTCACTTGATCTCGAATGTTCCTCGTGGGAACGATCTTGATTGCAGTCTTTTCCGAAAAGTAGAAGTAACACGTGGTGCTCCTGGCCGAGAGAGTCCCCCGTGATGATCCTACTCTCAGTCAACCACCCCAAGGTCGCTGACAGACGTAACGGTAACTACGGCACGCGCGATAAACACATGGGTAGCTACCCCGCACTAGCACACGGTCAGTCGTTTCCGTTAACGGGTGCGCCCAAGCACAGCACGGAACCAATATAGGGCAGAGCCCTCTCAGTAACATGGGTCCAACCCCTCCACAGTAACCAAACAGGGGCCTTGCCCCTCCACAGTCCGAGCACCCTCGCCTGACTACCTTGGTTTGCCCAGTCGGCCTAACAAGTCGGTGTAAGAGGGCCAGCAGAACCCCGGGACCCGTGGGGTAGCTAGTACTCTCCCTACACTAGTAGCTCTCCTCGGTACTGTGTACACGAGGGCCAAAAGTCGGTACAAAGTGGCCAGACCTAACCCCGGGTCCCTGGGGCGGCTAGCTCCGCTCTGCACTAAGAGGCAATGTGTGCTCTCTTTGGTACCACGTACCCAAGAGACAACACACTTCCACGTCTTTCTTTCTCAGTTCCATCCATTCTCTTTCCAGGAGTTCTACTCCTAATTCCCCGTAGTGTTCCAGCTCTTTTAACTCAACACATTTAGGTTTCACCGTTCCAGTTTTATGTGCATACAACCAATATTCTCAATCATATTTATTCCTTTATAACAGGCAGCGGTTAAATCAATTTACAGGCAACTATTATTTCCTTCCCACCTTTCCAAGACTACAATATTTATATACATATCACTAGTTTTCCCAGTCCTAGGATTCATGCCATACCCTAGGTTTTATCATTCAATCTAGTTTCCAGTCCTAGGTTTCATGCAATACCCTAAGATCTATCATTCAATATAATTTCTCAGTCCTAGGGTTCATGCAGTGCCCTAAACTCTATTAATTATTCCACAATTGTAACAAATTTAATCAAGTAAATTAAAAACCATTCTACCAGCTACAACGAGAGTACTGGGGGCGTGGTCGAAAATCCCGCGCGCCTCCGCAATCTCCAAGACTGAAATGGAATGGGGTCCTAACACAAGGATCAAACACAAGGAGTGTCTCAGAACGATATATAATTACTGTAAACAGGTAGAGGATTTTATTCCGGAAAGAACGCAACTCGAAACGTGGAAAACGGACTCCGAACGAGCCCTAAACGGGTCGAAAACGACGAAACTGCCCAAAATCAGACATCTGGAACCTCTTCCAGACGTCTTAAAATGTGGGTCAGAGCGTACCTTCGTTCTGTGTAATCCCTCAGACGTCCAGAAGCCTGCGGGGGCGTCTGGCTTAGTTCCCAGACGTCCGATGGTTACCCCGGACGTCTGGAAGTCCTTCTCGTCGTCTGGCACTACTGAAATTGCACTAGAGGGGGGGTGAATAGTGAAATTATATTGTATTGTAATACAACAAATTCAATCACACAATATACTCAATTATTTTTAGGTGGAAACCCAAGATGGGTGAAAACCACCACCTAAGCCAATCTCTTGACTTAGGATTTTCGATCACAAGGTGATCAATCCACTAACCACACTACTTAAACGAGGGTAGTGTACCTCAATTACAATTCCCACCTCCGATTCCTAAACGGAGGTTTCTCTCTTCAAGATGAAGAGACGGGGACCCGACAGGCCGGATACCCAAAATACAGAAATTAACAAGTAGAAATAACACCTATAGAGCACCCCAATAATTTAGTTGCTTTCTTATCTACTAAGCATGAAAAGAACTCCCTGATGATTTGTAGAACGGAGCGAGCCGGGAGTATGGATTTGCCCTTTGATCAGAGTATTAGCACAGCACAAGGGCAAGATGGAGCTTAGAGTAGTGAGCAAGAGATTTTTCTAATGGAATTGTATCTCAAGAGGTGTGTGTGTTGCCAAAGAAGAGTTGTAGTCTATTTATAGGCAAGTTTGGAACCTTCAAGAACACTTGGGAGAGCTCTTCTAGCCGTTGGAGACAAATCCCAAGAGTTTAGGACGAAATCCACACAAAATCAGGGCAATGATGATTCTGACAGCAACATCAGACGTCTAAATATAAGATCAGACGTCTTACAGGACGTCTGATTTTTACTATGGTCGTCTATTATTGCAGGATATCCTTAACGGACTTTATTGGATCAAAAGAAGGACGTCTGATATTATGTCATAAGACGTCTGATGATTTTACTGGACGTCTAATGAATGGTGCATTCGTTCCTGTTATCATCGGATCCAAACAGGGTTCTAGGTTTAGAGGATCAGACGTCGTTACAGACGTCTGAGGACATTACCAGACGTCTGGAATCCAAAATACTCTTCCTTCCTGCTTCTGCCAAAAGATTATGTGGCCGTAGACAGATACGCACAGAAAATCATGGCCAACGGTTCAAAGGCAGACGTCTGTAAGTGTGTCAAGACGTCTAGAAATTGTTTTTGCCGATAAAAAGTCTAACGGTTAGTATGTGGACGTCTGGGTAAATAATCAGACGTCTGTGAACGGTTATCGACGTCTGAAAGTGAAGTCCTTCGACTGATGTTTATGAGGAGATGAAGAAAGCCAGAAATATCTGAAATTAGACGTCTGATACATCTGTCGGACGTCTTATTATGGAAAATCAGACGTCTGGACTTTTTAATGGACGTCTGATAAAAGTATAAGTGTTGGGTTTTTGTTTCTAATTTATCCTAAGTGTAGAGAGCCTAAGTTAGCTATTTATAGGTTATGTTTGGGGGCTCTTTACAATATTTCTAGACTCAAATAACATGAAAATTACAACCTTTGAAAGTTTACATGAAAAAAGCCTAAGACCTAATACTTTTGCTACTCGTCTTCACGCTTTTAATCTCCCGTCTTGGAAAGCTTTTTGAATTCCTGCAAATATGTTATTATAGAGAGGAAACAATATGCTACGCTTTATTTATTATTTCATTTTCTACATTTTGTAAAATCATCAAAATATTTTATATGAGTAGTTGAACTAACAATCTCCCCCTTTTTGATGATTTTCAAAATATAGCTGTAGGTTCCTCTTTCTCCCCCTAAAGGTTGTACTTGATAGCCTTTATCTATTTATTATTCCTTAATTTCTTACCTACATTCTTCTCCCCCTTTTTGAATATCATCATGAAGGGTTGTTGAAAAGGAGTCAAAATCCAAACTACAAGAGTAATATCTACAAAGTAGAGTGCGTGAATAAAATTGCATGTTTAAAAGATGACAAGGCATTAAGGAAAATTGATTAGGAATAGAAATATTTAAGCATGGACTAGCTATTTGTTCCCAAAAATATTAAGCAGAGGGTCAAGGCCTCTTAATACAAACTTAGAATAAAAGACAGAAAAATAGAAGCACTAAAATTATTCTTCTTGATCTTGGCGGCGGCGGCGACGAGCGGGTCCTTGTCCTATCTGCAAATTTTGAACATCTGATCTAAGTTCGTCGATGTCGCGGCGCATGCTTCCCATGTAGGTGTACATCTCGCCGGTTCGACGCAGCAGGAGGGAGATGCCGGAGGAGAGGGAATCTGTGGCTGGATCCCATGCTTCATCAAAGCTCGAGCGGGGAGCTTCTATTTGAAGGGGCCGTGGTTCATGGAAGTCTGGAAAGGGTGGAAGGGGCTCTTCTTCCATGGGTTCGTCGGCGGGCTCAAGATGTTCTCTAAGTATATGCATCTTGGCGGCTGTGGCCCGGTTGTAAGGCTCAATTTTCTTGTCAACTGCTTGGTCAGTTATGGAAATCCGATGGGATGAAAAGATTTTGGATAGAATAGACCCAAACGGAAGTGATGCCCCATGGTCCTCATTCATGACGCGAACAATGAGGCGGCAATAATTGAAAGGAATATGACGAACGGCCGCAAAAAGGAGAGCCTTGTGTTGGCGTGAGATGTAATCAAAGCCTCCTGATTTGTTTAGGAGGTCCCATCCAAAAATGCGAGAGAGTAGACGTGGAAGGGGTTTGAGATTTTTGCACGGTAGAGTGCCAAGGTTTTCAGCATATTTTTCCGGGAGAACTAACTCTTGATTGATGATTTCAGGGTCGTATTGCCTCAGTATGTCATTGAAATCATTTCCCTCATTGGGGATGGCTAGAAGGTCAGAGATAGTTTCAGATGTGATGTGTATTTCACGACCAAATAGGCGGGTATGGAGTTCAAGTTCATCGTTGCTGTAGTCCTCAACGATGTTGGCATAAAAGAGACGGCAAAGATCAGGGAACACACCAAGAGTTCCAATGCCGGAGTGGAATTGACGGTCAAAATATTGGAAAAGATGGAGAGTTTGGAAGTGTTCCCGAAGGTTCAAATGGGCAAAGTCATTCCAAACAATAAAGCGAGGACATTTAACTTTGGCATTCGCGAAACGACGAAATCGCTGCCTAGCGATGTCACCCCGCAATTGATCTGCCAAATAAGTGGAAGAGGAACTGGAAGATCCCTCAACTTGCTTCCTACGGGGAGGCATATTTGGTGGAATGGGTGGTTAGGTTTAGGAGAAAAGAGTGGTGAGTTGAGGATGGAATACCTGCAAAAAAGAAACAACCATTCAACCAAGCAACATTCACCCAAAACATAGTTTGAAACACTGTAATCATCATAAAAAAATATGTGGCAGTATGCCTTGAGGCAATACAACCTGCCATGTAGTTGTGGCAATATACCTTTGGATGCAAGCCACTAAAAAGTCGGCTTGATCCTCATGAGGTAATACCCTTGCCATGGAAGATGCAGCTAGGGCTAAGAAGGTTTTCTTGACCGAGGGTTAGGGCTGACAACGAAATGCACATGTAGGTCAAGTGAATCAAGAAGTGAACTAGATGCTACAAGGCCGTGGGTAAAAGCAGTATGAAAATGCCCTAGGCGTTGAGAGGGTATACCCACGGGAGGAGGGAGCCTCCAAATGCGCGGTCGAGAGGCAGGGACGACGCGCGCAGAGGAGCAGCAGTTCCGTCAGTCGTCGAAGAGGCGCGACGGTCGTCTGGCTGCGAGCAGAACTTCGCCAGCTGCTGCTGTGGGCCGTCGGGTGTGTGGGAGAGCGGCGCGCAGATCGTGTGGGGTAGGGATTTTGGACAGGAGAGTGGGACCTTTGCGAAGGGGATTTTATATCCCAAGGTCACCGAGCGAGTCTCCCCCTGAAGTTGGGGAGATTTGCATCTCAAACCGTCCAGAGAAAAGCCGCGATGCGCAGATTTTTCCCCGATCAGACGTCTGTCAACGATGTCAGACGTCGGGATTTGGCAGAGGAATTTTTGCCTATTTCAGGGAGACGTCTGTTTTATTCATCAGACGAATAATCAGACGACTAATTCTAATATAGACGTCTGATTTCTGCAGGAATCTTCCCCAGCAAAAACATTTATTCTCCAGGTTGTCGTCTGATTTCTTACTCAGACGGCAATGAAGACGTCTAAAATTAATATTAGACGTCCGATTTCTGCAGACAGACCTTCCTGGATTTTCGTTAAAAGTTACAGGGTCGTCCGTTTTTCCTGCCAGACGATTCATACGACGTCTAGCCATATATTCAGACGTCCGACAGGCAGTACATGTTCTGTCTCCGAGATAGACGTCTGTCAACACATTTGGACGACAGTTCAGACGTCTGTGTAGAGTACCAGACGTCTGAAATTACTATTTTGTTATATATAAAATCGTCGTCTGTCCCAGATGTTTAGACGACGGATTTTAATGTATAAGACGTCTGATTATTTAATCAGACGTCTGATATTGGACAGAGTGTGCATTTGGATGTTTGAATGAAGGCTTAGTGAAATCAAGGTTCAATCTATGCTCATGACAAAAGAGGTTCCATTAAAACACTAAATTCTTCAAATATCACTTAGCTTACATATGCCTAGTTTCCTGCGTATATAATTAAAGCGATCATAATTCAAAGGTTTAGTGAAAATATCAGCTAACTGCAGTTCAGTACAAATAAATTCAACTTCGATTTCTCCCTTAAGTACATTGTCTCTTAGGAAGTGATGTCGAACATCAATATGTTTTGTGCGAGAGTGATGTACGGGATTTTTCGAGAGGTTGATAGCACTAGTATTGTCACATAATATTTTTATCTTATTAAATATCAGGTTAAAATCCTTCAAAGTACTTTTCATCCAAAGTACTTGGGAACATGCTAGTGCAGCGGCTATGTATTCAGCTTCTGTAGTTGATAAAGCTACACTAGATTGTTTCTTTGAGAACCAAGAGACTAGTGATTCGCCTAAGAATTGGCACGTCCCACTAGTACTTTTCCTATCAGTGCGGCTACCTGCGTAGTCCGCATCGCTATATGTAACTAAGTTGAATTGTGGACTCCTAGGGTAGAATAAGCCATAATCAGATGTGTCAACTAGATATCTAAATATTCGTTTTACAGCATTTAGGTGTGATTGTTTAGGATTTGATTGAAACCTAGCGCATAAGCAGGTACTAAACAAAATATCAAGTCTACTGGAAGTTAAATACAGTAAAGATCCAATCATGCTACGATAGAGCTTTTGATCTATGGGCGTACCTGATTCGTCCAAGTCTAAGGAAGTTGTGACACTCATAGGAGTGTTCTTCCCTTTACTTTTGTTCATATCAAATCTCTTCAACATCTCCTTTGTGTATTTAGATTGATACACAAAGGTTCCAATCTCGAGCTGAGTGATTTGCAAGCCCAAGAAAAACTTGAGTTCACCCATCAAACTCATTTCGAATTCTTCCTGCATAATTTCTGAAAACTTTCTACACATAGATTCATTAGTAGCACCAAATATAATATCATCTACATATATTTGAGCTAATAAAATGTCTTTTCCTTTTCTTTTAATGAATAATGTGGAATCAGCTTCCCCTATAGAGAATTTTGCATTTAACAAGTACTCTTTGAGCCTTTCATACCAAGCTCTAGGAGCTTGCTTTAGACCATATAGTGCCTTGTTTAATTTGTAGACAAAATGAGGCTTATCATGAGACTCAAAACCAGGAGGTTGTTTTACAAAAACTTCCTCCTTAATGAATCCGTTAAGAAACGCGCTCTTAACGTCCATTTGAAAGAGTTTAAAGCCAAGAAAGGCGGCATAAGCAAGAAGCATGCGAATTGATTCGAGTCGAGCTACGGGAGCGTAGGTCTCATCAAAATCAATTCCTTCTTCTTGGTTGTACCCTTGTGCTACCAACCGAGCCTTATTTCGAATAACTATACCGGATTCATTCAACTTGTTCCGGAATACCCATTTGGTACCTATTACTGTTTGCCCTTCAGGCTTAGGTACTAGATCCCAAACTTCATTCCTTTGGAATTGGTTGAGTTCCTCCTGCATGGCCATCATCCAAGTTTCTTCGGAGCATGCTTCCTCGACACTCTTCGGTTCAACTTGAGATACAAAGGCGGAGAGACCAAAGGTGCAACTAAAACGAGATCGGGTTTTGACGCCATCAGAAACACTTCCAATGACTTGACTTTCGGGATGATCCCTTTGATATATCCAATCTTTTGGAAGATTATGGATATTGGAGTTTGGAATGTTAGACACATCAATAGTAGAATCATCTTCATCATCCATATTGACTCGGTCAATGGAGGAATGAGGAGATTCATCGAAGGAGACATGAAGGGTTTCCTCCACTGTTAATGTGGTCTTGTTAAAAACCCGATATGCCTTACTACGTGAGGAGTAACCAATAAAGATGGCTTCTTCACCTTTGGCATCAAATTTATCTAAATTAGAGCGGGTATTCAAGACAAAACATCGACATCCAAAAACTTTAAAATAACTAATTTTGGGTATTTTCCCATAGTATAGTTCAAAACAAGTTTTTCGCAATCCGGATCGAATTAAGGTGCGATTTAACACGTAACAAGCCGTGTTAACCGCCTCAGCCCAAAAATACTTCGGTAACCCCGAGTCTATGAGCAATGTTCGAGCACATTCTTGAAGAGTACGGTTCTTTCTCTCAACCACCCCATTTTGTTGAGGTGTTCGAGGAAAAGAGAACTCATGAGCAATACCGTGCTCTAGACAAAAATCATCAAACAAGGAATTTTCAAACTCGCCCCCATGATCACTACGGATACGAGTGATTTGGTAGCCTTTTTCAGTTTGAATTTTCCTACAAAAAATAGAAAAGACAGAAAACACTCTTTCTTTAGATCTCAAGAAGGAGACCCATGAAAACCTCGAAAAATCATCTACAATTACAAGGCAATATTTGCATCCACTGAGGCTCTCATATTTTGTTGGTCCAAATAGATCTAGGTGAAGTAGTTCTAAAGGTCTTGATGTGGATATAACTTCTTTGCTTTTAAAACTAGATTTTATAATCTTACCTAATTTACATGAATCACAAACAAGCTCATTTAAAAATTTTCTTTTAGGAAGACCTCGGACTAGTTCATGTTTAGCTAATTTTTGAACCAGCTTCATATGAACATGTCCTAGTCTTTTATGCCATATACTTAACTCATCATTTGCTATAAGACATTCATAAGTGCCATTTTTATCAAATTCTACAACATAAATGTCTTTAAATCTAGTTCCCTTAAGAAGGGTTTCATTGGTTAATGCATGCATAATTTCAAACATTTTAGAAGTAAACACTACTTTAAAACCCTTATCACATATTTGACTTACACTTAAAAGATTATGTTTTAGACCTTTAACTAGAGAAACATTTGAGATGGGAGAGAGAGGGTTACCTATTTTACCAAGGCCAATAATATGACCCTTGTGGTTGTTGCCAAATGTAACTGTTCCTCCATCCGTAGGTTGGAGGTCCAAAAATAGGTGCTTGTCTCCTGTCATATGTTTGGAGCATCCGGAGTCCATCACCCATCGGCCTCCTTGGTGGTGGAGGTTTCCTTGTCTTCCTCCTTGTAGACCTTCTTCCTCCTACAAAAGATCTTCGATTGTGACTTGGTGTTTCTATAGGTCTTTCTAATTTGAGTCGTCCATCCTTCATTTTGTATATCCAATTTTTGACATTATGATGTCCTTTCATCCCTACAAAACAAAGTGAGAGTTGTCTTTTCGGTATCCATTGTAAAGTGGATCCGTATTTGTTAGTGTTCTCCTTTAGAGGAGGGTCCCTTTTTGGCTCACTTTGACTAGGCTCATAAAAGCCTAATCCAAATTTACTTGAGGAAGGTTTTTGATGGGCAATGAGTTTGTCCAAGTTATCCTTCCCCTTTGTAAATTTAGCTAGGTCCTCAAGAAGTTGGTTTGACTTTTCTTTGAGATGATTTATCTCTATTTTCATTATATCTAGTTTATCTTCTAATGTCCTAATTTCTACTCTAAGTAAGCCATTTTCATCCTTTTTAAAAGAGTTTGATTTTTCAAGCACATGGATTTTGTCGAGTAATTCTTCTCTATCTAAAAATTTTTGTTCACTCATTGCTGTATACAAATCATTTGTTAATGACTCTTTCTCAATCATTAGATTTTTTATTTGCATATTTAAAGCAGTGGTTTCTTTTGTAAGAATTAGATTCTTTTCTTCAAGATCATTGATTAATCTCTTATTTTCTAACTTTTCTTCTTTTAAAGCCTTGCTTTGGGTTTTAGTTTTCTTAAGATCTATATATAGTGAATCAAAGGCATCTTGTAATTCATCCAAAGAGTAGGGGTTTACCTCAGGTTCCTCAGATTCAGACTCGGAACCATCATTTGTTGCCATTAGTCCCAAGCATGCCGCTTCTTCATTTGGTTCCTCCTCCTCTTCTTCTTCGGAGGTGGAGTCATCCCATGTTGCTTGAAACGCCTTCTTCTTGAATCCTTTCGATTTGGAGATCTTCTTGTAGTCAGAAGGCTTCTTGTGTTTCTTCTCATCATCCCTTTTGAGTAAGGGACAATCTTTCCTTATGTGACCTCTCTTTTTGCAATTATAGCAAATCAGAGGATCTTCTTCTCTTTTCTTTCCCTTGATCTCTCTTCTATTTCTGAGAAACTTTTTAAACTTTTTAGCTAATAAAACAAATTCTTCGTCATCGGTACTTACCTCATCATCCGAAGTAGCTTTGAAGGCTAAGGTCTTCTTCTTTGGCTCCGATGAGGTTGATTTCTTCTTTTGCTCCATTTTTGATTCGTAAGCCATGAGATTCCCAAGTAGATTTTCCATGTCTAGATCCTCTACTTGGTTGGCTTCTTCTATTGCCGTTACCTTTTGCTCCCACTCAGGTCCAAGGGAGCGAAGGAGCTTCCCTTGAAGCTCCCCCTTTATAAATGTCTTTCCTAAAGACTTGAGGTTATTCACGATTAACGTGAATCGGGTGTACATGTCCCCAAGTCTTTCATTCTCCTTCATAGAGAAAGCTTCGAATTCCTGTGATAGCAAGTTTATCTTTGAGGATTTAACTTTAGATGTACCTTCGTGAGTAACCTCCAAGGTTCTCCAGATCTCGTGGGCGGTTTCGCATTGGCTGATGCGGTTGAATTCCTCCGAGCTGAGAGCGCAGTAGAGTGAGTTCATTGCCTTGGCATTCAGTCCAAGGTGATGGATTTGCTCCACTGTGTAACCAGTTTCTGGTTTCTCGGGAATGACGTATGCGGATTCGCATTTCTCCCAAATGGAGAAATCGTTGGCTTGAAGCCACATCTTCATTCTCAGCTTCCAGTAGGTGTAGTTGGTTCCTTCGAAGAGTGGTGGTCGAGTGGTGGATTGCCCCTCCAATCTGCTTATGGAAATCGCCTTCCCCTCCATGTGATCTTTTCCGCAGATGTTACTCTTGTAGGCGGAAAACCTGCTCTGATACCAAATGAAATTGCACTAGAGGGGGGGTGAATAGTGAAATTATATTGTATTGTAATACAACAAATTCAATCACACAATATACTCAATTATTTTTAGGTGGAAACCCAAGATGGGTGAAAACCACCACCTAAGCCAATCTCTTGACTTAGGATTTTCGATCACAAGGTGATCAATCCACTAACCACACTACTTAAACGAGGGTAGTGTACCTCAATTACAATTCCCACCTCCGATTCCTAAACGGAGGTTTCTCTCTTCAAGATGAAGAGACGGGGACCCGACAGGCCGGATACCCAAAATACAGAAATTAACAAGTAGAAATAACACCTATAGAGCACCCCAATAATTTAGTTGCTTTCTTATCTACTAAGCATGAAAAGAACTCCCTGATGATTTGTAGAACGGAGCGAGCCGGGAGTATGGATTTGCCCTTTGATCAGAGTATTAGCACAGCACAAGGGCAAGATGGAGCTTAGAGTAGTGAGCAAGAGATTTTTCTAATGGAATTGTATCTCAAGAGGTGTGTGTGTTGCCAAAGAAGAGTTGTAGTCTATTTATAGGCAAGTTTGGAACCTTCAAGAACACTTGGGAGAGCTCTTCTAGCCGTTGGAGACAAATCCCAAGAGTTTAGGACGAAATCCACACAAAATCAGGGCAATGATGATTCTGACAGCAACATCAGACGTCTAAATATAAGATCAGACGTCTTACAGGACGTCTGATTTTTACTATGGTCGTCTATTATTGCAGGATATCCTTAACGGACTTTATTGGATCAAAAGAAGGACGTCTGATATTATGTCATAAGACGTCTGATGATTTTACTGGACGTCTAATGAATGGTGCATTCGTTCCTGTTATCATCGGATCCAAACAGGGTTCTAGGTTTAGAGGATCAGACGTCGTTACAGACGTCTGAGGACATTACCAGACGTCTGGAATCCAAAATACTCTTCCTTCCTGCTTCTGCCAAAAGATTATGTGGCCGTAGACAGATACGCACAGAAAATCATGGCCAACGGTTCAAAGGCAGACGTCTGTAAGTGTGTCAAGACGTCTAGAAATTGTTTTTGCCGATAAAAAGTCTAACGGTTAGTATGTGGACGTCTGGGTAAATAATCAGACGTCTGTGAACGGTTATCGACGTCTGAAAGTGAAGTCCTTCGACTGATGTTTATGAGGAGATGAAGAAAGCCAGAAATATCTGAAATTAGACGTCTGATACATCTGTCGGACGTCTTATTATGGAAAATCAGACGTCTGGACTTTTTAATGGACGTCTGATAAAAGTATAAGTGTTGGGTTTTTGTTTCTAATTTATCCTAAGTGTAGAGAGCCTAAGTTAGCTATTTATAGGTTATGTTTGGGGGCTCTTTACAATATTTCTAGACTCAAATAACATGAAAATTACAACCTTTGAAAGTTTACATGAAAAAAGCCTAAGACCTAATACTTTTGCTACTCGTCTTCACGCTTTTAATCTCCCGTCTTGGAAAGCTTTTTGAATTCCTGCAAATATGTTATTATAGAGAGGAAACAATATGCTACGCTTTATTTATTATTTCATTTTCTACATTTTGTAAAATCATCAAAATATTTTATATGAGTAGTTGAACTAACAACTACGACCAGACGTCCGATTCATGTGGGATGGCGAGCCCTCGCGCCCTCCCGAGCAGAACCTACACGTACCCACACCTGTTCTCAGTACAACGAGTTGCAGACGAAGGCGCGGCGAACGGCCGCATGGCCGTACACGCGAAAAAGGAAGAAGGTAGAAATATCTTACCTGACAGATGTCTGGAAAGTCCTCCAGACGTCTTCACCGTCGTCCGGTCGTAATCCCAAACGTCTGATTCTGGAAAAATTTCCAAAACCAGAGCTCAACTCGCCCTCCGCCCGCGACGCACGGCCGCACCCCGTCCGCCTGCTGCTCGAGCTGCAGCAGCCCCTCCGTGACACTCCACGCCCACTGCTCCCCCGCCAGCCGGCTCTAGCTGCCCCGGCAAGCTCGAGCCCTCACGGTCGAGCGTCTCCTCCCTCGTGCAACACCTCCTCCCGCACACTTGCCGCGGCCGCTGCTGCCGCCGCTCGCTCGCGCTCTCGCACCGGCTGGGAGAAGGAGAGGAACACGGAGGAGATGAGGGTGAGGGAGAGGGCGAGGGGCCTTTTTAAGGCCACGCGGGGAGAGAGAGAGAGAGAGAGACACCGCACCCTGCAGGAGGAGAGAGGGAAAAAGAGGGAAGAGAGCGGCGGGCGCAGGTCTGCGCGCGCATGAGCGCAGATGCAACCCCGTACGCTGCAAAAATTAAATACCAGACGTCTGGAAAGGGTCCCAGACGTCTGGGTCACTTCCCAGATGTCTTAAAATCGTCTTGAGGCCGCGTTCGTAACACCCTTACACACACAAGCATGCTCAAACCAGCCTTAGGCCAATTTTGAATAGGGTTTTGGGCGAGCTCTAGACAGTTGTTAGCTTAGACTGGCTGAAGGCTTTGGCTTTGCGTTGAGGCTCTCTTTAGTTTGGAGATTTGGCTAAGTGTTAAGGTTTAACTTGGTTGAAAAAAAACATTTTTTACCCTTACATTAGTCATTTGTTTTTGAGTTTGATAGTACAATCAATTGAGTAATATATTTCTTTTTATATCAAGTTCTTGTGCCTCATTTGATATTCATTTGAGTAGTGGTAAATTACGAATTAATTTTCTCTGTAAGATGACCTCGGACTCATAATTCAAGGTTATAAATTTAAATATTTCATTGCTTTAATCGCTATACCACGACACCTATCTTAAAACCTGATTAAAGAAACCGAACAATTCTCCAATAGGTATGAGGGAATAGGGGTTATTAGAGACATCTCTAAGAGTTCAATTCTTTATTCTCTCACTTTATTTTGATTGTACTTGTTTTGAAATTTTTATTATTATTTTGGTCCACCCTGTGTTTGATGTTTTAACCTTGTTATTCACATTTAGAAGTTATGCCATTGGTAGATTTCAAGTTTATACATTTTATTGTGAGTCAATTCCTTGAGCAATTGCAATAAACATTCAGTGAATCTAATGCAATTCTAGCCTTAAGAGTCATTTTTTAAAAAATCAATTCTAATTATGTTGTTATTGTAGTTTAGTTAGTGTTTTGCATCATCATCCACATTTGGTTGCATTAGATTAGGATTTGGTAACATTGTTTCATAATTTGCACCTTTGTGTTCTTTCCAAAATCTAGATTTTATTAATTATCATTTCTTTACCATCTCACCATCTAAATCTTAAAACAAATGTTTGATGATTTTTCTAATGAATCTACGTAACTTGAGAATTTAAAAATCAAATTTCACACTGAGTAGTAGAAGAAAGATAAAATTCCACAAAGTTGCTTGCCACATTTTTTTTTAGATTTATTAAGCCAAGTTTGAAGAATTTTTCAAACTTTTATGCAATGATATTATTTGATATGGAGTGAGAGCCATTAGTTTCCCTTTTCTAAGAAAATTTCTATAGTAAAATTACAAAATCTTTGTCTCACACTAGCATAGGATAATTCGCAGGGTTTTCGGAGTGCACAGTTGTGCTTGTATGAACCTAAGTTTTTGTGTTAGCATTCCATGCATGAATAGACATATAGGAAATGATTCTAAATAGTATATTAAGTTTTGACTAGGTTTTAGATTCATAATTTATTATGCCATCCGCGTACCTTTGTAAAAGAAATACATTATTGATTAACTGTGACATCACCCTTCCACCCTCCACCGCCTCCTTCACCTCCCCTTCCACCCCCTTCAACTTTATCCCCCTACCCTTCTACTGACCATTACCACCACCCTATCCCTTTTAATCATAAAAGTAATTGTGAATTATAAATTTTTTTTTAAAGTTGTAAATGTTAGAATGTAAATGTTAGGAACACTTATGGTAGAGAATATCACAATAGAAGTCATTATTACCCTCTCGTAGCCATTGAATTATAAGCACATCAAAGTCTAAAATTTAACACAAAACACACATCAACTACTACATACAATAGGAAAGGAAAGCAATTTAATGGTTGAGGTTACATCAGCTTCGTGGAAGGTGTTTGTGAGTTAGAGTTTCCATAACCTTAGATACACATGAAACATAAAACAGGAAAGAAAATGAATTTGACGCTTGAGATTTCATGGATTTCATGGACGATGCCTTGAGACTTCCGTATATCTATCTAACAGTGTCCACAACCATAGATTAATATGAAAGATAGAATAGGAATATAAAAAATAAAAAAAGCAATTTAACACTTGAGGTTGTATCCACTCGCTAAAGGGTGCCTTGGAGTCTTCCATATTTGGTGATCCAGATCCCTTCAAGGCAACCGGTAGGATTAGCTCACCCACAACACCATCCGCAGGTAAGAAAAGACTCGAACTCAAGTACCCACTGTTGTGGTCAATGTTGACATCAACTGGGCAAACCCAAGCAGGTGAATCTTCCATATTTATGTCATAAAAAAATTGTAACCATACTTGTATGGTTACATTTTATCTCATTAAGAACTTATAATTCTCATCATTTGGATTTGATATTTATTTACGGTACTAAATCTAACTGGAATTTGTGCGTTCAAACATACAAACTATTTTTGATGATCTTATAAATGTGATATATGAGAGATTCATGACTAGTGAAATAAATTTTCATGCCGGTATTAGCTCAATCCTTTGTCTACTCCATCTCATATTCTCATAATCCTTTTCTCACTTTTCAAGAGTGCACACAAAAGATGAATGTGAGTCATCTATTTCGGATAATATATGTCGTCACCTATACACCTAGGAATATCAGAGAGATTATCTTTGTAATTTCCTTTGAAAGTTGACCCTAGTCACCCTTTAGATTATAAAGACATACAGCTTGAGGTTTTTCTAAAGTTGCCTACTAGTGTTGAGTACTTATCTTTTCATGATAATTTGAGGTATGAAGTTCAAATAAATTAATTATTCTATGTTAAACTTAGGTTATATCACGTAAAACCCTTGAGTTGGATATTTTAGCATAAGGTGTATATTTTCATCTCACCTAACAATTGATGGTAGAAGTATTTGATCTACTTTGTTAGTGCAAAGCACTAATTAACCTATTTTTTATGTTAATAAAATAAGATATGATATTTGGATTAGTCTAACCTTGTGATGCAAAACTCAATTTGCTTTGCAAAAGGCTATACAATGATGATAATGTATGAATAGCTATCTTGTTATGACAAAAAATCCAAACCGAGAGTTACACATCGAGGTCATTGATCACATCTTCCATAGAGTTTCGCCATAAAGGATATACAGTTGTTTGGGATGAAGGGCAAGTTAGCATCGAGATTTGTGGGCCTACTTGACATCCTTGAGCAAGTTAGATCTGTTGCATACTAGCTTGCCCTACCACCACAGTCAGTTGATATTCACAACATCTTCTGTAGCTCTAACCTGAGGATGTATGTCTCAAACCTGAGTCACAGTCTGAGTTTCAACAACGTGAAGATAGAGGAGAATCTGACCTACTAAGAGCACCTGGCATAGATTTTGGGTCGGATAGCCAAGAGGTTGGGGAAGAAGGGAGTCCTCTAATCAAAGTACTCTAAAGGTGCTAGAGATACAAAGAGGTAACCTGGGAACCATAAGCGAACATGCATGAACAATATCCAACGTTGTTCACTAGTGAGTTCTAAGACCCTATTTTTGTCTTCTTGAAGGTTGTTATACCCTATTAAGGTTGTTATATGCTTCCCGTCATTTACTTTCTACACGTATAACTTTACTTGAGTTTCAAGGACAAAACTCCCTTTAAGATTGTTATATTTCTTATGATCCAAAATCCAAACCCAAGCCTGACTTTAGACTAAGCTTGTTGAGACAAAACCCCCAACGCTTGTCGAGCGCGAATCAAGTTAGCATAGTCTGAAAACAAAAAACAGAAGTTTTGGCCAACTTTGGTCAAACGTCAAGTCCCTACTAGGGTGGGGACTCAGGTCATAACATCTCTAACTAATGATACAAGGATGGCTTATCTCAATGATGAAAGGAAATGAAAATTAATTGAAAGAGCTTCAAGAAGAGTCTTGTAATATTTGTTTATGTTTCTAGAAGCTTATGTCAAAGAGCCACTTGCATATTACACACACAAGGCATCTCTTAGGAAAAATACTTAGAAATTTATTTTAAATTAAAAATAATTCAAAATTAATATATTAAGAACATTTATGGTTTATCGAGAAGGTTAGTTATAGGTTTGAAAATACTCTTTGATAAAAAGACAGATTATAACTTTTCAACGTTTAAAATGGATAATTAATCGATTAATTTGAGAAGAAATTTTTGGAATAGTGTTAATCGATTAATCAATTAATTTTACAAGTTTGTGCATTGGGTTGAATTGTGTTAAATAAAAATTGATTGATTAATTTTTCCTTCATTAATCGTTTAACTACAATACATTAATCAACTAATATAATAGTAAATCGATTAATTTCATTATTTTTTGAACCAATTCGCATGTTTTCAAAATCTCACCTTTTCATTTCGAATTCAAATGTTTTAATAAGAATATTTTGTGGTTACTAAACCTCAAATCAAAGTCTATACATATCCTATAAAGGTTTAGAACCAAGATACACATCTCTCTCTCACTCACTCTTAAGTTCCAACATTCTTGAGATTTTCTAAGTGTTCATAAAGTGCTCAATTTTCCATTACCGCTTACGAAGAACTTCCGTACTGCACTTCCTTCACAATAACCTTCAATATTTCGAAAAGGGGAGTTTCAAAGAGTACATTTAAAGTCCTAACTTCATTTACTTTCATTACACATGCTATTAGCTCTATCTGACTTCTTATTGATTTAATTTCATATTTTTATATAAAATTAGGTGCCTAAGTTGTAGGCTTCTCATTCTTCTTTAAAGGAGAGGAACAAAATTCTTCCTGAGGTTGTCCAAGAAGTAAAGTTATACTTGAGATACACTTCCCTCGGATTTGTGATGTTATTAATGTTTCTTGCTTGGAAAGCAAGGGCAAAATTCTAAATATGAGATATCTAAGTAGAGGTTTTTCTTAGTATAAATTTCCTTTTTAAATACTTGTCTCAACTATGGTTTTAATTGGTGATGTGGTTGTAATTGCTTGGTGATGTGATTTTTAATTGCTATTATTTTCTTTTTAAGCACAAATCACCTCCCTTCTTGTGCCAATCTCATACTTTAGGTTGGGTTAATGCCCAAAAGTATTACTAGCTTGGACTTTCCTCAAATTTGCAAACATCTTTTTAGGTTTGGCCTCCCTAATCCTCCTTCTAAGACATGCATCACATCACAATGACTTATGCATATTGCAGGTCGTATACCCCTTATCTTTGATTATAATATCCTATTTAGGAAGGGTAAGCATAAAATAGTAGCCGAGTCATTTCTTTTCTACGCATACAACATATACATAGGTGGATATATTGTTACAAACGCGACTTCAAGACGTTTTTTTAAGACGTCTAGGAGGTGGCCCAAACGTCTGACCAGACGTCTGGAACCCCTTCCAGACGTCTGGGATTTATTTTTCTGCGAAGTACGGGGTTGCGTCTGCGCGCATGCGCGCGCAGACCTGCAACCACCACCCTCTTCCTCTTTTTCCCTCTCTCCTCCTGCAGGCGTAGTGCTGCGCTCTCTCTCTCTCCCCGCGCAGCCTTATAAGGCCCTTGCCCCCTCCCTCACTCTCATCTCCTCCGCTTCCTTCTTCTTCCAGCAGAGCGCGAGCGAGCAGCGGCAGCGGCAGCCGCGGCGAGTGTGCAGGAGGAGGTGTTGCGCGAGAGAGGAGACGCTCGACCGTGAGGGCTAGAGCCGGCCGACGGGGGAGCAGCGGGTGTGAAGCGTCGCTGGAGGGTTGCTGCAGCTCGAGCAGCAGGCGGATGGGGCGCGGCGTGGCCGTGCGTCGCGGGCGGAGAGCGAGTCGAGCTCTGATTCTGCAAGTTTTTCCAGAATCAGACGTCTGGGCTTCCAACCAAACGACGGTGAAAACGTCTGGAGGACTGTCCAGACGTCTGGCAAGTAAGTTATTTCGTCCTCCTTCCTTTTTCGCACGTACGGCCATGCAGCCATCCGCCGTGCCTTCGTCTGCAACCCGTCATACTGAGAGCGAGGAGTGGTTACGTGCAGGTTCTGCTCGGGAGGGCACGAGACTCGCCATCCAACGTGAATCAAACGTCTGGCCGCAGTGCCAGACGACGGAGAGGACTTCCAGACGTCCGGGTCGACCATCGGACGTCTGGGAATTAAGCCAGACACCCCCGCAGGCTTCTGGACGTCTGAGGGACTGCACAGAGCGAAGGTATCCTCTGAACCACCTTTTAAGACGTCTGGAAGAGGTTCCAGACGTCTGATTTTGGACTGTTTCGTCGTTTTCAACCCGTTTAGGGCCCGTTCGGAGTCCGTTTTCCGCATTTCGAGTTGCGTTCTTTTCGGAATAAAATCCTCTACCCATTTACAGTAATTATATACTGTTCTAAGAAACTCCTTGTGTTTGATCCTTGTGTTAGGACCACGTTCCATTGCAGTCTTGGGAATTGCGGAGGCACGCGGGATTTCCGACCACGCCCCCAGTACTCCCGTTGTAGCTGGTAGAGTGGCTTTAAAAATTATTAACATAATTTGTTACAATTATGGAACAATTAATAGAACCTAGGGCATTGCATGAATCCTAGGAATGAGAAACCAGATTGAATGATAGATCCTAGGGTATTGCATGAATCCTAACGCTGGAAAACTAGATTGAATGATAGATCCTAGGGTACGGCATGAATCATAGGACTGGAAAACTAGTGATATGAATATAATATTGCAGTCTTGGAAAATGTGAAAAGGAAATGACACTGTAAATTGATTTAACAGCTGCATGTTATGAATAAATAAACATGATTGAGAACATGGGTTGCATGAACGTGAAACTGGAACGGTGAAACCTAAATGTGCTGAGTAAAAGAGCTAGAACCCTATAGGGAATTAGGAGTAGAACTCCTAGAAAGAGAATGGAATGGAACTGAGAAAGAAAGACGTGAAAGTGTGTTGTCCCTTGGGTACGTAGTGCCAGGGGAAGCACCTGTTACCTGTTTAGTGCAGAGCGGAGCCAGCCGCCCCAGTTACCCAGGGTTAGGTCTGACCACTTTGTACCGACTTGCTGGCCCTCGTGTACGCAGTACCAAGGAGAGCTACTAGTGTAGGGAGAGCACTAGCTACCCCACGGGCCCCGGGATTCTGCTAGCCTCCTACACCGACTTGTTAGGCCCACTAGGCAAACCAGGATAGTCAGGCGAGGGTGCGCGGACTGTGGAGGGGTTGGACCCCTGTTACTGAGAGGGCTCTGCCATATACTGGTTCCGTGCTGTGCTTTGGGCGCACCCGTTAACGGAAACGACTGACCGCGTGCCAGTGCGAGGTAGCTACCCGTGTGTTTATCGCGCGTGCCATAGCCACCGTTACGTCTGTCAGCGACCTTGGGGTGGTTGACTGAGAGTAGGATCACCACGGGGGACTCTCCCGGCCAGGAGAGTACCACGTGTTACTCCTACTTGTCGGAAAAGACTGCAATCAAGATCGTTCCCACGAGGAACATTCAAGATCAAGTGAAAGATCTAAGAAATAGATAAATTGTGAAACAATAGAAAGACGTAAATAAAGAAAGAAAGAAAATGAAACAGCTATTGTACACTTTACTGCTTCTTTACTTTAGTTGCCACTCTACTCAGCGTTTCGCTGACGTGTTACACTCGTTACTTTTCAAGACCAGGTGTTGAGCAGCCAAGGTCAGCGGCTGCAGAGGACGCTGGGCCGAGTAGGATCCAGTAGAGTTACCGCAGTTCTTTGTACCCCTTTTTGTTCCACTGTAGTAAGTAATTCCTGTTACTCTCTGTACTTTTCTTTACTTGTAGTTCCTGTTATGTTATAAATGTTCTACTGTTGTGGTGGTACATGCTGTAGTAATTCCTTTTCTTACTGCTGTATTTTTGTTACTACTAGTTATAATCATGCTGAATGTGATTTATTTTACTGCACTTTTGGTTACTTTCTCGTTGGACGACTAGGTCTTGGGATTAGTCGATTCGGTCCAGTTCTCGTGTCTCGTAGGGACTCGGGAATCGGGTCGTTACAAGATGGTATCAGAGCAAGATCGTCCCGAGAAGTGAATCAATTGACTAGAAAGTAACCAATTCACATGTCTATAACTAGAGTAGCCACCACAACATATCTTTTGACATGAGTTCTTAGACGTCTTTCGTTAAATATCGTTCCGTATTGACGTGTTTCTGTTTTATTTCGCGTCTCCTTGCAGGAGATGCCTCGTCGCGGGACTGGTGAGGCGGGCCGCGGGTGCGGCTGAGGACGAGGTCGGCGAGGTGGGCGTGCCGTTGCCGACGCCTCAGTGGGCCAGCCACTACTCCTGGGCGTCCAGGCCCAGGACATCGCCCAGCTGATACGGGACTTTGTGCGAGAGGAGCTCCACCCACCGCCCCAAGCGCCTCACCCTGGGGCTGCGGAGGGGGAGTCCTCTGTGGGACCACCCGACGGACGCGGCGCTAGACACGGGGGAGGGGATGGGCTGCCGCTGCCCCCACCTTCCTCCGACACTTCTATGCACGAGGCACCTTTGCCTGGAGGTGCACCAGCATCTCCACTGCAGCGCCACTTCGAGCTCTTCGAGCAGTTCCGGAAGCTGAAACCCCCCTCCGTCAAGGGGGATGAGGACCCGACCGAGGCAGAGGACTGGCTCGAGCAGGTGGAGAAGATTTTCGACACCCTTCGCCCCCCGGTGGAGCGCCTCGTGGCCTTTGCCACGTACCAGCTGGAGAGTGCGGCACACAGGTGGTGGAGGGCGGTCCAGGGATAGAGAGGGACGAGCCGACCTGGGATCGGTTCGTCACCCTCTTCTGCAAGCAGTACTTTCCCCAAACGTGGCAAGACCAAAGGAGGCGGGAGGTCCACACTCTCCGCCAAGGGACGATGACCGTGAGCGCATACCGCACGCGTTTCCTAGAGCTGTCCCGCTTTGCAGCGATAGCGGTAGCCACTGAGGAGGAGCGCCTTTAGAGGTTCACCGAGGGGCTCCGGCTGTCAAACCCCTGAAGTTGCCTGCATTTTCGAGGGTGGTGGAGGTAGCCATGACTTACGAGGAGACCAACCCGTCCGCGCGAGACACTGACGGCGGCCAGAAGATGCCCTTTCAGCCAGACTTTTCACAGGGCCGACGAGAAAGGAGACACATGGCGTCCGCAGAAGAGTCGTCACATTTTGCAGGGCCATTAGTGGCCTTTGGGGGCCCTCGACAAGGGCTAGTCGCCAGCACCGGACCCCCGCCCAGCCGACAGCAGAGACCCACTGAGGGCGGGAGTCGGGTTCCCCTCTGTTACCAGTGTGGCCAGCCGGGCCACATCAGGAGGGACTGCCCGTCTAGGGCAGGAGGTCAGCAGATACTTCCCGCGTAGAGCACTGGATGGCGCGCAGGAGGCTGCGGTTCCCAGGCGCAAGGAGGACAGCAGTCACGAGGAGGGTACTGACCAGCACCTGCCCGTCTGACGTAGAGTGTGACTACTTCGTCCGCACCTAAAGCTGATGGGCGTATCAACGCCCTGACACACAGGGATGCCAGAGCTTCGGGATCGGTGATGGCAGGTATGGTTTTAGTTTCCGGCAGACTCGTTTACACACTTTTCGATTCCGACGCTACGCACTCGTTTGTCGCAGCCAGTTTCGCAGTTAGTTTGGGCCAGGATTATACGCTGTTAGAGAATCTGTTCGTAATCAGAGGTCCGAGTGGTCAGCTGTTTGTAGCTGAGGAGGTATACACGGATTGCGAGGTCAGCGTCGGAGGACATAGCCTGCCAACTGACCTGATTATGATACAGATGGAGGACTTTGGCGTAATTCTAGGGATGGACTGGCTGTCCGCTTACCACGCCTTGGTAGACTGTTTTGAGAGGAAGATTGTCTTCTCCATGCCGGAGTTGCCTTCTTTCGAGTTTCACGGACAGCCAGTGGACGGAGGCTTCAGGTGCATTTCGGCACTTCGGGCAGCGAGACTTTTGAGCCAGGGGTGTGAGGGCTTCCTAGCTTGTGTGGTGGCAGAGCCCAGCCCTGTGGCAGACTTCCAGAGCATCCCGGTGGTCAGAGAGTACCCTGACGTGTTCCCAGATGAGTTACCAAGACTACCGCCCGAGTTTGAGATCTCACTAGTACTAGGGACCAGCCCCATCTCCACTGCGCCATACCAGATGGCACCGCTTGAGCTACGAGAGCTCAAGTCTCAGTTGCAGGACCTTTTGGAGAAGGGCTTCGTAAGGCCCAGTGCGTCTCCCTAGGGAGCCCCGATACTGTTTGTGAAGAAGAAGGATGGTACCCTACGCCTTTGTATGGACTACCGACAGCTGAATAGGATCACCATCAAGAACAAATATCCGTTGTCGAGGATCGACGACTTGTTTGACCAGTTGCGAGGTGCCACAGTGTTCTCCAAGATCGACTTGAGGTCTGGATACCACAAGTTGAGGATCAGGGAGGCAGACGTCTCCAAGACAGCTTTCTGCACCCGATACGGACACTACGAGTTTTTGGTCATGCCGTTTGGGCTAACCAATGCCCATGCTGCTTTCATGGACCTGATGAACCAGGTGTTTAGACCGTACTTGGACCAGTTCGTGGTGGTATTCATTGATGATGTACTCATCTATTCTCGAGATCGGACGCAGCACGTACAGCACTTGCAGACAGTTCTGGACACACTGCGACGACGTAAGCTGTACGCCAAATACAGCAAGTGCTAGTTCTGGTTGAGGGAGGTGACCTTCCTAGGTCATGTAATCTCTGGAGACGGCTTGGCGGTGGACCCAGCCAAGGTTGAGGCAGTGCTCAGGTGGAAGAGACCGCGTTCAGTCACCGAGATTCGCAGTTTCCTGGGACTGGCAGACTACTACAGACGATTCATCAGAGGTTTTTCACAGATTGCGCGTCCCATGACACAGTTGACCCGGAAGGACGTGCCCTTGGACAGACGCCTGTGAGGCGTGTTTTCAGGAGCTGAAGGAGAGGTTGACCTCGGCTCCCATGCTCACCATCCCTGACAGTAGTGGCGGGTTCGTTGTGTACACGGACGCCTCCTTACGGGGGTTAGGAGGTGTGCTCATGTAGAGGGGTCACGTTGTCACTTACGCTTTGCGACAACTGAAACCCCATGAGCATACCTACCCTACCCACGACCTGGAGTTGGCAGCTGTCATCTTCGCGCTGAAGACCTGGAGGCACTACTTGTACGGTGAGACCTTCGAGATTTTCACAGATCACAAGAGCCTCAGATACCTTTTTGATTAGAAGGAGCTCAACATGAGACAGAGACGTTGGTTGGAGTTCCTGAAGGACTACGACTGCAGCATTTCCTACCACCCGGGAAAGGCCAACATGGTGGCTGACACCTTGAGCCGGAAGGCGACCGCACACTTGGCTAGTTTACAGATACAGAGTTGGAGCCTTTTGGAGGAGGTGGGCAGTTGGCGACCCCTAGAGTTACGGGGGCACTGTGGGGCAGTGACTGTGACACGACAGACTAGGCCAGAGCCGATAGATCGCATCATCACAGGACAGATGATCGATCCGTACTTGCAGTCTCTGCGCGACAGAGTACTGTCAGGAGACCCAGGGGACTTCTCTTTCACAGACCAGGTGCTGCGCCTGAGGGGACGGTTGTGCGTTCCCAGGGACGAGGAGCTGTTAAGAGAGCTCCTGACTAAGGCACACGGTTCCAGATTCACCATACATCCCGAAAACACAAAGATATACCACGACTTGAGACACGAGTTTTGGTGGAGGGGGATGAAGTAGGATGTGGGTGAATTCGTGCAGCAGCGCTTAGTGTATCAGCAGGTGAAAGCCGAGCATCAGAGGCCTGCAGGGCCGCTACAGCCGCTTCCAGTGCCAGAGTGGAAGTGGGAGAGCATCACCATGGACTTGCGGGTGGGCTTACCTGTTACCCAGTGAGGACACGACGCAGTCTGGGTAATTGTGGATAGACTGACGAAGACGGCACGATTCTTGCCGATCCGAGTCACTTTGGGACCAGCACAGTTGGCAGAGAGGTATATCCGCGACGTAGTACGACTACACGGAGTTCCGCGGGAGATCGTATCCGACCGGGATACCTGCTTTACGTCCCAGTTTTGGGCTGAGTTTCAGCATGCCCTGGGGACGCGGTTGAGGTTTAGTACAGCTTACCACCCCCAGACGGACGGAAAGTTTGAGCGCACGATACAGACACTTGAGGACCTTTTTGCGTGCCTGTGTACTGGACTGGAGGGGCTCATGGGAGGAGCACCTGCCCCTGGCGGAGTTTGCATACAACAACAGCTATCACTCGAGCATCGGCATGGCTCCCTACGAGGCTCTGTACGGACGGAGGTGTACGGCACCCTTGAGTTGGGTTGAGGTGGGGACCAAGTGGGAGGTTAGCCCCAGGTTGATCCGGCAGAGTCAGGAGGTAGTCGAGCAGATCCACAGGCGACTCCGCACTGTCAGGAGCAGACAGAAGAGCTACGCGGATCGAAGACGCAGAGAGGTGCAGTTCGAGGTTGGGGACCACGTCTTTCTTCGTGTTTCGCCCATGAAGGGCATGCAGCGGTTTGGGGTGAGAGGGAAGCTCGCGCCAAGGTTCGTGGGGCCCTTTGAGGTCCTGGAGCGGGTTGGACCCGTTGCTTACAGACTTGCCCTCCCTCCTCAGCTTTCTGGTGTGCACGACGTGTTCCACGTGTCCAACCTCAGGAAGTACGTAGCCGATCCCAGTCACGTACTGAGTCACGAGAGCGTCGAGGTGGGCGACGACTTGACCTACCCCGAGCGGCCAGTGCAGATTCTTGACCGAGCCGTCCGCAGTTTGAGACGAAAGCAAGTACCCCTAGTGAAGGTTTTGTGGAGGAGCCAGCGGTACGAGGAGGCTACCTGGGAGCCTGAGGCGGCAATGCGGGAGTGGTACCCGGAGCTCTTCGCGGGTACATTCTTTCGGACCGGCTTCAGTCCTCTTTGAGTTTGTTATGTTTTTATATGACGTTCTTCCCGCACCCTAGTTAGCGCAAGTTTCAGGGACGAAACTTCCTTTGAGTTTGTTATATTGTTACGAACACAGCTTCAAGACGTTTTTTTAAGACGTCTGGGAGGTGGCCCAGACGTCTGGGATTTATTTTTCTGCGAAGTACGTGGTTGCGTCTGCGCGCATGCGCGCGCAGACCTGCAACCGCCACCCTCTTCCTCTTTTCCCTCTCTCCTCCTGCAGGCGCAGTGCTATGCTCTCTCTCTCTCTCTCCCCGCGCGGCCTTATAAGGCCCTCGCCCCCTCCCTCACTCTCATCTCCTCCGCTTCCTTCTTCTTCTTCCAACAGAGCACGAGCGAGCAAGCAACAGCAGCCGCGGCGAGTGTGCGGGAGGAGGTGTTGCGCGAGGGAGGAGACGCTCGACCGTGAGGGCTCGAGCTTGCCGGGGCAGCTAGAGCTGGCCGACGGGGGAGCAGCGAGCGTGGAGAGTCGCTGGAGGGTTGCTGCAGCTCGAGCAGCAGGCGAACAGGGCGCGGCACGGTCGTGCGTCGCGGGCGGAGAGCGAGTCGAGCTCTGATTCTGCAAGTTTTTCCAGAATCAGACGTCTGGGCTTCCAACCAGACGACGGTGAAGACGTCTGGAGGACTGTCCAGACGTCTGGCAAGTAAGTTATTTCGTCCTCCTTCCTTTTTCGCGCGTACGGCCATGCAGCCGTCCGCCGTGCCTTCGTCTGCAACCCGTCGTACTGAGAGCGAGGAGTGGTTACGTGCAGGTTCTACTCGGGAGGGCGCGAGACTCACCATCCAACGTGAATCGGACGTCTGGCCGCAGTGCCAGACGACGGAGAGGACTTCCAGATGTCCGGGTTGACCATCGGACGTCTGGGAATTAAGCCAGACGCCCCCGCAGGCTTCTGGACGTCTGAGGGACTGCATAGAGCGAAGGTATCCTCTGAACCACCTTTTAAGACGTCTGGAAGAGGTTCCAAACGTCTGATTTTGGACTGTTTCGTCGTTTTCGACCCGTTTAAGGCCCGTTCGGAGTCCGTTTTCCGCGTTTCGAGTTGCGTTCTTTTCGGAATAAAATCCTCTACACATTTACAGTAATTATATATTATTCTGAGAAACTCTTTGTGTTTGATTTTTATGTTAGGACCCCGTTTCATTGCAATCTCTGGGATTGCGAATACGCGTGGGATTTCCGACCACGACCCAGTACTCCCGTTGTAGCTGGTAGAGTGGCTTTAAAAATTATTAACATAATTTGTTACAATTATGGAACAATTAATAGAACCTAGGGCATTGCATGAATCCTAGGAATGAGAAACCAGATTGAATGATAGATCCTAGGGTATTGCATGAATCCTAGCGCTGGAAAACTAGATTGAATGATAGATCCTAGGGTACGGCATGAATCCTAGGACTGGAAAACTAGTGATATGAATATAATATTGCAATCTTGGAAAATGTGAAAAGGAAATAACAACTGCATGTAAATTGATTTAACAACTGCCTGTTATGAATAAATAAACATAATTGAGAACATAGGTTGCATGAACGTGAAACTGGAACGGTGAAACCTAAATGTGCTGAGTAAAAGTGCTGGAACCCTACGGGGAATTAGGAGTAGAACTCCTGGAAAGAGAATGGAATGAAACTGAGAAAGAAAGACGTGGAAGTGTGTTGTCCCTTGGATACGTAGTGCCAGGGGAAGCACCTGTTATCTGTTTAGTGCAGAGTGGAGCCAGCCGCCCCAGGGACCCGGGGTTAGGTCTGGCCACTTTGTACCGACTTGCTGACCCTCGTGTACGCAGTACCGAGGAGAACTATTGGTGTAAGGAGAGTACTAGCTACCCCACGGGCCCCGGGATTCTGTTAGCCTCCTACACCGACTTGTTAGGCCCACTGGGCAAAGCAGGGTAGTTAGGTGAGGGTGCGCGGACTGTGGAGGGGTTGGACCCCTATTACTGAGAGGGCTCTGCCCTATACTGGTTCCATGCTGTGCTTTGGGCGCACCCGTTAACGGAAACGACTGACCGCATGCCAGTGCAGGGTAGCTACCCGTGTGTTTATCGCGTGTGCCGTAGTCACCGTTACGTTTGTCAGCGACCTTGGGGTGGTTGACTGAGAGTAGGATCACCACGGGGGACTCTCCCGGCCAGGAGAGTACCACGTGTTACTTCTACTTGTCGGAAAAGACTGCAATCAAGATCGTTCCCACGATGAACATTCGAGATCAAGTGAAAGATCTAAGAAATAGATAAATTGTGAAACAATAGAAAGACGTAAATAAAGAAAGAAAGAAAATGAAACAGCTACTGTACACTTTACTGCTTCTTTAGTTTAGTTGTCACTCTACTCAGCGTTTCGCTGACGTGTTACACTCGTTACTTTTCAAAATCAGGTGTTGAGCAGCCAAGGTCAGAGGCTGCAGAGGACGCTGAGCCGAGTAGGATCCAGTAGAGTTACCGCAGTTCTTTGTACCCCTTTTTGTTCCACTGTAGTGAGTAGTTCTTGTTACTCTCTGTACTTTTCTTTACTTGTAGTTCCTGTTATGTTATAAATGTTGTTCTACTATTGTGGTGGTACATGCTGTAGTAGTTCCTTTTCTTACTGCTGTATTTTTGTTACTACTAGTTATAATCATGATGAATGTGATTTATTTTACTGCTCTTTTGATTACTTCCTCGTTGGATAACTAGATCGTAGGATTAGTCGAATCGGTCCGATTCTCGTGTCTCGTAGGGACTCAGGAATCAGGTCATTACACATATCAATTAAGGTGGAGTTATTTTGTGTCAAAAGAAAGATTATGCCAATCTCTGATGCTTTCCTTATGATGCAATTATTGTTGACCCAAGATAAGACATGGAATGTATACGACAGGGAAGGAATTGAATTTGTGCCTATTAACTAGTACTTCCTGGGATCAAGCCCAGCGGACCAGAGATGATGATGAAAATGGACGATTTGATGTAGGCCAAACTTTCTAAGTGTGCCTTTATGTTTTAATGTATGCCACAAGGTTAGCAAATTGCCTATGGTATAAAATATAACTCAGCATGTAAAAATTAATATTTCTTTTTAAATGCAGGTAAATTTAGAATTTTATTTGTTGTGACCGTGTAGATTGTTTGTTGTTATACCAGATTTAGTCTTTACCACTTACGATTGTTTCACATATAAATGAATGAGAACTTGAGACTGCAAACAAAAGTTTGTCGATCCATGTTAGTGGCTGAATTGTAGATATATATATTTATACAAACTTAGATGAACCTAGAAACAAACAACAGGAGTATATAACAAGCTTAGGAAGATCTATGAAGATTTAATCTCAACTTAAATGTCATTTGTTACATATAACCCATGTTAAGAAAAATACCAATGGCATCTTCTTAAAGAAAGTCAAAGACTATATCCTAAGGCGAAGCCTAGAGACTTAATTGTAGGACATCTTATAGAGGAGTATATAAACCTCTATAAGATGTATACAAATTATCATTTTAATCATACAAAAAGGAATGATGATAGTGGTAATAATGAGTATTCAAATGAATGCCTTTCTATGTTTGAAATATAGAGGAGGTCAATATTAAATATATCATTTCAGATAATGCTCGAGAATTGTTGTTGGATTACTCACTTGCACATATTCAAGCAAATCCCTAAGATTGATCCTTTCTATGACGAATTCAACAAACAATATGTTCGATACATCATGGCAACACTGAGTTTGTTTAGCAGTTTAGATTATGTGTACAAGTAAAGCAAAACAACAACCCTCTATGTATAGAAGACTTCAACTTTCTATCTTAAAATCCATTAAATTATGCATATTTTCATTTGGGGTATATTATAAATAGATTCAAATTCAAAAGGAAAACAACGGACAATGCCAAAGCAACACAACTACCTAGTTTCATCATCAAGTGTCATTATGGTTACTATAGTCAGAGGGCAAAAATTGTAGAGAACGGCTTCAATCACAATCTTTGCATCAATTTATTTAAATAAGTTTGGTTAAATGTATCCAAAGAAGGTCAAGGCTTTCAATTGGATCCATGACATGGTTTTATTAGCTTAAATATGAATTGTAGGATCCTAGAAATAGCAAAATCATTTGCATTAACTTGTCCGGTGGAGCAAGTCTTCTATGTTGCTAATAATGATAGAATTGATGGTCATACCAATAGAGGGTATTCCCTAGGATTATTGGTGATGCTTAGAATGATGATAAACTTGAAATACACTAAACATATCAAGAAGTAATGGAAGTGGTGAAATAAGTCCAGGTGCAATAAACATTGTCATATAGTGGCTAATCAAGGCAAACAGATGGAGAATAGAAGGTGATAATTCTCTTTCAATTCCCATTTTCAATTATGTGTATCTATGAGCTTTATCACCATACATTGTGTCATTTACATAACATGTTCGTATATTGATTTGATTTTCATATAATGATTCCCAATATATAACATCTCTTAAATGTAGATGATGCAGACACATGGATGACTCTTCATGAAGGGAAATCTATATGTCGACAAGGTTGACCTCAAGGCTACTCAATAGACTCCTTTCAGTCACGAGGAGGATCAACAGGGAGGATCCTCATCTGCATAGTGGGGCTCTCGATTGCACAAGGTGTGCCATCCCTACACAAGGAGGGCCCTTATCTTTACCATCAGCGGCATCACTTACTTGGTCAGCTGCACATGCCAAGTCATCTAATAGTAAGATAATTTTCATTACTTTTCATGTTAGTAATGTATATTCAACTTTATGTCAACATATCATGTTAAAGGATGCACCCAATGCTTGGATGTGATGCATCTATCACCTACCTAACGAATCAAAGTAGATCTCACTAATTGGGACCAAGCATTGAATACTAGGAAATTTCACTAGGTTTGATTGGAGAAAGATGGAGATGGAATATAAAAACCTCTCTTTCGAGAACTTGGGGTAACTATCACATTCATAATATTTAAACTTCATAAAACTTTTATGGGATGTTTGATATAAACACTATAATGTGCATTCTTTAATTGGGTGAAATCTTGCCAAGAAAAAACTTGTTCTTCAACCAGTGAGGAAGTTGCATTGTGGGTGGAGGAACAAAATAAAAAAGATATAAACACTACATATGTGTAACTACAAATATATACCTATCTTAAAATTTACTAACTATTTGATTTGAGGAACAAAGTATTACATGATACATGCAACATGGGAATTCTTCTCCAGTGAAGAGGCAAATTTGCCTTGTGTGTAGATTTGGATTTGCCTTGTGTATTTGGTCGATTCTTCTTAGTCTATTATGATATATAAGTTCCACCATTTTTACTAACTTCAAACAGTGGCACACATGATGATAGAAAAATAGATGGTAAACACATCAAGCAATGAGGATCGATAAAATGCATGCTAGGGTTTTACTTTAAGGCCTTTGACTAGTTACGCAGAGATGAGATGGTAGTCAAATTCAGAATGCTATAAAATAATTGGCAACAAGATGGAGTAGTAGTAAGAACGAAAAGAACCTTATTGGAGAAAAATGAACAAAAGCATGATGCATGCTACTACATTGTGATGAAATATTTCTAAACAAAGGGTGGTCTAAATGGCAACGTACTTATTGAATTAGTCTTCCTCAATGACCTCAGACAACAAAACTTTAAAACAGATCCATACTGGTCTCTGATTGTTATTCTTGTGAATCTTTTCTGATCTAACGTATGTATATTTAGATCAAGGAAAACATTCTAGATCCACAACAAGCATTTTGAGTGAAATATCTAATGCAAAGGGATGCATATCATGGTCTTTATCTTCCTTTAAGATCAACAAAAAGCAAATCTTTGATTCCATGAATTTGCATTGCCTACCTACATGATAGACTCTATTGCTATTTCTTTTGATGTAAGAATAGATAAGCAAACAAAAGGAAAAAAACAGAGTTTCTCTTTATCGACATCAGTTTGTTGACCTGTTTAATGACATTATCCTTAACATAGAAGGCAAATGCCACAGTAGAGTAAGACACAACAACGCTGCTAGGAGGAAGAAACGTCGAAGAATCAGGCCTCTTCATAATGATACTAAGCCCACGTTTGCATTTGCATTATCAATCATAGAAGAATTGGGAGAGATCAAAGAAGCAATAAGCTACTTTGAAGCCATCTCATCCATGGATCTTACAGAACTGATTGTAGCCAATGATGAAGTTATGACTTCTTTAAGAAGAACCAGATGCAGGCCTTAGTAAATCCTAGAAAATGATAGAAGGTTGTGGATTACAAATGGAGCTTCCACTAAACACACAAGCACACACACACTCCTTACATTAATGATATTTTGATTACGAATAGAGACCAAACTATTATTATTGGGTTAAGATGATAGTTAATGGAGAATTTTAGTATGAATAAGTTAGAAATAGCCAAGAAGATTCCTAGCATGAAAAAACATAAAGATCACCAAGCTAATAAGTTGCATCTATATATGTTAATAAAGCTATATACAAAAGGCATTGGAATGCTTTGGCATGTTTAATGCCAAGAGCAATTTTTACTAGGACTACATCTCATTATTTCATGAGTTGTGTCCAAAACCTAAAGAGGATCACAAATACATGCCATGATTATTCTAACTTGGTGCAATCAAATAAACTACGTATATTATGGTCTGCAAACGCCATACATTGTTCCTACGATCAATGTCGTAAGCAACTATACATTAAACTTGCTAAGCTAAAATCAAGCTATAAGATAGATATCAAGGTACCACAAATTACAATCTAAAGCTTTTGAGAAGCAAAGACAATTTAATCAACTACATCAATGTACACTTTATCGACAAAGATGACAGAGGTAGATCCATGGCTAGGCTATAAGATAGATATCAAGGTACCACAAATTACAATCTAAACCTTTTGAGAAGCAAAGACAATTTAATCAACTACATCAATGTACACTTTATAGACAAAGATGACAGAGGTAGATCCATGGCTAGGGACGTCTCCTCTATTAGTAAGTTTGCCATTACCTAGAAGGCCCTATTTCAATCTATCATGGAACTTTCTAGTGCAAAGGTAGAGTACATGGTAGTAGCCTACAAAATCAATGAGAAAACATATTTGAGAAACCTCTTTTCATACCTATTTACCTTGTTGGCCTCCTTGATCCTACAAAATATCATCTTGAGTGATTTTGTTAAGGCTTCTTAGGCCTTTCAAGTTTGAGTTGTCCATCCTTAACCTTATAGATCAAATTCTTCACATTAAAATCTCCTTTGAATCCTACAAAATAAGATTCGAGTTGCTTCTTTGATATCCATGTCAGTGTGGATCCAGATTGTTAGTGATCCTCCTTGTAGGAGGTACTTCCTCAAAATTTGGCTAGAGCTGGCCTCATAGTAGCCTAATCCATATTTACTAGAGGAAGGCTTTTGATGAGCAATAAGCTTGTCTAGATTTGTCTTTCCTTTGGTAAATTTGGTTAGGTCCTCAAGAAGTTGGTTTGATTTCCCTTTAAAGTGAGATATCTCTTAACAACATTTTTTCAAGCTTGGCTTCAAGCCCTTTAATCTTGAATCTAAGCAAGCCATTTTCATCCTTATGAAAAAAGTTGGATTTTTCTAGGACATGTATTTTGTCTAACAACTCTTTCCTATCAAGAAAGTCTTTACTACTCATGGCTTCATTTAAGTCATTTTTTAAAAGTCCATTTTTTTACCACAACAAGTGTGTTCTTGGCTTCTACGTCCTTAATTATTTCTAACTGGTTTTTATTTTTAGACTTTAGGTTTTTACAATCAGCTTTAATAGATTTATACTCAGAAAATAAAGAGCCAAAAGCATCTTGAAGTTCATCAAGAGTATAGGAGGGTACCTTAGATTCTTCCTCATTTCCACTTTCATTCTCAAGCGCCATGAGACCCAAACACACAGTCTCTTTGGTGGAGTTGACTTTCCTCTCCTTCCTCCGAACTAGAATCATCCCAAGTGACTTGGAATGCTTTCTTCTTAAATGATTTTGACTTGGAAGATTTCTTGTGCTCTATCACCTTCTTCTTCTTATCATCATCCCTTTTCAACAAGGGACAGTCCTTCCTCGTGTAGCCCCCTTTTTTGCAATTGTAGCAAACAAGAAGTTCTTCTTTCTTCTTCTTTCCTTTTATTTCATTTCTATTCCTAAGAAACTTCTTAAACTTTTTAGCAAGTAAGACAAAATCCTCATCATCGGAGGTTACCTTGTTGTTGGACGTGACTTTGAATGCTAAGCTTTTCTTCTTTGATTCTGGAGTGATTGACTTCCTTCTTTGTTTCATTTTAGTTTCATAGGCCATAAGGTTGCTAAGAAAATCATCCATGTTCAATTCTTCCACATGACACATTTCTTCAATAGCGGTCACCTTTTGCTCCCACTCCAATCCAAGGGAGCATAGGAGCTTAAATTATAGCTCCCCTTGAACAAATGTTTTCCCCAAGGATTTAAAGTTGTTCACACTCAACGTGAATTGGGTGTACATTTCACCTAGGTTCTTATTTTCTCTCATAGAAAATGTTCCAAATTTCTATGATAAGAGGTTAATTTTTGAAGTTTTAACTTTAGATATATCTTAGTGGGTTACCTAGAGTGTCCTCTATATCTCATATGCAGTGGAGCATTGGCTAATCCAGTTAAACTCATCCGGATTCAAGACACAATACAAAGCATTCATAACTTTAGCATTGAGGTTGAGTTGTCAGATTTGATCTTCTATGTATCCGTTCGCAGGCTTCTCTGAGATCACAAATTGATTTTCCCATACCTCGTAGTCATTTGCCTACAACCACATCTTCATTCTTAGTTTTCAATAAAAGTAGCTCATACCTTCGAAGAGTAGTAGTCGAGTGGCAGATTATCCTTCAGTTAGGTTGGTGGTAACAACCTTCCCCTCCATCGGATCCTCACTAGGAAGTTATTCCAACAAGTGAGGTACTTAGCTCTAATACCAACTAAAAATATAGTAGAGGGAGGTGAATAGTGTATAATTTCAATAAATATAAAGTAAATTAAAACTTGCAAGAACAATCTCATAATGGACACATGGATTTTTAATTGAAAATCCCAACCGAGTAAAACTACCACCTAAGCTTGACTTAAGATTTATTGATCGCTAAGCGATCAACTAAACACTATCCACACCACTTTGAATGAGGGTGGTGTTCCTCTAGTACAATTCCACCTCATATCCCTAAATGGAGGTTTTACCCTTCCACTAGGAAGAGAAGGAAATCCAACAAGCTAGACACCCTAATACAATTACCTACTAACAAAATTAAAATTAAGCACAGCCTATAAAGCTCCCAACAAGATAGAATTTAAACTAGCTACTATAGTAAAAGTAAACTCCCTGAATGTTGAGCAAAATGTGAGGTTAGAGAAGCAGGTAAGAGCACCCAAATAGAGTAGAGTAGGGCAAATCTTTGGACAATAATTACTTGGAGCAAGTTTGAGTAGGTGTGTGTTTGATCTCCAATGGTGTGTGCTACACCAAGGGGTGCTCATCTACATTTATAGAGCCCAAAGGAAGCTTCAAGAAGGCTTAAGAGAGATTTCCTAGTCGTTGAAATTAAACCAAGAAGAATTAGACAAAATCCCATCAAGTGTAGGGCAATCATTAAATCTAATAGCATAATTAAACGTCTACCTAAATTGTCAGACATCTAATATCCATAGAAAAGACATTTGGATAGAAGTCTAGGCATCTAATTCTGAAAGGTGTGGTTCCTAACTTTGTTTGGACTTTATGCAGGGTACTTGACTTTATAGGTTAGATGTCTGAAGGAGGTGTATCAGACGTCTAAATCCAAGGTCAAACATCTAAAAACAAGAGGAAAAGTTCCTTGAACTCTTTCTAATACATTGGACCTTTTGCAGGGTACTTATACCTAAGCATCAGACATCTATAAGGTGTCTAACAAATCTCTTTTTAATACATTTCGAGATTATTTGACATCTGATGGTTATAATTGTCTCGAGAAGTGATTTCTAAAAAGCTAGAAAGGGTGAATGTCTGACAAATCAAGATTTGGATTATATTAGCCCTAACATCTCTTTATTGGACGTCTAAGGAGGGTTCAAGACATCCAAAGTCAAGTATGGACATCTGGAGATCACCCGAGACATCTGAGGGCAATGTTTTTTTATTGGAAAATAAATTCTTAAAAGTTGAGAGGTGAGATTAAATCTTATAAGTCTTGATTTGGGGCTGATTTAAACTGAGCATTCCATTGTTGGAAGTCTGAGACTATATTCAAATGTCTGTAGGTGTAGACATCTGTAATAACGGTTGGATGGTTGATGTGCAAATAACAAGATTTGTAAAGAAAATATTTTTGAAGATGGATGTCCGATGATTTATTTGGATGTCTTAAAATAAGACATCAGACATCTGGTAGGTTTGTTGGACGTCTGATTAAGGAGTTTCTTTCGGATTTAAGTTTGGGGCAGGGTCTATTGAATTTGCCTAAGTGTTAAGAGGTTGTGTGAACTACTTGAGGCATTTAGGGTCTTATTGGGGCTCTTCATACAACACATCTAGACTCAAAAAATAAATAAATAAAATTACAACACTTTGAATCGATACAAGATGTCCTAGGACCTATCGCGAGAACTACTTATCTTCATAATGTACCTTAGAAGTTGACTTATATTCCTGCAAGCCTAATCAAGCTAATATAGCACACATAATTAATCAGATTTAATATCTTTTTCTTTTATAAGAATATTTTGTAAAATCATCAAAATATATATATAATGAAAGATTACACTAACAATAATATATCCACTTACACATGACATCTACTTCCACCAACGCACTTCCAATATAAAGAAAAATAAAACACAATAATAACATAACTCACTTATTACATCTACTCCTATTGATTCACTATTTATCTTAAAATTCTCAAACCTTGTAACTCCCTAAACTTTATTGAATTTTAAGCTTTAAATATCTTCCAAACAAGGCCTTAGAGAGCTAGAAGCAAGCAAAATATACCCATCCTCCATCTCACTAAAAAAATATAACTGGGAGGCTACCTCACATGGTGAAATCCCTAGTATGCCTTGATTTGAAGCCTTATAGGATACTTTAAAAGTGAATCCAACAAGTGGAGGCCTGACTCCATGAAGGCCTGCCAAATGCAACCATTATGACATGACACACATCTAAGGTGACTAGCAATATTAGGGTCTCATCGTAACAAGGACTCTACATGATACTGAAATTGTTGGGATTTCTAAAAGTATTGGGATTCAGAGCTTTTTGGGAAAGGCAACACCCTAGTATCATACACTCTCGTAGCACCTACTTTAATCTTTCATTAAAGAAGAGAGATTGAGAGATCGAACCAATCTTCATAGCAGATACTTCTCTAGCTTTATTTTTACCCTTCACCATGGAGGGCTTTCTCCCATAAATCTGTGTACCCATTGACTACTTGATTGTTTCTTTTTTATTTTTCCCTTGTTCCTCGTTATTTTTTGTTCGTGCAATTATCTATTACATACCCGAAGATGCTTGGATCTTGTTCAAAGAATTGGTCTACCTCTACACGGCACGTGAAGAGGAATTCCAACTGCAATATTAATAGCTATAACACATACGAATTTTGCTCTTTTAGCTCTGTCATGTACAACTTGAAAAGAGGGTCCAGGGTTAGGTGAACAAGGATCAAATCCCCCTTCAGGTTACCGCTTGCCATGACGGGAATTTTAGACTTATCAGACGTGAAAATTAATGGAAAACTTGTCTATGTTACAGTGGTATCGTTAAATTTCTCTCCAGACTAATGCTTGCCGTGACAGTAATTTTACACTTACCAGCAGGTAAATCAATGCTAAGTTTATTTATATTACAAAGATTGAGAGTTTTGCACTTCCTAGAGAGAGGTTGTATTTACAGAAGGGTTGCTGAATGCCAGACTTGCCAAAAACAGTAGTAAAATTCAGAATCAAATTGCCTCACCATTCTGGTTTGCAGAATCCTTAGTCTGCTCCATTTTGCTGTCGCATACGAAGTGTGATCTCAAGCCAATCCAACATTGATAGTAATCACGATCTAAATGTGGAGAATCAAGAGCCCATGGGCATATGTGTGGTATCAAGCAAGACTCAAACATGAAGGCAAGGGTACCAGTTATTCTTGAAGGGGCTGCGCCTTCACCCATCGCAATTGTTGTCTTTATAAAGATCAAAATACAGAACAGTGTGAGGTGTGAAAATTTTAAAAAAGAAGAATAATGTAGATTCTACCTCATATGTCTTGGTATCAGGGCCATGGGGAGTCATGCAGCTGTGTAGGCTAGCACCTCCAGGTAGAAACCCATCTGCCTTAGCCTGCATGTATTTCCCAAATGTTGACAGATTCTAAATTCACAAGTTCAAAGATTCTTTCGGGTCTAAGCAGATAGTTAATGATGCCTCATTGAAGTACCTCATAAGCACCATAAATCAGGCCCATGAATTCACTCATGCAGTTGCGATGGTAATACGGTGGGCGAAAGGTGTGCTCCGCAACCAGCCATCGAGGTGGAAAAATTACAAAATCAAGCAATGCGATGGCAGGTTTCTCTGATGGGGCTGTGAAAACTGGCCATAGATTTTTAAAAATAAGGGTCAGTGTTCATGCAAAAATTTAGCTAATGTTGAAATGTTCTTAATCTCTTAGCTTGTCACCAGTATTTATTGATGGATCCCCATGGTCGAACAGGACAGTGTTGAATGGGCAAAATTTACTCAGATCATACTGCAGAAAATCATGCAGTCTGATTAGCAAAATAAGGATGGGTAAAACTGCTGTACTGCATCGTAATCAGGCAATGCACAAGCATGTGATAAGATGAACTAATTGAGCTACTAACAAAGTCTGTGGACATTAATACCTTGTAAGGAGTATAGTTGCCACGCCAAGCAACTACATTGAATGGAGAGAAATCCTGTCTCGCAGTAAATAGCTCACCTCCAAATTTTTGCACAATGGTGAAACCTGGATGGTGGTTGTTTTCAAAATATGCAGTTGGGGCCAAGAAGTCTCTGGCATCAGCCAGCCCATTGGCACCTGAAATTCACAAGATTTACCACCATGGAAAAGATTGTCGATAGGAAGATGTCGCTAAAAAAGTACAATCAAGACACAGTATGGAACTCTACCTATTGGACCAAGTTCGGGAAGCTGAAAATGTGTCCCGAATATTTCAGCAATGTAACCACGAGATGGTCCATCTGGGAGGTCAACTGAGAAACGAAATCCCTGTGGAAGAACAACAATTTCACCAGGTGCAACTTGTAATCTTCCACACTCAGTTGTAATCCACAACCCTGCACTGGAAAATAATTGTAAGAAAAGGATGCATAATATCAGCAACATTGCAAATGCAAATCTGCTAGCAACTACAGTGTTAAGAACCGGAGATGCTGTCAAAGATTTTGAATTATTGCTTCAGTTTTGCAGAAGCTAAAGTAATCAGAAATCTGGATTCTGGTTGCAAGCAAACACTTGCCCTTTTAGCATTTTGCTGTAGTTTAACATTAACAGTCGTGACTTTCATCAAGGTGGCCTTCAAGTAAATAGGAACTCATGCTGTTATAGTAGAAGTATAACATAATTTTTACAAGATGCATGTGGTAAGGGGGCATCTGTACACACATTGGATACGGGGGATGGGGCAAGAGCAAGTGCGAGAGCGAAGGGGGAATAGCTAGGTGGTGGTGGAGAGGAGGCGGAGCGAGAAGCAACGCACAGCTGGGGTGGAGGGAGGTGGAAGACCGGGAGCGAGGACCAAGTGCTTCAAGTGCCTTGGTTAGGGACACTTTGCCAGGGAGTGTCGCAACCCTTGGCGATGCTGGAGGTGCGGAAGCCTAGGGCACCGCAGTATGCGATGTCATCGAAGTGCGGTTGGGGTTGGGGTGCCTTGCCCCCGCCGCCGGTGTCAAAGGTGTTGCTAGCTAAGGTTAAGGCACCGTGGTCGAGGGAGGAGATTAGGCTGAGAGCGGCAGTTGAAGGGGGGCTGGTGGGGGAGGTCCTGGAGGGTCAGGTTCGGTGCAGTGAGGTCTTCGAAGCACTCGAGGGGAGGGGGTCGGAGGTCTTGGTCATAGAAGGGGGGAGGTTCCTTGTGCTCGGCCGCCCGATGACGGTGTGGACGTAGCTATGTGGGGAGGAGTTCCGGCTGAGGAGGGGTAGGCTTCGGTGGCGGAGGCCATGCATACATGATGGGGCCACCTCAATGCGGCCCCCGAAGCGGCCGCGGCTTAAAGTGGTGCTCACTGGGGTGCCGTGGTGGCTGCGGACAATCGAGGTGGTGGAGGCTCTGGTTGAGCCTTTTGCGTGGCTCAGATGGTGTTGGAATACCGGCCTCGCCGCTCGACCGCTACTTGCAGAGGTTGAGCTCAAGATCGGCTGCCATTTGATGGAGAGGGTGACCCTGAGGGCTGGTGGAGCCTCCTGGGTGGTTGCCTGCTCGCCGCAGCCGGCTAAAGGGGTGGCCGGGGATCCCCTAGGAGTAATGAGGGCACAGGACACGAGACCGGTATGGAGACCGAGGTGGGTGGAGCCACAGGTTGGTGCGGGGTCCGAGGCGCAGTCCTCGGGAGGGCCGTCGAGATCCACGGGGCAGGGTGCGAGATCTCGGGCGCGAGGGTAGCCTGGGGAAGTGGAGTCTGGCGAGGGTGCGCCGTCCTCGGGGGGGCCATCAAGACCCATGGGACAGGGCGCAGGAGCTCAGGTGCGAGGTCAGTCTGGGGAAGTGGAGGAGTCGGGCAAGGGTGAGGACGCCCGCCAAGAGGGTCCTTTTGTAGGGTCAGAGGTGATCGAGTCGGGCGCGAGTAGAGTGACCCATTTACCGGGGCACACCTGCCGGATGGGGGATCCAAGTAGCAGGTAGGGAGACCCGTTTGGCCAAGAGCTGGATTGCGGATGCGGACCCGGTGCTCCTGCGACAGGGCAACTGGCTCTGGGGGTTCCGTCTTGGGGGACCCTTGGCAGCAGCTCTTCTCCCTCCGAGCGAAGGGAGGCACAGCTTGAGCAGGAGGAGGTAAGGGAGCAGGAGGAGGGTGAGGGTCCCCGAGCTGGAAGGCCTCCCCGCCCCACCCTGTTTGGGCCAGGGAGAGGGAGCTTTAGAGGAGGCCATGGGGGGTGGTGCGGAGACCGCGGCGCAACCGAGGCGAGCCGAGGAGGGCACGAAGGGGTATGTGGCGGTGGAGCACGGGGAGAGCGAGCGTGGGGCCTCGACGAGGGAGTCCGAAGCAGCGGCGACGACGCACAAGGACACTGGACTGGGCGTGGTACCGAAGGTGGAGGCTGTGGAGGGCGCTGGAGCTGAGGCGGTGGCCACGCCAGATCGACCTGGGGCCCAGGTCCTGGTCAGCACAGTCGCGTGGTAGCCTAGTGTCGTGAACAGGGGACGGGGACGCAGTGTCCGGTATAATCGACGGTGGTCCTTCAGGAAGAGCAGGAGGAGCAGTCGGGTGATGGTTGACGACCGGGGAGGGCCACCGCTGACGCCGCAGCCGGCTGCTGTGGCACTGGACATGATGGACAAGGAGGTTTGCCAGACAGCGGAGGCTGCAAGCTTCCGCCCAGCCGTGAGGGAGATCCCTTTCGTTGCCCCATGAACGGAGTACTATCTTGGAATGTCAGGGGTCTCAATGACCCCTCCAGGAGGTCGGCATTGGGGAGCTATATCAGGCAGTGGAGGGCGGACATGGTTCTGCTTCAGGAGATGAAGTTGCGCTACTGTGATGGGAGGTTGTGGAGGGAGATTGGGGGCACCTAGATGGAGGGTTTCCTGTGTCTAAATGCGGTTGGCCATGCAGGGGGGTAGCTACTTGGATGGCGTAAGGATGTCTTCTCCTTAGAGAACAGCTTTACGGGGAGGCATGTTATCTCAATCGGACTAGCCAGGATCGCAGACGGGACCAAGGTGGTCGTCATGGGTGTCTATGGCCCGTCTGGTTCGCAGAAGAGGGAGACGATGTGGGATGAGCTTGGGACGGTGGCAGCAAGGAACTAGGGGAGGCCATGGTTGATTGGAGGTGACTTTAATGTCATGCTGCAGGTTGATGACAGACCGGGAGGGTGTGGCAGGCAGGACCCTAGCTCAGAGGGCTTTGTGGAGTTCATGGCAGTGCATGGCCTCTTTGATATGGTCCCTACTTCCTATTCCTACACCTGGAGGAATAATAGCGGCCAGAAATCCAGGATTGATCGTTTCTTGTCCAATGTTGAGCTGGTGGAGGCATTTTCGTTGGAGGGTGTGGTCCCGATGGAGAGGCCTTTCTCTGACCATACGCCGATTATGTGGAAGGCAAATGAGGGGTCGTGCTTTGGCACCTACTTCAAGTTCGACGTGTCTTGGTTGCTGGAGGATGGATTCAGAGGCATGGTGGAAGAGAAGTGGAGTGCGATGGAGGTGGAGGGATCAGCCACGATTCGTCTGGCGAAGAAGTTAGACGGCTCGAGGGACATGTTGAGGGTGTACAGAAGAGAGACCAAGGAGGCCAGACGCTCCAGGAAGACAAAGGCTCTAGCAGAGATTGCCACAATAGACAGATGCGAGGACCTCAAGTCTACTTCCAAGGATGACAGGCGCAGCAGGGTCGAACTGTCCCGGGTGGTGCAGGAGGAGAACAAAAAAGCGGAAGTGGAGTGGAAGACGCGATCAAGGCAGAAATGGTTGCATGAAGGTGACTTCAACACCAAATTCTTTCACCAGATGGCCTCGGAGAGGAGAAGGAACTGGATTGAGAGCTTGCAGGTGGGAGAGGAGACCTTCTTTGGCAAGGAGGAGGTTGGTCATGCTGCGACAGCCTATTTCAGGGATTTCACAGGGAGGCGGAGCAGAGGGGGTTGGAGGTGGCGGGGAGTGGATGTGCCAAGCGTCACGACGGACCAAGATTTGGGCCTCACCTCTCCTTTCTCGGAGGGTGAGGTAAGGGATGCGATTTGGGGTCTTAATGGGGAGGGATGCCCCGCACCAGATGGCTTCCCCGTTGTCCTCTTCAGGAGGGCGAGGGCTCCAACTTCCACGGTTGGAGATTGCTGGGATGAGGCGTGGTGCCCAACCTTTTGGGGGGGTCTCTCCGATCAGAGAGCTGTAGAGTTTCAGCAGTTGCTTCAAGAGCTGGAGGGCTGGGCACCCGACGAGGGGAGAGACGCTTTATCTTGATCTGATGGGGAGTTCACTGTAGCGAAGGTGTTTGGAGAGCTGGGTGGCACTGCACAGCACGCGAACGCGGACCTCTCCAGAGACTGCAAGTTGCTTTGGCAGACGAAATGCCCGTTAAAGGTTAAGGTTTTCTCTTAGCTCCTACGAAGAGGAAGGATTGTGACGAAGATGTAGAAGGCGAGATGGGCGCAGATGGATGATGTGAAATGCTCCTTTTGAGGAGAGGCAGAGGAGGACGTGCAGCATCTTTTCTTCCAGTGTCCTTTTGTTTCACTTGTTTGGCAGATATTGGACCAGCCCTGGATAGATCACCGAGATGTGTCTAGCTTTTGGTTGTCGTTCCGAAGAGGCAGCGCCATGCCTAGGGTGACCACCTTCTGGTCCAAGAGAGATAGAGCCAAGGTGCTGGCTGTATTGTGGTGTGTGTGGTTGGGGAGGAATGGAGTCGTGTTTAAGGGGGAGAGGCCTTATGTGGAGAATATTCTCTCATCTATCTCCTCTCAGGTGGCCTCCTGGGAGTCTGCTTTGTAAGTTGCGACGGTCTGACATTTTGGTGGAATGAATTTGGGTGGTTATCGGTCAGATAACTACCCTTTTATTTCTCAAAAAAATATTATAGGAATTTTTTCCATGTTTTTTTATTTATATCATGCTGAACAAAGGGTTGCATTTAATTGCACTGTGGATGAATATATGCTATATATAAAGTCAACTGCACGAATCTCAAAGTTCCTGAAGTTTGATGATGTCTGGTGCAAAATATGTTGGTATTCACCACAAGATCATTGTGTTCTATATGGATGGCATGCCTACCCTGTCCATACCTTTCAGGGAGTTGTAATTTACAGCATCACTAGCAGGCACATGCAAATATGATATCTTTAGTAATGAAAATGTTCAATATTTCAAGCAGATGCCACGAATCTATCAAATTTGTATAGAATGGTAAGATCCCATATAATCATAAATGCAATACAAAAAAAAAAAGCATCTCCACTTTGTGGGGTCCATTCATTGCAAATTGAAAACCATAGAGAGTGGACCAGCGTGCTACAAGATTCCAAACTAGCTTTATGCCACGATAACAACAACTAAGCCTTTTCTTGCAAATTAAGTGGAGACTGCATGCTTAAAGCAGGACGGCCACGCAAAAGTTTTACAGGCTATATACTCTGCTTATACGTGAGAACGATAATACAACAGTAGAAAAAGCAAAGTTCCTCCGACGATTCTCAGTCTAATCATATGCTTTTAGCATTAACTACTTCATCACATTCTTACTCACTAGAAATTATCTCGGCAAGAAAAATCATTTGATCCTTGCCATCCAATTCCGGACGTCAATCGATGTGAAATTCAAGGAAAAAAAACACCAGACCAAGTCCTACCAAGTTAATGACGACATGTTTCGATCAAACGAAGCCAACTTAATCTAATGCTAATAAATCGGACTCCAACTGTCACTTACTTCCTTTCTGGGGAACAACCAAGAGATCACCGTCTGCATTGCAAAACGCACATCCATCCATGGACTTATTCGCCGCGTACCTACAAGAAACAAACACATGAATTTTTCTTGCCAACTTCATCATGTGCACAACACAAACCGCCAATGCAAAAGCACACACGCAAGCAATCAAGGAAGCTAACAACAAGCATGAATCGATGTACATGTGGATTGCGTAACCGTGGCGAAGGAAGGAGCTGCCGGCGCCGCACACGGTGTACATGCCGTCGACGAAATCCGTGGGGGCCTGCGGGACGTCGGCGGGCTTCCACCGCAGCTGCGTGGGGGTGGCCGAGCAATTCCCCGCGTTGAATTCGCCGATCAGGAACCCGTGCGGTGGCTCCCTCCGAGAGAAAGGCTCGTGCGTCACCGAGGGTTTTATCCGGTACAGCCAACTGCACACACATGAAGCGATCCATCACCTAAGAGAGGGAGATAATCAGAAACTGTAAAGAAGAGGAGAAGGGATGAGGTGGGAGTGAGGTGACCTGCGCTGGTTGAGGGAGCGGGGGGTGGTGAAGGAGGAGCCGGAGATCTGCTCAGCGTAGAGGCCGTAGGGGCATACGAGGGGGCTGTTCTGGGAAGGGGGAAGGGCGCCGGGGTTCGCCTCGGAGGAGAAGTGGTTGCCGAAGCCCGAGAGGTAGCGGAGGGAGGACCAGTCGATGGAGGAGGAGGAGTCCGCCATGGGGGGGGGAGGAGGAGGTGAAGTCTTCTGCTAGGGTCTGGGGTTGGTGGCGGTGGAGATGGGAGAGGAGGGAAGGGAAGGGGTGGCGTCTCGTCTTCTTCTTCGGCATCTTTCTGCTGCCTTGGAGGGGGATGTGAAATAGTGGTGGTGGTGGTAGGCAGATGTGAAGAGCCGTGGGGACAGACGCTCCCCGCGAGTGGAGTTGTACGGCTCAGGACGCCACCATCTCGGGATCAAATATGACGTGCATCAGTTGGAACAGCGCCGATCGACCAATCAAGCTCTTTTTCAAATTTTATATTTTGACTTTCAGATGTGTTACTTAATATAAAGAGACTTGAAAAGGTTACATATATATATATATATATATATATATATATATATATGATCGGAATTCTTGAGTAACTGAAGTATTAGATTCAATAAATTATAAGTAATTATAAGAAATGTACGAGAATTGGTTATCCATTTTTATCATAAGAGATGTATGTTTAAGAGGAAGATGGTGCTTCCAAATATCCATTAGTAGTAGTAGTTTAATTTATCTTAGTTTCTCTCTTTCAAATTGCGTAAAGAGAAATCTGAAGGGTTTTCCTTCATTATTTATAGTATCGAAAATATCTTAGTAATATAAGATATTTTTTAATGATCTTCGACACGTATGTGGTTTGACTATTGATGGCATTAGTAATGCTACCGTTACTATCAACATGGCCATAATAGATGTTACATTACTTCTCTGATTTCAGTCAAATCAGATGCTTTAGCAGGTCGGGTTTATCCAAATCCTCCTAGATGAAGGTAGATCTGGATTCACCTGAGCGTAGACAGATCAAGTAGAATCGAATCTACTTATTTACTCAGTATCCAGATAGTCAAATCCTTTTTTAGGCTTGTGTAAAATTTTAAATTCGAAGATATTTTTTACCCCCTTATCAATATGAAAAGTCTTTCTTAAATTGAAAAATGATATTTGCATGCAATAAGTAATGAATAAAATAATTGATCTGATAATATAATATTAATGAATGATTTTTTAATATTATAATAGAAAAAAGAGTGGATTAATGTAATATAATAAATATATTTTAATTGATAAATTATATTTAATAGATATATTTTAATTTATATTAATATTGATATGATATAATAGAATAATTTAAAAATATTATATTTTAATAGATATTAATATTGAATGGATAAATTTAATAGGATAAATTAAACTTCTTTTAACTTAAAATTTTAATTGTTAAATAACCCTTTGACATAGAGATATTCTTTGACTATACCGCCAAGGGAGCCTCGGAAAAAAAAAAAGGGTTGAGTTAGCTTACTTGTGTGCCCACGTGGCCCTACTCGGTCTCCCAAAGAAGGGAAAATTTCAACAGGGTAAGAACGCCACCGCTCCCCCAAGTAATACGGACGATAACCTGTTGGAGGGTGGTTGTATTAAATGAGATCTTCTTGAAAGCGATATTGGCAATGTTTGAGTTTATAATATTTCTGGATGCTGCCATTTGAGAGAATCCAGTACCTATCTACTTTAATGGAGATGGCTCAATTATTTGGCTCCTCTCAGCCGTGTAATTAATTCCTTTGTCATCCATAATCAAAGCGTTAATTTTGCCAGAAGCTGTTAAGAAGAGTGTACGACTTTGCGAAGCCGAAATAACGTGAACTGTTGTTTCTATTGCATTCCTAATATTCCTTGGGATAATATTCATATCTATAGGAATACTGTTTTCTGGATTACATATCACAGTAGATGTTTGCAGCAAGTCCATGACTTGCTTGGCTCAAGATGTTGCTTAACCTTGTAAGCACAATGTTCCATATGGCTTTTGACATTTAGATGAGTTGCAACTTGCATGACGGTATTTTTCTTTTTAGAAAACAAAAGGATTGATGAGGGGTTACGAGTTAATGGATTTTCTCATCCCTTGTAAGAGGAGATATTTTCCTACTTAACTTCTCCCTCGTGTAAAAACTAACACAAGATATCCCTTTTTTGTATACCAGCAGTAAATATCTCCTTTTTTTTTCTTACTTTTAAACTCTCACGGTAAATTATCCCTTAGTGTCAAATATATTTCTTTCTTAGTTAAGTGTTTGTAGTTTCTTCATGTTATGATTCCGACAAAAAATTTCTCCCCAGATGTCTATATTATGATCTTGATAAAAATTTTCCCTCGAGGTGCCCACATTGTGATCTTAATTTCAAACGAAATCTCATTGTTCATTGAGCTTTTTAGGTAGGTGTTCCCCTAAAATTTTCCAATAACGCACATGCCTCTATCTCCTTTCTTTTTGCACAGATACAGCCCAGAAATCTGTTTAGTTTATCCTATGTACCGCTTCATCTAGAAATTTTGTCAAACTTAGAGAGTTTGGAGTAAAGATAGGAAATGTTTTGTTGAATCAAATAGGAAATAAATAAATATAAATATATATGTATTTCTAACATATTTGTATAGATTAAAAATATTAAATCAAGTAAATTAAATATGATTAAGTAGATCTAGAATAAAATAAAAAATAAAAAATATACAATAGTGTAAATAAATAAAATGAGAATTGATTAAATTTTACTATGATCGAAGTATCCATTAAGGATTACCCTTAGAGAAGGTATCATCCTCCACAATACCAATGTATCGGGGTCTAACGAACTCCTCCCAGGATACGATGATCTACCTCCAAGATTCGACGCACTCCGATCTTTAACGTCCTCTAAAACCACCTTAGGAGAACGAAGTCGAGACAATTTGGTTCGCAACAAAATTCCCGATTGATCTACCAACCAAATGGTTTGATCAACCAAAAATTTCTCGTGTACCTCTCAATCTTCTTGTGTAAGATCGACAAAAGTGATTGGAGATTTTTCTACCAATCTTACGTCGAACGAACGCACCAAGAAAGAAAGGCGAGAGTTTTCTGCTCTTGTTGTGTGTTAAATGAGAACCCAATTATGGCCCTTATATAGAGCTCACGACCAGACGTTTAAGGAAATTTCCATTTTATGGAATACGGCAATTGATCAACCAATTAAGTTCATTGATAGACCAAAACCATTTGGTCGATCAAGCTTTACTGATTGATCGACCAAACCACTTGACCGACCAAAGTAAATACATTGCTCGACCAAAGTAATTGGTCGACCAATTTTACAATCTAGTCAATCAATCCAGGTCAAAATTGTGATATTAAAATCCGTAACAAAAGAGGTCTAAGTTGTTAGTTCAACTACTCATATATAATATTTTGATGATTTTACAAAATGAAGAAAATGAAATAAAAAATAAGCGTAACATATTGTTTCTCTCTATAATAACATAATTGCAGGTTTCATAAAGTTTTTCAAGACGAGAGATTAAAAGTATGAAGACTAAGTAGCATAAGTATTACGTCATAGGCTTTTCATGTAAACTTTTAAAGGTTGTAATTTTCATTTTATTTGAGTCTAGAAATGTTGTAAAGAGCCCCCAAACATAACCTATAAATAGCTAACTTAGGCTCTCTACACTTATGATAAATTAGAAATAAAAACCTAACACTAAGACTCTTATCAGACGCCCATAACAATTGTCAGATGTCTGATTTTCAACTTCAAGATGTCTGACAAGTGTCTCAGACGTCTAACTACCTATAGTTCTGCCTTTAGTTTTTGTCTTCATAAACATCAATCGAAGCACTCCTTTATCAGACATCCATAACCTCATCCAGATGTCTTATGCTTTACCTGGACGTCCTTAGAATAACCGTTAGACTAAGCACCTATCTTCATTCTACAAATAACGGGCAAAAATGTATTTTCAGACGTCTGGACATACTTCTAGACGTCTACCTTTGGACCGTTGCCCATGTGTTTCTTTACGTATCTCATTACGAACATAAGATCTTTTGTCAAATATCGTAGCCAAGTCCTTTTAGGTTTCCAAACGTCTGGTGAATCCCTCAGACGTCCACACCGACGTCTAATTCTTTAAATCTAGAACCCCGTTTGGATCTAATCAAAACAGGAACGAATCCACACATTATTAGACGTCTAATAACTCTGTCAGACGTCTTATGTGAAAATATCAGACATCCTTGTTTCAATCCAATGAAGTCAATTCAGGATGGCCTATAGTATAAGATGATCAAAATTATAATCAGATGTCTTATAAGACGTCTAACCCTAAATTTAGATGTCTGATATTGCTGTCATACTCATTATTACCCTGATTTGTGGTGGATTTCGTCCCAATCTCTTGGGATTTGTCTCCAACGGCTAGGAGATCTCTCCCAAGTGTTCTTGAATATTCCAAACTTGCCTATAAATAGACTACAACCCCTCTTAGGCACCACACACCTCTTGAGATTCAATTCCCTTAGAAAAATCACTTGCTCACTACTCTAAGCTTCATCTTACCCTTGTGTTGTGACAACACTCTGATCAAAAGGCAAATCCATACTCCCAGCTCACTCCATTCTGCAAATCCTCAGGGAGTTCTTTTTATGCTTAGTAGATAAGAAAGTAATTGAAGTATTAGGGTGCTCTATAGGTGTTGTTTTAATTCCTATTTTTGTACTTTGGGTATCTGGCCTGTCGGGTCCCCGTCTCTTCATGTTGAAGGGAGAAACCTCCGTTTAGGGATCGGATGTGGGATTTGTAATTGAGGTACACTACCCTCATTTAAGTAGTGTGGTTAGTGGATTGATCACCTTGTGACCGAAAATCCTAAGTCAAGGGATTGGCTTAGGTGGTGGTTTTCACCCATCTTGGATTTCCACCTAAAAATCTGGTGCCACCTATTGTAATTGAATTTTTTGTATTACAATATTATATAATTTCATTATTCACCCCCCCTCTAGTACAATTTCATTTGGTATTAGAGCAGGTTTTCCGCATTCAGGAGTAACATCCGCGAAAAGATCACATGGAGGGGAAAGTCATTTCCACGGGCAGATTGGAGGGGCAATCCACCACTCGACCACCACCCTTCGAAAGGACAAACTACACTTATTGGAAGCTGAGAATGAATATGTGACTTCAAGCCAACAATTTCTTCATTTGGGAGAAATGCGAATCCACATACATCATTCCCGAGAAACCAGAAATAGGATACACAGTCGAGCAAATTCATCACCTTGGACTGAATGCTAAGGCAATGAACTCACTCTACTGCACACTCAACTCGGAGGAATTCAATCGCATCAGCCAATGCAAAATCGCCCACGAGATTTGGAGAACCTTGGAGGTAACTCACGAACGTACGTCTAGAGTTAAATCCTCAAAGATTAACTTGTTACTACAAGAATTCGAAGCCTTTTCTATGAAGGAAAATGAAAGACTTGGGGATATGCACACCCAATTCATGTTAATCGTGAATAACCTTAAGTCACTAGGAAAGACATTTATAAAGGGGGAGCTTCAAGGGAAGCTCCTTCGCTCCCTTGGACCCGAGTGGGAGCAAAAGGTAACAGCAATAGAAGAAGCCAACCAAGTAGAGGATCTAGACATGGAAAATCTACTTGGGAATCTCATGGCTTATGAATAAAAAATGGAGCAAAAGAAGAAATCAATCTCATCGGAGCCAAAGAAGAAGACTTTAGCCTTTAAAGTTACTTCGGATGATGAGGTAAGTACTGATGACGAAGAATTTGTTTTATTAACTAAAAAGTTTAAAAAGTTTCTCAGAAATATAAAAGAAATCAAGGGAAGGAAAAGAGAGGAAGAACCTCTAATTTACTATAATTGCAAAAAGAGAGGTCACATAAGGAAAGATTGTCCCTTACTCAAAAGGGATGATAAGAAGAAACCTAAGAAGCCTTCCGACTATAAGAAGATCTCCAAGCCGAATGGATTCAAGAAGAAGGCGTTTCAAGCAACTTGGGATGACTCCACCTCCGAAGAAGAAGAGGAGGAGGAAACAAATGAAGAAACAACATGCTTGGGATTAATGGCAACAAATGATGCTTCTGAGTCTGAATCTGAGGAACCTGAGGTAAACTCCTATTCTTTAGATGAATCACTAGATGCCTTTGATTCACTATATGTAGATCTTAAGAAAACAAAAACCCAAAGCAAGGTTTTAAAAGAAGAAAACTTAGAAAATAAGAAATTAATCAATGATCTTGAAGACAAGAATCTAATTCTTACAAAAGAAATCATTACCTTAAATATGCAAATAAGAAATATAATGATTGAGAATGAGTCATTAACAAATGATTTGTATACGGCAATGAGTGAACAAAAATTTCTAGATAGAGAAGAATTACTCAACAAAATCCATGTGCTTGAAAAATCAAACTCCTTTAAAAATGATGAAAATAGCTTACTTAGAGTAGAGATTAGGGGACTAAAAGATAAACTAGACAATGAAAATAGAGATAAATCACCTCAAAGAAAAATCAAATCAACTTCTTGAAAACCTAGCCAAATTTACAAAGAGGAAAGATAACTTGGACAAGCTCATTGCCCATCAAAAACCTTCCTCAAGTAAATTTGGACTAGGCTTTTATGAACCTAGTCAAAGTGAGCCGAAAAAGGACCATCCTCTAAAGGAGACCACTAATAAATACGGATCCACATTACAATGGATACCGAAAAGACAACTCCCACTTTGTTTTTTAGGGATGAAAGGACATCATAATGTCAAAAATTAGATATACAAAATGAAGGATTGACGACTCAAATTGGAAAGACCTATAGAAACACCAAGTCACCAACGAAGATCTTTTGTAGGAGGAAGGAGGTCTACAACAAAGAAGACAAGGAGACCACCGCCATCAAGGAGGCTGATGGGTGATGGACGCCGGATGCTCCAAATATATGACGAGAGATAAGCACCTATTTTTTGACCTCCAACCTATGGATGGAGGAACGGTTACATTTGGCAACAACCACAAAGGTCATATTATTGGCCTTGGTAAAATAGGTAACCATCTCTCTCCCATCTCAAATGTTTCTCTAGTTAAATGACTAAAACATAATCTTTTAAGTGTCAGTCAAATTTGTGATAAGGGCTTTAAAGTAGTGTTTACTTCAAAAATGTTTGAAATTATGCATACATTAACTAATGAAACCCTTCTTAAGGAAACTAGATTCAAAGACATTTATATCAGAATTTGATAAAAAATAGCACTTATGAATGTCTTGTAGCAAATGATGAGTTAAGCATATGGCATAGAAGACTAGGACATGTTCATATGAAGCTAGTTCAAAAACTAGCTAAACATGAACCAGTTCGAGGTCTTCCTAAAAGAAAATTTTTAAATGAGTCCATTTGTGATTCATGTAAATTAGGTAAAATTATGAAATCTAGTTTTAAAAGCAAAAAAGTTATATCCACATCATGACCTTTAAAACTACTTCACCTAGATCTGTTTGGGCCTACAAAATATGAGAACCTTAGTGGATGCAAATATTGCCTTGTAATTATAGATGATTTTTCGAGGTTTTCATTGGTCTCCTTCTTGAGATCCAAAGGAGTATTTTCCATCTTTTCTATTTTTTGTAGGAAAGTTCAAATTGAAAAAGGCTACCAAATCACTCGTATCCGTAGTGATCAGGGGGGCGAGTTTGAAAATTCATTGTTTGATAATTTTTGTCAAGAGCATGGTATTGCTCATGAGTTTTCTTTTCCCTGAACACCTCAACAAAATGGGGTGGTTGAAAGAAAGAACAGTACTCTTCAAGAGTGTGCTCGAACATTGCTCATAGACTCGGGGTTACCGAAGTACTTTTGGGCCAAGGCGGTTAACACGGCTTGTTACTTGTTAAATCGCACCTTAATTCGATCCGGATTGCGAAAAACTTGTTTTGAACTATACTATGTGAAAAATACCCAAAATTAGTTATTTTAAAGTTTTTGGATATCGATGTTTTGTTTTGAATACCCGCTCTAATTTAGATAAATTTGATGCCAAAGGTGAAGAAGCCATCTTTATTGGTTATTTCTCAAGTAGTAAGGCCTATCGGGTCTTTAACAAGACCACATTAATAGTGGAGGAAACTCTCCATGCTTCCTTCGATGAATCTCCTCACTCTTCCCCCATTGACCAAGTCAATATAGAAGATGAAGATGATTCTACTATTGATGTGTCTAACATTCCAAACTCCAATATCCATAATCTTCCAAAAGATTGGATATATCAAAGGGATCATCCCGAAAGCCAAGCCATTGGAAGTATTTCCGATGGCGTTAAAACCCGATCTTGTTTTAGTTGCTCTTTTGGTCTCTCCTCCTTTGTATCTCAAGTTGAACCCAAGAGTGTCCGGGAAGCATGCTCCGAAGAACCTTGGATGATGGCCATGCAGGAGGAACTCAACCAATTCCAAAGAAATGAAGTCTGGGATCTAGTTCCTAAGCCTGAAGGGCAAACGGTAATAAGTACCAAATGGGTATCCCAGAACAAGTTGAATGAATCCGGTATAGTCATTCGAAACAAGGCTCGGCTGGTAGCACAAGGGTACAACCAAGAAGAAGGAATTGATTTTGATGAGACCTACACTCCTGTAGCTCGACTCGAATCAATTTGCATGCTTCTTACTTATGCCGCCTTTCTTGGCTTTAAACTCTTTCAAATGGACGTTAAGAGCGCGTTTCTTAACAGATTCATTAAGGAGGAAGTTTTCGTAAAACAACTTCCTGATTTTGAGTCTCATGATAAGCCTCATTTTGTCTATAAATTAAACAAGTCACTATATGGTATAAAATAAGCTCCTAGAGCTTGGTATGAAAGACTCAAAGACTATTTGTTAAATGTCAAATTCTCTATAGGGGAAGCTAGTTCCACATTATTCATTAAGAAAAGGAAAAGATATTTTATTAGTTCAAATATATGTAAATGATATTATATTTGGTGCTACTAATGAATCTATGTGTAAAAAGTTTTCAGAAATTATGCAGGAAGAATTCGAAATGAGTTTGATGGGTGAACTCAAGTTTTTCTTGGGTTTACAAATCACTCAACTCGAATCTCGAACCTTTGTGTGTCAATCAAAATACACAAAGGAGATGCTGAAAAAATTTGAAATGACGAAAAGTAAAGGGAAGAACACTCCTATGAGTGTCACAACTTCCCTACAGTTGGATGAATCAGGTACGCCCATAGATCAAAAGCTCTATCGTAGCATGATTAGATCTTTATTGTATTTAACTTCCAGTAGACCTGACATTTTGTTTAGTACCTGCTTATGTGCTAGGTTTCAATCAAACCCTAAACAATCACACTTAAATGTTGTAAAACGAATATTTAGATATCTAGTTGACACATTTGATTATGGCTTATTCTACCCTAGGAGTCCACAATTCAACTTAGTTACATATAGCGATGCAGACTATGCAGGTAGCCGCACAGATAGGAAGAGTACTAGTGGGACGTGCCAATTTTTGGGCAAATCACTAGTCTCTTCATTCTCAAAGAAACAATCTAGTGTTGCCCTATCAACTACGGAAGCTAAATACATAGCTGCCGCTATAACATGTTCCCAAGTGCTTTGGATGAAAAATACTTTGAAGGATTTTAACTTAATATTTAATAAGATAAAAATATTATGTGATAACACTGATAAGAACCTCATCATGAACCCTAACTAGCACAATCTAACCTAGATATGCGAGAAAAAGCTCCTACATAACTCAAAGAAAGGCTTGACTCAGAGAATTCTGAGTTTAAGAAGAAAACAAGTCATAAGGGGTAAAAATGTAATTTCACCAACACAATCTACAAACAGGGTAACTCAGGATCCAAACATAGGTCAAACTAACCTAATAAGAAGGAAAGTGAGATGATCTGATCCAACAAGGGCTGCAGTAACTCCAAGGAATTAAATGACATTCTGTAACTTTAAAACAAACTCACTTCAATTCACGAGGTTCGAGGTAGGGTAAAAATCGACTAAGCCCTCTAAATTTCATAGAAAAATAATCTCTAGGATTTAGAACCTTCAATTTGGCCTTAGAAACCCATTTTGACCTACATCGAGAACTATTTCCAGTTAATGATTTAATTTGGGTTTTTACGTAAATTGGCCGGTCAAACAAGGTCTGACCTAGAAAAAAAATTCACCATTAAAATCCTTAGGTCCAATTTAGTCATGCATAAAAACTTGAGCCTAAGAAGAGACCTTCTTGACCGACTTTGCAATTTGATCCTCATCTATTACTTTTTGACCCTCAACTTTCGAAACCCTTGCATTTTGGCCCCTAGTTTCCTCGTCGTTCTTTGTGTTTAGGTCCCTCCTGCAAGTCTCTACGCAGCGCCAGTCTCTGGCGACTTTGCGTGGAGCATGGCGCCGCGCAAGGTGAGGGGGATGTCCTGCAAATTAAACCTGGTGTTCCCTGCGACGTCTGCTGTCGCAGGGACACCGCCATGCCGCCTGACGACGCCCACACCTTCTGTGCGAACGCGCGGAAGGTATGGGTCACACGTCCAGCCATTCTCCGGCGAGGGAGGCACGTCGCCTCCCTGCATCCACCCCTCCGCCACCGCCTTTATAAAGACCAGCATCGCCAGTCGGTTCGGGCAGCTTGGTCTTGACGGAGAAAACCCCAACCCTTCCTCTCTCCCCACTCCGACAGGAACCCACCAGCTCCGGCGGCTCCTCCTCCTCCATCTCATCGCTCTGCTGCAATACCAGCAGTAGAGCCACCATCGCCTGATCTCCCCGCGTCGTGCCGTACCAAGCGTGCGCCTCCCTGCCCTCTTCCTCGTCGCCGCTCTCTCCCTCTGGGTGTTTCTTCTCTGGCGACAGTCAATACGACCGCCGCCCTGCTCTGGCCCCCTTCATCCCTGTAGGTAGGTTACTTTTATTTCCCTCCGTCCCCTCTTTCTTTTCCCCACTGCCTTTCAGTTGATTACCCCTCGACTACGCCCGACCACCATCATCTTCCATCCCTCCGGCAACCCTCCGGCGAGTTGCCCCCGTCGATCCGCCGCTCCACACAACTCGCCAACTGTCCCAAAAGCTCCACCTCACCCTACCCAACACCCCCCACCCCTCCACTGTCACTCCACACCTCCACAACACTCCCCCGATCAAACCCATTTTTCCGGTTTCAGTCCGACCTAGGGCTGCCACCAGACACCGCCCCGCAACCTGCTGCACCCCGCACTACCTTCGCCATGCCACGGCGAAGGTTTCCCTGTGGTCTGATCAGGACGAGAGGCCATGTTTGTGTTAGGCAGATTTTCAGCCCCGGCCACCATTGGCGACGAAGCAAGGAGCTTCCAAGCAAGCTCCAGGCCTCGAAGCAGCAGGACTCCAGCCGAGGCGAATTGGAGAGACCCAAGTGAAGGCAGGCAGCTGGCACGCGAAGGGAAGCGAGGACACAGCTACTGAGGCAAGGTCGCGATTCTTCCTGTGGGCGCGCGGGAGAAGGGACGAAGTTTAGTCCCATATCGTAAGATTTCGAAGCGCCGCACCCATTTAAATTGATTTTGTGTTTTTACCTAAGCGCCTCAGAACACGGGGTGAGGTCCCCTCGCCCACTCGCCCGCCTCGTCCGCGACCCACGCCACACGGACCTGGCCGACCCGTTTACCCTGCACTCCTCGCGCACCACCCATGCCGGTGCGCATGGTCACGGGTACGCTACCCGACCCGGTAACCCGGCTCTGGGAGAGCTTCCTATGAGCGGTTTACAGAGAGAGAGAGACGTGCGGGTAGAGGGAAGGGCTAGGTTTTGCTGTGCCTTGTGCAAGAACAGGGCGCAAAGGAAGAAGGTTCACCACTTGGCCGCAGAAAGAAGAAGAAGAGCGGAAGAAGAAACTCTGAAAAGGCTCTGCAGCTGAGCAAGGCAGAAGACCAAGGAAGAAGAAGCGGGAAGAAGAGAAGAAGAAGAAGAAGCAGCAGCAAAGGAAGAAAAGAGGGGAAGCACTGTAGCAGACCGTCGTTTAAGTCGTCTGACTGTGATATCAGACGACGGATGAAGCTTCAGAGGAGATAAAGCAGAGAAGAAGAAAAAGAAAAGAAAAGGCTCCGTAGCTGAAGAGAAAGAAAAGAGAAGAAGGAAGAAAGAAGATAATGACAAGAAAAAGAAGTAGAACTGAAGAAGAACTAGAAGACAAGCAGAAGAAGAAGAAGAGGAACTGAAGGCAATCGGAGCCAAGGAAGAAGACCTGTAAAGATAAAGAAAAGAGAAAGAAGAGAAGAAGACAAGCAAAGAGAGAAAGAAGAGAAGAAGAAAAATCCAAAAGACAGAAATCTATTTCTCCCTCTCTCTCTCTTATTTTTGTAATAAAGAAACATTGTACTTCTAGAATTCTAGTAGCTCCCTGAGTTCGACCTCGGGAAACTATTTCCGAGTAAAATTTTAATGGTAACGACAACCGTAGCTGTCTTATTTTATACCACAACGACATTACTGTAATAAGCATTAAAACAAACAAAGACTAGCCGCGGTTGGGAAACGTCACCAAACACTAATGCTATCAACCTCTCGAAAAATCCCGTACATCACTCCCGTACAAAACATATTGATGTTCGACATCACTTTTTGAGAGATAATGTACTTAAGGGAGAAATCGAGGTTGAATTTTTTTGTATTGAATTGCAATTGGCTGATATTTTCACTAAATCTTTGAATTATGATCGTTTTGAATTATATATGTACGAAACTAGGCATATGTAAGCTAAGTGATATTTGAAGAATTTAGTGACTTAATGGAACTTCTTTTGTCATGAACATAGATGGAGCCTTGACTTTACCAAGTTAAGAGCCTTCATACTTAGTTCAAACATCAAAATGCACATTCTGTGCAATATTAGACGTCTAATTAAACTATCAGGCATCTTATACTTAAAAATTCGTCATCTAAAGATCTGGACAAACGACAATTTTATATCTCAAAAGAGCTGATAAAAGAGCTATTTCAGACGTCCGTCATCATTCACAGACGTCTAGGCCGTCATCCAAATGTGTTGACAGACATCTATCTGTGAGTCAAAACATGTATTATTAGTCAGACATCTAATGATGTGGTTAAACGTCGTATAGGTCGTCTAACCATGAAATCAAACGACCCTGTAACTTTAGAGTGAAATCCAAGAAGGTCTGTCTGCAGAAATCAGACGTCTAATTTTAGATTTAGACATCAGGTTTGTCGTCTGATACAGAGATCAGACGATAACCTGGAGAATAAATCATTTTCCAGGGAGGAATGCCTACAGAAATCAAATGTCTAATTTGTAAATTAGTCGTCTGATATATCGTCAGATGGTTAAAACAGACGACTCCATCAAAAGGGTTAAAATCCCAAAAGTCCAATCCTGACGTCTGACAACATCTCCAGACATCTGATCTTGGAAAAATCTTCAGTTTGCGTCTGTTATCTGGATGATTTGGAATGCAAATCTCCCCAACTTCAGGGGGAGACTTGCTCCAAGACCTTGGGATATAACATCCCCATCACAAGGTCCCACTCCCCTCTCTCAAATCTCTAAAGCTCTCCCTCCCACTCGACGACTCACAGCTGCAGTTGGCGACCTTCCTCTCGCCTCCAGACAACTGTCACGCTTCCTCGATGACTGGCGAAGCTGCTGCTCCCCTATGTGCGTGCTCCTCGCTTCTCGACCGCGCATCTGGAGCCCCCCCCCCCTCCCGTGGGTATACTATCTCAACTCTTAGGGCATCTCCACATTTTTTTGCCCACGATTACCTTTGCCCTAGTCGCATCTTGTTTTCCTTCTTGATCCACTCGGCCTACTTGCATATTTCATGCCATTGTTTGCCCTAGAACCTAAAACCTTAGATCAAACCCTCTTTTCTCTTGGAGCATAAAAGTTCTATGTTTTTGGCAAGGGTATTACCTCACGAGATTCAAGCCGATATTTTAGTAGCCTGAATTCAAAGGTATATTGCCACAACTTCATGGCAGGTTGTATTGCCTCAAGGCATACTGCCACACGTTTTTTATCAATGATGATTGCATATCTATTGGTTGAATCTGAGTGGTAGAAGTCAATTGGTTGAATGTTTTTGTATGGATGTTTTTGCAGGTATTCTGTCCTCACAACATCAACCTTTTCTTCCAAAACCTAACCACCCATTCCACAAAATATGCCTCCCTGTCGGAAGCAAGCTGAGGGCTCCTCCACCTCCTCCACCTATTTGGTGGACCAACTGCGAAGCGACATCGCTAGGCAGCGATTTCGTCGCTTCGCAAATGCCAAAGTTAAATGCCCTCATTTTATTATCTAGAATGATTTTGCTCATTTAAACCTTCGAGAAAACTTCGAAACTCTCCATCTCTTCCAATATTTTGACCGACAGTTCCACTCTGGCGTTGGAACTATTGGCGATGAACTTGAACTCCATACCCACTTATTTGGGCATGAAATCCACATCACGTTCGAATCTATTTCCGACCTTCTAGCCATCCCCAATGAAGGAAATGACTTCAATGACATTTTGAGGCAATATGACCTAGAAGTCATCAATTAAGAATTAGTCCTCCTTGAAAAATATGTTGAAAATCCTGGCACCCTACCTTGCAAAAACCTCAAACCCCTTCCATGCTTACTCTCTTGCAACTTTGGGTGGGACCTCCTAAACAAATCGGGAGGTTTTGATTACATTTCGCGCCAACACAAGGCGCTCCTTTTTGCTGCCGTATGTCATATTCCCTTCAATTATTGCCGCCTCATTGTTCACGTTATGAATGAGGACCATGGGGCATCACTTCCGTTTGAGTCTATTCTATCCAAAATTTTTTCAACCCAGGTTGTTGACAAGAAAATTGAGCCCTACAGCCGAGCCACAGCCACCAAGATGCATATACTTAGGGAGCATCTTGAGCCAACTGACGAGCCCATTGAAAAAAAGCCCCTTCCACCCTTTCCGGATTTCCATGAAGCATGGCCCCTTCAAATAGAAGCTCCCCGCTCGAGCTTTGAAGAAGCATGAGATCCGACCATAGGTTCCCTCTCCTCCGGCATCTCCCTCCTGCTGCGACGAACCAGCGAGATGTACACCTACATGGGAAGCATGCGCCGCAACATCGACGAACTTCGATCAGACATTCAAAATTTGCAGATGGGACACGCACCTGCTCGTTGTCGCCGCCGCCATGATCAAGAAGAATAGTTTAGTTCTTCAATTTTTCTTTCTTTTTTTTCTTCTTTCTTCCAAGTTTGTATTAAGGGGCCATGACCCTATACTTAAATATTTTTTTAGAACAATAGCTAGTTCGTGCTTAAATGTTTCTATCTTCCATATTCCTAGTCAATTTTCTTTAATGCTTTGTCATCTTTTATTAAGCATGCAATTTTATTAATGCCCTCCACTTTGTAGATGTCACTCTTGTAGTTTGGGTTTCAACTCCCTTTCAGTACCCTTCATAATGATATTCAAAAATGGGGAGAAGGACGTCGGTAAGAACCTAGGGAATAACATAAAAATAGAAACTTCTCAAATAGATGTGGACTACTAAGTACAACTTTCAGGGGGAGAAAATAAGAACCTACAGCTATATTTTGAAAATCATCAAAAAGAGGTCTAAGTTGTTAGTTCAACTACTCATATATAATATTTTGATGATTTTACAAAATGAAGAAAATGAAATAAAAAATAAGCGTAGCAAATTATTTCTCTCTATAATAACATAATTGAAGGTTTCATAAAGTTTTCCAAGATGGGAGATTAAAAGCATGAAGACTAAGTAGCATAAGTATTAGGTCATAACCTTTTCATGTAAACTTTCAAAGGTTGTAATTTTCATTTTATTTAAATCTAGAAATGTTGTAAAGAGCTCCCAAACATAACCTATAAATAGCTAACTTAGGCTCTCTACACTTATGATAAATTAGAAATAAAAACCTAACACTAAGACTCTTATCAGACGCCCATAACAATTGTCAGACGTATGATTTTCAGCTTTAAGACGTCTGACAAGTGTCTCAAACATCTAACTACCTATAGTTCTACCTTTAGTTTCTGTCTTCATAAACATCAGTCGAAGCACTCCTCTATCAGACGTCCATAACCTCATCCAGACGTCTGATGTTTTACCTGCACGTCCTCAGAATAACCGTTAGACTAAGCACCTATTTTCGTTCTACAGATAACGGGTAAAAATGTATTTTCAGACGTCTGGACATGCTTCCAGACGTCTACCTTTGGACCGTTTCCCATGTGTTTCTATGCGTATCTCATTACGAACATAAGATCTTTTGTTAAATATCGTAGCCAAGTCCTTTTAGGTTTCCAAACGTCTGGTGAATCCCTCAGACGTCCACACCGACGTCTAATTCTTTAAATCTAGAACCCAGTTTGGATCTGATCAAAACAGGAACGAATCCACACATTATTAGATGTCTAATAACTCTGTCAGACGTCTTATGTGAAAATATCAGACATCCTTGTTTCGATCCAATGAAGTCAATTCAGGATGGCCTATAGTATAAGATGACCAAAATTATAATCAGATGTCTTATAAGACGTCTGACCCTAAATTTAGATGTCTGATATTGCTGTCATACTCATTATTACCCTGATTTGTGGTGGATTTCGTCCCAATCTCTTGGGATTTGTCTCCAACGGCTAGGAGATCTCTCCTAAGTGTTCTTGAAGATTCCAAACTTGCCTATAAATAGACTACAACCCCTCTTAGGCACCACACACCTCTTGATATTCAATTTCCTTAGAAAAATCACTTGGTCACTACTCTAAGCTTCATCTTACCCTTGTGCTGTGCAAACACTCTGATCAAAGGGCAAATCCATACTCCCGGCTCACTCCATTCTGCAAATCCTCAGGGAATTCTTTTTATGCTTAGTAGATAAGAAAGTAATTAAAGTATTGGGGTGCTTTATAAATGTTGTTTTAATTCCTATTTTTGTACTTTGGGTATCCGGCCTATCGGGTCCCCGTCTCTTCATTTTGAAGGGAGAAACCTCCGTTTAGGGATCGGAGGTGGGATTTTTAATTGAGGTACACTACCCTCATTTAAGTAGTGTGGTTAGTGAAATTCCCTACTAGGAGGGGGTGACGTAATAATTGCGGAAATAAATATAAACAATCCCACAAAATAGACAAACACACAAGTATACAAGTATTTATAGGTGGAAACCCAAACCGAGTGAAAACCACCACCTGACCCTCTCGAGTTAAGATTTTCCGATCAACCAAGTTGATCAAAATCCACTAAACGAATCACTTTAAACGAGGGTGATTCAACCTCAATTACAACCACGCTACAAGTGCTAGGGTAGCATTCCTCAACCCCTTCTCTTCACGAGAAGGATTTTGTCCCTCAAAGGAGACGGGAATTCGCAAAGCGAATACCCAACCAAATAACAAAGATAAAATAAACAAGTAATCCTATAGAGCCAACAAAGTAATTTTTAACCTAAGCTTCTATAGGAATTAGGATGCTTCCCTTTGAAAGGAGTGCGTCAACGACGCGGATGCGTGAGCCACGCGACGGCGCAACTTCGCTCTCGTGAACTATGGTGGGAGAGCGGGTGCTCGAAGGCTTGATGCTCTCAAGATGTAGAACTTGAGCTTTGAGAGCAAGAGAGACACAAAATGGTAGAAAGTATGTTCCTTAGGTGTGTTTTGTTGTGTCTTAGGTGTGTTTTTGTGTTGCAAAGGTTCCCCTCTATTTATAGAGGCCTTAGGAAGGCTTTGGAAGGCTTAGGAAAGGTTCCATAGCCGTTGGGTACTAAGCCCAAGAGAATTAACCCAAAATCAGGAACAATCATTGCACTGACAGACTTATCAGACATCTAATTCGGGCGTCAGACGTCTGGAAGACCACTTTAAGACGTCTTATTTCAAGGTCAGACGTCTGATTTTGGGCGGGTTCCTTCCTGACTTGAATCAGATCTAAATAGGGTTCTTGTGCAAGTCCATCAGACGACATATAGGACGTCTGGCACTATGTCTGGACGTCTGGAAACCTACTTTTTCTGTGGGAATGGATTTCCAAACGTTGCAACGGCTAGAAAATCTCTGAGAAGGGATTTTGGGTCAGCCGAGGTAAAACGGTCGATTATCAGACGTCTGGAAAGTCCTATGGACGTCTGATAAGGCTCTAACGGTCACATTCTTGAGTGTTCGCTAAGCCAGCCAACGGTCTACTAATTGGACATCTGGCAAAGTCATCAGACGTCTCCTAAGACGTCTGGTTTAAGGTGTGGACGTCTGATTTCATCAGACAGAACTAACTATGTCCAGCCTAAATGTTATCAGACGTCTGAATCAACAGTCAGACGTCTTAAAACACTTTATCAGACGTCTGATTTTGGAATTAGACGTCTGGAAATGCTGTTTGAACCCTATATTGGTTTTCTAAGTTCTCTACAGAAAACCTAAGTATCCTAGGGTTGTGCCGGTGTTCCTAGGACTACTGTTAGGGTACTTTGAGGCTCTTTAACATAATTTTCTAAGGAAATAAAGAGTAAGAAAATAATGACAAATATACATGAAAGGAATAAAATGGAATTCTATCCTATTCTTCTTGTCCTTCCATCTTCAATCTATCGCTCCTTGCGAATCCCCTCTATTCTCCATCAAGCTCCTCCAATCCGTCCTGGATGCGAGCTCGAATTCCGTCTAAACACGTCTACATTTGCAATTGACCTGAAATCTAAGACTCCAAGTGCAAATGTTAAATAATACGTGTTTTGTTATCATCAAAACAAATGATCGTGGTACTCTAGCACCAACAGTTAGTGGATTGATCACCTTGTGACCGAAAATCCTAAGTCAATGGATTGGCTTAGGTGGTGGCTTTCGCCCATCTTGGGTTTCCACATAAAAATCTGGTGGCACCTGTTGTGATTGAATTCTTTGTATTACAATATTATATAATTTCACTATTCATCCCCCCTCTAATACAATTTCATAAGTTCCAAATTCCAAATTGATTCACACCCGAGCCCAAGCCCGAGCCTGAGCCAGGGCGGGGCCGGGAGCGCACACGCGTGCGTGGTCTCCAGCCCCACCTCTCACTCTTTGCTACATAAGCCATGGGAGGCAGAAGTCTTTTATACCCACCAAGAGGTTTGTCCACTTCCAGTATGGGACTAAACACCTCTCCCAAATCTTATAGATTTCAACATGAATTCCCATTTCATCATATAATAATTGCATCTCGATTGATGCAATTAGGCTCTCAAATCCAACAATCTCCCACAAATTCATCATTAAAATCCAACAATAAATTCCTCGGCTACCACACTCTGCTTTCAGTAAAAGTACCTTCCAGTTTGAACCCTTACCTAAGTCATTCACCTTCACCACCATAGGAACAGAGTGAAACTAGTCTTGAACTCTAGACCTTTGATGTGGGGTGTATAGTAGTGACAACAGAATGAAGTTCTTGGTGATAATCATCAGGGTTGGTGCTCTTAAGGGCCATGCACCCTATCCTATTTCATGAGTGTAATTGGGAAAGACCATATTCCTCTAACTGTGGCCCACAATAACACTCACATAGGTAGCATTCTTCAAGGATGCACTCCTCATATCCTACCAAAAAGGTTTGAACCCATTCAGAACCTTTGCTCTTCCTGAATTTGCAGCTTAAGGCGCTCAGGCTTCCAGGGATTGGACTCAGATGCAAAAGCATATAACAGTGAGTGCCAACCAGTTCCCCATACAACTTGTTACCACATCGAACCTACTCTGTGGGATCTCCACTCAATTAGGTTGGGTTGCTGCTATAGGTAAACTCCCAATAGGTCTCAGTCCCATCCCAAGCCTAGACTTAAGGACTAAAGATCTATCAAGTCCTTTAGTAAACGGATCTGTGCTGTCCTCGGATCCTATAAATTCCACAACAATCACTCCTTGAGATACAAAATCTCTTACAGACTTGAGTCTATTTGAATATGTCTCGTTGTTTTCTAATTGAACTTTATGCTCTTAATCTTTGATGTAGCAGTCATGCTATCACAATGCAAAGATATCACAGGAATTGGCTTACCCACCATAGGGATTTCTATAAGAAGTCCCTTCAGCCATTCAACCTCAATTCCAGTGGTGTCCAAAGCACATAGCTCAACTTCAAAGGTAGATCAAGCTAAAATGATCTATTTTGCAGACCGCCAAGAGACTGCACCACCTTCAAAGGTAAAGACATACCCTGTAACACCATTACTCCCGGAGTTGTCCATTTGACCGATCCAACTTGCATCACTATATCCTTCCAAAACTGAAGGGTATTTCCCATAATGCAAATTAAGAGAAACAGTTCCATTTAAGTACCTAAGTATTCGGCCCAAGGCATCCCAATGAGTATGATTAGGACAGCTTGTGTATCTACTCAACTTAGACACAGAGAAAGAAATATCCGATCTAGTACAATTAGCCAGATACATCAAGCTTCCTATAATCTGTGAATATCTTAGCTGTGAAACGAGCGTTCCACTTTTGTTCTTATAGAGAGTTTTTGATGAATCAAAAGGAGTGCTTACAGCCTTGCAATTTTCATAGCCAAATTTCTCAAGAACCTTCTCAATATAATGAGATTGAGAAATAACTATCCCCTCCACTGACCGAATCAGTTTGAGGTCTAAGATCACATTTGCAACACCCATATCCTTCATTTCAAATTACTACTCAAGAACAACTTAGTTTCATTCACAATTCTAATGTCTGATCCAAACAATAATATATCACCTACATATAGGCATAGGACAATACACATATCACCCTTAATCATAGAATAGACACACCTGTCAGATTTATGACCTACAAAGCCAAAAGACCGTATAGTCTTATCAAACATTTCATGACATTGCTTGGGTGTTTGTTTCAAACCATAAAGAGATTTAACAAGCTTGCAAACCTTTTTCTCATTCCCAAGAGCTACAAATCCCTCAAGCTGGTCCATAAAGATCTCTTCCTCAAGATCACCATGAAGAAAGACAGTCTTCACATTAGTGTTCGGTTGGCTTGTTTATGTTTATTATACTTTAAGTTACAGTCGTTATAGTATATAATAAGACAGCTACCAGATTACTATTACAAAATTTTTTTACTCGGAACAAGGTTTTCCCGAGGTCGAACTCAGGGAGCAACTATGCTTCTAGAAGTCTAATTAAGTTCTCTATTATGTTACAAAAATAAGAGAGAGAGAGTTCTCTTGGCTTCTTCTTCTTCTCTCTTCCTTTTCTTTCTATCCTTTTTCTTCCAGCTAATCTTCTTCTCTTCTTTTTCCTGCAGAGTCTTCCTTTCTTATTTCTTTTCTTTTCTTCTTCTACGACTGTGGTAATATTTTTCTTCTTCTCTGACTTCTTCTTCTTCTTCAGCCTTATTCTTCTTTCTGCTTCTTTTCTTCTGTTCTTCTTTTCCTTGCTTATGGCTGTGTCTTCTTTCTTCTTTTCTTTTCTTCTTCTTTTTCTTCTCTGCTTCCTTCTTTCTTTTCTTCCCTTACAGCTCCTCTTCTTTTCTCTTCTTTCTGTTCTGGCCGCTGCCCTTCCGTCGTCTGATGTAGTGGTCAGACGACTTAACTGTAGGCTTGCTACAGTGCCTTCCTTCTCTTCTTCTTCTATTTTTCTCCTTCGCTTCTTCTTCTTCAGCTGCCCTGAGCGGCTAAGGCTTCGGCCGCTTCCCTTCTTCTTCTTCTGTTCCTGCATGGTCACACAAGGGTTAGAGCAAAACCCACCCCTACCCTTCCCCGCGTCTCTCTTTTTCTCAGATTTATCTCTTAGGACCGCTCTCCCAGAGCTGAGTAATTGGGTGCGAGTATCGTGCCCGGGACCAGGCCCACCGGCGTGCAGTGGTGGGCGAGGAGTGCGCGGTTTGGGTAATCGAATCCTGCCCAGACCCGCGTGGCGTAAGCGTGGGTGAGGGCAAGCGAGCGCGTGGCGCGTAGAGTGCGGGAAAGGGACCTGACCCCTGTGTTCGAAGGCTAATAGCCATAGGCACTTTTTCAATTTAAGTCCGGGCGATTGGCCGCGCACTTCCGTGGTGGGACTAAAGTCCCACCTTCCAAATCGGCGCCCACAGGCAAGCTACCTGCGGCCAATTGCAGCAGCCCACGAGGTCTTCGCCCCAGCTGCAGACCTAAGTGCCTTCGCAGAGGCAACCCGCACGACCTGGGATGTGCACCTGGGCTGGAGAGCGCCTGGAGTTGCAGGTGAAGCTGCTGCAACTCGTCGTCAATGGCGGCGAGGGGCGCGCACCTGAAATCACACAAACGGCCTCTTGGCCCAGTCAGAATACAGGGGAGGCTTCGCCGGAGTGCGGCAAAGACAGTGCGAGGGTCGGCGAGGCGTGAGGGCGTGTGTGGAGGTAGCCCTAGGTCAGACTGTGGCCGGAGAGGTGCGTTTGTTCGGGGGGTGGTCGGGTGGCGTTTGGTAGTAAATGGAGATGGGGAATCTGTATAGTGGAGTGTGAGGGAGCTTGTGCGGTGGTTGGTGAGGTGCGAGGGTGTCTATGGACGTGAGATGGTCTCGCCGGAGGGGGTGATCGGAGGTGGAGAGGATGGTCTGGACAGTGGCGGTCGGGTGGTCGACAGGGCAGTTTAAAAGGGGGGAAATGCAAGGGAAATGGAGAGGAAGCTATTTACCTAAGTATTAGACGAAGTGGGAGGGCGGAGCAACCGGCTCGTATCTGCCGGAGCTGGAGAAGAAGAAGCCCTGGAGGAGGAGTGCGGCGACGAGGCAGGCGGAGGGCACCGGCAGGTACAGTCCGACGCAGACAATGGAGCAAGGCAAACCCTGCTGCAGGTAGGGCAGCAGAGCGACGAGGAGGAAGTCGTCGGAAGCTTCGGGCCTTCTGACGAAGGAGGAAGGGATGAAAGGGAGGGGGTTTCTCCGTCAAAGAAAAGCTTGCAGAAACCGGCAGGGTGTGCTGCTTCTTATAAAGGGGTTGGCACAGAGGGAGGGGCAAGCTGGCGTCGTGCCAGCCTCGTCGGAGTAAGGCCAGAGATGACACACATACCTTTCGCGCATTCGCACGGAAGGTATGGTGGTCGGTAGAGGGCATGGGCGACTCCCTGCGATAGAGGACGTCGTAAGGAACCCTGCTTCTACTTTGTAGGACGGTAACCCTGCTCTACGCGGTGCCATGCTCCGCGCAAGGTCGCTGGAGTATGGCGCTACGCAGAAGTTGCAGGGAGGACCGTTCTGCAAAGAATGATGAAAAGTTGAGGGCCTAAATGCAAGGGCTTCAAAAGATAAGGGTCAAAAAGTAAATGAAGAGGACTAAATTGTAAAGTTGATCAAGGAGGTCTCTTCTTAGGCTCAAGTCTTTATACAAGACCAATTTGAACCTAAGGATTTTAATGGTGAATTTTAATTCTAGGTTGGACCATGTTTGAACGGCCAATTTGCACAAAAATCTAAATTAAGTTATTAATTAGGCATGGTTTTCTTTTTAGGTCAAAATAGGTTTCTAAGGACAAATTGAAAGTTCTAAACCCTAGAGAATATTTTTTTATGAATTTTAAAGGGTTTAGTTAATTTTTATCCTGCCTTGAACCTCATGAATTGAAGTAGGTTTGTTTTAGGGTTACAGAATGTCATTTAATTCCTGAAAGTTGCAATAACCCTTATTTAGATCAGATCATCCCACTTTCTTTCTTGTTAAGCTTGTTTGACCCATGTTTGGACCCTTAATTACCCTGTTTGCGAACTGCATTGGTGAAATTGCAGTTTTACCCCTTATGATTTGTTTTATTCTTAAACTCAGAATTCTTTGTGTTAAGCCTTTCTTTGGGTCATGTAGGAGCTTTTTTCTCGCATAACTGGGTTTGATTGTGCTAGTTAGGGTTCATGATGAGGTTTTCATCATACCCCCATGCCTAGCTTTTGCTAGTCCCTTAGCAAAATATTAAGGTTTCAACCCTTGTTCTAAACCATGAAGTTCTTAATGATTTCAGATAAGTGCTTTTTCTTTTGCAAACTAAATTAGGTCAGAATGCCAACCATAGGCTTAAAAGGTACTCTAGCACCAACCAAAATCCAGATCTGTCTAGCCTCAGCCTCAGTCCTTAACAAAGGTTTTTAAGGCCTACAAGAACTAACCTAAGGTTTATTGAACTTTGTGGTTAAAGCACCCGTACTTGAGATAATTTTAGCCCTGGCTCAGTTCGCAGTGCGTTTTGTAAGAAAGAGAGATAGAAGATTTATCTGTTTGGAGAGTTTTCTCTCTCTTTTCTTTTTAATTCTAGCTTAGGATTGGCTTTTCAACACAGTCTGTATCAGATTCCTTGTCCCCATCATCAATCCTCAAGGGTTCCTAGCAGTCAATGCTTCGAGATAGCACCACCCATGGCAACCCCCAGAACCTTGGCTATTGAGATTTCGAGATAATCCCATCCATGGTGTTCCGTGGCCGAATCCAGACCCTGGCAATTGACATTTCGTGATAATGCCATCCATGAAATCTGAACCAGTAGAGTGCTTACATGCCCCCGGCAGGATATGTAAATATCCTAAGAGACAAGCACCGAGGAGATGATATTTTGTTACGCATCTTCGAGGGGAATTTCCCACCTCTCCGCGTTGGGAACTCGTCCAAATCAACTTGTGTTGATCGGCTGCTCCTACTCTAGGTGTCATTTTCAGTATTTTTGCGACGCTTCTGCGTGATTTTGATTTTTACGCTTACTAAACCAGGCTGTATGTGAGGTTAGGGTGCATAGGTTATTGAGTCCCGTAAACAAAAAGTTAGTTAACGAGGCCAAATACTCCCTAAGTTTTGGACCTAATACTTAAGCTTTTCATTTTCCTCAACCTCTTGAGGAATGTATAGATCTTAATGGGTACTAAGAGTCTATCCAAGAATGCCTAAAGTTCGCGTTCTTTCCCAATTTCACTGTGTACTTTCTATTTCTTTTCCTGAATGAGGTCCAGAACTTAGGTTAATTCCTTAATTTCTTACTAATGACTATCACTTTTCTTTCATTTTGTGCTCTCTTTTTTTTAATTTTTATGGTGTTCTCTTGGGATATGTGAATTTTTTTGTTTAAAATCTTTTCTTACAAGTTTTTGCACTTTCATACCCCCTCATGCCTAAGATTTGCAATGTCCTCATTGTAACCTAGGGATTTTTATTCAATTTAGTTCACACATTAGGACAGATGTTTTGATGAGTGAATGGGTCGGGTTGACTGTTGCGGACGATTTCTAATCTCAGATGCAAGCATCTGAGGTGGAGTCGGTTGTCCTAGAGGGTGAACCTTAAGTGCACAAAGATGTTAGAAAAGGTTTTAGGTTTTCAAGGAGAATGATGGGCTGCCTCCCGTTGAGCGCTAAGTTTTACACCATCGACTGGGCGCAATATGCCCAGGGAAAATGGAGGATAAATGATGATTCAGCTAAATCAGTAGAGATTACATCAATGAACGGTTTGAGTCTCTGACCGTTCATGGTGAAAGGTTCGGAATCATGGCTGAGTGGACTGATCTCGACGGCTCCATTTCCAAAAACCTGTCGGATCAAGTATGGTCCGACCCACTTGGATCGCAGCTTCCCAGGGAAAAGTTTGAGTCGGGCATCGAAGAGTAGAACCTTCTGACCAAGATGAAAGATCTTTCTAGAGATGTGCTTGTCATGGAAGGCTTTAACCCGCTCCTTGTAGATTCGCGAGTTCTCGTACGCATCAAGATGTAGTTCATCGATCTCGCTGATTTGAAGCTTTCTATGGGTTCCAGCCTTAGAAAGATCTAGATTACAATTCCGTACTACCCAATAGGCTTTGTGCTCCAGTTCGACGGGAAGGTGACATGCCTTCCCGTACACCAGTCTGAAGGGAGACATGCCTAATTGGGTTTTGTGGGCTGTCCTATAGGCCCACAAAGCTTCCGGAAGTCGGGACGACCAGTTCTTCCTGTCAGGCCGAACAATGACCTGCAGGATTTTCTTGATCTCCCGATTTGACAGCTCAGCTAGACCATTAGTCTGGGGGTGATAAGGAGTAGAGATTCAGTGAGACACCCCGTATTTGGTAATCAGTGACCTGAACTGAGCATTCGTGAAATGGGTCCCCCCGTCTGAGATGATAGCACGAGGAATCCCGAACCATGAGAAGATATTGTGATGAATGAATTTGAGAACGATTTTGTAATCACAGGTTCAGGTCGGTATGGCTTCGATCCATTTGGACACGTAGTCCACAGCCAGCAGAATGTATTCAAAACCATCCAAAACAGGAAAGGGGCCCATAAAATCAATCCCCCAAACATCAAAGATTTCGCATACGAGAATCGGCTGCAAAGGCATCATGTCGCGATGGCTCATGTCGCCCAAAGTTTGGCAACGACTACATGCCTTGCAGTGATTGTATGCATCCTTGAACAAAGTGGGCCAATAAAAGCCACACTGAAGGATTTTCGATGCGGTTTTGTGCCCAGAGAAATGGCCACCGCATGCCTGGTCATGGCAGAAGGAAAGAATATCATTGACTTCACCTTCCGGGACACATCTCCGGATGATTTGGTCAGCACCTATGCGGAAGAGGTATGGATCTTCCCAAATGTAATACTTGGCATCAGAGCGCAACTTGTCTTTCTCGGCCTTCGACCAATCAGACGGGATCTGATGAGATGCCAAGTAGTTTACTATATCGGCAAACCATGGAAGTCTAGTACCAATAGTCAGCAGGTGCTCATCAGGGAAATGCTCCGTGATGGGTCCGGAAGGGTTGATAATCTCAGAAGGAAGGCAGGACAAATGGTCAGCTACCACATTTTATCTCCCCACCTTGTCGCGAATCTCGAGATCGAATTCTTGCAACAGCAAGATCCATCGGATTAGTCATGGCTTCGCATCCTTCTTGGCAAGGAGATGCCTCACAGCTATGTGATCCGAGTAGATGATGACGTGGGAACCCAAGAGATAAGATCAAAATTTTTCAAGGGAAAATACTACTGCTAGCAGCTCTTTCTCCGTAACTGTATAGTTACGCTGACCGTCGTCAAGTGTCTTGCTAGCGTAGTAGATGACCACGGGTTTCCCATCAACTTTCTGCCCCAGAACCACTCCTACAGCGAAATCAGATGCATCGCACATGATCTCAAAGGGTTGAGACCAATTAGGGCATTGTAGGATTGGGGCCTGGGTGACTCGATCACGAAGGTTCTCAAAAGCTTGAGTGCATTCCTTGGAGATTTCAAAGGGTACATCCTTAGAGAGGAGTCATCAGGGGGCACACGATTTTCGAGAAATCAGGAATGAAACGACGGTAAAAACTGGCGTGCCCCAGAAAAGAACGGATGTCCCTGATCGAGCTAGGCATAGGAAGGCGAGAGATTAGATCAACCTTAGCTCAATCCACTTGGATGCCCTTCTCAGAAATCAGATGTCCTAGGACGATCCCTTCAGGCACCATAAAATGGCTCTTTTCCCAGGAAAGAACCAAATTAACGTCGATGCAGCGCCTGAGTATCTGAACCAAGTGCTGGAGGCAATCATCAGACGATGCCTCGAAAACTGAAAAGTCATCCATGAAGACTTCCAGATAATCACCTACCATATCAGAGAATATGGCAAGCATGCACCGCTGAAAAGTCGCGGGTGCATTGCAGAGATCGAATGGCATCCTTCGGAATGCATACGTTCCGAAGGGGCAGGTGAACGTGGTCTTCTCTTGGTCCTCAGGATGAATAGCTACTTGGCTATAACTAGAGTACCCGTCAAGAAAGCAGAAGAATCGATTTCCCGCTAATTTCTCGAGAATCTGATCAATGAAAGGTAGTGGGAAATGATCCTTCTTCGTGGAGGAATTGAGTCGTTGGTAATCTATGCAGACTCTCCACGAGTTGGCTAATCGGGTAGGTATGACTTCTCTGGTTTCAGTCGTAATGGTGGTGAGCCCTGCCTTTTTAGGCACAACCTGAATGGGGCTCACCGAACGATTGTCGGAGATCGGGTAGATGATCCCTGCATCTAACCACCTGATGATCTCCTTTTTCACGACCTCCTGCAGATTGGGGTTTAAACGTCTCTACATTTCACGGGAAGGTCGTGCGCCCTCTTCTGAATAAATACGATGTGTGCAATAAGAGGGACTTATTCCAGTCAAATCATCGAGAGTCCATCCAATGCCTCTGCGATGTTGCTGGAGAACATCAATCAGATGGGATTCCTGTTCAGGAGTAAGCTTGGAATTTATAATCACATGAAGGGTCTGATTAGAACCCAAAAAGATGTATTTCAAATGATCGGGAAGGGGTTACAGTTCAAGGACGGGGTTATCAGCAGCAGCGGGTGGTTCAGGGTAGATGTGAGGTTCAAGGGTAGGAGTTACGGGTCTGTCTAAATCTGAATTTGACTCCTCTAATTGCGGTTCAAGATCTTTCTGTGGTTGATGAGGTATAATCAGGTCATTCTCAAAATGTGTTTCATCAACCAAAGCCCTGATATCACAAATCTGTTCGATGACACCGCAATTGATTCCTTGTTGGGCCTTAAATATATCAATTTTTAGGGTTTGATTTCCAAATTTGAGCTCTATTTGGCCCTCCTCACAGCTGATGTTGGCTCTAGCAGTAGCTAAGAAAGGTCTCCCTAGAATGATCGGTATATCCCTAGGGTTCTCAGGTGCGTCCATGTCCAAGACTATAAAGTCTACAGGGAAATAGAAATCCCGTACCCTTACAATAACATCATCGAGAATCCCTTTAGGTGACTTTATAGATCGATCTGCTAATTGTAGTGTCACCTCAGTTGGTTTTAGGTCAGATTCTTCTAGGTGTTTAAGTAAGGATGTGGGTATCAGATTTATGGAAGCACCCAAGTCTAGCAATGCTCTGTCGAATTGGGTATCACCTATTTTGCAGGAAATCAGGGGAGTACCAGGATCTTTTGCCTTAGGTGGGAGCCTGCTTAGGATTACAGAGCTGGCTTTCTCTGATAGTACAATTGGACTCCAACTCTTAGTTCGCGGCTTACACTGAGGTGTACACACATTCTTTAAGAATCATGCGTAAGTTGGTACGTGGCGAATTGCATCCATCAAGAGGATGTTTATTTGGACCTGCTCAAAGAGCTTGACCAGGTCCTCCTCAGGTGCCACGGGCTTGGTTGTCTTCTTTCCCTTGGTTGAGGCCTCGGGAAACGGAACCTTGGTTGGTTCTTCTAGGATAGGTCCATGTCTTTGATCTGGGACAGGGATAGGAACGTCCTGGATTACTGTCCTAGGGTTGGGATCACTACCAGGCTTGGAGTGGTTTGGATAGGGTGGATCTTGGGTTTCCTTACCACTACAAGTCGTTACAGAATTTAGTCCTACCTAGTTTTGGTTAGGGTTGGATAGGATGGGTTGCTGCGGATAGCCCGCATAGGAAGTGGAAGCCTCCATCCCGTCGGGTGAAGGAACAGAGGGGGTGTGATAAATCATGTGTGCTTGGCCTGGGTTTGGGTTCATAACGTGCCGCTGGGTAGGCACATTATTAGGGTTAGGAAGAGGTTGGGAAGGAAGTGTGCCCGGTTGGCGAGAATTTGCCAACTGGGCCAGTTGATTTCGAACCTCTGTAAGTTCGTCCTTGTGTTGTTTCTGAATAGCCGCATTCGTTCTTTGAATGTCAGCCAGAGTCTAAAGGATGAGGGACATTTGGTCCTGGTTTGGCCCTGATGAAAAAGTCGGGTTGGGCCGAGGCTGAGGCAGCTGGTAAGGACGAGGGGGTTGTGGATGGGGCTGAAAGGGTGGTCTCTAGGTTTGGGAATTTCCCGTCCATTGGAAGTTGGGATGGTTTCGCCATCCAGGGTTGTAGGTGTTGGAGAATAGATCATTCTAGATGGCGTTGAGGTCCTCGCAGGTTTGAGGAACTTCCAACGAATCAGAGAATGGGGGAATGGAATTCCCCTGGTTGGTATAGAAAGGATCGGATGACCCTCCAATCCGAGAATCAGATGAGGGTGGATATGGATCCATCCCAGGAGAAGGTCAGTGGAGAATGTTTTGCACAGTCTCCCGTGTGGAAGGAGGCTGTGCAAAGGAGCTACGCGCAGAGGTGGCTCGCTGCAAGTGCTGAGTCAACTCGTCCACCTTCTTCTCAATGATGAAAACCTTGTCCAATCGACTGGCCATTAGCTCCAGGTCAACTGATGCGGACAGGCCCTGCGTCTCGTGTGCTCCCCTAAGGTTCGTCGATGCGCGGGTATTCGTCCTGTCGAATAGTCCCATGGAGTCATTATTGATGGAGTTCTCACACATATTTTTGAGAATCTCCCACACGGTGTCCTCATGTTGACCCATGATATTCCCTCCGCAAGTTGCATTGATGAAAAACCTGATATCCTCACGAAGTCCCTGGTAAAAAGACTGGACTTGTTCCCATTTAGGAACTCCGCGATGGTGGCACTTCCTCATGAGATCCTAAAAGCGATCCCATGCCTCATGGAGAGGTTCTCCCGTTTGCTGAGTGAAGTGGGTAATCTGATGGCGCAAGGCATTGGTCCGACCAACGGGAAGGAACTTCTTCAAAAATTCGGACTAGAGTTCTTCCCAATTGTTGATCGGCCGGGTCTGTGTTTGATACCAATGAGCGGCCTTGTCCATAAGGGAGAAGGAGAACATCTTCATGAGGAGAATGTCCCGATTTTGTGCATCTGACCCAAAAGTCTGGGCCAGATGCTTTAGTTGTTTGATGTGCTGGAAGGGGTCTTCAGAATTAAGCCCATGGAATTTGGGTATGGCATGAATCATATTAGGCTTTAACTCAGCATCAGGTCCTCCAGTCGGGATTCTGACTCGAGGCTCAATAGCCACCGCAGCAGGATTATAATGGTCCCGCATCATGGGACGCTGCGGTGGGTGCACAAAGTTCTGGAAGAGGTCATTGAGTCGCTGGAGCTGGTGCTCCAGATTGTTCTCTTCCACAACTGGCTGAGCCATTGTGGAAGAAGAAGGTGAGTTGGGTTCGGAGTCGGAGGAGAGGTCGATGTGAGGTGTTGTTTTCCCAAACAAGGGTATTGAGGCTCGGCCTCGAGGAGAGTGAAGTTCTAAAGGAGGTTTCAAGGACCTCCTACCAAACATACACTGTTGGAAGAGATGAGTTTAGCAGGTGCTGGACCCAATCGAGACACCCAAAATGTTGGGTAACTATAGAGGTGCGGGGCAAATGGACCCCTTGATCAGAAGATTGACCACCTGAGAATTACCTGAGCAGCCAGAGAGGGTGAGTCCCGCGAAGACCCCTACACGGTAAAGCATCCCCACAGGTTACAGGGTTTCCCCCACCCGACCTCTCTTGTCACTGAGATTCCAGGTAGATCAGAATGGGGATCTTGACCTCTTAAGTCTACCACTTTTAATTTAAGATCAAGGTGCTTAGGTTTTCACTTGAACTTTTAGTCTTTTGAGTGCGATGAGTGACCTAAGTTGAAGGTTGGTTGACCCAAGGGGTCAACTTCACCTATTGATTCCTTTGAGAACTTATTAGGTCTTGTCTTTTAGGGTTCAAGTGTTTTTAGAGAGCCAATTGCTTAGGGTTTGTCTGCATAGGTACTTTCAATCAACGGCTTAGGCACACTTCTTTTGGGATTTCTCAATTCTTGATTAAGGAGTGTGTCTCTAAAACCCTAGTGTTAATTCCTATGTTGGCTCTACTTGGTCCAATTAACTCCTTGTTGGGTAATTAGGGCTCAGGCAAGAAAGTGTTAGCCCTTGAATACCCTTAATAGTATGTGCAGGAATAGTGGTTTGAAAATATGCAGCTGTTACTAGGTATGAAAGACAGGTTATACCTATATTGTTTATTCTTTTCTTTTTCTTCCTCTTTAGAATTTAGGGGTTAATAGTGAGAGGATAGAAGTTACCTGTCCTTGGAGTGGTTGTTTGCGGTTGCTTCTTGATTTTCCTGTACCTGCAAACAAAAGAGAAAAGAGATTATTAGAAACTCACAAATAGAGACTTTATAGCTTCTAGAATAGCCGTTGCTCCCTGGCAACGGCGTCAAGAATAGTGTCCGATTGGCTTGTTTGCGTTTATTATACTTTAAGTTACAATCATTATAGTATGTAATAAGACAGCTACCAGATTACTACTACAAAATTTTTTTACTCGGAACAAGGTTTTCCCGAGGTCGAACTCAGGGAGCAACTATGCTTCTAGAAGTCTAATTAAGTTCTCTATTATGTTACAAAAATAAGAGAGAGAGAGAGAAAGAGTTCTCTTGGCTTCTTCTTCTTCTCTCTTCCTTTTCTTTCTATCCTTTTTCTTCCAGCTAATCTTCTTCTCTTCTTTTTCCTGCAAAGTCTTCCTTTCTTATTTCTTTTCTTTTCTTCTTCTGCGGCTGTGGTAATCTTTTTCTTCTTCTCTAACTTCTTCTTCTTCAGCCTTCTTCTTTCTGCTTCTTTTCTTCTGTTCTTCTTTTCCTTGCTTGTGGCTGTGTCTTCTTTCTTCTTTCTCTTTTCTTCTTTTTCTTCTCTGCTTCCTTCTTTCTTTTCTTCCCTTACAGCTCCTCTTCTTTTCTCTTCTTTCTGTTCTGGCCGCTGCCCTTCCATCGTCTGATGTAGTGGTCAGACGACTTAACTGTAGGCTTGCTACAGTGCCTTCCTTCTCTTCTTCTTCTGTTTTTCTCCTTCGCTTCTTCATCTTCAGCTGCCCTGAGCGGCTAAGGCTTCGGCCGCTTCCCTTCTTCTTCTTCTGTTCCTGCATGCTCACACAAGGGTTAGAGCAAAACCTACCCCTACCCTTCCCCGCGTCTCTCTTTTTCTCAGATTTCTCTCTTAGGACCGCTCTCCCAGAGCTGGGTAATCGGGTGCGGGTATCGCGCCCGGGACCAGGCCCACCGGCGTGCGGTGGTGGGCAAGGAGTGCGCGGTTTGGGTAATCGGATCCTGCCTAGACTCGCGAGGCGTGAGCGCGGGCGAGGGCAAGCGAGCGTGTGGCGCGCAGCGTGCGGGAGAGGGACCTGACCCCTGTGTTCGAAGGCGAATAGCCTTAGGCACTTTTTCAATTTTAGTGCGGGCTCTTGGCCACGCACTTCCGAGGTGGGACTAAAGTCCCACCTCCCAAATCGGCGCCCGCAGGCAAGCTACCTGCGGCCAATTGCAGTAGCCCGCGATGTCTTCGCCCCAGCTGCAGACCTGGGTGACTTCGCAGAGGCAACCCGCGCGACCTGGCACGTACACCTAGGCTGGAGAGAGCCTGCAACTGCAGGTGAAGCTACTGCAGCTCGTCGTCAATGGCGGCAAGGGTCACGGACCTGAAATCACACAAATGGCCTCTTGGCCCAGTCAGAATACGGGGGAGGCTTCGCCGGAGTGCGGCGAAGACAGTGCGGGGGTCGGCGAGGCACGAGGGCGTGTGTGGAGGTAGCCCTAGGTTAGACTGTGGCCCGAGAGGTGGGTTTATTCGGGGGGTGGTCGGGTGGCGTTTAGCAGTAAATGGAGATGGGGAATCGGTAGAGTGGAGTGTGAGGGAGCTTGTGCGGTGGTCGGCGAGGTGCGAGGGTGTCTGTGGACGTGAGATGGTCTCGCCGGAGGGGGTGATCAGAGGTGGAGAGGATGGTCTGGACAGTGGCGATCGGGTGGTCGACAAGGCAGTTTAAAAGGGGAGAAATGCAAGGGAAATGGAGAGGAAGCTATTTACCTAAGTATTAGACGAAGTGGGAGGGTGGAGCAGCCGGCTCGTATCTGCCGGAGCTGGAGAAGAAGAAGCCCTGGAGGAGGAGTGCGGCGACAAGGAGGCAGGCGGAGGGCACAGACGGGTATAGCCCGGCGTAGACGACGGAGCAAGGCAAACCCTGCTGCAGGTAGGGCAGCAGAGCGACGAGGAGGAAGTCGCCGGAAGCTTCGGGCCTTCTGACAGAGGAGGAAGGGATGAAAGGGAGGGGGTTTCTCCGTCAAAGGAAAGCTTGCAGAAACCGACAGGGTGTGCTGCTTCTTATAAAGGGGTTGGCACAGAGGGAGGGGCGAGCTGGCGTCGTGCCAGCCTCGTCGGAGTAAGGTCGGAGATGACACCCATACCTTCCGCGTGTTCGCACGGAAGGTATGGTGGTCGGCAGAGGGCATGGGCAACTCCCTGCGACAGAGGACGTCGCAGGGAACCCTGCTTCTACTTTGCAGGACGGTAACCCTGCTCTACGCGCCGCCATGCTCCGCGCAAGGTCACCGGAGTATGGTGCTGCGCAGAAGTTGCAGGGAGGACCGTTCTGCAAAGAATGATGAAAAGTTGAGGGCCTAAATGCAAGGACTTCAAAAGATAAGGGTCAAAAAGTAAATGAAGAGGACCAAATTGTAAAGTCAGTCAAGAAGGTCTCTTCCTAGGCTCAAGTTTTTATTCAAGACCAATTTGAACCTAAGGATTTTAATGGTGAATTTTAATTCTAGGTTGGACCATGTTTGACCGGCCAATTTGCGTAAAAACCTAAATTAAGTTATTAATTGGGCATGGTTCTCTTTTTAGATCAAAATAGATTTCTAAGGCCAAATTGAATGTTCTAAACCCTAAAAAATATTTTTCTATGAATTTTAAGGGGTTTAGTTGATTTTTATCCTACCTCGAACCTCGTGAATTGAAGTGGGTTTGTTTTAGGGTTACAGAATGTCATTTAATTCCTAGAAGTTGTAATAACCCTTATTTATATCAGATCATCCCACTTTCTTTCTTGTTAAGCTTGTTTGACCTGTATTTGGACCCTTAATTACCCTGTTTGCGAACTGCATTGGTGAAATTACAGTTTTACCCCTTATGATTTGTTTTATTTTTAAACTAAGAATTCTCTGAGTTAAGCCTTTCTTTGAGTCATGTAGCAGCTTTTTTTCTTGCATAACTGGGTTAGATTACACTAGTTAGGGTTTATGATGAGGTTCTCATCACACATCCATTTGGTGGATAGTGAGATCATAAATAGAAGCCAATGCAATAAGCATCCGGATGGTAGTTATCCTAGTTACTGGATAATAGGTATCGAAATAATCGATTCCTTCCATTTGCTTGAACCCCTTAGCAATAAGTCTAGATTTGTATTTTTCAATTGATTCGTCAAGCCTGAGTTTTCTCTTAAACACCCATTTGCACCCAATAGTAGAACACTCTGGAGGTAAATCAACTAACTCCCAAGTGCCATTAGAGATGATTGAGTCCATTTTAATCTTAATGGCATCTTTCTAGTGCTTAGCTTCAAAAGAAGCCATAGCATCACGATAAGTGGGGGGATCGCCCTCGATGTGGTAAGTAATAAAATTTCTTCCCAAATCCTTGGCAATCCTTTGTCTTTTACTTCTCCTAGGTTCAAACTCTTCTACTTGATTAGGTTCTCCAGGAATAGAACCAAATGTGGCAGCTAGAACATCTGAAGTCGTATTTTGAGGTAATCCAGTCTTCATAGGAAATATATCCTCAAAAAATGTAGCATATCGAAGCTCAACAATAGTGTTGACATCTATGCCTGAAATCACAAATTTTATAACCAAAAATCTATAAGCATAGCTATTATCAACATAACCCAGAAAGACCGCGTCAACTGTCTTAGGTCCAAGCTTCCTCCTCTTGTGTTCTAGGACAACTACCTTTGCAAGGCAGCCCCACACTTTGAGGTATTTCAAACTTGGTTTCCTGTTTCTCCATATCTCAAATTGACTACTTTTCTTATGCTTGAGGGGAAGTCTATTCAAAATATGGCATACCGTATTCAAAGTTTCCCCCCACATATAAGTAGGTAATCCTGAGCTTTGCAAAAAAGCGTTGACCATATCAGTTAGGGTCCTATTCTTTCGCTCTGGTATCCCATTAAACTGAGGGGAATATGGGGTCGTCACTTTATGAACTATAACAAAAGCTTGGCACTGTTCATCAAATAAGTTGGACGTATATTCTCCTCCTCTATTCGACCTCAATCTCTTAAGAGTTTTCTCAGTTTGTGTTTCTTCTTCTTTCTTAAAGATAAGGAATTTAGTTAATGCCTCATTCTTAGACTTAAGCAAATACATATAGCAATATCTGCTACTATCACCTATAAAGGTGATAAAATACTTTTTATTGTCCTTAGTCAACACACCATTAAATTCGCAGATATCCGTGTGTACCAAATCTAGAACCTCAGTATCTCTAGTAATAGAGTAAAAAGGTTTTCAAGTTTGTTTAGTCTACACACATATCTCGCATTTTTTAGTTTTATTTATGATGTGTTCAGGAATCATATTTAATTTCACCATTATATTTAAAGAATTGAAATTTACATGACCTAATCTACCATGCCATATATCATAAGATTTAATATTACTGCAAACAAATTGAATCGGATAAAGAATAACATTATTTAAAGCATTTTTAGATGATACATTCATATCACATTTCACTCTAAATAATAGATCAAAATCTGCCAAATACCCCTTTCCATAAAATATCCCATGTCTCAACATAACAACTTTATTACATTTAAGGTTTAACTCAAAACCCTCTCTAACCAACAAGGAACCAGAAAGAATATTCTTCTTCACAGCAGGAACCTGCGACACCCTATGTAGTGTCTAGACTCGCCCTAAGGAAAACCTCAAGTCCACGTGTCCAAATCTTAGCACCTTGGCTACAGAACCATTCCCCATCTTCATAATCCCGCCACTGCAGGCCTGATGGGAAGGAAAGAATGATCTATCAGTACAAATATGTACATTGACTCCAGTATCCACGAGTCATTCAGTAGGATCGTGAATAACATAGAGTTCGGGTTTTATTAAGACATACCCATCGCTAGCCCCGACCTCCTTAGTGATCATATTCACCTGAAGATTCCCATCTATGGTCTTCTGCTGAGCTTTATTAGAAGGACAATCCTTCCTCCAATGCCCAATCTGCCCACAGTGCCAGCATGGTTTGTTCTTAGATTTCTTCTAGATGTTGGGTTTGGCCTTCATTTTATTTTTATTGTTCTTATTTTTATTCCATTGCCCTTAGATGTCATGGCATTCACCTTAGACTCTACAAACATTATAGGTTTCTGCTTCGTATGCTCTTCCTCAAAAGTAATGGCTATCATCAAGTAATCTAGAGAAATCTTTCCCTTTCTATGCTTGAGAGTTATCCCGAAGTCCTCCCAAGATTTAGGAAATTTCTTAATGATAGACATGACTTGAAATTTCTCAGAAAGCTTCATTCCAGCCTCTGCTAAATCATGGAGCAACAACAGAAATTTGTGTGCCTACTCTGATACCGATTTACCCTCAATCATTTGGAATTTAAGGAATTTTGCGATAGAGTATTTTTCAATACCAAGGCCCTCGATATTTTATTTCTTTTCCAACTCCTCTCATAGCCCCTTTGCAGTGGATGTAAATGTGTTGTATACATCAAACATCACATGGAACAGAGCCAACAAGATACAACCATGACAAATGCGATTGCGTTCATTCCACTCATTCACTACTATTTTAGCAAGGCGAGATCAATGTTAGAATCAATGCGTCGTAGTATAGTTGAAATCGCTCGAAAATAAATGAATTTTATTACTCGAAATTGTAAATCTGAGGTCGAACGCAGGGAGCAAATTGGGGTCTAAAAATCAAGAGCACAACTTTAAGATTGAATATATTATGCAATGAAAATCAAAGTACAATGCAAAAACACAATGTCAATGTATATAGGAGAAGCACAAAAAATATGGACATCTAATTTTGGAAATCAGACGTCTTAAATATAAGGTTGCTACAATGCTTCAATTACTCTTCTTTGTCTTCTGTTTGTCTCTGATCTTCTTCTTCTTTCTTTTCTTTCTTCTGTTCTCTGTCTCTGATGGCATTCTTCCTTCTTCTTCTTTCTTTCTTTAGCTGCTTTAGTCCTTGTCTTCTTCTTCTTTCTTCTCTGATTCTTCTTTCCTTCTCTTCTACCTTCAGCTCCTCTTTAGCTTTTAGCTCTTCTTCAGCTTTCTCCTCTTCATCCTTGCCTTCTTCTTCCTTAGTTTCTCTGGCTGCCACCCTCTCCTTCCTTGGCTTCTTCTTCTCCTGCCTGCAAGAGTAAAACCTACCCCTTCCCACCCCCACGATCTCTCTTCTTCGTTCTCTCTTAGGCTCGCTCTCCTAGAGCCTTCTCGGGTAATCGGGTCGGGTATGCGTGCCTGGGACCAGGCCCACCGACGTGCGTGGTGGGTGAGGAGCGCAAGCTAGTCGGGTATACGAGTCAGGGCCAGGTCCGCAGGCAGTGAGGGCGAGTGGGACCTTACCCCGTGGTCAGGAGGAGGTAAGCCCCTGCCACTTTTACAATTTATGTCGCTGCATCCACTCCACTTCCGAGGTGGGACTATGTTGTCCCACCTTCTTCGCAAGCGCTCGTAGCAGATGTTCTCCTCTGATTGCAGCAGCTGCGTAGGACATTTGTGCCAATTTCCTGGCTGAGGATGTGTGCAAAAGAAATCCGCGCGACTTGGGACTTATTGCTTGGAGTAAGGAGACCTGGGCGAAGCTCCCAAGCAAGCTTCTTGCTGCATCAATGGCGGCGAAGACCTCAAACCCTATCAGCAAGAAAATGGCCTTCCTGCCTCATCAGAAAGTTCAGGGAGCTTCACCTAGACACGACAAAGGTGGTGCGAGGGTCGGCATGGCGTGGGGTGGCCGAAGCGTGCATGCCTAGGTCACCCTGTGCGTGCGAAAGTGGGTGTGTTCGGGGGTAGTTCTGGGGGCTTGGCGTTGTGAGTGGAGTGAGGGTTTAGGGTTAGTGAGGTGTGGCAGTGCTCGTGAGGTAGTTGGCGAGGCGGATGGAGGTGTGGAGAGGTGGGAACACCTCGCCGGAGGTTTGGTCGGAGGTGGAGAAGGTGGTGGTGGTTGCGAGCGTCAAGGCGTGTTTGCAAGAATAAAAGATAGGAAAATGATGAGAAGGGAGAGAGGACTTAACTGAGTGTGGATAGACTAAGGGGGATGCAGAGGAGGCGGCCGGCTCGTATTACCATCGTCGGAGACGAAATACCCAGTGGGAGGAGGACGGCGACGACGAGGGGGTTGTAGGGACGTCGGCTGGCGCGGCACGACGGGGACGAAGACGATAAAGAGAACCCTACCACTAGTATGTGGTAAAGCGACAAGAAAGAGAGAGAGGGGTCACCAGGGTTTGCTGGGTTGTTGACCGGAGGGGAAGGAAAGAAATAGGGGGTATCTCAGGCCAAATTCAAGCTTAGAGGCTACAGGTTGATCTTGGCAGGCTTTTATAGTCCCTGGCAGATGGTCTTGTGCTTGGAAGTCAAGCTTCCAAGAACGGCAACCTTGTCGGAGTTGGAAGGTCGAATGTGACCCAAATCTCTCATGCATTCGCATGAGAGATTGGGTGCCAAATCAAGCCTCTAACTGTGTTCAAACTGGAGGAGATTTCTCAAGAAATCTCCCTTTCAAATTTAAAGGGGATTCTCTAACGAATCAAGGAGTAATTTCCCTTGATACCTCGCTGAAGTAGGATTCCCTCCGCTATAATGGCTGAGGGACCCAATTGCAAAGAAGGATGAGAAAGTTAGGGGTGTTTTTGTAGAGTTTTCAAAAGTTAGGGGTAGAAATGTAATTGAGCTGGACCTGTTTCAAAGTAGGTCAAGGTGAATTCCTTTTAGGTCCAAATTTTGGTATAAACCTAATTTAGATCTAAGGAATCCAATGGTAAAGTTGTATTTAAGGTTTGACCACGTTTGATTAGAAAATTTACACAAAAATCTAATTTAGGGCAAACATTTGACTAAGACCCCAATTTAGGTCAAAATAGGTTCTAAGGGCCAAATTGAAGGTTATAAACCTTAAAGGATATTTTTCCATGAATTTTATAGGGTTTAGGTGAATTTTATCCTGGCCAGAACCTTGTTAAATTAAGTGGGTCTGTTTTAGGGTTACAAGAAGTTATTTAATTCGTAGAATTCATATGAACCATTTTCTGTTTGAACCACCCCACTTTTTATCTTATTAAGATCATTTGACCTATGTTTAGCCCATGAGAAATTCCATTGTTGTACTACAATGGTAAAATTACAGCTTTACCCCTTGTTTCTTGCTTTTCTTTCAAAAGGGTTATTCATTGAGTTAGGACCTCCAGTTGGTTATGTAGGAGATTTTGTTCTCTTTTTTGGGTCAAAATGAGACAGTTAGGGCTGATGATGGTGTTCCCATCATACCCCCATGACTAGCTTTCGCTAGTCCCTTAGTAAAATTTTAAGGTTTTAACTTTTGTTATAGACCATGAATTCCTTTGATGTTCACAAATTATGATGAGTGCTTTTTCTTTTCTTTTTGATTAGGTTAGAATGCCGACAGTAGGCCTAGAGGTACTCAAGTATCAACCAAGTTCTGGACCTGACCAGCTCTAGCCTCGGTCCTCAACGAAGGTTTCTAAGGCCCACAGGAACTATCCTAAGGTTCGTTGGACTCCGCGGTTAAAGCATCCGTGCTTGCAACGTATTTTAGCCTCGATTCAGTTTGCAGTGCATTTTTTGTAAGAGAGAGACAGAGGATTTTTTTTGTTTAGAGAGTTTTCTCTCTTTTCTTTTTTTTTCTAGCTTCATATTGGCTTCTCAGCACGGTTTGTATCAGATTCCTCGTCCCCATCATCAATCCTCGAAGGGTCCTTGGTAATCGATGCTTCATGATAGCACCGCTCTTGGCAACCCCCAGAACCCTGGCTTTCGAGATTTCGAGATAATCCCACCCATGGTGTTCTATAGCTAAATCCAGACCCTGGCAATCGACATTTCGTGATAATGCCGCCCATGGCATCTGAACCAGCACAAGGTGCTTATGTGCCCCCAGTAGGATATGTAAATATCCTAAGAGACACACACCGAGGAGACGATATATTATTATGCATCTTCAAGGGGAATTTTCCACCTCTTCGCGCTGGGAACTCATCCAAATCAACTTGTGTTGATCGGCCACTCCTAATCTAGGCGACTTTTTCATAACATTTAAACGCTTTTACGTGATTTTGATAGTTATGCACACTGAACCAGACTATGGGTGGCTTGGGGTGCTTGGGTTACCGAGTCCCGCAAACCAAAGGTCAGTTAACGAGGTCGAATACTCCCTAAGCCTTAAACCTAATACTTAAGCTTCGCATTTTCCCCAACCTCTAGAGGATTAGTCAGATCTTAGCGGATACTTGAATTTTTAAGGCTAAGAGTCTAGCCCAAGAGGCCTAAGATCAGCGTTCCTACTAATCTCTTTTGTGTCTCATTTAGCACTTTTTTCTTCATTTTTCTTTTTCTTGATATGGTCTAGAACTTCAGTTAATTCCTTAATTTCTTACTAATGACTATCTCTTTTTTTTCCTTTTTCATTTTGTGCTCCTTTTTTGACATTTTTCACTTTTCCTCCTCAAGTTTTGTATGGCCTCAAAATTTTCTCTCCCCTCGGTATTTTTTTGTTCTTTTTCAAGATTTTTTCATTTTTTTGGTTTTTTTTGTGATATGTGATTTCTTTTGTTGAAACTTTTTCTTGTGAGATGAGTTTTCATGGGGTTTTGCACTTTCATACCCCCCATGCCTACGATTTACAATGTCCTCATTGTAAATTAGGTGGGTTTGAGTTCAACTTAGATCATTCATTAGAACAGGTTTTGGGTGGGCGAACGAGTCGAGGTGACTATTGCGAACAATTTCTAAACTTGGGTACGGGTACCTAAGGTGGGGTCAATTGTTCTAATGGATGAACCCTAAAGTGCAATATGAATTCAACATAGGAATGTCAAGAAAGCTTTCGGGTTTTTCAAGATGACGGGTTGCCTCCCGTTAAGCGCTGAGTTCTATCCCATCGGCTAGGCGCAATGAGCTCAGGGAGAATGGAGGGTAAAGGATATCTCAGCCAACTGTGTATCGGTAAAGTCAATGAACGGTTTGAGTCTCTAACCGTTCACGACGAAAGGTTCGAAATCATGGTTGAGTGGACTAATCTCAATGGCTCCATTTCCAAATATTTTTCGGACGAGGTAGGGTCCGATCCATTTTAATCGTAGTTTTCCTAGGAACAGTTTAAGCTTGGCTTCGAAGAGTAGGTCCTTTTGGCCAGGATGGAAGATCTTTCTAGATATGTACTTGTCGAGAAAGGCCTTAACCCGCTCTTTGAAAATTCGCGAGTTCTCATATGCGTCGTGATGTAATTCATCGATCTTGCTCATTTGAAGCTTTCTATGGGTTCCTGCCTTAGAAAGATCTAGGTTGCAATTCCATACTGCCCAATAGGCTTTATGCTCTAACTTGATGGAGAGGTGACATGCCTTCCCGTACACCAATCTGAAGGGAGACATACGTAATTGGATTTTGTGAGCAGTCCTATAAGCCCACAAGGCTTCCGGAAGCCGGGATGACCAGTCCTTCCTGTCAGGTTGAACAGTAACCTGGAGGATTTTCTTGATCTCCCGATTTGATAGCTCAACTAGACCATTAGTTTGGGGGTGGTAAGGAGTAGAGATTCAGTGTGACACCTCGTATTTAGTCATTATTCACCTGAACTGAGTATTAGTGAAATGGGTCCCTCCGTTGGAAATTATAGTACGTGGAATCCCGAACCGTGAAAAGATGTTCTGATAAATGAATTTGATAACCACTTTATGATCATTGGTTCGGGTCAGAATGACTTCGATCCATTTGGACACGTAGTCAATAGCGAGTAAAATGTACTCGAAGCTGTTCGAAACATGGAAGGGTCCCATGAAATCAATCCCCCATATGTCAAAGATTTCGCATACCAGAATCGGCTATAAAGGCATCATATCACGATGGCTCATGTTGCCCAAGGTCTGGTAAAGAGTACATGCCTTACAGTGATTGTACGCATCTTTGAAAATTGTAGGAGAAGGCACACTGGAGGACTTTCGCAGCTATTTTATGACCTGAAAAATATCCTTTGCATGCCTGGTCATGGCAGAAAGACAATATGTCTTGAATTTCCGCTTCCGCAATGCATCGTCGAATGATCTGATCAGCACCAATGCGGAAAAGATGCAGGTCATCCAGAAGTAGTACTTGGCATCGGAAAGCAATTTGTCCTTCTTGGCCTTCGACCAATCGGACGGGATCTGATGTGATGCAAGGTAGTTTACTATATCAACAAACCATGGAAGCCTTGTATTGATAGTCAGAAGGTACTCATCAGGAAAATGTTCTGTGATGGGTCCGGAAAGGTTGACGATCTCAGAAGGAAGGTGGGACAAGTGATCAGCTGCCACATTCTGTTTTCCTGCTTTGTCATGAATCTCGAGGTCAAACTTTTGCAACAGCAAGATCCAGCGGATTAATCGAGGTTTCGCATCCTTCTTCGCAAGGAGATGCCTCACAGCTGTGTGATCCGAGTAAATGATAACACGGGAACCCAGGAGATAAGATTTGAATTTTTCCAGGGCAAATACTACGGCTAGCAGCTATTTCTCAGTAACTGTGTAGTTATGCTGAGCCTCGTCAAGTGTCTTGCTAGCGTAGTAGATGACCACGGGTTTCCCGTCAATTTTCTGCCCAAGCACCACTCCTACAGCAAAATCAGATGCATCGCACATGATCTCAAAGGGTTGAGACCAATCAGGGGACTGTAGGATCGGGGCTTGAGTAACTCGATCACGGAGGATTTCAAATACTTGAGTGCATTCCTTGGAGATTTCGAAAGGTACATCCTTAGAAAGTAGAGAGGTCAGGGGGCGCACGATTTTCGAGAAATCATGAATAAATTGACAGTAAAAACCAATGTGCCCCATACAAGATCGGATGTCCTTGATCGAGCTAGGCATAGGGAGTTTAGAAATCAAGTTCACCTTAGCTCGATCGACTTGGATGCCTTTTTCTGAAATAAGATGTCCTAGGACAATTCCTTCAGGTACCATGAATGGCTCTTTTCCTAGGAAAGAACCAGATTCACGTCGATGCACCGCCTGCGGATTTGGACCAAGTGCAGGAGACAATCGTCAAATGATTCTCCGAATACTGAAAAGTCATTCATGAAGACTTCCAGATAATCACCTACCATATCTGAGAATATGGCAAGAATACACCGCTGAAAAGTAGCAGGTGCATTGTAGAGACCGAACGACATCCTTCGGAACGTGTACGTCTCGAAGGGGTAGGTGAAAGTGGTCTTTTCTTGGTCCTCAAGATGGATTGCCACCTTGTTATAACCGGAGTACCCATCCAAAAAGCAGAAGAACCTATTTCCCTCTAGTTTCTCGAGGATCTAAACAATAAGCGGGAGTGGGAAATGATCCTTCTTCATGGAGGAATTGAGTCTTCTGTAATCAATGCAAACTCTCCACGAGTTCGCCACACGGGTCGGTATGACTTCTCTAGTTTCAGTCGTGATAACGGGGAATCCTGCCTTCTTAAGCACAACCTGGATTGGACTCACCCACCAATTGTCGGAGATCGGGTATATGATCCCTGCATCTAACCACTTAATGATCTTTTTCACGACCTCCTGCAGATTAGGATTTAAACGTCTCTGCATTTCACGGGAAGGTCGTGTGCCCTCTTCGGTGTAGATACGGTGTGTGCAGTAAGAGGGGCTGATACCAGTCAAATCATTGAGAGTCCATCCAATGGCTCTACGATGTTGCTGGAGAACAGTAATCAAATGGGATTCCTGGTCAAGTGTGAGTCTGGAGTTGATAATCACAGGAAACGTCAGATTGGAACCTAAAAAGACGTACTTCAGATGGTTGGGAAGAGGCTTGAGTTCCAGAATGGGGTTATCAGCAGCAACGGGCGATTCAGGGTGTGTCAGGAGCAAGGGAAGGAGTTATGGGTGTATCTAGATCAGGGTCAGACTCCTCTGATTGCGGGTTTTGATCTTCTTGTGGTTGATCGGGAGTAATCAGGTTGTCCTCGATATACAGTTCAACAACCACAGCCTTGATATCACATATTTGTTCTATAACTCCGCAATTAATCCCTTGTTGGGCCTTAAAGATGTCAATTTTTAGTGTTTGGTTCCAGAATTTCAGTTCAATTTTGCCCTTCTCACAGTTTATATTGGCCCTAGCAGTGGCCACAAAGGGTCTCCCTAGTATAATTGGTGTATCTCTTGAGTTTTCAGGTGCATCCATGTCTAAGACTATAAAATCCACCGGGAAATAGAAATCCCATACCCTAATGATGACATTCTCAAGTACTCCTTTAGGTGACTTAATGGATCGGTTAGCTAACTGCAATCTCACCTCTATCGGTTTAAGCTCAGATTCCTCAAGGTGGTCAAGGAGGGATGTAGGTATTAGGTTTATGGAGGCACCTAAATCTAATAAGGCTCTGTCGAATTGGGTAACACCAAAGGTACATGAAATCAAGGGAGTACCAGGGTCTTTTGCCTTAGGTGGGAGTTTGCTCAAAATTACAAAGCTGGCTCGCTCTGATAGTAGATCGAACTCATACTTTTGGTTCGCGGCTTACGCTTGGGTGTACACACATCCTTCAGAAATCGTGTGTAAGCAGGTACGTGGCGGATTGCATCCATCAAGGGGATGTTTATATGGACTTGTTCAAAGAGCTTGACCAGATCCTCCTCAGGAGCCACAGGTTTGTTTGTCCTCTTTCCCTTGGTCAAGGCCTCAGGAAATGGAACCTTTGGTTGGTTCCTCTAAAATAGGTCCAGGTGCTTGATCTAGGGTAGGGGTGTCCTGGATAACTATCCTGGAACTTGGGTTACTACCAGGCTTAGAGTGGCTTGGGTAAGGTGGGTCTTGAGTTACTTTACCACTACGGGTTGTTACGAAATTTAGTCATGCCTGGTTTTGGTTTGGTGTTGGTAAAATAAGTGGTTGTTGTTGAAATACCACATAAGATGTCAAAGCTTCTATCTCGCCAGGTGATGGAACAGAAGAGGCCTGATAAATCATGTGGTCTTGGCTCGGATTTGGGTTCATAACGTGCCTCTAGTTCTGCACGTTATTTGGATTCAACAGAGGTTGCGAAGGGAGTGTGCCAGGTTGGTGGGAATTCGCCATCTGGGCGAGTTGATTGCGAACCTCTGTGATCTCGTCCTTGTGTTGTTTTTGCATAGCTACATTCGTCTTCTGAATGTTAGCCAGAGTTTGAAGGATAAGAGTCATTTGATCTGCTTGGTTTGGCCTAGATTGATAGGTGGGGTTGGGCTGAGGCTGAGGCGATTGATATAGATGAGGGGCTTCTTGGAGATTTTTCTACCAATCTTATGTCGAACAAATGCACCAAAAAAGAGAGGCAAGAACAAGAGGGAGAGGGAGAGAGTAGAGAGAGTTTTCTACTCTTGTTGTGTGTCAAATGAGAACCCCCTTGTGGCCCTTATATAGAGCCCATGACTAGACGTTTAAGGAAATTCCTGTTTTATAGAAACACGGTAATCAATCAACCAAAACCATTTGGTCGATCAAGCTTTACTGATTGATTGACCAAAGCAATTGGTCGACTAATTTTACAATCTAGTCGATCAATTTAGGTCAAAATCGTGAGATTAAAATCAGTAGCAAAAGAGATCCAAGTTCCAGGTTCCAAATTGATTCTCACCCAAGCCTGAGCCAGAGCTAGGGTAGGGTCGGGCGTGCGCACGCGTGCGTGGTCCCCAGCCCCACCTCTCACTCTTTGTTACATAAGCCATGAGAGGCAGAAACCTTTTATACCAACCAAGAGGCTTGTCCACTTTCAGTATGGGACTAAATACATATCCCAAATCTCACAGATTTCAACATGAATTCCCACGTCATCATATGACAAATGCATCCCGATTGATGCAATTAGCTCTCAAATCCAACATGTTTGCACTTAAGCTTTATGCTATACGAAAACTCATAGTTGCTACAAATCCTCTATTCATATCCTACCCATTTATCTATCGAATATGTCAATCCAAACCTCATACTATACGCACTCATTTATCAGGTTCCCATTTGCCATTGGGTGCCCATTTATCTACAATGGATGATAAGATTCTTCTTCTATGTGAGTCATTTTAAACACAAAATATATAATTTAGTCAAAAAGTAAACAAACATACATTTGCAATGCATTTTTCAATGCACAAAGGGAGAGTTATGGTTTCATTTAGTGTATTTTAATTTTTTATAGGTGGAAATCACTTTCCATAGATAAAAAATCACTCCTATAGGTGAAAAACCATGCTCCAATTGAAAAACCAATTACCACTAATAAAAAGTCAAAACACACCAGTGTATTTTTAATTTCAACCGATGTTTTTGATTTTCAACCGGTTGAAAATCATTTCCAACTGGTGTAGTTTGATTTTCAAATAGTTGAAAACTATTTCCGACTAGTGTGTTTTCATTAAAAATAATTTCTAATCAGTGTATTTTAATTTTTAAGCGGTTGAAAATCATTTCACACCGACTTAAAAATCATTTCCAACCAGTATGTTTTGATTAAAAATAATTTTCAATCGATATATTTTGATCAATTTAATTTTTAACTAATTGATTCTGATTTTCAACCAATTGATTCTGACCATACGTTTCAAAATATGTTACAATACACGTTTCTATACTCATATCCTATAATTTACACATAAAAGATCAAGAATTTTGGTGGTACTTGTAACATAAAAGTAGAAAACTACATATTCATTCAAACAAGGAAGAACTCCAAATTTTCCATCACAACTTACATTAAATGAGGTTGTGATATAAAATAGTTAGAAAGAATATACAAGTAAATAAGCAGAGTAAATGGATCAAATAGCCAAGTGAGTTCCCACTCCCATATCCGATTAAATTTGTAAATCTCAGTCCATGCCTATCTAAAAGCTAAATGGATTTGACATTACCCATTTCAATTGTGTCGGATTTAGATCGGACAAACCTAATTTGGCATCAATGTCCACGTATCGAGAACTCTAAATGACTCCTTTTGAAGATACAAAGTTCCAAGCTTGCCGAGAGACATCAGTGCATTGGTAGAAAAAATCTTATTCGTGATTAGATATATAATAATTTAAATAGGAAATTGTTTCTATAGGAGGAAAATAGATGGAACCAGAGGAAAGAATGATGGAAGGAAAAAATAAATTTAATGATGCCTTGAATGTAAAAATCTCTTTCATTTGGGTTTAATTCCATGATTTAATTTGAAATGGAAAAATACAAGTGTAAATAAAATCAATTTTCTAGAGGACATCTATGTAATAATAAAATATCCAATGTGTGAATATTAATGTAAAAATTCTACAGGGTCCTTGTGAATGATCCCTTTTCATGACCACGACGATATTCTTGTCATTGATTTCGTATGCCTCTCAAGAAGAGGAAGAAAGGTCACTAACTTCCTTGGGCAGTTGGGCTTATGAATTTCATTCAATTTATTGACACAAATACCTATAAGGTGTTATTTTTGTGCCAAAGGCAATGTCTGTAACCATATAGACATCCAAAAGAAAAGTTTTAGGGTATTGGTTAATGTAACTATTAGATTGTTCATTTGAATATCTTGGTTTCAAATTAAGAATAGTCAAGCATATGCAATTCTACCCAATCCTAGGAAGTGTCTCCTTTGTAAGGGTCATCTCTTTTGAGATACAAGATGGGATATATTATCCTTTTCCCTAAAATTTTAAAGTCAACGACTTTAACTATGACTACTAATAAATTACTTGCTCTTTCAATTAATACATACTTTTTTTCCTTTAGAAAAGTAGATAGGTTTTTCTATAAAAGTGGCCACAAATCTCTCTCCAGGAATCGAGTATAATAGGTGCAGACAATCATTGAACCTTAGCAAAGGTTGTGGAACTCGCGTCTCCTCTGATTCCTCCAAGTCTGAGGGTAATACTACTCACAGAAGAGTTCCACGAACCTCTTCCAGGTGGTTTCACCACCCTTGTGCTCTCAAACAGCTCGCCACCATCAGTTTGCAACATTAGTAAGCTGGAATGCCACAAACGAAACACAACAGTCGTTAGGTGGACATAGTGTATAAAAAATCTTCTCCATGTGCTCCAACCGGTCCTCTTCTTCATTTGGCCACTCGTCTCCCTTGAAGGTGGAAGGCTTCAGCTTCCTGAAATATGCAAACAGCTCACAGTGCTATTGCAATGGGTTCATCTACTCATCTTTGGGTGGTGGAAACTCATGATCTGTGCTATCCTCTGGGGGTAGGCAAGGTGCCATAGCCCTACCTCCATGTCCCACATCTTACCTTGCTCTGCTACAACCCCATTCTCTACCTCGGCCTCTAGCACGGTCGCTACCATGATGGCTACTCTGGCCAACAAAGGCCTCCTTGCTCGATATGTCCTGAAAGCCTCCACCGCCCTACTATTGCGGAAGGTGTTGCCCCAAGGCAATCAACATCTATGCCACCTACTAACCTGAGCAGCCTAGCCTTATCCCTCCTCAGCTTAAGCATGGTGGCCACCTTGGCCACCACGAGCTCTGTAAGCTCCATAAGATGTCGAGGGGCCATCTTCTGCAAGGAGACAGTCGAAATGTAGATACACAAGGAGATAGATACAATTTAAAAGGCAAAAATTTTATTGAAAACAAGAAAAGTAAGATTAACTTGAATGACTCAATCCGATGGCTATGATTTGTGTTGTGATACCGATATGCTGCTTAATCAGACTATTCTATGTCTATACATGATGACATTGCTCTAATACCATCTATTACGACCCAAGCCCCCACCCAAGTAGAGGCCTGAGTCGATTTCATTAAGCAACCAAGATCTTGTCATCTATTACATATACATAGAATAATAAAAGCATTCACAACTCATCAAATCACATATAAGCATAAAATAACAACAAGAAAACAAACTAAATATATAGTATTCGAATATTCATAGCCATCAAAATACAGATACAAATATGAAGAAAACAAAACAAGTACTAGAATAAACCAACAGAGTACTGCAAAAGCCAAAATAGGAAAGAACACAACTAGGAACTACAACCACTACTACCAGACTGCGATGCTGCACTCAAATTGGTATCGTCAGCTCCTATAACCATAGAGTCCAACTGTGTCTCCCCAAGACCTGAGTACAGAGTCCGTAGAAAAACGTCAGCGAATGTTGACTAGAGTAGCAAAACAATGGAAAAGATAGCAAAGCTAAATAAGTACGAAAACAGGAGAAACATATACTATTCTCAATTATCTTATCATTTATTAATTTCACTATTTGTGCCTTGCCATCATTTCAATCAGTTATCTATCCAAATCAATTTCCTCAGAAGGCATGAGGGGATCTTGCTGCGATATCTTAGACAATAGATTACACATGACTCACCACCTTGGCCGAGAGGGCAACCCATATCCAATCTATTGCCTAATTAACCTCCCCAGGGTCCTAGCTAACAAGGTGAAGTGATGACTAAGGTGAAGTGATGACTATGATCCGTGCGATAAACATGCGAGGAGCTATCCTACACATTCCTTTGTATGATCAAATGTGCATCATAATTGACATAAAATATCCATGTGAACGAAATGGAAGAGGTCTCTCTCGTCATAAAAAAGGGAACCTTATGAAATGAGCTGATCTAGCATAACCTTTGGCTGGTCTTAAGGGGCAAGCTTTTAATGATTCCTCGATCAATCCCTAAAAGAAGTTCTTTAATAGTGTGATGGGAACACCATCATGAGTCCTAACTAGCTCATTTTGACCCAGAAAAGAGAACAAGAGCTCCTACATAACCAACTGGAGGTCCTAACTAAATGAATAACCCTTCTAAAAGAAAAGCAAGAAATAAGGGGTAAAACTGTAATTTTACCATTGCAGTGCAACAACAGGATTTCTCATGGGCTAAACATAGGTCAAATGATCTTAACAAGATAAAAAGTGGGTTGGTTCAAACAGAAAAGGGTTCATGTGAATTCTAGGAATTAAATGACCTCTTGTAATCCTAAAATAAACCCACTTAATTTAACAAGGTTTTGGTCAGGATAAAATTCACCTAAACCCTCTAAAATCCATGGAAAAATATCCTCTAGGGTTTAGAACCTTCAATTTGGCCCTTAGAACCTATTTTGAACTAAATTGGGGTCCTAGTCAAATATTTGCCCTAATTTAGGTTTTTGTGTAAATTACCCAATCAAACATAGTAAACCTAAAATAAAACTTCACCATTGGATTCCTTAGGTCCAAATGTATCAAAATTTGGATCTAAGGGAAATTCACCTTGACCTACTTTGCAAACAGGTCCAGCCCAATTATATTTCTACCCCTAACTTTTGAAAACTTCTACAGAAACCCTCCTAACTTCCTCATCATCCTTTGAAATTAGGTCCCTCCACCATTACAGTGGAGGGAATCCTACTTCGGCGAGGTATCGAGGGAAAGAACTCCCTAATTCGTCAGAGAATCCCCTTCAAATTTGAAAGGGAGATTCCCTGAGAAATCTCCTACAGTTTGAACACAGTTAGAGGCTTGATTTGGCACTCAATCTCTCATGCGAATGCATGAGAGATTTGTGTCACCTTCGACCTTCCAACTCCAACGAGGTTGCCGTGCTTGGAAGCTTGGCTTCCAAGCACAAGACCTTCTGCCATGGCCTATAAAATCCTACCAAGATCAACCTGCAGCCTCTAAGCTTGAATTTGGCCTGAGATACCCCCTATTTCTTCTCTTCCCCCTCCGGTCAACAACCCAGCAAGCTCCGGCGACCTCTCTCCCTCTCTCTAGTCACTCTACCGCAATACCAGTGGTAGAGTTCTCTTTATCCTCTTCGTCCGCGTAGCGCCGCACCAGCCGACGTCCCTGCAACCCCCTCATCGTTGTTGTCCCCCTCATACTAGGTACTTCATCTCCAGCGACAGCAGTACGAACCGGCCGCCTCCTCTGCATCCCCCTTCATCTAACCACACTCAGTTAAGTCCTCTCTCTTATCTCATCATTTCCCTGTCTTTTATTCTTGCAAACACGCCTCGATGCTCTCAAACCACCACCACCTTCTCCACCTCCGGTCAAACCTTCGGTGAGGTGTTCCTGCCGCTCCACGCCTCCATCTGCCTCGCTAACTACCCTACAAGCACTGCCACACCTCACTGACCCTAAACCCTCACTCCACTCACCGCGCCAAGCCCCCAGAACTCCCCATAAACACACCCACTTTCGCACGCACAGGGTGACCTAGGCACTCACGCTCCAGCCACCCCACGCCATGACGACCACCTTCACCGTGTTCAAGCGAAGCTCCCTGCATTTTCTGAAGAGGATGCGAGGCTGTTTTCTTGCTGACATGGTTTGAGGTCTTCGTCGCCATTTACGAAGCAAGAAGCTTACTTGGGAGCATCATCCAGGACTCCTCGCTCCAGGCAATAAGTCCCAGGTTGTGCGGATTCCTCTTGCACACAGCCTCGGCCCAGCAATTGGCACGAACGCCCTACGTAGGTGCTGCAATCAGAGGAGGTCTACTGCGAGCGCTCGCAAAGAAGGTGGGAAAACATCGAAAGTGGAGGAGTGGACGTAGCAACATAAATTGCAAAAGTGACAGGGGCTTATCGCCTCCTGACCACGGGGTGAGGTCCCACTCACCCTCACTGGCTCGTCCGTGACCCCACTGCCCGCGACCTGGCCTTGACCTGTATACCCGACTAGCCTTCACTCCTCGCCCACCACACACGCCGGTGGGCCTGGTTCTCAGGCATGCATACTCGACCTAATAACCTGAGAAGGCTCTAGGAGAGCGAGCCTAAGAGTGAAAGAAAAAGAGAGATCGCGGGGAGGGTAGGGGTAGGTTTTGCTCCTGCAGGCAGGAGAAGAAGAAGAAGTCAAGGAAGGAGAGGACGGTAGTCAGAGAAGTTGAGGAAGGAGAAGGCAAGGCCGAAGAGGAGAAAGCTGAAGAGGAGGTGAAGGCAGAAGAGAAGGAAAGAAGAAATCAAAGAAGGTAAGAAGAAGGAGCTACAGAGACAGAAGGAAAGGAGAAAGAAGAAGAAGAAGAAGAAGAAAACAAGAACCATAGCAGCTACAGGAGGAAGAAGAAGAAACCAGGAAGAAAGAAGGCCATCAGAGACGGAGAATAGAAGAAAGAAAAGAAAGAAGGAGATCAGAGACAGAGATCAGACAGAAGACAAAGAAGAGCAATTGAAGCACTGTAGCATCTATACATTTAAGACGTTTGATTCACAAAATCAGATGTCCATTTTTATGCTCTTCATATACATTGATATTTTGTGGCCCTATTTACATTTCTTGCATTATAACTCTGATTTTTCATTGCATATTATATCCAATTTGAAAGTTGTGCTCTTGATTTTTAGACCCCAATTTGCTTCCTGTGTTCGACCTTGGATTTATAATTTTGTGTAATAAAATTCATTTGTTTTCGAGCGATTTCAACTATACTACGACGCATTGATTTTAACATTGATCTCGCCTCGATTAACCATAGTGGTTGCATGGATGTAAGTGACCTACGAGCTCTAGCAAATGGCAAAATCACTCCTATAAGATGGGGATGGAACACTATTAGCCTATTGATTGGGCAAGAATAGCCCTCCTTTTAGGGAGAATCCTAGGAATGTCCCTTGTGGATGGTTTTCCTATGATCATAAACCACTAAGGCATTCTCTTGAGAGCTTGGGACCCCTTGTCCTTCAAACAATCAAATAGGGAGACCAAAGGAGGCTTAAAATTATTCCAATCTTATCGTTGAAGGTAAACTTAGCTTAGGTTCTAACCTAATGAATTTGACCTAATCTTAATGTTCGTTGTTTTTTTACCAAATCCTTTCTTTTTATATCTCTATGATTATCCTACACTTTCTAAAAGCCTTGCCTTGTCAATTATAGGATTGTGCATACAATAACTACCTCAGAACTGATACTCCTTACTCAAGGGTCATGTGTACATGTTATTTCTCCTTTGATCAAGGAGAAAGCTCCTATATTGTGAAGGCACATGAAAAGGATACAATCCTATCTTCTCCTAAAAGGAGGGTTGATTATAGAATCATGTGACCTGTGTGACAAATGAGTGAACTCCAAGAGTACATGAGGAGGAAGAATAAACTATTATAGGTTATATACTATTGCATAAAAAAATTAGGGATCGGGCAATTAGAATATAACTAGTGATGAACATGTGCACCACCTATTTCTTATGATAAAAACTAATTCTTGTCCTTGGTAAGCCACTTGGCTCATTCATAGTTTATAACCCATTTTTCAAGCCAAGATGTAATGGTCATCCATTTTTCAAATGACTATGAGATGATGCAAAGTTACACCTGATGAGGATCAAGGACCTAGAGGCATGGACTTACTTTGTTCGACCATTAGTCCAATTGATGGACTAATATTTGTAAATAATCATACATTCATAGCTATCAATTATTTAGGCCCATATTAAAAGTGATCAAATGAAGTTTTAATGTTAACTATAGTCATTGATGTATCATTAAAGGTATGGAAACAAATGGGTCATTTGCTATTCTTTGATTGGTGGAATTGCAAATGACCAAATGCAAATTAATTATAATTAATTTGTATTAAAAAGGGAGTTATAGTCCCCATTCCTTAACACAAAATAGGGCTCTCATTTTTGTAATTGCATCGGTAAAAGAAAGAGGATAGAGGAAGAGGAGGAGAGAAGGGTTCCAATCTCCATCAAGAAGAACAAGTTGTTGGCATATTGATACTCCTCGCATTTGGGTCATGTTAAGGTGAAATGACCCTTCCTAAGGGTCGTTCAGAAATTTTCCAGAATTTTAGGGGTGTTAATGCAATTTTAAACTTACTGGGTTTTACTCTATGGACTCTGCAGAAATGAGGGGATTTTTACAAGGCCAAGGTCGCAATTGACTCGGTCCCACACCAACTCAACGCACCCTCCTCCCACCTTAAAGCCCAAACCCTAAGCCCCTCTCTATAAAAACCCCCCACCACCTCCCCACATCTCCATCGCCACCACACCACCACCTCCAACCCTCCATTTGCACAACCATCGCCCCTCCCTTCTCCTCTCCCACCTTGCGACAGAGAGGAGGAGAGGAAGGAAGCAGGAGGGGCACGGAGGGCACCCCTCCATTTGATTCACCACCCCCGTCCACCTCCTTCCCTTCCCCTTGCAGTCGTGAGTGGACAAGGAGAAGAGGGGAGCCGGAGGAGCACATGGAGGGGGAGAGAAAGAGGGTAGCAGGAGAGAGCGTGGAGGAGGGAGGGTTGTAGGAGAGAGCGTGGGAGAGGGAGCGTAGCAGGAAGAGGAGTTGTTGCAGCTCCACGGGTGGAGAAGAGCTCACTAGGAAGCGCACGGATATTTTCGCATCATCAAATGTCTAGAGGGGTCATCGGACGTCCAAAGAGAGCTCCGGATGTCCGATAGCACGTAAAGTGCCAAGGTACGTCCTCTACATGAACCCTGAACCACGCACGCGTATTATAGTGGTGTGAGGTGTCATTGTTGTGGCTACGCATGCATGTGCAGGTACAAGGGCATTGGAAAGGCATGTGGCACGACATTCGAGGTGCATTAGGACATCTGGAAGCCGTGTCAAACGTCCGACTGCTCTTCCAGACAATCGGGAGCAGTGTCAAACGTTTGGAGACCCCCTCAGATGGCAGTGCAGGGTAGCAGATGACGGGTATAGACATAGGAGAGTAAAGTGAGTTACTGCATTCGTTTAAGACATCTGGGACTCACCCCAGATGTTTGATTTTGGCCAGGGTGTGTGTTTTTGGGCCATTTTAGGGCTCAAACGGAGTCGATTTTTCGCAAACAAAATATCGTTAGTTTTCTTTCAAAATTCTCTACGTGTTAATGTAGTGTCTATACTATTTTGAGCTCATTTGACATATGTTCAACGATATAGGTCTCCAGTCCGTAGTATACACGGGACCCACAAGGCTATACCACCCATATACCCTGGTAGAGTGGTCCTCCCTACTTTTGTGGTTTGAATTAGTAAAGTGCATGTTAAATTAGAAATATCTGCTTGAAACCTAGGTTATGAGATGAACCCTAGGACTAAGAATGTGAATGTTTGTATTTAACGCATGAACCTCGCTTGTTATAAAACTTGAGAATGCATGTTGTTAAACTCCCTACTGTGAGAACTGGAATAGTTAAATGATGAGATGATTGTCGCTTACCTTGTTAATGATGGTTTACACTGTTAATTTACGAGCTGCCTGTTGTGTGAATTAGAAATCAATGTGTGATAGAGATGCATGCCACAATATGAAATAAGATAAATACTATGCATGAACCCTACGGGGAACTAGGAAAGGAACTCAAAGTCTATTGAAACGAATATCTGATGTATGATGGAACCTATTACATACGGGTGTGTTGGTTGACTGTTCAAACTTGGGTATGGAAAGTGAGTTGGCCCTCGTGTATGTGGTATCAAGGAAAGCTCCTATCACTTTAGTGTAGGGAGGAGCTAGCCACCCCTTGGGTTGGGACCCAAGGTTAGGACTGGCCACTCTACATCGACCTTTGTTAGGCCCACTGAGCAAACCAGGATAGCTGAGTGAGGGTACATAGATATTTGAGGGTGTGGCTCCTATTCTATTTTGTGTTGTACATTTGGGCGTACCCGTTAGCAGAAACGATTGACCGAGTGCCAGTGCGGGGTAGCTACTCGTGCACTTATTGCGCATGCCGTAGTCACCACTACGTCACGGCCATAACCCCGGGGTGGTAGACCAAGCGTAGGACTACCACGGAGTGCTCTCCCAGCCAGAAGAGTGCCACGTGTACATCCTCCATCGCGGGAAAACTGCATTAAGATCATTCCTTTAGGGAACAAATGGATTAAAAAATATTGTAAACCCTTACTAGAATAACTGAATCGGAAACACATAGTTGTTAAAGATGAAAACAAATAATAAATAATTGGCGAATGTATGACTAGTTGCTGCTTTTCCCTTTTATGTTTAACTGCATTTAATATACATATACACCACTCTACTCAGCATTAGCTGACCACAGATATATGTAACCATGTTCAGGTCAGGAAGTTGAGTAGCTAGCGCCATTGGCTGTAGAGGGTGCTGGGCCCAGTCGAGTCCCAGCCGTAGTTGCACTTCCTTTGCTTTTCATTACAGAGGCTCTTTTTATTGGTAGTGAGTATCTTTAGTGTATTAGTGCATGTTTCTGTTATGTTTCTCTCTACTTTAGTGTGATGGCTCTGTTTATAATCATACTTTTCCGCTTGTGGCATCTAGCACTCTTTTTATTTCTATTCTATTTTTCCATTACTGCCTATTATCTATTTCTACTTAGTTACATTGCATGTGTGGTTGTGGAATGATTTGTGCATTTGGTTATTTTTCGTTGGACGATAGGGTCTTGGGATTTAATCGAGGCTGGCCGTTCTCGGGTTCTGTAGGAAGTCGGGAATGGGTCGTAACATAAGGTCTTGGAAGACCTAGCTATTGTCATCTACAAGTTTTCTGATGGCTTTAAACACAAGTACGTACTCAATCTTCATGTGTAGTATATACATATATGTGTACTTTAGTAAATATCTAAAGTGTCGTGTTTTCTTGTTTCTTTAGTAGAACATAGGGTCACTCATAAACTAAGGTTAGAATGATATTTGATCAGTCACTGAAAACCCAAATTTCACTTTTGTAACTACTCAGGGTACCAATACTAATCTTAAGTACTGGTACAGGTCACCTATAGTTTTAAGCACTTTTAGTTCAGTCTCAAGACTGTAACCATATGGTACTGGTACATGTTGACTACAGATTGAGGTCAAGATTTTGGTACCTTGACCAGTATTTCTCATCTACCAGCATATGATGAGTACTGGAAAAGTACTTCAAACTATAAGGTTTGAGCCAGTACTCATATAGTACTGGTACTCAAGTTTAGTATCGATACTTGATGAGATCAATTAACTCTTGAGTTCTAAAGTGTCGACATAGTACCCCTTGGGTACCGGTACTCTTACATGTTGAGTATTGGTTCTTGATGCTACTTGACTAATTCACCCAAACAATATGCCACTAGTACCGATACTGGTCTTAGGTACCGGTATTGGTTGAATATGGAGTCAGACCATTACAGATAGAAGGTCAATGGTACTGGTACTCATTGAGTATAGAACATAGTCGTCTTAGGTTAGCATTTTGGTCAATCTTTCGATAATTAGTAGGTTAATTACATTTAAACCCAACACACTTGATGTGCAACCTACCTGAGCTAGCCCACCATGTTGATGCTAGGGTTCTAGAGACCCTTGAGGATTGCATTTTTGAGCTGATGGCATGGTAACCCAATACAACCTAGTTGTATATTAACTACGTTTATTTCCTCATTGTAATTGAGACTATCGGGCTTCTTCTTTTACTTCTCTTTTTAGATTGATGATTGCTTATACTTATAGTAATATTGATTGATGTCTATGTTTCTTATGATGTTATAACAACCATCTTGATGTATTTTTGTTTAAAGGCTATAAATGGTGGAAAGACACTATCTTAAATTAAAATATGCATTTTGTATAAACTTGTGGTGATATTACACTACATTATGATGATAGTTTAGCTTAATGGAAAATGTTATCTTAAGCTTTCCTTTTATGGATTCTTATGCTTATATTTATTTATGTCCATCTTATATTTTTTCCATTATACATTTATATTCTTCTAACTAACTCAAATAAGGCTATAATTTGTATTGAAACGTTGGAGGACTACGCTATCGGATTTGGTTTTGAAAACCTGTCGTAGTTTGAATAACGAAGAACTCAGGTTCAACAAATAAAATTTATACTGGAATAGAAATCTCGGATTGAACTCAGGGAGGCTACATCGATCAAAATTCACAATTATATTCTTTTTGTGTTTTTGTTAAAAAAATGAAGTAATTACAATGAAATGAAATACGATAGACAATAAGAGAAAGAGAGAGAGAGAGAGAGAGAATATCCACTTGATATTACAAAATGTTTGTACAACTAAAAAAGCAAGAAATTACACTAGAAAGCAGGAAAACTATTACAACTAGAAAGTAGGAAAATTCTTCTCTAGAAAGCAGTTAAAAGCAATGGGAGAGAGAAGTTATCCTCCTCGAAGATCGCTTGGAGGACAAGCCGGACAACATGACGCCTGGAAGACAAGGAACGGAGCGGGAAGAAGGAGGTTGAGGCAAGAGGAACGGGAGCGAAGTAGCACGTCGTTGTCACAGGATTCACTTCCGGAATGAGGGCGAAAAATTGATTTTAGCTCTTGAGGAGCATCCCGGGTGTGGGACAAGCTTCTCTTGAGCTTTGGAGAGGGAGAGAAGAGAAGGAAGGGATGAGAAATTTGTATGGAGGAGGTCTCCTTTTATAGTTGCAAGGAGTGGGGGCATTTTGGTCATTACAAATTCAAAATATTAAATGAGGGGCCTTTAGTGACCAAATTAAGCGACACTAAAGCCCAGATCGTGGGCAACGTGCACCCGCGCCTACCGTCTGCTCCTCTAACGCGCCACGCTCCGCTGCTCACGTTCGTCGATCTTCGGCCGTTTGATCGTAAGATCGGACGGCTTAAAAGTCGCTAACCGCCAGCGCTTCATTGCTTGCGAACACGCACCTGGCGAGTCCAATCGCACGTTCACGCATCATGGCCTCTGAGCGTGCCACGTCTCTGCTCTCGCCCCCGCTCATCCTTGATCCGATGGCCCAATTTGAGTCGTTCCTTGCATCTGCGTTAGATTGAGGCTTGCGGGGGCTTAAACTTGTGCCTCTTCTTAGCGTTTGAGCCCTCGACCGCTACTCTACAGCGGTGACTTTGTCATGTGGATGCTTTGAGTGAGTGTCCGTGGCCGTTGGATGGTGATCCAACAACCAAGATCCATCGTGCAGTGAGGAGAGAGAGAGGGCGCTACGGTCTCCCAGATTGGCTGGGCCAGTTTGGGCAGCTGAGATGTTATCATGTGACGCCATCTTGGCCGTCCATCTTCTGAGTGATGTAGATGGTGCCACGGGTATCGGATTGGATCGATTTTTGCACCGTTAGGCTACGATCGTCAATACGAATCCATCCGTGCGGTCGGATTTGTCGACTAAGGTGCAGATTTACACCATCTTGGCCCATGATCTTTAGGGTTCCTCAGTCTCTATCTAGTACTACAGATATCTGATTAAGGAGATCTTGGGTCGTTGAACTCCAATCATCGCCCTAATCAGATCTGTACGGTTGGATCTTCGATCTGAGGCCCGGATAAAAAGTCTCCCTGTCCCTGACCACAAAAAGGAGACAATTACTATACAATTTATACAACCTAATCTAAATGCATGATTATGTATGTTGTGCACTATTTACAATGTATGATGCTAATGACACATTGAGAACATGCATTAATAGACATTTTAGGTTAATCAAATGTATGCACATCACACCCCCATGCCTATCTTTTGCAAGTCCCTAGCAAAAACTACATGTTATTTATAAAAGAATTAGGTTGGATTACTTGGGCATAAGTTATTTTCAACATTAAGAAATTTTTTACTTAGGATCTGAACTTTCAAAGACACAACAGCGCTCGAGTATCTGCCAAAATGCAGACCGCCTCTATCCCTCGCCTTATTCAAAGAAAATTTTCTTTTTCTCTTTTTCTTCTTTTCCTTTTTTTTTGGATTTTTTTTTAAGTTAAAAAAAAAGAGTATGTAAATCGAGCATGTTATCGAAAGATACAAAAGAAAGAAGTAGAGGAAGCTTTGAAGATGATAAAAAGTGGGAGGGTTGTGGGGACTGATGATATTCTTATAGACGTTTGGAGAATGACGGGAGAACGGGGTACAACTTGGCTTACAAATTTATTTAATACTATGTGGAGAGGCAAGAAGATGCCAGAGGAATGGAGGAAAAGTTTTGTGGTTCCTTTATACAAGAACAAGGGTGACATACAAGATTGTTCCAACTATAGAGGTATTAAGTTGATGAGTCATACGATGAAACTTTGGGAAAGAATAATTGAAAGAAAGGTGAGGCAAGTCTCTATGGTACTGATAATCAATTTGGCTTTATGCCAGGTAGGTCTACTATTGAGGCAATACATCTCTTGAGACGTATAATGGAGATATACAAAGTCAAGAAAAAGGATTTACATATGATTTTTATTGATTTGGAGAAGGCCTATGATTTTTTCCCAAGAGATATCTTGTGGAGAATTTTGGAGAAGAGACAAGTGCTAGTTATATATATCAACCTCATAAAGGATATGTACTATGGAGCAACAGCTTGTGTAAAGACTAAGGATGATTTGACAAACTGCTTTGATATCACCATTAGTCTACATTAAGGTTCAACTTTAAGCCCTTATCTTTTTGCCTTGGTCATGGATGAGTTGACGAAGCATATCCAAGTTGAGATGCCTTGGTGTATGCTTTTTGCTGATGACATTGTGTTGGTTGATGAGACAAGAGATGGAGTGAATAGAAAACTTGAGCTTTGGAGAGAAGCCCTAGAAAATAAAGGATTATGCATAAGTAGGACGAAGACTGAGTATATGGAATGCAAGTTTAGTAGTAGGGGGAACAATGAAGGGATTGATGTAAAAATTGGAGAAGAGTACATTCCAATGAAAGAAGTTTTTAAGTACTTGGGATCCATTTTCCAACATGATGGTGGAATTGATGGAGATGTTATGCATAGAATTAATGTAGGGCCGCTGAAATGGAGGGGTGCATCTGGTGTTCTCTATGATAAGAGGGTTCCTTTAAAAGTCAAAGGAAAATACTATCGAGCTGTGGTAAAACCAGCCATATTGTACGGTTCTGAATGCTGGGCTATAAACTATAGGCATATACAAAAGATGACTGTGGCAGAAATGAAGATGTTAAGATGGATGTGTGGTCATATAAGAAAGGACCGTATTTCAAATGAGATTATTAGAAAAAAGGTTAGGGAGGCACCGATAGAAAATAAAATGAGAGAGGCACGTCTAAGGTGATTTGGACATTTATAAAGAAGGCCACTAGATGCTCCAGTTAGGAGATGCGAGAAGTTGAATGCTGAACCCGCTAAGAGGGGGTGAGGAAGACCAAACAAGTGTAGGAAGGAAACTATTAAGTATAACCTCAATTATTTTAATTTAAGTCCTGAAATGGCTGAAAATCAGTCTGTGTGGAGACAAAGAATCCATATAGCCGACCCCACTTAGTGTGGAAAAAGGCTTGGTTGTAGTTGTTGTTGTTATTTTTTTTTTCAAATTAGGGTTAAAGAGTGGCTTTCTACGATCATTCAACCCACCCAAGATTTAATGAGAACCTTAAGTTCTAAGCATCTTATTGTGAATGTGATAGACCGTTGATCGGGAATTAGAACGAACTTTGGGTTTCTACGCTTCTAGGTGACCTTAAAAAGAGGGTTATGCCTAAAGGTGTATCTTTACTACCGGTAGCTTTATCCCTACTTTTATTTTTATGGGGTAAACACAAGAGTGAATCCAGTGTACATCTCCCTGATTTATTCTACTTCTCCACTTCTTCCTAAGTGTTTTGGAAATTTTTAGTGCATTTCTTGAGCTGGGTTCTGGACAACGGGTCGATGAGCTGTTGTCACCGACAACTTGCCAGCCATACTCATGCAGCGAAGTGTGGCTTATTTCTTTTGTTTTCTTTTTTCTTTTCTCCTTTTATTTTTCTTTGCTTTTTGACTTTCTTTTTTTTCTTTTTTCTTTTTTAAGTAGGTGGCTTCCCTAGTCTAAGATTTACCTAAAGGTAGCAAGAAGAAAACGGTCCAGTGACTAGGCTCTGGGCAACCTACCTATGGGTCGTTACCCACGATAACTTGCCAGCCATATCACCCTAGAAGGTTCATTAGCTACCCAATTTCCATTAAAACCGCCAATCAACAAGTCAGTGGACAGATAGTGTGTAGATGCTTTAGACTGAAAGTTCCCTCAAATCAAAGAGTGGGTTGATAAGTCATATACTTATCACCCAAACTTATTTAATCACATTACAATAGAATTCAAGATGGCGAGGACTCGAAAAATAAATCCATATTTTAGTAGATACCCGGGTTGATTAAGCTTAAAGACCTGAAGGGTCTTTGTGTTTAGATCCTAATGTAATATTTCCTAAGATTGAAAAGTCCTAATGTCCAAGTATTCCTTCCTAATTCAATTTTTTTCTTAATGTATAAATAAGAAGAGAAATAGAATTTACAAGAATTTCACAGAACCGACAAAATGATTCAAAAATGAATCCACTCCCCATGCCTAACTGATGCAATGTCCACATTGAGAAAAAGAGACATGAAAGGAAGGGTAGAGTACAGAAGATATCACCTGAATATGAAGCTCGAGTTAGCTTTGTGTCATATGTACAACTGCTGAGTTTAATGCCGTCAGCTAGGGGAAGTCCAGCCAAAGAAGTCACAACATGGCTAGAGCAACTGTGTTTGAGATGGGTTCTGGAAGAGTATAGTCAATAACAGGCTTCAGATGTTGACCATTGACTTTGAATGAAGTACCCACCTTCGGGTCAGAGATCTGAATGGCTCCGTTTGGAAAAATCTGGTCGATAATGAATGGACCGTTCCATTTCGATCTAGGTTTGCCGGAAATGAGCTTAAGTCGAGAATCGAATAACCAAACCTTCTGATTCGGCTCAAAGCTCTTTCGAGAAATCAATTGGTCATGTAGAACTTTGGTCCGAGCCATGTAGATCTTAGCATTCTCATACGCATCATTTTTAAGCTCCTCCAACTCAGATAGTTGGAGTTTCCTGGTCTTCCCGGCTAAACTCAGGTCTAGATTGCATTGCTTGATTGCCCAGAATGCCTTATGTTCAATCTCTACGGGTAAATGGCATGCCTTTCCATACACAAGACGAAATGGGGACATGCCAATGGGCGTTTTATACGCCGTACGGTAGGCCCAAAGAGCGTCATCAAGCTTTTGAGTCCAGTCTTTGCAATTAGGCCTAACCATTTTCTGCAGAATATTCTTGATCTCCCGATTGGAGATCTCGACCTGTCCATTCGTCTGGGGATGGTAAGGTATGGAGATTCGGTGATTAAACTCGTATTTAGCCAGCAAAGTATGGAACTGGACATTAGTGAAATAAGTGCCACCATCACTGATGATGGCCCTTGGAATCCCAAACCTACTGAAGATGTTCTTTTTGACAAAATCGATGACCACCTTGTGGTCATTGGTTCGGGTGGGAATTGCCTCAATCCATTTGGACACGTAATCAACAGCGACAAGAATGTACTGATGTCCAAATGAAGGGAAAAAGGGTCCCATGAAATCGATGCCCCAAACGTCGAAGATTTCGACAGGAAGAATTGGGTTTAGGGGCATCATATATCTCTTAGTTATGCTCCTGAGTGCTTGACATCGAGAACACGACCTTGAGAAACCCTAAGCATCCTTGAATAAAGACGGCCAATAGAATCCAGATTGCAAAATTTTTACAGTTGTCTTTTTCCCAGAGAAATGTCCACTACACGCAGATGCATGGCAGAACTAGAGTATACTGTTGAATTCGTTCTTCGGAACACATCGGCGAATAATCTGATCAGAGCTGATGCAGTACAGTTCAGGGTCCTCCCAGAAGTAATATTTGGCCTCAGATTTGAGTCTATCCCGTTGTTGCTTGGTCCAATCCTAGGGGATTTGACCAACGGCAAAATAATTAACAATGTCAGCAAACCACGTGGTTTGGACACCTGAAACTGTAAGGATGGTTTCGTCCAGAAAAGTATCAGCAATCGGGATGTCTAGATGAGAAGAATCACTCAGAAGTCTCGACAAATGATCCGCCACCACATTTTGTACCCTGGATTTATCCTTGATTTCAAGATCAAATTCTTGAAGCAAAAGAATCCAACGAATAAGCCGAGGTTTGGCATCCTTTTTGGCCAAGAGATGTCTCAAGGCCGAGTGGTCGGTATAAATAATGACATGAGACCCTAAGAGATAAGCCCTGAATTTCTCCAAAGCAAATACTACGGCTAGTAATTCCTTCCCAGTAATAATGTAATCCCTCTGGGCTTCGTCCAGAGTTTTACTAGCGTAGTAGATGACAGAGGGCTTCCTGTCAACTTTCTGACCCAAAACAGCCCCGACCACGTAATCAAAAGCGTCGATCATGATCTCAAAAGAAGCTGTCCAAACCGGTGGTTGCAACACCGGAGCACAGGTGACTGCTGTTTTAAGAAAATCAAATGCCTTACGACATGATTCGTCGAAAACAAACAACATTTCTTTTGCGAGAAGATTGCTCAGAGGATGAGCAACTTTCGAAAAGTCCTTGATGAATCTTCTGTAGAATCTCACATGACCAAGAAATGATCGAATTTGTTTAACAAATGTGGGAGGACGAAGTTTAGCGATAGCATCAATTCCCTGTTCAGTGATTACATGACCTAAGGCGATGCCTTCTTGTGTCATGAAATGACTCTTTTCCCAGCTAAGGACCAATCTTGTTTTGATACATTGTTTAAGAATCATTTCTAGATTAGTTAGACAAGAGTCAAACGATTCTCCAAAAATAGAGAAATCGTCCACGAAAACTTCCATAAACTCTCCCACCATGTCAAAGAATATGGCTAACATACACTGTTGAAAAGTCACAAGTGCATTGCATAAATCGAATGGCATCCTACGGAAAGCAGAGGTTCTGTAGGGACACGTGAAAGTAATTTTTCCCTGATCCCCGAGAAGGATAGGAACTTGGTTGTATCCCGAGTAGCCATCAAGAAAACAGAAGTACTTCTACCTGGCAAATCTTTCTAAGATTTGATCAATGAAAGGCAGAGGGAAATGATCCTTTTTCGTGGTCGTGTTCAGCTTCTTGTAATTGATACAAACCCTCCAAGAGGAAGCTGAACGAGTTGTGATGGATTCTCCTCTCTCATTAGTCACAACGGTAATCCCGGCTTTCTTGGGAAGAATCTGCACTGGACTTACCCAAGGACTATCAAAGATCGGATAAATGATTACTACATTGAGCCACTTAATAAACTCCTTCTTGACCACTTCTTGCATATTTGGATTTAATCTCATCTGCATCTGGCGAGAAGGGCGGGATCCATTTTCCAAATATATTCTATGATTGCAGAAAGATGGCTCGATCCCCCTAAGGTTATGAATGGTCCAACCAATTGCCTCATTGTGTTCATTCAGGACCTTAAACAATCTAATCTCCTGCTCCTTTGTTAATTTATCACTGATAATCACAGGGAGCATCTTGTGTGGTCCTAAAAATTGATATTTCAGATTCTCAGGAAGTGGTTTCAATTCAAGCTAGGGCGGGTTGATGATGGAAGGTAAAGAAGATGCTGATGACTCATCAAGAGGAAGAGGTTGAGAGTCAACAAAATCAATAACCTCTTCAGAAGATAGATGTCCTGCCATAGAGGGTTGCTGGTCCAATTCCTCATCAAAGGAGGAACTTTCAATTGCAAAAACCATCATACAAGTTTCAATACTCACGTTATCGTCCTCAAGTTCCTCGATAAATTCACAATCCTCAAATTTATTAATCTCCTTAAAAATATCTAATTTCATTCGTTGATCCCCAAAGGTGATTTCCATGCTACCGCTTTCACAGTTAATGCTGTCCTTAACGGTAGCCAGGAACAGATGCCCTAAAATGACAGGCGTGTTCCTCAGATTTTCAGATACATTCATGTCAAGGACAAGGAAATCTACAGGAAAATAGAAATCATTAACCTTAACAATAACATCTTCAATAACGCCTCACGGATTTATGACCGAACGGTCCACTAACTGCAGCGTAACTGAAGTCGGCCGAAGTTAACCTAATCCAAACTTCTCATAAAGAGAAGTTGGAATTAGGTTGATGGATGCACCCAGATCCAGAAGTGCTATGTCAAAAGTGTAATCTCCAATGACACAAGAAATTAATAGAGCACCTGGATCTCTCTTTTTCTGAGGGAGGTGGTGCAGGATAACAGAACTAGCTTGCTCGGAGAGTACCACCTTCCTCGGAACAGATTCTCTCGATTTACGCTTTTGTGTACATAAATCCTTTAAAAATCTCGCGCAAGCCGGTATATGCTTGATAGCGTCGAGGCGCAGGATGTTGATCTCGACATTCTTGAAAATATTCAGAAGCTCCTCATTACTATCAACAACTTCTTCTTCCTTGATTTGATCAAGGCTTCAGGAAAAGGAACATGAGTTGAATCTTTGGAATCAGGTTCCAGAGCCTTGCTTTCTTCTACAGAATTCTCCTCTCTCTCCTCAGGTTCTTCAGGATTCAGTAAATCAGAATAGTGTGGTTGTGGATCCTGAGTTTGTTTACCACTCCTCAAGGTAACACGAGTTTGGGTCTTGGGGAGGGTTAGGAAAGATTGGAGGGGCTTCATTAGCCAAGAATTGTTGATGTGCAGAAGAAGAAGAAGAAGAGGAAGGACCCTGCTCAACCACCTGAGCATGTGCGTGTGGGTCCCTCATGGACTTAATTGCCCGGATTCAGGATATTTCGCGGGTTAGGTACGGGTTGGGATGGTAGAGATCCGGGTTGATGAGAGTTAGCTATGAGCCTGGTTTGCCAGTTGTCCAACAAAGTTTTCATTTGTTGCATAAGTTGGAGCATGGATCCTTGCATCTCTACCATTTGTCGGTTCAAATCAGCCTGCCCTACGGGTTGACGGGCATTCCAAGCTGGCTGATTGACCTGATTCGGGGGCAACTGAGTATAAATATGACCCTGACCCATTGGTTGTTGTGGAGCATAGTTGCTGGGTCGGAATTGGGTCTACTGCCCCGGGTTTTTCTAGGAGAAGTTAGGGTGGTTTCTCCAACTCGGATTATAAGCATTGGAGTAGGGGTTGGATATAACGTTCTTATGTACAGCACAAACATCCTCACAGGGTGAGGATCGAGAGAAACAAAGGGGAGGATCAGAGAAACTGGGATAAAAATCCCTATTTGGAACCTGTGGGGTTCCGAATAATGCTGGCTCGCAGGTTGAGCCGCATCAAGTTGATTCACGAACTCCCGTCCAGAAAGAGCTCGTGACGCATGGAATCCCGAATTCTGCGATTGAGTGGATCGAGAGTTGTTCATTGAATTTTCAGCCATCCACTCCTTCATTCTCTTAGCAACCAAGTCCACCTTATCAAGTTTATTACAAATCAATTCCATATCAAATGAATGAGAGTCGTGGACTTCATTAACATTCGATCTGGGCTGCTGGGACCAGTTAAAAGTATCCATGGAGGCATGATTGATTGAATTCTCGCTCATTTCCTCAAACAAATTGTGTGTGCTATCTACATCTTCGTTGAGGAAATTGCCTCCGCAAAAAGCGTCCACGTGATTTCTGAGTTGTTCAGTCAACCAGTGGTAGAAGATCTGCACGAGTTTCCATTTCAGCACCTCGTGGCGTGGACATCTCTTCAATAGGTCCTGGAATCCCTCCTAGGCCACATGAAATTGCTCCCCCAGCTGCTAGGTAAAGGTAGTGATTGCCCGTCTCAAAGCATTGGTATGTCCGACAGGGAAGAATTTCTTCAAAAAGGATGATTTCAACTCATTCCATGGTGCAATTGGTCTTCCTATAGTTCTGTACCAATGAGCGGCTTTATTCCTAAGAGAGTGGGGGAAGAGCCTCTGATCATTTGCTCTTCATTCACGTTTCGCACCTTGGTGGTCTAGACCAAAGTGGTCAAGTCCTCTAAGTGCTGAAACGGGTCTTCAGAGCCAAGCCCATGGTAATGTTTGATCAGGCTTAACACCTAGGGCTTGATTTCTACGTCTCCGGCCGGAATCTGGACGTCGGCACGTTCCCCATAATTTGAAGGATCATAAAAATCCTTCAAGGGCTGATCACTCTGCATTCTCTGGAACCATTCTTGCATTCTCTGCCTTCGAAATTCCTCCTGTGGATCCCGAGGCAAAGGAGACTGTTGATCGGCCATGGGATCGATTTGGCCAAAATCTAATCTACGCCTACTAGAATACTCTAAAGGTCCTTCCAATCGGAGATTCAATGACCTTCTCCCCAGCATAAACTAAGAAAAGGTGGAAGGACTAGGGATAAGGACCCTGCAGCATAACAAACCAAGCCTGTCCTTAAGTGGGGTAGCTTAAGGATCTACAGACTCCCAGAACTCGCCTTAAGATTATAAACGATTTACTCTACTTGTGTCTGCTCAATCCAACTAGTTATAAGAAGGGACTGGGGAGAAGGTTCTCCCTTCGGCTTGCGCCTCCGGTTCCTAGTGTACCTCACAGCCGCGGTCGTTTGACGCTACTCCCCTAGCTAGACATCAGATTAACCAGTTCAAGTAGGTTGATCGTAAACAATCTCAAACTAGGCCCCGAAGAGCGAATCAGTCCTTAAGGCCAACGTCTACTCGATTTTATTGAGGCATGGGATTGTAGTGCTTATGGAATGTGATGGGCCCTTAAAATGGGTTGTGCCCTTAATGATTGATTGAGTATGTGTAAGTGCATGCACAACCAGGGTTTTCAAGCAAGATTATTTGTGATGAGTAGATTTTAATGTTCAAATCTTGCTTAAGTAGCTTTTAGGGTTTAGAATTAGGTTGATTTCAATCAAGTTTGAGGCAAACCAGGTTTTCAAGCACGGGTGAAGATTGTTTTCCTTTAAAATAATAAATAAAGTGGAGTGGCTGGTATGAACCTAGATTGAAAACCCTAAGAGGAAGCTACTTGGTGAGTTGATTTTAGGTTGAGTGGTGCGACCCAAACAACTCAAATAATTGGCCACAACTGCACCACTAGCTTAGGCACATAGAAATGGTTAACCTAGAATGATTTCTATTCTTTTATGTATTGATTTATGTGTACCGGTTCCACATATCAAAATCCGGTTGAGTAGAAGTAACTCAAGTAGGTTAAGTGCCTCGAATGTGGGTATATGTTGTGTGTATGTTGAAAATTACCCCAAAAAATTATTTTTTTATTTTTTTTATATATAAGAGAGGGTGAAATGTGAGTGTGAAAGGAAATCCAAACAACCAAACTAATCCTAGGATTTATGCAAACACCTAGGTTAATTGGAATTTTAATTTAATGTGACAAATGAAATCTATGGAGGGGGAAGAATGAAGAGCACTTACAGTCATCTTCAACTGCACTTTACTCTGATCTACTGCTTGACGATTCCCTGATGGAGGTTTTTGCAAAACAATAGACACAAGAGAAAGCAAGTTAGAAGACGGTAAAATGCATGAAATGGGAAAAGAAGATCGGAAAATCTTTGCCTCCCCGGCAACGGCGCAAAAATGTTGAAACATCGGAAGACTACGCTATCGGATTTGGTTTTGAAAACCTGTCATTATAGTTTGAATAGGGAAGAACTCGAGTTCAACAAATAAAATTTATATCAGAATAGAAATCCCGAGTCGAACTCAGGGAGACTACGTCGATCAAAATTCACAATTATATTCTTTTGTGTTTTTGTTAAAAAATGAAGTAATTATGATGAAATGAAATACTATAAACAATAAGAGAAAGAGAGAGAGAGAGAAAATATCCACTTGATATTGCAAAATGTTTGTACAACTAAGAAAGCTTGAAATTACACTAGAAAGCAGGAAAATTCTACTTTAGAAAGCAAGAAAAAGGAATGGGAGAGAGAAGTTATCATCCTCGATGATCGCTTGGAGGACGAGCCGGACGAGACGATGCCTGGAAGACGAGGAACGGAGTGGGAAGAAAGAGGTCGAGGCAGGAGGAATGGGAACGAGGCAACACGTCATCATCATCGCGGGATCCACTTCCAGAATGGGGGCGAAAAATTGATTTTATCTCTTGAGGAGCATCCCAAGTGTGGGACAAGCTTCTCTTGAGCTTTGGAGAGGGAGAGAAGAGAAGGATGTGATGAGAAATTTGTATGGAGGAGGTCTCCTTTTATAGTTGTTGGGAGTGGGGGCATTTTGGTCAATACAAATTCAAAATATGAAATGAGGGGCCTTTAGTGATGCAATTAAGCATCGCTAAAGCCCAGATCATGGGCGACGTGCACCTGCGCCTGCCGTCTGCCCCTCTCCCGCGCCACGCTCAGCTGTCCACATTCGTTGATCTTCGGCCGTTCGATCGTAAGATCGGACGGCTTAAAAGTCGCTAGCCACTAGCGCTTCATCGCTTGCGAACGCGCGCTTGGCGCGTCTAACCGCGCGTTCACGCATCACGGCCTCTGAGCGCGCCACATCTCTGCTCTCGCCGCCACTTATCCTTGATCTGATGACCTAATTTGAGTTGTTCCTTGCATCTATGCTAGATTGAGGCTTGCGGGGGTTCGAACCCGCGCCTATTCCTCACGTTTGAGCCCTCGACCGCTGCGCTACAGCGGTGAGTTTGTCACGTGGATGCTTTAAGGCGTGAGCATTCGTGGCCATTGGATGGTGATTCAACGGCCAAGATCCATCATGCAGTGAGGAGAGAGAGAGGGCGCAGCGATTTCCCATATTGGCTGGGCCAGTTTGGGCAGCTGAGATGGCGCAACGTGGCACTGTCTTGGCCATCCATCTTCTGAGTGATGTAGATGGTGCCACGGGTATCGGATTGGATCGATTTTTGCATCGTTAGGCTGCGATCGTCAATCCGAATCCATCCATGTGATCGGATTTGTCATCTGAGGTGTATATTTACACCATCTTAGCTCATGATCTTTAGGGTTCCTCGATCTCTATCTGGTGCTACGGATATCCGACTAGGGCAATCTTGGAGTCGTTGAACTCAAATCATCACCCTGATCAGATCCATACGGTTGGATCTTCGATCCGAGGCCCCGATAAAAAGTCTCCCTGTCCCTGGCCATAAAAAGGAGACAATTACTATACAATTTATACAACTTAGTCTAAATAGATGATTATGTATGTTATGATACTAATGTAACACTAAGAACATGCATTAATAGTCATTTTAGGTTAATCAGATGTATGCACATCAATTTGCAACCATAACAATTCGTTTAATGAAAATTACCTTAAGCACACTCGTTAACCTAGTTCTCAAACAATTGAGAGATTATAGGACATCACACTCTAAGTCCATGGGGGATGTTATTTTTAATATTACGAGTCTTATTGATGATCTTATATAATCCTACTTTTAGTATTATGACATTAAAACAAGGTTTATAATAATAAAAATTAGCCATCATTTATTAAATTTATTATCCATGGGCTTTTAAGTTTTATGTTGATGCCTCTACAAAAATACAGCATGACACAAATGCCCCTTGAGATTTTTCATATTTATGTTGCTTTTAAGCTTGAAAACGAAGAAGATGGCCAAATTATCTACTTGTTTCTACGTCTATATCTAGGGGTGTACATGGGTCAGGTTCAACCTGAACCCAACTTGAACCAACTCAAATGGGTTGGGTTGTGAGTTATAATGGGTTGACTTGGGTTGTGAGTTATAATGGGTTGGGTTGGGTTGAGATTTTTCCAACCAAATAAAAAAATGAGTTGGGTTAGGTTTGAGGTTTAACTAACCAAACCCAACCTGCAACCTGATAACATTAGAATTTGGATGTTGCTTATTTGGTTAAACAAGTTGCAGCCACAAGATTCTGATGTAGGTGATAAATACTAGTTTATCATCATTCTTAAGCTAAAAATCACATCTAGTTCCTAGGGTTTTTATATTGTATTATGGTATTGGGTTGCATTTAGCATTTCATGTGTTTTAGGATTTAGGCTTGCATTAGCATTGTTTCTTATATGTTTTTATGCTTTCCATTTGATTGCCAGGGATGAGAACACAGTAGCAATCATTTAAACCGTGGTAATGTGAAAGGCACACACATCAGAAGCAGAAGATAGAAGCTCATTCCAGCTGGATCTTAGCTCAACCCAACTCACCTCAACTGAACTCTAGCTCAATCTAACTCATCTTAACTGGATCCAACTCATTCTTAGCTCCACCAAGCTCATGCCAGCTCAACACTACTTAGCTTAACTACTAGTCTGCAACTAGCTAAGCTAAGTCAGCTAAAGAGTCATCGACCAGCTCAGGTTAGCTCATCTCCAGCTCCTGAAGACTCAACTTAGCTCAACTTATTTAAGCTTAGCTACTGGACCTAAGCTATCTATCCAAGGTAACTAAGGAGTCTTCAGATCAATTCTAGCTCACCTCAACTGTAGATTAGTTGAAGTCATCTCAACTCAACTCTTCTTACTTAGCTTAGCTACTAGTAAAGAACTAGTTAGCTAAGCTAGTTACTAAGTTCACTGGCATCTCTTCTTCAGCTTCATCTCAGCTCCATGAAGTCATAGTCAGCTCAAGCTTGCTCCTCCTAGCTATTTCCAGCTCCTATCCCCTACTAGCTAGCTCAGCTAGTTCTCTACTGTTGAACAGTAATCATCATAGTTTAGAGAAATACGTTGTAGTGTAGTGACAAAAATCAAATCGACATTTAAAATTTGTAATTACTCGTAAAATCGTGAGTTTTGAGATCGTTCGCAGGGAGTAAATATTGTAATCCAATCAACTAATCAAATGATATATCAATAAGCACAATATTCAATAAAAAAACTCAATAAAATATATTCAATATATTTCAAGAATATATCAGAGTCAATAGACAAAAAGAATAAAGAGAGAAATAGCAAAAAGATGGTGGCCAGAACCACCACTTAATCACTTAAATACTCAAGCTTTTCTCTCTTCAGCAGATCAACTTCTCAACACATGAGCCCTTTAGACTTAGCCAAATTTTCCAAAGTCACAGCCACAGACAACTCAATGAAGCCCCAGACGGCTTAAAGCCACTAGCTCAAAGCCCTTAAATATGTTTAAGTGCTAGGCATGATTCCCAAGAATAAAAATCCCCCTTCCTTCCTCAGAAAATCCTCCCTTTCTCTCTCTTTGTAACTAGGTAATTGGGTAATCAGATCTAAGGACCATGCCTGCGTGCATGGGCACGGGTGAGTGTGCGTTGTGTGGGAGGAGGGACTTGACCCCTCGTATGCTTGGGCAATCGGGTATGGGAGGCAAAACTTTATGAAGGGGAAATAAAAACAAAAACTCTGGATGTGGGACTGTAAAGATCCATCCCACTTTTAACCTTTTAAGACGTCTGGAGTCTCAATCAGACGTCTCAATCCTTTCCCGGACGTCTGAAAATGAAATTTTTGTACACGCTCTGCATTCTGCATGCAGGTGACGCACAGAACTTCTTCTCTCTCTCTCTCCTTTCTCCTCCTTCCTACCCGAACCCTAATCCCTCAGCTATAAAAAGCCACCCTCCCTTCCTCTCCTCTCCACTCCACCACCACCACACCCCACCTTCACTGCCGGGAGCGAGGGTAAGCGAGAGAGAGAAAGAAAGAGAAGAAGTGCGGGAGGAGGAGACCGAGGTCAGGAGCTTCGGTGGAAGTTCATCGGAGCTCGCACGGCCACCGCGGACGCGTGCGGGAGGAGGAGGGAGTCCGGAGCAACGTCCTCGACCACCTACAGCAGCTGGAGCTGCGGCTGAGTGAGGAAAAACGTGGCAGAGCGCGGTGAGGAGCGCTGGGAGCGCATTCTGATACTGGAATTTTTCCAGTATCAGACGTCTGGAGTGCAGTCCGGACGACTGCTGAGCATCTGGACGTCTGGAGTCAACACCTGACATCTGATTTTGGTCGGTAGACACATTTTGACCCGTTTAGGGTCCGATCAAGATCTGTTTTACGCAAACGAAGTATCTGTGGTTTCTTTGTGAGTTTCTCTACGTATTAGAAACCTTTATATACTGTTCTGAATCTTCCTTTGTGATGTATTCCTTGGTATAGGGTTTCGACCTACTGCGTGTTTGGGGATCGTAGAGACGCCTGGGTCTACGGTTCAAGCCCTCATTACTCCTGGATTTTTTGGTAGAGTGGTCCACCCCTGTTAATCTTCTTAAATAAGAACGTATCTATGAAAATTAGACAACTGGAAAGCTAGGATGTGGCATGAACCCTAAGACAGAGAAATGAATAAACCAAATTATTCTGCATAATTGTATTTGTATACATGAATAAGTTAAACTACTAGCCATTGCCTGTAATAAAGTATGAGCTACCTGTTAGAATATGAGCTGCTTGAGATAACTGAACCGTTACCTGTGAAATCATTAGTTGCATGTATTAAATTGTGGAAACACAAGCTGCTTGCATATAAACGAGAACTGAATTCTGAATGATGGAATCTGAATCGGAATATTGTGGTGAACATGAGCATGAACCCTACAGGGAGTTAGGAGTAGAGCTCCTGTGGTTAGATGGAAAATCTGGAATGTGGATGGGAAGTGTGCTGGCCCTTGAGTACGTGGTATCAAGGAGAGCGACTATCCCCCTTTTGTGTAGAGCGGAGCTAGCCGCCCTTGGGTTGGGACCCGAGGTTAGAATTGGCCACTCTACACCGACTTCTATTGGCCCCCATGTACACGGTACCGAGGCAAGCTACTAGTGTAGGGAGGGAGCAAGCCACCCCACGGGGCCCAGGGTTCAGCTAGCCACCCTACACCGACTTGGTAGGCCCTCTGGGAAAATCAGGATAGTCAGACGAGGGTGCGCAGACTATGGAGGGTCGAGACCCCTGTTTGGTTCTGAGGGGCTAGACCCCTGTTTCTGAGAGGGCTAGGCCCTATACTGTTCCATGTTGTACTTTGGTCGTACGCGCTAGTAGAAACGACTGACCACGTGCCAGTGCGAGGTAGCTACCTGTGCGCTTATCGCGCATGCCGTAGTCACCGCTACGTCTGACAGTGACCTCGGGGTGGTTAACTGGGTGTAGAACTACCAAGGGGGACTCTCCCGGCCAGGAGAGCACTATGTGTACCTTCTACTCTTCGGAAAAGACTGCAATCAAGATCGTTCCCACGAGGAACATGCAAGATCAAGAAAATCTGAAAGTTGATGAAAAGGGGTGAAAAGGAAATGCATGTAAAATAAAATAACTAGAAAAGATAATTAAACATGTTACTTTTACTGCTTTAGATAGTATAGTTACCACTCTACTCAACGTTTGCTGACTCTGTCTCTTTCATAACACTGTTCAGGTCCAGGAGTTGAGCAGCCCGAGCTTCCGGCTACGGAGGGTGCTGGGCCCAATCAAACCCAGCTGTAGTTTTTCCACTCTTCTTTTTGTACACCCTTACTGTTGTAGTGAGTTTCTAACTTTTAGCCGCTATTTTTGTTTCGGTTACTTTCGTTTCCGTTGTCTTTGTTGTTGTGGTGGTATGTATTGGAATAGTAGTTTTACTTTCATTTACTGCTTTGCTCGTCTTTACTGCTTAGTTATATTGCATATGTGAATGTGGTTTACTTTCCTGCTTTTTGGTTAATTCTTGTTGGATGACTGGGTCTTGGGATTAGTCGAGGCGAGCTGGTCTCGAGTCCTATAGGGATTCGGGAACTGGGTCGTAATAGGGACTAAAGTCGCCCCCTTTCTTCGCATAGCTGTAGGCGAGGATTGGAGCTTTGATTGTTGCTGCTGCTGGAGCTCTCTCGGTCAATTGGGGCTACAGCTGTATTCGTGCTGTGAGTTCGCATTGCCTGGAAGTAGTAGCAGGGTCGGTGGTGGTTGGAGTATGGTGGATGGAGGCGGCGATGATCGGCGATGACAGCATCAACAACGAAGACCTAAAAATTAGGAATATGGGCTTAACGCCCCAATTAAAATGCTCAAAACGGTCACCATTAGATGAGGAAGGTGTTGCGACCTGAACCAACTCCATGTGGGACCTAGGTCCGATCACCTCAACTATCCCAAAACCCGGTCACCCAACGAGTAATAAACCAAAACATAATAATTTCCACACATGCACCATAGCTAGAGACATAAATAAAAGATAGAAAGCTGTAAGATAGACAATAACTGGAAACAGTACCACAAGAGAATAGCAAGTTTACATCATAGCCATCACAACAAAATAGGAAGACGGAAACAGAACTACTAATTCTAAAAGAGGTACTCATGACAACAGAAAGGAAATTCAAGCTACAGCAGAACGGAAAAGAAATAAAGTAAGGCTGGGCTCGGCTAGACCCGTGCCCTTTCGCTATAGGTGGAACTGGCTGCTCACCTCCCTATCCTAGACACAAGTGGTAGATGTCAGCAAAGCTGAGTAGAGTGGTAAGTACACATTAAACTAACATGACTTAGCTAAAGAGAAAAGCAGTAAACATTTCAGGCAGCAATAAACATTTCGAGCATTTTCATGTTTTATTTCTATTTCTAGTTACTAGTTGCTTTATGATTTCGGCTATTTTAGCAAAGGGTCCCATTATCTCTTGGTTCACGTGTTCCCTAACGGAACGATCTTGCTGCAATTTTCTTGCGATGTAGAATATAAACATGGTGCTCTCCTGGCTGAAACAACACCTCGTGTTTGTCCTACACCTGGTCTACCACCCCAGGGTCATAGTCGCAACGTAGCAGTAACTATGGCATGCGTGATAAATGCACGAGGGGCTACCTTGCGCTAGCACATGGTCAGTCGTTTCTGCTAACGGGTATGCTCTAAGTTGTACAACACAAAACAAAACAACGGCAGCGCCCCTCACCAGTCTGCATACCCTCGCCCGACTATCTTAGTTAGCCTATGGGCCTAACAAGAGTTAGTGTAAGAAGGTCATTCCCACCCTGGGTCCCAACCCGAGGGAAGGCTAGCTCTCTCCCTACACAAGAAGTGATTAGCTCTCCTTGGTACGTGTGTACTTGAGGGCTAGCTCACTCCTATACTGGAACCCAAACAAAAGTCGTGCCTCACAGTAGGTGAATTATCCCACCATTATCATAGATTCACACCACGCCAAATATTTATTCTTCTAGTTCTCCCTAAGGTTCGCTTGTAATTTCTTTAATTCTGTTTCAAACATCAGCAAATAATACGCATCTCCATTCATATTTAGATTTTCAAGCAAAGATATGGGCAATTAGATGCATTACAGTAAAACCCTTATCTCATCCGTTATGGTCATCATTTCACGACAAGTATTAATCATTCTTCACATGTGTAACAAGCATAAAGCTCATAAATTAAGAGTTAGTGCATGTATGCATGTGTGTATGAGTCTGTGTGACAAAACAGTCGTAGATTCCATTAACACTTTGCATTTGTAGAAATTTCCAATGATTTCTTAGCTAGCTAATCATAGCATGCATTCAAAATGGAGTCTTACACATCAGGACAAGAAAGGCCACTCTACCTAGGTGTATAGGAGGTATGGGGGCACGAAAAATCGATCCTGACGCCTCTGCAGGTCCCGCATGCTTCCTGGGCTGGTGACCTGTGTCAACCAAAATCCCCAATGGGCATCAGATGCTTAAATTTGATTTTTCAGTATCCCTACAGACTCAAAATGCGATGAAACAAATGTCAAAACATTGGAAATTCCACTAGCTTTCCGATGATACCTTACTTGCAAGATTTGGAAACAAAACAAACCCCAAACTAGCCTCGGAAAGGTCCTGGTTCACTTGAACCGAACTAGGCAGGCTTGGTCTGGCTGAACTGACCGCCTATCTGCAGCAAGTGCACGCCTCTCAATGATATCAAATGTCTGGAGTGCGTCCGCCTAAAGGTATCCCTAGTGCCCTCACTCCTCGCTTGACGTTTGTTGCTACTCCCAACTGTCCGAGGCTCTATTCGGCCATTTGGTACCACTCTCAGACGTCTGAAAGTACCTCAAGTGCCACACATGCTCTGCCTCACACGTTGCACCGTCCTCGAACCCCACGCTTGCGCGTTTGGCCTTACGCGTGCCGCTACTCGAGCTATGCACAATAGCCCACCTTGAGTCGCATGTGCGAGAGAAGAAATGAGAAGCGCGGGAATAGGAACTCTTTCTCCTTCCTTTTATCTTCTACGTAGGCGCGTTCCTTGGGGTCGTGCGCTTCTCGCACTAAGTGTCGCTTCAGCCTTGGAGCTCGCGCGCTTTGTGCCTTGAGCTCAGCTTGTGGCACCACTCCCCCTCGAACAGCGTGCCCTTTTGCCTCACGAGTCGCGCCCGCTCCTCTCTCCCCCACCTTCTCCTTCTCTCGATCACTCTTTGCTTCAAGTCGAAAAGAGCCACCGAGGAAATGAAGGTACGTAAATCGAGGAAAAGGGGTCCTTTTATGGTGGGGGCGTGGGGTTCGTAGGGTAGGGTTTTAAGGCTCACGAGGATCATGTGGGGTCAATAAAAATTGTGGTTCGATCCCCCAGGCCCCCTCCCCCTTCGTGTGTGATCTCTCGTGGTAAAAGTGGGGATGTGGAAATTGTGTTTAACCCCTTGACGTGGAACTGAATTTGCAATAGGGCCCCTACGTAGGCCTCCTAGTGTGCAGAAATTACGAACAAGCCTTCCTGGAGTTTGGGAATAACCCCCGAGACTATAAGGCACTAAGGTTATCGCACAGAAATTACAAGAAAACCCTCAGGGTTTAGGAAATTTTCAAAACAAACCCTATGTGTCCGTTTAGGTGGGTAAAGCTTTTTAGGAACACCCTGAATGTTCGAAAATCTCTCGGGGACTCCTAGGATGGGCCATTTCAGAAGGTGATGGTGGTGGTTTCATGGTGTTTGGTGGTGTATGGAGGTTGGACAGAGTCGATATAGTAGGCAGAGGTTGGGTTTGGTCGACGGGGGTATGGAGTGGTCGAAACTCCCAATAGGGAGAGGGCTTTCGGTGGCGAGGTCAAGCGAAGCTTTTGGGAGTTGTGGCATGAAGTTTGGGTGCGTGTGGTGTTGGCACAGGCTCGTTGGAGCTCACACAGCACTTGGGGAAGAAGGTGGTGGAACGGTGTCGGTGACAGTTGATTCTAAAGACTAAGGGTATAGGAAAAAGTGGGGAAGCGAGAGGAAGAGAATGAGGTGCTTATTGGGGAGTGAGGATGTGAAACCATGTCTGGCATTGGCCAGCCGGACGTGGGGAAGATGGAGTTGATGGTGAGGCAACGATGAGGAAGAAAAAGCTAGAGACAACCTTGCTTTGGCCAGTAAGGCTCGCGACGAAGAGAGGGAGAGGTTGGCAATGTCAGTTGGCTATGAGCACGTGCGGAGGAGGTCGAAGTAAGCTCACCGGAGTCGGTGATGGGTTGGTCAGAGATAAGGGAGAAGTTGGTTTCTTGGCCAATTTCGACTAATTTTGACATTGAAACTTCATAGCACTTATATAGATCTCAAATGCAAGCTCAAATTGGAAGATTTGGTGAGTTTTCTCATGATTTTGGAATCTTGAAAATCCTAAAATTCCCCGAGCTCACTAACGCCATTCTCTTCAAGTTAGGATCAAAGATATGTCTAGAAGGGAAGATCACCTGTTAATCAATCCTTCCAAATTTGGAGGGATTTGATTAAAGATTGAAGGAGATCTTCACCGTAAAAGGTCAGTTGATAGTGCGATTAGGAGTTGCAGGCTGTAGGGACTTGTTCATGATGAATACGATAAAGTTAGGGGCATAGATGTAAGGAAACTTGAAACCTAGGGGTCTGGATGTGAGGAACAGGGATTCTTAGGGCAGAAATGCAAACTAGGTCAAGATGAACTTTGATTGGACCCAAATTTTGGTGTTAACTTAATTTGGACCTAGGGAATCTAATGGTGAACTTGGATTTGAGTTTTGAACATGTTTGACCAGGTAAATTGCACAAGAGCCCAAATTAGGGCAAATTCTCGTTTGAATATCTGTTTTTGGTCAAAATGAGTTCATATGGTCAAAGTAAAGGTATCAAACCTCTTAGAATATTTTTCAATGATTTTTAGTAGGTTTAGATTGAATTTATCTCGACCAAAATATTTTCAATTTAAGTGTGGCTAATAATTAAGGTTCTCAATTTTGTTTAGTCCTCGAAATGCGTGAAACCTTAATTCAGTAAGTATGAGCCCACTTCTTGATCTTTTTAGTTCATTTGATCTTTAATTAACCCCTGATCAATCTCTTGGTTAATCTGCATTTATGATTGGATGTTAAAATAGTAGAATTAACCATGTTTTCTTGTCTTCTCAAATCAGTTCAGTATGGAATTGTGATCCTTAGACGACTATTTAGGAGCATTTATCATTTGAATTCGACTAATTTTAGCTAGTTAGGACTAATGATAGTGTTACCATCATCTACTTAGCTAGCTAGCCAAGCTACTCTTCATGGTTGTCCACCTAGCCCTTAACTCCACCAAAAATAGCCACCTCCACCTTTCTCTTTTGGCGCCAAGACAAAAAAAAACCACCACCACCCTTGGAATCTCTTCAAGGGTGGCACTAAAACATCCACCCTTTCAACCGTTAACCACCACCTATTTTTGGCACCAAGTAGTCCTTACATCTCTACCCTACATACATCCCTAAACCTCATCCTCACCCTCCATCTTGGCGCGAACTTTTGGAACCTATTTATAGTTGGTGCCAACATTAACTTAACCAAGCCCTAACCACCATCTAATGCAACCTCTCATGTGGCGCCAACACTTCATCTCCTTCCATCACGTAACCACCACTATATGAGCCCATCCTTGCCCTCCAAAACTCCACGCCAACCCTAACCCTAGTTAACCTCTTTGGTGCCAACTACCCCCCTTCCTACTCTATATATATCACCATCAACCACCACTAAAACCCTATCCTTGGCTACATCTAGTTTACACCTATATCTATCTACATAGTTGGCCAAAGAAGGAGGGAGGTTGAAGGTGATTAAGGACGCTATCTTGCCTCCTTGGTGTCCACCATCTTCTTCCCCTTTCCATTGTACAAAGCCAAGGAGCAACCCTATGTTGGAGGGTGGCCAAGTAGGAGAGAAAGAAGGGTAGACGTCCACCCTTGGTGGAGGCTAGAAAGGAGGAGAATCATAGAGCATTTCACACTAAGGAGAAGAGTCAAACAGGATTCTCTTCAAGTGCAGGAGAAACCGCATTTGGAGCGAGGATTGTTTAAGGCTTCAATTGAAGGACTCTTATTTACTTCTATCACTCTTAATTTTTGTATTAGCTTTTCTTTATGTAACAAGCATTCCTCTACTTATGACATTACTTTTATTAGCAATACAAAAATCAAGTGCCTTTCAATTTTGTTCTTATTTGCTTCTTAGATTTTAGTGACTCTTTTTGCACACTCCATCTTTCTAATTACCTTAACCGCACTTATCTAGGGTGAGCTTAGAAAGGTAGGATTTATTCATATCACTTAGGTGTAGTTTGTTCAATTCTCATATCTGATGAGTCCAATTTATTGGATAACTAATTAGCTTAAGTACATTCAAAACTTACCTTATTAGATTGCAATTAGAATTAAGTGTTAGTTTATCTTAATTAAAAGATATTTTGTTAAAACTTGATACACATATATTTATGTAGAGTTATGTGTGCAAAATTTCCAATATCATATCACTGTCTCTCCGCCAGTATTGCGCTCAATTGAACGACTCAACACACTACCAACCTAAGGTCGTGCGTCTTGCAACCTTGCAACGGCAACCTCCGAACCTGTTGGCACCACCTCATCGCCAAGATTGCTGGAGATGATCTCGGTAGAAGAAACAAAACTGGAGAGACGTTTAAAAGGAGAGAGGGGAATCGGCTTGTGGGGATCGTCCACCGTGCACCAAGGGCATACCCTGTGAAGCTTGGCATGCACTGTGATCCTCCCTCCACCACCGCAAACCTATCGCCACTGATCGTGCGGTGACTGCGCACAGCCCCGCCATCGCAACCACCTGCAACCCTCCTCTCCAGCGACCACCATCAGTCGTGTGTAGCCAAGCACAACCCCCCTTTCTCTTCTCCATATCCTTCGTCTTCTTCATTATCTTTTTCCCTTGCTACTCGTAAAGAAACCCATAGACCACCGACACCTTCACTCACCCACATGACCATCCGACCACCTGTCTGTGCTGTGGTGTTACGACCCGGTTCCCAAATCCCTACAGGACCCGAGACCGGCTCGACTTGACTAATACCAAGACCCAGTCATCCAACAAGAAATAACCAAAAAGTAGGAAAATAAACCACATTCACTATGTAATGTAACTAACAGTAAAAGCGTACAAGCAGTAAATGAAGTAAAAGCTGCTAGTCAGTACATACTACCACAACAACAGAAAAGTAGAACAAAAGTAACAGTGACTGGAACTGTAAACAAAGTCTGAAACTCACTGGCAAAAAAAAAGAGAGTACAACAACAGTTGTCTGGTAAGCTGTCAAGACGTCCGAAAAGCGTGGGAGGGTGTGCCGCGTGCCTTCCCAAAGCTGCTCATGCGCACGACAGAGCAGCACACCTCTTTTTAGCCAAGAAATTCACCTCTGCGGTGCGGCTTGCATGGTCGTAACAGTGAGAAAGACGTACCTTCGTAATACACCAGCTTTCAGGCATCCGGTGTCGTCGCCAGACGTCTAGCCTGTCGTCCGGAAGGCACTCCAGACGTCTAATACTGGAAAAACTCCAATATCAGACCACACTCCCGCTTCTCTTGCTGCACTCCGCTGCGACTCCTGTTCTGCTGCAACTCCGACCACTGCAGGAAGTCGAGGATGACGCCCCAACGCTCTCCTCCTCCCGTACGTGCCACGATGGTCGTGCAACCCTCGCGAGCTCGACCTTCTCCTTCTCTTCACTCCCTCCTCCTCGCTCTCGCTCTCGCGCGTCACACTCACGGCAGTGGAGTGGGAAGGAAGGTGGTGGTGGTGGAGTGGAGAGGAAGGGGGCTTCTTATATAGGCTGGAGGGTTAGGGTTCGACGGGGAAAAAAGATAAGAAAAGAGAGAAGGAAAGGGTCTGCGCACTGGCTGCGCGCAGAACGAACATCGCATACAGATTTTTCAATTTCCAGACGTCTGACTGACAATCGAGATGTCTTAAAAGGCTCCAAATAGAACGGGTCTTTACATGTGGCCACCACTGACGACCTCCCGACATCTACCACTGACGACCTCCCAACATCTATCATCGATGTCCATCCACCACTGAACTCCACCAGCCACTCCTCCACCCGACAGCAACTCCATCTGGCCTGTTTCTTTGTCTTCCGACCATCTCAAGCTGTGCCAACACCACCACCGGAAAGCTTGTGCTCTAGAGCACCTCCATCGAGCTCGCCATTGCCAAAGGCCTTTCCACGCACGCCCGATCTACCTCCCTTCAATTCCTCTATTTCTTATCACATTAGTTGCAATGACTGTGTGGAGTTTTGGTTGAAGGAGTTGAGTTATGTTAAATATAATTGTTTATTGCATTTTGCACTCACGCCCCCGCACTCTATCTCTATTGCTCACAATCTCTCATGTTTGTCTTTCGCAATACCATCCATCTTTGATGGACTTGATGAAATAGATTTAATAAGCACTTATGTGCATGAAAGTTCTTCACAAATCTGGAAAAGTACATGCTGGATAATGTGAGTTTTTACTTGGTGCATGCTTCAATGTGGATACGACATCTTTACTGTGGTTTAATTTGATATCTATTTTAATCTTTGATTGAGAGATTTTTCACCACATAAAATATTATAATGACGCATTATTTTTATTGCTATCTCTTTAATTAAGCGAGAATCTCTCTGTCAATATCGTTGCCCCGATTTCCAAAAACCCTAAAATATCAGAATCAAAAATTCAAAAAAAAAAAAAAGAAGATTTGAGTTGGTGAGAGAGACAATACAATTTCTTAACTAAAGTTACCTCCTTAGACGACCCTAAATATTCACCCTATGTAGGCTTTATAAATTCAAAAGTTGATTGATTTATATACGTTGCAACGACACGAAAAATCGCTTTTATCAAACCACGTATTTTTCGTATCAGTAAGCTATGGTAGGAGTGTACATAGGTCAAGTTCAACCTGAGCTCAACCCGACTCAAGCTGAATGGGTTGGGTTGTGAGTTATAATAGGTTGGATTGGGTTGAGGTTTTTCCAACCTGATAAAAAATGGGTTGAGTTGGGTTTAAGATATATATATATATATACATATATATATAAGGTAGCAAAATTTAAATGAGTTAAATCTTCTCGAATTATAATCAATTAGCCACCAAAACCCATCCACGCCCAAGCCCAATGTCCCAAATTCTCCCCCATGTTCCACCTCTCCCTCCATATCCCAAATTTGAAAATTGAAATTCCTACCCATGTCCCACGACTCCCACCTCTCCAAATCTGCCTACCCTTGTCTTATTGTTCTACAATTAAAATTCCTTCCCCCATTTGACTCATTTAAGTTCCCCCACCTAACCCTAAGGTATCTTATGCTGGCATGCACAATCTCAAGACTCTCAACTCTCAAGTTCTGCTGCCTACTCGCGCGTCCCCTCCCAAGTCACTGATCTCACCTCAAGTCCCTTAGGTCACGCGGTGTTGCAGCATCGCAGCCACGCTTCAGTCACGTAGCATCGCAACCACGCTCCAATCATGCAACGTCACATGGCTCTAGTCGGTGGTCACCTCATGCACAACGGCTTCCTACACTATCTAATGCGGCCACACTTTGGTCAGTGTAGTCACCATCCCCGACCTCTCTCTCTCTCACTCCCAATCCTTACTTCTCTCTCTCCCACACGACCATAGGCCCACACCATGCAAGCGGTGCCTTTACCAACTATACGTGCCTTCACTGACTCCCTACACGACGGTTCGCTACTTCCTAAGTAAAGCTCTTTGAGCAAGTTAGCTCCTTTCCCACAGTCCCACCTCCCTGAGTAGGTCTCCCACATGACCACAACCCTCCCCCCCGAGCAGGGCTCGCTACTCGCAAGTTAGCTGCTCTCCCACAATCCCACCTCCACCTCTTGAGTTCTAGTGTTTCATGGTACTCAATTTATTTTTTTGTAATGGCTTAATAACACATGCTACACAATTTTCAAAAACAAAGAAGCACTCAATTATCAAGTATACCTCCATTTTTTCTTATTACTTTTATACAACTATAGTCTTTCTGTTTTTACTTATTTTATTCATTTTTTTAGAAGATAAAAGTCATTTATGAGTTTAAAATGTTTTGTTATTAAATATGAAAAACATAGTAAATATGTAGGAGATAAACATAAGTTTTGAGTCTTTTAACTAATCAACAACTTGCTTAATATGACTCAACCTGATCCGATTTTTATGGATTGTGATCGATAGTATAACGGGTTAACTTGGGTTGAAAAAATTTCAACCCAAAAATCATAAGTTACATTTGAGTTGAGTCTCAACTCGACCCATGTACATCCCTATCTATATCTACTTACCTGAATATATATCTACCAAATAGAAAGTCAAATACCAATTTTTGTATTTATAATGAAGTAGCAAACAATAACCAAGGGAGTTGTTGATTCAAACTAGAATTTAAAGATAATCATATTTAATTTTTTTAATAGACTGAACAATTGTATCGTGACTCAGATCCATTTATAAAAGTAAGAAAAAACAAGATTTCCATTTAGCCTACTAAATCCACAATTAAATAAACAATTGACTTATTTCTGCCTTTAATATTATAAAATCGACGTGGGGCAGCTAGAGCTCGTGTTCATTTATTTTTCTTTTTTTTATTTTTTTCTTTGCTAGCTTTATTTTCTTCGGTTACGTTCCCCTCCCCCCCCCCCCCCCCCCCCCTCTCTCTCTCTCAACGTGTTACTTCTATTTCTCATCTTTTTTTCCATCTTATTGCATTTTTTTACAACACTATTTAACATTTATATCAATTTCAAATTTCATCTTTGTTATGAACTTCCTCATCTTATACCCTTTCATTAGAGATCAAAATTAAGCTACAAGAAATAAAATAATACATATACAAAATTAGGTAGTATAAATCCAATTTAAGATACCGATTGAAAATCGAAATATACCAAGTAATACATTTTACAACGTATGATATATTTTGATTTCTGATCAATATTTTTTTCTACCGATCGAAAATCAAGTTATACAAGGTAATATATTTTACAATGTGCGATGTATTGGTTTTCCACTAATCGAAATCAAGATGAATCGATTGAAAATCATGTTAGACTTTTATATGATTAACTTTTACACTTCCATAATAATTAACTTTCACATCTCACAGACAACACGCGAGTTGAAAATTAGTTTATAAAAAAAATTGTAAATGGATAATAACACCAAATTACAACAACACACCCTAAGGAACATCCATTTTCCTTAAACCAAAGGAAATACCCTCCACCCCTCCCTCTTTGGAGCCTTTCTTTTGCACAACCTTATGGCATTTCCTCCCCTACCGTAATCCTTAAACATTTATGATCACCATTCGGTTCCTCTTTTGCTATAGTTTCATTGAGCACCTCTTCCTTCGTAAGAATTTTTTTTGCAATATATTTTTGCTATGCTACATTATATCCAAATTCCCTTAAAATTTATTGTAGGCATGAAAAATGTAAATATATTGTTTTCATTTTATGTTGTTTCCATTTTTTTTTTTGTAGGTAAAAGAACCATATATTAAGTAGCCATCAGTTCACAAGGAAAATTTGGAGCAATCAAAATTTGCTGCAGATTTTGACATAAACAGAATCTAGCAAGGAGATGTGCAGGCTTAACAAGAGATCGATCAACTTTGCAAATAGAAAAACCATCATTACCATTAACGATGGAGGAGCATTGCTGGACTAGCCCACACGCTTCCTAATGTGGCTGCTAAAGGGCACGAACTTAGCTTACCGGATTGATGGCATCCGAAGTAATAATCACCTCCTGTAAGCCAACCATTAAGGCTAATTTCAGGCCCTTGAGAATCACCCCCATCTCCACCACAACAAAGTTAAAAGAATCAATAACCTCTGTTGCTCACAAAGGAACTCCCTCCTACTACAGCATCAACCAACACTTTACTGCAATGCATTTCGCCATCTCTGATTTGTGCTGCAAGCTCACTAGCCGAGTGAATTTCTGATATGCACTGAATTAACAGAGTTGGACTGAACTAAAATGAAATTCCAGCTTCTTGATCAATACTGGAAGAGTTGTAGAAAGCATCAAACTTCCTTATCATCTGGATTGCCACATCAGCTGAAGGTATTTCCCCCTTCATAACAACATCACACCTATGCAACGACATTGCATGTAATGCTAAGTATAATAGATTAGATGACAGTCCATTCAAGCTCATCTGCTTGGAGAGAATCATAATATCTTCCCACCAATTTTCTGCCAAAGGAGAACATACAATCCCCCAATAGAACCATACCACTCTCATAAGATCACATTCTCAAATAAGATGTCCCCAACTCTCCTATGCTCTCAAATAGAAAGGATAAAATTTTTCATCTATTTTCAATCTTCTTGCAATAATAGCTTTTAGAGGGAGAGCACCAATTGTCGCCCTCCATAACAATAACTTAGTATGAGGAGGAATTTTTTTGGGATTCCTGATTTTTCTATGAATCAGGACAATTGCATCATTTTGATTTTCCATACAACCATCCTCCTTCAGTAATGTGAGATAGGCTGACCTGATAGAAAAAACCCCATTGGGGTGAGGCTTCCAAACTAACACATCTGCTCCTTCATGAATAGGTATAGATAAAATATCATGTACAATATCCTCTTGAAAAATTGAAATGACTTGCCACTCTTGGGTTGGATAAGACGTCTGGATTGATGGTTGGACGTCTGAAAGTACGGAATATCGTACGTGTTTTTGCTTTTCGCACGCATGCGACATGCATGCATTTTCTCTCTCCTTTGACCCTCCTCACCCGAAACCCTAAACACCTCCTATTTAAACCCCCACACCCTTCATCCTTCTCCCCATCACCACTAGCCACCGCCCCTCCATCTCCTTCCCCTGCCAGCGACCACCTTCATCACCGCTCTTCCCCCCTGCCGTGAGCGAGGGCATGAAGGAGAGAGGGAGAGAGCGTGAGCAAGTGTGTGAGAGGGAGAGGGTGTGAGTGAGGGCTCGAGTCGAGGGAGCTCGGAGGTGCTAAGGAAGGAGTCACACGGGGAAGAGGAGCTCGCGAAGGGGAGCTTCGCGACCTCCTGAGGCGGCTGACGTAGCAGCTGCAAGCGACGGGGAGGAGTCTGTGCGGAGAAGAAGCCTCACGAGAGAATTCTGCGTGCTGGATCTTTTCCAGTACTAGACGTCTGGAGTAGCAGTAGGACGTTCGGAGCTGCTACCAGACGTTTGGAGCAACAGTGGGACGTTCGGAGTTGAGGTTGGACGTCTGAAAGCACATTTAGTGTAGAGGTACGTGTTTCTGCATGAGTTCCGGCCATGCAGATGGGACACTTAGCTGTTTTCAGCTCTACGCGTGCGTACGCAGGTACAGAGTGTTGGAAAGGCGCGCGGTGTGCCCTTCAAGGCACTTTTGGACATCTGGGCACATCGCCAGACGTTTGACTGTACTCCCAAACGACCGGAAGGAGAGTCGGACGTCTAGGATTCCGCTCAAACTACCGCGGAAGGATCCAAATGTTCGAAGAAGTCACAGGAAACAAAGGGTGAGTTCTGACGTCTTTTAAGATGTCTAGGCCTAGTCCTAGACGTCTGATTTCGGACAGTATGCTTGTTTTTGGCCTGTTTAGGGCCCAAATGGAATTGATTTTCCGCAAACGAAGTACCGTTGTTTTTCGCTTGAGTTTCTCTACTAGTTAGTGTCACTTGTATATAGTTTTGGACTCATTTGACATTGTTGATCAATTGTATAGGTCTCTAGCCAGTTGAGTATGCAGGGCCCGTGAAGGCGACAGGAGGTGCGGTTTTCGCCCCCATTCCTCCCGTATTTCCCGGTAGAGTGGTTTGCTTTCATTATCAAGATTTAATAAAACTAAGTGCATGTTTAGAATAACTTAATTGAACCTTAGGGCGTGAAATGAACTCTAGGGTAGAAATGAATGAATATTGCTTGAACTACACTGCCTTCTTTGAGATGCATGTTAAACCCATTTGCTAGAAAATGTATTAGTTTATTGATACGATGCTTTCTTTAAAAAAAACGAGTTGCCTGTTATACGAATGAAACCCGTAATGTCAATAGTGAGATCTGAATGTTGGAAAATGGAATGAAAGGAATACAAGCATGAACCTTATGGGGAATTAGGAGAAGAACTCCTGTATATGAAAAGAACTTAGTAAATAGACGGGAAGTGAGCTGGCCTTTGTGTACATGGTACCAAGGGGAGCAACTGTCCCTTTAGTGTAGAGGGGAGCTAGCCACCCCTTTGGGTTGAGACCCAGGGTTAGGTCTAGTCACTCTACACCGACTTCTATTTGGCCCTCGTGTACGTGGTACCGAGGTGAGCTACTTAGTGTAGGGAGGGAGCTAGCCGCCCTACGTGGCCCGAGATTAGGACTAGCCGCACTACACCAACTCTTGTTAGGCCCACTGGGCAAACCGGGATAGCCGAACGAGGGTACGCAGACTGTGGAGGGGCGAGACCCCTATTCTGAGAGGGCAAGGCCCTGTGTTGTTCTGTGTTGTACCTTTAGGCGTACCCACTAGCGGAAACGACTGACCGCGTGCTAGTGCGGGGTAGCTACCTGTGCTTTTATCGCGCGTGCCGTAGTCACCGCTACATCGCGACTGTGACCTCGGGGTGGTTGACTGGATGTAGGATTACCATGGGGGACTCTCTTGACCAGTAGAGCACCGCGTGTACATCCTACATCACGGGAAAGATAGCAATCAAGATCGTCCCCTTAAGGGACTGACAAGATCAAGAAATGACCGATTTCTAAGTGAATAAACGAATTAGAACCACTTAGTTGAGCTAAATAGAATTGAATAATAAATTAGTTGCATGTCTTAAATTAAATTGCATATAAATGGTTTAGCTACCACTCTACTCAGCATTAGCTGACTACAAAGTTTTCTAACCTTGTTCAGGTCAGAGAGTTGAGCAGCCAGCACCACCGGCTGTAGAGGGAGTTGGGCCCAGTTGAACCTAGCCTTAGCTGTTGACGTTTTCTGTTCCAGTACGCTTCTTTTTGTAGTAGTGAGTATTTTGTTATATATAACACTGTCTAGTTGCTTTTCCGTTGTACTTTCCACTGATGTTGTTGTGATGGCCTGTAATATTGTGTGACTATTCGTTCTGTTTCCCTTGCTGTCTCTTATTATTTTTCTGCTTAGTTGCATTGCATGTGTGATTGTGGAATATTATCTGCTTTTGGTTATTTTCTCGTTGGATGACTAGGTCTTGGGATTAGTCTAGATTGGCCGGTCTCAGGTCCTGTAGGGATCAGAGATCGGGTCGTAACAAAAATTGCATATAACAATTGTCTATTCCAAATTCTTTGACCAGGCATCAATAATTCAGACACTCTGGAAATGTTTATAAGTGACATATCCTTAGGCCACACAATCCAATTTCCCTAATTCACCCAACTATCAGACCAGATATTGACATCCATACCATCCCCTACTAGCCATGTGGAGTTCCTGAACATACATTCCAAAATCTGCCCAATAGCTTTCATAAAATCAGAATCCCCAGCTCTTGATATATATTCCTTCAAAGATCCCCCTAGAAATATTTGCTTCTCAACAACATTTGCCACAATCCATTAGGATTTGAGTATAGTTCCCAACCCTTCATGATCAATGCCAAATTCAAGAACCTTGTCAGCCAAGTCCCCCTATATGCTTTAGTAAACAAATATCCTTCCAAGGTCTCAAAAAAAGATGTCTTTTCTCATTAGAAAAACACCACCAAAAATTTCTGACTAATTTATCTAATCGCTTACATAACTTCTTAGAGAACAAAGTGTCAACCATGAAATAGTTTGGAATAGAGGAAAGTGAACTCTGAATCAACACCCCTCTGTCCACCTGGAGTGTAAGATATGTTTCACTCGTAGGCTTTGGCATCCTCTGTTCCTTAAAACATCCTTAGACAAAAGAGATGACTTCATTACTTAACAAACTCCAACTTTATTGATAAAAAAGAGTTGTAAATCCATCTGGGCCCATACTCTTTCCATGATGCGTAGTGAAGATTGTATTTTGAATTTCTTCTCTCGTAGGAATTACTGCACACCATTTACTTTCAATATTTGACAACAAGTCTCTTTCATCAAATAATTTCCTTGGAGACCCATTACTACCTTGTGAGGAATCAAGTTTAACATAAAAATCGAAGAAACATTTTTTGATTTTCTCTTAATCACCCGTTTCTTCTCCATTTGGCAAAATCAGCCATTCAATAGAAGTTTTCCTCTTTCTATTTTGAGCATATAAATGACAAAACTTTGTGTTACGATCGCCATTTCGAATCCAATCATGTCTAGATCTTTGGCAAGAATATATTTCTTCTTGTAGAACTTCCTCATATTTCATTTGCAAGTTATTTTCTGCTACCATAACACTCTCTTCAGGTTTTTTGCTTTGTAGAATTGCAATTTCTGTTTCTATGTTCATCTTCCTTTTTTTCCAATTTACTTCAGAGTTTGAATGCCACTTATTAAAATCCTTTGCCACCATTTGACCCTTTTCCCAAATAGACATATTCCCATCCACATATCTTTTCCAACTGCCTTCCAACATACTTCCATAATCATTTCGAACAATCCATTCAACCCCCCATCTCCATACCTTGTTACAATTTGCCTTATTTCTGTTAAAACACAATAGGATCGGACTATGATCGCTACTTAAAGTACGCAAATGAAGGACACCCACATTGGGGAAATGACTTAGCCAATTGCTAGAAACAAAAGCTCTATCAAGACGCTCCCTAATGAGATAGGAAGAATTATGTTTGTTCCACCACGTATATGCTTGACCAGCATAACCCATATCCAACAAATCCAAGCTTGTAATAAAAGATTGTAAATGGTAGTATTCCATGATAGGAACCGAATTACCACCCACTTTATCAGTAGCCAACAAAATCACATTGTAATCCCCAATGCATATTAGATTTTCAGCATATCTACCCAACAACTTGATCATTATGTTCCAAAAAGCTTTCCTACAATTTAATTTTGGCGTACCATACATACAAGCCAAAAACCAAACATAGGAATCCATATTAATTTCCATCAAAATGCAGTTTTGTTCAGCATAACAGATACTAACATTCATCTTAGCAAAAAAAAGCAAACCCAGCCCCCCATACCTTCCTTGAGCACTAACTGCAAAAGAGGAGAAACCAAAACATTTCCTTGCTATCTTATCAAACTTTTTGCTAAAAACATGTGTTTCAGATATAAAAGTTACCTTGGCATCAATGGCTTTAATGAGGGATTTTAGATGACGAACTGCAGAGGAGGAACCCAAACCTCTGCAGTTTCAAGCTAGAATACCCATTTTCCCCCTGGCAGTTGGTGAGGCCCAACTGCCCAAAGCCCTTCCTCCTCCTCCTAGCATATTATGTTGGCCCCCTAAAAGTTTTCATCAGTGGACGTTCTTTTGAATACCTTCAGCGATCGTAGCTTTCAGTCTGGCATCTCTAGCAATCCTCTTTATATTTTTCCTTCTTTTACGTTTCTTGCTACCATCTCCATCTGGATCAATCTCCTCCACATGAGCATTAATTATCACATCGACATCAATAGGTGTAGCTAATCCATATTGTTCTAGACGCAAAGGAACCCGACTATCAGCCTCCTTTAAATTAGTCCCAAACTGTTCAGAATGTGAAGCGACATACTTTGGAACTGACAGGAGTAATAGCCCAATTAGGAGAGTCCTCTGTCTGATCCCAAACCATCTGTCTGCTTGAAGCCCCCTCAGAGTCAGACCTGCCCACTGCAGCTTCACTAAATACCACCGGCCATAACATACCTTTGCCCTTCCTCACCAAAGAACTGACTTCAGCATCTTCCTTAGAATTGCTTCCAATCTACTCGTCCACTTCCAAGTTCACTGGCAACTTACCTCCAGATTTTTGTTCATGACTTTTCCTAGCAGAGTAATTACACTCCACCATCTTTCTTTCAACCCTTAAGGAATCATAAAAAATAAACCTTATTTCATCCAACAGCTTCTATCTTGCATTCTCAGCAATCCTTGACTTAGCAATTAACAACTTGTCACAATTCATGTGAATATGCCCCAATCCGCCACAAAATATTGGCAACCTCTCATATCATAGCGGAATCCAAATAACCCCACCATTAATCAAGTTTAGCTTCAACTTTTTCAACAATAACTTCCCAATCTCCATGGCAACTTTCATTCTAACAAAACTCCCAACTTTCAAGTCATCCAATTCAATTTTTTTAATTCCTTTAAAAGCTTTTTGGGCTCTTATTATAACAGAGCGACAGTTATACTCCGGAGGGATATCAAGGAGTTGAATCCATAAAGAAATAGATTCAAAAATATATTTTGAAGGCCTCATCCCCTGCTGCCTTCTTAGAACATCAACTAAATCCCCTTCGAAGTGCCAAGGAGATTTATTAAAGACCTTCCTTACACCCACTTCGCTATGGAAAATCGCCATCCACTTATTCTCATCCACCTCCTTAATCAACAGCTGGTGGCCAAAATTCTAGGCCTTTGACATGACTTCCATGACAGATTTGCTTCAAATCTTTTTATCAGTAACCACAGAAAAATAAATCACCTTTCTCCACAACAGTGGATCTTGCACATCCCCTTCCATCACATCTATTTCGGTTACCTCATCTTCCTTTCGCAAGAGCTTTCTATTTCCTTCAATCACTTCCAACTCACAGCTCTCCATAAAAACAAAAGGAGAAGACAACCCAGCAAAGAAGAAAGCAAAATAGTACCAAAAGGAAGTGACTAGCCAGTACTCCACCACTCCAAGGAGGAAACAACCTTCTCTGAACTCTTCCAAGGCCCACCACAACAACCCCCAGCTTTAGACGAAGGAACAACTTCAATCACTTCAACTGCAACTAGTCAAAGAGACCACCAACCCAAAGCATGATCAAGAGATCAAAGCCTTGGGAGAGAAAGGAGGCAAACATGCGTCGGATAGACCACCTTCGAGGGCGTCGATTAGCACAACCTAGCAACCTCCAGAGAGGACACCTCCCCCCTAGTGCCCTGCTCAATGACAAACCAGGAACCCTAGGAGGAGAATTGTCAATATCCCAAAGAGTTGATATTTTCTGCTATTTCCGTTGGTAGTTTATAAACACAGTATTTGCATTTGTTATTGTAATACAAACACCCAGTAGATTGTTTCAGGATTTCTAAAAGATAAAAATATCTTCCAACCACTCATAGGTATCATTTGTTACGTGAATAAGTTATTTTATCCTCTATTTGGCATCCAGAAATCTTCGTATAAAAGAAATTTCAAAGTTTTACTCTCTAATCTCGGGATATATTAATTCCAAGAGGCGGTAGAATACAAGTTATCCCTCTAATTCCGAGGCAACTTCTCAACTTTATTCCTTGATGTGACATAAACAACCACCGAACATCAATGCACACTTATTCCTCATTTATCCCTCTACACCCCCTAGGGATCCAAAATTTTGTCAACCTAACCTGAATCTAATGCGATCTAACCCATTTGAATTGAGGTTTGGCCTTGGATTTTGTCTCAAAAATCCAGGTTTGGGTTCTAGTATGAATTTGGATTTATATCCATTAACTCAACCCAATAACTCATCCTGTAAACCTGATTTAGGGACTTTTATTTTAAGTAAATACACAAATATTGTTACATTTCGTGGACATTTTCAATGAATGTAACAATATTAATACTTTATAGTTGTATGTGAAACATTACTATACTTATTAATTTTCTTAACTTTTTATATCATACGTGACATATCGTTACTTTTTTATCGATGAAAATCTTATGCATTTTTTGTATGTTATGAATGATATAATCAATGTATCATTCAAATTTTATTATATATTAACAATAAATCATGTTAACAAATTTTTTTTTTTTATTTAACTTTATGCTGGGATGATTCAATTGTAAGAATCTAATGAATAAATAGACATAGATATGAATTTAATTTTTCAATCCTGCAAATAAATGAATAAGATATAAATATAAATTTTATAAATAAATATGAGACCGTATGCACCATGCATCTGTATTGCGTAGTCTTCCCATCTTATTCGTCTAAACCCATGCCATAACTAAATGGCACCCCTCTCTCTCTCTCTCTCACACACACACACACACACACACACACACACACACACGCTCTCTCTCTCCTTCTATGCACCTCACCGGCTAGCCGAAGCAGTCTTCTCCCTTCTCTAGAAGGATCTCTCGTCCGCCATCTCCTACTCCCGCGAATTCCACCTTCGCTACCTCCTCTACTCTCTCCCATTCCTCTCTCCTTCATTCAATCCTCGTATACGCTTTCTACACACTTCTTTTCCACGTCAATGGTTCCTTCCTCCTTCCTATCCATGGCTTCTTCTGCAGCGTGGGCCTTCGCCTCCCCAAGGACTCCCCGCCCCCATCACCACCTCATCCTCCCTTCTTCTTCTTCTTCTTCTTCTTACTCTTCTAATTTTCAAACACCCAAACACGAGGCTTCTCTTCTGTTGCCAAGAAACCCTCCAAGAACGAGGTTCTCTTCTCCCAGAGGCGTTCCAACGGCCCAAACGCCACTTATTGATAAGGAGGCCAACGGTGAGGATAGAGAGGATGGAAAGGCGAAGGGGGAAGTGGGCGCTGCCACCACGCTTCGGGACATTTGCAAAGGGCGCGTACCTGACCACATACTCCAAAGGTGTTACCTCTCTTCTCTCCTCTCCGTTTCCTTTTTAATGACTTGGTCTACCCTGTGTTTGTATTTGTCTAGTACGATATTGTTTTTTTTCTTTTTGTGTGTGTGTGTGGAAGGGCGAGAGGGGAGTGGTTGCGATCCTCTTCGTAGTTCTATACGGATTGCTCAAATATAATGCATTCTAGCAAGCTTACAATCAAGGTTCTAGATGCTGATTTCGACATGTTTCAATATTTTCGGAGATATATGTTTTGGAGGCATGTCAAAGGCATTGCCGAGGAAACGATTGTATTCAACTTGTGTGGTTTTGCTACCAAACCTTGATGAATATTTAAATGTTAGTCCTGTGAAAAAAAAAAAGCATTAATTTCCAATTAAATCCTAAGATTTAGCCATCTAACTTTATAAAACATACAGATCAAACAATTATAGATCCAGAATTCTTAAATTAAGTGATCCTATGAGTCACTGTCTAATCTATCAGCAGTCTCTTTTTTCGATTGAAATACTTAATTGAGTGAATGCTGCAGAAAAAGACTACATACAGGTTGGAAATAAGTCAAATCGTGTTCCCTCTTATGGAAAGGACATCTTTTTTGTATATTTTTCTTGCTTCTATTGCTACCACGGGCCTTATGCAGCCAATCAGATCATAGAGATCTTGGGTATCCCTTCTTCAACACAACATTGGTCATCAAAAGGATCTAGGATGACTCACCAAAGCACGAATGCCAGGTTCTTTTAAAAAATGTATTCTTGTCAAAAGAGTGCATAACCGCATGGATAAGCTTTAACCAATCCATTCTAGATCCAATTTTGGATTTTCCTTGCAACCCATTGATGTATAATTCCAATCCTTGAAACCCATGATAGAATTGATCATCTAAAGAGTATCGATCATCTGAAGAGTATATCTTAAATTGAGCTAACAGAACAAGAAATAACTCCTATTTTCCTCTTGAGAAGGTAAGATACCTCAGCGATCTAACAAAGGGGGGAAGTAAACATGCATGGAAGACAACCTCTTGCTTAAGATTCTCATTCTTTCCCTTATTTGTGTGTAGAGGACCCGCCATGTCCTTTATCGTTATTGGCTACAAAGTAAATGTTTGAGACTCAATCACCTTGTAGTGAGTAGAATTGCTATATGACTGATCCTGCTATAAGCCTCCTTCAATGTGGGTAGTGCCGCCATGATTAAGATCCAAGATTGAGGGATAGAGTACTTAGGGTCCTAAGTGTGCAAGAAATTGTAGCACAACCACCTCATTTTGATAGGTTTTCTGAGTCTCACAGGTGCAAACTGGTGGACAAACATTATATTTCTTAGATAGGGCTTTTCTTTCTTGTCTAGGATGAGTAGGCTTTTTGTAAATATGAAATACTCAATTGGTGTTCTTCTGAAGTGAATGCATCTCCTTTATGCTATCTTGCATCTCCCTTGACTGTTTTATAATGCACAATCTCGTCACCAATATGAGGGATGATGCTGTTCTTCATCCAAGCAAATACCAAGATTGGACAAGGCAATTTGCAATAGGTGTTGGTTAGGTAAGTGTCTAGGTCCAAGGCAAGAGATGCTTGAGTGAGTGCACGAGGCAACTATTAAGGACAAAAAACCAACAATTCTGATTTTTTTCTCCCATCTAAAACCCTATCATTGCTACTTGTTGCCACCCAACTCTTATATCAGTCGAGAAGTTACCCCCCTTTCTCACTCTTGCTTCCTCTCTTTCCATTTCCCTTGCATACAACTTCTTTCTCTTCATCACCTACTCTTGCAGCTTTCTTTTCCTTTGTCCTGATTCTCGATCCCTCCCCCCTCATATTATCAAGCTCAAAATATCTTGATTTATGCTTGATGCTGTGTGTATATCCGATCATTGCTAGAAAATAAAGAGGGGCAAGCATTAGAGTCAGATGTAAAGATGATGAGCTTCACTTGTTCCATTTGCTTTACTTTGTAGGTGAGCTAATTCATGGAGCTAAGATCTCTATGCTTTGTATAATATAAATGCCTTTGGTGCAGGAGCATGGCTTAAGCCAACTCCAAAGTTGAGTTCCATTCATTCTTCATCGTCATTTAGCTACTCTACTTTAAACTATCAAAGTTATGAGCATAGGAAGTTAGAGTTGTGAGATAAATAATGTGAAGCAACCTTTCTTTCTTCTTTCTTTTCGCTTTTTCTTTTTGGCATATTGTTAGCAAAAACCCTATGAAGGATCTTTTTGGTGTAAAGGAAGGGGAGTTCTTAGCAAGATCATTTTAGCACATTTTGCCTTTGAAAGCATTATAGTAGGAATTTGCCCTTCTTATGCCCCTACTAATCATTTGCCTCTTTTGGATGTCTTGAAAATAACAATGATGTTCATAAAAAATCACTTGAGCATTTAAAATCATTGCATAATTTACTAATAGATAACAAACTCGTGGGAAACTTAGGTGCATAATTAATATTGGATAACCTTAATTGAGAAGAGAGCTAACCATTGCAAATTACAGTAATATGAGAATAAGATTCATTAGCTAGACTGATAAAGGTAACCCTTTTAGAGGGCTTGGCTGCAAATAGAGAGGCACTTCTACTAGTCAAATGATTAGAGGCTCGTGAATCTACCACCCAATCCTCAATGGCATTATATGCTGAGTTTGTAGAGTTAGAGGGTCATCAATAATAGGTGTAGATATAAACCTTACGAGTTGCATGAAATGAGTGTAATCTTAGGGGATAGTTGTATAATGATAGAAGGTCCAAGTGAAGTAGAGGTCCTTAAGGAGGGTTGATCTTAGCGTTGTCAAAGGCGAGAGGCGCTAAAAGGCGAGGGGGGTCCAAAACGCCCGAGGCACTAGGTGCTAGCCCGAGCCAAATGAGGCGCTAATTTATTTATTTATTTGAAATATATCTATATATATATTATCAATAACTTAGATGCTCTTATAATCTCATGCATGGATCTATCAACAAATATGATAAGCAAAAATGTGAAACAAAAGTTAAAATTGCCAAATAAAAAGTACTTTGTATAAGTAAAAACACAAATCCAACAATGAAATTCATGAATAAAAAGGACATGTCCAAACAAAAGTCATACCAAAGATTATAGAAAGCACATAACTAAGACTTTAAACATAAATCCTAGTATGGCCAACCACCATATTACCAAGTTCACATGCAAAAAAATATAAACTCAAGCATGACCAAAAGTTTTGGACAATCCAATGCCACAAACTAAAACAACTAGCTCTACAAGTCCGTAGAAATTCATCTTCCTCATCTCCCTTAAAGTTTAAGTCTTGCTCTTCTTCTCCTGCATCTGATACATACTCCTCTACATCTTCATCTTCTGGAATTGCAATCATTGGTCTTGAACTTGATGGTCGTGTAGTATGATGGAGCCTTGCTTGATTTCTTATGTAGGTTCTCATCTCTGTAACTTCAGATGCCCTTGTAACTTCACCCCAAGTCAAAGTATCATCACAAAAAACTAGATCATTTTCTGGATCATCATTTTCCATCTCTCCAATCAACCATTCATTTGAATAATCAATGGAGTTGAGCGCAATGGGGTCGATGGTGTCTCATAGGTCGTAACGACTCTTCAAGGCCTGATTGTACTTGATGTACACCAAATCTTGCAATTTAGCAACATGAAGAGCATTTCTTTTCTTTGAATGAAGCTGTAGTTATTAAAGAAGTGCTTAATGATCATACTATTGCCATATGTTTGAGAAAGCATACTCACATGCTCAAATGCACTCCAATTACGTTCACATCCAGAGGCACTGCATGTCAAGCTCAAGACCTTTATGGCTAACCTCTGCAAATTTGGAGCTGAACTTCCAAATAAGCTTCACCACTCCACTGCAAAGTGATACTTTATTAGTCTTTACTTAAAGATAAATTGTGATACATCAAAATTTAAATCATTACACAAATTGATACCTGGTGATTTGATTGTTCTTGATTTAATTACCTTTGGATTTCCAAAAATCCCTTCCGCATGTTTATGCAAAGACAATTCATTTGCTATCTTGTCTTGTACATGTGTATCAGGTGTCAATCTTTGTATGCACTTGTACAACCCATCAATGATTTCCTCATTGAATTCAATAGAGGGTTTGGCATAGAAGTACTCTGGATTAAGAAAATGATCAACTGCATGTAATGGGTGCATCATTTGACATGCCCACCTTCGATTAATGATTTCAAACACCTCCCTATATTTATCTTCATTCCCTTTGAAACTTTTTTCAATGGCCTCTTTAGCTCGATCCATCGCCTCATAAATGTATCCCATGGGTGGCTTCTTCTCACCATCAACAAGCCGAAAAACTTTCACCAAAGGTCCCATGTACTTGAGAGTTTCAAGCACATAATTCCAAAATGAAGGCATTAAAATAATATCCCTAGCTTTTTTGTCCTTCATCTCCTTAGACTACTTGCATTTTGCCAACTCCTCAGATGTAAACATAGCCCTTAGACTATGCTTTTGTTTGTAAATAGATTTTAAGGAAAGGAATGTTGTAGCAAACTGAATAATTCCATGTCACACCAACTCCCTATTGTTTAAGCCTCTCATCATATTTAAGACTCCAGTGTGGTTGTAAATGAACCCCACAACAAAGATGGCCCTTTGGATATTTTTCTTGATTGTTGGAACTTTTCCAATATCTTCCAACATTAAGTCAATACAATGAGCGGCGTAAGGTGTTCAATACAAGTGTGGTCTCTTTCTTGCAAAAACTTGCTTTGAGAAGAAATGAAATACGTTAGTAATTTAAAACACACAGTAAACAATACTTTAATTAAAACATATCTAGCTAAAATATACCTGCCAATACGTAGTTGCTTCCGTTGTCAGTAATGACTTGAACTACATTAGATTCTCCAATTCTTTCCACAAAGTTGTCAAGCAACTCGTATATCTTTTCTCCCGTTTTGATGATAGATGATGCATCAATGGAATCAACATACATTGTGCCCTTGGCATAATTCACCATTAAATTGATTATGTTCCTTTGCTTTCTATCAGTCCAATAGTTTAACATAATAGAGCATCTATATTTAGCCCACGCTTCCTTATGATCTACCATCAGTTCTTGTGTGTACACCTTTTTCTTCAATAAAGGAACTCTGAGCTCATGGTAAGAAGGGGGTTTTAAGTTTGGTCTATACTCTCTTATGGCCTGAATCATTTCTTTAAAACTTTCCAATTTAGCAGAATTGAATGAAATGTTGGCTTGATAGAAAAAACGAGCAATCTTTTGAATTGCTCTAGGTCTCATCTCCTTAGCAAATGCTTCTTTGAGGTTACCTTGCCTCAATGGAGTCTTTCTTTTACTTTTCATAAACATGTCCATGGGTCCTTTTCCCTTTTGTTTTTTGTTAGGGATGGAAATTATGTTACTTCTACTAGTCACTACTCTCTTAGTTAGAGCAGTTACATCCATTTCTTCTTCACAATCTTCAACATCAATTGGATTCTCCCAATCATCAAAGTCAGGCATATCACCTCTTTCTGTATCTTTCTCTCACTCATGTAATTTTTTAATTCCTCCTTCACCTCTGGAGGACATTTCTGACAAGCTGATGCATTTTTGTATGATCCAACTTGATGTTGTTTGGCTCGATATATTCCACCTTTTGTGGTCTTCCCACAAAAGGTACAAGTAACTGTATTCTTGTCATTTTCATCCTTTAAAAAATTATACTTCCAAGCAGGATCTCTCTTTCCGCTCATTGCAGAATATGCATCATCCCCACTTACAGAAGCCATTCAGAAATATCTAAATCATGATTTAATAGCTAGATCATCACAAATAATGACCTATCAGAAAAAAAAAAACCAAAAAATATATATACAGCAACCTAAAACTAATGATTAGTTAAAAAAATATATGCATAGTGACCTAAACTAATAAATAAGAAATAAAAAGAAATTTCGAAGCCCTAAATGCACAGTACCCACCCAAGTGCACAGTACATGTACCCCGTGGCCCTTGTGAATCGTGGATCGTGATGAGCTGTAGGGCATTGCCGCAGCGATGAGCTGCCCTGACGATGGGGGCGATGAGTTGCAGGGGCAATGAGCTACAGGGGTGATGAGGAGGATGAGGAGAGATCTTACAAAGCGGTGGCGATGGCAGTGAGGTTTGAGTTGCTCCGAGCTTCGAGCGATGGCGGCGAGCTTCGAGTGGTTGCAAACGAAGGGATGGGTAGGTTTTACTACATACATAGGGTGGGTTTTGGGTTTTGGGTTTTAAAGTTTTTTTTTTTTATTTGGGTTGGAATCGGGTTTTTACTGCATATGTAGGTCAGGCGCTTGCCCCAGTGCCTCACGCCTACACCTCAGGTGCTCGCCCAAAGCAAATCGCCTCGCCTCACCTCAGGCGAGCGCCTTGATAGGCACTGGTTGATCCGTAATTGTGGAAGTTTAACTAACCTAGATAGGCTTGCCAAACTTCGCCCAACATCAATCAGTGGAGTTATTTATACACTTCAATGAGTGCGAGGTTGGTATTTACGACCTTTTCCTCTTCCTCCACACCCTCTAGAACGACCTCCATGTCTAGAGGTAATGGTTAGAGTAGAAGACTTTTGTACCACAAATAGAATCACAAAGGACTATGCAACATCTACCTTAATCTTTTGGAGACTACTATAAATTGTGGCTAGATCTAGAATGGCATTGGATGAGAGTAGATAGTCCTTAGCATATTGGAATCAATGGCCAAGTTTATCTAAGAATTGATGCACCTACCACTTCTCCCTTTGATAAGCATGCTCATTGCAACAAGATGGCTGAATTATAGCCAACTCATTATATGACTCCATACTGGTGTAGAAGGGATTGTTCCTTTTTGTTAGTGGACCAAATATGTTGTTAGTAGTCAGTAAAGTTGAGAGTTTTTTTTTTTTTTTGAAAGAAAGTTAAGGTGAGAGTTGTTTGACTTTCGAGAATTCTTCTTAGCTAAGCCCTTCCAAATCTCTTTTATATTCTTTCTATATAGCATGTTTCTTACTATTATCGGATAAATACCATTCATCAACTAATTGATAACCATGTCACTATCTTGTTTCCATCTATTATATTCAATAGCTTTGGAATCAACAATGTCCTTTGTAAGGACATATACCATTTTTTGCCCTCTAAGAAAGATCTTAAATGCTGAAGATTACATGATATAATTTTGGGTCCCATTCAATTTGATGGAGGTCCCTTGAACTAAAACAATAGTAGTCAAGGCAAGCGGCCTTTCCTTAGAAGATTAAGACCTCGGTAGAGTCTTTGTGTTGAAAAAGTAGTCATAGCAAGGTGACACTAAACAAGACTCCATATCACGGATTGTATTAGAAATACACCTCTAATGATGTTTAGAATACACCATGTTCATTGTCACACCAAATGAGCAGACTAGCAACTCACATGGCACACATCAAAGAGGTAAATTCTGATGTCGCTCTTGCTTGAAATCACACAAAGGAAACGTGAATCTTGCAAAAATCACATAAATTCCTATTTCAAAAAAAAAATCACATAAAATTGGAATATGAAATTCTTGATTGAGCTACACCAAGTGATGAACCACAATCACTTAACGACAACAGACTATCCAAGACATTGTCAAATTGCAGCCAGGCTGCCGGATTGTTTTGAGGCATAAGATGATTTCGACAGGCCCCCTTTATGCCTAGATCTCACTTAAAGCACAGGGTCAGGGGCTATCCGTACAACTCCAGTCAATGACCACCACTGAAGTGATTGCTTAAGCATTGCCAACCGGTTGGGACCAATGGTCAGTGGCAACAGTGGCCCAAAACGACCATTGGCTTTGATGATGGCACCTTGGTTAAGATTGGTTGCTGGCAAAGGCTGTTGGAGGTCTTCGACCATTGGGGAATCAACACTAGCATTGGTGGGTGGAGGCAAGAAACTTAGATCATATTCCTAGTTTTCTAGGGTTTCTCCCTTTTTTTTTGGAAGAAAAGAACAAGAGAGGGATTCAAGGATGATATAAACCACTGGCTTGGGTTCGTTGCTCTAATACCATGTAGAAGAATACTTTGATTCATTCAAGAAAACCTCGCCTTTCTTATACAAACAATACTGATGGGAAAATTGCATAATAATTCTCAATGAAATAGAAAAATGCATAAAAGAAGCAAATAAACAAAGAACTGTAGCACTCTTCAAGCTTAAGATTCGATAAGGTTGTAGTTGATTGAATTTAAGTTGTATAAAATTGTAAAGCTATGATGGAATCTATTTAAGAAGTCTTTACATTTTCACCATTTTAAGGCAAATGTCACCGGCAACAAATTTACATTTTCTCCCATCCAAAGTCTGAGTGCTATTAAAATATATTTCAAGTAAATGGATTAAAAAAAAGTCAATTGCTTCATTTTAAAATTAAAACAGATGGAGTGGTTATTCCTATTGCTGAATGCAGGCTTGGCTTACTAGTTATATCCTAAAAGAATCACTTGGAAATAGTATATTCATTCTATAATTTTTCCTTGGAACCCTTTCAAAAAAAATTCCCTGGAAAATCTGAAAGTAGGACAACTAATTCAGAATATACAACCACAATATTCCAAGAAGAGCAATATGTCCTAATCAGAGCCTAGTATCAAACTTGTAAATTCCACCTGTCTTTCATCTAAACATTGACCGAAATTCATAGACATCTTTTGCAGTTTTTAAAAATCTGGATACATGAATCTTTGGCCAAAACCTTTTCAAAAAAAAAGAAAGAATCTTTGACCAAAAGCAGATTGGTAAGATAGAACAAGGTTTAAGTACCATGCTATTAGATATTTACTTTAATACTAGTCCTCTTTAATCAGGGAGCTGTTTTCTTTCATTTTTTTGAGCCCCACATTCAGGGAATTCTTCAATAATATATAGCTTTTTGTGCTCATCCACAGAGACATGTTTTTATCATTGCCAAATTTCAAATCATTCTTTTCTTGCTGCAGAGCTGAAGAGGTCGGTTTTGTTGTACCTACTGAAGTACAGATAAAATCCTTACCACTCATGTTGTCTGGGAAAGATTGCATCCTACATTCTCAGGTTGGTTATGCATATATCCTCTTGTCCTTGAATTCATTTTCATATATGCCAATCCCACCATATCTTGTGGTTATTTGAACTCATGTCTCTATCTTTTATCTTTCTGCAAGAATCTCAATGTGATCCTATCAACGTATTGCTATTGGCCTTAGAACATTATAGTTGTACCAAAGCATCTCAAGTCAAATTATGCAGCCTTTATGGTAGGAGTGCTGTATGTTGCACAGTATTCAAAAAACTGATCTGAAACATGCTTTCCAGCACCTTCAATTACTCGTTATATTGCAAATAATGTTTGTATGCGAAGCTGTCTGAAGAAGAAACTTGAAGAAAATGATGGGCGAAGTTTCTCCTTTTGACAGAGGTTAGTTTCAGTCCATTATTTGAAGATGCAGTCTTGCATGAATTGACAAAGAATGTATATGAAGTGGATAGTTCATTATACCTTTTACTACTTGCTATGTGGAATCTTATGTCTATATAGAAAGTTGTCAGAAGAAACTTGAAGAAAATGATTGGTGGAGTCTCTCCTTTTAGTAGATATTAATTTTGGTCCATCGTTTGAAGAAGCCGTCTTATGTTAATTAATACAGAAGGTATATGAAGTGGATGGTTCAATATACTTTCCAATGTGTTTACTAAAGTAGCCGGTTTTATTTTCTTCTTTACAAGGGAATAAAGAAAGGTCCCTTTCAGACAAAAAAAAGGGAATCAAGAAAGGAGATTCATGTTTTTGATGGCGATGTGAGAAACATGCTTATTGAGAAAACACAACCCTCTTAATGACGAAGATTTGCAATGCAAAGACTACATCTATGGAAATAAGTAAATGCAGAAGTAGCAATGTAGTCTTAAATAGGTCTACTTGCAATCTTGTGGGGTTAGAGCAGAAAAGTAGGAGGTGCGGACACTTTGTAGTTGAGTGTCGTGATGCCATGGTCTATATGTGATGCTGCAGGGTAGGTCATTGCCAAAGCTTGTACATTGTGCTTATGAAGAGGCCTCCTATTTCCATGGAGTTTGAAAATGTTAGAAGGGAAGTGCTAGTGGTCTTGGTGCAGTGGTCGCATACCTTGCAATCTCAGCTAATCTTTTCCTTAGGGGGCCTTTGGTTGGTGGTTTCCTTGAGGGCAACCCATCACTGGTGTACTTAAGGCGTTAGCAAAGAAGTTAAGGTTACAATGAAGGTGCTAACTATTGATGACAAGAAGTCGTGGTTGCATGGGTGCAATTCAAAGGGTTTGTGTGATGGTTATAATGATAAAAACATTAACTTTAGGGGGCATGGGTGCAAATTTTCCTATTTTTAAGAAGTTGGTAAGGAAGAAGATGGGAGTGGATGAGAATGGATGAAGATCAGGATAAGAATGATAGCAGATGAGGATGAGATAAGGATGGAACAAATGTTATGAGAAGACATCCACCTAGAATGAAGGAGTTGCACAAGAAGATATTCTCATAGAACCACTGACCTACAATTGATAGTTGAGTTGTACATGGTTCTCGAGGCAGGCCACAGATTTAGTATTAGGATAAGGTAAGTAATCTATCATTGTTAAACATGTCCTGGAAGCCATTTTTGTCCTTTGATATCCTATACCCATATCCATTGGATTTCTGATTTGTTCCTTTTCTCCTCTTTTCAGCTTCTTTCATCTTCTTTTCATTTCATACTAAACCAAAGGGACTACGATTTGACAATGCCACTGGGGGTAATGTAGGCATGTGTAATGCTAAAACTAGTTTTATTTGACTTGATCATGGGGGTTGTATGTGATTTTGACCCTACCATGGGTGTTATGCATGGTTTCCTATCATGGGAATGACGTGGCTAGTCTTATTGATTGAATGATGAATAAACTGGATCTTTGTTTGATATTGGTTATGAACTTGCTAATTATGCTAGTACCATGTCTCATGTCATGTGCTTTTATTGTGACTTGCTTATAATCCTTTGCTTATGTTGCCTAACATCTTGAATGATAAAGTGTTCTCTAGTTGACAACTTTATTTCTTGTAGGGTCTAAAGTTTGTTGTTATAATCAACTCATGCTCTTTACATGTGTCTCATATCCCATTTTCGTTCATTGTTGTGATATTGTATATCTTCATTATGTAATTCTTTGGCTTTCCCTGTTATATACAATCGTTAATAATATAGGTTGCTTACTAGGCTAGTGTAGCTTGTTATATGATTTTTAACAAAGTTTCAAGTTCTAAAGCTTAGACTAAAGGGGAGAAGTGGGCCATGGGAGGGGGTAACTCTTTTCGTTATAAATAAGGCAATTAGTAGGTTATTGACATTCAAAATAAGCAGAAGCAATAATATTAAAGTAATAAACTAATCAAGAACGCTTGGATTTTATGTGGAAACCCTCACTCACAAAGAGCGGGGAGAAAACCGCGGAAGAAGCGCCTTATGGGCGGGTCTCTTTATTTCTTTTCAAAGAAATATGGGAGTACACGCCTATTTATAAACCACCACACACAACACAAAATCCACATCTTACGATGTGACACTAAACCAACCACATAATTCTCTCAACACTCTCCCTCAAGCTGGAGCATGGAATGCTTAGCTTGTAATACAAAGAAATCCCTCTACATAGCAGAACAAACAAAACTCTCAATAGATACAATTGACTATCTTCTGCAGACGACAGTTGCATTCCTGTTCATGCCTATAGGTAGGTATGCTGCTGACGACATATCAAATTGGCTGGAGCTTGACGACGAATTGTCGTAGTTGGCTCTGACAAGGGCTTCTCCTCTAGAGACCTCGACTGTTGCTGGTGGCTCCCCTCTCAGTATCCCTGACATGGGTCTTTCTCGGAAGACCTTGACTGGATCTCTCTCTTTGGAGTCCACGAAACTAATCTCCCACATAGAAACCTGAAATAAGGACCTCGAAATTAAATCTCCTTCTTTGGAGACCTTGGAAACTTTGGACCTCCTAGAGTTATGGTTTCTCGTGCGGAGTCCAGGAACAAAAGAGACTCCCGAATGATGGATGATTAGAATAGGCCCAACACTCTTCCTTTCTCCCATACTTATATGGTAGAAAAAAATAACAATGACAAGAAAAAATAATCAAAATAACACTACTCATAAACATAAGAACTACAGAAGAGCTTCTTCACCTCTTATTTTTTTAATGATTTTTTTTCCTTTTTTTTCTTCCCCCTTTTTTGATTTTTTTTCATCATCATTTTTTTACTCATATTTGTCTGCCTTTTTTTATTTCTTCTCTTCCTTTCCTCTTTTTCCTTTTTTTTTTTTAAATGACTAAACATAACATAATGGAATATAAATGTGGGGCACATAAATGATCTAAACAAAAATAAGGACCAAGACTTCATCATAAACCTATCTCCTTGCTGGTGACTCTGATCTTCATGTGTCGCCTGCATATTCGTTGCCATCAATGTGCAAAGTCACCGCCGCAGTCCTTGGCGTCATTGCGAGATCAACGCGTCGCTCGTCTTCACCTCGGGGAGCTCCACCTTGTCGTTGCATCATCCTTGATGCTCGTGTGGGCCTGAGCACCCTTCTCCTTTCTGTTGGTTGAGGGTTGGCGCCTCGCACCTCGACGATGCTGGGATCCCCTTTGTTGTCCGCGAGGTCGTCTACCTCGCCACCTTTGGCCACCTAACTCCACCTTCGTCGTCGGGAAACCATCAGGCGACAACATGGGGGGAGGAGTCGCCACTGTTGACGTCGACGCCTTAGAGGTCTCCACCTCGAGGATCTTCTCCTCCCTCGGAACCCTAACCAATGATGAGCAGCATGGCATCGACGAGCTTGTTCTTTTGCTCGCGAAGGTCTTCTGCCACCTCCACCTCCTGAAGCAGCCCGTCGCCCTCTTCGGTGAGGACGACAACCCTTGCCTCGTCTGCCTCAAGTCCACCCTCAAGTTCGATGTCCTCGAGGAGGCCGCCTTGCACGCACCTCCCTCCTTGCATCATCGTCGTCGCCTTGAGCATGGTGGTTGCTGTATCGTTAATAGCACCACCTCCATCTCTAAAAGATAAAACCCAAGAGTGACTTGCTCTGATACCAAGTTGACTTTCAAAATAAGCAAAAGTAATAATATCAAAACAATAAATAAATCAAGAATGCTTGGGTTTTACGTGGAACTTTTATTTACGAAGAGCGGGGAGAAAATCACGGGAGAAGTATCCTATGGGTGTGTCTCTTTATTTTTTCTTAAAGAAATATGGAAAGAGTACACACCTATTTATAAGTCACAACATACAACACAAAGTACCAACCATACAATTCTCTCAATAGTTGTAGGCTTTGAGATCCCAAAGTTGTCATATGTAACTATTTTCCTTTTGTTGCTTAGCTAAACTTGTATATGGAGCAATATAGGTTGCGTTATAGTTAAAACAAGTAATGTTATTGTTTAGAATTTCAAATATGGTTCTGCACCCAGATTATGACAAGCCTTTTGCTCTACCTCTATGTGTATTTGGGAGTACTTGTTTGTTCAGGCACATGGGAATCAGGATAAGTTCTCTGCGAGGGCAGTGAAGTATTTCTTTCTGAGGTACTCATGGACTCAGAAGGGATATAGATGCTATGATCTTATTCACAAGCGCTATATGGTGATAACAAATGTTAAATTTTTTGAGGGAGTAATATTATTATGAGAGTGCTAGCCTTGAGTTGGTCCCTAAGGAGACACAAGTGTATCATTGTCATTTACCCATCCTTCCTAGTCCTTCTCAGGTCCATGATTCCTCTTCGTCCATCACTGCTGCTATTCTAGATGATTCATGATCAGATGATCAGAAGTCTATTGTGTTGAGGAAGCCCACTCCTTCAGGTACTCTACATCCTATGTCCCATTATACTAGGACTTCACATCTGCAGGGGGAGATTAGATAGTTTGCTTCTACTATTACCACTACAGTTATTTCCAGGGACTATGTCCAGGCCTCATGGGATCCTAGATGGCATGCTGCTATGGACGAGGAGATGGAGGCACTTCGATCTAGGGAGACTTGGGACTTGGTCTCATGCCCCACTGATGCTACAGTGGTGGATTGTTGATGGGTGTACACCATTAAGTATCTTACAGATGGCACAATGGATAGGTACAAAGTGAGATTAGTTGCTTGAGGTTTTACTCAGACATATGAGATTGATTATATGGAGACCTTTTCTCCTGTGTTCCTCATTTCCTTCATTCGTATTATTATTTCAGTTACAGTTAATAGAAGATGGAGACTATGTTAGTTGGATATCAAGAATGCATTTTTGTATGGAGATCTAGTTGAGGAAGTATACATGAGATAATCACTGGGTTACAAGATACAAGGGGAGCAAGTGTGTCAATTGAAGAAGGCTACTTATGACCTAACGCAGAGTTTTGGGGCCTGGTTTGCGTGTCTCAGCAATGTGATCTAGTAGATTGGGTTCTAGAGGTTTTCCTTAGACCACTCCATTTTTATTCGATGCATAGGCTGTGGTGTTGTGATCTTAGTAGTTTATGTGGACGATATGGTTTTGATAGGAGATGGTGAGGAAGGTATTCGTCACACTAAGGAGTTTCTTAAGTCCACTTTTGTAACAAAGGATCTTGGTGATCTCAGGTACTTCCTTGGCATTGAGGTGGTTCGATAGGGATTACATCTATCTATGTCTTAGTGGCAATATACCTTACAAATACTTGAGGAGGCTAGACTGTTTGGGGCTAAACCATCTTGTATTCTAGTTGAGGCACAACAACGTGTTGATGGAGATGATCCACTTTAGGAAGATGTCATATGATATAGGAGCCTAATGGGATGACTACTATACTTGACAGTGACACGTCCAGATATTACTTTTGCTATTAGGAGAGTTAGTCAACATATGCAGGTCCTACGGTGTAGTCATTGGCGTAAGGTATGTTTTATTCTGAGATACCTTAAGAGGAGTACTGGTTTGGGGCTTTCCTACAGGGATAATGGATTTTTGGTTATCACATCTTACTCTGATATAGGTTATGCGAGATCAATTGATGATTGGAGGTCTACTTCAGGCTATGCTATGTTTCTTAGTGGGAATCTTATGTCCTGGAGGAGTAAGAAGCAGAGTGTGGTTGTTTGGTCTAGTGTAGAGCTAGAGTGTCGTGCTATGACTTGTGCTGCATGTGAGCTCATGTGGGTTATGGGTTTTCTACAGGATTTGGGAATTATGCTTGAGGGACTCGTTCCACTCTTCTGTGACAATAAATCCGCAACATATGTTGTCTTCAATCTTGTCTTCCATGAGAGGACGAAGCACATTGAGCTTGATTGCCACTTCATCTGCAATGCTATCATGGAAGGGAAGATCAGAATTACATATGTTACCTTCGAGCTACAGCTAGCTGATATTCTAACCAAGGCTCTTAAGAAGAAAAGACATGAGTTTTTATGTAACAAGTTGGGGTTTATTGACATATATGCCCTAATTTGAGGTGGAGTGTTGACATATTTGTAGGGGGTTATTACACTTTTTATATTTTCTGTGGGTGCCTTTGTAATTTTTCCAGTAGCCCCCCCTTCTATAAAAGAGAGGCTAGGGTTTCTTTGATGAATAAGAACATTCTTTTCCTCTCACAGGATTCATTAGTGTCCATTCATGTCAAATGAGAATTCGAGAAAGAAAAGATGTCAAGACGATATTTAGCATCCTTGACAACCATGTATTGAGGATAGCCTCTCGACACTTGGCATGGCATCGCCTATACAGGGTGGATCAAGATCCCAAATTGGATCTGGATTGGGTTTGTCCCTAACCCATGACTTCTTTGATTTTTTTTGAATGAGAAGGCTTCTGGTGGGCCAGTTTTGGGCTCAAGTACAATCTTTTCCTCCTCCTTGAATAGTTTGTTAGCTTTGGATTTCGCACAGGACAGGCTGCACTTTGGATCTTTTCTGACTTGTGATACTACTATGCATGCAGGTGATAGGGATCAGACTCGAGGTTTCATGGAGATAATTGCTGATGGATTGATGGAGTTGCCATGTGTCAAGAGTGCTGCTCCAGGATTGGACTTGAGGTTACAACTATTGGTGATGCAAGCTCCTATATGTGTTTGTCGGGCGAGCTCATGTTGGGTGGTATTGTGTCTCCGGGTAGAGGCGATGAGCTGCCGCACGATGATGGGGCTTTAGGCAATGGTACATCTTTGACTGTAGAAGCCACTGGATCTTTGATGACAGGAGCATGCGTGTTGCCTATGTAGGGGATGCTTGTGGTGGAGGGCTTAAAGGCAATGGGGAGTCTATTGCCTATTGTTCTGAAGGGGAGGCATCACCCAAGTTTCTAATCTCCCTAGGGTCTTGGAGGGCAAACTTGCAGTTATTGTGTTGGCCTGATGCATATAGGGGGTGGAAGAGTTGAATGAATATGAAGATTTTATGTTGGAACATGCGTGAGCTTTGAGACTCCAAGCATCGAGGAGTCTTGAGTTTGCACCTTTTGAAATGGGATGAAAATGTGGTTTTTTAGGGGATGCAATGGGAATCGTGTGACAATAAGTTGTGGGCATCAGTAGGTAGTGACAAACTTGATCATTTTGTGGCTGTTAATGTTGCTAGGAGATCTGGTAGGGTGGCCTTTGTGTGGGACAGCTAATTGTTTTATTTCTATTAGGTTTGGTTGGGTGGCATGCTATATCTATGTTACTGACCAGAAAGTGTGATGGTTTGATGTTTGGATTGGGGGTGTTTGTAGCCCTTCCTCATTAGAATTTCAACCGAAACTATGGGAAGATATTGGAGAATTCTCCATACTGGGTGTGCAGGTGACTTAAATATCAATTCGCAGATGATAGATCAAAAGAGGGAGGCATGTTAGATTTAGGTTCTGTATGTTTTTTGGGTTTGTCAATGACTTTCACCTACAAGATATTTTCTCAACTAATTGTGTCTATAGCTGGAGAAGTATGGTGTTCCCCTTCTATAAGTTGAAGATTGACAGATTTCTTGGGTCAGTGAATTTCTTGTAGTCTTAATTATCTGCAGTCAAGGCAGTGGAAGGACCCTTTTCAAATCATATTTCCCTCATCCTGGATTCCAATGAAACTCTTCGACTGTCCTCTTATTTCAAATTTGAATGTTCATGGCTACTCGGAGATGGCTTTAAGGAGATGGTGGAAGAATAAGGGCAAGATGCACCAACTTCTAGCTCTACAACAAACATAATGGTGATGCATCTAAAGGACCTTTGGTTGCATCTAATATAGTAGGAGAGAATGAATCAACTTGTTATTCCAATTAAACGCCACACCTCTTTAAATAGAGAAGGGGTGTGGGAAAATTACACTACATGTCCACATAGAAAAGTAAAATTGTGGAGATTGGTGCAGTGTGAAGACTCCTTGGCATATTGATACACACATGAATAGTCCACGTCTGGATTGTTGGGCGTGTGAACAATGAGAGAAAGAGAGTCGATGGTGAAAGAGGATATGAGTTGAGAGAGATGTTGGAATTATTGTTGCATTCAACTCAACAAAAAATTACATATGCTTATCTTTATATAGAGAGGTACTCCTAATCTCTAAATAAGGAAAACAAATCAATTAAATCTCTTAAAATCAGGAAATAGCAAATCCTCTTAACAACTTAACTAAAGACACATAACCATACTAAAAATAGCAAACTTGGACTCAAAGCAAACCCAACCTAGTCACTTAAGGTCAACGCCTCTTGGGTGCATGCTGGGCCTGCTATGTGGTCTTTATTCTCCACACTCCCACTCAAGTCGAGGTTGGGAGGATAATGACTTGCTCCTTGACTTCGTAAGGCTAGATGCTCGACCACTCTTCATCTTCTTCAAGCTCCGAACTCTTCAACTTGTCATTTGTTGAAATCACGGTGTAACCTTTTGTGACCTCTGAAGTCGTTGCTTTTTTGGCAACCTCAATAGTTGCTACGACGGCCATCGTGGTCTTCTTTTCCTTTTCTACTTGAACTATTGCTTGTATCTTCTCAAGATCAGCATGTGTAAGAGAGTCCATATGTGAGGTGCCAGTAGCCGTACGTGAAGGCCTCCCAAACCTATTCCAACATCTATCTTGTGGATGGTTGGTGTGTCCACAATGTTGTCATGGGGGATAGACTCGATCCTAGGCCTTAGCGACGTCCTCTCCTACACCCCGCACCAATCTCTGGAATAGCAAGTGTGAAGTTGTTGCTCTTTTTTGTAACCTTAACCTCCGGGACCTTCATCTTCTCAAGACAGCCAAAGATGGTTTATGATCCATCTTTCCGTCTATTGCTAGAATCTGATCACTTGTTGGATGGTAGCGGGGATGTAACCTTGACAAGAACTTGGTCGCCTGCCATCGAGCACATGTCTCTCCTTGTTTATCACAATAGATGGGCTTGTAGATATCCAATTCCTCGAACAGTGACTCTATCTTCGAGTAGTACTTAGTCAAGGAGAGATCTCCCTAGTTAGCCATCTATATGTGCGTGTAAAGATTAGCAATCTGCACATTACTTGATTTCTGGGTGTACCTCTTCTCCAGGGTTGTCCAAATCTTGTAAGCGCTCTTCTTATATAGCATGTTTGAGGCAATGGCAGGATCAACTGAGTTCGTGATCCAATTCATCACTATGTAATTCTCCTCAAGCTTCTTCTTCTTGGCTCCATCTTTCTGTTTATGTGCTTCTTCAAGGAGAACACTAAATATGTTTTGGCCCCTAACAAATATCTTGAATGCGCAGGCCTACAAGACGTAGTTGGAAGCACCTTGAAGCTTGATGGTCATTCCTTGAACGACCACTTTGCCTTCTCCTATCAACAACGTGGCCTCAGTGTCAACTATCTTTCTTGATCTACGATCCTCCTACTTTGTGTAAGGCGCTGGATGTGATGGGAAGAAGATTCGTCGAGAATCCTCATAATATCCCTTAGTCCTTGCGTAAGGCGCTAAGGTCTTCTAAGGAATTTGTTGAGTGAATTCCCATGTTAGAGAAGAAAGCCATGCACAGGTGGTCTTGTTGTCGACGTGAAGAATCTACGCACAAGAGAGAAATTCTCCTTTGTGCGTAACTCCTCCCGAATGTGTACATGCCCGAGCCTAGATCGATAGTTCTGATACCACGTAGAGATTGGCGTAATGTGGAGACTCTTTGGCATGTTGATACACACATGAACAATTCATGTGTGGACTGTTAGGCACTTGAACAGTGAGAGAGAGAGAGTTAGCGGTGAGAGAGGAGGGGAGTTGAGAGAGATGTTGGAATTATTGTTGCATTCAACTCAAGAAAGAAATCGCATGTCTCTCTTTATATAGAGATAATCTCTAAATAAGGAAAACAAATTAGCAAATTTTCTTAACAACTTGACTAAAAAACACATAAGCATACTAAAAATAGCAAACTTGGACTCAAAACAAATCCAACCTAGTCCCTTAGGGTCGGCGCCCCTTGGGTGCATGTTGGATCTGCCACATGGCCTTTATTCTCCACAAAAATAACAAGATACCACAAAATAAAACATAAGAGATACGTAAGGAAATGGGGAATATGTCAACACTCCCCCTTAAGTTGGAGTATAGATATTGATCATGCTCAGCTTGGAACAACATGCATCAAAATCTCCATGTGGCAAAGGCTTGGCGAAAATGTCAGTTGTCTGGTCCTTTGAAGCAACAAAAGTAGTATGCAATACTACCCGCTGTATTAGATCTCTAGTGTAGTGACAATCCACCTCTACATGTTTCATTCTCTCATGAAACATTGGATTATTAGCAATGTAGGTGGCCACTCTGTTATCACACCACATTTTCATTGGACCATCAATATGGACATGTAGATCTCGTAATAGTGATTTCACCGAAATCATTTCAGCAGCAGTCCGGGCCATAGTCCGGTACTCAGATTCTACACTCGACCTGGAGACTACCCTCTATTTCTTAGTTTTCCAGGTAACAAGATTTTTAGCAACAAAAGTGTAGAAGTCTGTGATGGATTTCTTGTCTACTATATTCCTTGCATAGTCAGCATTTGAATATCTCACAATAGTCATGGTTGTTCCTTTTTTGAAAAGTAACCCATGACCAGTGCTTTCTTCAAGTATCTAAGCACTTGCGTAGTTGCCTGCCAATGTAATTTGGTGGGTTTATCCATAAATTGACTTTGCAATTGCCAAAGCAATATCTAGTCTAGTAATTGTTAGGTATAATAATTTCTCAACCAACTACCTATATGAGTAATTATCAACCACTTTTGCCTCTTCATCATATAAATATGCCTTGGGATCCATAAGTATACTAGCAGATTTGGATCCTAACATGCTTGTCTCCTTGAGTACATAAAGTGCATACTTATGTTGGGACATAACTATCCCATCCTTACTAGTTGCAACCTCAATTCCCAAAAATTAGCGTAGTTGGCCCAGATTTTTCATAACAAATTTCTCTGCTAGGAATCTTTTAACTTTTGCAATTCTAGCTTTGTCATCCCTCGTAATAATTAAATCAGTAACACATACTAAAAGAGCCACCATACCTTGCTTTGTCTTCTTGACAAACAACAAATGATCTGAGGAAGATCCCTCCAAGCCCATCTTTTCAACCACCTCTAAGAGTTGTGAAACATGCTCTTAGACTTTGCTTGAGTTCATAAATAGCATTCTTCAACCTACATACATACTCCCCTTGAACCTCAAACCTAGGAGGCTGTTGCATGTATACCTCTTCCTTAAGATCACTATAAATAAATGCATTTTTGATGTCAAGCTGGTGAAGATTCCGATCCTTGTGAGCAGCAACATAAATTAGAATCCGAACCATAGAGAAGCGAGTAACAGGGGAGAAGGTATCAAAGAAATCCACCCCATATGCTTGAGTGAATCCCTTTGCTACCAGACGAGCCTTATACCTTGAAATAGACCCATCTAGGTTGTACTTCAAGGCAAAGACTCAACGATAGCCAACAAGTTTTGTGCTAGGTGGAAGAGGAGTAAGCTCCTATGTTTGTTGGTTCCCGAAGGCAGCCATCTCATCCTTCATGGCCTTCCACCATTTTGGATCAAGCATGGCCTGTTGATCTGTAGGTGATAACTCCATAGCTGATAAAGCTATAGTGAACAAGCCAAAAGATTTCTTTATCTTGTTAGTGGACACTGCCCCTATTGCTCTATAATTTACACAAGATCGTGGTGCCTTACGAAATGCTATTGAAAGATCATCCTCAGGAATAACATCACCTGCACCTGAGACGAGAGTGGCTGAGCAATAACGCAAAGGCGGAGATGGGTGACTCTGGGTGGAGATGGGTGAGAGTGCGGAGAAGGAAAGTGGAGGCCGCTAGGCTTAAGGGCTTCATCGAGAAGGGCAGGAGCAGACGAGATTGCGTAGCTTCTCATCGTCAGAAGATCATTTGCTGCCGTTGTCGCGGACTTGGTCATTTAGTAAAGGATTGCAGGGATCTTTTTCTCTGTCTCCGGTGTTATAGATGGGGCCATAAGAGGAGCACTCGTCTGATGCGATCTCACAAGGAGGCATCCACGAAGATTAATCAACAACTTCCTCCTCCTGTGGGGGAGGCTCCTGGCAAAGGAGTTGAGATCTCATGGACGCACGAGACGAAGGCTTTGGATTCGATATTGGATCTCTCTTTGTGGGAATTTCTTAGGATGGCATGATCAATGTTAACGATGTTAGATCTTTTATTTCGTACTATGGTTTGAAATATGAAGAATGGAGAGTTACAATTTTATTAGAAAGGAGAATTTTGTTGTTTGGTCTTGAGAGATCAGATATTGATCTTTTCAAGTTTAAAGAATTTTCGTTAGGGGAGTTTTTGATTAGAAGATTCCGTTTCATCCAACGGTTAGATTTCGGATTAATGGTATTCCTTTGAAGTTGAGAACTGTTGGATCGGCTATTTCCATTTGCTCATCCTTTGCGTGTGTTAGGAGATGTTTTGGAGTTGGACTGCAGGATGGAGTTGCCTCCTTGATGTTGGTTGAAGGCGAGTTGCTGGTGGGGAGGTCCATTCCTACCAAGGAGATTTTGCTGTTTAGTGGTTGCGCATGTGTCATATCCTTTGAAGATCTTGGCTTTGGAGGAAGAAAGAATCTCTCCTATGCAGAAGCTATGGTGGTTGAGGTGCTTGCTGCGTCACCTGCTGTTGGCGTTGAATCTTCACTGCCTGCTGTTGCTGGTGGTCGTTTGACCTCACCTGTTGTAGATCGATCGACTTTAGTTGCTGCAACATCAGTTGGTCAGTCACGTGATGCGCCTTGATCTGCGTTGACTAGGCAACAGCTGGCAGCGCACAAAGCACGCTAGGAATGGCGCCCAGTTCAGAAATTCACCCCAACGATGGAATTTTAAATTCCAAATCATTGTTTGCCAACCCCAGTTGTCTACGACAACTCTCCTTGATTTCGGGGCAGATGTGTTTCCATTTTTGGAAACACACCGAATGGTGGGCACTGATTTGTATTGACTAAGCAATGCAATTGACAGGTGGAGTCCGGATCCGTTTACGGATCTGGATTGGGTGAGTCCACTAAACCATTTATTGATTGTATTATTTTTGGAGAGGGGGCAGCATATCGGGCTGCTGTTGGGATTGTTGACATGCAGGGAGATCACATGCTGGGAGATGGGGCATATCTTCTTGGATGGCGCACAGTTCGGAAATTCACTCCTCCAACGATGGAATTTCAAATTCCAAATCATTGTTTGCTGACCCCAGCTGTCCACGACAACTGTCTCCTTGATTTCGGGGCAAATGAGTTTCCATTTTTGGAAAATGACTGAATGGTGGGTATTGACTAAGCATTGCAATTGACAAGTGGAGTCCGGATCCGTTTATGGATCCAGATTGGGTGAGCCCACTAAATTGTTTATTGATCCTATTATTTTTGGAGAGGGGGCAACAAATCTACTGTTGGGATTGATGACATGTAGGGAGATCACATGTTGGGAGATTGGGCAGATCCTCTTGGCTGGGTGCAAGCTGCCACGACGTAGAAGCTGGGAGTGACTCCAGGTTCTGTTGCTGTTGCGGGAGCAGCAATGTGAGGTGCACAACAGGTGGCATCCGGATCCCATTATGGATCTGGACTTGGTGAGTTTGCAGATCCTTATGTTAATCCTCTTGCTTCTTTGGGAGCCAATTTGCCTCTGCGCCCCTCTCCTGTTTTGGCTGATACTATGTAGGTTGCCAACTCGCAGATAGCCATGTTTCAAGGGAAAGATAGCACCGTGGCTTGTAGGAGTGATTTTCCAATGGGTTCAGAGGGGCATCTATGCGGTGCACATCTTCTATAAGTGGACACCGAACCCATGCCAGGGGTTGGGGGGGGCATGAATCTACCTTTTTGACGAATACTTTGTCTTCGACACTACATAGTTTTCCCTCTCCGTACCGTGGTCTACTGCTACCTGTGTTATTTTGCAGGAGGATGGTTTTCCTAGAGCCTTTGGGTCAATTTTTTGTAATTCTGTAGGGGATGGGGCACCAATGGATGGTACACATTGTAGTGAGACCGAGTTGAAAGGATGTGGGACTGTGCTACATGTCTCTGAAGATGCAGCGTCTAATGTGAATCATGGGGGGAGTACGGTTAACAAATCAGGAGTCAAAGTCAAGTCGATCAACCACAAATCCTCCTCTAGCAAATCTTCAAGCCTCATTAAAGTCATACCGCACAAACACAAGTTGATCCTGAGTGCATGTTATAAGCATAAGAAGGCAACAAAGAATTTAACCACTAGTGGTTGTGCATTAGATGATGCGCAAGTGGCTAAGGTGGTTGGAGCCATGAGGGTTCATAGAGGGGTTCCAAAAAAGTTAAATGGTTAATGTGTTGTTTTGGAATGTTCGGGGTCTCAAGGAGAAAGGGAGGAGATCAATCTTGAAGAGATACCTGTCGGAGTAGAGAGTGGATGTTGCTTGCCTACAAGAAACCCACTTGGAATGCAAAGTCCCCAACTGAAGGTAGAGATGTATGGTGTCCTATTCACAAATCATTTGGAGGTGGATTCCATTGGTCGATCTGGGGGGTTGATTATGTTGTGGCATGAAGACAGTTTGGAATGTTGTGCTTCTAGTTTAGCCACTAGAATGATGACAACAGTCTTTTCCAGAAGAATTGATGGCTTTTCCTTTGCCATTACCAACGTGTATGGTCCTTGTGATGAGAACGCTCGGACTCTTTTCTGGGAAGAGCTGAGACAAGCGGCTACTATTATTGATGACATGCCTTGGTTGATCTGCGGAGATTTCAATGCAACACTTTGTCCTGAAGACAGACCAGATGGCCGGTGTGATATGTCTACTATTCAATTTCAGCAATTAGTACATGAGCTTGAACTTGTTGATCCACCCTCCTTTGGAGCTCGTTTCACATGGAGGAATGGTAGTGGTGCTACGTCTTGCATAGACAGATTCTTATGTAACATTTCTTTGGCAAAGAGCTTTCAGGTGGCAAATGTGATTACTTGTGAGAGGCCTTTCTCTGGTCATACCCCCCTCTTGTGGCGAAGTAATGAAGAGCTGAGGCACACCACCTATTTAAAATTTCATAAATCTTGGCTCAAGGAACTGTGTTTTGTAGACCTCATACGGGAGAAGTGGACTTCGACTTTGGCCTCCACGTCAACTACTTGTACCTTGGCTTGTAGAATTAAAGCAGTGAGATTGGCTATGATAGATTTCAAAAGGGACGTCAGAGCACATGAGGAGAGAAGGATGACTGCGCTTGAGAGTATTTCCTCTCTTGATAGGAAGGAGGAAAGGACTTTCCTTATAGAGGGTGAATGTCTTGAAAGACGCAGAGCACAGTCTATTGTGGCTGAGGATCATAAGGCTGAGATGGATTGGAGACAAAAAGCAAGATAATTGTGGCTTAAAGAAGGGGACACAAATACCAGATTTTTTCACTTATCTGCTAGTGTGAGATAGAGGAAGAATATGATTGGCATATTGAAAGTGGGCGATGAGGTCTTGAAAAAAAGAGAAGAGATTTGTGTTGCTTTTAAAAACTACTTTGATCTTTTCACTCGGAGGCAATCGTGCGGTGATTGGAGATTGTCAGCCTTCCATATGGAGCAATTTGGGGAAGAGGCTAAGGCCTCTTTCATCATGGACATGGATGAGGAGGAGGTTTGGAGAGCTTTACATGGAATGAAAGTGGAAGGTTCCCCTTGATTGGATGGGCTACAAATTACTTTTTATAGAGAATTGTGGGATGTAGTGGGATTTGATGTGATGGCCATGATTAAGGAGTTCTTTAAAGGAAATGAAGGGGTTGAGAGATTAAATAAGTTTCATCTTTTCTTCCTGCCAAAGAAAGATAGTTTGGATAGGATGAAGGACTACCAGCTCATTGCTTTATCCAATAGCATCTATTTATTGGTTGCAAAAGTTCTTGCTAATTGGCTGTGAAACATTTTCCCTGATATTATTTCACTGATCCAATCTTCATTTATTAAAGAAAGATCCTTGCAAGACTCTTATGTTCTTGCTGAAGAGTTCCTGGCAGCATGGAAAAGAAGGTGTTCAGCATTCCTCTGGAAGGTGGACTTTTCGAAGGCTTATGATTCTATATCATGGGGTTACTTGTGGGATATTTTGAGAAAAAGAGGATTTTCGGACCCCTAGATTATGCTAATGAAAAGACGTGTCATTAGCTCCTCTTTTTCTATTTTGATTAATGGTAGAGCAACAGGGTCTTGGGTCCAGCCATAGAGGGGAGTTCGATAGGGCTGTCCCTTAGCATTCATGTTGTTCAACATTGCAGTAGATACTCTTGCTGGAATGGCCTTTAAGACGTGTTATGGAAACCTTTTCTCTGATTTTACAACAAGAGGTGATGGCAGAATCTTGACACCTATTCTAAAATATGCAGATAATACAACATGTTTTATGGAAGGAGGAAGGAAAGAGGCTGAACATGTTTCTTCTTTGGTTAAAATTTTTGCAGAGATACCAGGCTTAAAGATTAATAGAGGCAAATCAAGTTTGGTTTTGTTTGGTTTTGGGAGTGTGGATGAAAATGTTATTTCATCTATCTTGGAGACCCCGGTGGTTAGACTACCTGTTAAATATCTTGATCTTTCGCTGAAGGGTAAAAAACCGACTTCCAATGATTGGAAACCTCTAATGGATAAGTTCAAAACTAGGTTATCTTCTTGGAGCGGTAGACTCCTCTCCAGAGGTGGTAGATTGGTGCTCCTTAAATCTGTTCTATCGGCTATTCCAGTATTTTTTCTATCTGTTTTTTCAGTTCCAAAGAAGGTCCTAAAGTAAATAGATTTGATTCGGAAGAGGTTCTTTGGGAAGGGGCTGGATTTTGTGGGAAGATCTGTACACATAATGCCTTGGGATGTAATTTGTAAGCCAAAGAAAGAGGGGGGTCTTGGAGTTTGACACTTGCTTTCTTTTAATAAAGCACTCCTCTTAAAATGGGTAGTGAGATTATTTTCAAATAAGAATTCTTTGGTGAATCTTGTTTTGAAGGATTCTTATGGAGATAATATGAATATTGCTCAACGTGGTAGTGTGAATATGGTTGGGAGTTCGACTTTTTGGTAGTCCATTCAGCCTATTTCAAGAGAATTCACTGATCAGTTCTGACCTTCGTTGGGAGGTGGAGCTTCCTTTCATTTTTGGCTTGATGATGCTAAAATTGGCCTTTTCTCATGCAGATTTCAGAGATTATTTCAACTTGTTGAGAATCAAGAAGTCTTGGCCTGTGAGGTGTGGGATAGGAATATGGAGAGTTGGAATTTCAGACTGCCACATTGTCTGCTTGAGCCCATGTGCAGAATTTCGGCAGTTGCTAATTTGCTTAGAGGATGCCAAACCCACTGCAGGTCTGAGATTCTTTCTAGTGGAAGGTTGGGAGCTTTTCGGCCAAACGTGCCTACAAGAACATCTCATCTGTGGACGTTCAACAGGATATTTTATGTGGGGACTCCAAACTCCTTTGGAGTTGTACGGTCCCACTCAAAGTCAAATTGTTCCTTTGGTTTCTAAGACGGTAGCGGCTTGCCACAAAGATTTACAGGTCTAAATGGTGTGTAAACAGTGATCTGAAATGTCCGTTTTGTGATGACTCAGAGGAAGACATACAATATATCTTCTCTAATTGTGGGTTTTCCAAAGATATATGGAATCATTTTCAACTCTCAACAGTTGAGTACTGTGTTAGGGTATCGCAATTATTTGGTGTATATGGCTTCAAAGGAACGGTTCTGTGTTCCATAATGAGAGGTGTTGGGTAGAGAATGTGATTAAAGAGGCGAGCGTTATTTCTGATTTTTGGCTGCAGAACTTGTAAGTCCGTTCCTTTCCTCATTTTTTAATACAATTTACGGATGATTACCAAGCTTTGGTAATCTTCCACTTTTTTCTTCAAAAAAAAAAAACTCCCAATAGTGGATATTGTAGGTTTTTGGGGCCCTACTAGGAGGGGTAACGTAATAAAATGCGGAAATAAAATATAAAGCAATCTCACAAAAAATCAATCGCACAAGTACACAAAGATTTTTAGGTGGAAACCCAAATCGGGTGAAAACCACCACCTAACCCTCTCGAGTTAGGATTTTCCGATCAACCTAGTTGATCAAATCCACTAACCGAATCACTTTAAAACGAGGGTGATTCAACCTCAGTACAACCACGCTACAAGTACGAGGGTAGCGTTCCTCAACCCCTTCTCTCCACGAGAAGGATTTTGTCCCACGAAGGAGACGGGAATTCGCAAAGCGAATACCCAACCAAAAGACAAAGATAAAATAAAACAAGTCCTATAGAGCCAACAAAGAAATTATGAACCTAGCTTCTATAGGAATAAGGAAACTCCCCTTTGCAAGGAGTGCGTCGAGTTGATGACGCGGTGCTTGTGCCACGCGATGGCGCAATGTCGCTCTCGTAGACAACGGCGGGAGAGCGGGTGCGCGAAGGCTTGATGCTCTCAAGAGAATGGAACTAGAGCTTGGAGAGCAAGGGCTTCTCTTGGACACAAAAGAGTGGAACTAAGTTGCTTAGGTGTGTCTCTTGTTTCTCTTCTCTTAGTGTGTATCTTGTGTATCTAGGTGTGTAAAGGCTCCCCTCTATTTATAGAGGCCTTAGGAAGGCTTGGAAATGCTTCCATAGCCGTTGGGTGCAAAGCCCAAGAGAATCAGGCCGAAATCAGGATAATGATTACATTTGACAGGGTAATCAGACGTCTAACTCTTGCATCAGACGTCTGGAAGGCCACTTTAAGACGTCTGATTTCAAGGTCAGACGTCTGATTTCATGCGGGTTTCCTCCTGACTTGAATCAGATCTAAACAGGATTTTTGTGCAAGTCCATCAGACGACATACAGGACGTCTGGCACTATGTCTGGACGTCTGGAAACCTACTTTTACTGTGGGAATTGATTTCCAAACGTTGCAACGGCTAGAAAATCTCTGAGAAGAGATTTTGGGTCAGCCGAGGCAAAACGGTCAATTATCAGACGTCTGGAAGGCCTAAGGACGTCTGATAAGGCTCTAACGGTCATATTCTGCAGTGTCTGCTAAGCTAGCCAACGGTCCACTATCTGGACGTCTGGCAAGTCCATCAGACGTCTTCTAAGACGTCTGGACTAAGGTCTGGACGTCTGATTTCATCAGACAGAACTAACTATGTCCAGCCTAACAGTTATCAGACGTCTGAAACAACAGTCAGACGTCTTAAAATACTTTATCAGACGTCTGATTTGTGAATTAGACGTCTGGAAGTGCTGTTTGAACCCTATATTGGTTTTCTAAGTATTCTACGGAAAACCTAAGTATCTTAGGGTTGTGCCGGTGTTCCTAGGACTACTGTTAGGGTTCTTTGAGGCTCTTTAACATAATATTCTAAGAAAAAAATAAAGAGCAACAAAAGAAACGAAAAATACAGCAAGTACAAGAGAAGGAAATCTATCCTATTCTTCATCTCCTTCCTTCTTTAGTATATCGTTCCTCGCGAATCTCTTCTGTTCTCCAGCAAGCTCCTTCAATCCATCCTGGATGCGAGCTCGAGTTCCGTCTAAACACGTCCACATTTGCAATTGACCTGAAATCTAGGACTCAAATTGCAAATGTTAAATAACACGTGTTTTGTTATCATCAAAACAAATGATCGTGGTGCTTTAGCACCAACAGATATAAGTCACTTTGATGGTTTTTGGACTAGCTTTAGAGACCATATCAGTCGGGGTATGGTGGGTTGGGTGCAGGTTATTGCTATTATGTGGAGTCTTTGGCTACAGAGAAACGACTGCGTTTTCAAGAGTGAGAGGTGTTGGGCTGAAAATGTTGTAAGCTAGGCAAGGTGTTTTTCTGATTTTTGGCTCCAAAACCTATAAGTTTGTTCCATTTCTCATTTTAATACAATTCTGGATGATTATCCTCAGGTAATCTTTTTTCTCAAAAAAAAAAATCACCTGCACTTGCACAATCACCACTAGCACACATCTGGTCAGATGGCTCAACACAAACTTGACCTGGGGAGGAAGGTGAGACAGAAGTGCGGGGGTGTGTGCTGCCTGTATGTCACTGGCAATTTGTAAATAACTGGAGGGTCTTTATATTTGTCACTATCACTAGAAGATGCAAAACGTGTAGGAGATGCCTCAGTCTCCATGATCCAATCCATTAGCACAAGTGGGACAAGCATGGGGGCAAATTTGGCCTCACGAGACAACTGATGTGAAACTAAAGAGAAATGAGGCATTGCCTCATGGAAAGTCACATCTGCACTAACATCGTGCTTTCTTGCCACTGGATTATAGCAGCGATATCCCTTCTGAACACGGGAATATCCAAGAAAAACACACTTTACTGCATGTGGTGCTAACTTACCCCTTCCTGGGCCCATCAAATGCATAGACACCACACATCCAAATACACGTCGGGGTAACTGAAATAACTCCTTAGGATAAAGTATATGCCATGGAGTTTGCTCATGTAAAATAGAGGAAGGCATCATGTTAATAAGATAACATGCAGTAAGAGCTGCATCACCCGGATACAAATGCGGAACACAATGCTATATCAGTAAGGTACGAGCCACATCCAACAGGTGCCTGTGTTTCCTCTCTGCCACACCATTTTGTTGCAAGGTGTGTGGACAGGAGGTTTGATGCACAATACCATGTCCCTAAATCCAGCTAATCGTATGGTACAAAATTCTAAATCATTATCAGATCTAAGAATTTCACTGTGGCAACAAACTAATTTTTTATTTCCAATAAGAAATGTTCAATAATCTGTCCCACATCAGACTTATTCTTCCTAAAAAACAACCATGATAGTTGAAGAATATGAAACTTTATAATTACTAAGCCATCCCTATACTTCTTTATATAGAGAGAGGTAAGGGAAAAATTGTAACATAAATCCAACAATAAAAGCAAAAGACAAAACACCCCTCAAAACATAACATAACACTCCTCCTAAAGCTGGAGCATATATATCAATCATGCTCAGCTTGCATTTACACTTCTTAAACATAGGGCGAGATAACATTTTAGTAAACATGTCTGCAATCTGGTCTGAAGAGGCAAGGCAAGTAGTACGAAGCAGACCCTGTTGAATTAAGCTCCTGGTGTAGTGACAATCCACTTCCACGTATTTGGTTCTCTTGTGGAACATGGGATTGTTAGAAATGTATGTTGCAGTTCGGTTGTCACAATACGTCTTCATTGGCTCCTGAATAGTAGCATTAAGATCTTGCAACAAAGATCTTATTTATATCATCTTAGCCGCAGTGTGTGCCATGGCACGGTACTCAGATTCAGCACTTAAGCATGAAACTACACTTTGTTTTTTGCTCCTCTAGGTCACCAGATTCCTAGCTTCAAAAGCGCAGAAGCCTATAGTAAATCTCCTGTCTCCAACTTCGCCTGCATAATCTGCATCTGAGCAGACAACAATAGACATAGAACCTTCTTTTGGAACAGAATGCCCCTACCTGGACATCCTTTGATGTACATCAACACCTGCATCACAGTCTGCCAATGATCATCAGTAGGTTTGTCTGAGAACTAACTTAGCTTACCTACTGCAAGACTAATATCTGGCCTAATGATGGTCAGATACAAAAGTTTCCCTACAAGCTATCTATAGGCCTTCTTGTCCTTCAACTTTACAATATCATCAAAGAGGTGAACCTTAGGATCCATAGGGATATTGACACCCTTGGATTTGAGCATGCCACTCTCTTGGAGTGTCAAGAGCATACTTTCTTAATGACATAATAATCCCCTGCTTACTTATGGCGATCTCAATACTAAGAAAATACTTGAGTTTCTCAAGGTCCTTCATGACAAATTGGCATGTCAAATAATCCTTCACTTGAGAAATACTAGCTGTATCATCACATGTGGGTATAAGATCATCCACATACACAAGTAGAGCTATGGTACCACCATTAGTCTTCCTCACGAATAGTGAATGATCAGACGAGGACCTCTGCATCCTAACAATAGACAAGGCCTCAGACAGATGTTGAAACCAGGCTTACGAAGCCTTCAAACACATTCCTCTTGAACCTCAAAGCTAGGAGGCTCTTGCAGATATATCTCCTCCTGTAAATCCCTATAAAGGAGCACATTGTTGACATCCAACTGATGTAGGTTTCATCCATAGTGAGCTGCAACAAATATAAGTATATGGACTGTGGAGAGACGAGCAATCGATGAAAATGTGTCAAAGAAATTCACCCCATAGGTTTGGGTGAATCCTTTGGCCACGAGGCGAGCCTTATACCGAGAAATAAATCCATCTGGGTTGTATTTCAAGGCAAAGACCCACTTAGTTCTAACGAGGTGCGCACCGGGGGATAAGGTAGTAAGCTTCTAGGTGCCTCTGTCACAGAGAGTAGACATTTCATCTTCCATGGTAATCTTCCAATGTGGATGTAGTAGAGCATGCTGGTAGGAATTAGGTATCTTAGCACTGGAAACTGTAGCAGTGAATGCATGAAATTCAGTACTCAGAGAATTAATAGAAACAACACTCCCAGCAACACGATATTGGACACACGATTGGAGAGCTTTTCGGATAGCAATATGAATATCATCATCCGTAGACATGGAGGGAGAACTTGGAGACACATAAGCAGAAGTACTGTCAGTAGCCTCAACACATACCTGAGTTGGGGAGGATAACGGTGGCTCAATAGGAACTGAGGATGAGGGGGCTGTATCTTTTCTCTCTAGTTGATAGGAAGCTGATATGTGATACCCTTGAAAGTCTTGTCATCTGGTGGTACCACTTTGAATGTGCTCACAGGTTGCTTTGTAGTAGGTACACTACCAATTTGAGAAGAATCAACACTACTCTGAGAGAAATCCTCCATGGCTATGGGAGGCGTAGGCTTTGGCACAACCATTTCCACATCCTTTAACTGATGGCCTGAAGTAGAAAAGTACGGAATAGATTCATGAAATGTCACATTTGCACTAACATAGTGCCTTTGGTGTATAGGATCAAGACACTTATATCCCTTTTGAGTGCGTGAATAACCAAGAAACACACTTAACCACCTTAGTGGCCAATTTATCACAACCAGGCCCAATGAGGTGCACAAATGCCATATAGCCAAATGTCTTCGTTGGCATTAGAAACAAATCTGAATTAGGATACAAAATATTCCATGGAATCCATTCATGAAGTACAGAGGAAGGGAGCCTATTCATGAGATAATAGGCAGTGAGAACAACATCTCTCCAGTAAGTATGTTGGACACTATTATGGATTAGCAAGGCTCTAGCTATATCCAAAATATGATGATATTTCCGTTCTACAACCTCATTCTGCTAGGATGTATGGGGGTAGGACATTTGATGTATAATACCAACTGACCCATAGAAAGAAGCCAAGCTCTTAGTGCAAAATTCCAAAGCATTATTAGTTCTGATTGTTTTAATGCAAATACCAAATTGAGTTTTCACAAAAGCTTCAAAGTGCTGAATAATAGATTCGACCTTAGATTTATTACGCATAAAAAATATCCATGATAAACGGGAGAAGTTATCAACAAATAATAAGTAATAACGATGGCTCTATAGATCTGGCACACGGTTAGGATCTCAAACATCACAATGCAACAAATCAAAACAAGTCGAACTACTGGATGGGATAGAAGTTGGAAAATTGACTCTGTGATACTTCCCCAACTAACAGGCATCACACTGAATCGTCATGGCAGGCGAGAGATGTGGGATGATCCGATGTAGTTTATCCAGTGAAGGATGACCTAGTCGTCTGTGCCATTACAAGGCACTCCCCGTAGTAGTACTTGTTTGACATGCTGCAGCAACTGGACTCTACATTAGTCAGTATACACCCTCTTCCTCATGCCCACCACCAATCATCCTCCCTATCATGCGGTCCTGAAACGTACACCCAACCACATAAAAAATGACACGGCAATTCAGTTTCTCAGTGATAGTACTAACAAAGAGCAACTTCATTGCCATGTCGGGCATATAATAAACATTAGAGAGGTGCATAATAGGAGTAACTGACACCCCCCTTACCACAGATGGGGGCATGCCTACCATCTGCTAGCTGAACTGAGCGATCTTGTGACACCTCCTGCATATCCTCAAAACACTGAGAATTCCCTGACAAATGAACTGAAGCACCAGAATTAATCAGCACGAACTATTCATACCTCATGTAGAGACATATGTTGTACTTGAAGATTGAGGCTGATCATGGGTCAACTGAGTTAGGCGCTGTACTACCGCACCATAATCCGCCTTTGCAAGAGTCACTGTATCAGTAGACATGGCTAGTGGAGCAGTCACAGAAAGTTGGTTGGCAACAACAAGCTGTCCAAGTTTGTTTCGACACTTGACGTCAACATGGCCAATTTTTACACAATAGGAGCAGGTAGGCTTGCCACGACCACCATCAGCATGCCCCCTTCCTTTGTCTCGGAAGGCTCGAGTCTGTCCTCCACGTGTACTAACAACTGCATGAGCAGAAGCAACATTATTGGTGACAACCTTTGGAGTGGGTTGGACATGCAACTTGCTAAGTCTCCTGTAGATCTCTTCAATGGGAGGAAGCTAAGAATCATATGAGCTGAGAACTCCTTCCTCTGATCTCTGCACATGTATGATGTGCACATGGGCCTATATGCATTATACTTTTCCAAGTGTCCCTTCATAGTGGAGTAATACTGTGAGAGACTCATGGACTCCTGCTTTAAATGACAAAGGTCATAGTGAATCTAGAAGATCAGGGTGGAGTTGTGTTCGTGAGAATATGCATCCTTTAGGCCATCCCACATTTGTTTAGCATTTTTGTAGTACATGACTTCATCTCCAATGTGAGGTATCACATTGTTTAATATCCAGGCCCTTACCATGGCATCGTCTCTGTTCGAGGTTGCATACTTCCCTGTTTTCTTCTCTAGTGATGCTTTAGTAAGGACATGTTGCTTCTCATGTCCTTCCACTGTGACAAGAAACGTCTTAGACTAATAAGGATAATTGGTCTTGTCAAGCTTCACAATTGGTGCAAAAAATGGATTCTTGTAGACCACACTCTCTTTGATCTGTTCTAATGTCACTTCGATCTCTGATGACAATGAGGCCATAGTGAAATTACACCACAAACACCTTCAAACACAGATTTGATTTTTGATAAAATAGGGGAATACACACCCAAAAAATCCACTCACACGCGGTTCCAATATTTATCAACAAGTCAAGGGGAAGACATCCCTAAAAATGCATCATCACGGGGAATATACACCCTAAACAATAATCAAAACACTGATTTGATCATACCATCAATGAAGAATTTTCAAACACCTTCTGGAAAGTCCAAGACCTTAGCAAAACACCATACCCAAGGTCAAAGACCTTCTAAAGAGGATGATACGTAGATCAGCCCCTCTCCTTGTCGGCCAACAGGGAGGACAACCACGCAACGGTGCTGCCCTCTCCTTTCTCTTTAAAGGACATGCCAACAGTGGCTGAGGCCAGCAGCACGAGCTGCGGCGCTTCGCAGTGCTGGTGGTGGTTGGCTGCTACTTGTGTTGCTGGCACTGGCGGCGGCGGTTGGTGGTTGGCTATCGCTGGCACTGTGGTGGTTGGCGGCGCCCGCTGCTGGTGCTGGTCGGTGGGTGGAGCTTGAGGTAAGGTTAAGGTTTAGTTGGGTGGTGTCCCCAATTTGGCTTTGATACCAAGTTGAAGAAAATGAAACATCATAATTACTAAGCCGTCCATACACGTCTTTATATAGAGTGAGGTGAGGGAAAAATTGTAACATAAATCCAACAATAAAAGCAAAAGACAAAATGCCTCTCAAAACATAACGTAACAATGATAAATGAGAAAAATGGTCCATAATGACTGAATAATAGCGGTGAGCCTGCCAGTTAGGTATTTAACTAGAGCCCCAAACATCTATATGTAACAACTCGAGAACAACAGCAGAATTGGGACTGGTAGTAGTAGGAAAAGATCTGTGATGCCTTTTCTAGCTAACATGCATCATAGTGTATCTCGGTAGCTGGTGATAAGTGTGGGATGATCGTTTAAGCTTGTCCAGAGATGGGTGACTAAGACGACGATGGCACTGTAAGGCACTTCCAGATGTAAAGCCAGAATCACCTTGGCATGTAGCAGCAAGAGGCGTTTGGACAAGGAGATACACCCCCTTCTTCACGTCCGCCATCAATTGTCCTCTCCATCAGTTTGTCTTGTAATATGTAACCAACATCATCAAACATGGTTCTACAATTAAGCTGCTTTGTATAACAAATTCATAGAGAAATCAAGAACAAAAAAACACAGTAGACAATTGCATGGTAGGGGTAATAGACACCTCCGCCTGACCATCGATCTGTGCATGCCTGCCATTTGCCACCTGTACCGTCCTTCCATGTGGCATAGTTTGTAATCTCATAAAGCATCCCTAATCACTAGATAAATGATATGATGCACCAAAATCTACCAATTAGGACATATCAGTACTTGACAACGGGGCAAAAGTAGCAATCGATGGTCATCTCCTGAGTTAATTGAGAGAGGCGTTGAATGACATCATCATACTCTGTATAAGAAACTGTATCTGACTACTCAATAAAAGTCACAGAAGCTTGATTGGCAATTGATGGCCTCCTGTGGTTGGCCCAATATGAGGTCTTAATGTGTCCAACCTTCCCACAAAAGGAACAAGTGGTGTGGGACCTCTGGACAAATCTCGTCCTCTCCCTCGACTTCGCGTGGAAGGAGCACCTCTACCTCCATGTCCAATCACAGTAGCCATGGTTGAAGCCTATCTAGCACTCTCTCCAGTTTGAGCTAGAGGCAGAACAAGCCTACTCAAACTATTGTAAACCTCCTTCAGTGTAGGGAGTTCAGACAACGTGAGGTTCTGTGAATGGGCAGCAGTATGATTTTGGCCATGTCCAGATAAAAATAGATGAACTGCGAACTCCTTACGATAATCCTTTTGGGCAGAACAAGTACAGATAGGTTAACATGCATTATATTTCTCCAAAAGACCTTTCAAAGATGAATAATATTGAGTGAATGACCCTCTTGTAAATAACTCATGATGTATCTGAAAGACCATAGAGGAATTTTTCTTATGTGAATAAGTGTTTGAAAGACTATCTCACATCTGTTTTGCCATCTTGTACATAATCTCATTTTCAATATGTGGAATAATGCTATTCATCAACCAAGCACGTACCATAGCATTATCCTTCTTCCAAGATGTATTTTTTCTTATCTTATTAGTAGGCTCTGGGTCCAATAAAACACGTTCCTTATTGTGTCCCTTCACTGTTATAAGGGACATTTGAGACCATCTTGAATAATTAGTCCCATCGAGCCTGATTATGGGATCGAAAATTGGAGCCTTATAAGTCACGTTCTCAGATGTGGTACTTGATGTAATCTCAGATTTAGAAGACGCAGCCATCGTGAACCTCCAGACAAAGAAACAATGCAAAATCCAAGATCTGAAATTACTTTCATGTCATATTCAGTAGAGAGAATAGAAGATTAGATTTTTGGGCAAAAGACAACCCAAAAAATCACGTTGCAGTCCCTAACAGCCTTCACAAGATTAGATTATGCCCGCAAGAGCTGAGATCGACTCAAACAGGATCCGGACAACTATTGGGGAGCCCCCTCTCCTCCTCCTGGGCTGCTGGCGGTGGGCTTGAAGCACTAGTGCTGCCTTGCAGGGGCCGCGTCGGTGGCTGCTGGCCCTGCTTTGGCAACATTGGTTGTCACTGGTGTTGCTGGAGCGGCGCTAGTGGCTGCTGGTGGTCCTGCAGTCGTCACTGGTGGCTGTTGTAGCCATTGGTGAGAGGAGGAGAGAGAGATCCAGGATTAGGATGGAAGGTTTCGGGGTTAGGTTTGGGTGAAATATCAGAGCCTAGCTTTAGATCATGCTTTGATACCAAGTAGAAGAGAATGAATCAACTTATTATTTCAATAAACCCTACACCTCTTTATATAGAGAAGAGGTGTGGGAGGATTGTACTACGTGTTCACATAGAAAAATAAAATAATAAGATGCCACAAAATAAAACATAAGAGATAAGTAAGGAAATAGGGAATATGTCAACATATATAATACAAGAAGTGGGTGAAGGAAAATTGGCGTAGAAAATTGCTGAGGTTAATAGAAAAGAAGATCTGAGGCCCATGACAGTTGAACTAAGAGAAAGGACAACAGAACAACGGATATTGGCATAGGAAGAGGTGGAGGTAGAATGGAGGCAAAAATCCAAGCAACATTGGCTAAAGGAGGGTGACTCACATGCATGATTTTTTCACATGGTGTCATACAACAGAATAAGGATAAAACGCATTGACAGAATTCTAGTTCATGGGAAGGAGTACCCAGGAAGAGAAGAAATTGGCAGTTCAGTTACATTGCACTTTAGAACTTTTTTCAAATGGGGTCGGCATGGTACTTGGAGTGGGTTGGTAGGGGTGCACTCGGCTTATCTAGGGAGTAGGTAGAATTTTTGGTGGGACCTTTTGCAGAGATGGAGGTCAAACAGGCTATTGACAGTTTGGATGCAGAGGGGGCTCCAGGTGCAGATTGATTTCCTGTTCTCTTTTTCAAAACATTTTGGTCGATTGTAGGCAAGGTTCATGTTTCCTTTGTGGAAATAAAGACAAACGTGACTTGTGATTTCCTAAGAATGGAGTTCATCCAATCCCTGATTTGTATATTGTAAAAAGGAAGATACGACAGGTTCTGAGTTTATTTGCCATAGGATGTAGAACATAACATGAGTGATTTGGTAGATTTGGATTCCTATATATCCTCTTCCACGGTATTTCATCAATACTATTCATAGAATATCCATATGTGTAGATATCATTATATACATCTAGAAAGTAGTATGCTTTGGAAGAAGCTTGGATAGTTTGGGAAGGGGTTTTAATTGCTAAAAGGGAAAAATCCACTTTAATCAATATGCCCTTAGGCATAGCCATACATAGCATAAAAATCACACTTGGAAAGGGTGGACAATTAGTCAAAATGGTAGGCGCTGTAGTGATATTCATTACAAAAGAGGGTAAATCAGTCCAATTAAGATTACCTTTTGGAGAGGTTTGTTTGGTATCCTAAAACTACCTAGTAATAGTCGGATAAGTGGATCATGTTGGGGTGAAGGAAAAGAGTTTGGGCAGAGTCGGATCTAAGTCTTGGCTAGGTAAGCATCTTGTAGTCCGAAGAGGAGTAATGAGCCTTGTAGACCATCCTCATGAGGGTAGTGGAGGGAAAGCCCCAATTGGTAGATAGGTCTTGTTTGGGTTTTAGCTGAGTTTAGGGGTGGTAATCTTGGCTTTGAGAGATTGAATGAGTTTATCATGTTCCTTTTACCTAAGAAGGAGGCTGCAGAAGGAATCGAAGATTACGGCTCATCTCATTCTCTAATGCGATCTATTTGATTATTATTAAGGTCTTGGTGAATAGTGTGATGCCTCGTCATAAGCATATGCTATCAGACTGCTACCTAGTTAACATGGTTGCCACAAACCTCGATTGATTTGCTACTAACTAGATTAAAATGCTTAAGCCCATCTAAATTAGTAGCATGCCTTTACCCTTATATATCGCTTGAAACTTTCTTAAGTTTTGCATGTGATGCTATATTTTAGGGGTACATTGAGGTGTTATCTCCTTTCTTGATTGACTTCTATTGAGCTTGCATAGTTGCCTCAAAGGTCACCTTGGGGACGACTTTCAATCCTAACTCCTCACAAAGAAAGGTGTGAAATGTAAGGGATGATAACTGATAGGAGTGTAGAAATCTTTCGTCATTCATTCATAGGTTGAAAGAAGCATCAACTTCACTGAACTTCACTCTTAGATCGAGTGACCAATAATGTATGTCAGGAGGTAGATGTCTAGAAGCATTCGTGCTGGTACCTTCAGAAAAAGCAAAAGACCATGTACTACACCATTGGGTGGCTTACCTAAGTGTCTAGCGCACTAAACAAATCACTTCCAGTTGACGTCATTGTAGCTTGGTCACTCTATTATACGCCCTCTAGGTAGGTCTCAGTGGTAGACAAAGGTTAGTGAGGCAGGCCCTATCATATAGGTTAATGGGCTTGAGCGTACGAGTAATGGGGATCCTTAGGCACATTTCTCATCAACACAAAATGAATGTTTTGCTCATTAGAAGACTTGATCAAATACCTCACACATTAATGTACCTCCAAAAGATAGTACTGCATGGAAAACTCAAGAGAGTTTTAAGTGTTATATAAGGGTAGAGGCACCTAGTTAACATGGGTTTAAGCATTTTGAGCTGGTTAGTGATTAGACCATCAAGGTTTGTGGTCTAATAATATTAACTAGGTAGCAACCTGATAGCATGATTGGTAAAGAATGCTGGGGTGTCATGGAATGGTATTAGAGCATAAATCTCCTTAGTAGGAGGAAAGAGCTACTGAAGTAGTGGAGCCAACACTAGCAAGGAGTCTAATAGGAAAGGGCTATCCTTGAGGTGAAGTTACTACTGTTACTAGGGGAGAATGCTTGAGTGGATTGCAACGAGGATGTTGCGATCTTAAAGTAAGGGGGAATGTAAGCACCTTAGTGTGCCCTCATAAGACAACACCACGTCATAAACTCAAGAGAGTTGCGATTGGTACGTAAGGGTGAAGGTATGCTATTGGTTAACATGGGGTTGATCATTGTGAGCTGATTAATGGTTGGTCTATGAAGGTTTGTGGCTTCATGATAACTAACTAGCAGCTTGGTGGCATGTTCGATGTAAAATGGCAAGGCATCACAAATAGGCTTCAAAAGGTCAAGCCCATCGAAGGACATCATATTGTTTGCAGTGTTGTTATTGCCATAGAGATTTTTGCACATTGGAGAAGGTTGTGTTGTGGAAGCTTGACTTTGCCAAGTCCCATGACTCTTTAGACTAGTCATTCTAGTGGTGTTTGCTTCAAAAGAAGGGTTTCTCAAGTATTGGATTTCATGGATGAAGAGATGTATCATGACAGAGTCCTTTTTGGTCTTGGTAAATGGTAACCCAAGGGAGGGTGGGTTCAACCATAGTGGGGGGTTCACCAAGGTTTCTCGTTAACCTCATTTTTGTTTATACTTGTAGTGGAAGTCTTGGTGTGGGTTAGGGTTGGTGGATAGTGGCCATCACATGCATCTTGGGAGAACTTTTGGAGAGCCTCTGAGAGCAGTCCCTTCCTTACTAAAAGGGATCATGGTGGACCTTTTGCAGTACTGTGGCTGCTTTGGTTGGACCGTAATCATGTGATCTTCAGAAGAAAACCCTTGTTTTGACTGTGTTTGATTGACAGGGGTTTGTGATCTAATTTGTAAACATCTAATGTAATCCCTTTTACATTAAGATATCGGATGATCACTTCAAGTAATCATTCATTTCCTTTAAAAAAAAGGTAGTTGCAAATATTTTAGTACTCCCATGTCAATCTAGAGTATAGATATTGGTTGTGCTTAGCTTGGAACAACATTGATTAGATAAGGTATGTGGTGGAGACTTTGCAAATATGTCAATAGATTAATCTTCAAGTCACATATACATTGTGAAATAAATCTATTCTATATGGAGTGTAGAGATAATCCACCTTAATGTGCGTTCTCCTACTATGAAAAAGTGGGGTTGTTGGCTGTGAATAAAGAAACTCAATTGTCATATCTTACTTTCATAGGGTATTTCTCAGGAAATTGAGGTCACTTACAATAGAAATGCTTGCGTCAACTCATTTTTTTTGGAAAAGAAGGTATATCACTTGAAGATAGTGATCATCCTACTTAATTGATGTTAATTTAAGGAAAACCACCAAGGAAAGCAATACCCCTCTATAACTAAGTTCCAAACAAACTTCCATAGGAGGTGAGCCACCCTGGTTCTATGGAGCCAAACTAATCACAAGATAGCCAAAGGTAGAGCCATTTTATGCCTTGACCTAAAAGACAGAAGACAATATCATATCTTCCTTTCCTATATCTCTACACAAAACATTCAGATAATGTGTCGAGTCAATCCATTCACCACACTGAAATGTCCCTAGCAAATGGACAAGATAAGTATGGTAAATCTTTCTCTCCCAGGTCATATAGAGTGCAAGTAGATTGGGCTCTAGAAACATCCTTTTTGAATAGACCTTTATGAGAAGCCTTCCCATTGAACCAAGCAAACAAAAATGTTCACTTTCAAGGGCACCTTTTGGCTTTCGAAATTAGTCCACGATTGCGAGGGAGAACTTCATTAGGTTCATAGCAATGCAATACACAATATGCAAATTTAACTGAAGAATGGTTTTCTTCTGAACAACATTTCCTAGTCACTGCAAGGATACCTAAATGCTTCACATCTTGCTGCAATTATAGAAACTTGTTGCTTCTCTAGTTGAATAGATTGGACATGAAGACTCTGTCCAACATCCCCCCTTGTTAGCACAGGACCCCAATACAAAGAGAAGTAGGCATCTAGATTAGCAGCTGATGCAAATAACATCGAGAATCTTTTTGAAGAACCCTTCTTATAGCTTAATTGTCAAATGAGAAAGTGAAATTTGCACCATTTCCTAGTTCTGCATAGAAAAGTAGGTACACCAATGACATAACCCTTGCAAGTCCCTTATAGAATTACGAGGCTCTTCTAATAGGCACTGGATTGGGCTTTCTTTCATAACATTCTTGCAGATCAGAGCAGTGAGTTCCTTTTTGGCACCCATAAAAATGAGCGATCCATTTTGTTAGCAAAACCTGATTTGTAAATGCCAGTTGCAGAACACCCAACCCTTTTCTGACCGAGGAGACAAACATCCTCCTTAGCCACCAAGGTAGGCCTGGGCATCAGGTTGAGTAGGGTTGCAGCTACCTTTAAAAATGTATTCGGCCCACTAAAGGCTTAAGCCCAGCCTAACCCATTTATTATCTGGCTAGGCTTGGCCCAGTTTTTATCAGCTTGGTTTTTACTTTGAAGTCTGAGCCTACTTGGAAAGCCCATGGGTCCTTGACAGCGTATCCATAAATCTTAGCCTACCCATTAAGCTCATTGGTTATTTAACCCATTTGCCTAAACCACATCAAATGAAACCAAAGTCAGCAATAAGATTTTCTTATACAAGAAGAATAAACATCTTAAGTAGTTATGCACCTCAACTATATAATCAATAAAATATCAAAAGGCTGTAACATTTGTAATCATTGTGAACTGGGCTTAAATCTAAAATTTGACACCTAAGCCTGAGCCAATTTGTAAGTGGGTCAGGCTTAGCCTACTTCTTATCAGGTTGAAGTCCTCAATTGCAACACAAACCTAGCTCAATCAGTCAGGTACCGACGAGCCCATTGGTTATCCAGCCTAATGCCCAGGCTTATACCAAGGGTACACCATTGAAACACTTAGAACGTCCCTAAAGGAATCTTTTTATCACCATTTCCACCCTACTCTCCACCATCTTAGGCATCAAGAATATTGACATAAAGAAGATCAATATAACAGAAAATATCGGGCTTAATAGGACCAACCTCCCATCTCTCAAAAGCAACTTGCACTTCCATCCCACTAGCCTCCTCCAACTTCTTCAACGCTTGTGCCCAACCTTCAGACCCTATAAGACAATGGTATCCCCTAATAAGGTAAAGGAAGAGAACACTTGGAAATCTGCAGAATAGATGCATGCTAGTCAGCCTGCTCATCTGTCATACTAAATGGCACAAAGAGTGACTTAGCCCTATTACTTTGCAATATGGATGCTTCCTTAAATAAACCCACAATATAAATATATTTTCCACAATATATAGTCAATCCTCCCATAAGAAACAAAGTATCATCTCCCATACTGCAATACAGGAATGAGACTCCTAAACTTGTCCAATCTAAACCCTTAATATGTCTCTTATTGCGGGAACCAAAAGTTTTCACAACAGAGCCTCCATTGCCAATGGAAACAAGAGCAGTCCAAGGTGACATCCTTCTATAACTCCTCGTTGCAATTTGATCCATCCACCTTCTCACCAAGGCTAAGAAAGAATTGGCGGTAACTGATTCAAATCTTGGAAATCCCACTTATATAGAGAACTCCACATGAACGACCAGTCAAATTAAGTCACATGCTTTAGCAAAGTCCATTATTTGTTTCTCGTTTCTTTCTTCTTTATGTAACCAAGTTTCTAATTGCATAAATGAACAATCCAATAGTCCACTTACTATTGTTGGGCGACAACATGGGTTGAATTGATGTAGGCTACCATATTAGGAAAGGTGGCCTTAGTACAAAGGAGGCTTTTTCATGGAGAGGATTCTAGGTATTCGATAACTATTATTGCCACATCCAAGTGTATCTTGCTTGGTTTCTTTGTGAATTGGTTGATCTTTCCCATTTAAGCAATCACCTAAATTTCCTATATTTTTTTTGAAAAATAACCTAAATTTCCTATAATCAAGAAGTTCAACAGTAACATCATGCAACTATACCTTGGTAAGGTGGTTTAATATTTAGCATTCCTTAAAACAAGTTGGTATCATATTTTCTCTAGGACAAGATGACACCTAAACTGTTGTGTGAGATTTAATATCAGGGAGGTCTGTAAGAGAACTTGAATTTGATTAAGAGCGTACAACTAAGGCCTAGTTTGGGAACCACATTAACCCATGAAAATGTGGGTTAACCTAGTTTGGCAAGAGGGATGGTTAAACCCAGGTTAACCTAAGAAAACCTGTGTTGACTCATCCCACCCTTGAGGCAGGATAAGGTTAACATGGGATATGTAACCATCCTCCCCACTCTCCATGTGGATTAGGGGCATAGCTAACATATGAAAGACTCCGCTTGGGAAGTACAATCCCGAGACCAAAACTCAAAGGAATTGATGAGGGCCTGCACAAGTGGTGGAGCATGTGCTTTAATTTAATACAACGTGCAAAACCTTACCTGCTGTTGACATATGAATAATAAACTTGATCGTGTCGTGAGATGTTTGGTCAAGTCTTATAACGAGTGAAACCCTCGTTTTGTGTTGATGAGACATGTGCCTAAGGATCCCCCATTCACCCTCGAGCCTATCAACCTATATGACAGGGCCTGCCATGCCAACCCTACATTCCCATTGATGCCCTTCACCTTCCTCACCCCTTTGTTCCCACTCCTTCACCTTCTGCTCCACTCCATCTTGCCCCAGTCCTGTGGCATGAGAGATTGGTCCACTTGATCCTTCACATATTGCCGATCTTTTGATCTCTTGCTACGCCCTTCACCAAGTCCTTGCTCCCTCTACTTGTTGATCTTTCATTCTTTCCCTTGTCACAAGAGATTGACCTGCTATTATAAATTCACAGAGAAAGGTCTTCAAGCACTGTGGCTGTGTAGATCGGTATCAAAGAAGGTCTGCCCTCAACTCCACCACTACTGCTTGCACGCTTAGCTTCCTACTTGAAATGCACTGTTCCTGTAGCAAAATCTTACCCTTTTGCTTGCAAGTTGGTTGGGGATCTCTAGTGGGTTGTGCTAAATGTGAGATCTTTCCTCTTGAGTATGTATATTTCCCTTTCTTTTTCCACTGGGATGTTACAAGAAGTTGCTTCCTTGGGAGCAAAGTTTGCTTTTTTCTCCAGAATGGGATGAGAATCTTTAATGTGTTTTACACAAGAAGCAATTTTTCTATGTAGGTACTATGCATGTTTAGCTTATTAAACAAATCTTTGTGATAGAGATAATTAGTGATTTTATTACACATGTATTATAACAGCAACTTGAATTGCAAACAAACAACTAGAAGGGCAACGATGTCTTTTTACATCTTATCACATTACTTAACGCATTTTATTCCCAAATAGCAACATGCCACATTACAAGATAACCTGTTGGTTTATCCCTTTTGAGTACCAAACGGTCAGATGTTAACCCAGCAGGTTAACCCCTCTATATTCCAAATAGAATCGAAGGATAACCTACTTGCAAAAAAGTTATCCTACAAAACTTATCCTAGTTACCAAACTAGCCCGAAAGAATTATGTTGGAATCACTATCTTAATCTGTTAGACCTAGTGGGGTAGGGGCAGGCATCCAAAGAAACATAGATGTAGCTCTAGGCAGACTTTGTGCATGGGGAAATTATATGTAGGGCCATGCACCAATATATACTGCTGTGCACACTCCTCTACAGCAACGCTCTTCTGCATAATTACTTCTTGTGCATGCTTGTTATGCATTGCCTTGATCATTCCTTGTTGTTCCCTACGTTGATCTGCTATACCTCGAATTATGCTCTTTCTTAATCCTCTAATCCACATGGATTGGAAGGGGAAAGATGAAGAACAAGATTTTGTGGGCAAGAAAACGGGGATGAATCAAAGTGGGTAATCATTGATCTACGATTGCATCCTTATACCATCTTAGAAGAAATGAGAGACTTATTTGTTGAGAAATCCCAATCCCATTTTTATAGAGGATTGGTTGGGAAAAAACCACAAGAAAGCCTCTACAAGAATAAGCAAATGCGGAAATAGAGAAATGATAACAAATGTCTGTATTCTTTCTACATAGTATGATAACTTGGGGTTGGATACTAGTTTAATTGAAGAAAGTTTGTCATGGCATCTTCTCGGGTTTAGGTTGAGTTATATCTGAGGCAATGACCCAACATGCTAAAGCCAAGTTGAGAAAGGAGGTAAGTCTCAAACATCATATAGCCTACTCCCAAATCATATGTTGGTGAGGTGGGTTTAAGCTTGATGGTCTTACAACTTCCTCAACTGGTTTTAAAGTATATAGTTTTTACTGTGTTTTAGTTTTATGTTTTAGTTTATTGCTTGTTGAGTCTTGATGTGCAATTACCATTGTGCTCCTCTACACAACAAGGGCACATAATTTACTTCCGGTTTCTCTTTGACATGGTACTGAAGCAGAGTGACCATGTGGCTTTTGCATTGTGATGCTTTTGCTCCATTTCCCTTCAGTGGCACCACTTCCCATTTGTATTCTCTTGTGAGTGCTCCCTTTCAAAAGACAAAAAATGCGAACCCCGTGTAAGGGCTACCTTGTATTTGTTTCGCCAGTCTATGTAGTGTTTCTGCAAATCCCATGCAGGGGCCTACGTTGCTTGTGCAAAGCCTGTTCTTGCACCTTTCATCATTTATTTTTGGTAGGAATTACTGGAAGCACCATGTCATGAGAGTGTCAAAAAATGCTTTTCCATTTTCTCACTATATTTAACAATATGTATATACTATTTATTTTTATAATTTAACAATTAACCCATTATCCACATATTGTGTATCTAGTCATTTGCATCCACGAGTGAACATTGAGTACAGTGGGAAGAAATGAGCAATTTATTATTCTTTGGAAATCTTACATCTCTGTATATAGAAAGAGAGGTGTAGGTAAAATACATAAGGGGACCTAAAGAGTATAATAAAGTATCAACAGTCCAAATAGAGAAAATAAAGAGAAAGGAAAATATCCTGTAACACTTCCCGTCAAACTGGAGTGTAGATGTTCATCAAACTCAGCTTGTCACAGCAAATATCAAACGTAGCTTTTCTCAGTGGCTTTGTAAAGATATCTGCTGTCTGGTCCTCTGAAGCAACTAGAGATGTGCAAATAACATCCTTTTGGATAAAGTCCCTGGTATAGTGATAATTGATTTCCACATGTTTTGTATGTTCGTGAAACATGAGATTATTTGCAATATATATAGCTACAAGGTTATCACACCTCATCTCCATAGGGTCCTCTATCTGTATTTATTAGTCTCGTAAAATAGGCTTCACCCAAACCATTTCTGCTGCTGTTTGAGTCATAGCTCTATATTTTGATTCAGCACTGGATCTAGATACAACAGTTGCGAGGTTTAGTGCCGAGTCTAAGTATAGAGCTATGGCTCAGACAACTGTTGAGATGATGTAGATCAGATCCTTGCTTGTTGATTTACAAGTGCAGTTTTCTAGTCCCATAGAGATAAGGTGTGATAATAGAGCAGCTACCTTCATTGCTAATAACCTTGCATTTCACGAGAGGATGAAGCACGTTGAGGTTGATTGTTACTATATTAGGGGTCTTATTCAGAAGGGACTGCTATACACCACCTCTGTTGCATCTGAGGAGTATGCCTTCCACCAACGAAGACACAGAGAACTGATATATAAAAAAGAGAGAGACCAGAGGACTAAAAGTACATGGATGTCCTTGAGGACAAGGGCTATTATAGCCACACAATAAAACGGAACAAGATAAGCTAAAAATACACCAACACTCCCCCTCAAGCTAAAGCATAAATATCAATCATGCTCAGCTTGGACATACAGGTATCAAATGAAGATCTGGCCAATGGTTTGGTGAAAATATCGGCCGTCTGCTCCTCAGATGCAACAAAGGTGGTGTATAACAGTCTCTTCTGAATAATATCCTTGGTATAGTGACAGTCAACCTCAACATGCTTCGTCCTCTCGTGAAATGCAGGGTTATTAGCAATGGAGGTGGCTGCTCTATTATTACACCTCATCTCCATGGGATTAGAAAATTGCACCTATAAATTAACAAGCAAGGATCTGATCCACATTATCTTAGCAGTTGTCTGAGCCATAGCTCTGTACTCAGACTCGGCACTGGACCTCACAATTGTACCTTGTTTCTTGCTCCTCCATGTGATCAAGTTCCCTACTAAGAAGTTGCAAAACCCAGTAGTGAATTTGCGATCCACATGACATCTCGCATAGTCTGCATTTGAGTATCCAACCAATGTCATAGACGACCCCTTGGAGAAGAAAAGACCTTTCCCAGGAGCTTTCTTGATATATCTAAGTACCATCAATGCTGCATCCCAATGCTGACGTGTTGGCTTAGCCATAAACTGACTTAGTCTCCCAACTGCAAAGGAGATATCTGACCTTGTGATAGTGAGATACAATAGCTTGCCCACAAGCTGTCTATATTGTCTACTGTCCACCACCTGTGCATCCTCATCATACAGTAGCATCTTGGGGTCCATAGGAATATTGGCCCCCTTGGCCCCAAGCATACCAACCTCCTGCAGAATATCTAAAGCATACCTTCTCTATGACAAGACCACATCCTTCTTACTGCGAGCAACCTCGATTCCAAGGAAATACCGTAGGCTCCCCAAGTCCTTCATAACAAAATGCTATGCAAGGAGGTGCTTGATCTCAGAAATGCCCTGCTCATCATTCCTTGTGATAATCAAATCATCAACATAAACCAAAAGTACCACAGTACCTCGCGAAGTCTTCCTGACAAAGAGTGAAAAATCAGCTGTTGACCTCTTGAAGCCAGCTGCCTCAACAACTTGTGACAATCTTTGAAACCAGGCTCTGGGACTCTGTTTTAGGCCATATATAGCCTTCCGTAATCAGCATACACACTCCCCCTGTCTTTCAAAGTCAGGTGGCTGTTGCATATAGACTTCCTTTTGGAGATCACCATAAAGGAAGGCATTCTTGACATCTAGCTGATACAGGGGCCAATCCAGCTGAACTGCCACTGCAATCAAGACCCAGACCGTGAGAAGCCTGGCGACTAGTGAGAAGGTGTCAAAGAAGTCAACCCCATAGGTCTGGGTGAACCCCTTTGCCACGAGGCGGACTTTATACCGAGCAGCACCACCATCAGGGTTAAACTTCACAGTAAATACCCACCGGTAGCCAATAACTGCAGCACCATCAGGAAGTGGGGTTAGCTCCCAAGTCCCACGACCTCGAAGAGCGACCATCTCATCCTCCATGGCTGCCTGCCATTTTGGATCAAGCATGGCCTCACAGTAAGTGGCTGGAATCTGCGTAGTAGCTAAGGCCTGTGTAAATCCAGCAAATCCAGGAGATAAACTGTCAGCAGCAAGTGCCCCTATCGTAGAATAAGTAGTGCAGGTCCGTGGTTGTTTTCGAATGGCTATCGAAATATCAAGATCATCTCCTGGCACATCATATGTCATGTTCCTGTGACCATCACGTGGCAAAGATTCGTTAGTGTCTAAAGGACTTACCTGAGAAGGCGATGGTGAAGGCGAGGGTGGGGGTCCCTGATAGGTAGTATGGGGTCGAACATATGTCCGGAGTGGCTCGGTCAGGTGTGGAAAGGGATGCGTAGCAGGTGGTAGTGGTGATGTAGTAGAGACAGGGATCTTAGGGAAGCTTCCAAAGTGAATAGTTGTATATGGCATAAATGCCATATCACCCTCAGGACACATTTCAGCAGCAGTCATAGAAAAGAAAGGTACAGCCTCATGAAAGGTAACATCCGCAGAAACAAAATGTCGAGAGGTAAGCGGATCAAAACAACGATACCCCTTTTGTGTGCGGGTATATCCTAGAAAAACAAATTTAACTGGTCTCGGTGTAAGTTTATCCTGACTCGGTCCCAACAAATGGACAAAGGCATCACAGCCAAAAGTCCGAGGGGTGATGTGAAACAGAGGGCGATCGGGATACATGACCTGAAAAGGAATCCGTTCATGTAATGCGGCATTGGGCATCTGATTTATCAAAAAACATGCAGTCAAAACAGCGTCACCCTAGTAAAGAGACGGGACTGAATGATGAATCAACAAGGTGCGGGCAACATCAAGAATATGCTGATATTTCCTCTCAGCAACACCATTTTGCTGAAATGTATGAGGACATGTAGTTTCATGAATAGTGCCACAACTAGAAAAAAAGGTGCGCAAGCGGGTAGTACAAAACTCCAAAGCATTATCTGAACGAAAACACTTCACCAAATATGAATGCTGGTTCTTTATTTCCTCAACAAAGTTTTGAATAAGTTGCCCCACATCAGACTTTCTTTAAGAGAAACATCTAAGTAATACGAGAAAAATCAACTGAAACAAGATAATATTTGTTCCCAAATCGATCAGGACTTCAACTGGGACCCCACACATCCATATGAACCAAGTCAAATGCAGCAACAGATGAAATAGAGGAAGAACTGGAAAAACTATCCCTGTGATGCTTGCCAAGCTGACAGGCATCACAGGTGAGTGCAGCAATGGAGGGGATATGCGGAAGAACACATCTGAGGCGATGAATTGGTAAATGGCCAAGGCGGTGGTGCCACTGGAGAGGAGATCCAGCAGAAGTAAGACCCTGAGTAGCAGAAGCAACAAAAGCAGTACGGCTCAGACGGTACACCCCATGTTCCTTACACCCTCCACCAATCGTCTTTCCAGTGAATTTGTCCTGTAAAATACAAGAGGACGCATCAAAAATAGCTCAGCAGTTCAAATCTCTGGTGATATTGCTAACAGATAATAAACTCAATGGAAAATCAGGTACATAGTAAACATTTGTAAGCCTCAAGGTAGGAGATAAAGACATATCTCCCTTGCCGACAAGTGGTGAGTGTCTCCTATTAGCCATGTGTACTATCCTGGCAGGTGTAACAGGTGCAAGGTGGGAGAAAGAACCTCTGTCGCCACAAAGGTGCTTGGATGCACCAGAGTCAATCAACCAGTCACCAGAAGACGAAAGGGAGGACATACCAATCGCAGGAACCTCTGAAGATGTAGCAATAGCTGTCGTGTCAGGAGACTGAGAAGAGGAAGCCTGAGTCAGAAGAGCAATCTGCTGCCGCAGAGTTTCAATCTCGGTACTCAAGGAACTAACATCGGGGGTAGTAAGAGCTGAATCTGGGACTTCAGCTGTCTGATTGGCCACTGGTGGTCTACCATGCTTTTGCCAACATGTGGCCTCAGAGCGACCAAGTCTGTCACAGTAAGTACACGGAGTTCTATTCTGCGTACTAGAAGAGCGTCCACGTCCCCGACCACGTGCAGGATAATAAGTACCCCTGCCACGTCCAAGGATTGCAGCCAATGCAGACGATTGAGCAGTAGAATCAGTAGTAGGAGAACGCACTGTAACTCTGCTGAGCCTGTTATATGCTTCCTCCAGGCTAGGAAGATCCAGAGCAGTAAGAATTTTGTCTCTAGCTGCAGCATATTCAGGTCCAAGGCCAGCCAAGAAAAAAGAGACAGCCAATTGTCTCCTGAAACTCTCTCTAGGACTTGCAGGAACACCTTGGCAGGTAAGAGTAGTGCCTTTCCAGCATACCCTTCATAAGAGAGTAATATTGTGACAGCGTACCCCCTCCTGACGTAGGTAGAAAAGATCATAAAAGACCTGAAAAACACGTGCGGAGTTCTTGGCATGTGAATAGGTATCACACTAGGACTCCCACATCTCCTTTGCTGTAGTATAATGCATGATCTCATCTCCTATTCTGGGAATAACTATTTGCATCAGCTATGCACAAACCATGGCATTATCATTGTCCCAGTTGGCATTTGTGCCAGTCTTGTTCTCAGGCTCCGGATCGGTAAGTATATGGTTCTTTTTATGACTTCTGACAGTCATAAGAAAGGTCTGGGACCACCCCGGGTAGTTGGTCTCGTCCAACTTAACAACTGAACCAAAGAACGAGTTCTGAAGTACCCCGGTGTCCGAAGTAGAGCCCGAAGACACCTCAGACTGATCATCTGAAGCCATCTCCACAATTTGGAAGCCTCACTCAAGTGTTTAGGACCAAAAGATCATCAATAATCCAATAATGCAGTAGATTCAGATCAACATAGTTGCTATGAGGCTTCCTTGGACAAGTGGTAGCCTCACTTGGGCGCAAGAACACCTAAGGAGGCCATGAATAGGTCTAGCCCCCCTTTTAGCGACTAATCTCCACCGGTCGCGGCCGTAGATAGCCGCTGTGACACCAACAGGAGTTGGGTGATGGCGCTCAGGCTTGCTACAGGGCGTCGCCGCAGCTACTAGGACCTGCAGCGCCTGTATGGGGTTGCGAGCACTGCCGTTGGGTCTGTTGACCCTTGTCGGAGCGTCGCTGGGTGACGCTGGAGGTTGCAAGGGCTAAAACAGGTCGTTGGGCGCCGCTGAGTGATGCTGCGCCGTCGTTGGGTCTGTTGACCTCCGCCTCAGCCCCGTCGCAAGGGCTAAAACAGGTCGCAGTGCCATCGCCTCAAGCCACTAGGGCCTCGTCGAAGCTCTGATCGATGGTTGAGGAGCTTCCGTGCTGCTGCTGCCTTGTCGTGAGGTCGAATCAAGTCGGAGCAGCGCCTTCTTCGAGTGCTAGGGCTGCTGCGTGGCGCTTGTGGGGTTGCGCGATGGCTTAGGAGACTTGGCACTGCTTCAGCGCCGTTGCAAGGCTGAAGGTTGCTCGCAGAGGCGCCACTTCCAGTCGTTAGGGCACTTGCGTGCGGCTGGAGGGTCATCGGAGAGCACTGCCGCCGCCAAGGAAGGAGGAGAGAGAACGAGATTTGGGTGTTAGGGTTTCGGAGGCTTTGAGGGGTGGGATACCTAGAGCCACGGTCTAAGACCGATGCTCTGATACCAAGTTGGTTGAAAGAGTTAAAGTTTATTAGAAACCCTAGGTCTCTTTATATAGAGACCAGACAGCTAAAAGTACATGAATGTCCCTAAGGACAAGGGCTATTATAGCCACACAATAAGACAGAACAAGATAAGCTAAAAATACACCAACATCTTGCTTCTTCAAGTTACCAAATTTTCTACAACATAGGTACAAAATCCAATAGTAGACTTGCGATCAGTAAGAAGTCAGCATAATCTGCATCAGGGTATCTTAACACTATCATAGGACACCCCTTGCGAAATAATAATCCACGGCTTGGATTTTTCTTCAAATATCTGAGTACTTGCATTGTAGCATTCTAATGCTGCTTAGTTAGCTTCTCCATGAATTGACTAAGTTTTCCAACAACTGAAATATTAGGTTTGGTAATGGTAAGACAGAGGAGTTTCCTAACAAGTTGCCTATAGCTTTTGCTCTCCACAGGCTCCCCTTCACCATGTAAGTGTACCTTGGGATCCATGGGTATGTTAGCCACCTTGGCTCCTAACATCCTAGTCTCCCTAAGAACATCCAGTGCATACTTTCTTTGACTCACTACAATACAATCTTTTCCTCTAGCCACCTCAATGCCCAAAAAATAGTGAAGGGATCCCAAATCTGTCATAACAAACTATGTAGCCAAGTCCTTTTTGACATGTCGATACCAGTGGTATCATCCCCTGTAATAATATAATCATCAACATAAACAAGTAGAACAACCACTCCCCTATCAGTTTTCCTGGTAAACAAGGAATAGTTAGATGTAGATCTCCTCAGGCCCATGCCTTCCACTATATAGTTTATGAAACCACGCACGAGGATTGCTTGAGCCCATCAATCACCTTCAATCTATAGACACTCCTCAACCTTGAATCCTGGGGGTTGCTGTATATATACTTTCTCTTAAAGATTACTATATAGGAAGGCGTTCTTCACATCTAGCTGGTGAAAATTCCATTCTTTGTTAGCTGCCACAGATAAAAGAATATGGACTGTAGTAAGTCTCGCCATAGGAGAGAAGGTATCAAAAAAGTTCACTCCATATGTTTGAGTGAACCCTTTTGCTACTAAGCAAGCCTTATGCCTAGAAATAAACTCATCAGGATTATATTTCAAGGCAAAGACCCATCAGCAACCAACCAGTTGGGCCTCCATAGGTCGAGAGGTAAGCTCCCACGTGCCACGAGATCGAAGAGCCATCATTTCATCCTTCATAGCCTAATGCCATGCAGGATTTAGCATAACCTCTTGGTAACTAGACGGTATCGTGGACATCACAAGTGTCGTAGTGAATGCAGCAAACGTATTACTAAGACCATCACATACAGAAGCACATGATAGTGTGCACAGCTACGTGGGGCCTTCCTAACTGCTATAGGAAGGTCAATATCATCATCTATAATAAGAGAAACATCGTCCTCAGATGCACTTGCTGACCATGTAGAGACATCGTGAGACGGAGATTCATTATTATCATCAACACATACCTGTGTAGGGGAGGATGATGGTACTGAGTTGGGGGAAGGGGAGGAGTAGCACGAGGCCTGTAAGTGACTGGAAGCTGATATAGCACTGGAAGATCCTTGAACTTGCTATCACCAGAATCCCTAGGGGACTGAGCAGGCATTGGAATAGGTGTAAAATCACTAAACTGAATAGGTGGCATAGGCATAGGAGCTTGTGGAGATCTGTCCTATGGTATGAATGACAACTGTTTGGTAGTCATAGAAAAATACTGTACAACTTCATGAAATGTGATATCTGCACTAACATAGTGTCTCATGGTGAGAGGATCATAACACCTGTATCCTTTCTGGGTGTGAGAATACCCCAGAAATACACATCTAGTGGCTTTTGGTGCCAACTTATCTCTGCCAGGTCTCGTAACATGTACAAAGGCTACATAGCCAAATGTGCAAGGTGTCACTACAAAAAGATCACTGTCAGGATGTAGAGTTTGCCATGGAATTTGTTTTGATAACACAGAATTAGGCATCCGGTTAATCAAGTAATAGGCTGTGAGTACTGCATCATCCCAATACATCTGAGATACATTATGATGTATGAGAATAGTTCTTGCCACATCTAAAATATGCCTATACTTCCTCTTAGCTATCCCATTCTGTTGGGATGTATGTGGGCATGTGGTCTGATGTACAATGCCATGTGACCTGTAGAATGGATGTAATCTGGTGGTGCATGATTCTAGTGCATGATCCGATCTCACACATTTCACAGTAATAAAAAATTGAGTTTTTATTTCAGTAAGAAAATCTTCTATGACATTGCCTACATCGGACTTATTCTTCAAAAGAAATAATCAGGATATTCGTGAACAATCATCCACAATAACAAGATAATACCTGTGTCCCAATCTATCAGGAACACGATTGGGACCCTAAACATTCAAATGTACTGAATCAAAAACATATTTTGATAAAGAGGAACTAGTAGGAAAAGAAGCTTTGTGGTATTTCCCAATCTGGCATGCATCACATCTAATCTCAGTAGCATGTGATAGATGGGGAATGACATGTCGTAGCCTATCCAAAGGAATGTGTCCAAGGTGATAATGCTACTGTAGAGCAGTGCCAACAACAAAGCCATACTCGCCTTGACAAGATGCAACGATGTCTGTTTGAAGCAGGCGATATACCTCCTTCACGTCCGCCAATACACAACCCACATCATTAAATATAACACGGCGATTGAGATAATTTGTAACTCTGCTCACAAATAATAAATTAAATGGGAACTTAGGCATATATAAGACATTAGACAATTGTAACCCGAAAGTAGGAGAAACTTCCCCCTATCCATCTTACTCTGGAATGGTGACCATCTGCAACCTGTATAGTCCTCCTTGAGGTAACAGACTAAAGATGTCTAAAAGACAAGTGATTACCACTCAAATGCCTTGATGCACCAGAATCTATAAGTTATGGAGATCTACTATAATGTGAAAATGCAAGGAAACTAGAATTATCCTCAGCAGTATCTGTAGCAAAGGGAGACTCCAATTTGACCTGAGCCAGTCTTTGTGCAAGAGCCTCAAACTCTGCTTTGGGAATCATATCTGTCCCTGTCTCAGTAGTGACTAAAGCCTGATTAGCCATGGGTGGCTTTCCATGCTTGGTTCAGCAAGATGCTTCAATATGTCCAATACGTCCACAAAAAGAGCAAGTAGGGCATGGTTTGGCAGGTTGCCCCCAGCCTCAACCACGTCCTCGAATAGCAGAACCTCCACGTCTTCCTCTACCACCAGCAATAGCAAAGGCAGAGGCCTGTCTTGTGGTCTCTGGAATTGTAGACTTGATTGTCAGTGTACTAACTCTTCTGTATGTCTCCTCCAAAGTAGGAAGCTCTGTTAGGGTAAGCATCTAGGACTTGGCTGACTCATAATTTGGACCAAGGCCTGAAAGAAACTTGAGAGCTGCAAACTCCTTGCAGTACTCTCTCTATGCAGAACAAGTACAGATAGGTTTGCAAGTATTATGATTCTCAAGAAAGCCTTTCAATCTAGTATAATATTGAGGAAGAGAACGATCATCCTGCCTAAGAGAAAAAAAATCATAAGTGATCTGAAATACCTTATTGGAATTCTTTTCATGAAAATACGTATCATGAAGAGAATCCTAAATCTCTTTGGTAGTCCTGTAGTACATTATTCCATCTCCAATATGTGATGCAACAGTGTTCATAATTCAAGCTTTGACTATGGTGTTGTCTCTTTTCCACGTAACATACTTCCCAATCTTGTTGGTAGGCTCCACCTCCAACAGGATACGTTCCTTATCATGCCCTTTAGTGGTCATAAGGAACGTTTGAGACCAACGTGCATAGTTGGCTTCATCCAACTTCGTGATGGGAACAAAGAATGGGTTGTTGATGTTCCTCGTCTCCATGGAAGCATCCGTTGTGACTTCGGATGATGGTGAGGATGCCATCTCGCCAAATCAGGAAGACAGACCACAAAATATCTAATTTGAAACGTGATTTCCAGCAAAATACCTCATATGAAGATCCCAACACAAGATCAGGAGATATCGTGTTGGGAGAGAGAGAACCCAGCCTTACTGGGATTAAACGAGGCCACCACAAGGATCCTCAAACCCTCATGGTGTCGCCTAGCAGGATCTGAGGATACTTGCTGCCGTCACCTAACATGGATAGCGATAGGCGTTGCACCTACCTGTAGCGTCATCGCTCACCATGAGCAGTGGTTAGCGGTGCAGCGACAGGCGATGCTGTCACTGCCTCAATCCGAGCACCTACGCGAGGGAGAGAGGGTCGAGAGGCACCTTTCTCTAGGCGATGATTGGCGGCGTGACAACAGAGAGAAGTGGGGTTTTCGGTGGATAGGTTTGGAGGCTAGGGTTTTTGGTGGGATACCAAAGCGCTAACCTAGGATTGCTGCTTTGATATCAAGTGGGAAGAAATAAGCAATCTATTATTCTTTAGAAACCCTACATCTCTTTATATAGAGAGTGAGGTGTGGGTAAAATACATAAGAGGACCTAAAGAATACAACAATGCATAAACAATCCAAATAGAGAAAATAGAGAGAAGGAAATATCCTGTAACAAGTACCTATTTTTGCAACCTTGACCCTTTGTGTTGTTTGGATTGGTTATTGAGATGGAAGAGGTAAGGCTCTGCTATGTGGTTGTTGTGCATGCAATTGGCTCAGGAAAGGTTTATAGCTTAAGATTAGGTTCTGTATGCTAATTGGACATAGATAAAAGTAGATCGAAGACATAGAACATCTTTTCTTGACTTATCCATTTGTTCTCATGGTGCTGGGCAAGGCATGCTCTTAATTGGTTTGATGTTCTTGTGGGGAGGAATTCTTGGTCAGTTTCATGCAGGACAAAGGCTGTAATCATTGCACCACAAGGTTGCAAGGGTCTTGGCACATAGCGTTCTTATGGGCCATTTGGTTGGAGAGTACTCTTTCATGGTCACCTTTATCAGTGGACATGTAGTTAGTTTTGAATATCATGTTCGTGGATGTTTTGGATGTCTTAATGTCTTTTCATGGTACATCGAGAAGTTGTACTTTATTTTTTAGGACATATTTTGGGTGACTAAGCAGTCATCCTTCTTTTTCTCAAAGAAAAAAAATAAATTTGTCATCCAGTGATTAAAGATAAAGGGAAATGATACTGTGATATTTATTTTTTCCCCAAATGTTGTCCTGGTAATTTTGAATGTCAGGAACAAAAGTGATCCATGCACTGGAGTTAAACTATTATTTTTGTTGAGAGAATTGTGTGTAAGTGCCCATTTAGCACCACATCATCTATTGTGGGAATGTAGAGTGTATGGTGGCCTATAAATATGTCTTCCTCACTTGTTTGTTTGAGAAGAATAAGCAGAATCACACACCTATAGGGTGCTTCTCCCATGATTTTCTCACTATTCTTGAGTAGGGTTTTCATGTAAACCCAAGCATTTCTCGTTGTTTATGCTTTTATATTATTTTGCTTACACTTATTTATATTAGTTGATTCTTGAGTTCATTATCATGTTTATCATTATTTTGTTGGACTTCCAATTTTTTTGATTCATTTGAAGGAGCTAGTGGCCTCTCTTGCCGGCGGCGATTAGGAGTGAAGAAGGTGAGAATGAGCTTGATGAAGTCCTCGTGATTGATGGAGGTGATCTTGTGAGTGGTCGCACAAATGGCTGTAGTGGTGTGTTGCCTGGGTTCTTCGAACCCTATCAAAGGAGAAGAGGAAGATGGCGATGCCCAAGGAGGCACTATGCTCCTACATTGACAACAGGGGTGTTAAGGAAGGAGATTATATGGTCGGTGAAGGAAGCCTCGACGGAGATCTCGCACCTCATTGCGAGAGCAATAGTGGCGTAGCCATTGATGGCGATGACGATGGAATGATCTCTTGCATTGGTATGTGGCTCTGCTGGGCTCAACAATGAGTTACACTACTGGGGGGACCCCCCTAGCGGTAGTAGGCGGTGCCGCTAGGGCTCAGGTGGACCTTAGCAGCGATGCCCAAGGGCTCCAAGCCACCATTAGCATCGACGCTAGTGGTAGTGTTGTTGTATTGCCCACTGGAGGAAGAAGAGGGTCGGTGCGAGGCAGATTTAGCAAGGAGGGGATCTTGCGTGCGATGATGCACGCGATCTTAGGTAGAGATCACAGCGATGGCGCTTGCGAGATCAACCAAAGAAGGATCGCGAGATTCAAGATTGGGTGACCTCGCTGACAACAATAGAGCTGGTGGTGAAGAAGGTGATGATTGTGGCAAGGATCTCGCGTGATCGTGATGAGACGAGGTCGAGCTGGTGCCGTGTGAGAGCTAGAGAAGGTGAGACTACGGCGTCGATCTCGCAAGGAGGTTTATTTTCCTTCTTTATGTTGGTCTCTCGGTTAGGTTTTAAAAAAAATGAAATGAGTTGAAAAAAGGGGAGAGGAACATATTGAAAAAAACAGGAAAAAAAGGAAAAATAAAATAGAGAGGAGAATAAGACTGTAGTAAAAAAATCAGAAAAAAAGAAGAAAATGAAAAAAAAATAAAAAAAAATTTATAAAAGGAAGAAAAAAAAAGATGATGAATTTTAAGAGAGGAGGAGAAGCTCTTCTCTTGTTATTCTTTCTTCTCATTGTATTTTTCTTCTCTCACAGAGTATGGGAGAAAGGAGTGTGGATCTTATTACAGTCATCTCCAATTTGGAAGTCTCTTTGTTCGAAGTCACCACATGGGAAATCACAACTCTGGGAGGTTTAGAGTTTTAAGGTATCCAAGGGGGAGATCCAGCTTTGAGGTCCTTAGAGCAAGGACCTATGTCAGGTTTTTATGTGGGAGATCTAGTTTCGTGGACTTTAGAGGGGAGATCCAGTTTCAAGGTCTTCAAAAGATGACCCACAATAGCGTACTGAATGAAGAGCCACCAGCATCAATTGTGGTCTCCAGAGGAGAAGTCAATGTCTGAGTCAACTACAACAATTCGTCGTAAAGCTTCAGCCTCGCTAATGTGTTGTCATCAGCATACTTGCCTACAAGCATGAACAAGAGTGCAGTTGTCTTCTGCAAAGGAGATGCAACTAGACCAGTTGAGAGTTTTGTTTGTTCTGTTGTGTAGAGGGGTTTCTTTGTGTTACAAGTTGAGCATTCCATGCTCTAGCTTGAGGGGTAGTGTTAAGAGAATTGTGTATAAGTGGCCATTTAGTATTACATCGTTTGTTGTGGGAATGTAGAGTGTGTGGTGGCCTATAAATAGCCATATATCCGTTTCTTTGAGAAGAATAAACATAATCACATGTCGATAAAGTGCTTCTCTCGTGATTTTCTTATTTTTCGTGAGTGGGGTTTCCACGTAAATCCAAGCATTCCTTATTATTTATGCTTTGATATTATTTTGTTTCCGTTTATTTATACTATTCAACTATTTTAATCAAAGATTTTTGCCTTTATATTTTTTTTTCTTGATGAGTTGGAGTGCCATGTTGCAGAATTTTCGAAGGCTAAACTGTTGCCTCAGTTATAACTATCAGTTGAACCAGCTATGAGGTCTTTGCACTGTCACATGGCACAGCATGCCAGAGGAGCATAAATCTAGTGTTCTTCATTGATTCCCACGATGATATAGCATGCTTATTTGAAAGAATAAATTATCTTCTCTTTCTTTATCATCTAATGATTCTTCTACCTATTTTTGCATCTTAAGAGATGCTTGAATGCTAAATCATATCTTTAGCATTTCCATCCTGGACAAATTGATGCTTTCAGTTTTCCATCAATTTGTACGTCGAGATTTAGTTTTATTTTACTTGATTTCTAAACTCTTTTCTTTAATGTGCTTATGGTGGGGAAAAAGCATACACTTTCTTCCTCCAAGTCAGATCTGAATGTATAAATTCATGTTTCTATATAAAAAAAATTCTGTAAATTAGATTGTAGCTTAGTTGCTTGGCTTTTTGTTTTGGGTTTTCTGATGCAATGTCATATTATGCTAATCCAAAAAACTATTTATTTTGATGGATTCGGTATTTTTCTAAAAATGATTTATGGCTCTGACATCTGTCTTCTTCTTTTCCTCTAGACAGGTTCAGGGAAGACGCTTGCTTACTTATTTGTAATATTTTCTACTCTAAAACTTAAGCGTTCTGCTGTACAGGCTTTAATAGTTGTGCCCACTCGTGAACTTGGCATGCAGGTATGTTAAGCAGACATGGTGCATTATATGAATGCCATATACCTTATCATTTTTCACTTTGAACTTTCTAGGTCACAAAAGTTGCTCGTATCCTTGCTGCAAAGTCGATGGGATCTGATGTGATGCAAAAGACTTGTACGGTCATGGCCCTTTTAGATGGAGGGCTGTTAAAGAGGCATAATAGTTGGTTAAAGGTGCTCCTTTACTAGTTCAATGTTGGTTCTATTGAAAAACAGTTAACATTTTGAATAAATGACCTATTCTTTATTTAGAGTGGTTTGCCTAATATTGGTGCAATCATACCAAAACCCGGCTTCTTGTTAGAAAGTAATGCATGATGCACTCCTTTTCTCCATAGACTAGATATTTACTATAAGAAGTGATATTCAAATTGTTGGAGGAAACGAGTGAATTGTTTATTCCTTGAAACCCTAGCCTCTTTATATAGGTAGAGGAAGGGGGAAAAATTACATAGTGCTCCAAGCATGATAGGAAAATAAAAAAATAAGGAACAAATTAATTAAAGAGCATATTTTAACAATCCTCTTAAAGCTGGAGCATATATATCAATAATGCCGATCTTGTGACATAGGTAGGCATGGCATTTGTGTGGTAGAGCCTTTATGAAAATATTTGCCACCGCTGTTTAGAAGTGGTGGGAGTGCAGATCTTTCCTTTAGCAACCATGTTCATGATATAGTGACTGTCAAGATTAACACAACGTGGAGCGTGGAGGTTCTTTGTGCATGGGAAAATAGTCCATGTGGGGACTATCGACACGTGGTGGCTTGGAGGCATGGAGGAGCACTACCAGTAGGTTGGTGGTCGACGTTGGTGGTGGTCGACGGTCGGCCAAGGTGGCCGGCAGTTGAGAAGAAAGAGAGAGAGGAGAGGAGTCTTGAATTATGTTGGAAATATTTGTATTGCTCAAATAGAATACAAGGAAAGACTTTTTTTATAGAGAAAACATATCCCTACAATTGGAAACAAAAGATCTTATCTCTAATAAGAAAATATTTTCTCATAAAGAAAGATCTTATATCTAATCAAAACAAATCCCAACATACTTTCCTAAAACAACTTTACTAAAAATAACAAAACTTGCAACTTAAGAAAAGACACCAAAATTGGTCCCTTGGACGAACAAATCGTTAGCTTCTGTGGGCCCCTTAGATGTTGCCACGTGGCACTTGCTACGTGGCCTGCCGACTGCCACGTGGCTGGCTTTATTCTCAACACTCCCCTTTAAGTCGAAGGCCGGGAGGTCAATGACTTGGTCTTCTACTTGTGAGGCTAGACACCTCACCATTCATCTTCTTCGATAACCAAGCTCTCGGTCTTCACTTTTGACAAGTCGATGGTGAATCATCTTACGACCTCCGAAGTCGTTGCTTTTGTGGCAACTTGACTAGTCATGGCAGCCGCCGTGGACTTGTCTTCTCTCAGAAGAGCATGCAACTTCTCAATGCCTTCTTGAGTTAAGGAGTCTACACATGAGGTGCTAGTAGCCCCACGTGGTAGCCTCTCAAAATTCTCCTAACACGGCTTGTGAATGATTGTTGCGTCAACGGTGTTGGCACTTCAGGTAAATGCGGCTAGGTCCACGCCCTCGCCCTCGCCCTCGCCTTGCACCTGTTTCTAGAATAGCAAGTGTAGAGCTCTTGCCTCTTGGCGTGTCTTCCTCCTCAGGGATCTCCATCTTGAGGAGACGACAAAAGATGGTCTCAAGATCCAAAAATCCATGATGGTTGGTAAATGAGTTCAAATTTGGCTATGAGGTATCTCCCTCTTGAGGATAGAGGAAGGAATCCTATTAATCAAGTATGTGGTAGTAAGAATGGTGTCTTCCCAGAAATATTTTGGCACCTTCATAGCTATAAGGACAGTTTGGGCAACATCAAGAATATGGCGAAGCTTTCTTTTAGCAACCTCATTTTGCTTAAAGGTATAAGGACATGATGTTTGTTGGATAGTACCATTAGTAGCGAGAAAGTTCTGGACATCAGACTTACATGAACCCAAAGGAATTATCACTATAGAAAATTTTGATAGTAGTAGAATAAAAGTTCTGTCATTGAATAATTTTGGAAGTACAACAATTTTTAACCGTCCTTTATTAGAAATACCTAAGATGAATAACTAAACTTATCAACGAAGACAACAAAGTAATAGAAACTAGACCCACTGCTGACACGATATAGTCCCCAGACATTGTAATGGATGAAAGAAAAAGGACTTTGATTATTTTCTCTAGATTAAGATGACACTCAGTGGTGTTTCCCTAGTCAATACGCCTCAGTATCAAAGGAAGTAGGAGTAGAAGACTTTAGAAACATCTGACGGAGCTTCATAGCAGAGGGATGACCTAGATGATGATGCCAAAGCTCTGAATTGGCAAAGATAGAAGCAACACCAATGAAGATAGTAGGAATACCCAGGTAGTACAACCCATCTTTATCAATTGCCCCATTAATCATTTGACTTGTTTGGATGTCCTAAAAATGAACATATTGTTCATCAAATACACATGACATTTCTAATCCTTGCATAATTCACTAACTGATAATAAGCTTAATGGAAACTCAAAAACATCTAACAATCAAAGACAAATAGAGAAATCAATATCACCAACATCTATGGTGTGGGAATATGAGCCATTAACTAATCTGACTAAAGTAATACCAGTAGAACGATGTAAGAGGTAAGGCAATCCCTCTTACCAGTGAGGTGGTTAAAGGCACCTGAATCAACCACCTAGGAAGAGGAAGATGTTGTGGTTAGATTAACACTAGTACTTGCAGCTTTTGCATGAGTAGAAATAGTCTGCAACTCGGTAGAGGCGGTGGGCTGTCGAAGAGGTTGCATCAAGCATGCATAATCATTTGCAAGCAACTGTATTTGAGGTGGAGTAGTAATAGGGGTAGAGTCCCGTGCAATAGTTGAATTAGCCTAAGCCCCAAGTCGGTTGCTTGAACTTCTTCTAACACCTCTTACAAGGATGATTAGTCCGTTTTCAATGAATGCGTGGCTCATAGGCTCCTTGTCCATGACCATGATCATAGCCTCCACTTCTACCTCCTTACCCATCGGGAACAACAAAGGAAGATGTCTTTATAACAAGAGGTGTAGCGAGCTGAGTAGTGAACCATCCAATATTAGTACCAACTATAATCCTTTGGAGTTGTCCATGGACGGTCTCTAGATTAGGGACATCCTCCAAAGTAAGGATCTGGTCTGTAGCAAATTGATATCTGGGGCTGAGAACACCCAAGAACTTGTAAACTTGCAACATCTAATGCTGTTTAGTATGGGTATCGCATCAGGAAGGTTGAAAGACATTTAGCTCCTTATTGAGCAATTCCATCTTAGTGTAATAATCTACCAAAGAGCACCCTCCTGAACCATAGATCAGATGCGGCAATAAAATTTCAGCCAGACATGCTTGATTCAGTTTTTGGGAGTATTTCTTGGACAAATTGTCACAAATCTCCTTGGTTGTCTTCTTGTACGAAAGATTAGCAACAATCTAAGGCTTTATGCTATTCATCATCCAATTCATAACAAGATTATCCTATTCCCACTTCTAGTCAGAAGCTTTGGAGTCGAGAGTAGGCTTTGACAAGATGTGTAACTTCTTCTGACATCCTATAAAGATTTTAAATGCTTGGGACCGGGGAAGATAGTTTTGGACACCATTAAGCTTGATAAAGGTTCCTTGAATCACCATAGCAATAGATGAAGCCAAGGGTTTGGATTCCGTAGTTGTAGACGATGATCTCGGTATTGCCATGAGAGGGAAGAAGTAGCAGACAAGAAAGCAATCCATTCGGGGTATAAAACTCAAATTATAGAACTTGGTCAAGATCCCAAGTCAAGAAACTTCTTTACGATGAGTAATATGCACAAAGATTGATAAAACTTTGTTTAAGTGTTGGCGGTAGTACAAAGGAGGGGAATAAAACCCCTACTGGTGCCCAACAGTAGAAGAGAATGCCACCAACGACTTTGCTTCATAAAGATGGTGCAAAAAACGACCCTTAATATGACTGAAGAGGATCAAGGGGCAACAAGAACAACCCTTATTCTGCTAAAAAAGGGTTGTTGGCAGCAAAGATACCCCTTAAACAATCCACTACAAGTCACAGGTGGTAGGAGCAACCACTAGTTGAATTAGGGATGGTCAGGTTGTTGGAGGAAAATGCATTATCTATCTCTCAAAGGAAACCCTAGATGCCTAAATATAGGAAAGGGGTTAAGGGACAATTACATATAGGCCCAAAAGAAGAAAGAAAATAGAAACAAGAAAAATAAAGAGCTAACCACGCTTATTTCTCTACACTCCTCAAGATAGAACATAGATATCCTTTATGCTTTGTTTGGCACAACATTTGTCGAAGGTAACACGAGGAAGTGCCTTGGTGAACATGTCTGCTACTTGGTCTCCTTTAGATACATGAGATGTATAAATAAGGCCTTTTTGGATCATATTTCTAGTGTAGTGACATTCCACTTTCACATGCCTTGTTTTCTCGTGGAAAACTGGATTGTTAGTTGTGAATGGAAAGAGATGTTCTCAATTAAGAATGAGAAACTCTAGTCTCTTTTATATGAAAGAGACTTGGGTAAATTTTTTTTTTTTGGAAAGTGAAAGGGTAGTTATCCAAGTGATAGCCACCCATGTTCATTTCATTCCACCTAAAATGATTATATCAGAAGTTACAGATTAGCTCTCCAGAGCTCCACCTAGGACTTAATGGAAGAAAGAAAATTTTCAACATAGGGTCTCTCCCCCCTAAAAAGCACCCCATTCCTGCCCAGCCAAACACCCCACAAGATAGCCAAGATCTTAGCTCGATCTTTCTTGGATCTAAGAGAGATCTGCCCCTCTCGTGCATTCCCCCTACGGAAAGAAGACCGGAAGCTAGTTATGTCCTGATGGACAATCCAGTTGATCCCCATCCTCTGCCACACCTGCACCACAAACGGATACTGGAAGAAGAGGTGCTGAATGTCCTCCTTCGCTCCTCCACAAAGGGAATAGCTCACATCATCCATCTGGGCCCACCTCGCTCTATACCTTTTGTCATAATCCGCCCCCTCCTCATCAACCACACGAAAATTTTCACCTTCAGTGGACACCCCGCCTCCCAGAGAAGTCTGCAGTCTCTCATGAAGTCGACGTTCGGGTTGTTTACGTCGCAACTCAATCTATGGAAGACCTTCGCCACTGAGAAATCTCCCTCTTCCCAAGAAAATGAATCACCACCCTCCTTTGGTTCCCATCCTTCTAGCTCCTGCAACAACCGTTGGAAGTCCTCACATCTCTGGTTAGAGAGGCCCCCTCGAAAGATTGTGTCTGGCTTTTGTGCTAGGGAGGGGAATCCTGGACAAGTTTGTCGTCGCTATGGAGGCTTTGGCTGCTTGGAAGAGGGAGAAAAAGCAGGCATTTTTGTTGAAGGTAGATTTCAGTAAGGCATACGACTCGGTGTACTAGGATTTCCTATGGGCGTCCTTACTGAGGAGAGGCTTTCCCGTGATGTGGATCAGTTGAATGAAGAGGTGTGTGACGACGATGTCTTTCTTGGTTCTAAGTAATGGGAACCTGGCGGGGGGATGGGTGCAGCCTAGGAGAGGGGTCAGACAGGGGTGCCCTTTAGCACCTATGCTGTTCGTGCTGGCGGCAGATGCCTTGGCAAGGGCAACTCGAAAGGCATGTGACAGGGGTCTGATTAAAGGTTTCTGGGCTGGAGGGAATGAGCAGATGGCGATCCTACAATATGCTGATGATACCCTATTTTTGGTCGAAGGAGCAGGTCAGGAGGCTAGGAGGATGAGAATCATCCTGAAGCTTTTTGGTGCTACATTAGGGTTGCAGATAAATTATTGGAAATCAACTTGTCTCGGTAAACATGATGGCTGAAGAGGTGGAGACAGTAGGTGGTGCACTTGGGACAGAGGTGGGGTCTTTACTGCTGGTGTATCTGGGTCTTCCTTTGTCAGATAGGAGGCTTAGACTGTAGGATTGGCTTCCTTTGCTGGAGAGGATGGAAAGAAAATTGGCAGGATGGTCATCTAGACTGGTTCTGGTGAAGGCTGTTCTAGCATCTATACCATCATACTTTCTCTTTGTTTTTAGGATGCCGAGATAGGTTGGGAAAAAAATCTCCGGGTTGACGAAAGACTTTTTTTGGTCTAACGTAGGGGCGGTAGGAAGAGGGGTGAGGCTAATGGCCTGGGAGGAGGTCTGTAGGCCGGTGTAGGAGGGGGGCCTTGGAGTTAAGGGCATGGACAAGGTGAATGTAAGCCTCCTTATGAAATGGATTGCCAAATTGGTGGGCAGTGAATAAGGATTGTTTGGTGATATCATATGGTGTTGCTACGGGCCTTTTGCATCTTGGTGGCCTTTGGAGTCTCCTCCTTCACGGGCCTCTTTCTTTATCAGGGGGGCTGGTAGCGGTGGCGAGGAAGGTGTAGACATTTTTTTCCCCCACGCTAGGTGAGGATGAGGTCTTCCAGTTCTAGCTGGATGACTGTCAGGGGGTCGGGTTACCTCTCAGTGCTAGGTATCCTCGTCTCTTTGGGAGTGTGGTGGACCATCAGCCTTGGTGAGAGACTGCTGGACTGGGGCCTGGTGTCCAGTCTTTCGAGGGGGCCTCCATAGTGCCTTTATAGCGAGACTTGGGTAAATTGTGACTATATCCAACAAGAAAATAAAATTTCATGACATGGCAACTCTACAAAAATAAAGATGTACTCACACTCTCCCTCAAGTTGGGACATAGATATCTTCTAACCCCAACTTGTTACATCGAAACACATGTCTCATCTTCGTCAAGGCCTTGGAAAGAATGTTTGCAGGCTGCATCTTTAAAGTAACATGAGGGGCACTGATCCTTCCTTTCATGACTACATTACGCACAAAGTGGAAGTCAACTTCAATATGTTTAGTTATCTCATGAAACACATGATTAAAAGTTGTATACGTGGTAAACTTGTTATCTCAAAATAGTAGAATAGGTGCCTATACAGATATGCCAATGTACTCAGGCAATGATGTTAACGTGAAAGGCATCACCAAGGCAACAAGGCCCATAATCACATGAGGCAAGAGGCAACAACCTGAGTGAATTGAGGCGACTTTTTTTTTTTTACATATATATGCCTTGGTAACTCATAATAATATCACCAACTTTGTGAAAATATTTTTAATAATAATATTTTAAGTTTTAAGTAAAAGAAAAGGATAAGTAAGAAGATAATAATAAAATTACTGACTGTTATACCTATCATAAGTTATTACTTATTAGTGTTATACCTATTATAAATTATAAGTTATTGTTGTTGTATATTATAAATTGCTGTTATAGATATAACAGTAATTTATAATATACAATAACAGTAACTTATTTTATGTAATTATTATAACATTAACTTATAAGTCTTCTTTATATTACTTGTATTAATAATACCTTATTTTATACTAACAATTCTTTAATTTATATCTAACAGTAAGAATACTAACAATTAATAACTCGCAGGTCACAACACTGACAAGAAAAACTAAAACTAAGATGGCAATAGACCATTCAAGATAAAAAAAAACTAAAACTGAACAGTAAGAATACTAACAAATAATAACTTACAAAGTCACAACACTAACAAGAAAAACTAAAACTAAAACTAAGATGGTGATGGACTGTTCAAGAAAAAGAAAAACCTAAAATTGTAAAGATAGCAAGCTGTGTGATGGAGGTCGAGAAAAAAATTCTAATCAAGTCTGTGTGGGAACTCAAGAGGCAATGGGGCGACGAGGTGCTTGGGCATTGCTTGAGATGATGAGGTATGTCACTCGGTTGAAGGTCATGACTTGAGGGTCCTCCAAGGCAAGATACTCCAACATCACCTTGCCTCTGTTGTGTGTGTAGGCCCGTGTTCTTGTTGAGGCTAACATCACCCTACTACTCTTGGGGTGGTGTGCAGCCTTGACTTGTTTCATGTGCCCTCGCGTGACCTTCCCTAAACGTGCACATATGATCCAGGCACCCTCGTGCCTATCTTACTGATTCTTATACATGCTCCTTGATGCACTGTTGTATCTCTATATGACCAACAACTTGTGAACGTGAGTTTCGATCCTTCTCCACATGGCTAACATGGAAGCCTTGATCCTTACCTCAGTGAGCAAGATCTTTGCCTTTGTTTATTTTCAAAGGACCATGATAAAGCTTACAAGGTCCTAGAACTACGTACTTTGGTAGAGAGCGTTCCACTTTTTTGTTGGAGGCCAGGAGTGCCTACATGTGCTAACAAATGTTGCCCTGGACGCTAAGGATGAGAAAGTTTGGAAGTGGGAGGACTTATCTTGTCATGAATAGTGTTGACCCAAAGATCGCAGCAAATATGCTATACAAAAAGATGGCCAAGGATATTTAGGAGGCCCTAATGTGCAGATATTCCATGCAGATAAGCAACTTAAGACAAGTAGATATTTATAGGAGGATTCAGAGTGCTAACAGGGTGATATGACCCTAGCGGATTACTTTACTACACTTGAGGGACTCTTTGAGGAGCTTGCAGTGTTTCAACTTGCTTGCTGCGATAAGCAAGTTACTAAGAGGGCAAAATAGCATACATATAAGTTCCTTGATGGGTTATCTGTCCAAATGCAGTCAGCGTGGGATCAGATCTTGGTAGTCGAGTCGATTCCTAGTCTAGAGACAGTTTAGGGTCGCCTCTAGAAGCTTGATGCTGATTGCATCTTAGCCTTTGCAGTCACTATGCTTGATCTTGCCACTCTTGCAACCTCAGGGGGGAGAGGTGGTCAATTTGGTGGACGTGGATGTAGTTGTGGTGGGGGTCGTGGTAGACACACTTCCCCCCCTTGTGTCCACTGTTAGAGGATCAACCATCCCTCTGATCGGTGCTGGGAGAAGTTTAGGAGGCCTGCCTGGGCCAATTAGACTTCTACTGATATTGTGCTTGCTCATGAGATTTCATTCCCATTTACTGTTGATGAATTGGACCACTTACAACAGTTTCTAAGGTCTGATCATGGTTCCTCCACTATTGCTCTTGCTACAGGTACTGCAGCCCATGCTGCTATATAGGTATGACTGACTGGATTATTGATTCTGGGGCTTTTACTCGTTCGACAAGTAAAGCCACCAGTTTATTCCTTGAAACCCTAGCCTCTTTATATAGGAAGAGGCAGGGGAAAAATTACACGGTATGCCAAGCATAATAGGAAAATAACAAAACAAGGAACTAACTAAATAAATATCATACTCTTAACACAAACTTTTCGAGATTCAAAAACTTAGAGCTAATATATACACTACTATAGTGTCTCTGATTTCAGTTTATACATTTCCGAAATTACTGAATCTGTGTTATATCTAAGGTTGTGGGGAATTACACCCTGATATATCTTTCATTGCAGGGAAAGCCACCCCAGATTATCCCATTAACCAAATTATTTCAGTGGCTTGAGGGATAATCCCCCAACCAAACTAAGGCTAAGGATTACTTTGGCTTTAATGCTATTTTCTATTTCATGATTTTGACTGTCCTTTATGCCACAAGCCTTGGCTTGAACCTGCCATTCTCGTCTGGTGTTTATCCAAAAAGAATTCCTATGTGAGTAGTATTTATGATATAGGCTTCAATCCATTTGATGAATTTCTTTAGCGCTGTCAATACGTTTCTATTTTTGTTTTGGACTTTCAAAATTAGCTGGACTCACTTGCTATGGGAAAAGGCTTATATGTTGTTTTAGTTTTTGAAATGGCCATTCGTTAAGATTAAATGATACAATAGTTATTTATACTGGAGACTTAAACTAGTCTTTATAGATCCTTGACAATATTAGATTAACTAATTACATCTGACAATGCCATGTTCATCTCCTTTTGCTAATACTATGAAGTAAATATCATAACTAACCATTAAAACATTAGAAATGACCTAATATTAAGGATTGATTTGATCTTAAAATCCAAATACATTTTTGCTTCTCCTTGATTGGATTGTGAATCTCTTTCTTTAAGTATTTTTTGTCCATCCTAGTGATTATACTAAAGCGATGCTTTTTCTTCCTTTTCTAGTACTTTTAGGATTTGACATTGCATTTACTTCTATCATTTATCCAACACGATGAAGTGCTTTCTCTGATACATTTGCATCTCCTATATCTAGCTAAGCACTAGATGTTATATGAATAGGCTGAGCCTCCTGAGATAGTGGTTGCAACTATCAGCAGCTTGACTCGAATGGTTGAAAAGCACATCTTAAATCTTGAAGCTTTGCAAGTGTTAGTGATTGACGAGGTAATTGGAGTTGCTTTCATCTGATTATAGTCATTACATTTATCTGATTATATTATAATCTTACCTTCATTAGTTGTGGTTATTATTTGTCGTCTCCGTGTTTATGGTGTGATGGGTTTAGTTATGTTTATACTGTAAATCACAAACCCGGATAAGGTGGATCCTAAAATGATATTTAGTTATGCTTATAACCATGCAAACTGATGTTGCTCTTTGTTATCACGCTCAATTTAATTGTATGAGTCAGGATGATTCCTCAGAGAAGTTGTTACTCTATTTTTTGAACAGAAGTTTTTACTCAATATTAGCCTCCAATTAAGACTTATTTTAGTGTCTGAGAATGATTCCCACTGACATGCAAAAGCACTTAAATGCTAATCAGCATTTGGACAGGTTTTACTACTAGTTCTGTGCACTTTGAAATGTACCAATGAAAACCTAACTAATGTGTGTCAAAAAAATTAGCTAACCTTTTCTATTGAAACTACACTAATCAATGAAGAAAACACCAAATTTCACAGAAAAATGTTGAGCACAAAATTCATAATAGTGCAGGGGAGGAAACGTCAAAAGTCATGGAATTTTATATTTTTCTTCTATAAAAAGTTATAGTGTACTGTTTCAAAAAAAAAGTTATAGTGTAAAATTCTTTATGAAACTTACATAATGTAGAATCACCAAAAAATTATCAAATTTATTTGATAAATAACTGAACAAAATACCAACTATGTGACAGAATTGGATCTGAATTTTTATTGATTATGCAACTCAATCAAACTATGCCATATATGCTTTCTATTGCAATGAAACCTGAAGTGACTGCAAGAATGCAATCCATATGAAGCAAAACAGTAAAGTTTGTTCTGAAAGTGAAAGCAGTAAACGAACTAAAGATAATATGCGTTTTAAAGGTTGAAATCATGAAGATTAAGCCAAAATACTCGTTAGTGTATCACTGTCTCCTAGGCTTGCACCACCCATGGATGATGACATTCCATGGTCAAAAAGCAACCAAGGTTTCAACCTTCCAACATAATAAAGCAAGTTTTGTTAGGAGAAAATGAGCGATTGATTTTATTCCACAACCCAAAGAGATCTTATATAGAGAAACTCCATAGGGAAAAATTATACGACCCTTATATAATATGAGAAATATAGGAAATACCAAATAGACTTTCAAACACTTCCCCTCAAGTTAGAGTATAAACATTAGACATGCTCAACTTAAAACATAGATATTCCAACCACTTCCTTGTTAGAGCCTTATTGAAGATGTTAGCTATCTAGTCCTCGCTGGAAATATATGTTGTGGATATCTTCCCATTCATCATGGTATCTCAGACAAAGTGGTAGTTAACTTCTATATGTTTGGTCCTCTTGTAAAAGGTGGGGTTGTTGGCAAGGAAAGTGGTAGCTTTATTGTCACAATACATAGGAATAGGTCCCAAAACATCAATATGAAAACCATGCAAGATAGACTTGATCCAGAAAAGTTCACAAGTGGTATGAGCCATAGCCTGGTATTCAAACTTTGCACTAGATCTGGAGATAGCATTCTGCTTCTTGCTCCTTCATGTGAGCAAGTTACCACCAATATAAGTGTACCACCCCGTAGTAGATTGTATGTCCTCATGGGCACCGGTATAATCAGCATCAGAATACCCACAAATATCAAGATGACCATTTTGCTGGAAGAACATAACCTTTCCAGGAGAGCTCTTTAGATATTACAGGACCTGACATGCTCCTGCCCAATGTGCCTCTCTGGGCTCTTGTATGCACTAACTCAATCTTCCAACTGCATAAGATATATTTGGTCTCATTATGACTAGATAGAGTAACTTTCCGACCACGACTTTGTGTCTGGTGACATTCTCCAAGACAGAATTGTCAGTATCCACTAAATGAGTGGCGAGATCCAGTGGTATGGTGGCAGGTTTGCAACTTAAGATCCTTGCCTTACGAAGTATGTCCAACACATACTTCCGTTGAGAGACAACCATCCCTCTATCCAAGTGATGTACCTTAATGCCCAAAAAATAGCTAATCAGGCTAGAATCTTTGGTAACAAACTTAGTTGTAAGTAGGCCTTGACTGGCTTTAGGCCTTTTTTATCACTTTCTATCAATAGGATATCATCCACATAGATTATCAAAATCACGGATCCTGCCTCAGTATGCTTCACAACCACAGAGTGATCGGTTATAGACCTCAAGAACCCAGAACTTTGAATGCCCATGCTGAATTTGTCAAACCACGCTCTTGGACTTTGTTTCAACCCATATATTACCTTATGTAGCTTACATACCTTCTGACATTCCCCCTTACTAACAAACCCAGGGGGTTTCTGCATGTACACCTCTTCATCAAGGTTACCATATAAGAAAGCACTCTTTATATCCAGTTGATAAATAAGCCACGCACGATTGATTACAATAGAGAAGAATCAAGATTGAATTTAATATGGCTATCGGGGAAAACATCTCAAAGTAATCAATACCAAAGGTTTGAGTATATCCTTTCGCTACCAGCCATGCCTTGTAGCGTTCAATGGAACCATCTGGGAGATTTTTAAGGGTAAACACTCACCTACACTCTACTATAGTGGCATTAGGGGGTAGGTCAACCAACTCCCATGTTCCCTGGGATTGAAGTGCTGCTATCTCTTCCTCCATAGCCTATGTCCATAAAGGATCCTGAAGGGCCTCTGTGTGGGTCCATGGAACCTGATGACTGTCAACTGTAAGAGATAATAATTGTCTTGCTACAAGTAAACGGTCAAAGGATATATACTGTGAAGCAGAATAGTAGGCACATGATTGTTAGCCTTTTGCTGAGAAATGGGAAGGTCCAAGTCAGAAGGGATTTCCTGATCTCCATTCGAATATGTAGGATCAATAGAAGGTTGATCCAGAATGGTGGACAATGGCTTAGCGGTAGGTATAATTGTTAGAAGGAATGAGCAAATCATTCTTATTTCATAACCTCACCTCTCAAAATATAGAGGTGGGAAAATAACATAATATGCCCACAAGAATATGAAAATAGCAAAAGAAATAAAAAAAGATCGAAGGGGTTCAACCCTCCCCCTTAAGTTGGAGCATATATATCGATCATACTTAGTTTGGAACACCAAACATCAAATGAAGTACAAGGTAAAGCCTTGGCGAAGATGTCTATTGTCTGGTCATCTAAGGCAACGAGTGTGAAGATGAAACCTCTCTGGATCAAGTCACGTGTGTAGTGGCAATCAACTTCCATGTGTTTGATCCTCTAATAGAACATAGGGTTGTTGGCAATGTAGGTAGCAACATGATTGTTGCATCACATATCCATGGAAGTATCCGCCAATATGTGAAGATCAACTAGAAGGGACCTCACCCACATAATCTTTGAGGCAGGGTAAGCCATGGCCTTATATTCAGATTTCACACATAAGTGTAAAAGCCTGTGGTAGAATTCTACAATAGGAAACAATGCTCATAGAAGTCCCCTTGGTATAAAGAATGCCTCTGCCTGGTGCCTTTTTCAGGTATCCCAACACCATCATAGCAGCATCCCAGTGTTGCTTTCTAGGTTTGTCTTAAAACTGGCTGAGTTTCCCAATTGTGAGGGAAATGTCAGGCCTGGTGGTGGTGAGGTACAAAAACTTTTCCAGTAGCCCCCTATACTATCGACTGTCCATTGCCTTTGACTTCTTGTCGTTCAAATGTGTCTTAGGATCCATGGGAATGTTGGTTGGCTTGGCTCTTAACATGCCAATCTCCCGCAGTAAGTCAAAAGTATACTTCCTTTGAGAAAGAACTATTCCTTTCCTGTTGCAAGCAATTTCTATACCAAGAAAGTACTTCAATGGCCCAAGGTCCTTCGTCACAAAATTCCTTGACAAGTATTTCTTGACCTCCGTAATGCTTGCATTGTCATCACCGGTAACAATCAGGTCATCAACATGGACTAGGAGTGTAACAGTACCTCCTCCTGCCTTCTTAACAAATAGAAAATTATCAGAAGATGACCATTTGAAGCCAATGGCCTCCACCACCTCCGAAAGCTTCTGGAACCACGCTTGGGGACTCTACTTAAGGCTGTAAATAGCTTTCCGCAATCTGCAAACTATAGAACACTCCCCTTGAACCTCATAACTGGGGGTTGTTACATATAGACCTCTTCTTGTCAGTCCCTATAAAAGAAGGTATTTTTGACATCTAGCTGATGAAGGGGCCAATCTTTGTGTGTAGCAACATATATCAAAATGTAAATTGTAGGCAGTTGTGCAACAAGAGAGAGTATCAAAGAAGTCCACGTCATATGTCTGCGTGAACTCCTTTGCCACTAAACGAGCTCTGTGGCGCACTATCGTCCCATTATGATTGTATTTTAGGGTGAACACCTAACAACAACCCACAACAAAGGCCTCGGACGGTGGGTCAACAAGATCGTTTCACAGGATCGCGGAGCCTACATCTCCTCCATGACTTGTCACTACTTTGGATCAAGCATGGCTTGTTGATGACTAGTAGGCATTTGAGTAGCAGAAAGAGCCTGATAGAAATGCTTGTATATTCCTCTAAGGAACTTTATAGTAACTGCATAGAAGACAGGATACCTGGCACCTAGGTGCCTTTCGAATTGTAATCAGAAGGTTAAGATCACTATTGCTTGCCTGTAATTTCCCAGCATCATTACTAGTCACAACCTCATCAATATGAAAAACCTCTATGCTCACTTAAGTCTGGAGAGGATTTGGTAGTCAAGGAAGGGGGGCTATTGTGAACTGTAGGTGATAGGAATCTTGGAGGTAACTGGGGATCATGAAATTTACCAGGCTCAGAAGTGAAAGCCTTAGAAGAAGATGATTTAGTGATCAGGATAACCTTAAGAGGAATGAGGGGAACTGGCATAGGAGCCTCAACAACTTAGGAACAAGACTTCTCCCAACAGTGGAGAAATAGGGAATCGTCTCATGAAAGGTGACATCTGCACTTTCATAATGTCGGTGAGTGAGATGGTTATAACAATGATATCCTTTCTGAGACCTAGAAAATCCCAAGAAAGCATACTTGACTGCCTGGGGTGCAAGTTTATCTAGACTAGGACTAGTGATGTGAATAAAGGTCACACACCCAAAAGCCTTAGGAGGTATAAGAAATAAATTCCCTTTCGAATACAAGAGCTGCAAAGGAATCTGTTCATGAATAGCAGAAGATGGGATTTTGTTAATCAAATAACATATGGTAAGCACAACATCACCCCAATACAAGGGTGGAACACTATGGTGTATAAGCAATGTGCAGGCAACATCAAGAATATGCTAGTGCTTTTTCTCAGCAATCATATTTTGTTGAGACGTGTGAAGACATGTTGTCTGATGGATAATGCCATGAGCTTTGTAAAAGGTGGATGAGAAGTGGGTGCAAAATTCAAGAGCATTATCTGGGCAAATAACTTTAACAGAAATGCCAAATTGATTTTTTATTTCTAAAATAAAATGTTCTAATACACTCCCCAATTTATTTTTTAACAAAAATAACCAAGAGAGACTGGAAAAATCATAAACTAAGACCAAGTAATATCGATGAGTTTGCCTATTTGGAAGATAGGTAGGCCCCCATACATCGACATGACACAACTGAAACAAAGTGGTAGGACTCTAACTGGCGGGGTAGGAACTCTAGTGGTGCTTGCCTAGCTGGCAAGCACCACAAGTGATAGTGGTAGATGGAGTAATACTGGGAATAATACGGCGAAGCCTGTCCAGTGAAAGCTGGCTAAGATGCAGCTATTGTTGGTATGGAGATCCAACAGAGAATGCGACACCCCCATGGTAGGCAACATCAATAGGATGCTAGAACAAGCGATAGACACCTCCTTCCTTACAGTCGCCACCAATCATTCTCCTTGTCAACTTGTCCTGAAAAGTACAAGTAGAATCATCAAATATTGCCTTGCAGTTTAGCTCCTTAGTAATCTTACTAATAGAAAGGAGGCTAATAGGAAATCAGGAACAAGAACATCGTGTAATCTCATGTTAGGGGTAGCTGTTGCATCCCTTGTCTAGAAATTTGAGTCCCATTTGCAACCATACTGTCCTCCCAAGTGGAATAGATCTGATATGTGACGAAAACAACGATCACCACAAAAATTTCTAGAAGCATTAGAATCCACTGGCCTGGCCTGTCTGTATCACAATCAACATCCATAATAGAAGTATAAGCAACCTTTGTACTTGATAGAGAGGCAAAGGTTGCGGTCAAGGCTGCAAATTGATTTATGCAGCTGATTAATTGTCTGATTAATCATATACGGTTGGGGACTGAACTATATATCAATACTCAAGCCTATAATCGAGTAGACGGATTAATCGATTGATTAATCATCCGATCGAACATTGGGAGTTCAATTTTTTGTGTTTTGATTGGCACATCAAAGAGAAAAAGAATCCCACTAGACCTTACCCCCTCCCCTTACATTTGAATCTTAATGAAACCCTAAACCTACACCCCTCTCTTCGATTGCCCTCAATCCTTCATCACCACCACCCTACCTGTTGCCTGTCAGGTCTCCTTAAGAGAATATGCATGTCAAAAAAATAATACTAATACATATGTGCATATTTTCAATTTATATATATGTATATATAATATGTATAATAGTTTATATAATTATATTTAGATTTTTAAATACTGATTGATCCTTGATTAATCACCCGCATACCATATACTCCTTAATTGGTGACCTCACCGATTGAATACCGTCTACTGATTTCTGCAATCTTGGCTGTGGTCTCTGTTGAGTTATGTACAATGGGTGTTTTTATTGTTTTGTGTAGTAAAAGGATATACTTGTAATTCTTTATCTGGTGCCTCTTTATATAAAAGTCCAAGGTCTCTCTGAATAAACTATGCTATTTCGGCCGTAACATGGTATCAGAGTAGTAGTCTTAGGTTAGTGATCTGGTATCCCACCAACCTTAGCCTCCCACACAACCACCTAAACCCTAGCCTCTCCTCTCCGGGCATCGCCACCTGTCTCCGACGACCTCTCGGGCACCGCTACTCGTCTTTGGCGATCCCCCACACCGGTAGTGGCCCCCCAGCACCTCTACGACGGTAATTTGAGGATCTGAACACCCTTGCTTGGGTTCCCAACGCCATTGCCTAGGGGTTAGCATTGTCGCCAACCACCTTGGGCCACCGCACCAACGATTTGAGGGCCTGAGCACTTGTGCTTGGGGTCCTAGCACCATCGCCCAGGGGTATCTTCCCCTTCACTGACCTTCCCAACGTCACTCAAGCCTCCCCTCGACTCCGGTGTCGCCGCCACCTGATCACCAGCAGCACCCCCTAAGGCTACGGGTGGTCGGGTAGTGCTGCTGTGGGTGGTCTAAAGCCCTTATAGCAGCGTTGCTGCCCTAGATTAGGAGCTAGGAGGGTTCTCTCTCCCTTGATCTACTTCTAAAAGCCTTTCTAAAGTAGTTTTTGCTGATTAGAAGGCACCGTTAGGTCCGTTCATATGCCCTAGCATATGCAAACAAACCTCTTTGTAGTACCAACAGGGTACATGATCTGAAAATCACCTTTGTGCAACTTAGATGTTTTTGGAGTCATTTTCGATATGAAATCTGTTTTCAGACCCTAGGATTTGGTTTTCAAACCTTGAAGATACTGTTATTTGTGGATCTCGACTTCGGTCATTATGGGGGATCAAAAGGAAGCCGTGAGCGACTCGGTGGGGAAGACTTCTACCACGAGTGCTCCCCCTCACATGTAGGGAACATCTATTAAGTTGGATGGATCCAACTTTCTGCTTTGGTCCACTTTTTTTCCTGATTTGTCGGATCCCATAGGAAGTATATTTTGATCGATGTTGTGCCTGATGTAAAGTTTGCAGATTGAGAGGCAGACAATGACTGAGTGGTCACTTGCCTTCTGAATAGTGTGACAGACCATTACTAAGCAAGTCATGGCCCATGCCTCAGCCAAGAAGATGTGGGAGGTACTGCATGAGATACACTCCCATAAGAGCAATATTACAAGGCTGTATAGAGTCATGGAGGATATCCACAACCTTCGGAAAGGCACCATGGCCTTATCCGAGTATTATGGCACTATGAAAAATCTTTGGAATGAGCAAGATGTATATTAGCTTATCTCCACAGATGCTTCTGTTATTCCTAAGCAAAGAGAAGCCATTCATCAACTTCCTGGACTTGGCCCTAAGTACAAAGTAGTGAAAGATCAATTTATGACTCTGGATGAGATTCCTTTACCAGAACTGATCTATGCTTGCCTCTCTAGGCTTACTACCTCGAAGTTCATCCCTACTTTTGATGCATCTGCCATGATTGCTATTGGTTGTGGTAGAGCACATTTGAGTGGAAGAGGTAGCAAAGCTCATGATGGTGGTGGTACACGTGGATGTGGTCGTGGTCGGAATTCCTTATTTTGTGAGTTTTGTCACAAGAATGGACACACTCTGGACCGATGCTGGGTCAAGCATGGTTATTCATAGGGCATGGATCCACGTGCCCACCAAGTATCTACAGAAGATAACTCTTAGGTGTAGGAGGATTATAGCCAGATTACTGTTTCCATGGCTAATTATGAGCATCTCATAGCTTCTTAGGGATATACTTCTGCCTCAGTTCTAAGCCCTGCGGGTTCTTGACTAAACAAATCTGATGGCTTCCTGCTGCTTAGCCAAAACGAATACATTTGATGACAGTGGCTGATGGATGTCCTACTCATCCCAAAGGTTCTTCATAGTATCATAATATTCAGCTAGACTCATGATTCCCTTCTGAGACGTGTATCTCAATGACCTAGTAGAGTCAAGCAATGTTACTCCAACGAGAGTGAATTTCGTGGAGTACCTCCCACATCTTAGCAGATGAGTAGGACATGACCTACTTGGCTATGGATTCTTTCGTATTATTCAACATACAACTAGTCACCCAACCATTATCGACCTTCTAATCATCTGTTTTGGTGGTCGATTCATTCTTCGTTAGAATATATTTCTTCCGATAAGAGTTTGTGAATCCAGAAAAAGAGGTTAACCTCAAAAGAAAGTTGGTCCCATCCAACTTGATAGAAGTCAATTGAAGAAAATGAAACTTCATGATTACTAAGCCGTCCCTACACCTCTTTATATAGAGAGAGGTGAGGGAAAAATTGCAACATAAATCCAACTGTAAAATAAAAAGATAAACTCCCCTCAAAACATAACGTAACACTCCCCCTCAAGCTTTAGCATATGTATCAACCATTCTCAGCGTGTTTCTACACTTCTCAAACATAAGGCGTGATAACGGCTTAGTAAACATGTCTGCAGTCTGGTCTAAAGAGGCAAGGCAAGCAATACGAAGCTAACCCTATTGAATTAAGCTTATAGTGTAGTGACAATCCACTTCCACATGTTTGGTTCTCTTGTGGAACATGGGATTGTTAGAAATATATGTTGCAGCTCGATTATCACAATACATCTTCATTGGCTCCTGATTAGTAACATTAAGATCTCGCAACAAAGATCTTATCCATATCATCTCAGCTGCAGTATGTGCTATGGCACAATACTTAGATTCAGCACTGGAGTGTGAAACTATACTTTGTTTCTTGCTCCTCTAGGTCACTAAATTCCCAGCTACAAAGGTATAGAAGCCTGTAGTAGATCTCCTGTCTCCAACATTGCCTGCATAATCTGCATCCGAGTAGGCAACAATAGACATAGGAGCCTTCTTCTGGAATAGAATGCCCCTACTTGGACATCCTTTAATGTACCTCAACACCTGCATCACAGCTTACCAATGATCATTGGTAGGTTTGTCTAAGAACTGACTTAGCTTACCTACTGCAAAACTGATATTTGGCCTAGTGATGGTCAGATACAAAAGTCTCCCTACTAGTTGTCTATAGGCCTCCTTGTGCTTCAACTTTACAGTATCATCAAAGAGGTGAACCTTACGATCCATAGGGATATTGGCATCCTTGGATCCTAGCATGCCAATCTCTTGGAGAATGTCAAGAGCATACTTTCTTTGTGACATAACAATCTCCTGGTTACTTGTGGCGATTTTAATGCCAAGAAAATACTTGAGTTTCCCAAGGTCCTTTATAACAAACTGGCGTGCCAAATAATCCTTCACTTGAGAGATACCAGTTGTATCATCACCTGTGAATATAAAGTCATCCACATACACAAGTAGAGTCAGGGTACCACCACCAGCCTTCCTCACAAACAGTGAGTGATCAATAAGGACCTCTGCATCCCAACAAAAGACAAGGCCTCAGGCAATGCTGAAACCAAGCTCGGGGGCTTTGTTTAAGACCATAAATGGCCTTACGAAGCTTGCAAACACACTCCCCCTGAATCTTAAAGCCAGGAGGCTACTGCATTTATATCTCTTGTAAATCCCCATAAAGGAACGCATTTTTGACATCCAACTGGTGTAGGTTCCATCCATAGTGAGCTACAATAGATTTAAGTATAAGGACTGTGGAGAGATGAGCAATCGATGAAAATGTGTCAAAGAAATCTACCCCATAGGTCTGGGTGAATCCTTTGGCCATGAGTCGAGCCTTATACAGAGAAATAGACCCGTCTAGGTTGTGTTTCAAGATAAAGACCCACCTAGCACCAACAAGTGTGCACCAGGGGGTAAGGTAGTAAACGCCCAAGTGCCTCTGTCACAGAGAGCACACATCTCCTCCTCCATGGCAGACTTCCAGTGTAGATATAGTAGAGCTTGCTGCTAGGAATTGAGTATCTCAGCACTGTAAACTATAGTAGTGAACACATGAAACTCAGTACTCAAAGAATTAACAGAAATGGCACTCCTAGCAACACAATACTAGGTACACAACCGGGGAGCTTTCCGGATAGCAATAAGAACATCATCATCTGTAAACATGGAGGGAGAACCTGGAGGCACATCAGCAGGAGAAGTACTATTAGTAGCCTCAACACATACCTAACTGGGGAGGACAATGGTGGCTCAGTAGGAACTGAGGAGGAGGGGGGTGTATCTTCTCTTTATAGTTGACAGGAAGCTGATATGTGGTACCGTTAAAAGTCTTGTCATCTAGTGGTACCACTCTGAATGTGCTCATAGGTTCTTCTGTAGTAGGTACTCTACCACTCTGAGCAGAATCAGCACTGCTCTGAGAGAAATCCTCCATGGCTACGAGAGTCACAGGCATTGGCATTGCCATTTCCACATCCTTTAACTGATGGCCTGAAGTAGAAAAGTACGGAATAGACTCATGAAATGTCACATCCACACTAACATAGTGCCTTTGGTGTCTAGGATCAAGACACCTATATCCGTTTTAAGTGCATGAATAACTAAGAAATACACACTTAATTGCCCTAGGGGCCAATTTATCACGACTAGGCCCAAGGAAGTGCACAAATGCATAAGAATTAAATGTCTTTAGCGGCACTAGAAACAACTTTGAATCAAGATACAAAATATTCCATGGAATCTACTCATGAAGTACAGAGGAAGGGAGCCTGTTGAGATAATAGGTAGTGAGTACAGCATCTCCTCAGTAAGTGTGTGGGACACTATTATGGATAAACAAGGCTTTAGCCATATCCAGAATATGACGATGTTTTCGTTCTGCGACCCCATTCTGCTGTGACGTATAGGGGTAGGACATCTGATATATAATACCAAGTAACCCATAGAAGGAAGCCAAGCTCTTAATGCAAAACCCCAAAGCATTATCAGTTTTGATCGTCTTAATGCAAACACCAAGCTGAGTTTTCATAAAAGCTACAAAATGCTGAATAATGGATCCAACGGCTGATTTATTATACATCAAAAATATCCATGATAAATGGGAGAAGTCATCAACAAATAGTAAGTAATAACGATGCTTTTGTTGGTCTGCTACACGCGTAGGACCCCAAACATCATAATGCAATAAATTAAAACAAACTAAACTTCTAAACTGCATAGAAGCTAGAAAACTGGCTCTGTGATGCTTTTCCAACTAACAGGTATCACACTGAATCTTCATGGTAGGCGAGAGATGTGGGACGATCTGGCGTAGTTTGTCCAGTAAAGGATGACCTAGTCATCTATGCCACTCTGCAAGGTACTTCCCACAGTAGTACTCGTCGGACACGCCACAGCAACTGGACTGTGCACTAGTTGGTATACAACCCCCTCATATCTACCACCAATCGTCCTCGTCATGCAGTCCTGAAACGTATACCCAATTGCATCAAAAATGGTACGGCAATTCAGTTGCTTAGTGATAGAACTAACAGAGAGCAATTGCATTACCATGTTAGGCACATAATAAATATTAGAGAGGTGCATAGCAGGAGTAACTGACACCCAACCTTACCATAGATGAGGGCATGCCTACCACCTACTATTGTACTGAGCGATCCTGTGACACCTCCTGTATATCCCTAAAACACTAGGAATTCCTTGACAAATGATTTGAGGCACCAAAATCAATCAACTACGAACTATTCATTTCTAATGCAGAGGCATAAGCTGCAGTGCCTAAAGTCTGAGGCTGATCAAGGGTCAATTGACCTAGGTATTGTATTACCGCATCATAATCCACCTTTTTAGAGTCATTGTATCAGTAGACATGGCTGGTGGAGCAGTCACAGAAACTTGGTTGGCAAGTCCAAGTTTGTTCCAACACTTAGCCTCAACATGGCTAATTTTCCCACAGTAGGAGTTGGTAGGCTTGCCACGACCACCATCAACACGTCCCCTGCCTTTGCCTCGGAAGGCTTCAGTCCGTCCTCCATGTATACTCACAGTTGCATGAGTAGAAGCAGTATTACTGGTGACAACCTATGGAGTGGGCTGGACATGCAACCTGCTAAGTCTCCTGTAGATCTCCTCAATGGGAGGAAGCTCAGAAAGTGTCAATATCTGTGAACGTGCAGTAGAATAATCAGTATTAAGCCTTGCTAGAAACATGAGCTGAGAACTTCCTCTGATCCCTACACATAGGTGATGTGCACATGGGTCAGCATGCATTGTACTTTTTCCAAGAGTCCCTTCATAGTGGAATACTACAGTGAGACTCATGGACTCCTGCTTCAAATGACAAAGGTCATAGTGAATCTGGAAGACCTGAATGGAGTTGAGCAATGTTGTCAATGTGAAAGGCGATAGCAAGGTGACACTACTCGAAATCGCCTGAGGCGAGAGGTGACAAAAAGGCGATAGCCCGAGTGAATTGAGGCGATCGTCTTTTATTGGCATATATATGTTTTATTAACTTAATTTAATAGCACTAAGTTTATAAAAACATGTCTAATACCAATGTTGGAGACTTTAAATAGAAGAAAATGATGACAATTGTATTGTCAAAAATCGTTTCACATAATTTCAAATGATAAAGAAAGAAAAGTTTCTACACAATTAAGGTAGAAAAACATAAAAATCAAATTTGTCATTAAAGTGAACAATTGCCGGTTCTCAAATAATAAAACACATTAGTCATCAGAATCATCTTCAAGATTCAATTCATCATCGTCATCGTCACCAGCAACTTCTTCAATCTCCTCTTCCTCTTCCTCATCACTGTCCACATACTCTTCCTTTTCTTCAATAACTATTGGAGCTTTCCCTTTTCCCTTAGCTTTCTTAGGACCATTTTTCTTTGTAGTAGTACAAACCCGAGTACGTCGAATAGCCTCTTGGTCATTAATTCCTGATGCAAGCTCAACCATGCCCCAAGTGAGATCATCATCACCAAACACAAGATCATCACCTGCATTTTCCTCATCTTCCTCCATTCTCCTTACTAACCATTCATTTGAATCATCAATTTCTTGGAGGAAAATGGGATCAAGATAATCCCTATCTTGATATCGATCCCTCAAAGCTTCGTTGTACTTAACAAACACAAGATCATTCAACTTTTGTTGCGTCAACGGATTCCTTTTCTTTGAGTGAACCTATATATATTTTCAAAATAAAAGGATTAATATAAAATTACTTGATAAAATTAATGCTATGCATATTGTGAATTGGTTTGTAACTTACATTTTCAAATACACTCCAATTCCTTTCGCATCCCGAGGCATTACAAGTAAGACCTAGCACCTTCAATGCCAATTTTGCCAAGTTAGGTGCAGACCCACCAAAGAGATTCCACCACTTCACTGTAAAAAGATAATAAGTTATATAATATTAATAAGCAATTGGAAATGGAAAGTTACTATAAAAAATTTATACCACTTGACTACCTAGGGCAATGGTCTTCCTTTGTCTAATAGCCATAAGTGTTCCAAAGAGTCCTTGTGCATTTCTATAAATGGAAATTTCTCGTGTTATTTTGTCTTGCACACTCTCATCAGGCTCCAATTTTGCCAAGACATTGTAAAATCCATTCATAACCTCTGAATCAAAATCAAGATTTTGATTTTCATAAGAGAAATCAGGATTGAGGAAAAACCCTGCTGCATGTAGAGGCCTATGAAGCTAACAATCCCATCTCTTATCAATGATATTGCAAATAGGTTCAAACTTTTCAGCATTATTGTTGAAAGACTTCATGACAGCTTCCTTAGCTCTATCCATTGCTTCATATATGTATCCCATTGCGGGTCTCTTCTCTAAGTCAACAAGACGAAGCACTCTCACAAGAAGAGACGTAACCTTCAGAATGTATACAACCTTATTCCAAAATGAAGGCATCATGATGATTGTTGCTACTTTCTTTCCCTTCTCTTCTTTTGCATTTTTAGAAGTGGTCCACTTATCGGAAGTGAACATCTTCCTTAAATTTGCCTTTTGTCTATGAATGCTCTGTAAAGTGAGGAAAGATGTAGCAAATCTTGTAACTGCAGGCCTCAATAACTCCCTACTTGTGAATTGCCTCATCAAATTTAAGACTGAAGGATGCATGTATGTATAACTACTCAATTGCATTGCATGCTTGAGTGTCTTTTTTACATCCTCTAACTTCCCAAAATCTTCCAACATTAGATCAATGCAGTGTGCAGCACAAGGAGTCCAATAAACTTGAGGATGCTTAGTTTCCAGTAATTTGCCTATGGAAAAGATAAATGAAATTTTTTATATTTTACAATACTTACAATATTAAAGAAAAGATGTATGCTAAAATAAAATAGTCTAAAGATTTATTACCAACGAGAACATAATTCGATGCGTTGTCACTGACGACTTGAATTATATATTCCTCCCTGACGCGACCGATCATGCCACTTATCAGCTTACAAAGCTTCTCCCCTGTCTTTACGTAGCTTGAGGCATCAATGGACTCTAAGAAAATAGTTCTCATAGGAGAATTGACGAGAAAATTTATAAGCGTTCTGCTTTTCCTATTTGTCCAACCATCTGTCATCAATGTGCATCCATATTTCTTCCAAGCATCATGATGTTTGGTGATGAAATCCTGAGTCTCGTTCACATGATATCTCAATAAAGGAACTCTCACTTCATGGTAAGAAGGAGGCTTCAAACCAGGGCCAAAATGACCAATTGCCTCAATCATTATCTCAAACAAGATATCTTTAACAGCATTGAATGCAATATTGTTACGATACATCCATTTTGCAATGATCCGTACAACTGCATCTCTTCCCTCCTTTTTGAAAACCTTAGAAATTGTAGTTTGTTTTGTCAACAATCTCCTTTTTCGTTCTCGAACCACCTTCTCAGGATCAACCTTTGTAAACTTATCTATTGGTCTATGAAACTTCTTCATTAAAGGAAATCCACCACTTCCACTTCCACCAGCCCCCATCATGATTCGAGCCTTCTTTGCATGTGACTGTGTAGGATTTTCTACTATTCTTTTAGTTGTGAATCTATCCATAGGTCCTCGTAAGACATTCACTTCTATTTCATCTTCATGATCCTCATCATCATTAAGCAACTCATCGTAAACAAAATCTTTCATGAACTTTTCTTTTTCTTCCTTTTTAGATTGTCGATATTCTCTTAACTCCTCTCTCACATGTTGTGGAGCTTTTGGACATATTGCTGTGTTCTTATCACCACCAGTAATATGTCCAGTAGCTCTATGAATCCCACCTTTCACTATCTTACCATAGAAAATATACTTCGTATCATTAGTCTTTTTTAGGTCCTTTAATGTGACATACTTCCAACATGGGTGCTTCCTCCTTGATTCAGCCATCTACATAATTCAAAACACATGCTAGTTTTATACATAGTTACAAACTCACAATGCACATGCAAAGTTGCTAGTTAATATAACAATATACACATGCAAACACATGCAAAGTTGCTAATTATATACATAGTAACATACAAATATAATAGAATAGTATATACTATATATATGATTTATACATATACATAGTTATATACATATATAATATAACAACATACTTATGTTATATACATACTTATTACTTATATATATTATACACTAATAGTCTAATAGTTATGTTATACATAGTTATATATAATACTTATGTTATAGTTATAACATATATATATATAATAATACATACATACTTTACTATTTATACAACAATATATACTTATATATACTTATAAGTATATATATCATACTTATACTTATATTAATTATATACTTAACAGTATATAACATATACTTATTTAGTTATATATATAGTATATACAACATATATATATACTATATATAATATATAATATACTATATATATACAACATATATATATATACATATATATATATAACACACACACATATATATAACAGTATATGTATAACACTGCATATATAACATAATGTATAACAGTATGAATATATAACACACACACAGACATTATTGGACTCAGACAGCTGCAACAGTGCCTCCGTCGAGTCGGTGTGCAACAGTGCCGCTGTCGTCGAAGGGGCGAAGGTGCGCCACCGTCGAGACTCAGAGAAGGTTGAGCGGAGGAGATACCTGGCCGATCTAGGTCCACCACTTGTCGCCGATGCCAACCGGTGAAGCTCGGGCGGCGATGGAGGTCAACGAAGCTCCAGCGGAGGCGTGAGGCGGCGATGGTGTCGCAGATGACACACACGTAAATAGCCTCTCATATGGAAGGTGAGAGGTCGTTGAGTCATTCGTTTTTCAAAAAAAAAAAACAGTTGCTAGGGTTCAGGCGATGAGGCGGCGAGGCGCCGCCTGAGTCGAGGAGGCGCGTTGCCTGGTCGAAGTAGCTCGCTTAGGCCTTCCTCGAGGCGATCACACCTCAGTCTTGTCGCCTCCTCGCCTGAGGTGACCGCCTCAACAGCGCTGGAGTTGAGTTCATGAGAATACACATCCTTCAGATCGTCCCACATCTATTTAGTAGTTTTATAGTACATGACTTCATCTCCAATGCGAGGTATCATACTGTTTAATATCCAGGCTCTTACCATGGCATCATCTCTGTTCCATGTTGCATACTTCCCTCTCTTCTACTCTGGTGGTGCTTCAGTAAGGACATGTTGCTTCTCATGTCCTTCCATAGTGACAAGAAATGTTTTGAGACCAACGGGGGTAATTGGTCTCATCAAGCTTCACAATTGGTGCAAAGAACGGATTCTTGTAGGCCACACCCTCTCTGATCTGTTCTGATGTCACTCCGGTCTCTGACGGCGATGAGATCATAGTGAAATCACACCACAAACATCTTCAAACATAAATATGATTTTTGATAAAATAGGGGAATACACATTCTAAAAATGTATCAACAAGGGGAATGCACATTTCTCAAAAAAACAAGGGGAATGCACACTCCAAACAATAATCAAAACATTGATTTGATCATACCATCAAGGAAGAATTTTCAAACACCTTTCAGAAAGTCCTATACCATAGCAAAACACCATATCCAAGGTCAAAGACCTTCCGAAGAGGATGATGGGTAGATTAACCCCTCCCCTTGCCACCGAACATGGAGAGGGACAACCATGTGACAATGTTACCCTCTCCTTCCTCTCGAGAAGGCGCCAACGGTGGCGGAGATCAGTTGTGCGAGCGGCGGTGTTGGTGACGATGGTCGGCTGCTACTCGTTCAGCCAGCATTGGCGGCAGCAGCCGATGGTTGGCTGTCACTGGCCTTGTGGTAGCTGGCGGCGCCGGTTGCCAGTGGGGGGTCAATAGGGCTTGAGGTAGGGTTATGGTTTAGTTGAGTGGTGTCCCCAACTTGACTCTGATACCAAGTTGAAAAAAATAGAACTTCATGATTACTAAGCCAACCATACACCAATTTATATAGAGAGGTGATGGAAAAATTGCAACATAAATCCAACATTAAAATAAAAAGATAAACGCCTCTCAAAACATCATAACAAAGTCCCCTGCATATGAGAAGATGCACTCGTGGTAGATACCTTCGCCATCAAGTCTCTAAGGACCTCCTTTTAGTTGCCCATGATGTCTCGAGTCATAAGGAAAATAGAGGAAGGCCTTCTTGCATAAAAATTAGATCATATCCCAATCACAATCATGGAGTAAGATAGGGTTTGAAAATCAGCAATTTCAAACCACATAGATGGAAAAAAGAGTCCTCATGATTTGAAACATAGGAGATTTCAGGCCATGGAATCATGGGAAGTCGAGGGGAGCGTGAACACATGCTAGGGCATGGAAGGTGACCTAGTGGTGCCTCTCCCTACAGTAGACCTCCTCGCTATGGGCTCAACAACGAGAGAGGAATTAGCAATGCTGATTGCCACCAGTTTGGGCAGATGGCGGTGTCGACGAGGGCTGCAGGTGGCAGCGAGAGAGAGAAGGGGGCCAATGACGTTGATGGAAAAGGAGAGAAGGGGGTTTGGTGGTGGTTTTGGAGGCTAAGGCTTGGTGGGATATCAGAGCTTTGGTTTAGGACATACTATGTTAGGAGAAAATGAGCGATTGATTCTATTCCATAACCCTAGGAGCTTTTATATAGAGAAACTCAGTTAAAGAAAATGAATTTTCTTATTTCACTAAGCCAACTCTACACCTCTTTATATAGAGAGGCAATGGAAAAAATATAACGGGAGTCCAATAAGACAATAAAAATAGGAAAATGACCCAACAACATAACGTAACACTCCCCCTCAAGTTGGAGCATATATATCAACCATGCCCAGCTTGTTCCTGCACTTTTCTAACATTGGACGTGACTGTGACCTAGTAAACATATCTGCAGTCTGTTTTGAAGAGGGTAGGCAAGCAGTACGAAGTAGGCCTTGCTGGATTAGGCTTCTCGTATAGTGACAGTTCACTTCCATGTGTTTGGTCCGTTCATGGAACATGGGATTGTTAGTAATGTTAGTGATTTTCCTGTTGTCATAATACATCTCCATAGGGTCCTCAAGAGTGACATAAAGATCTCTCAATAGAGATTGTATCCAGATCATCTCGGTAGTTGTATGTGCCATGGCATAGTATTCTGATTCGACACTAGAACGGGACACCACACTCTGCTTCTTGCTTCTCCAAGTTACCGGATTTCCCCCAACAAATGGACATAAACCTGTAGTGGGCTTCCTATCCCCAACATCACCTGCATAATCTGCATCGGAGTAATCAACAACCATCATAGGAGCTTTCTTTTGAAACAAATGACCTCGACCTGAAGCTTCCTTGATGTATCTCAAGACCTACATCACCGCCTGCTAATGATCATCAGTGGGTATGTCCAGAAATTGACTCAGCTTACCCATTGCAAGACTAATATCTGACTTGGTGATGGTTAGATAAAGTAATTTCCTCACCAGCTGTCTATAAGCTCTCTTGTCCATCAACTTTGCTGAGTCATCAAATAAATGAACCTTTGGATCCATAGGGATATTTGTACCTTTAGATCGAAGCATGCCAGTCCAAGGCATATTTCCTCTAAGACATGATAATATTCTATTTATTCGCGGCAATTTCAATGCCCAAGAAATAACTAAGTTTCCCAAGGTCTTTCATAACAAACTACCATGTCAAATATTTTTTCACCTGAGATATACCGGCCACGTCATCTCCTGTGAGTATGAGATCATCAATATACATAAGTAGAGCCACGACATCATTGCTGGTCTTCCTCACAAACAAGGAATGATCAGAAGAGGACCTCTGTAACCCAAAAACTAACGGTGCTTCTGATAAGCGCTGAAATCATGCTCTGGGGCTCTGCTTAAGGCCATAGATAGCCTTATGTGGTTGACAAACGCACTCTCACTGAACCTCAAAATCATGAGGCTACTACATGTATATCTCCTCCTGAAGGTCACCATAGAAAAAAGCATTTTTGATGTCCAGTTGGTGTAGGGACCATCCATAGTGTGATGCAACAGAAATAAGGATACGGACGATGGAGAGACGAGCAATCGGTGAGAAAGTGTCAATGAAATCCACCATGTAGGTTTAGGTGAATCCTTTGGCCATAAGGCGAGCCTTATGCCAAGAAATAAACCCATCGAGATTGTATTTCAAGGTAAAGACCCAGCACCAACGAGATGTGCATCGAAGGGTAACAGAGTGAGCTCCCAAGTGCCTCTGTCACGAAAGGCAAACATCTCCTCTATGGCAGACTTTTAGTGTGGATTCAGAAGTGCCTGCTGATATGAAGTAGGTATCTCAAAGCAAGACAGCAACGATGAAAGCATGAAACTTGACACTAAGAGAGTCGGTGGAAACTGCACTCTTAGACACACGGTACTGTTTACATGAGCGAGGAGCCTTACGAACCGCAATAGGAACATCATCATCAGTACTAACGGAGACAGAACATGGAGAAACATCAACAGGAGAAGCACTGTCAGTGGGCTCAACACATACCTAGTCGAGGGAGGACGATGGTGGCTTAATTGGAGTTGAGGAGGGGGGGTGGGTGGGGGCTTCTCTCTGTAAGTAACAGGTAGCTGATATGTAGTACCCTTAAATGTCTTCTTATTTGGCGGTACTACTCTAAATGTGCTCATAGGTGGCTCTAAAGAAGTAGAAGCCTTGCTACTGCTAAGAAAATCATCCATGGATATAGGAGGTAAAGACATAGGCACAGCTATCTCCACATCCCGTAACTGATGAGTAGACATGGAGAAATATGGAATGGACTCGTGGAATGTGACATCAACATTAACACAATGCTTCTGATGTATAGGAACCAAGCACCTATACCCCTTTTGAGTATGGCAGTAGCCAAGAAATATGTACTTCACTGTTCTGGGGGCAAGCTTGTCACAGCTAGGTCCAAATAGATGCACAAAAGCAACACAACCAACCGCCCTCGGAGGCACTAAAAAGAGATCTGCATTAGGATATAAAACTATCCATGGTACTTGCTCATGAATGACAGAGGAGGGAAGCCTGTTAATAAGATAACAAGCTATAAGGATTGCATCTCCCTAGTAGATGTGTAGTATACTATTCTAAATAAGCAAGACACGAGTCGTATCCAGAATGTGTCTGCATTTTTGTTCTGTAACCCCACTTTGCTGTGACGTGTGGGGCCAGGAGGTCTAATGCACAATATCAAGGGAGCCATAAAACATTGCCAATTTTTTGATGCAAAATTCCAATGCATTATCTGTCCTGATAGTTTTAATACGCACACCAAATTGAGTTTTAGCAAATGCCACAAATTGTTGGATGATAGAACCAACATTTGATTTATTATGCATAAAAAATAACCGACAGGTGAGAAAAATCATCAACAAGAAGTAATAACGATGAGCCTGTTTGTTGGCCGCATGGCTAGGATCCCAAACATCACAATGGACTAAATCAAAACTTGCTAAACTACTAGACTGCATAGACACAGGAAAACTGGCTCTATGTTGCTTTCCCAACTGACAAGCATCGCACTAAATCTTCATGGTAGGCGAGAGATGTGGGATGATCCAACGTTTGTTCAACGATGGATGGCCTAGTCCTTTGTGCCACTGCAAGGCACTCCCAATAGGACTCATTTGACAAGCTACAACAACTGGACTCTGCACTAGTCGGCATACGGCCCCCTCCTCATGTCTTCCACCAATCATCCTCCCTGTCATGTGGTCTTAAAAAATACATCCAACAACATAAAAAATAACATGGCAATTCAGTTGCTTTGTAATAGTACTAATGGAAAGCAACACATGGTCATGTCAGGTACATAATAAACATATGAAAGATGCAAAGTAGGAGTAACAAACACCCCTCCTCCCTTTCCACAAACGGAGGCATGCTTACCATCTGCTAGCTGGACTGAACGATCCTGTGGAACATCCTACATACCTCCAAAACACTGGGGATTTCCAGAAAGATTATTTGAAGCACTAGAATTTACCAGCCAAGTAGTACTTGTACCTGATGCCGATGCATTAGCTACCGTGCCTGAAGATTGAGCTTGGTCGTGTGTCAATTATGCTAGACACTGCACCACTGCATCATAGTCTGCCTCTGCAAGAGTAACTGGCTCAGTAGCAGTTGCTGGGGTAGCGGTCACAATCACTTGGTTGGTCACATAGGCCTTCCAATTTTATGCCAGCATTTGGCCTCAACATGGCCAATCGTCCCACAGTAGATGCATGTAGGCTTATTGTGTGCACCATCACCACATCCCCTACCTCTGCCACAAAAGAATCTGCCCCGTCTACCATGGGTACTAACAGCTGCATGGGCAGAGGAGGTATTATTGGAGGCAACATCATGAGAAGGATGAACTTGTCTACTAAGGCTCCTATAAATCTCCTCAATAGTGGGAACCTTAGATAAGGTAAGAATATGAAAACAGGTAGCAACATAATCATTATTTAAACCTGCAAGGAACATATGGGCAGGAAATTCCTTCCTATGATCTCTGCACGTGATAAATGTGCACATGGGTCTACAATCATTATACTTTTCCCAGAGTCGTTTCATAGTACAATAGTACTGTGATAAACTCATGGACTCTTGCTTTACATGACACAGATCATAATGTATCTAAAAAACTTAAATAGAATTTAACTCATGAGAATAAACATCTTTCAAACCATCCCACATTTGTTGTAGTACATGATTTCATCTCCAATACGAGGAATCACTTTATTCAATATCCAGGCTCTCATCATTGCATCGTCCCTATTTCAAGCGACATATTTTCCTATCTTTTGCTCTGGTGTTGTCTCTATAAGAACATGTTGCTTCTCATGTCCTTCCACAGTCACTAGGAAGGTTTGAGATCAACAGGGGCAATTATTCTCGTCCAACTTTACAATGGGTGCGAAAAATGGATTTTTGTACACACCACTTTCTCCAACTTGTCCTAAATTAACCTCTGATTTTTGATGATGAAGCCATAATATATCGACAACAATAGCAACTTCACAAAATATTCCTGAAGACAAATCTGATTTTCAGCAACAAACAAGAGAACCAGGGAATACACACCCCTTAATATGCACACACGTGGTTTAAAAGTTTGTTAACACACCAAAGGGGAATACACACCCCAAAAGATAATCAAAATAGGAGAATACAGACCCCAACCAAACTTAGTCAAAAAGTTTGAATTTGTCATACCATAGTATTATTGGTGCATCAACACACCTTCCAAAAGGTCTTTGGCTTTAGAAATCCATCAGACAAGCCGAGGACATCCCTAGAATCCGCAACAGGTGGTGGTGGACAATACGAACCCTCCCCTTGCTGTCGAACAGGAGGTAGCAACAAGAGAGAGGGCGAGAGTAATGGATGAAGGGGCGACAATGCCGCCTAGCCTGGACTAGCCGCTGGTGGTGGTGAGAGAGGGTGAGGCTTGGTGGTAAGGCTAGGGTTTTCTTGGTAATGTTCTCAACTTGGCTCTAATACCAAGTTGAAGAAAATGAATCTTCTTATTTTACTAAGCCAACCCTACATCTCTTTATATAGGGAGAGGCAAGGGAAAAAATATAATGGGAATCCAATAAGAAAATAAAACTAGGAAAACGAGAACATAACGTAACAAACTCTATAGGGTAAAATTATACGAGGGACCCTTACATAATATGAGAAATATAAGAAACACTAAGTAGACAAATAGACTCTTAACATACTCTAGATGGTTACCAAGTTATTGTAATTGTCATTTTTTCTCTCTAAAAAAAAAAAAGGCTCAGCACTTCTCTATGCAGCTCTTCTACCATATGAGTATAGGAGAAAGGGGTAGTGTGATAGCCTTTTTGTGTGTCCTATATGAAAATTTCTTTTATTTGAGGTGCCCACATGAGAGAAACTCTCTCTTTTGATCCTTAAATGAGAGGACCATTGTTTCAATCTCTAAAGGAGAAACCAAGGTTGGATGTTACATAATATGAGAAATATAAGAAACACTAAGTAGACAAATAGACTCTCAGCATACTCTGGATGGTTACCAAGTTATGGTAATTGTCATTTTTTCTCTCTAAAAGAAAATGGCTCAGCACTTCTCTATGCAACTCTTCTACCATATGAGTATAGGAGAAAGGGATAGTGTGATAGCCTTTTTGTGTGTCCTATATGAGAATTTCTTTTATTTGAGGTCCCCACATGAGAGAAGCTCACTCTTTCTCTTTCAATCCTTAAATGAGAGGACCATTGTTTCAATCTCTAAAGGAGAAACCAAAGTTGGATGTATTGGCGATATATCGCAGATATATCGTTTTCGCTAGGTTTTGGTGTATTGATATTACCTGCAGTATCGTTTTTCTAGGATATCGGTGATATATCATTGACATTATGATATATCGTCGATATACTGGACAATATGGCTGAAATATCGGCGATATGTCGCTGAGATGGTGGTGCTGGGTGGCGGGAAAGGCTGGGTTCAAAAGGGCTTCGGTCTGGAAAAGGGGCTGCTGGGCAGGGAAACACTAGGTTCACACACACACACGTTTTTTATGATGTATTACTGATAAAAATGTTAATTTTAAATATTTTTTAATATTTTATGCCTTTTTAGCGATTTCCCCGAAATTCACCTATACCAGCGATATATCCCCGATATATCCATTTTTTGACTTGTCGATACGATATCAATATTGATATTTAAAACCTTGGGAGAAACCTCTTTCTTTGACTTTCTATGTAGGAGAGGCCCAGTTTCTTGGTCTCCATGGAGAGACCCTCTTTAGAGTTCTCAAAATGAGAAGGCACAAGGACTAGAGCCAGCTTCAGTGATTCATCTCTAGACTTTGACTTACACTTTTCTACAACAAGGTTTTAAATATTAATATCGATATCATATTGACAAGTCAAAAAAGGGTTATATCGCTGATATCGGTGAATTTTGGGGAAATAGCTCAGAAAGGCATAAAATATCACAAAATTTAAAGGTTAACATTTTTATGAATAATATATCATTAAAGGATGCCTAAAAAACATGTATGTGTTATATCAGGGATATATCACCGATATCGATGATTTTTTTACGAGTATGTGTGTGTTTATGTCTATGTCTGTGTCTATGTCTGTGTGTTCCCACAATTTCAGCATTCAAACCCAACGCCATCCCATTTTAGCATTCAAACCCAACGTCATCCTGCCATTTTCAGCTCTTCAAACCTCCTACCCAACCATTTTCAAGCCTGTGTGTCTGTGTCTGTGTCTGTGTTCCCATCATTTCAGCATTCAAACCCATCGCCATCCTGCCATTTTCAGCTCTTCAAACCTCCCGCCCAACCATTTTCAAACCTGTGTGTGTGTCTGTGTGCTCCCACCATTTCGGCATTCAAACCCAATGCCATCCTACCATTTTTAGCTCTTCAAACCTCTCGCCCAACCATTTTCAAACCTTCCCGCCGAAAGCTACAGCCATCAACAGCCAACTTGTCGATATATCGTCGAAATCTCAGGGATATCGCCCGATATATCGGCGATATCTCCCCATATCGCTGATATATTGCCGATATCCGGGAAAAAAATACCTTCGGTGGTATCGATACCACCCAACCCTGTCGATACCGATATATCGGCTATATATCGCGATATTTCAAACTTTGTTCTACAATCAAGAACGAGGATGTAAGGAAGCTGGTGACCCGGCGACATCAGTTGTGTCGTTTGAGTGTTGTGTTCTGCTTAGTAGAGTAAGGATTTCTTTTGTACAAGCTGAGCATTCCTTGCTCTAGTTTGAGGGGGAGTGTTGAGAGGTGAAGACTTGTAGTGGGCATTTTAGTCTCATATTGTGTGTTGGGTTGCCTATAAAAGGCTCATGTATCCCCCACTTTTTTTAGAGAGAAGAATAGAAATATCAGTCCTTAGGGGCCTTCGTCTATGGTTTTCTCCCCGTTATTCGTAAATAGGATTTTCATGTAAATCTAAGTGTTTATTCTGTGATGCTTTGATATCCATGTCTATTTTATTCTAATTTTATATTCTAACATAAACAAATCAAATTATAACAGATCAAAATATATCATTACAATTTGGAAAGAGATAAACATAAAGGGAATTCTACTTTCTTAAATATTATTTCCTAAATTATCTCTAACACTCCTCCCCCAAGTTGGAGCATGCAATGCCCAACTTGTAGGAGTAGTGCAATAGCAGGAGAGCTCCCCCTATCTGACACAGTTTGAGGCTAGAGTAGGTGGGTAGGCATGTAGGAATATTAGAACGCAGATACTTTGGCATGCTAATAGGAAGATCTTCAAGCATGCATGTAGTCATCTCTTTACCAGTGAATAGCTAACTCCCTTGGAGTTAAAACCAAGAAAGTGGCTTAGAGATTTTTAGTCAAGAGATGATCCCAAACATCGTAGGAGAGACGATCTTAAGAATTGATATGGGAGACGTCCTAAGCACTGATATTAATATGCGAGATGATCCTAAGCACTAAAAAATGATATTAGAGACAATCCCAAGCACTAAAACTGGTACAGGAGACAATCCCAAGCACTAATAGTCATCTTACACCAGCAAAAATTCTTCGCACTACGAGAAGATAAAAAACTGGTGGACATTAACAAATGGGGCTGAGCATGTGGCTTGGTTACCCCACTACTTATTGACGTGTTCAACATTGATTATGATGTGGCTTGAGGCTTCAGTAGAGTCATTTGATCCAATAGAACTCTCCTTTAATGCAAGTAGTCGGAGGAGCACGAAATAGTGCAAACTTTAGCAGAAGCAGTAGTTGCCTTAGTAGTTGCTGTAGCAGAGTAGCAGCAAGACATGAAGATCGTAGCAGAGGTAGCGGCCATACAATGCTCATAGCAGCAGTAGCGACCAAACATGGGAAACGTTCCTAATTAGTAATATTTGGCATAAGACTTGTGGCAACAATAATAGCAAAGGAGGCCTCACTCAGAATAGATCGTTGACGCAATAGCAACAGGGAATTCTAAAACATATCATTAGACCACCTAGATCTCAAGTCCAGCGTGTTGAACCCACAACCACATAGAAGAGATGCAACAATAGCATCATCAACACCAACACCACCAATAAAATCATAATCGACACCAACACAAATTGAGGCAACGAAGGTGGCCAGATTGGATTGCTGAACTGGGTCAAAACCAGTTAGGTCTTCTCGTGTGGCATCACCGGTCACGCTGCAACCCTTGTCGCGTGATAGGGGCCTATATAGCGATGCAGGGATTGGATTAGTGCCCCTTGACACTGTGTTTGAGATAGGCCAAGCACTGATGCTTGGTGACGCTTTGGACGAGATGAAGATTGACACGGAGAGAAGAATTGAGATGAAGATCTCGGAAGTAGAATGGCACATGGTGTCACAGATAGAAGTCATGGGGGCTGTGCATGCACCTTAAGGCAAGGAGATGTCGACAACACCCTTAAAGCACAGTGGAACACATTGGGGTTCTAAGATATACCCACTCTGATATCTTGTGGAGATTTAGATAACTAGAAATCATGCACTTCAAAATCTCAAAGAAAGCAAATAGAGTTGATCCCTTTATATAGAGAGAGATCAATCCTAAATCCTAATCCTAATCTTATACATGGAAACAAATCAAATCCTAACAAATGAAAACATATCCCTACAATTTGGAAAGAGATACACATAGAAAGAGATAATTCTACTTCTCTAAATACTATTTCCTAAATTATCATTGTTTGGCTTAAGTTAGAAAGTGGAAGACATTGTTATTGAGCCATTTGTTTTTTGGGTGAGTGAATTTGGAGTTCTAGATTCTCTTGCCATCTGGATAATGTTAAAGAGCAATTGTGATGCTCGAGACTTAAGCAATGACATAGAGAACATCAAGTCAAGTGATTACAGGTTGGCTAGTGTCTGGATGTGATTTATGCAAAGTTTTGGAATCCTAGTTTTCACTTATACTACATAAATTCTTTAGCACTCATACCTCCCGTTGTCCTCATTAGCGTGACCTATGGAGCATCTCATCATCAACCGAACAAGTGGTCGGGATTGGGTTGCATTGTTGTTGTGTGACATGCTTATGAGTGGGTACTTTTATTTGTTGCAAGCTGAGCATTTCATACTTACATTCCATGCTTAGCTTGAGGGGGGGGGGGGGGGAGAGGGGGGGCGGCGTTGGAGGAGATAATTGTTGGGTTTAGTCCTACATAGTGGATGTGGAATTTTTGAGGTATGTAGTAGCCTACATAAAGGATCTTGTAGCTTCATTTCTTTCTTGGAGAAAATAGTGAAATATCTGCTCAATAGGGCTCTCCTATGGTTTTCTTTGTGAGGGGTTTCCACGTAAACCCAATATTCTTTGTGATGTTTTGATTTCTTGTTCATATTTTTTCCGTTTATTTTGTTTCTGCACATACTTTTTGGTGTTAAAATTCATTATTGCTGTTTGCTTTTGATACTAACTTTTGTGTGTAGGTCGATTTTATGTTTCATTCATCAAAGCAAGTACAGTCTCTTAGAAAACTCTTAAACTCATATTCAACAATAAATAGCAGGCAAACTATTTTTGCCAGTGCCTCTATCCCCCAACACAACCGTTTCTTGCATGACTGCATACAGCAGAAGTGGATGAAGGTATTCTAGTTTTACTCTCCTCTCTATTTTATTTTAAGAGAGATGGAAGTGGCAGTAATTTTGACTGTCTTGCTGATTTCCTAATAGAAAGATGCAGTCCATGTCCACGTCAATCCTGTGCAACCCATGCCACTACACCTTTGTCACAGATTTGTGGTAAGACTTGCAAATTGACTTGTTAATCACTTCTTGCTCTTTTCAATGACTTCTAGGCTGTTAAATATGCTGAGTAGGATTGCTTTTGTTACCATTAGCACCATCAAAGATTAAACAACTTTGGTTCTGAAATTAACTATGAAACTTCAGTGGTTTTACATATATGCGTTTAAAACTTTTCGACATTGCATAAGTGCTACAAGGAAACCAATATTTACGCATATGCCACAATAACTATGACTATGCGAACAAAAATGTCATTGGGCTAATTTGGAGTTAAACTTTGTTTATGGAAAGGATTAAATGAATTGTTTTTTTTCAAAAAAATCCTAGCATCTTTATATAGAGAGAGGAAAAAGGGAAAATTACATAGTAGTCCAATAGGAATAAGAATAAACTAGCAAAATAAAACAAAATGAGAAAGCACATATTCCAACATTCTCTTTCAAGCTAGAGCATATATATTGATCATGGCTATCTTGTTGCATAGATAGGCATGGCGCTTTTGTGGAAGAGCCTTCGTGAGAATATCCATCACTTGTTGCTAAGAGGACGTGATATGAGCGTAAATTTTCCTTTCCCAATGAAATGGCGATCAACCTTTATATGTTTAGTACGTTCATGAAAAATTGTATTGAAAGCAATGAAGGTGGCAGGTTGATTATCATAAAACATAGGAACCGATAACTTCACTTTCAGCCCCAGATCGACTAAGAAATTGACCATCCACATAATCTCACATGTTGTATGAGGTATGACTCAATATTTCACCTCAACGCTAGAATGAGCCACCACAATTTGCTTGTTACTACTGTAAGTGATTAAATTGCCTCCAAGAAAGGTAGCATATCCAATTGTATCCTAGTTTACATCAAAGTAACACACAAATCCAAGTGACCATTATTTTTCACATATAAGCCCTTGCCAGGGGAGCCCTTTAGGTATTTTAGAATCAAGCAAATTGTATGCCAGTTATTGTAGCAAGGGTTCTCCATGAACTGCTAGCCCGGCTTACCACAAAGCTATTGTCCAATCTAGCAACAGTCAAATATAGAAGCTTTCCAATAATGCTCTTGTATCTCCTCTTATCCTCAAATAGAGGATTATCTTTATCCTTTATCCACTTTTGAGCCTCCACTGTAATAGATGATGGCTTGGTTCCTAGTTGACCAACTTCCTCAAGGATCTCCACAACATACTCTCTGTGATAGGACCACACTACTAGAGTTTTTGGCCACCTTATTGCCAATAAAGTATTTAAGACTACCCAAGTCTTTACTTACAAACATCTTTTGCAAGAACTCTTTGGTTTCTTGAATTCTTATACTATCATCACTGGTAAGAATCATATCATCACACATAAATGGCTAGAATGGCCATACTAGACTCTCTGCATTTAACAAAGACAAAATGATCTGAAGTAGATCTAACAAAGCCAATCTTTTAGACTTTACAACTTAGTCTTTCAAACTAGGCTCTAGGACTCTATTTTAGGCCATATATTGCTTCCTGAGTCTGCACACCTCCTCCCTTAACCATATAACCTGGTGGTTGGGTCATGTAAGCTTCTTCCAGCAGATTTCCATAGAAAAAGGCATTTTTGACATCTAACTGGTACAGGGGCCACTGCTTATTTACTGCCACAAATAATATGATGCGAACAGAGCTAAAGCGAGCCATTAGAGAAAATGTATCAAAGTAATCGACTCCATATATCTGTGTATAGCCCTTGGCAGCAAGTTGAGCTTTCAATCTTTCAATAGTCCCATTTGTTTTATACTTTACTCTATAAATCCATCAACAATCAACTACCTTTGCTCCTTCAAGGAGAGTAGTCAACTCCCATGTGCCTTAATTTCTTCATCCATAGCTTCTCTTCATGCAGGATCATGCACAACCCTAGAGTAGTTCCTTAGAACCATTGTAGTAGAAGGAGATGTAGAAAACTTTTTCAAAGTAGGACTAAGTTTGTCAACAGTAGTATAATGAGACGAAAGATGAAGAGTACAACTTATAGCCTTTCGTAGAGCAATAGGCAAGTCATCAGACTGCTGACCTGGTGGAACATCCGAATCAAATTCTGGTGGGGGTTGTGAATCAAATGGCTTGTCTTCAAGAGTATCAACCTGCATGGATGGAAGAGGAACAAACATCGGATCCTTAGGCGATGCTGGTAGGTACGTAGATATGGGACATCCCATTCAAGAGAGGTACCCTTATCAGAAAAGAATGGTGCCCTTTCAAAGGAGGAGACATCAACAATAACATAATATCTCTTCCCAATAGGATCATAATAGTGATACCCCTTCTGATAGAGAGTAACCAAGAAAAGCATATTTTACAGATCGAGGAGAGCTTATTAGTGATCCCAAAGAAGTGAACAAAACAAGTACAACAAAAAATCTACAATGGCAAGTTGAATCACTGCAGGATTTTGAAAGGTATTTCTCCTTTAATGACGAAGGAAGGAACCTTGTTTATCAGATATGCAGCAATATGGATGGCATCCCCCTTAGAAATGTTTACGCACTCTCATAGTAACGAGTAGAGTCTGTGCAGTATCAAGAATGTAGCGAAGCTTTCTCTCAGCAACATTATTTTGCTAAGTATAGGCACAATATGTTTGGTGTATGGTACCATTATTAGCAAGAAAATCTTGGATATCACATTGTATGAACTCAAGAACATTATCATTGTGGAAAATTTTGATAGTAGTAGAATAAAAATTTTGAACTACATTAAAGAATTTTGGCAATACAATACTAATCTTTAACCAATCCTTCATCAAAAATACCTAAGATAGATGACTAATCTGAAACCTTAAGAAACGGACTTTCTTACCCCTTATAGTATGTCTCAATCATTTTCCTACACCTTGGGTAAGGAGACACTCAGAAAGACTTAAGTGGGTAAGGAGATGTAATTGTAGGCAATGTACTTGCTTGATAAACATGAATGTTGGACTTAATACTAAAAAATAGAGAGTTGACTTGAAGAAAGTGATCTTTGCACTAATGAGGGGGGAAAATAAGAGAGAGGGAGGGAATGGGCGATAAGGGGAGACGAAGGTGGCTGGGTGGCCGTCGAGCCCAGGCAATGGCGGAGAGGAAGTTTGGAGGGGATTAGTTGCTTCAAATGCTTGGGGAAAGGACATCTCACGGGGAGTTGTAGGGAGCCTGTGTGATGTTTGAGATGTGGAGTGGACCATCGCTGGAGGGCATGTTCACAGGAGTGGTGCTTGGAGGATGGAGCTGAGTGTTCGAGTCTTCCTCCCTCGCTAGAGGGGGCTCCTTTGATTGAGGTGTTTACGCCTTGGTCCACGCAAGTGAGGTTGTTGGACAAAGAGCTTGTGGGGCAGTCGTTGGTGAGGCGATTTAGGGAGAGTTTGATGGAGAGATGTTGAAGGAGGGTCTATTGCTGTTATTTGGGTCGAGGGTGTCTTTCAAGGTAGCCAGGCATCCAAGGAGGCTCCTCGTCTTTGGATTGCAATCGGAGTTGGTGTGATCCCTCATTTTTGAGGTCATGATGTTTACGGGAACGGTGGGGTGATGGATATGGTCGTCAATGCATGATGGGTGGGGAAGGTCACATTGCACCTTGGGGGATCGTCATAGGTGATTGGTCTTTTGTCGGTGGAGGAAAGGAGGACTTATGCTCGGGCATTGGTTGGGGATGGTCAAAGGGAGGAGGAAGGCGATGGTCGAGGGAGGGTCAGAAGAGGCGGCGTTGCCGTGAAGTCAATGAAGTGGGTTTCGAAGGCAAAGAAATCACACTGTTGATCTCAAGGATGATGCGAAATTGACACATTCAACAATTGCTCCCATTGATTGCGGAGTAGCTGTTGGGGATGGCAATGGCGCTGTGTTTGCAGTGAGAAATCCCATTTATTGTGGAAGATGGAAGAGGCGTGGATGGTGGAGGGTCGAACTGTTGCGATAGGGGGATGTTTATGGGTGGGGGATTTGGATCTGGTCATGGACCTAGTTACGAGAGGTACCCCTCAGACCTGGACTCAGGTTACAAAGAAGGTGGGGCTTCAAATTCTGAGGTTGAGTTTAGGTCTTCGACTTTTGATGTTGGGACCGGCCGAGCGGAGAAGGCTTTGATGGCTTCGCCTATGTTGGTGGATAGACCACCTTTGAAGAGTGGCTTTGATACACCTCACTCGAAGTCGTGGACACCTAAGTGTTTTGTGGAGGGTCTTACGAGGAGGAGGCATAACTGAAGCTCGTGATATGGGGGTCGATGGTGCAACCTTCGTCGAAGATTTCCCTTAGGTCGAAGTGGAGTTTTCTATTAGGCCGAAGTGAGTTGGAGGAGTAAGATACGTGTTGCTTTCATTTTAGATTCCCGCTTTTCCTCCGCAGCTATTTGACAATATTTTGCCCTTATCAAAACCCTAAAAATTACATATATAAAAACCATAAAAAAAAGTGATTTCTGTGTCGCAAGTGAGAGTTTATCAAAGTGCATTTCCGCCTCCCTTGGGACGACCCAAATATTCTTCGAGTACTCGGTATTTATAAATTTTAAAAACAATCAGATTTGCATGTTACAATGAGATCAAAAACCTATTTTAACAAATCACGCATTTTCGTTATCGGGGAGGTGTGCAAACGATGCAAGTAGAGGTTTGTGAAGGTGCTCCTGGGGATGGTGGTTGCGTTGCCGACGCGGATGGCATGGAAGGGTAAATTGGAGATGGTGTGACGCTGGGGTCTGCGGTTACTCAGGGGGGAGTTGGGCACAACTATGGTGGAGAGGTGGATGATGTTAGTGTTGTAAGGGAATGTAATGCTGGAGCTGTTGAGAGCGGAAGCGGGTTGTGAATGCGACAGGGCTTAGGCGCATGTCTAGGGGAGGTAATTGTGGTGCCATATTATGAAGATTCTTTTATGGAATGTCAGGGGATTGAATGGCCCATCGAGGTGAGCAGCTCTTAAAGGGTATATTCGATCTTAGGTCACTGAGGTGGTGTCGCTCTAGGAGACGAAGTTGGAGTAGTGTGACCAGAGAATGTAGAGGGAGATTGAAGTAGATTGGTTGGGGGATTTTGCTGCTTTGAATGCAGTTAGGCATTCGGGTGGCATGATTGTGGAGTGGAAGGGGATGCTTTTGATATGGACTCCTTTGCGGGTTCTTTTGTTGTGTCGTTGCAGCTTAGAAGGCGTAGGGATGACTTCACTTTTGTCGTCTCAGTGGTGATAAACCAAATGATGAAGCCATGAGGTCGCATTTGTGGGAAGATTTAAGTCAAGTGGCTAGGAGGTTTCATGGTTGCCCAGGGCTAATCGGGGGTGATTTCAATGCTACACTACTTCCAAAAGATAGGTAGGGTGATAGGGGGAGGGATTGTGGCTTTGAGGCATTTGCTGATTTTGTTGCTTTGCATGGCCTTCTAGATTTACTTCCAAGTTCATGCATGTTCACTTAGAGGAGCTTTGGAGGGCAGACGTCCTCGATTGATAGGTTCCTTTCTAGTGTTGAAATTGTTGAAGCTTTCCCTTTGGCAAATGTTTGTCCTTTGGAAAGGTCGTTCTCCCTTTACTATGGTAGTCAAATGTGGGTAGGCAGTTTGGCACGTACTTCAAGTTTGATAGATCATGGCTGTTGGAAGAGGGGTTTAAGGGGCTGGTGGAGGAAAAGTGGAGGTTTTTCTAGTCGGGTGGATCGGCAGCGGCAAGGTTGGAAGCTAAGCTGAGGGAGCTAAGGGTGTTCCTTAGGACTTATAAGAAGTAGGTTAGGGAGCAACGTAGTAGGAGGAAGGCTGAGGCATTGGTAGAGATTGTAAGGTTGGATAGGGTGGAGGATTTGGGACTCCTGTATGAAGTGGATCGGGAGGCCAAAGCCATGCACATGAGTGCTGTCTAGGTGGAGGATTGGAAGGCGGAGATTGTGTGGAAGAAGAGATCCAAGTAGAAGTGGCTAAAGGAGGGGGATTCCAATACTCGATACTTTCATATGGTGGCCTCTGGAGGGTGGCGGAAAAATTGGATTGACAAATTGTAAGTGGATGTCATAGAGTTTGTGGGTAGGGATGCTATTGGTAGGGCGGTAGCAAAATATCATAGGGAGTTTACTAAAAGGAGCACAAGAGGGAGGTGGAGGTGGTCGGTAGTGCAGGTCCTAACCATCAGTAGGGGGCAGGCTGAGGAGATTGTCGCCTTTCAGTGAAGATGAGGCTCGCAAGCCCATTTGGGGGTTGAAAGTTGATGGCTGCCTGAGTCCTGATCGGTTTCCTGTGTACTTTTATAAGGAGTTTTAGACTTTCCTTAAGGAGGGCGTTCTTGCGGTGGTTGCTGAGTTTGCTGATGGTAAGCTTGGTTTTAATAGACTCAATAGGTTCTTTTTGTTACTTTTGCTTAAGAATGATGAGGCAGAAAGTATTGAAGAGTACAGGCCCATTGTGTTGTCCAATGCGATTTACCTCATTGTGGCAAAGGTGCTTGTTACCAGGCTGAAAGGAGTCCTGGAAGGAATAGTGTCGTTTGTGCAAATGGCTTTTGAATCGAGTTGTATCCTTGATGATTCTGTAATTGCTTCGGAGATTCTGACCTTTTAGAGGAGGGAAGGGAAGAAGGCGTTTCTTTGCAAGGTAGATTTCAAAAAGACACATGACTCAGTGCAATGGTCTCTTATGTGGGCATCCTTGGTGAAAAGGGGCTTTCCTCCTCGGCGGGTGGACTAGATGAAGTAGTGTGTAACAACATCCTTTTCCATTCTTGTTAATGGAAATCTAGTGAGTAGATGGATACAACCAAGGAGAGGTGTTAGACAAGATTGCCCTTTAGAATTTAATGGCTTTTGTGTTGGTGGTAGATGCTCGAGCAAGGTCCACTGTTAGGGTGTGCAAGAGGAGTATGATTAAGGACTTCTCTTTGGGGGATGGGACAGAGATCTTAATGCTTCAATATGCTAATGACACGTTGTGGAAGGCTCCAAGGCGGAGGCAAGAAGCATGCGTATTCTTCTGGAGATGTTTGGTGAGGCATCAGGTTACAGATAAACTTCTCGAAGTCAACTTTTGTCTATATTTAGATGACGAGTGAGGAGGCTAACAGATGTAGTGTGGCTCATTGTACGACAGGTGGATGCTTACCTATCTCCTATCTAGGCCTTCCCTTATCGGACAAGAGGATCTCCTTGCAGGAGTAAGTCCCTTTGGTACAAAAGATGGAGAGGAGGCTGGTGGGCTGGGCATCTAAGATTCTTTCTAGAGAAGGATGGTTGGTGCTCCTAAAGTCGGTTTTGTTTCCATGCCTGCTTCTTTTTCATCGATTCTAAGCAATGGGTTGAGAAGAAGATTTTAGGTTTAATGAGAGATTTCTTTTGGATGAACTATCGATCGGTTGGGAAGGGGGCGAGATTAGTGGCATGGGATAAGGTTTGTAAGCCTATGGAGGGCTTGGGAGTTGGAAACTTGGAGAAGATGAATGAGTTTTCTTGCTAAGTGGATTAGTAGGTTGCTTAAGTGTCGGGTTGACTTGTTGGGAAAGATTATCTTGGCTTGCTATGGCAACTCCACAAACTAGGACTTCTTATCATCTCCTTCGAGTTGTACTTCACACTTTTTTAGGGGCTTGTCTTTGGTGGTGCCCAAGGTATGAAGCTTTTTCTCCCCTTGTATTAGTGCGAGTGACTTCTTTTGCTTTTGGATGGATGACTGGATAGCTTAGGGGAAGTTGATGGATCAGTTTCCAAGGCTCTAGGCTTTGGCCACTTGTAGCGAGGTTAAGGTGGGTGATTGTTGGGAAAGATCTTGGTGCCCCTATTTGCGGGAACTTATCTGATCAGAGGATACAAGAGCTCCCAACTCCGTTCCAAGAGTTGGATGGATATCAGTCGAAAGGTGGTGTTGATGCATTATTGTGGGATGGTGATTTTTCTATCAGGAAAGTTTATGGAAGACTAGGTGTTGGTGGTCTAATGATGTATGTGGACTTCATCAGGGATTGCAAACAAATTTGGTCAACTTCTTGTCCTCGTAGGTAAAATTTTTGATTGATTGCTCAGGAGAGGAATCCTCATCATGGAGAGCTAGATGGGTGTTAAATGCGGAGAAGGCATCTTGGCTTTGTTCGGTGGCAGATGAGGATGTGGACCATTTGTTCTTTAGGTTCCCTTTTTCTTTGCAATTATGGAGACATTTTGGTCTCGACTAGATAATGCATTTGAGCTTTGCTGATTTTTGGAGGTCCTTTAGAAGTGGAGCCCGGAATGGAGGTCGGAACACTTTAGAAACAAAGGAGAAGGCAAAGGCTTTGGCGGTGCTCTGAGGCATTTGGTTGGAAAGAAATGCAAATATTTTTAAGGAGCAATATCCATACAATGAGAATTTTATTGCTTGTATTTATTCTTTGGCAAATTTTTAGGCTTGTAATATGTGATTTGGCCACTTTCCTAGGCCTTTATTAATATAGTTCTTGGGTGGTTATCAACTAGATAATCACCCTTGCCCTTTCAAAAAAGAAAAAAATGATATCTTGGTATGGTTGCCCCTTTTAGGCTTTGTTTTATCCGAAAAAAAGCACATACTAGCATATTAGCAAATTTATCTTCGTTGTTTCCCAAGTTATGCACATACTAGATGCATACATTCCCTTAAGATTTGAAAGGGTGGCGTGGAGCCCTTCTTCAATAATGGCGCGTGGAGAGAGGAGAAAGAGGGATGGGAGTTGGTGGTGAAGAAGAAAGGAGGGAGTTTTGAAGTAGAAAATATTATTGCAACTCAAGAAGCAAATGAAGAGATTTGGCCTCTATAAATAGCGAACCAATCTCAATTAAATCAAATCACAATCCCAACAAACTTGGGATTAGGATTACTAGAATCCTAATCCTAATTGACTCTTTCCTAAACAATCCAATCACCACAATTAACTAAATAAAGAAAACTTACTCCCTAAGCAACAACTCACGCCAACACACACACATACACACGTGCATGCACACACAAGGACACGCACACAGGCCGCCAAATGGCTAATTTTTCCAAACTTCACAGTCCCCTCTTAGTCGAACTCTCGGAGAGAAGGAAAGACTTGTCAAAGAAGAAATCGTAAGGCTAATCACCCCACCAATGGAATTCACTTCTTTGCCTTTGCTCCTTTACAAGCCGCTGGAGACTTTTTAGAAAATATATGGGCTTTTGTTCCTGGCAGAAATATTTTGGAAGGTTATGTGTTGGCCTCAGAAATCCTTTCGTCCTGGAAGAGAAATAAGAAGGCCTTCCTGTGGAAGGTTGATTTCAGCAAGGCTTATGATTCGGTCCAGTGGTCGTTTCTTTGGGCGTCCTTGGTGAAGAGGGGTTTCCCGCCAGTGTGGATTGACTGGATGAAGAGATGTGTCACCATGATGTCTTTCTCGGTTCTTATCAATGGAAACCCAGCAGGGGGTTGGATTCAACCGAGGAAGGGGGTGAGGCAAGGATGTTCGTTGGCCCCGATGCTTTTTGTGATTGCAGCGGATGCTCTTACGAGAGCAGCTAAGAGGTTGTGTGAGAAACTTGGTGAGGGGTTTCTCCTTGAGAGATGGGACGAGTATTCCGTTACTACAGTATGCGGATGATACGATTTTCTTCATTGAAGGTGGGGAAGTGGAAGCCAGAAGAATGCGGATCCTAATCTTCTTGTTTGGTGAGGCTTTAGGACTGCAGATCAACCTGTCTAAATCTGATTTTGTCCCTCTCAATTTAACTGAGGCGGAGGCGAGGGGGTGTAGCTTGGGTCTTGGCACAGAGCAGGTGAAGCTTCCGATCAGATATCTGGGTCTACCATTGACGGATGGCAGGATTCTGGTAAAAGATTGGGCTCCCGTGGTGGAGAGGCTGGAGGGCAGATTGGAAGGGTGGGTGTCCAGGCTTTTGTCAAGGGGTGGAAGGTTGGTCTTGCTCAAGGCAGTTCTGACAGCAATGCCATCGTATTTCACTTCTGTTCTGAAGATGCCTCGACAGGTTGTTGGGAAGATAGACTTATGAGGAATTTCTTTTGGTCCAACCAAGGGATGAATAGACCGGGTGCCAGGTTGGTTGCGTGGGAGGAGGTCTGCAGGCCGTTGGAAGACGGGGGCTCGGGGTGAGGGACCTAGGGAGGTCTAATGACAGCCTGTTGGCAAAATGGGTGGGAATCCTCTTGGAATGTAGGGAGAATTTGGTGGGCAAGGTGTTCGGGACGGCTTATGGTGGCCCGGTGCGGTGGGATCTCCTGATATCTCCGCCGAAGGATGCTTCTCATTTTTTGAAAGGTTTGTCGATGGTGGCTCCTAGGGTGCGGAATTGCTTTGTTCCTGTGGTGGGAATGGGGGAGATTTTCAGATTTTGGTAGGATGATTGGACTGAAAATGGAGTGCTTGCTAGAAGATTTCAGAGGTTGTTTGCTTTGTCCCAGAACAAAGAGGCATCTGTGGTTGAGGTGTGGGAAGATGGGTGGTATCCGCACTTTGTAGGAAACTTGTCAGATGCGAGAACTCAAGATTTTCAGGTTCTGCTTGAAGAGTTAGAAGGCCTGCAGCCGGCCTTTGGTATGGATATGTTTGGTTGGGATGAATGTGAGTTCTCGATAGCGGCTGCCTACAGGAGATTGTCCACTGGAGATCCCATGGTTGAGCTGGATCTGGTGAGGGACTGCAGACAAATTTGGAAGGTCGCGTGTCCTTTAAAGGTCAAGATTTTTGTCTGGCTTCTTAAGAGGAGAAGGCTTATGACCAAGGTTTGGAGGGCGAAATGGGCTCCTGGAGAAAGTAAGGTCTGCCCTTTGTGTGGAGGTGGAGAGGAGGAGATAGACCACCTTTTTTTCACTTGCCTGTTTGTGGTGCAGATATGGGGCAGGGTAGGAGAGGGGTAGTGGGAGTGTCGATCTTTCGAAGGTTTTTGGCACAGCTTCAGAAGCGGAGGAGGTAATGTTGGACAGTTTGTCTTCCGTACAAAGAAGGAGAAGGCCAAACCATTGGCAGTGCTATGGGGCATCTAGTTGGGTAGGAATGCTGTGGTCTTCAGGGGCCAGAGACCCTATGTGGAGAATTTTTTTGAGTCTATTAATTCCTTGTTTAATCTTTGGTGTGGTTCCTTGTGAGTGGGGGACATTGAGGTCTACCTGTTGTATTGGCGGTGGCTGTTGATTCTATAATTTATATTTGGGTAGTTATCACTCTGGATAACTACCCTTTCCTTTTTCAAAAAAATCTTGAGCCTGTGCGTCCGCCATTGTTGTCTTCAAATCTAAGGTGGTTGAGGAAGGTCTTTGTGCCTCTTCTTCACACCTGAGAGCTAGGCACTAGATCTTGGCATTTCCCGACGTGCTAGAGGGTTCGATGCGCCCCCTTAATCCCTTGGTACCATTGCTCCTACACCCTAAGAGCCCGTCGAGTTACTTTGGCCTCTGGGTGCGTATAAGGTCACCCTATCGTAGTAGAGTTGGTGTAGTGCTTCGACTCTAAGGAAACTCCACACATTCCATGCACGCGAAGGTAACTCCATGTGATCTTGCGTTGATCTCTTTTTCTCCTCCTCCACGCGTGGGATCAAGGGGCCCAGATGACTCACTCTGATACCATGTTATGATTTGAAAGGGTAGCGTGGAGCCCTTCTTCAATAATGGCACATAGAGAGATGAGAGAGAGAGGGGAGTTAATGGTAAAGAAGAGGAAAGGAGGGAGTTTTGAAGTAGAAAATATTATTGCAACTCAAGAAACAAATGAAGAGATTGGCCTCTATAAATAGCAAACCAATCTCAATCAAATCAAATCACAACCCCAACAAACTTGGGATTAGCATTACTAGAATCCTAATCCTAATGGGCTCTTTCCTAAATAACCGAATCATGACAATTAACTAAATAAAGAAAACTTGCTCCCTGAGCAACAACTCACGTCAACACACACATGTAAACTCGCGCATGTGCACACAAGGACACACATACAAGCTACCAAATGACTGATTTTTCCAAACTTCACACATTCATTAGGTGGAAGATTTATCTTCATTGTTTCCCACGATATGCACAAACTAAATGCACACAATCTCTACGTGACCAATGAAATGAAGATCCATCAAAGTACAGTGTCCTATAGGGAATTTGCCCCCCTAAAAAGGAAGATGACACCATGGAGGTCACCTGTGGGTGATCTCTTGCACTCGCAAGAGGTCCTTCGAGCTCGAAAAGGGCCCATCTTTCGCGGTGATGACCGAAGGAGAGGTGAGGGCAGGCAGCGAGGCGGCGGCGGCACTGCTCCCTAAGGCTAGGGTTTTGGTCGACACCCGCGATCCCAAGGGTTAGGATGATGACGTGGATGTGGACCCGATGAATGCGGCACACAGACCTTTGATTGCGGACCATTTGGAAGAGGAAGAGGCACTGGAGGCACCGTGATTGGAGGAGTGAGTGGATCCCGAGTATTCAATGGCCGAGTTTTCTTCGGTGCATGGCACGGGGGAAAATCTTGCACCGAGGTTTCTGGAAACTGAACCGGCTGTAGGCTCTTTATATGAGCTGGCAGGTGCATGGGCCGGATCTGCGCTGGATCCGTTTAGAGCCATCGGTTCGGGTAGCGGGGATTCGGGTCTGGGGCAGAGCGCTGGGGAGGCATCTGGAGTTGACCAGTACCCAGAGACAGTCGGGGTTGATCGAGGAGCTGATGGAGCCTCCCTTCGCAGCGAAGTTGGGCGCCGCGATCGGAGGAGAGGAGCGATGCCGAAGGGGGGCGACGAAGGGGCGACAGAGGAGGGTCGTCGGAGCGATGTGGGTGCTTCTTTTCAGGTGGAGGAGATTGCGAGCTTGGGAGCGGAGGTGGTGGCGCTTGCAGCAGATCGTGCGGAGGTTCCGCTGCGAGGGCACTCAACTGGCGTGCCTCTAACAGGGTGGAAGCCACGAATGGAGGGGGCCTGGGACGGAGCTCTTCGCTATAAGTGAAAGTGGACCTATCGAGGGTCTAATTGGTGACGGAGGGTGGTGGTGGATGGCCGTAGCCCATAGCCACAAGTCTTGGCGGTAACTTCTCTGGACATTGAGGATGACGAGGTCATCGACACTGCAGAAGCCTGTGGCTTCCGTTTGCAAATGGGGGAGTCATTTGCCATTCCCTCATGAATGGAGTGCTCACATGAAATGTGTGGGGTCTCAATGACCTATCGAGGACATTAGGGTAGTACATTCGGCAGTGGAAAGTGGATGTTGTATTGTTGCAAGAGTCGAGGCTGGTTGATTGTGGGGCTAGAACATGGAGGGAGATTGGCGGTTTGTGGATGGAAGGGTTCCGTTGTGTTGAAGCAACTGGCCGCTCTGGGGGACAGATATTGGGATGGCGGGAAGACATTTTTTCTTTGGAGGACTGTGTTGAGGGAGAGCATATTATCTCAGCGAAGTTGTTATAGAGGGTAGGTGGGGCCAGGATGGTGGTCACAGGCATGGTTTTAAAAATCGCGCCTCGAGGCGCGTAAGGCGTGCACCTTGAGGCGAGGCGGGCCAATTTCACCTTGAGGCTATAGCCTCAGCTGCCGTCTGCAAGGCGTGCACCTCAACTTGCCGAGGCATTGAGGCGCTGGAGAGGCACCACCTCGATTGGACTCATCACAGCTGCTCCATCGCCAGCATAGCAGGACTCATCGCAGCTCCATCACTAGCACGATTGCCAGCACCAGCTCCTCACAGCTCCATTGCCAGCATGGCAGGACTCATCACAGCTCCATCGCTAACACGATTGCCAGCGCCAGCTCCTTGCAGCTCCATCGCCAGTGCGATCGCCAGCACCAACTCCTCGCAGCTCCATCGCCAACGCCATCGCAGCTCCTCGCAGCTCCATCACCAGCTCCTCACAGCTCCATTGTTAGCGCCAGCTTCGCCTGAAACCTTAGGTTGAGCTTCGATGGAGCAGCTCGAGGAGAAGGTGCGATAGATTCTGAAGGATCAATCCTGAAACCCTAGTATTATATATATATATATATATATATATATATATATATATATATATATATATAGAAGTATGTATATACACATACATATATAACACTATGTATATCATATACATAGTGTTATATATGTATGTATATATAGAAATATGTATATAATAGATTTTGTTATATATAATAGTATATGTAGAAGTATGTATATAATATATAGTGTTATATATGTATGTATATATAAAAGTATGTATATAATACATACTGTTATATATGTATGTATTCATAGAAGTATGTATATAATATATGCTGTTATATATGTATCTATTAATAGAAGTATCTATATAATATATCCTGTTATATATGTATACATAGAAGTATGTATAGTATTCTATGTATATAAAACTATTATAGTATTATATATGTATAGTATACATAGAAGTATGTATATGTATGTATATATACTTAACAAGTATATATCATATCAATTTTCTATGTTTTTTATCCAAAACCTGAGGCTTACGCCTCGACCGCCTCGCGTATTTTAAAACTTTGGTCACAGGGGTCTACGGACTGGCAAATTCTCAAGCCAGAGGGGTGATGTGGGAGGAGCTCACGTCGGTAGTGGCGGATTGCCAAGGGTGTCCTTGGTTGGTTGAGGGAGATTTCAACATGACTCTGTAGCTGGAAGACAGGTGCGAGGGGCGAGGGAGACAGGATCCTGGATCAGATGAGTTTGTTGATTTTGTGACCACCCATGGCATTATTGATATGTGTCCATCTTCTTGTGCTTACACGTGGAGGAACAACTGCGGTCAAATGTCCAGGATTGATAGGTTCCTGGCCAATGGGGAGATGGCAGAGTCATTCCTGATGGCGGAGGTGTCCCCTCTGGAGAGGCCCTTCTTTGACCATACCCCCCTGGTGTGGCGGCCTAATGAGGGAGTTCATTTCGGTACGTATTTCAAATTTAACAGATCTTGGCTGCTTGATGAGGGGTTTCGGGGGATGGAGAGATGGAGGTCATTTGTGGTGGAAGGGTCAGCTACGTCCCGTCTAGCGAGGAAGTTGTCTTTATTACGGGATCACCTCAGGAGGTACAGAAAGGAGATCAGAATAGCCAGGAAAGACAGAAAGGTAGAGGCTTTGCAAGTAATCACCAAGATAGATAGGAAGATTAGGCCCCTATCTCAACCGAGGATAGAGAGACAAGGATGAAGATATCACGTGTGGTGCAGGAGGAAGACAAAAAAGCTGAGATAGAGTGGAAGACGAGATCGCGTCAAAAATGGCTAAGGGAAGGTGACTCAAACACCAAATTCTTCCACCAAGTGGCGTCTGCTAGGAGGAAGAGGAACTGGATAGAAAGACTGGTGATACATGGAGAGGAGTTTGCGGGCAGGGAGGAGGTGGGGAGGGCTGCGAAAGACTTATTTAGGGACTTTACAGGCAGACCGAACAGACGTGATTGAAGTTGGAGAGGGGAGAGTATTCATCAGGTCTCTGAGACCTAGGCAGAGGGTCTTACGGCCATCTTTTCGGAAGATGAGGTGAGGCGGGCAGTGTGGGGCTTGAATGCGGATGGCTGTCCTAGGCTGGACGGTTTCCTGGTATTCTTTTTTAGGGAATTCTAAACACTAGTGGAGACAGATGTGATGGAGATGTTGGAGGAGTTCACAGAAGGAAATAATGGTTGTGACAGGTTGAACATATTCTACATGTTCTTGCTACCTAAGAAAGATGGAGCAGAGGAGATTCAGGACTTTCGCCCGATTGTGCTCTCAAATGCCATATACCTTATTGTGGTCAAGGTGTTGGCAAACAGGCTTAGAGCTATCCTTGGGAGACCTGGTATCACCTGTGTAAACGACGTTTATACCGGGAAAGGGTATTCTAGATGGTTTTGTCTATGCTATGGAGGTGCTGGCTGCCTGGAAGAGGGAGAAGAAGCAGGAGTTTCTTTGGAAAGTGGATTTCAGCAAGACATATGACTCGATGCAGTGGGATTTCCTTTGGGTATCTCTATTGAGAAGAGGCTTCCCCGCAAGGTAGATTGACTGGATGAAGAGATGTGTAACGGCATCATTCTTGGTCCTGGTCAATGGGAACCCGGTGGGAGGCTGGGTGCAGCCTAGGAGAGGAGTTAAATAGGGGTGCCCCCTAGCTCCTATGCTATTTGTGCTGGCAGCAGATGCTTTGGCAAGGGCAACTCACAAAGCATGTGAGAGAGTTTTGATAACCGATTTTCAGGTTGGAAGGAGTGACCAGATTGCAATTTTGCGATATGCTGATGAGACTCTCTTTTTGGTTGAAGGAGGGAGGCTGGAGGCTAGGAGGATGAGGATCATATTGGAGTTTTTTGGTGCAGCGTCTGGTTTGCAGATCAATTACCAGAAGTCGACATTTGTCCTGCTGAACATGGTGGACGAGGAGGTGGTAATGGTGGGTGGAGCACTTGCGACGGAGATGGGATCCTTACTGCTGGTTTATCTGGGCCTTCCTTTGTCGGATAGGAGGCTTAGGTTTGGTGAGTGGCTTCCTCTATTGGAGAAGATGGAGAAGAGATTGGCAGGATGGTCAGTGAGATTGTTATCTAGGGGGGGAGGCTTGTCTTGGTGAAGGCTGTTCTGGTGTCCATTCCTTCCTATTTCCTGTCTGTGTTTAGGATGCCGAAGCAAATAGAGAAAATCTCTGGATTGATGTGTGAATTTTTCTGGTCCAATATGGGAGCTACGGGGAGAGGGGTGAGGCTGGTGGCCTGGGAGGAGGTGTGTAGGCCGGTACAGGAGGGGGGCCTGGGGGTCAAAGAGCTGGGGAAGGTGAACTCTAGCCTCCTCACGAAGGGGATTGCTAGGCTCATGGGTCAGGAGCATGGCATGTTTAGTGATCTTATGAGAGGTTGTTACAGTTCCTTTGTGCCCTAGAAGCCTTTGGAATCACCACCTCCATGAGCTTCTTTCTTTCTCAAGGGACTGGCGGCTGTGACGAGCAAGGTGCGCTCCTTCACTCCCGTGTTGGGCGAGGGTGATGCTTTCAGATTTTGGCTGGACGATTGGCAAAGAGTTGGTAGGCCCTTCAAAGATAAGTTTCCTCTTCTTTTTGGATGTGCGGTGAACCCGACGGACTTGGTAAGAGACTGTTGGTCTGGGGCCTAATGTCCTATCTTTCGGAGGGGGCTGTCTAACCAGAGATGCATAGACTTTCTGACGCTGCTACAAGAGTTGGAAGGTTGGGAGCCAGAGGTGGGGGGTGACACAGCTGGGATGAAGGCGAGTTCTCAGTGGCGAAGGTCTTCCGCAGATTGAATGGCGGCAGGGCTGGCACATACATAGATCTTTGGAGAGATTGCAGACTTCTCTGGGAGGCGGAATGTCCGTTGAAGATAAGGATTTTTGCATAGCTGGTGAGACGGGGGAGGATAATGACAAAGAAGTGGAGAGTGACGTGGACCCAGATGGATGACATGAGTTGTCCTCTCTGTGGTGATGCGGAGGAGGACGTCCAACACCTCTTCTTCAAATGTTCATTTGTAGAACAGGTGTGGCAGAAGTTGGGGATTGACTGGGTTGTTCCTCGCGATGAGGTTAGCTTATGGTCGTCTTTCCGTAGGAGTGCTCATGTGGGTCACAATGCTTTTAGATCCAAAAAGGACCGTGTGAAAGTTTTGGCAGTGTTGTGGGGTGTATGGTTGGGCAGGAATGGAGTGCTATTCAGGGGAGAGAGGTCCTATGTTGAGAATGTTTATTATTCCATTATGTCCCAGGTGGAGTTTTGGAGGTCCACAATATGTTTTAGAATTGAAATGAAATGACCTCGGGTGGTTATCATGCGGATAACCACCCTTTCCCTTTTCAAAAAAAAAAAAAAGATGACATGCAATTTATCAAGTAACATGTAGTGAAAACCTCGTCACCTTAACAGGTAAGAGAAACTCTAATGCAACATGAGAGCATAGGCTTTGTCAAGCATATCATGTTTGCCTTTTTTGGCAGATTGTCTTGTTGGTGATGGGAGAGCCATTTCGGATATCAAAGATGGAAGTTGAGAAGTTAATATGAATGTTAGCCTTCTCACTTAGGCCAATTGGTTTTGAGTCGACTACACTCGCATTCTACAAGTTCCAAAATCAAGTTTAACGGCCATGATGGCCTCCATGTAACTAATTCATTACTTTGACCCAAATATATGACCCAGAGAAGGCCATGCATGAGAGATGAGTATAGAGTAGCTAGGTCTAAAAATATGGATGCTGAGAAGTTGTTAATTAATGATTAGAACTCTTCACATGACACAATTGGAATGTCGATGGCCACTCACATTGTATCGAGTTGGTCCAGTTGGACCAAGATTTAACATCTATGTCACCCATCAATTTATTCAAGTGTAAGGCTTGGGGAAGGCTATATGTGAGACACATGGTGAGAGAATAGTCCTATGTCCAAAGATGCAGAAATTAAGTAGCTATTATATTAAGTGGAATGAAATGAATCGAATACATTATTCTGTAGTCCTACTCTCAATATAGAGAGAGGTGAAAAAAATACAAGACAATGCCATAGTGAAATAACAAAATAACAAACATGGATAATAATACAAACGTAAGATCAAAGGGGCACAACACTACCCATTGAGCCGGAGAAATAAGGAATAGACTCATGACAGGTGACATCGGTGCTCACATAATGTTTGTCAGAAATGGGATGATAACATTGATACCCCTTCGAGTCCTAGAGTACCCTAGGAACACACTTAAGTAAAGCCAGCTTATCCCGACCAGGAGTAGTAAGATACACGAAAGCAGTACACCTGAAGCCTCGAAGAGGCACATGAAAGAGCTATTGGGATACAATATTTGCCAAGGTATCAGCTCATGGATAGTAGAACTTGGCATCGTATTAATCAGGTAACACGTAGTAAGAACAACATATCTCCAATAAAGTGATGAACACTATGATGGATCAAAAGGGTATGGGCCACATCAAGTAAATGTCTATGTTTTCTCTTAGCCACCCCATTCTACTGAAAGGTATGAGCACAATTGATTTGATGCACAATCCCATGAGACTTATAAAACATAGATAATTTTCTAGTACAGAATTCTAGAGCATTGTCAAACCTCATAATTTTGATAGAAGCAGAAAATTGGGTCTTTATTTTCAAGATAAATTGCTCAAGAATGGTGCCAAAACTTATTTTTCAAAAGAAACACCCACGGTAAACGAGAAATGTCATTCACAATAACAAGATAATAACAATGACCCAGTCAGTCAGGAATACAACTAAGGCCCCACACATGAATGTAAACCAACTGAAAAAGCTTTGTACACCCAGGACTATGGATGGCAAGATAGGAGGCACAATGATGCTTGCCCAACTAGCAGGCATCATAGGTGATCACAACAGTAGGAGATACGTGGGGAATTACAGTTTAAGCATGTCCAGTGAAAGATGTCCAAGGCGAAGATGCCATTGGAATGGACTCCCAGCAACAAAGGAGACCCCACTATGGCAAACAGTAGCAAAGGGAGATTTTATCAAGCGATAGACACCCCCTTCTTCATGTTCACCACCAATCATCCTCCCTGTCAAATTATCCTGAAAAATACAATCTAGATCATCAAAAATGGCATGACAGTTCAACTTTTTGGTAATTCTATTGACAAAAAGTAGACTAATAAGAAAATTTGACACAAACAAAACATTTGGCAACCTGAGTGTAGGAGTAATAGACACTTCCCTCGATCTTGCTACTTAGGAATGCCCCTCATCTACTACCTGTACTATCTGACCTAAAGAAACAGGCTTGAGGTGCTTGTAGCACCTCTAGTTGTCACTAAGGTGACGTAAAGCTTCGAAATCAATCAACATAGCATTGATTATCCATTTGGGAGACAAGGGCAGACTCTATAGCTGAGGAGGAAGCAAAGGCAACTGTCTCAGAGGTATTAGGAGTCTCCTGAGTCAACTAAGACAAGCGCTAAAGTAACTCATCGTATTCTGCCTTGGGAACTAGGATAGTATCACTTGGCACCTCTGAAGATGCCTAAGCTTGATTCGCTGCAGGAGGTCGACCATGCTTAGTCCAACAAGTAGCCTTCGTGTCTCCAAGCTAGGAGTCTCCCATAATGCATGCACGAGGATGCCCTCTCCTAGCTGGTGCATGATCGTGACGCTTGCCACATGGTGCAAATGCTCCTTTGCCATGCCCTGGTGTAGTAGCAAGAGCAGAGGTTTGCTTTGTAGGCTTAGTAGCATGTAGGGTAACTGTAATCCTGCTCAACCTGCTATAGGCATCCTCCAGAGATGGAGGCTCAGAAAGGGTAAGAATCTAGGAGTGAGCAACAGAGTATTCTAACCCAAGTCCAAACAAACTATAGTATGGCAACATCCTTGCAATACTCCCTCTGTGTGGCACAACTACAAATTGGCTTACAGGCATTGTATTTCTCAAGATCCTTCAGAGCAGAATAATACTGTGACAACGGACAACTCTCCTGACGTAGCTGCAAGAGCTTGTTGTAGATCTAGAAGACTCTACTAGAGTTCTCGTGGGAGTATGTGTCCCGTAAACTGTCCCACATCTCTTTTATCGTCCTGCAATACATGATCTCGTCTCCAATTCAAGGAATAACACAATTCATGATCCACGCACTAACCATGGTGTTATCCTTCCTCCAAGTAGCATTCTTGCTAATCTTCTCAGTTGGTTTTGGTTGAAGCAATGTGTGCTCTTTATCATGGTATTCTACTGTCATGAGAAAGGTCTGTGACCATCAGGGATAGTTATTCTCATCCAACTTGACTATGGGACCAAAGAAGGGACTCTTGTATGTCCCCATCTTCGACACAAAATCCGATGTCACCTCCGAAGAACTTGAAGATGCCATCTTACTTTCAATCAAATCAATCCATTAGCCACACACAAGACTAGTGCATCCAATCAATCAGCAAATCATCAGATCTATGATCTGAAAATAAAATTCAGATCTGAACATTGTATTTTCAGATGACGAAGACTCGAAAAGAAAGGTGTTGTAGGTGTAGCAATCACCTTCGAGGCAAGAAAGAGCCCCAGCAATGACTGCCTCTCCCTTCTAGACATTGCTGCGGCCTAAACGAGAAGTGAGGAGGGTGACACAGTCGCCCCTACCGGCGAGAAGCCTCCACATAACGGCACAAGAGAGAGAGGAACCCCCCTACGTGGTGGCGTAGAGGTTGAGAGGCCCCCCCATCGGTGTTGCAAGGGCAAATGTGCCCCTCGCCGGTGGTGCAAGGACCTTAGGGCCATTGTTGCCAGTCCTGGCAGTGGCACTGAGCTGGTCCCAATGGTGTTGTCGCTAGCGGTGGTGGAGAAAGGAGTCAGCAGCGCCCCCAAGGAGGAGAGAGGGGGGTTTTAGGGAAGGGGTGAAGAGGCTAAGGCTTGGTAGGGTACTTGGACACCAGTTTAGAACTGCTACTCTGATACCAAGTGGGATGAAATGAACCAAATAGATTATTTTGTAGTCCTACCTCTCAATATATAGAGAGGTGGAAAACCTACAAGACAATCCCATAGTGAAATAACAAAATAACAAGCAAGAACAATAATACAAACATAAGATCAAAGTGGCACAACATATTAAGGGTTGGGTTCTCCAGTTAACGCACCTAGTTTTTGATATAGACGATCTCGGTATCAGAGCCTCACCAGTCTAAGAATTAAGCTCTAATTTGTCTACTTATAGGACCAAAAGGAACACATATAAGGAACATGTAAAGGAAATAATTCAACTTTGAAAGATTTCTAGGGCATTGTTGCTGTGGATCTCTTTAATTACTAAACTTTTCTTTATTTCATTAGCAAAAAATCAGGGTATGTGACTGAACTGAAACCTCTTCTTTACTAAAAGTGCCTACGACGATTCAGGACAATCAATAATCCACTATTATGGCATGAATTTATAGATTAATATTAAACTATTATTGGAGCTGCTAGTGCACTGATTTGTAAGTGCATGGGAACACTTCCATGGAACATAAAAAAAATCTTTTTTGGTAGTAATGAAGTAGATGACTACCAACCTCTGGGGGTCATCCTTTTTTCATTTGAAAAAAAAAACATAAAAAATTGAATGGATGATATATATTTTTTCTTTCTTGTTAAAGTTCCTTAATCAGGGAGAAGCATGATCCAAATAGCTTGTTGATTGCCTGTAATGTGTAGATTTGTAAAAAGCAACAGAGATTGCAAACATTACTGGCCTTGCTACAGATTGATGCCCCAAAGTCTGCCATAATATTTGTCAACGATCAGGTTAGTACTTCTAATTTTCTGAAGTGCATGTTTTAGTACTGTGTTTGTCATGAATAATTTATTTTTCATTCCTTGAAATATAGCCATCTAGGTATAGCAGGAGAAAAAGAAATGCCCATTTATGCACCTTTTTCTTGCATCGAAAAAAAAATCAAGTTTTACATGTCAAGAATAATGGTGTAGTCAAGCTAATTACAATACTTTTGGATGATTAGTTATTAAAAGCAAACATTTTGGGTTCATTTACTCAAGGAAATTACCTGAGTACAAATCCTTTAATTTCCATGTGATATTTGAGCAAGGATGTCAAAGGCGTAAGGCGCCTAAATGCACAAAGTTTCTGTAGCACTTAAAGTGCACTTGTGCCTTGGCCAATGCCTGACAAAATCTAGGCAAAAGTATACCAACCAAGAAAGTATACAAAATGGAGGTAAGCCACGAGCGGGAGGGAGAGTGGAAGGGGGAGCAGAGATTCGAGAGGAGGGAGCCCTTGGACCTTCATGGAAGGAAGGAGATAATATTGCTAGCAACAGGGAGGGGCTCTATCATGTGGGAGGCTTGTGAAAGGTCCCACATGACAATGAGTAGTAATGCCATACAACTATTGCCTTGCGAGTGGGTATCTCATGAAGGAATGACACTCAACGGTGGTATCCATGACCTGTTGAGGCCTTGGCGATTGAACATTTATGTGCAATCTTCACTTACAAGAAACTCAGGTGGTTCCATTAATGGTGGATTAGAAGATGAAGGTGGTTATGACCCCCTGGTCTCCATTAACAGGGTGCAAACAACAACTTTGATTCCTGCTTGGTTGGTGATATTGTCTCTAGGAAGCCGATGAACACCAAGGTCATGGAAGTAGTATAAGCCCATTTAGATGGAGGCATGTTGGAATTTCATATCTTGGCAATGGCAAATTTCTTTTCAAGGGATGCTCTATGATGCAGAGAGATCATTTGCTTTCCAAGTCATTGAAGTATAAGGGGGAAGTTTGATCAATGCTTCTTCTAGTGCTTGAAGGGGCTTCAAGGAGTAGGTCACTTATATTCTCGATGGTGACACTGGATATCGTTGAAATTCCACTCTAGTAGAGGATAAAGGAGGTTATCAAAGTGGTTGTTTGATGTTTTGGAAGGCTTTGATGGTGCAGCAACTTACACTATAGGAAGATTGATCTTACTGTTGTACATGCTTGAGAAGAGATGCAACCCTCAACTTTCTTCCTCTTGTTGATGCTACTATAGTGAAAGTCCTCGTTAATCATCTTGTAGGTGAGGAAGGTTTTGAAGGAATCCTTAGATAAGGGAAAGGATGGTGCAAGACCAAAGAGGATTACTGGTTAGTAACAATACTAGCCATAGTAGAGAGCCAGATTGGAGGTGTTATGTGGTCTATTTTGTTATTTCTTTTTGTACAGGTGTGCTTGTAATTTTCTCTTTTGTGCCTCTCTATATAAAGGCACATAGAGTTTCTCAATAGAATTGAATCGCCTCTTTTGGTATCAGAGCAATGGTCCTAGACTGGTGCCCAAGTACCCCACCAACCCTAACCTCCTCACCCTTCCACCAAATCCCTCTCCTCTCTCTCTCTAGGGCACCGCCTACCCTTTGTTCACTGTCGCTGGCCTCCCTTAGCATGCAACAACTTTAGCGTTGCCGCACAAGGCCAACAGCAATGGCCCTTGTGGTCCAGTGCCATCGCCAGGGGCAACAAGGGCATCTTCAATGGCCCTAGGGCTGCTGCTACACCCATATGGTGCCTTTGTAAGGCAAAGCAACATCGCTGTTGTCCACTCTCTCCAGCATCGATCCTCCACAGGATGAAGGAGGATCTTCTTGGGTAGGGGTAGCGTGGTTGTTGCCCTCCTTCCACCTTGAGTAACGTCACAAAAAAGTTTAGGAAGAAGAAGCAACCCCTTTGGGGCCTCTTCTAGCCCTTAAAGATGGTTGCTACGCTTGTTTTCATCTTCAAATCTATATATATAAGTTAAAATATTTAAATACGAAAACATAAATCAAAGCAATAAGACAATAATAGAATGCTTAGGTTTACGTGGAAACCCCACTCGAGTGGGGAGAAAACCATGGGAGAAGTGTCCTATGGACATGTTCTCTATATTTCTTCTCAAAGTAAAATGGGAGTACACGCTTATTTATAGGCTATCACACACACATAAAGTGCACACTTTCCAATGTGGCACTGAATAACTACTCAATTCTCTCAACACTCCCCATCAAGCTAGAGCATGGAATGCTCAGCTTGTAACACAAAGAAACCCACTCTACACAGGCGGGAACAAAGGCTGGAGCTGTCGAAAGATCTATAGCTCTCTGAAGATCTGGTGCTGATGACTCCTCGTTCAGTATCCTTGAAAAGGGTCTTCCTTTGAAGACCTCAAAGCTGCATCTCCCACATAGAAACTAACTGGGCCCTTCCTCCAAAGACTTCGAAAATGGATCTCTCTCTCTTTAGAGACCTCGAAACTCTGGACCTCCCAGAGTTTGGTTTCTCATGTGAAGATCAGCTACTAAACAAGTTCGTAGCGGTATCCAATATCATTTCAACTGCTGGAGAATGCTATCGTGCCTTGGGGCTGCAACAAAAAGACTACCAAACGGGGGCGACTATAATGGCTTTCACACTCCTTTCTCCCATACTTGTATGGGAGAGAAAATAATAACGACGAGAAGAAAATAAAATATTAAAAAAAATGGAGAAAACTTCTCCACATCTTCTCTTAAACATGAACTTTTTTTTTATCATCTTTTTTTTCAATTTGTCTCTCTGTCTTTTTCCTTTTTGTTTTTTCTTATCCACTCCACGTCATTTTTATTCTCCTTTCCTTTTTTTTCTCTTTCCTTTTTCTTTTTTAAAGGTCAAAATAGGCAAATGACCAAAAAGAAATCTCATATCCCCCAAAGTCACGATCCTTTTTCGACCTCTTCTTATTCTACCGGTGCATCCTCATCACCATCTCCAGCTTCTCGAGCGCGAGATTTTCGTTGAAGTCACGATTTGCCATGATCCTTGCCACGATCTTTGCCTCGACTAGTGCCACAAATTGCGGTCCATCACCGTGAGACCTCCCCGCCATCTTCGCGCCTCTCGCCTTCTTCATCTCCTCGCACTGCCATCAACGCTTACCTGCTATTCTTGACATTTGGCGCATCATCATCGCTGAGATCCACGTTGATCGTCACGATCTTCACACCGCGATCTCGCGGCCTCTTCTCCTCCTTCGACGGTAACATCTCCAAAACCGCATGGAAAAGGCTCGTCACCTGCTGCTTCACGCGATCCTCGTAGCGAGATCATCGCCACCTTCCTCGCTAATCGCGTGCGTCAATTGTTCTCACAAGATCTTTGCCGAGATTATCTTCGCGCCATCGCGAGCTTGACGCCGCGAGATCTCCGTCGAGATCTTCGCTGAGCCCTAGCGGTTCTACGCTTCGACTGATGTGGCGATCTCCGCTGCCTGAGTCTCCTCCACCTTCTCCTCAGAGGCTGCCTCCAGCGACCTCTTTTTCCATCGAGTGCCCACATCAGCCCTAGCAGCATCGCCAACATCGTCGCTGCTCCACGCGAGATCGCCACCAAGATCCACATCGCCTCACCGTTCCCTTAAGCACCATCGTCGGAAGCTTGTTGGATGCTTAGCCACACTGCATCGTCGCCTCCAATAGACAACACCCATTGCATCGCGTCGCCCAAGGCACCCAATGGCAGCCCTTGAGGCCCAGCGCTACCGCCAAGGGTAGCTGTAGCCTCTATAGCGACCTACTGGGCTGCTACAGTACACCATCATCCTGCACGACATTGCAGTCCATCTCGCCTCCAACCTCGGAGCCCTAGAGATCCCACCTCCGTCGCCGCATAGACGGCAGGCTCTGCCATCACTGCCCGCCGTGGTGCTGCCACCGTCTAAGACCATATGCCGGCTGCACCTTCTCTTCCTTCTGCATGATTAAGGCCTCCAGATCGGAGTGGATGCCATGAACATAACAGATCCACCACAAGAACAAAAAAAAGATAAACATGATAATTAAGATAATCCAAGAAAGAACTGTTCTGATACTAAGTTTAAATATTTAAATAATACAAAAGTATAAACCAGAGCAATAAGACAATAATGAAACGTTTGGGTTTACGTGGAAACCCCACTCACGAGGAGCGGGGAGAAAACCACGAGAGAAGAGCCCTATAGGCGTGTTTTCTCTATATTTCTTCTCAAAGTAAAATGGGAGTACACGCCTATTTATAGGCCATCACACACACAAAGTGCACACTTTCCAATGTAGCACTAAATAACCACTCAATTCTCTCAACAATATATGATATAAATCTGATCTATTTTCATATTGGTTCGTGTTTTTTTGGACAATAATATGATCTTGTATTTCCTCAAAATTTTTGATTTATTGCTTCCCACACATCAAGTACTATGGTAGACAAGGATTCCCCTAGTCACTCGATGGGGAAAGTTTCTACCACGAGTGCGTCTTCATTTATGTAGGGGACTTCTATTAAGTTGGATGGTATCAACTTTCTTCTTTGGTCTACGTCTTTCTCCCCATTTGCAGGGTCGCATCGCAAGTACATTCTGACACATGATAAACCCACGGTCAAGATTGCTGACTAGGAAGCAGACAATGACTGGGTTGCCACCTGCATGTTAAAGTATGAAGGAACCAATAGCAAAGCAAGTTGTCTTTTGCCTCTGCCAAGAAAATGTGGGAAGTTTTTCATGAGATACATTCCCATAAGAGCAATAGTAGTCGTCTATACCGGATTATTGAGGAGCTTCATTCTTTCCGAAAGGGAACCGTGTCTCTTGTTGATATTCTGGTTCCATGAAGAACCTCTGGGATAAGTAGGATACTTATCAGGCCATCTAATCTAATGTTGTAGTTATTACCAAGCGGCGAGAGGCCTTTCGATCTGTTCAGTTACTTGCTGGCTTAGGTCCTGAGTGCAATGCAGTGAAGGGTTAACTTATGACTTTGGACGAGATTCCTACACCTGCTCAGATCTACGCTTGACTCTCGCAACTGGAGATTTTTTATCCTATTCCACCTTTAGATTCTTCTGTCATGGCATTTGTTAATCATGGTAGGACTTCAGGAGGTAGGGGAAAGGACATGGTGTGAGAGCAGGCGGCCGTGGTAGAGGCCGCACTGGTCTATTTTCTAACCACTATCATAAGACAAATTGTACAGTTGATGGATGCTAAATAAAGCATGGCTTCCCTCAGAGGCATCAGGTCAACTAGGTGGCATATGGTAGAGAAGGAAATCAATACTATTGAGAGGAGGATCAAGCTAGTACCCAAATCACTCTCTCCAAGTGTAGGAGTATGATAGGCTCCTGTCTTCTTAGGCTACTTCTGCTGGTGCTTCGATGACTCGTACGACAGGTATTGCTGCTAGTGTTGGAGGTGTCCGTACATCGTCATGGCTTACTGATTTAAGTGCCTCCTTGCATATTATAGGAGATGCCACATTATTCTCTTCTCTTAGACTTTTAACTACCCTAGTTTATGTTAGGGTAGCTGATGGTGCCTTATTCCTTGTGACAAGCATGGGTAACATCTTGTCTTTTACTTTACCATTATCTGATGTTATGCATGCCCCTAAATTCGCTAAGGCATTGAATTGCAGAGTTGTTTTTCATGGCCATTTTTTCTTTCAGGACCTCCAAACAATAAAGCAAGTTGGTGGACTTGAGCAGGATGGTGTCTATTACCTACACCTTTCACCTGAAAATCACTCCATTGTTGCTACTTGTGCCACATTTGCTCTTCAATGGCACCTTAGATTGGGACATCCAAGTATTTCAATTCTTTGTCATCAGTTTCTAGACATGCTACTTCCTGATTCTTTTTCTTGTGAAGCTTGTCAACTTGGTATCACAGGGTGTCTTTTCTGAGTAGTAATAATAGAGTTAGTCTCCTTTATCTTAGTCGTGCTAATATGTGGGGCCCATGCCAAATCAAGAGTTTAAGGGTTTTCGTTATTTTTTGATTCTTAGGGATGATTATACTCATGTCTGTTGGGTATTTATGATGAAGAAATCTGAAACCCCTGTATGTTGGTGCTAGAGCACCACGATCGTTTATTTTGATAATAACAAAACATGTGTCTTTTAACATTTGCTTTTGAGTTCTAGTTTTCAGGACAAATTGCAAATTGAGACAAGTGATTATACGGAGTTCGAGCTCGCATCCATGGCAGATTAGAGGAGCTGGACTGAGGCGGAGGAGCTTCGAGATGAGCAAAAACTTGAAGAAAGAAGGAGATGAAGAATAAGATAGATTTCATTTTATCTTATTTTATGTAATTTTATTTCGTTGTTTTGGTCTTTATTTTTGTCTTAGATCTTATGTTAAAGAGCCTCAAAGAACCCTTAAAATAGTCTTAGGAACACCTGTACTATCCTAGAATACTTACGTTTTATTTAAAGAACTTAGAAAATCAAAATAAAGTTCAAATAGCTTTATCAAACGTTAAATCTGGAAATCAGACGTCTGATATTGACTTTTAAGACGTCTGACTGTTTGATCAGACATCCAAACCATCTAGGTTGAATTTAGTAGGTTATGTCTGTTAGAATCAGTCGTCCAGGTCTTAGTCCAGACGTCTTAGCAGACGTCTGATGCCTTTGCCAGACGTTCAATTAATGGAACGTTGGCTACCTTAGTAAACATTGAGGAAATGACTGTTAGCCTCGTATCAGACGTCTGTAGAGGACCCCAAATGTCTGATACATGATCGTTTTGCCTCGGCTGACCCAAAATCTCTTTTCAGAGATTTTCTAGCCGTTGTACTCCCTTGGGAATCCATTTCCGTAGAACGATATGTTTCCAGACGTCCAGACCTAGTGCCAGACATCGTGTGTGTCATCTGATGAACATACATTAGAACCTTCTTTCGGTATGATTCAAGTCAGGAAGGAAACCCGCGTAATATCAGACGTCTGACTTAGCTCCCAAACATCTTAAACGAGTTTTCCAGACGTCTGATGACCCTGTCAGAATCATGATTATTTCTGACTATGGCTTGATTCTCTTTGCTTTGCACCCAACGGCTATGAAAGCCTTTCAAGACCTTCCAAAGCCTTCCTAAGCCCTCTATAAATAGAGGACCCCTTGGCTTGTATGCCATACCCAAGACACACCCTTGCTAGAATATTTCCACTCACTTGTGTCAAAAAGTAGAAGATCAAATAGAAGATGCTTTAACTCTACAAGCACTCTCTTCTCACCTAAGAGCTTCTACCTGTTGTGCACTCGCTCTCCCGCCGACGTTACGAGAGCGCTGTTGTGCCAAAGCGTGGTTCACGCACTCGCGTCATCACGTCGACGCACTTCCACCAAAGGGAAGTTTCCTAACTCCTATAGAAGCTAGGATTAAATATTTGAGGCTCTATAGGATTGTTGTACTTTATATTGTCTTTGGTTGGGTATTCGCTTTGCAAATTCCCATTTCTTTTGCGAGACAAATTCCTTCTTGTGAAGAAAAGGGGTTTTGAGGAACACTACCATCGGTCTAAGTAGTGTGGTTGTAATTAAGGTTCAGTCACCTTCATTTAAGTTACTGGGTTTAGTGGATTTGATCAACTAGGTCGATCGGGAAATCCTAACTTGAGTGAGTTAGGTGGTGGTTTTCACCCGGTTTGGGTTTCCACCTAAAAATACTTGTGCCTATTGTGTGATTGCTTTATTTTGTGAGATTGTTTATTTTATTTCCTCACTTTATATCTCACCCCCTCCATGTATAGAATTACATTTGGTATCAGAGTAGGTTCTTGTTGTTTTGGCGTAACAACCAAGCAAGAAGATCATGGAGGGAAGCAGTTCCGCAAGCAAGATATCTGAGGGGCAATTTATGACCCAACCATCGTTCTTTGACGGGAGCAATTACCCATACTGGAAGTTGTGGATGAAGACATGGCTTCAAGCCAATGACTTCACAATATAGGATCATTGCGAGACCCCCTTCGACATCGCAGAAAGACCCGCCGCAGGATACTCGCAGCAGCAGATCCGGGAACTCTCGCTCAATGCAAAAACAATGAACGCGTTGTACTACACGCTCAGCCCGGAGGAGTTCAACAAAATCTCGCAATACGCCACCGCATATGAGATCTGGCACACACTCGAGGTAACTCACGAAGGTACCTCTAAGGCAAAGAGTTCTAAAATAAATTTACTTTCTCAAGAATTTGAGTCCTTTTCAATGAAGTCTAACGAATCTCTAAGTGAGATGAACAATAAGTTCACTCATTTAAATAGTTTAAAAGCTTTAGGTAAAACCTTCATCAAGGGGGTGCTTCAAGGGAAGCTTCTTCGTTCCCTTGGATCGGAATGGGAGCAGAAGGTCACCGCCATTGAGGAGGCGAGCAAGGTGGAGGAGCTCAACATGGAAGATCTCCTAGGCAATCTAATGACCTACGAGACAAAGCTGAAGCAGAAGAAGGATACACCGGAGCCAAAATCGAAGAAGACCCTCACATTCAGAGCCGCATCAAATAGCGAGGTAAGTTCTGATGACGAAGACTTTAAAATTTTACTTAAGAAATTTTCAAAGTTTGGTAGAGAATCAAGGAAAGAAAAGGAGAAGGAAAGCCCGAGACGTTGCTACCACTGCAACGAGGAAGGGCATCTACTACCAGAGTGCCCTCTTCTCAAGAAGAAAAAGAAGGAAAAGGAGAAGTCTAAGAAGAAGGCGTTCCAAGCAACTTGAGACGATACAAGCTCAGAGGAAGAAGAGCAGAACCTCAAGGAAGAAATCACCTGCATGGGCTTCATGGCCATGGGAAGTGATAGCGACAGCGACAACAGCGACAATGAGGTAAATCCTGATTTACAAGATGCTTTCAATGAATTATTTGAGCTTAGTAAATCATTTAAGGTAGAAAATAAAAACATTAAGAGGAATTTTAATTTTTTTAAAAGTGAAAATGAAAGATCAGAAATAAAACTCAAGGATCTAGAAGCTAGTCTTAAGGATAATAACTTGTTATTAGAAAATAAAGATTTAAATAATTGATTGAGGAAATACATGTCTAAAATTAGAAATTTCTGATTGAAAGATTAAGATGCATATTATAAAAAAAGAAATCGCATGTCTTAGGGAAAATTCCAACAAATTAATCAACAAAATAGAAAATTTGCATAGCCCTAAGATTGAGAAAGGATCTCCGTCAAGGAGCCTTGCTAACAGATCCAGATCGAAGCTCACTTGGATACCGAAGAAAGAATTGGAATCTTGTTTTGTAGGTTTCAAAGAAGATATCAACGTAAAGGACTGGACCTACAAGCTCAAGGTTGGTCAACTTGAGTTGAGAGGACCAAAGAGTAGACCAAGGAGGAGAAAGAGAAGACCGACGAGACGACGAACAACCGAACAACCTGCCACATGTCGTCTGCCAGATTGGAGATCGGCGCCGATGCCCGAGCCTCCAAACTACGGATGGGAGCCCCATCCGATGTTGCATCCACCACCTCCATTTGGGCCATTCTATTGGCCATGATAGGTGATGTACCCCTTAACCCTATCTTTTTATCATTAGCATATAGATAGGGGGAGTTAATATTATGAGCTATTTGTTAATCATTAAGGGGGAGATCTTGTTTAGTTAGCTATATTTCCTTTAGAAAGGGGGATAAAAATAATAGCTATCTTGTTACAAAAAAAGGAGAGGACATTATTTTGTTAAAAGAAATTCAACCCAATTATAAAAGAGCATGTCTTAAGGGAGAGCTATAAGAAATTTAAAATTAATAAAAACTTTTTTGATAATGTTAAAAAGGGGGAGGATTTTATGCATTATTATTTTGGTTTTGTCATCATCAAAAAGGGGGAGATTGTTCATGCTAGAGCACCACGATCATTTATTTTAATGATAACAAAATACGTGTCTTTTAACATTTGCTTTTGAGTTCTACTTTTTAGGACAAATTGCAAATAGAGTCAAGTGATTAGACGGAGTTCGAGCTCGCATCTATGGCAGATTGGAGGAGCTAGACTGAGGCGGAGGAGCTTCAAGATGAGCGAAAACTTGGAGAAAGGAGATGAAGAATATGATAGATTTCATTTTATCTTGTTCTATGTAATTTTGTTTTGTTGTTTTGGTCTTTATTTTTGTCTTAGATCTTATGTTAAAGTCTTAAAGAACCCTTAAAGTAGTCTTAGAAACACCTACACTATCCTAAAATACTTAGGTTTTATGTAAAGAACTTAGAAAATCAAAATAGGGTTCATACAGCCTTATCAGACGTCCAATCTGGAAATCAAACGTCTGATATTGACTTTAAGACGTCTGACTATTTAATCAGACGTTCAAACCATCTAGGCTGGACTTAGTAGATTCTGTCTATTAGAATCAGTCGTCCAAGCCTTAGTCCAAACGTCTTAGCAGACGTCTGATGCCTTTGCCAAACGTCTAATTAGTGGAACGTTGACTACCTTAGTAAACATTGAGGAAATGACCGTTAGCCTCGTATCAGACATCCGTAGAGGACCCTAGACGTCTGATACATGACCGTTTTACCTCAGCTGACCCAAAATCTCTTCTCAGAGATTTTCTAGCCGTTGTACTCCCTTAGGAATTCATTTTCGCAGAACGATAGGTTTCCAGACGTCCAAACTTAGTGTCAGACGTCGTGTGTGTCTTCTGATGAACATACATTAGAACCTTGTTTCGGTCTGATTCAAGTTAGGAAGGAAACTCGTCTAATATCAGACGTCTGACTTAGCTCCCAGACGTCTTAAACGGGTTTTCCAGATGTCTGATGCCAGGACTAGACGTCTGATGACCCTGTCAAAATCATGATTATTTCTGACTACGACCTGATTCTCTTTGACTTTGCACCCAACGGCTATAGAAGCCTTCCAAGGCCTTCCGAAGCCTTCCTAGGCCCTCTATAAATAAAGGATCCCTTGGCTTGTATGACACACCCAAGACACACCCTTGTTCGAATATTTCCACTCACTTGTGTTAAAAAGTAGAAGATCAAATAGAAGTTCTAGCTCTACAAGTACTCTCTTCTCTCCTAAGAGCTTCGTCCTATTGTGCACCCGCTCTCCCGCCGACGTTATGAGAGCGTTGTTGTGCCAAAGCGTGGTTCACGCACCCGCGTCATCACATCGACGCACTTCCACCAAAGGGAAGTTTCTTAACTCCTATAGAAGTTAGGATTAAATATTTGAGGTTGTATAGGATTGTTGTACTTTATAGTCTTTGGTTGGGTATTCGCTTTGCGAATTCCCGTCTCCTTTGCAAGACAAATTTCTTCTTGTGAAGAGAATGGGTTTTTAGGAACACTACCCTCGGTCTAAGTAGTGTGGTTGTAATTGAGGTTCAGTCACCCTCGTTTAAGTGATTAGGTTTAATGGATTTGATCGACTAAGTCGATCGGGAAATCCTAACTCGAGAGAGTTAGGTGGTGGTTTTCACCTGGTTTGGGTTTCCATCTAAAAATACTTGTGCCTATTGTGTGATTACTTTATTTTGTGAGATTGTCTATTTTATCTTCGTACTTTATATCTCACCTCCCTCTAAGTAAGGAATTACACTGTATTGATAAAAAATTTTGTAATGAAATAAAGGCTTAATTTTCCATTTTTGTTCGCATGTTTCAGACTAGTAACAAACTTGAGTTTGTGAATGCTACTTGGGCTCAGTTTTTCCAATCTCTGGGTATTTTACACCAGACTTCTTGTGTTCGTACATCCCAAAAAAATGGGGTGGCTGAATGCAAGTTGAGATGCTTGCTGTTGCACGTATCATTATGTTCCATATGCATGTTCCCACTACTTTTTGTGCCATGCTGTTCTTACAGCAACTTTTTGGATCAATCGGGTTTCATCGTCTGTTTTGAGTGAAAAACCCCTTAGTCTATTTCCTAATCGAGAGTTATTTTCTATATCACCCAAGATCTTTGGATGTGTTTTGTTCACTTGTTCAAAGTGGATAAGCTTTCTCCTTAGCCAGTTAAATGCATCTTTGTGGGCTATTCTAGAACGCAGAAGGGATATAGGTGCTTTAGTCCACTGACAATTTGGTTCTATGTCAGTAAAGATGTTACCTTTTTTGTGGATATTCCATATTATTCTGCTACTGGGAAGCCTTCCACTATTACACAGGATGTCCTACTTCCGATGCCTACCATTGCACCTCCAGTGCCCTCTGAGCCCATTGTACCTCAGATAGATGCCCCTTCTGTTACATTTCCTAGACATCCTGAGATTACAGACACCTTCCCTAAACACTTCAGTGCAGGCTTGCATCCAGCACATCTCTAGTAGATGAGCCCCTTTCTACTATACCTGCTCAATCCTCTGCTGATCCTGTGGATTCTACTGGAGATTCAGAGCCTACAACACTTAAGGTAAATAATGTGGATCTTCCTATTTCCCAGAGGAAGCTACAAAAGTCTTATGCTAAGTATTCTGTTTCAAATTATGTCACTTGATCATTTACCTGCAGCAGGGTGACTTCTATCTCTTGCAGTGGACAGACATCATATTCCCAGGAATCATGTGAGGTCTTCTAGGATCCTTCATGGACCTTGGCCATAGAGGAGGAGATGGCAGCTCTCTAGTTTAGAGGGACCTAGGAACTTGTTGACCTACCTCCTAAGTGCTACTGTAGTGGGGTGTAGGTGGGTGTTTACCCTCAAGTGCCATCCAGATGGTTTAGTTGAAAGATTCAAGGCCCAGATGGTTGCTAAAGGTTATACACAAACCTTTAGATCTTTTTGGTTGGATATTAAAAATGCATTCCTCTATGATGACCTTTAAGAAGAGGTCTATATGCAGCAACCCTAGGCTTTATGATAAAGGGGAGTGTCAGAAGGTGTGCAGATTGAAGAAGGCTATTTATGGTCTTAAGCAGAGCCCACAGGCTTAACTTAAGAGGTCTAGTAATGTAGTTTAAGAATATGGCTTTACTAAATTCACAATTGAACACTCAACTTTTACCATGCATAGAGTTACTAGCCCTGTTATGATAGAGTAGAGGCTACCAAGACTTTCTTACACTATTAGTTTGTCACTAAGGACTTGGGACTAATAAATTATTTTCTAGGAATTGAAGTGCAGCACATGGATGGTGGTCTTGTCTTGTCGCAACGGAAATGTGCTGGATATGTTGAGAGGCAGGAATGCTCAGTTACAAACTTGCTAGTATCCCAATGGATCTATCTATACCACTTGCTGATTCAAAAAGTCCACTACTTGAGGATGGATGTGACCAGGTACCATGCAATGGTTGGAAAGCTACTATATTTGACAATTACGAGACCAGATATTTCCTTTGCTATTGGGAGACGGAGCCAGTTCATGCAATCTCTTAGAGAGATACATTGGGATGGTGTGTGCTAGGTGTCAAAGGTATCTCCAATAGGCTTCTAGAAAAGGGCTTTCCTTCATGAGACATGGTCATCTCATGGAATTGAGAGACCTTAATAGAAGGGAGGTTCTTCGGAGATATCTATTTGATTGGAAGGTGGACATTACTCTGATGTAGGGAGCTAAGATGAACAACTGGGGGATGCCTGATTGGCACTGGGTGCGGCAAGATTGCTTTAAGCACTTTGCTTCTATGTGATCTACAACCACATCTAACAGCGTTGTAAAAATCGACCGACTACTCGACCAAGTAGCCCTAGTCACCCCCTACCCCCATCGACCCATGTACCCATACTCGAGCCAATAGTTTACCAACCCGACTACTGAACCAAGTAGTCAGCCTAGTTGGTTGACTATAGGGTTGATTTCTACAAGTGAGTCTATTGCGGGATCCCAATCTGACCTGGCTACAACTTTATAATGATTACAAACTTTGAGCTTATGTTATTTATTTCCTTTGAACTTATGGTTCGGAGCTTCTTTCCATTACCTTAAGCTTCAAAATGGTTGGATATTTATGTAATGATATATTTTAATTGTTAAAATCTTGAATTATGCATATAAATTATCTTACTAATATATTTCATGAATATATATATTTAAATATTAAAAAAAACCAAACTGAGTACTCTCTTGTATACCGTATACTCTTTAGTTAGTAACCTGACCAATTGAACACCGAATACCAACTTTTACAAAGTTGAAGGAAAGAGAATCTTATTTTTACCAAGTCATCCCTATGTCTCTTTATATAGAGAGAGACAAGGGGAAAATAACATAATGGGTTCAACACAAAAACAAGAATAATAAATGCCCCCTTATACTAAACGTAAGGCTCGAAGGCTCTACTTAAGGGCATAAATAGCCTTACGAAGTTTGCATACATACTCCCCCTTAACCTCAAAACCAGGTGGTTGCTACATGTATATCTCCTCTTCCAAATTGCCATATAGAAGGGCATTTTTAACATCCAGCTGGTGAAGACACCATCCATAATGAGCTGCAACAGAGATAAGAATACGGACTGTGGAGAGTCATACCACAGGAGAAAAAGTGTCAAAGAAATCTACCCCATAAGTCTAGGTGAATCCTTTGGCTACAAGGCGAGCTTTATACCTAGAAATAGACCCATCAAGGTTGTATTTTAGAGTAAAGACCCATCTGGCCCCAACTAAGTGTGCACCAGAAGGTAGAGCAGATAACTTCCAGGTCCCTCTATCACTAAGGGCAAACATCTCTTCCATGGTTGCCTTCCACTGTGGGTGTAGAAGAGCCTGCTGGTAGGAGGTAAGTATCTCTGTAGTAGAGATTGCAGCTGTAAAATCATGAAATTTGGTCCCAAGAGAGCCTGCAGAGACAACACTACCAGCAACACAATACTGTACACAAGATCTCGGAGCCTTCCTGATAGTAATGGGAATATTATTTGTTGGCAGAAAGAGGGACCCTGAAGACACATGAGCTGGTGGCTCAGCGGGCATGGAAGAAGAGGGGTGTGTCTTCTCTCTGTACGAAACTGGTAGCTGATATGTAGCACCCTTAAATGTCTTATCATCAGGTGGTATAGGTCTGAAAGTGCCCACAGTATGTTCTATAGTAGATACACCACTACTATGAGAGAAGTCCTCCAAAGCTATAGGAGATACAGGCATAGGAGCAACCACCTCTATCTCTCTTAACTAATGACCGAAGGTAGAAAAATGAGGAATAAACTCATGAAAAATCACATTTGCACTCACATAGTGTTTCTGATATATGAGATCAAAACACCTGTATCCCTTCTACGTGCGTAAGTATCCCAGAAATGCACACTTAACCGCCCTTGAAGCCAATTTGTCACGACTAGGCCCAAGAAGGTGTACAAATGCCACACACCCAAATATATTTGGTGGCACGAGAAATAAGTTTGCATTAGGATATAAAATACTCTATGGAATCTGCTCATGTTAAATAAAGGGAGCCTGTTAATGAGATAACAGGAAGCAAGAACTGCATCTCCCCAGTAATTATGCGGAACACTATTCTGGATAAGTAGAGCTCTAGCTGTATCCAGAATATGGTGGTGTTTTCTTTCAACTATCCTATTCTGCTGCGATGTATGAGGACATGAGGTCTGATATACAATACCCAGTGATCCATACAAATCAACCAGTTTCTTTGTGTAAAATTTTAATACATTATATGTTCGAATTTTCTTAATGCATAAACTAAATTTATTTTTCAAACATCACAAACTGTTGAATCAAAGAACCGACTTCCGATTTATTCTTCATCAAAAAAATCCATGATAGACTTGAAAAATCATCCACAAATAACAAATAATATATATAATTCTAATAGTCTGCCACACGGCTAGGCCCCCAAACGTCACAATACAGCAAATCAAAGCAAGCAAAACTGGTAAACTGGATAGATGCTAGAAAACTGGCACGGTGATGCTTTCTCAGCTGACACGCATCACACTGAATCTTCATGGCAGGAGACAAGTGAGGGATGGCATGGCGTAGCTTGTCCAGTGAAGAATGACCTGGTCTTCTATGCCACTACAAGGTAGTCTCTGCAGTAGTCGTCTGACTGGCTGCAGTGACTGGACTCTAAAGTAACCGATACACACCCCCTCCTCATGGCCACCACCAATCGTCCTCCCCGTCATGTGATCCTGAAAAATGCATCCAATAGCATCAAAAATAACACAACAATTCAACTACTTGGTAATAGAACTAATAGATAGCAATTGCATTGCCATGTTCGACACATAATATACATCAGCAAGATGCATGGAGGGTGTAACAGGTACCCCTCCCTTACCACAAATAGGGGCACGCCTACCATCTGCCAACTGTACTGAATGTTCCTGTGATGCCTTCTGTAATTCCCCAAAGAACTGAGTATTTCCTATGAAATGGTCAGATGCACCAGAATCAATCAACCATGTCCCTTTCGTACCTGATGCTAATGCATAGGCTACAGTGGAGGATTGAGGTTGCTCATGAGTCAACTGTACTAGCCGCTACACAACTGCATCATAGTCTGGCTTTGCAAGAGATACTGCCCCAGTGCTCACACCTGGAGATGCTAACACAGAAGCTTGGTTGGCAACAGTAGGGCAGCCAAGTTTATTTCAACACTTAGCTTCAACATGGCCAAGCCTGCCACAATAAGAACATATAGACTTGCCTTGATCACCATCAGTCCTGCTCCTGCCTTTGCCACGAAAGAAGCCTCTACGACCACCACGAGTGCTAACGGCAGCATGAGCGGAGGACATGTTGGTGACAACAGCATCATGAGTAGGCTGAATTTGCATTCTACTCAGCCTCTTGTAAATCTCCTCAATAAGAGGAAGCTCAAAAAGAGTCAAAATCTGTGAACAAGCTGCAAAATAGTGATCACTCAGCCCTGCAAGGAACATGTGGACTGCAAACTCCTTCATGTGATCCCTGCATGTAGAAGTACACATCGGTCTACATGCATTATACTTCTCCAATAATCCCTTCATAGTGGAGTAATACTGAGATAGACTCATCTCTTCTTGCTTGAGATGGCATAAGTCATAGTGGATCTGAAATACTTGAGTTGAATTCAATTCATGTGAATAAGTCGTCTTCAAGCCATCCCACATCTCTTTGGCAGTGCTGTAGTACTAACTCTATCACCAATCCTTGGAATGACGCTATTCAAAATCCAAGCTTTCACCATAGCATCATCCCAATTCCAAGTCGCATATTTTCCTTTTTTCTGCTTCGGTGGTACTTCCATAAGCACATGCTTCTTTTCATGACCTTCCACAATAACAAGAAAGGTCTGAGACCAACAGGGGTAATTGGTCTCATCTAATTTTGTAATTGGAGCAAAGAAGGGGCTCTTGTATACCCCATTTTTTGTATTCTGTCCTGAAGGTACCTCAGAATCATCTGATGCAGACATAGTAACTCCAAACACACAAGAATAAGCCCAAACAACGGATCTGAAATCTTGGATAAAGCACCAACAAACTTGGGAAATACACACCCCACAATCCATAGACCAAAGAGCAGTACTTCACTGGGGAATACACACCCCAAAGCCATTCACTACGGGGAATACATACCCCAAATTAGATCAAAAGATCAAAAAGTTTATACCACCCGTAGGAAGATTTTTTTTTATTCAAATCGTCATCCCCGAGGAGAGATCGAGAGTAGCAGGCAGCAGCGGAGATCGGGAGGTGGTCCTGCTGCAACGAGGCGGCAGGAGCGCTGCGACCACTCACTGCGGCACGGTGGTGAGCGCTGCAGCTGGAGCGACTGCTAGCGGCGACAGCAGCGTCACAACCAGGTGTTGCGACGCGGTGACGAGTGTTGCAGCTAGAGTGGTTGTTGGCGGCGGCAGCAACACAGCGACTCAGTGCTGCGGCGCGGTGGTGAGCATTGCAACAAGGCGGTGAGAGGTGGTTGCTACGCCTCGATCAGGCGCTGCAGCAGGCGTAAAGAATCGACTGTAGCAGCAGCGGCAGTCGGTGCTGCTGCTACTGCGGCGGTAATCCGACGCTGGCGTGGCTACCGGTGGTGGCGGCTGTAGGTCCTGGCGAGAAGGTTTAAGGTAGGGTTAGGGTTTTTTGGTGGAGACCTCAACCTGGGCTCTAATACCAAGTTGAAGTAAAGAGAGAATCTTATTTTTACCAAGTCATCCATATGTCTCTTTATATGAAGAAAGATAGGGGAAATAACATAATGGGTCCAACACAAAAATAAGAATAATAAATGCCCCCTCATAATAAACATAACTCAATATACAACATTGGTTCTAAGGGGTTATTAATGGCTTAGAATGGGCATCTATTTGAATTTGTGCTTGAATGAAATGGAAGAGATGTAATTGTAGTCTAGACTAAGAAGAAAAGTGGATAGTTTTCATTTGAGTGTTGTGTGTTTATGGACCAACATTCGGGAAGCATCATTCGGAGTTGTGGGAGGAAATCAAGATAGTAATGGGATAGTTTTCAAGTAAACCTTCCATCATTAAGGGTGATTCAATGTGAAACTCTTAATAGAAGATTGACCTAGGGGCAGGAGATTGGTACCACCAGCGACCTCTAAAAATGAAGGAGCCATAAACAACCTTCGAACCTTACTATTGTTTCCTGCGACAGGCATCGACCCTCCAACAACACTCCTTAGACATAGATAGGACAAATCACCTTTAGAAATGCCACTTCCCCAACATGAACTCACCTTCGTAAAGCTTGAACACAACTCCTATTACCACCTCCCGGCATCGCAAACGCAATGGAATTCACACCACCAAGTGGTTGGTCTCACCAGAGGACGCACTTCAATGGCCCCTTCATACAAAGAAGGCAACCTCCAATGAATTGCATTGTCGCTAACCTTCATCTCTGAGAACTTCAAATGCTCCAAATCAACCTCCTCCAATCCCTGAAGAAGAGAACGATTCAGAGAGAGGGAGGACAACCTCCAAGCAGATCCCATCTCAATCTTTTGAAGTTACTCCTTGACGAGATCCAAGGAAGTGTGCCCACCAAGCAAATCACCTACCAATACTTCTTCAAAACCTCCTCAAGACTACACCAAACAGACACTCAATCCAGTGAAATCTTCAAAGCAGGTGGTGTAGGAGGAGGAAGAGGCGGAGGTATTCTCTTCCTTAGACAATCCCACCTCCAATGACCTATGCCCCTATAAACAGCACAAACTACGAGATCCTTGCACTCAGCCACATGATGGCCATGCTTTGGCACTTGTAGCACACCACATCATGCTAACCACCACCACCATTCCTAGCCCTCCCCCCACCCCCATGCACCAACCTGTAAGTGTAAATCACTAATGATATATGGCAATATATGTTTTAGTTATAGTATTTAGTTTATATTGAACTATAAATATGGTTTATGATACATATAATATATGTTTTGATTATTTGTTTTGGCTAGTTATTATACATATGATATACATGTGTACACATTGTACAATAATATATATTACTTAAAATAAAAAGACTTGTTGTCTCAATTCAATCAGCTAGTTACCTTTTTGTTGCCTCTCGCCTTGGGCGATTAAAGGGCTTGTCACCTTGCAGTCGCTTAACACCTTGATAGCTTTGTCGGGTATCCATTCATAAATGGACCCTACAATCAAATCATGCCCACAATAAAGTCAAACAACAAAAACAATAATATAATTCATTGCTAGTTCGCAAGGAAATTCAAATGATACAATGATCATATCATTTACAACATACATATAAGGTTTTTTCACCAATAAAAAAATAGCATGCCATACATAACATAAAAAGTCAAGCATAGATACATAATATAAATTGGGTATATGGGTCGGGTTATCAGATCACGTTAATGGGTATGGACCGAAACACATACTCGTACTCGAAATTCAATTGGGATTTTTATGATAAAACCCAAACCTGAATCGAATTCAAATGGGTCAAGCTTGACCCATTCTTTTCGGATCGAGTTCGTGTCGGGTTGACTACAACTTGCATCCCTATTCCCAGTACTAGAAGGCATCACGCGCATTATTCCTTTAGTGAATGATCTTTTCTGTGCTGAGTTGGGGGATGGAAGATCTTCTAAGTTTTGGTTGGATGAGGGACATCCTTTGGTGCCTTAGCTAACAGATATCCATGTTAGTTTCATTTGGCATCGAATATGGCAGCTACGATGGCTGATTATTGGGACCTAATAGAGAGGATGTTGCGCACCAACATTCTCCAGAACTTTCTGATCAAAGGTTGTTGGATTTTCCTGAGTTAACAAGAAATCTTGATCAATATACGGCTGCAATTGAAGATAGCTGATAGTGGGGCTTGGGCACATGGTAGCTTCGCTGTTAAATCAACCTACAAGTTTCTACATGCCATGAACAAGTGGAGGAACCAAAATCATTTTAGGGATTGCAAGCTGCTTTGGAAATCTAAGATGCCAATGAAAGTGAAAGTGTTTGCATGATTTGTGAGAGGGAGAATAATCACAGGGTCTTATATGAGAAGATTTGCTCACCATGGAAGATTCATCTTATCCGTTATGTGGTAGGGATGAGGAAACAATGGAGCACCTCTTCTTTGGCTGCAAATTCGCCTTGCACATGTGGCAGATTGTGGGTCCAACTTGGTGGTTACAAACTCTTGAGATGGCTTCTAGGCCTTTATATGCCAAGTAACTTTTAGATTGAGAAAGGAGCGGGTGATGCCTTTTGCCATCTTATGGCGGCTTTGGTTGCAACAAAACTGGCTGTAATTTAAAGGAGAGAAGCCTTAAGTTGATAATGTCTGTAGGGCAGTTTCAGGGCTTTATCCCTTTGGAACCTACTGCAATGTATCTCTAACTTTGTACTTCACTTCTTTTAATGAAGTGGATGATCACTAACCTCATGTGATCGTCCTTTTTCCTTTCAAAAAAAAAAATTAAGGTATCATTGCTTTTTACCCTTGTATCCCTTGGCCAAGGACGCCTTGGACCACCGGTTAAGCTGAGGGGTTGTAAGTTTTTTTTCTTTTCTTTGGTTTGTACCTCTTTAAAAGGGTAAAATTATTTGGTTGAGCAAGTACGAAAAATAGTGGAAGCTTTCCTTTGTGATTTTACTCATCACGTTCTTTCGCCCTCTTCACTCTCTCTCACCTCCTTTTTCCCTTTCAAGCTTACTCTTCACCCCTTCACTCGTAACCCCGTCTTCTCCCTCACCATCATAGAACTAGGGATGAAATCAGGTCGGATTCAATTCAGATATGGGTATTTTCATATTTGTATTTATTTTCCAACATTAAATTTAGATTCGAATTTGGATATTAAGTTAGATTAGGATTTTTATTACCATATCCTAATAAAATCGAATACAAATTCAAATTGGATATGAATCGAATTCGAATACGGATTGGATATTAATCAAAATTGAACTTAGAGACGATATTAATCAAATTCAAAGTCAAATCAGTTTGGTATTGATCAGACTTAAATATGAATCCATTATTTATTAGACAAATATAAATGGAAACAAAAATTTGAAAGAACATTTCTACAAAAACCAATATTTTATATATAAATGGAAACCAATGCTGGAAACTTTGCTATAAAGGGTGAAATGAAATTAAATTGCTTCATTATTTAAAGATTGATACCTTTTATAAAAGTGATTATTCTGTACAAGCATCAACAATTGAGCTTCCTACAAATATAAGAAAAGAATGATTAGTTAACTATATAAGAGTAATTAGATTTAAGTATAATTTATAAAATAAAGAATGACAAAATAAGTCTGAATTTTGTACAAGCATGATTAATATTAAAGCAAGATTTTAGAAAATCATATTGACTTTTGTTTATGGTGGTTCAACCAATAGTTTGTAGTGTGATGATGTTAACTTGAAATCTTAAGAAAGAGAACATATTATGAAACCATAATATATGTGGATTAAGTGGTAGGTTAACTCCCTTCAAGTAGAGACGAAACCCCCTCCGACCAAAGGGAACCTTTTGAGGAGCATAATTGGCGCGCTTCCTTTAAGGAAGGTGAATGTGGTTCAGGCGTGAACCTGAGTGGGGACACATTTGGATCGAAGGGGAATCCGCTTGGAGCTAACGTGGATTGAGCAGCCCTTCCATTCGAGTCCACGAACTGCATGGAGGTTGAGTGCATTCTGGAAAGGCCCATGTCTAAAGGGGCTCCGCGACCTCAACAGAGGGGAGACTCGACTCCACAAGGAGCTGAAGGAGGTATGCGTGTCGCAAGAGGGGGACATTACGAAGTGTCATGAGGACCGAGGGAGGTGGTAGCGAGTGGGGGGCTCAATGACCTCGTCGCCTCGCCAAACCCGGACGCCTCGCTAGAAGGTGACCGGAGTAAGGGAGAGAAGAGCGAGGTTCCTCTTGCTTGATGGGGACTGCATGTGGTGTAGAGGCAAGGTGGTGGAATCAACTACCACAAGCGGTGGACTTTTGGAGGTACATGCTAAGGTGGAGGTTAGGCGCAAATGGTGAGTGATGGGCGCAGCAAAGAACCTATTGACACTCGAGGGATTATGTCGGAGATGGTGGTTGCAGAGGCCTCCATGGTGCAACGCATGGCGGAAGGGGCTAGTTTTTGCCACTACATGTGGGAGGGTTGCACCACTGTCCAATGACAAGGATCCTTTTGTGGAATGTTAGGGATCTAAATGACCCCTCGAGAGGGCGATGTTGGGGGGCTACATCAAACAATGGAAGGACGACGTTTTATCGCAAGAAACGAAGTTGATAGCATATAACGAGAGGCTATTTGGGCGGGGGGGTGTTTGGAGGTACTTGGATGGAGTTCCAGGCACTGGATGTGGGTCGGGCGGGGGGACGGCTAGTAGGTTGGCGAAAAGACGTCTTCACCTTGGAGGACTATTTCACAAGAAACCATGTCATCTTGGCCAAGTTAATGAAGAGGAGATATGGGTCCAGAATGGTGGTTATTGGTGTATTTGGGCCAATTAATGCATAGGCGAGAGATGTGATGTGGGAGGAATTGGCAGCAATTGCAGCAAGTGGCCTGGGGACTCCGTGGCTAATTGGAGGGGATTTCAACATCACCCTACAGCTGGATGACAGGCCTAGTGGACGAGAAAGATAGGACCCAGGTTCTAACCAATATGCGGAGTTCGTGGCAGTGCATGGATTGATTGACATGGTTTTGACGTCATTTGCCTACACTTGGAGGAACAGCAATGGCCAGAAATCCAGGATTGACAAGTTTCTTTCAAGTGTTAAGCTGGTGGAGGCCTACCCGTTGGCCGGGGTTTTACCAATGGAGAGGTCATTCTCCGATCATACACCCTTGATGTGGAGGTCAAATGAGGGCATGTCATATGGCACGTATTTCAAGTTCGACAAATCTTTGCTTATGGAAGCTGGCTTTAAAGAGCGGGTAGAGATATGGAGGTTGTGTAAGGTGGAGGGGTCAACCACAGCTCATCTGTCAAGGAAGCTGGCAGCCCTGCATGGTTTCTTGAGGAGCTACAGGAAGGACCTCAAGGAGTCGAGATGTAGAAGGAAGATGGAGACGCTGGCTAAGATTTCTAGGCTAAACAGGTAAGATGATAACGGGCTGTTGTCCTCGAAGGACAAGGAATGTAGGGCAAGGCACATGCAGGTGGTGCAAAAGGAGGATAAGAAAAGGGAGGTCGAATGGAAGATGAGGTCCAGACAGAAATAGCTAAGGGAGATTCCAACACCAAATTTTTTCATCAGGTAACATTGGCTAGGAGAAGGAAGAATTAGATAGAGAGGTTGCTCGTCGATGGGGAACCTCACTCGAGCAGGGAGGAGTTCAGGAGAGCAACAACAGACTTATTTAGAGAGTTCACGGGGAGGCACACGAAGGGCAGATGGAGGTGGAACGAGGACGACATGCAACTGGTGTCTAGGTTGGAGGTAGGGGCAGAGGTGCTCATGGCTGCCTTCTTCGAGAATGAGGTGAGGGAGGTGGTTTGGGGCCTCAATGCTAAGGGGTGTCCGAGACCGAATGGGTTCTCGATCTTTTTCTACAAGTTCTGGACGCTGGTTAAGCAGGATGTGATGCAATTGCTAATGAAGTTTGCGGAGGGAAACAAGGACTTTGACATATTAAACAAACTTTACCTCATCCTGCTACCCAAGAAGGAAGGACTAAAGGCCATTGAGGACTTCAGATCGATTGCCCTATCAAATGCTACTTGCCTCATTGTGGCAAAGGTCCTAGTCAACAGGTTGTGGGGGATTTTGAAGGACATCATCTAGCCAATGCAGACAACTTTTGTCACGTGGAGACGCATCCTTGATGGTTTTGTGATAGCTATGGAGGCTCTGGCAGCATGGGGAAGACCGAAGAAGATAACTTTCCATTGGAAAGTCGATTTCGACAAGGCTTATGACTCTATCCAATGGGATTTTCTGTGGGCCTCGATGGCTAAGAGGGGCTTTTCGCAATGGTGGATTGACAAGGTGAAGAGGTGCGTCACAACCACCTCCTCTATACTTATCAATGGAAATTCGGTGGGCAGATGAGTGCAGCCTAGACGGGGAGTCAGGCAAGGTTGTCCACTCGCACCTATGTTGTTTGTCTCTGCAATAGATGCCCTTGCAAGGGCAACCTTCAAATTCTGTGCTAAGGGTTCAGAGGCTTCGTTGAAGGGGCCGACAGAGAAGTTCCGATACTGTAGTATGCGAATGACACCCTATTTTTGGTGGAGGGATCTTCGTCGAAGGTGAGCAAGCTTCGCATACTTTTGGAGGTGTTTGGGAAGTCCTTGGGATTACATATCAGCTATGGGAAGTCGAGTTTTGTACCGTTCCACATGCCTAAGGGGGAAGTGGCTACTTGTGGTACTGCGCTTAGGACATATTTGCGACACTTGCCTCTATCCTACCTTGACCTACAGCTTACAGGTCGACAGCTCAAACTACAAGATTAACTACCGCTTTTGGAGAGGATGGAGAGGAGGTTGTTAGGGTAGGCCTCCAAGTTGCCCTTGAGGGGGGAAGATTGGTATTGATTAAGGTTGTTCTCTCCATTCCAACCTATTTCTTATCGGTTTTTAGGGTGCCCCACCAGGTGGAAAAGAAGCTTATAAGTCTTATGCGGGATTTTTTTTTGGACGAAGTATGGGTTAGCAGGGAAGGAGGGAAGGGGACGAGACTGATGGCTTGTGATGAGGTCTGCCACCCTGTGAAGGAAGGTGGGTTGGGAGTCAGAGTAGAGCATGTCAACATGAGCCTTCTTACGAAATGAATTGCTTTGTTTGTGGGTCAGGGACAAGATTTTCTTGGTGAGGTCTTTCAGGACTGCTATGGCTCCTTTCTCTCTTGGGAGGCCGTTGAGTCCCCGATGCTTGGGGCTTTGCCTTTCTTGAAGGGCTTGGTGTTGGTGGCCCCAAAAGTGCATGGTTTCTTCTCACCGTACGTAGGTGAGGGGGACACCCTCAGGTTCTAGTTGGATGATTGGCAGGGGGAAGGGGCTCTTTGCAACAAGCACCCTCGTCTTTTCACTAGGGCCATAAACAAGGAGGCAACTGTTGTGAGCAACCAGGATGGTGCCTAGTGCCCTACCTTTCGGGGAGCGTTGTCAGAGTAGAGGTGCACAGAGTTTCTACATCTTATGCAAGGACTTGGAAGGGTGGGAACTTGAAGGAGGGAGAGACGGCTACTACTAGGATGATAGGGTCTTTACAGTGAAAAAGGCATTGCACAAGTTGCATGGAACCTCTAAAGTGACAGACATAGAGCTCCAGCAGGACTGCAAGTTACTGTAGTCAGTAGCTTGGCTGCTGATGATCAAAACTTTTGCATGGCTATTGAGAAGGGGAAGGGTGCTCACGAAGGTGTGGAGGGCGAGATGGGTGGAGTTGAGCAACATTACTTGCCCATTTTGTGCAGGTGCAGATGTGGATATTCAACACTTCTTTGGTTGTACTTTTGTTAAGTAGGTTTAGAGGAGGATGGGGATTGGCTGGATTGATCATTTCAGCCTGGAGGGTTTCTAGTCCTCTTTTGGAAGAGGTAACATTCAGGGAAGTGGCAACACGTTCAGGACAAGAAAGGGCAAGGCTAAGGTGTTGGCAATTCTGTGGGGAGTGTGGTTGGGAAGGAATGGGGTTATTTTTAGAGGTGAAACACCTTATATCGAAAATATTGTGGCCTCAATTTCCTCCCAATTGGTGTTCTGGGAATCTACTTTATAGTTCTGATTTTGTAACTCTTTACTTTGAGTAATGAATCTGGGTGGTTATCATCCAGATAACCGCCATTTTACTTTTCAAAAAAAAAAACTCCAAGCAAATTCATAGCTATGATGGATACGTGTCGAAGTTGGAGGTGATGTCAGATCCGAATCCGAATCCGAATCCAAGATCTGAATTCGAACGTATATAATCGGATGTCCAAATTCAAATTCGATTTTTTCTATAAGAATCTAAATCTGAAAATTTGGGAGTTTACCTATCCAAATTCGGATCCGAATTTAAAAATTATCCGAATCCGAATTACTAGATCCGACTAGAATCGAATATGGTATCCAGATATCTGATTTGGATCCGGATCCATTTTCATCCCTACATAGAACCCATCACCTCTCACCTCTCTCCCCACCCTCCCTACACCGAATTAGCACCACATCCACAAGCACTGACCCATCACCACTACTACTCCACTTGCCTTCACCTTACCTGTACCACTGAGTCTGGTGCCATACCCACCAGCCAGGTCTTTGCTCCCACTCCAACCCCTTCACCAGACCACCACCTAAGTTGCTAAGTCATGCTGCGCTGGCACACGCCTCCTTTCTGCTCCAACTCCTCAGTCAACCTGCCAACTGCTCACCTCTGTGCAGCCAGTCACCATCCACTCCAACTCCTACAGTGGTGCTCTGCAAGACCGCCATCTGCCTCACTGTCGGACTCTTACCTTCGTTGCATTGTTTCTACTATGGTTCCCTTCCCCGCAGTCAACATCGTCCACCACACCTCCGAGTCAGCCGACCTTCCCACCGTCGTGCTCAACAGTTACGCGCTATTGCTCCACCCTCCCTCAACTTCCCTATTGACCACATCACATGCACAGCCATCCATCGCTCTGACAGTTCCATGACACTGTCTGGGTCTTCTTTGCATGAGTTTGATCCACCTTCCCCAGTTTACTGTTGTGCTTGTATCTTGCATGAAATCTCCTGGACCCATTGCTTTGGTTACCACTGCAGGCATGTAATAGTTGCCATCATCTTTTTAAATCACCTCCAGTTGGCCTTCAGAATATCCAGGTCATGCGCATGTTTGGAATTGGAACTTCATGTGTATTTCTTTGGCTCAGTAGATATTCATTATTTCATTAGCTAGTCACTTATCAGCTCATTGCTCCACCAGTGTGCAAAATCTATTTACATCAAAAGGTCAAAGAAAGTACAGAGGCTCTACAGAAAATTGAGCTAGACATGCTGGAGCACACTTGGTAGTTGATAGTGGAGGAGATGAAAGATGCGCAACAGATGGTGGTGCAAGAAGATAAAAGAGGTGAAAACTGATTTGAGCCAATGACCTGAGAGGCTAACGCATGATCCTTTCACATGGCAACAAATGGAAGATGAAGAGTGAACTTTATTAGGTCTTTATAGATTGATGTGAGGGAGTACAAGGGGAGGGAGGAGATTAGCTCTTCAGCAGCAAACCACTTTAGGATGTTCACGAGAAGACCTATGGGCAGGTGGATGTGAACAGGTAGAGAAGATACTTCCATTTGCTACACTGCTGGGCAAGTGGTTGGTCAGGTCATTCACAGATTGAATTCAAGATAGCTTTGTCAGGCTGAAACGCAAATGGTTCCCCAGGTAACTGTTGTTTATCCAAACTTGACGCAAACATTGCAGGAATTTTGTTATGGGAATGGGATTAAAGAGGTTAAATAAATCACTCCTTTTTCTTCTTCCTAAGAAGTCAGTTGTAGAGAGGATATAAGATTTCAGGCCCATGTGTCTTTCTAATGCAGCTTACCTAACGATGGCGAAGGTTTTGGTGAACAAGTTCAAGTTGTTGGAGATATTCTCAACCTAGTTCAATCCACTTTCATAGAGGGAAGCCATGTGATTGGCAATGTTGTCATGCAACGGGGATTGCAATTTCTTGAGGAGTCACACCACCTATGGTTTTTGTTGAGATTAGCATATTTTTCTATTCTATGTTATTGTTTATCTTTTTGTTAGTTTTATGAAGGCTCAATATGTAATTTTTCTTTTCTAATCCTTTATATAATGAGTAGGGTTTCTAATAGAACTAATCTTCTCATTTCTTTCAACTTGGTATCAGAGCAGCGATCTTAGGCCAGTGTGTGACACCCTCCTTTGATTCTTAACCTTTTTTCTTCATTAAAAAAAATCATTAAAAAAAATCATTAAAAAAACCCTAACCTTCTTTTGCCATAAAAGCAAGAAAACTAGGGTTTTTGGTCTTAAACTACCTCCAACTCTTCAAACCACTACCCAACTCGTTACCCCACCACCATCATTGACCCTTGTCGACCGTCAGCCAACCGGTAGGCCCCAACAGCGACAGTAGCGGCTAGAAGGTGCTTTTCCGGCCACTCCAAGCTAGAGCGTCACCCATGGTTGGGTCCCCGATGGTCGTCAATTGTTACTCAGCTTCGACGACGCCTATTGAACTCCAATGACTAGCCAAAGCGCTACCGGTGGGTCAAAATAGGCCTCCAGGGGCTATTTTGGGTATCTGTTTGGGCATGAAACGAGCATGCCCATCTTCATGACCTAAATCATTGTTTCAACCTTCATTAGAGTGTTTTAGGCTGACCATTCCTAAATCCAAACACTAGATATATTGGATGTGTATTTTAAGGTCCTACAATTATTCCATTCCATCTTGGTGATCTTATGGCTTTGGTTAATATTGTTTATGGAGTCTTTAAAGGCTTTAAAGGTGACATCGAAGCATATCACTGAAATGGAGTCATAAGAATCTATTCTTCAATCCTATGGAGAGGGCCAGCTATTCTCAATGGTTATAATGTTTCTCATGACTATAAAGGGTCACGACAAAGACTATATTCTGTTTGAGCTAGAACCTAAGGAAACAGATGGAAAGCATGCTACTTGGAAGAGGGATAATGCTATGTTCCATATATGGATCATGAATAGTGTTGTCCAAGGAATTGGAGACGAGATTATGTACTATTAGACTACCAAGGAGATGTAAGAGATTCTCAAAGATAAATACGATGATCCTGTGCAGCAAATGCCTTAGATATTAGTCACTTCCACTACTGTCTCTCCATAAGATCTCCCATTTGCTTTGTCCGCTTAGAACCTTAGATGTGATCTTGATTGGTTGATAGATTATGAAGCATCTCGACACTTGTGTGGGGATCAAAGTAGATTCTCCACCCTTAAATTCGTTGCATCGAGACGGACAATGCACGTAGTCGATGGGAAGCACTCGATTACTGGCCAGGGAGATTCATATTTTCTTGAACATGAGATTGACATATGCCTTATTAGTTCCAAATTTTCTTGTCAGCATGCTCTCAATTAGTAGGATAACCAAGAAACTTAATTGCAGAGTTATATTTGACACAGTTTCTTGTGTCTTTGAAGATATCTTAATCGAGAAGACGATTGGTGGAGGTTGTGAAGAAGGGTGAGTATATAGGTTATTTCAATCACTATTTATTGCCCATGCCATTGTTCCCACATCTACCTCTACTTTCCAGTAGCACCTGCACTTAGGCCATCTTCCCTTTCCCAAATTCTATTGTATCATTCTTCATATTTTTCCCGATGCCAAGATCGAGTGTGAGGCGTGTCAGTTGAGCACATTTTTCACTAATCAGACTTTGAGATCTAAGTGTCTATTTAAGCTTCTTCACATGGATGTTTGGGGTCCTAGTCATGTTATTGATAAATTGAGGCATCGTTATTATTTAGTGATTATAAACGACTATCCTCCTTTTTCAAAAAAAAAATAAACAACTATCCTCACTTGAGCTAGGCATTTTTGTTGAAGCAGAAATCAAAGGTAGGAATTATCATTCGAAATTTCATTTTGGAGATGAAGACACAGTTTGGGGCCACTACTAAGGCTATTCGTTCTAACAACGTCTTGGAGTTTTGCACCATGTTTCTTCGTGAGTTATACAAGTCACAAGGAATCATACATTAGATGACTTGTCCACACATTTCCCAATAGAATGGTGTTGCCAACTGCAAATACAGCCACATCTTTGATGTTGTCGGGACACTATTGATCCACAACAATGTACTTCAAACATATTAGGAAGACGCAATTCTTACATGTCATATTAATCGCATGCTATCATAAGTACTTGAGGAATAAATCCCGATATAACTATTATATCCAGATAGAAAATTATTCTCTATTCAACCCAGGAGGGTTGTAATAATTTATCTTTCATTTTTCCTTCTACAACGGAGGTGTGGGAACAAAACCAGATGCAGTAGCTAGATACTTCTTGGTGGACTTCTGGAGGAGTCTTGGTAGACAGAGGGCATATCTTGTTACACTCTGGACTATCTGGCTTCAAAAAATGGGGTGAAGTTTAGGAATGAAAGGGCTTTTGTCGAGAATGTATATAGGGAGGCTGATGTGTTTAGGGGCTTATGAGCATCTTCATAACATCACGATTTAATTCTTCCGTATTTAATCTATAAACTGGGATGACCACTATTCCTATATGACCATCGTTTTTCCCTTTCAAATAGCATGTTTCTAGCATGGGTTATATATAGCATGGGTTATATATGAAAAATAAATGATGAAACACTCAAAAGTTATACTACCAAACGTATTAATAAAAAGCATGAGCATCTACCTGTTTATGAGCAAAAAAATACGAGCATTCAATGATACATAAGCAAAGAACATATTACTGCCAGATTATGATCTAAGTACACAAGCTTTAACCACTTGCAATTACTACATCATAAGGAATTGCCAATTGAATGATTTGGTTCCAACTTATCCTGAGCATGCTCCCGTGTGCCTACACCTGGACCTAGGTGCATTCCTGGAGCAAGCCTGAAGCAAATGCCTAATACCTGGACCAACCTCATGGTGCAGTGGTTGTGCTTCACTTAAAAACTGTGCCTAAGGTGTAGGTATTTTAGAATTTTGGCTGTCACAGAATCCCAAAACATGATAGAAAGTTACTTATTATACCAGATGACTATCTAAATTACACCTGGTCCACTACAGGTGATGTTGAGGTGATGCTTGTAAGCACTCTTAACAGAAATTGCCTTCACAACCCACTCCCAGTGATCCTGAGGATGTTGGTTTGGAGAAATCTCATCCAACGGTTGTTAGAGGGAAAATATGTTTTGATAAAACAGAGAAAAATTGAGACCTGTGCCCTGACCTACATGGTTCCAAAAGTAAAAATGAGAGCCCCTGCCTACCACAGCATGGAATGATAGGGATATCTTCTGCATTACGCCAAATACGATCTTACAACATGAAGCACTTTGAATTTACTGTCTTCTACCGTGGCATATTACTAAATGTCATGCATGTGTGCACACTCATATGCTTGGATATGTTATCTTTTCATGCTCTTGTATAATCTTCATGCCTGCATATGCAAATGCAAACAACTTTTCTAGTGGAATTAATCTATAATTACTTTTAATAGTGTGCTTATTTTGTTTAAGTTGTAAATTACAATTGTGCATCCTACATGTTGAAGTAAAAGCATTTAAATATGCTTCCCTCAAGAAACTATGTGTTTCAATATTGAGATAAGTAGTTTGGTAGTTCTAAAAGAGCATGCACTCTTTGCTTATGGAATTGATCATTCGTTCATTCCTGTAGTCCAAGAGATCTAAACAGGTGGGAGAAATCCCTTCAACTTTTCTGGTTATTGAATTCTTAAAGACTTCTTACAAAGATGACCTAGAGATACATCTCCTTGAGGAAGACATGAATTTCAACGTGCGGGCAACTTCTCTCTATGTAAGTTCATTTAAGACATGATGGGAAAGGAACTTTGAAGTTTCTAATCTACCTCTACAAGACCATTTGAAACAAATCTTTTTTGTGGTCCTTGAGATAGATATTGCTTTCTTTGGTTTCATGAATAATACATGCTTTTTTGTCTTTCTTTTGGCCGGTTTTCTTGGCAATTGGGTGGGTAATCTGTTTAGGATTGCAGCAAGACATGGATTTTCTGATGTAAGTGTTGAGATTTATGTTATTGTTCCTTCTTTTCTTATTTTCTAAATGTTTGTGGAACTCTTTGTATTTCACCCAAATCCTCTACATATTAAGGGTTAGGGATTCCTACGCTAGCATCTGGTACCCTCCTTATCCCCCCCCCCCCCCCCCTTTCCACACCAAATACGAAAAAAAAAACACTTAGGCTTTTTCCCTTAAAAACTTTCTTTGGAGGGAAGAAATCGTTTAATCGGAGGTCAATCCCCAACCAATCCATTGCCACCGACCTCTAGCAAGGTCACTGGACCACCACGTACCCTCCAACAACTTCTCATCGACCAACCAAACTCACCGCTAGTGGGTGGAGACATCACTTCAATCTCCTCCGATGATAGCTAGTAGCCCAGTGGTGCCTAGAGGTTGCTGTTAGGTCCATCATCAGTCGAAACTTCCACTAGAGGCATCACTTAATGCTGCTCTACACTGGCGACTGTCACTTATCTCCAGTGACTTGCTGGAGCACCACCAGTTGACCGGTGACTCGCCAATTCACTTCATTTTAATATGAAATTAGGATTTTTCAATCCAATTTCATGATCTAAGCCGACCCAGAATATGTTTTTGCATCTCAAGACTCGAGTTCACATGGGAGATGGCCTCTTAAAATGTCGCATCAGAGATGGAGATAAGGGTCTATAAGAACCTATTTTTTGGTCCAACGATCAAGTTGGACGAGACAACCTACCCGTGGTGATATCAAACTTTTGTCATGAGTGTGGAAGGTCATGATAAAGAACATATTCCCATTGAACTAAAGCCCAATGAGAAGAAAGGCAAGTATGCCACATGGAAGAAGAATAACACGATGGTGGGTGCTTAGATAATAAATAGTGTTATTTCTTGGCTTGGTGATAAAATCATGTACTAGAGGATAGCAATAGAGATGTGGGATAGCTTAGGAGATACATATTCCCATGATAAGAACTCAAGCCAAGTCTTCAAATTTTATAACGAGATGATGGGTCTAGGAAGGAAAGACATTGTCATAGTACTATTCCACACTTAAAGCATTGTTTGAGAAATAAAATGCCTGTTGTCGTATATGCACTTATGAGACTCAAAGGGCATATAAGAAAGAGATAGTAGTCCTTCAGGCTTAAGGCCTGATTACCCATCTACATGGGCTCAAATGTTGACAATGGTAGATTTACCTACTTTAGAAGAAGCTTACAGTTGTATAAGTCATCTTGCAGTACCTCTAACTACTAAGGGACCAATTCTCAAACTTCTACACTAGCAGCGAATTACGACAAAGGTCGGTGTGGCCCTTCTACGAGAGCGCATGGACATGGTTGCACCTCATGAGGCAAAGGTCACCCATCTTGCACATTTGGTGGCAAAATTAGTCATAGTCAAGACTAGACAAAGCATAGGAAGCCTCCAACTCATAAAGTTGTAGCATACTCTTCTGCAAAGATGGCGACAATTGCATGAGTTGAGTATGATGATCTTTTGCAACGAGTATCTCAAATGTCAACTACATCATCTACTACGTCACAACCCAACACTGATGCATTTGCTAGTCCACCAAGTACAATGGTTGCAATGTGTGTACAATCTCCTAGTTGTGACTCTGATTGGTTAGTTGACTCGGGAGCTTCTCGTTACTTATGTCGTGATCGAGATAGTTTTTGCAGCATCGAACTTGTTCCGCCAAGATGAACGGTTCAAGATGGCTGATGGTTAATATTCACTGATTACTGCTGAGGGAGATGTCCACCTTACCTTTAACATTATGAGACTGATAGATATTTTCATAGTTCCTGATTTCCCTATTAGCCTACATTCTGGATAACAAAGAAACTCAATTGCAAAGCTATGTTTAATGTCTCATTTTTTTCAAGATGTTCTAACAGGGAAAATGTTTAGTGGAGGTTGTAAGAAAGGGGAGTATATCGACTACTCCAATCTCCTTATGATGGTCATGTTGTCTCTATCACCTCATCAACTCCTTTACGACACCTCCAGGTAGGTCATCTCCCATTAATCAAACTCAAGCATGTGATTCCCTAGCTTTCATCTACAACTAGAGTTGAATGTGAAAGTAGATTAGCTTGGAAAGCATCACAAGAATTCTTATCTGTCCAGTTAGAGTCATAGATCAATATCCTTGTTTGAATTACTTGATATGGATGCTTAGGTTCTCAATTGTATTGCTGATAAATTAGGACATCGTTATTATTTGGTTGATGATTTCTCATTTGTCGTGGGTTTTTCTATTGAAGTCCAAGTTTGATGTTGGTCTTGTTATCAAAAATTTTATAGTGGCAACAAAGACTCATTTTGGTGCCAATGTGAAAATTGTTCACTCTGATAATGCCTTATAGTTCTATACACATTTTTTATGCAGCTTTTACCTCTTCCATGGCATTATCCATCAGACAACTTGCCCTCACACCTCTAAGCAGAATGGTGTTGCTGAACGCAAACACCGACATATCTTGGATGTTGCTAAGGCCATGCTTATTCATTATAGTGCTCCATCTTTATATTGGAGAGATGTCCTGGTTGCTTACTCCTTATGCAAATTTGTTTATTGTCCCACCACGTGTCTTGAGTTGTATTTCCTTTGTGTGTCGAGTGTGGGTAGGGACAAGTTAGCACCTCAAGCTGGAAAATGTATCTTTCTGGGTTATCGTTGAAATCAATAGGGATATCAATGTTATGACCCTATTTGTCGTTGTCACTATATTGGCACTAATGCCACCTTTCATAAGTTCGTTCCTTATTTCTCTACTACTGGGTCCAGAGTTAGGGAAATGGTGAACAATGGTCCTATGCATGTTCCCCCTAAGGCATTGGAAGACACTCCTATGACCATTCTTGATAGTGCTACTGTTGCTTGTGTCAATGACCGATTCTAGCTTACTTATGCTCGTTGTCCTCCCCTATTTAAGCCAATACGACACATCTCCCATCAGGTGAGCAATGAGCAAATTTCCACTAACAATAGTGTCCTCAATGATGTAACATCACAAGTGCTAGTACAAACAGATGATGTGCAACCAACTATTAGAGAGGACCTTGATCTTCCTATTGCATTGAGGAGGGCATTGTGTAACTACACAAGGCACCCTATGTCTAAATATGTCTCTCTAGCATGTCTAAGCCTACATTCAGACTGGTCTCTTTGGCTTTGTCAGCAATGGCTATTCCTACTTCACATCAACAGGCTCTCCTAGATCCTAACTTGACGCGAGTAATGGAGGAGATGTATGCCTTGATTTCTAAAGGCACCTGGGAGCTTACAGAGTTATCTACTGATGCTACTATTGTGGGCTCCAAATGGATTTTCACAGTGATACAATCCAGAGGCTTAGTGGAACAATATAAGGCACAACTTGTAGCAAAGGGGTTCACTTAAACTTATGGAGTGGATTTCTTTAATATCTTCTCTCCAGTAGCAAGATTACCGACAATGCGCATTCTCATCCCAATCATAATGTAGTATGATTGGCCTCTCCATCAACTTAATGTTATAAATGCATATGGAGACCTATAGGAAGTGGTCTATATGCAGCTTCCTCCTAGATTTAAGTCTCTAGGGGAGTATTTCAAGGTGTACAGGTTAAGGAAGAAAATAAATGGACCTCGAACATGATTCCAAATGTTATCTACGGTAGTTGAGAACCTTGGATTCAAACAATCATCAGGTGATCACTCTTTGTATAGAATACTTCTCGTGGAAAAGTCGTGATACTTGTGTATGTTGATGACATTTTTGTTACAGGCAATGACTCTTAGGGGATCTCCAATTTAAAAAAATATCTTGCTAATTACTTTGTGATCTAGGATTTGAGACCACTCAGATATTTTTTAGGCATTGAAATTTCTAAGAGCAAGTAAGGTGTATTATCTCAAAGAAAGTATGCTATGGACCTCCTATAGGAAATTGGCATGTTGGGTGCTAAACCCACATATATTCCTATGGATCCTTAGGCTCACTAACATGATGATACTATTGCTCCTATTGACACTCGACAATTTAAGGGTGTTGTTGACAAGTTATACGTGACTATTACGTGTCCAAATATCTCCTTCGCATTTGAAAAACTTAGTTTATGGATAGGCCAAAAAGTTGCATTGGGGTGCAACCATGATGGTCAATATCTTAAGTCATCATTGCATAGGGGACTCCTATTTACCAAGGGCTCCTTATTAGGCATCATTGCATATATAGATGCAAATTATGCAGGATACCTCAAGAATAAGAAGTCTATCACCAAGTTTTGTACTTATCTTGCTAGTAACGTTGTGACGTGGTGTAGCAAGAAGTAGGCTATGGGAGCATAATCTAGTTCTAAATCAAGCTACTATTGAGATGATGTGGACTAGCTCTAATACTTGTAGATTTACATATTCAAGTACCACCGACTATGGAGATGAAATGCGATAATAGGCCTACTACATATATTGCAAATAACCTCTTGTTTCATAAAAGGTCCAAACATGTTGAGGTGAACAGCTACTATACCAAAGATTTGATTCAAAGAGACTTTCTACGTATCACTCATGTTAGTTTTGAAGATCAAACTGCAGATGTTACCAAAGTGCTTCCTAGGACCTCCTTCGACAAATATTGCATCAAGTTGAGTGTGATTGGCATCTATATTCCAACATGAGGGAGTGTTGAGATTTGTGTTATTGTGTCTTCTTTTCTTGTTTTCTCAATGTTTGTGGATCGCTTTATTTTACCCAAATCCTGTGAATATTGATGATAAGGGTTTCATAATAAATTAAGTTGCTCATTTCTTCTAACCGTAAGTGTTGGATTGGATATACTTCTGCTTGTAGGAAATTCGACAGGGATGCTGCCTTCTGGTTGCTACAGATTTGGTTGGAAGGGGAGTTGACCTTCCCGAGACTTCACATGTATACAATTTCGATCTTCCGAAAACAGCAGTTAACTACCTCCACCGTGCTGGCAGGACCTGCAGGAAGCCATTCTCTGATGAAAATTGCATTGTTACAACCCTCATTACTAAAGAAGAGCGGTTTGCGCTCCAACGATATGAAAACAAGCTGCTTTTTCAATGTGAGGAAGTATATTTGCCCTCTCATAAGTGAAGCTCTTGAAATATGCTTAGTGAATGGTTACTTCTACGTCAAATAAAAATCACAACACTAGAATTGCAAATGTTGGTTATGAAAGGCATGGTTGGATCTGTCAAGCTCATGAAGCTCACCGTCCTCCAATGCTGCTCTGAGAACATGTAAAGGTTGGAGCTTTCCTAAGGGGATTGTCAAACTTGCCACAAGAACTGCATCAGTGAAGAATGCTGAGGATAAGCCAGAAAGCTTCTTCAAGTTAACTCCTTGATCAACTTTCCTGCCAATTGGTAAAAGAAAAGGTGTACTGGAATATAGACATGGGAGGCTTTTTTGTGTACATTTTATTTAGCATTTCCATTAAAAAGGCTGCTGCTAGAAGTCATTCTTGGTTGATGGATTTTTCTTTTTATTTTTTAAGGAGGCAAATTCTGATGTAATCTTGTTCCAAATCCTTCTGTTAAAAACGGTTGATTGATGTGCACGTGTTGTTACACTCTGTCCCACCCCTGTGGATTGAATTAGTATGGAACCCGTTTTAGTCGATCATTATGAAAACAACTTCATGTAGTGTAACGGCAGGAAAATATCAATGTTCAGAAAGATTCCCAAGGAATAATTCTATTTTTCCTTTTTTTTTAATTCTTTTCTGCGAAGTTTCTCAAAGAATGATCGTTCAAACTCCCGTTGTTTGGCATGACTCTGGGTTACTTACGTAACGTCTTTCCCAGGTAGTTCATGTATGAGCTATTGCAGACTTACTTATGGTTATGATGTTCAATAGTCAGAAGGAGCAGATTTACAAAGTATCTAAAAAAGCCTTGGAGGTTAGCAAGGGAAGTGCCAACCCAACAAATTTCATCAAATTGCATCTTCGTAATCTGAAGGGAAGATAGAATTCCCATCTTTTTTTCGTAGGTAGGGTTCCTTAGACCGCTCAGAGAATCGACCATGGTAGTAGTTCAAAAGACAATGAATGTTGCTTTATCTCCTGTAGCGTGGCTAAACGAAAGCTAAGATCATTTACAAAATCAATGATGGGGAGAAAATGACGCCTCACTTGAGAACGAAAGAAGTCTTCAGATGTAAAGGCCTTAAAGAATAATCTAAAAAGGAAAATTAGAAGAAAGGCAAAAAGTGGACATCTTTGCTTTACTTCATTTGAGGGCCAAATGCGACCTGCACGGGAGCCATTTATTAGCAGGAATTAGTGGCAGAGAAGGGACACGAGTGGATGAAATTTATCAATGGAGAGTAGGACGCTTGATGTAATGAAGAATGTCGAGGAAAACATTCCATTCAAAGTCCAACGGCCTTTTTTCACGTCCAACTCAATTGCCTTTGCTCCTCAGTTTCTTGGAAATGCCTTCACAAATTGAAATCTTTTTCTCTATTATAGTGTTATGTATGACTTTGAGTGCCCTTTAAGAAACCCAAGCTTGGATTCTAGATACGGGCTTCAGCTGTGTAATAAGCTTGTAAAGGGTGAATTGCAAGATTGATTGACCGGCGGTCCTTTGGTGTGGGTAGGTTTTCCATCCTTAAGGTTACAACAATAGATGTATTGCCAAATTTAGTTGATTTTCATTTGGATGAATAATGCTTTGGACAAATTCTACCAATTTATCCTTCTTTATGCTCCCATTTTGCTAGGAACCCATCTAGGGCCTCAATCAGGTGAAGGCAAGGGCAGATAAATCTCCTCTTCAATTAAAGTCTCAGCTACTGCTCCCCTAAGTGTGCGACTATCTATATTTTTAAAAGGGAAGTGAGTATGGAAATATGGATTATAATGTATTTTGCAATGTGTAGATCCTAACGATTAAAATATACCAGTTGAAAATGAAAACACATAGGTTAAAAATTATAACACATCAGCTGAAAATAAATAAATCAATTGAAAATAAAAATATACCGGTGAAAAATAATTTTTCATTTGAGAGGATAGGTTTTTACCAGTTAAAAATCAAAACACACCGGTTGAAAATGACTTTACACTTAGAATATGGTATTTCACCTATGAAAAGTAGTTTCCACCAATAAAAAGTGATTTTCACCGATAAAAATTAAAACATATCAATTAAAACCACCACTCTCACTCCATATGTTGCAAAATATTTTACAGTGTACGTTTCTTTACTTTTTCATTTTTAAAAATGGATGACCTACCATATGGTGATTCAATCCTGTATGTAGCAATGGTAAAATTGATACTTGGTTATCTCTTAAGATCATTTTTGTTCTACTATGTCCATATCGATATAATTCCCCTGTTTAGTAGTTGCACATACTATTATCTTACAGATTTCTCTTCTTCCCAAGAGGCTATATTGGTGTAATTCCTTATGATACAATTGGAGTTGAGGTGATTTCCTACAATCTTTTGACATCAACAATTGGCGTAGAGGTGTAATTACCAAGTTATTTTATCTCTGAACCATTTATTGAATTGATAACACATCCTGCTTCCAGCATCATAGATGTCCTCGAGGGTTTTTGAACAACAATTTCTCAAATGGTGCATAGACTTTCAGAGAAACTAGATGTTCCTACCGGATAACCTCATATTTCTATAAAATAAACTTCATTCTCTAGTCTTCGATGGGGGTGAGCACCAAATGGCAATGTAGTCCCTTCATATGAGAAAGAGATGTAGGATTGCAACTTGAGAATGGAGGAAGCACCATTAGATGGAAGAAAATGGCTTTGTAAGAGGCCTTGAAAGGATGTTTTGACACCATGCTTATGGGTCACAAGTTTATGTGAAAGGTTAGTCTAACCAAGGTATATCTCTCTTCATATCCCAAATTAAGAGCATGGAGATCAGAGATTTGAAGTAAAAGCATGGAGATAGGAGCATTAACTTGGTAATATGGGGCTTCCATACCATTTGTTGTTTTGTGTTAGGAATGCAAATTTGAGTAAGCAAAGTACTAGCTTACGGTCTCATGTTTAGTGGTTTCCACGAGATAATTAAAGTTTTGCATAGTCAATATGGTTCAAGAATTGATATTGCTCTCAATCAATAAAAATAGCCTACAAGATCTTCCCTTGGGTTCTATGTCTATGGAATGAAGCTTGGCAAAGAGAGTTGTAAATAGCTGCAATGAGTCTCAACTATGAAGCAAAATTGCAGATGAGGACAGTTGTTTAGGTATAGCCACCATAAATCTTGGATGATTAGAGAAATTAACGGCTATATATTCTACCAATAAATCAACTTTTGACTTCTTGAGCAAAGAAGAGTCTTCGTGAGATGAGGATAAAGCTCTTGGTCCCTTTCCCAATTTAGATGGATTCATGTTAACATTAAACTTGTGTGAAGCATGCCTTTGTTTTCTTGAAAATACAAAGACTAGGTTTCTTCGATTCTTAGAGTTTTGACGGTACAAATTGTTGAAATTTACAAGGAAAAAGGAGAGATACTTATTAACACAACATAAATAACATAAGTTATGCATGTTACAAATACGAAAACATAAACTCACAATGTATAAGTCCACAACCCACAAACTTACTAATACAACACCACTAACTTTCTTACACACCACCACACATCCAAACACCACTCAATACTCCCCTTCTACACCAACATTACTCATTTAAATTAAATTGCTTCCGAAACAATTCAAACTTTGAAGTGCCAAATCTTTTGGTAAATATATGTGCAACTTGCTTCTCTATTATTATTAACTTCATCTGAATCCCTTCTAGTAAGACCAAGTAATAGTGGACCTCCATGTGCTTTGTTCTAGCATGGAACACTAGATTTTCTACTAGACATAATGCTGACAGATTACCACAATAAAGTGTCATTGGATCCGAAGCAAGTTGATGTAAATCCTTTAGAAGTTGCTTTAACCATGCACTCTCTTAAGCTATGATATCCATTGTTCTGTACTCGGCTTCTGTTGTCAATAATGATATTGCTACACTAAGAGGCTACCCTGAGTGCATCATGATCATTCATGTGGTCCACATCATAATAGCCAACTAATTTGCACTTTTCACTTTCCTTGTAAATGATACCGGGATATGTGGTTCCTTTGACATGTCTTACCATATGTCTGCTAGATGTGGAATTCTTGGCTTTTGCATAAATCTTCTTGCTAAACCAACTACAAAAGCTATATCTAGCATAGTCGTAGTTAGGTAAATAGGCTACCTATAAGTTGCCTACACATATATAGTTGGATCTTCTAACTTTTTGCCCACTTTTGAGCATAACTTGCCATTTGCTTCAATTGGAGTTAATATTGGTTTGGAATGAGACGTACCATATTTATGGAGAAGATGCTTTGCATACTCCTGATGTAGGAAGATACCTTCATGTTCATGAATTTCATCTCAAGACTAAGGAAATGCTTCAATTCCCCAAGCTCTTTCATTAGAAAGCTGATACAGAAGTTGTAACAAGTTCCCTTGATTTCCTCTGCATCATCAATTATGATGATCAAGTTATCCACATATACAAGTATTACTGATAGGTTCCTTTCATTTGATTTTTCAAAGAGGCTTGAATGTATCCACATTGGAAAAGGAACTCTACTATCTTTTCGTCTCATACTCTCAATGCCTGCTTTAGGCCATAAAGCACCTTCTTTAGTTTATAAACATGGTAAGGATTCTTCTTGTCTTTAAATCCACTTGGTTGCTCCATATATATCTCTTGATTTAGCTTTCCATGAAGAAATGCATTCTTCACATCCATTTACCATAATCTCCAAGACCTGCAAGCTGCAAGTGCTAATAACATCCTTAGTATGGTAATTTTCGTCAAAGGACTAAATTTTTCATTATAGTCTAGCTTATATTGTTGAGAGAATCCTCGTGAAACTGACCAAGCCTTGTATCTTTTTGTTGAATCATTAGAGTGGGTCTTCACCTTATAAACCTACTTACAAGACATCAGTTTCACATCTTGAGGCTTTGACACGAGATCTCAAGTTTTGTTCTCCTACAAATCTAATAGCTCCTCTATCATATCTTTCCTCCATTCTAGACTCCTAAAAGCTTCTTCATAGCTAAAGGGTTCCTTTATCCCTTCTTCAAAAAATGCAACATCTACATACTTTGGATTTAGCCTCCTTAATCTACTAGAGTTTTGAAGTGGAACAACTTGTTCTTCTTCAATCCCTTGTTGGCTAAGTCAAACTTCTTCTGGAGTTACTTGATGAACTCCATTCTTCCATGGTCTTGTTATCTTCTCTAATGATGTATATTGTTCTAGTGGCTTTTCGCTTTCATTAGCACTATTGTTTGCTTGCTTTAATTCTTCCATTTTCTCCTCCATTTTATCTTCCAAACCTTTACTATTAGGAAAATCAATTCGTTGAGGTGACTACGAAAATGATGCTTCTTCAAAGACATCATTTCTTGATACATAACGTTTATTAGTAGTTGGACCACAACACCTCCAACCTTTCCTCTAATTATTGTATCTAACAAATATGCATCAGATTGCCTCTTTGCCGAACATAATAAGTAGGTGGTTAGGAACAAATTCATGGCAAATAGATCCAAATACTAAAAAATGACTTACTATTGGCCTAAGCTTGCAAAGCTTTGGAATGGAGAAACAAAGCTTGGCTTCACATGTGGCAGCCAATTAGTCATGCAACCACTCTCCTAATACATTCTTTCTCAGAATCTAGGATGAACATTCTTCACATGTAACATGCTATGGCATATCTTGACCAAGTGTCAATTCTTCATTTCTGCAACTCCATTTTGTTGTAGTATGTATGAGCAAGTTAATTGTTATTGAATTCTAACATCTTTGAGAGAAATGGATAATTCAATAAATGTATATTCTCCCCCCACTATTGGACGATAAACCTATCTTTTCATCTCATTCTCAGCATTTTCCCTAAATTCCTTGAATTTAATGAGAGCTTCGAACTTTTCTTTAACGAAATAAAGCCAAACATACCTTATACCGTTGACTGACAGAGGCTAGACCAAATATATTTGAGTGGATTGGTTCCAACAATTCATTAGCTTTGTACTTGAACTCCTTGTATGGAAATGGATGGGCCTTACCACACTAACACCTAGCACAGACGATCTTATCAACCATCTAATTATGGAAGGCCTCTAGGCATCAAATGTTGCATCATGGTCTTCAACTTGTGTTGATTGACATGTGCAAGTTGTGCATGCTAGGGATCAGCTATCTCGTTTTTCTTAGTCTTGTCTACATATGCAATCTCTAATAACATTATGTTGATAGACTTCACTCTTCTCCCTTTCAGTGTTGTATTTGCCCAACTTTAAGCTTCGATATACCAACACATCTTCAGGCCAAACGCTACATAGCATTCAGCTGTTGTTAATCTATAAATTAATAGAAGATTTTTATTCACAAACTTACTAACACAACACTAATTTTTTTACCCACCACCACACATGTAGCCCACACCACACACACACGCTCTCCCTCTCTCTCTAGACCACTCACGAATACTCTTTCACAAAACGCCACACCACCCACAGCCCTCTTCGGGACTGAGATGGCTCTCATCCCTCTACAAAAAATGGGACCTACGGGCCTACTAATAGGCTTCACAGTTTGATTTTGGAAACCGACTTTGAGTTGCAGGGTTTGCAGATTTTTTCAGTTGGTTTTTTTGGTAATAATAAGGGGTTAAATATGTGGTGACAAGATTAATTTCCAGTGATCAGGTGGTAGATATAGATAACAAGGTTCACTACATGCTTCCTGCAGAGGAAGTAGCTTTCGTGGCATGAGTCTCCTACGGGCTATTTGATAGAAGGAAAAAACAAAAAAGAAATGTAAGGCAAATAAAAAGAAAATGAAATTAGGAGAGAAAGTAGATACCTTTTTTTTTTTGCTTTAGATGAAAAATCAGAAATATATTAAATGTTTGACAAAAAAAATTACATCATAAAATTATAAAAGATAAAAAAATAATAATAATAAACAATTCCAACTCTAAGGTGAAATTATTTTCTTCCAAAATCAAACACCAAATTTTGGAATAAAACAATTCCGGAATCGAAGGCTCCAAACAATGATTTGGTGATCAATTACTTGTTCCAAACAATCCCCTCCCTAATGAAACTATGAATGGACTCCTTATGATGCAGATGAACAAGTTTATCGTAATCTTTTTGTTATCCTTTACCCACCCACCTGTGAATCATCAGATTTCACACCCCATCCTCTCATGCCCAATCTTGCCACAAAAAACAAAGTGAAGCAAATAAGCATAAGTATTAGGAAAGGAGATGTTCATATGCTGCACCGCTGGTATACACATCACGGTCCACATGAATCTCGCAGGGGAAGCCTTTTGCTGGTTATTCGTCCATTTCATCGAGTCTGCATTGACTTGCTCCAATGACTCGTCTCAGCATTCAATGAAATGCTCCTGATTGTCTGTTATGCAATCTACATGCCAAGCGAGGACCGCATGATTTTTGTGACAATACCAAGGACACAGGCTTGAGGACCTTCGTTTCATCGACCTCAGAACGAAATAGCCATCTTTAAGTAGCAGACTGCGGAAAAGACCTTGCATTTATTTGGGTTTCCGGAACTGGCCGAGGCCATAACCTTTAATCCGTGCGAATCTCAGTAGCATATATGTTCACTCGTTTTCAGGGGAAAAAAAAGAAATAATATTCTCTCGTTACACCAGAGAATTGAAGATCATTCATCAATTTTAATTACTAGACACCATCCAGAATGAAGAGCCTCTTCAAATAAATACCAAGCTATCAAAATTTATGATCCATTCATTCTACATTCCCTTTTTCAAATGATAAATTCACACTTAAACCGTGTATCAGATATAATAATTACTTATCCAATCCATCTAAAAATCTCAATCCAAATCCTCTAATTCTTGAGAATCCAAGAAGCCAATGGATCGCAATGAACGAAAATGTTCACATTCAAGAATATCCCAGACAGGAGGGCAGAAAGCACACAGTCAACTTAATCCGATCCGATGATGCTAGACATCTCATTGCCAACTCAAAATTGTGCAAAATATGAATCTAGTTTGCAGATCAAATTTAGTACCTTATTACATCAATCTCTCATCCCGGCAAGACTGCCAAAAGGCATGATAAAACAAGATCCGGAGAAAATGCCAAACTAGAAGGTTCAGATCTGATCCAGGATGACCTCGCCACCAGAAACTTTGAACTCCGATGGGACTTTCTCGACATTAAGGACATGAATCTTACCGTCTACAACGTATGCAGACCACCTGCATACAACAGCATTTAAAAAAACGAAAAATCTCAATACACACTAGAGTAAATTCTCCTTAAAACTTTCTCATCTGACAATTGAATGAAAGAACCATATGAAAATGTTTCCATCCCGTGGCAGTGAAAGAATGATCATTTACATATAGTTGGAGTGTGTGACTTATTCCTAAAGCTACACCCAGATTTTATATACCACCAAGCGTATAAAGACCAAGCATTTTACTGAAATCAAGCAAATTACACGATCCAAGATGCATTGTAGAGCACAGTGTGTGTAGCAGGTGAAAGTAGGTGCGGAGGGGTTAGACAAAACAATTGGGTGCCTCCATGAATTGGATCTCTGTTCTCTTTGCTGACATGTTAGAAAACAGATTGAATCGAATTGAGGTGCACTAATACATAACCCTGAAAGTTTGTACCCTTGTGTTTTTTCTTTGTATAAAATGTATCCCATGGAACTTGGATCCAAATTAACTATGAAGATAATTCCCACTGATCTTATAAGGTACCCTTTCTACCTTTCCTGTTTGTGGGAATTTTTTTTTTTTTTTGGAAAGGCCTATTTGTAGGATTTATATCACCAGTTGCCTTCAAAATTTCATAATTAATGATAATAATTAGGAAGAGTACAAGTAGCAAATTTATTGGCTTCAATGACTAGTAAAAGACTCTGATCTAACATGGTCAGCAGATGTATGGATTATACTCACTTACATTAACTCACACAAGATTGATTGGACTGTAAGTTCCCAATCTGTTAGGCAATCTCCAAATAAAAAATGTGGATCATAACCTACATTAGAAATTCAGTGTGTACCGCATGGGAAATTAGTGTGAATTTCACATTTATTACAGCCCTACTTACCTTTGAGAACGATGGCCAAGTAGAGCAGCAGAAAGGTCCAACCCCAAGTCCAAGCTCTTGTGGAAGCTCCCATCAAAATCCCCATAGAATTCAATCTAGCAACAGGAGATATCATGTCAACCACTCAAAGAATTGAAGAAGAAAAAAACTACAATACTAGAGAGAAATTATCACTACTGATAAAATCTACAGCAAAGTTTGCAAATGTCTCAGAGGTAGACCATTTGTCCGTGGAGCAGGGGGTTGACAATTCAAACCCTGGTTGGGCCTTTGCATTTCTTTGCTCTATAGAATAAGCTAGAAGGGAATGGATTTCTTAACTGAATTCAGATCATTCAGACCCTTATCTAACATTTTTGGCATATCCAATTCAATTTGGGAATTTGCAAATAGGTAAATTGTAACGGCATTTACTTTCATCAGGCAAAGTAATTTCATGTGGTTTTACAAAACAATCACCATTTGGGTCCTTTTTTTCCTTAAAAAAATCCCATTTTTATTTGCATCCACAAAACAAGGGCACAAAAGTTGTCATGTACTAAATAAATTTGATTTCCTTTATCCTGCAAACCAGTCTCCCATCCTAGCTCTCTTTCCTGTTCCTTCATTTGCTGCAGGCCTGGATAAAAGTCATGCAGGTCGCTAAAGCAATAAAATAAAGAATGTGGATTTTCTAACATCTCAAGAGTGTAAGTGGAATCTGGATTGGCAGATCCCTTCAGATGGGGCTGCCAAAAAAAACTCAAAATATAGGTAAGTCTGAAGCTGACATGGTCAGTAATTATGTGGAAACTCCAAAGAAAATCTAAATCTTATGTTTGTTTTTTTTTTTAGGGGAAAAGGGAAGATTACATGAGCATGATAATCATCCTAATTGCATTAATAAGTAAAAGGAATGGACTTACAGGTAATGAAGCCAAAAATCAAAAAGACATTTTACTTCTCTTGTTTCATTGTCAACCGAACACCTCTCTTTCCTAAACACCTTGCCATTCCTCTGAAGCCATATACTCCAAATGACAGCAATTGCTTGACACCAGCCTGCCCCATCCAACCAGAGGTGATCTCTAAAGCTCTTCCAGAAGGCTTTGAAATCAGATTTGTCCACCGTAGGCAAATGAAATTGATCCCAGATGTCTTTAGAGAAATCCCAGTTGAAAAAAAGATGTTGTACATCCACCTGTACTTGCTGGCATAACGGGCACAAGATATCCCCATCTGTCACCCATTTAGATCTATATGCTTAGCGACTAGTCGTTTCCTCCTCAAAAACCATAAGAACAGCTTAATCTTAAGCGGAACCTTGCAGGACCAAATAAGCTTTGAATCACCAATTACCACCAAATCTGAGTTGGACATTCTGCAGTTAGAAGATTATATGCTTTGCTTACAGCAAACTCCCCATCCCTCCAAAAAAAATGAATCTTCTTTTGTTGAATCTGGAAAGACGTCCTTGAGAATGTTTGTTAGTTGCTGAAGTTCCTCAAAAGTTGCCTTAGGTAAGCCTTCAGTCAATCTGAAATCCCACGTTCCATGTATTTCATCCCACACCTCACCAACCAGCACCTCCCTATTCATTGTTTGATGGAAGAGACACTGGAACAAATCTGAAAAACAACCAAATTCTGACCAATTATGTGTCCAGAATTTCAAAGATGACCCATTACCCAGACTAGGTGAAGACTGATCTGCATATTCATTCACCAAGTGGTCCACCGAACTCCAGAACGCTGAGGCACCTCTCGTATGCACCCCTGACCCCTGAATCAAGTCCACCATACTACTATATGAATCCTTCACAACAGAGGTGACTAATGATTTTTCCTCCAACATCAGCCATACCACCCACTTTAAAAGAAGAGCACTGTTAAACTCTTTCAACTTACAAATGCCCATCCCACCAGATTTCTTAGGGTTACATATCTCATCCCATGGAGCAAGTTGAACAAATCTTCCTGTGAAGTCAGGTCCTTTCCAGAAGAACTTCCTGATCATATCCATCTGCTTGATAATCTTCTTGGGCAGTGGGCACACAGAGAAAGAACACAGGCAAAGAGGATAGGACTAATTTCAAGAGAATCAGCCTTCCCCCACGTGATAGCAGTCATCCACTCCAAGATGATAAGTGACTAGAAAACTGCTCAAGCAGCTGCTTCCAATCCAAAATACAAAGGAAGGCCTAGGTAAGCAATTGGGAGAAACACCACCGGGGTTTCCAGAATACCCGAAATGTCATTCACCAACTCCCTTCCCAATGCAAACATAACCAAACTTGATTATTTCTATTGACCTTTAAGCCAGAAATTTCAGAAAAAATTCTCACCACCGAGGAGATGTGTCTTGCCGCCACTATATCCCCTTCGATAAAAAATGTTGTCATCTACATACTGTAGAATAGGTGTAAGTAGATGCCTCTCTCTATTGGTGGTAAATCCTGAAAATAGATCACCATTGCATGCTTTAAATGCCATCCCAGCCAATGTATCCACGGTGATATTAAATAGCATAGGTGCTAAGACATCCCCGACGCACCCCCCTTAGTTGAATCCATCTTCTCCATCAGCCCTCCCATTGACGAGAATAGAAAAGAAGGATGTTGTAACACATCTCTTCACCAACTGTATCCAAATATCTGGAAAACCTCTCCTCTTCAGAATGTCCCAAAGATAATTCCAAGATATGGAATCGTACGCCTTGGAGAAATCCACTTTCCAAAAAAGCTAAACATTCTCCCATTTTCCAAGCCGATAGGAAGTCCTCCGCCAGCACGAGTCCTGCAAGGATCTCCCCCGGATAAACGCAGATTACACTGGTGAAATAATGTCTGCTAAAATATTACGTAACCTATTTGCAAGAATTTTAGCAACCAACAAATACATAGAATTAGACAGGGCTATGGATCTAAATTCTTCCATCTTTTCTGCTCTAGGCTTCTTGGGAAGCAAAAATAAATAAAACTTATTAAGCACCTCAAAACCTTTGTTTGCATTAAAAAATTCTTTAACCATCTCCACCACAACAGGCCCTACCACATCCCACAGCTCTTTATAGAAAATAATCTACAGCCCATCCAGACCAGGCGACCCTTCAGCCTTCAATCCTCATAGCGTATGTAGTATCTCCTCTTCCTCCACCTCCCAAATGAGTGCCACCTTCGCCTCCTCCCACGCCTGCTCCAACTCCAAATTTGACAGACGCCAATCCCCAAACAATTGTCTTCTTGTAAATTCCTGGAAGTAATTTTTAAAAGCATTGCAAATCTAGTTTCTCTTTTTTAATACCTTATCCAACATCCTCAAATTAGTAATCATATTTTTCCTCCTTGCACTGGCTGCCAAATGGAAAAATATAGTATTTACATCCCCTTCCTTAAGCCATAGCTGGTGTGACTTCTGCCTCCAATCCATTTCCTTTTTAAAATCTTCCTCAGAAACAACCATTTGGTTTTCTCGTCGCTCTTGGCACTCCACACTAGTCAACTGAGCACTTTCTTCTTTCCTATCCAAATTAGTTATCTTCACAAGGGCCTTGTTCCTCCTTTTCTCCCTGTGTTCCTTGATCTCACGTTTAAACTTAATCATAGCCTGTCTTACTGCCTTTATTTTGTAGGCTAAGGTACATGTAGCTGATGTAGCTATGGTGGTGGTCGTCCATCTTTCTCTAATCAATTCTTTGAACCCATCCTCCTTCAGCCATGACTTGTGAAACTTGAAATATGTTGACATCTTTGCCTCTTCATTACTACGCCAAAGAATGGGAGTGTGATTAGAGAACGGTCTATCACACGCGACGACATCTGCCAACTGAAAGGATTCAGCCAAAGCAACATTTCAAACAAATCTATCAATACATGAGGCCGCACCACTCCCATTCCTCCAAGTAAATCTAACACCTGCCATTGGCAAATCAATGAGCTCAAGATCCTAAATAACCTGCTGAAATTGCACACTAGAAGCATCAGTTCTACCATCCGGTCTATCATTTGACCTGAAGTTCGCATTAAAATCGCCCCCTATCAACCATGGCATTCCTGCAACAAAAGATGAGGCATGCTCAAATTCCTCCCAAAAGGAAAGCCTAGAAGCATCAACACACAACCCATACACCATAGACATAGCAAAAGAAAAGCCATCAGATCTTGTGAAAATAACCATCATCATTCTATCAACAATCCTAGAGGAGCAGAGCTCCAACACATCATCAACAAGCCTCCAGATCTTCCTTCAGCCTCCCTTTCTAAATAATTTGTGAAAACATTACCACAAAGTTGCTTCTTTAAAAGAGGAGACAAGCACTCCAAATGTGTCTCTTGCAAACAAGCTACATCAACTTTCCATTCTGCCAAATAATTATTCAAAACAAACCGCCTTCCATCATCCCAGAGACCCCGCACATTCCAAGATAAAATGTTAACCATTTATTTCTTCTTCCTATCCCCCTTATGAACCTTTTTAGCACCCACCACCTTCGCTACATACTCAACATTCTTAGGACATTCATTTTCCGGCATTTTCTTCACAATCCACTTACGTTTGTAACAAGCACTCAGGATGAACTTGTGCCTTTGTGGCATAACATTGCGGTGACCTGATCTGTTTGATGTAGATCGATGATGACCTAATTTAATCTTTAGAGAGTCGGTCCTGCATGTCGTACCCAACACATCTAAGGCTGCATCTTCAGCGAGAGGCACCATCCCCCTTGAACTCTTGCCCAGCAACTCCTCTTCGCTAAGTTTGGTCGCTTCTAGAGCTGCCTCTCTCATGTTGGCCCCAAAAACAGTGCCAAAAGCTTTAGGATCACACCCTCCCTGCAACAGCAAAGTAGAAGCAGCCAAGGAGGAGCCAGGTACAACCTCATGCGATCTGGGAGAAACATGTACAAGACGATCCAACTCACCACACCCAGACCCAAGGTTGGGTCCGGTCGCTACTTGTGGAAAGTGTTGACAGCGCATCATATGCGCAGCGTCCAGGTCCTCACATCCCTCGATCCACGCATACAAATCAGCATCAAGAACTGCATGCTCCACGCCTTGCACCCTCTCTTCATATTTCCCTAATCCCAGATTCTGCAAATCGCAAGATCGCACAAGAGGCCCAGCAGCAAATGCACGACACATAAGAATTAATGGGTTAACAAGTTGAGAGATGAACGCACCACATCCGGATCCACTTCTAGATCCAAATACCACCTGCTTATTGCAAGAGATATTTATCACCAGTTCAGCATCTATCCTTTGGATCTAAATCCAAAAAAGGAAACCCAGCTATCGAGGTCGCATCCATCACCCACTAGGAGCAGCGCGACCCAACCCCCTCTGCAAGAAGTCACCCTTCGAATTGGGCACCACACCCATCATCCACGGTGATTTTGTTGACCATCAGTTGTGGCTGTATCACCGGGTTTCATCTCCACCGTCGGCGCAGCCTCGTCCATCGCCGATAAAGCCACCCCCACCGGACCTTGCCTCTCCTCCGATATCGCTACTGATCGGCAACCACTCCTTGCAACCTCCGCAGAAGTACCAAGAACAACCGCTTAAGCATATGATAGCTTCTTTCCACTCTCCCAATCCATCTCCTCAAACCTAACCACACACGCACATCCACCAAAGCGCACAACCTCCTTTACGAGGATTGAACAACCGACCAACAACTCCCCTTCCACAGTCACCACCGAAGCATCACCTTCATGTAAACCAAGTCCAAAAATTCTACTAACACGAGCAAAAGCAGAACAAATGGCCACCACGATCTTCGTAGTTCGCAGCCTTAAAGGTATCCCCAAAATGTGAAAACAAATAGTAGGTCTCATGGGGATCCTCTCCTCTGTGGTTCCCTCGTATATGCTCGGTGTCCAACAAATAACTGTATCTCCAATCTCAGACTCCGTAAATTTAAGCTGACTCACATCCACAACCTGCAATCCAAAAACCATGACCTTCATCTCCGACATGGACACCTTCCAAATGGAAGATGTTAATCCACTGTACAATAGAAAGGATCAAACTTAATCCACACACACACACCCCCGAGTTGAATCATCCCTACCAATGAATTTTCAAGCAGCAAGCCCAGCATCTTCACCTCCTAAGACCATGGAACATCAATCCCAAAGACCGACAGATCAAACCTTCGGAGGAGGCAGATGCGATGGACCTCTCCCCGAATCACTCCAAGCAAATCTCCTTGAGCATGTCCTCCTCCGATGGCCCCAACCACAGCACAACAAATAGACAAGGTTCTAAAAAACGCGAGGCGGTATCGAGGCGGTTTGCCTTCATCGAGGCGAGGCGTAAGCCTCAGGATTTGCATAAAAAATATAAAAAATGAAATGATATATACTTATCAAGTGCTAATAAGGAAATAATAACATAAATGACAGTTTCATAATATTTTTTCTCTATCACAACATTGAAAGAACGAAACTAAACGAGAGATGACGTTTAAATGAAAAGATAAACATCCATATAATATAGAAGATTAGAAACCATAACAAAAGCACAAACTAAACCAACTTCCCAAACCATTGGGAGACTTAAGAGTTAAAACATACATTAAAATGAAGGTACATGAAACATCCATATCAAAAACTCAAAAGAACAACACATTGTAGACTCTAGTCTCCTCCTTGAACACCGTCAAGCTCATCAATGCTGTCGCTAGGGCTGGTCGCATCATCCCAAGAGTCATTCATAAACTTCATCCTAGCCTCATTATCAACATCTTCCTCAATATCTCTATCTCTCTTGAAACTCTTCCTCCTCAATGTTAATAACAGCTTTGCCTAAAAGATAAGTCATTTTAAACAATTTATTAGAAGTTAGAACCTTATTTTGTAACTTTAAACATTATAGTTCAGCAAAATAAAAAATTACATATCACCTTTACCCTTGTCCTTTCTCTTTTGCCTCTTTCTTTTACTTTCCCCTACTTGTATTCCTCCCTGTGCTCCTACTAACTGCTCAAGATCAATAGGATCCTCTTCTAGAGCTACAGTTACATCAAGCTCCTCATAAGCATCAATCTCTGTTTCACAAAGTTGTAGCTCAACAATCCACTCATCATCTGAGTCCACTTCCTCTAAGCATAGAGGATCATCCATTGTCTTTTTCTTCACCTCCTTGTGTTTCAATTTCAAATTGAACATACAATAAACCAAGTCATTGAGTTTATCCTGTTTCAGCTTGTTCCTTCTCTTAGTATGGACCTACTCAATGAAAAGTTCACCATTAAATTTTATAGCCTAATTATTATATATTACTCTAAATTTAAAATGCAAACTTAGAATTTTTACCTTATTAAAAGCACTCTAATTTCGCTCACATGCAAATGCACTACAAGTCAAACTTAAAATGTGCATGGCAAACTTCTTCAACTCAGGTGTTTCATCACCAAATGCTCTCCACCAATTCGCTGTAATGGAAATTTTGTTTATAGTATATAGGAAAAAATTAACAAAATTTATTAATTTAAATGATAGAATCATTGAAAGGACTTTACCAAGACTCCTCTTAAAACGAGTCTCAATAGTATTGGACCATCCAAATAATCATCTTCCATTAACAAATGCATCTATTTGAGATCCACATTCAACCTCTCATCCTTGTCAGGAATCAACCTCTGGAAGCATGAGTACAAGTCCATCTTTACTTCTGAATCGACTTTAAAAGTTGGTTCATACTGACATTGGGGATTCAGAAAATAGGCAGCAGCATGCAAGTGTGTGTGCAATTACCTATCCCATCTTGTGTCAATGTCCCAGATTGTCTTGTACTTCTTTTCATCATTACCCAAATTTTTAGCAATAGCTTCCTTGACCCTATCCATAGCCTCATAAATAAATCCCATAGGTGGATATTGTTCAGCGTCCACCATTCTTAAAACCAACACCAACGGTTTAATTGTCCTTATCACATAGGCTACACCAGGCCAAAACGTTCTACTTTTGAGGACAATATTTTGTACAGCTTGCCCTTGAACCTTCAATGCATAATTGCTGCGCTTCCACCTTTTTGAGGTGAAAAAAGACTCAAGAGCATCTTTTGTTGTTAGCAATCTCTGCAAGGTAAGGAAAGCAATAGCAAACCAAGTGACGGTAGGTCTCACCAAGTCTCCTCCTACATGCTTTCTTACCATGGCCACCACCCAAGCATGTGCGTATATGTAATTGATTATTTGTTTAGCCTTCTTAAAAACAAAGTCATGAAGAGGTAGCTTCATGATATCCTCCAACATAAGGTCAATGCAATGAGCAGCGCACGGAGTCCAATACCAATGTTCCCTTTTTTTCCATCAATTTCTCTCCATCTTTTTTATAAGCTGATGCATTATCTGTTATCACTTCGATAACATTGCTTTCACCCACTTCAACATCATCCAGCAATTTGAAGAGATAGTCAGCATTCTTGATCTCATCAGAGGCATCAACAGATTTCAGAAACCATGTACCTTTTGGGTTGTTAACCAAAAAATTGATCAAGGTGCATCCTTTTGTATCTGTCCAACCATCAGACATTATGCTCCATCCAATCCCTTCCCAAGACGCTTTCGCTTGGTCCATCATAGTAGCTATTGTCTTGACTTCTTTCAAAATCCAAGTTCGTAACTCATGCATTGTAGGGCCTTTGAATCCCCTTCCATAGTTACTTACATCTTGAAGCATTTGCCAGTAAGATGGACTGATGGCCAAATTGAATGACAATCCATTCTCAATGAAGAATCTACCAATACTAAGATACGTTCTAATTCTTTGTTCTTTCTTCCAAGAAGAATTCAAAGTAATCTGCTTTAGAAGACATTAAGGAGCATTTATCAGGTCCATCACTTCCAGGCCATACTTTCTGTTCAACTTCTGCAACAAATAAATCCATAGGACCCTTCACCACTTGCGCACCACTTGATCTGTAGGTGCATTTTCATCATGCCCAGATGGACCTTCTACTATATATGCACCTATGCGACGAATTTCTTCCATTTCTTCAAGTGCTCTTCTTCTACCAACTTCCTTTTTTGCTAAGAAGGCCTTAATTTCAGTTTCAACTTCAGGTGGCACCTTTGCACATGCTTCCACATTTTTGTATGTCTTCACTAAGTGCTCCTTCAGTCTTGCAATGCCACCTGTGATAGTTTTCCCATAGAAGTTACACTTCACATACTTATATCATTTCTCCCCTTGAGATCCTTGAAGGTCAATTTCCGTGCAATCCTTCCATCCAGGATCAAACCTACCAGTGCCAGTGGATCCTTCTTTTCCTCCTCTTCTTGCCTTTGGCGCCATGTCTAAAAGCATAAAAGAGATTGGTAATCAAATAAACCTAAATGACCTAAACTTGAAAAATAAATAAAACTATCAAATAAATAACAAAGGTTCCACTTTGACAACTAGTATACATCGTAAATTAAGTCATTCACTTTGACCTCAACATATAGTCATACACTCATACTAAAGTTAAGCTCAAAATATAGTCATTCATACTAAAGTTAACATAAACTTATAGTCAACATACTAAGCTCAACCTCAACATACTAACCTCAACCTCAAATGCATCCTGCTAAAGAGTGGAGCACTGGCGCTAGAGCTGGAGCTAGAGCTGCTTGCTCTAGGGCCTACATTGTGCTACGCTGTTGGAGCTGCACTGCACTGGGCCTGCGCTACCGCTGGAGCACTGCCGCTGGAGCTGAAGCTGCGCTAGGGCCTGCGTGGAGCACTGCACTGCCGCTGCTTGCGCTGGAGCTTGAAGTTGGGGCCTACGCTGCCGCTGCATGGAGCGCTGAAGCCTGCGCTGCGCTGGAGCTGCTCGCGCTGCTGGCGTTGGAGCACTACGCTACGCTGCGTGGAGCACTGAAGCCTACGCTAGGGCCTGCGCAGCGCTGGAGCTGCTCACGCTGCTGGCGCTAAGGCGCTGCTCGTCGGTGGAGGCTGTGATGCCGTGGAGGAGCAGGAGCTGTCAGTCTGTCGGTGGAGGAGCGCGCTGCACAGTTGCACTTCCACAGTTCCACCTTTTTGAGGTTTGTATTTTAGGTTTAGGGCTAGAGCCAAGGCTTAGGTCAAAAAAATGGTCATGTGACTAGCACATGACCATTTTACAAAGCAAAACAACCGAGGCGGCGCCTCTCCAACGCCTCGGCCACGCCTTGACAAAGCGAGGCACATGCCTCATAGACTGCAGCTGAGGCTTAAGCCTCGAGGCGAAATTGGCACGCCTCGCCTCAAGGCACGTTTTTTTAAACGATGCAAATAGATCACTGGATCACGACACTCTTGTGCCCAATGGCCCCTTCCACAGCATTTGAAACATACGACCTCCCCACGAGGAGATCAACCACTTCTTCCCTGAGCCCCTCTTCCTCTCCCCCATGCATGCCCATCGCCAAATGCAGACCTTCCCATCGCCTCCAATGTAAATCACTCAATCTAACTCTTATGTTAAGAAGGTGTTCAAGCCTACCAACCTGTTCACTAATTATGTGGAAACTACAAAGAAAATCCAACTTATTTGTTAAGTAGGCATTCAGCCCACACATTTAAATTAATTGAAACTAATTCCAAAACAAAATTTTAGGTGCACAGAGTCACCCTTGTCTTTACCTAAATATGGGAAGAAAAGAAAAATCAAGTAGTGCAAAACCATAAAAGAGACCATCCGCATAAGATTCTTTCTTTTTCCAACAAACATAAATAATTGCAAACATCTCTCCCTAGATACAACTTCAAAAGATTCAGATACAACATTTTTACTCAGCAGAAAAGGATGCTAGTGTAATTCTATAGAGATTAAACAAATGTTAACAAATCCTTGAAGGGGAAACAGTGGAGAGCTTTTGGATATGGGTGTTAGTGTGATTGTTTGTGGACAATCTTAGATTCCCTTTTTTTTTTTAAGTGGACAATCTTAGGTACTTATGAATGAAAAAAGTTCAAGTATGATCAAACTAATATATAGAGAACCATAACATACAACACCAACGCACTGCAACCAAATAGGCAACATTACAGATATAAAAGCTCTACCATACGCATGGCCTTTTTTGTACAAAATGTAAATATTTTAAGTAAAAGGATGACCACTCAAGATCATCAATCCAGTTTTTTTTTTTATTTGGAAGGGGATCACTAAGTTAAAAAACACAAGTGTGAATAACAATCCCTTACTAAAGTGACCAAGACGTCAGCAGAGTCTGCTATTTGCAAGATATTCTCAACATGAGATCTCACACCACTAAGAAAAGCACCATTCCTCTATAATCAAATGGATGAAAAAAAAAAGCCATAGGAGAGGCCCTGTCCTGTTTGAACCCATAAATCCAGAAGAAAAACATGGATCATCTATCCAAGAAGCTCCTCCAGAATATCTCTCCAGTGGATTGATCCAATCTATTGATGCTTTTGTCTGTGGAAGGAAAGTAAAATGTGGGAGTTTCCAGCTAATTTGCTAACCTCCATAGGCTTTTTTTGGTTTCCTATTGACCCCTATATGGTAGTTTGTGTTTAGTGCTCCTCACTTCCATCGATAGTAGTTGTGCATTTCTCTTTATATGGTAAGTAACCTCTAGGCTTTTGCACCGTGTCTCCACCCCCACCCCCAAAATCATCTTCCCTGTGCAGCGATGCTCCAGGCACAGCACCATTGCATAGATGCTTCAGGCAAAGTGGCATTCACAAAAAACAGGTCTGGATGCAGATAAATTCATATCCATCCGTACCTGTATAGCGTATGGATATCAATTTTCCAAGATTGGCAGATACAAATATAGAATATGGATATTAAAATTCAGAATTTTGCAAATGCAGATATCAAATTTTGGATTTTAGCAGATGTGGATGCAGGTCCATTTTAAGAATTTTAGGAAGATACAGACATGGATATCCATTTCTTTCATAAGTTATTTTTTTATGTAATATATGTATACATAGATCTTCTAAATAATAAGGCATTATAAATAAATTGTCTAGGTGTTATATAAAAATTGTCTATATTATTGATTCATTCTAGAATTTTCCCAAACCATTCAAACCAAATGCTTATCCTCCCTCTTGCAACCTCATGGCCTCTGTCTACGTCACCAACTCACCAACCTCAACCAGACAATTGGCGATGCCCCTGTTGATCCTGAGGTTCCCCATACCACAATAGACAACCTCAACACCTCTGCAAGCCTCAAACACCACCCCACCACCGCCGAGGGGCCCTCGGCCATCACCTTTATTGCCTCCACACCCATAACCCACACTCCCATCACCACCTCCCTCGGGCCTCTACCCTTCCAACGCCACCACCAACAGACCTATGCCACCTCCCTCGACCATCACCTCCGCCTCCACCCTTAACCCCCTGGAGGTCTCATAAAAGTGTCATGTCGTTTTTTGTAGCTGTGCCTTCACCACTCAAATAACTAAATGAACGCAATTGACCACATGTATATGAGTGATTTAACTTTCCTTTTCATGCCATAATAAGCTAGATGTGTTTATTTTTATTATCTAGTTATCTTTTAATTTAATTATTGAAGTTTCTATATATCTTAAGGTTTGTTTAGTAACAATATTTCTTAACTTTTAAATAATTAAGATATGTATAATATCCATAGGATAATCCATTCTGTATCCGCATATATCCCATATCCAAATCACGAATATCTAGTGTATCCACATTTGCATTTAAAGGAATGGTTCTTCAATTTCTCACATCCACATAACATCTATTTCCGTGTCCACATTCATTTTATAAAATGGATATGGATATGATATCACCTATATCCATATTTGTATCTGCCTACGTGGCAGAGAGTGGGCACTCACTCAGATGTCTGTACACTCATGTAGTGGTGTATAGGTGTGATTTTCATGTGGGTCCTTCCCTTCATAACTGAAGATCATCCAAAGACATTTTCAGCAGTTACAAGAGGAAGATGATTAGAGAGTCCTACTTGTATGTGTGCCTTCTTCTACTTGTACATGTAGCTTATTTGCATTTTTCTTCTTCAGTTCTTCTCAAGAGGCGTATACAGCCATGTCATCTGAAGATAATCCTGGCAAGACAATGACTTCCGCATAGTCTATTGCTTTACACCACATAGAGGACTATTGTCCAACTAGTCAGCACTTCTCGCCTCTTCACTTAGGGTAGCAACCCTCCTGGTAGAACCTTCACTTAGAGTAGTCAAAATCCCTTCTCACCTCTTCACCCTCTGTCCTAGATTAGGATTAGAAATTTTGTTTATTAAGCTTCAGTCTTCAGAAAATTACAAAACTTTGTCTGTAGGTTAGGTGCCAAGTAGAGAAGCACGTCATAAAATTTCAGAGCCTAATTCGTACAAAAAGAAAAGATAAAATTCGCGCATTGGTTTGGGGTCGGACTGCTTAACAGAACCTATAAATTTGGTATTTCCAGATTTTCAGTTATTTTTATACAACTCCAAATCACGTGAAACAAGTTGCATTTATTTCCCTACTGTATTAGGTTTCTTAGATAAATTAATTAGATTTTTTTGTTGCAAATAAAATTAGGTTTGGCACATCTCTTTTAAGTGGGATCAGATCAGTCCTACTCTATTTGGAAAATACAAAAAACATAGAAAAATGTTTCTAAAAAATATCAAAAGAATCACACACTTGTCTAATTGATCAGAGAATACAAAAACAAAACCTCCCTGCGGATTCGACCCGACTACCACTATCTACAATCTTATAAGTTGGTTAAATAAACCGGTGCACTTTTTACAACTTAACCAAGACGAACACCAGTCGGGCAACTTGGGTCCGCAAAAGCACAAACAGCGCTCAGCCCAAGCTCCACTTCCACCACCATGGCAACCAACACCGGATCAGAAGGTGTAAGAGGACGTGGTGAAACAAAAAGACCATCTTCGAGAAGATTGGTGCTAAGGAAGGAAACATCATCGCACACGAACTCTTACTGAAGAGAGAGCAAGAGGGATGCCTGAAGGACCTCATAAGAAGTTCCACAAGAAAAGATAAAGGTAGGGAAGTTCGCAAGGTCAAGTCCAAAATGGAAGGAAACAGGATGTCAAGTTCGGACCGGTTATAAGGTCCAAAGCCAACCATCAAGCCTGAATCCAAATAAGGCTCATACCTAAATGCACACTCTTCACGTGAGACAACAGTTGTCACCACCTCAATAACACGCTTCTCCCTAAGAAAACAAGCAACAGAATGCCCCGCATCGTTCATGCCATCTCCAAAATCACCACCTTGTCCTTCATGATCACCGTTATGCCTCCCCAAAATCTCAGAGCCCTTGGGCACCCAAACCCTAGGCTGGGGAACCGCAAAGCTCCAACCACCTCCCACCAAGGAACTCAGCACAGCCAAATGCGATGCTACAACCTCCACAAAGGACTTCTCCAACAAGATGGACAAGAACCACCCAAGAGGACCCTCCAAATTGGAGCAACAGTGTCAATGGAATATCATCTAGCAAGAAAACCTCAACCGTAGCCTCAACCCAACATAGTTCCACTACAAGAACCCCAACCTCTCGACACACCTTAAGGTTTGAGAAGCTAAAAACAATAGACTCAACCACCTCCAAAGAGCAAAAGTACAATGGGATTCCAAAAAGGCAGAGGACCACCAACCTCCTTCTGAGGGGCCGCTCATCCACCACCCCATCAACTCCAACAACTTCGTCCATCGCAATACACCTCCATCAACATGCAAGCACTGAAAACACAAGGCTCTCAAATCCTCCCCAGAGCAACCGCGAAGCAAGATCTTGTTTCCATTCAACCAGGTGAGCGAGAGGGACTCCAACGTAGAACAAAACCTTTGTACAACACCCCAGGCAGCATCAAGCAAGATAACACTGGAAAGCACATCACCCACAAGCGAGCCTTACTAGAGACCTCACATCGACTACAAGGAGGCCGACCAAGGAGCATCGACCACCAGCATCCTAACCCCCTACTCAAAGGGTGCTGGTGACAAAACACCCACTATAGCGAAACTCCGAGCACCACTATCCACCGAACCACACCAAGGACAATACCATTATCGATGTTCGGTACCATGACAGATAATACAAATAACTGGATTGTGGCAATCACAGGTACGATGACCGTGACCACAGCACTTGAAATAAAGGAAATTGCTCGGTGCCCCAGAGGCACGTCCCTGATGACCAGAGGAGCGAGGTCCTCCTTGGGATGACTCCTCTTACGTCACCCACCAATAGGGACCCATCCACCACCTTCAACTCCTTCATCAACACTAACTTTGACTGCTCCATCGACATCACCACGCTTACCTACCCCCTCACACTCTTGCCCATGCTCACGCTCGCACTCCATCTCCTCTTTCCATAAAATATCATTTTCCTACAGTGCTCCACCCTTTTCCTTCTAATTACATTAAACAAAATTACCTTTTTATTACGTTGCATTTAGTTAAGAAATCCAAAAAGAGGTTTTCCTTTTTTTTCTGAAAAGTAAAATGGTGGTTATTCGATTGATAACCACCCAACTCCATTAAAATTCTAAAAAAGGTGCCATGCTACATAGATTTCTCCCAAAAAGAAAACAATGAAGAAATAGAAGCAATGAAATTTTCAAAATATGGAGTTTCTCCCCTAAAATAACTGTATTTCTCCCCAGTAAAATGATCCAAAGGACTCCTAAAACCCTTGCATTCTCCTTTGAGCTAAAGATGTTAACGCTTGATCCATGTCTTCCTTTCCTAAAGGAGCTCCAAAACTCCATCTTCAACGTATAATCAATCCACCTAAAATTAAAGTGTCTCCAAATCTAGGTGGAGAGGTACTAAGAACAAATGGTTGATGTCCCTTGGCCAGAACCACACAATGAACACATGCTAACTGGATTTGGTACCCACCTCACTCTCTAGCATCGTGTCATGATCCTACCCCTTCTCAATAGCCATGCAAAAATCTGGATCTTCAAGGGACAAGCAACCAACCAGTCGTATTAATCTGCAATCTCAAATGAAATCAGTCTCCGTTAACTACAGATGACCACGTAATCTGATGTAAGCTTTCTGAGCAATAAAGTCTCCATCTCGAGAGAAAGCATCGCTATCCCCCTCGAGGAAATAAGCCTCAAGCAACTCCATGAGCTCCATGAACTCCTGTAAATGTTGGTCTGAAAGATTCCCCTCAAATATGGGACCCCAACTCCCTTCCTAAAAGATCCTTAACCACTAGGAAACATAAAACAAAGTGTGCCCTTGCCAGTCTAATCATCAATCCAAAAATGGAACCAATCCCCAACACCCAAGTATGGCGAGAAGTGTTGTATCTTGGGCATGATCATGGCCAACCGTCAGTAGAAGTGTAAAGCCCTTGGCGGTGAGGCCCTCTGCTCCCAATTCAAAAAGCATCCATAACAGTCAAAGAAGATAGAACCAATTTGATTAGGTCGAGGTGACAATCTTAGTGATCCATTTACCAAGCAGGCTCTCATTTATCAACCAAATATCTCTCACCCCCAAGCCACCTTCCTTGACCAATCTACAGATGTCCCATGCCACTAGTCTAGCCCCTTTGCCATTGGACCCATAGTTGGTCCAAAAGAAATCTCGCATTAGACTCATCAGCCGTCTTAATACCTTCTACGAGAACTTGAATACAAATAGAAAGTAGGATGGCATAGACAATAAAACAGATCTCAATAAAACCAACCTGCCCCCCTGGAGGAGGTGTAAGAGACCCACCCTCTCTATCAAGGGGGTCCACTCTCGCAGAGTAATAAATTTGTCAGATAATGGTAAGTCGAGATAAGACAAGGGAAGGGAACCTTTTAAGGTACAGAGAGTTGGCACATGTCTGCATTTCCTCATCACTCATGTGAAACAAGACAAAAGTGGACTTAGCGAAATTTATCTGCAAACTCGAAGCCTCCCTGAAGATCTAAACTAAGATTCTTATTCTTTGGCATGACAATCTGTAACCTCCATAAAGAAAATAGTCACTTGCATATTGTAGTAGAGGCACCTATTGAGCACAATCTACATCAGTAGAAAAGCCCTTGAAGAAATTGACGGAGCAAGCTCTATGTGTGGCCCTTGCCAATGCATCAACTACCAAGACAAAAAGCATGGACGCTAAAAGACATCCCTATCTAAATCCTCTTCGTGGCTGCACTCAACCACCAACAAGGTTCACATTCACCAGTATAGAAAAGAACGTCGTTGTGACACACCTATTCATCTACTCAACCCAAAGAGGAGGAAAACCCCTCCTAACCAACGAGGCCCACGAAAACGACCATAGGCCTTGCTGAAATCAACCGTCCAAATAAAAGCCTTCGTCTTTGCCCTCCTCCAGAATACCAAGATCTTCGAGGCAACGACAAATCCTACCAGAATACTACCCCCTGGAATGAAAGCAATTTGCATGGGAGAAATGATGACCTGAATAAACCCCCACAACCTATTCACCAGGACCTTCGCCACAATAAGATATATGGCATTAGAAAGGGCTATGAACCTAAACTCCTCAATAGCCACTGCACCCTCCTTTTTGGGCAGAAGAAACATGAAGAATTTGTTAATCCTATTGAAGCCCAAATTTCTTACGGAGAAATCTTTCATTATTGTCATGACGTCAGCCTTCAACAGGACCAGAACTCCTTATAGAAATATACTAGGAAACCATTCAATCTGGGGGAACCCTTGGAGTTCAGGCCCCATACTGCCTTCCTAACGCCATCCTTCATAAAGGCAGTAGTAAGGGAGTAGGATTACTCAGCCAAGATGGATTGAGCATTTGTCCCCAACTACCTCCATTGCCCTATCCTTCTCTTAGAAGCGAACTCCTTAAAGTAATCTACAATGGCATGATCAACTCTTTCTCTTCATATTCATTCCCATCCACCACCACCCTATTAATCATGTTCCTCTTCTACCTACCTGGCCCTACTAAGTGGAAGAAATGCATATTGAAGTCACCCTCCTTAAGCCACCTTTGTGTAAATTTCAATCTCCATTGTCTCTACTTTCCTATCCTCCTCCTACACAGTACGAAGGTGACTGATCCTCTCCATCTATTCCTCTGTGGAGATGTCTACCATCCTCCACTCGGTCAAGCCTCTCAATTTGGACCAGAGCCTTGGACCTCTTGTTGTGTTCGGCCCGGATCTGCTTTCTGTAAGTCCTCATAAAAGAACAAAGCTCAGTCGACTTTGCTTCCAACCTGATCGCCATGGCTCCCTCCGGGTGGTAGGTCGCCACTTTTACTCAACCAACTCCTTCAAACCCTTCTCTAAGAACCAAAACTTATCAAAGTTGAAATAGGTCCTAGCTTTTCTACCCTCATTAGATCGCCACATAAGAGTAGCGTAGACTAAAAATGGTCTCTCCATGGGGCACACATCTGCCACGGGAAAAGCTTCTGCAAGCTCCACACTGCAAAGGAAGCGGTCAATTCTGGAGTTAAGGCCCAACGAATTCCTCCATGTGTATGCACAAGAATTGGGCAAGAGATCAATCAAACCGTGAAGAGCTATGAAATCTATGAATGTTACGGAATCTTGACCCCTTCCTCTTCTACCCCCCGGTCTGTATTCTAACAATAGAGTGGCATTGAAATCCCCCGCAATCAACCATGGAATGCATGGATACTGATCTACCACCTCTACCAAGTCCTCCTAGAGCTTAACCCCAAGCCCACCATCTAACAGACCATAGACCATAAAAATGACCATTCAGAAGTAATCTCCCTACCTGAGCATTCGTACAATTAAAACATGTCTACCCTTCCTGACCTTCACCACAGAACTGCCCTCTCTCCACCCAATCAAAATTCCACTAGAACTACCATCTGCATCAATCGTCTCCATCCCTTCCAAGAAGTCCCCCCCACCTCCTTCCAGGTACTCCAACTGCATGACTCAAGATTTGTCTCTTGCAGCAGGACCATATCAACCCCTCATGAGCAAACATATTTTCCGAGGGTCACTCTCCTCGAGGAGTCATTCAATCCCCTAACATTCCAAAGAACGGAAGTCATGAGGCGTCAACATGTACCCACCACGGCCATGTCAAAATCCAGACGCCCCTGCAACCAACAACTCCTCACATTCCTCCTCGCGATCCCTCTCACAAGATGTAGAAGCCTCCACAGCATGTCGTAGGCGAAGCTCGAGGTCGGCTCCTTCATTTGCACCATCTCCTTCCATTGTCACCACCGCTATGACCACCTTCAACCTCATAATGGATGTCCTCAAATCATGGCTTCTGAAGCTCCAACATGGGTGGTAGAGTAGTTGGTGAATAGAAGTCCAAATAGGTTTCCATCTTGATATTCGAACCCTCCCTGCAATCCCATTTGTGCCTTCTATCGCTGAGGCCTCCTTCGTCGAGACTCGTTGATCAACTAATGCACCAAGCATTGCGCTACCGTTGTTGCTAAGTTCTCCAACCTCCGTCACAGGTGGAGTGGCCTCATTAGGGAGCACAGTTTGTGCCACATCGCCTCCCCAGCAACACTTGTGGCCATGCCCACACGATCCTATAGCAAGAGAGGCAGGGGAGAGAACCCACCCAAAGGACATCTCGATCCAGAAGATGAGGGTTTCATATGATTTCAATGCTTATCAGCTCTAAAACCAAAAACAAATCTGGATCCCCCCTATAATTTGCACGGACTAATGATGTCACCGTCATTGACCTTTTCCATAAAAGTCCTCTTCGAAATCAACTCTACAGATGGCGACGTAAAAGCCTCTGGAATTTGAGGCGTCGACTTCGAGAATCACACGGGATTGATTACGCGACCCATAGCCTTCTAAATCCGATGGAGCTTTGGCTCAACCCTCGTCATAGGTGGTGAAGCTCCCCCGACCACCACCTAAGCGAAAGAAGGTTGGATCATGGCCTCCATCCTAAGCAATAGCACCCAGGAAGCTCCTACAGGACAGAGGACCACCCTCTTAGGGATAGTACATCCAACGATCACCTCCACTTTGACCTTAACCACGGGGATGAAACCTTCGTTGATGCCTAGGCTAGTGCATGATCATAGCCTCGCAAATGGAGAAACAATCGCCTCCACCATCTCCAACATCCAAGTTGAAAAAGGATGCCCTCGATCACCATCACTATCCCCACCTTCACAGTTAGTCATTCGTCACGCAACCCTTATCTCCTTGAAGCATGATGAGTCCCTCTCGACCTTCACAAGGTCAAATAGAAGAAGCTTCTCTAGCACAAAAGATGCCAACTTCATCTCCTCTACCCTCAAGATGTGCACAAACACAATACTCCTAACCATCTCTAGTGTTGGAGTGCCACCCTCGATCACACCCACCAGCACCGAGTCGAGCGTGGAGATAAGGGAGCTCCCTGTTGCTGACCACGGAGCCTCCAACTCCAACTCTGGGGCCTATGGAAGCAGAGGAGGCAACCTCCAAGGAGTCGCAACATAGGGAACCCTAATGCAGAAGAGGCTGCAATGACCAAGGCCACCACACCTAAAGCACAAACTAGGGTCATGATAGTCACCCACATAGTGTCCCCCTCCACATCTTAAGCAAACGAACGAAGTCATATATGGTGTGCATCATTTCCTACTAGCAACTCGAATCCAACCATGTTCTCCTGCAACAGCCCCTCGAACAGTCGAAGGGAACTGACCTTCATTCCTCACACGCCCTCCCTCACTTTCCCACCCTCTCTCACTCTCTTGCCCTCTCCCGCTCCCTTGCCATCAGTTCATCAACATAAGAGGTTTTCCTTTTAAACATCCATAATTCACATGCTTGATGAACAATGTTTTATTTGCATGCCCATAATGACTTTTTCATGTTAACACCAAGGCATTAATAATAATTGCTTGAAAATTTTTTTTCAAAAACAATTTCCTTGTAGTTGCATTTTTATTAGGAAATTGAATGGGCACACGTCACTGTGACTACAAAAATCACTTTTCCGAATTGCATGGCACCTGTCACAAAAATAGCTAACAGCCTGTTGCTGCCTGTTGCTGCAATTTGGAATCACTGAGGGCTGAAAGATGTTTGCATGGGAGTTGATGCAGAAGCCGCCATCTTCCACAATATGAAAATGCAAACATGGCATTTGGACAATCCAAACAGCCCCCAAGTCTCCTAGGATAAATCTCAATCTGTTTGCAAGGACCCTGGCTACAATGAAATGAACCATGTTTGGTAAAGCAATAGGCCTAAAATCACAATGGTCCTTCTAGAAAAGAAAGAGGGAAATCTTTCTTAGTCTCTCAAAACCAAGATTGCTTGTATCAAGCTCTTGAAGAACACCCATCACATCATGCTCACTAGAGACCGAAATTCCTTGTCCTTGGTGAAGCATAAAAGTGACAATCCAAATGAGACACAGCTCCTCTATCATCCTCCTCAGAGAAAGGTCACATGAATTCCTTCTCATGTCTGAGACAAGAATGAGGCACTCTACCGCCCCATCTCCCAGCTTATATCCTTCTTTGTCCACCACCTATTGTCCTTAGTAAAATCTCTCTAGGGAGTTTAGCCTCATCAATAAATTTCTGGTGCATGCATGCTTTTATCTTTTGAGAGGAAAGAGGGGGTCAACAAGGGTTGTTGTCCCTCAGATTTCATTAAAATGGAGAGCTAATTATAGCATATTGTAATGGTACAAAACACCCTCTACTGAAGTTCTCTCCCTTCTAAAAATAACTCCATTGCACTCAAGCCAAATGCATTGGTGCAGGTATGTTGTATGATTAAACTTCAAATAGAGGCCTAGATGTGGGCTCTAGAGTATTCATTTTTATACCCACAAGCTCCTAAAAAGGTAGATTTCAAATCAGATGCCGATAGTCTGCATATATTTGTATCCCTAATTGAAGGCATGAAGCCATGTTGACAGGTCAGCACAAGCCTGGCCAGATTGCACAAATGGGGGCCTGATAGATTTATGGCTTGGCCCAAATCAATCTTGACCCAGCCTACAACCATATAGAATAGATGGCTTGCATTAGGATGAATACAAACCTGTAAGGGATTGAATGGTCTAGTGGCTGAGCAATTAATCTCTGACCAAAACTATGAGAGTTCAATTCCCTACTCTTAGAGAGAGCAAGAGAAAGAATGGATTATAAGATAAGAAAAACAGAGACAACACAAATCATCTGAAAATTGATGATTCCTGTTGAGTGGGCAGCAGAGTGGAGGTATGAGTTGTGGTGTGTTGCCAAGGAGTGACATGAAGCAGGTAGTGGATCTGTAGCATGTAGGAATGTTTTTTTCAACACCCCCCTCCCCCCCGGTTCTTTTGAAAAGGGTACAAGCCAAACCTTGGTTTCTTTAGACAAAAGCCTAAACGCTCAACCACTAAAATATTAAAGTAGGTACTTTTGGTTAACATTTTGAATCAGGTACCTACATAACTTTTTTTGGGAAAAGAATACTAGGATAGCTTTTTCAGAAGTAGTAGTATGTCATCCATACATGATGCTAATGTTGTATTCAAACGTCTGTCTGAAGAAGCCCACAAGCAAAAACTGGTTGGATACAATTTTCTGACAATCAGGTAGTTTAAAGTTTCCCCAGAAAAATTTCAGATGAACTATGAATAAGACAATCTTCTAATAGCTTCAGTTGTCCAGATCATGGGTGGTTATCCAAAAACAGAAAAATAAAGCAAAGTGAAAAAAAAAAAAAAAACTCACTGCTTCCTTAGCATCAAGTTTCTCCACCCATCCGTTCATAACATATGGATCATTAACAGAGACACAAATAACAGAATCGATGCCCTTGGCTTTGAATTTGTCAATGTTCTTTTTGTAGCTAGGAACATGCTGTGCTGAGCAGACACCAGTGAAAGCACCCTACAAGCAGGAGAAAAAGTGTCTTTATGACATAATTAAAAATTTGCTGCTACATGTGTAAAGACTTCGATCACATAATAATGAAAATGATCGTAATCTAAGGAAAGAAAGAAATCATAGGTTCAAGATATTAACCCTGATAGGAATTTGCATCCATTTTTTCTTTTTTGAAAACTGAAAGGATGACTGGAAATTAAAGTCATCCACCTTTAAAGAAGTCTGAAGTTACAACCGGCTCTAACCTTAAGAGCACCTGCCGAAGATGAGGCCTATTACATGGCATTTGATTAAATAAGACTCCATGCTTTTCTAGCCGTAAGGACTAGTAGCCAACACCTTTGATCATACATGCTTTGTCCTTAAAGAAGACAGGGCCGTTGTCCACTTGCCCCTGATTTAAAGAAATCAAAAAAACCATACCATTTCAAGTATCAATCCACTGCAATCCAGAGCATCCCAACACTGCTTGTCCAAAATCAATTGTAAAGAAAAGATGTGAAATATCATCAATCCCTGAATCAGAGAAACCAAAGGACGAGTCTTATCCAGGGCCATCCTGACCACAATTCATCTGTGATTCCTGACACACATGAAGCAAAAATACGAACTTTCTGATGGCACCTAGTGGCCCAAATAAGGAGACAATTTCCAAGTGGAAGATGGTCAAACAAAGGGAAAACCTTCAAGCAATCTATGATAAGCATCACAAACAATGAAGTCCCTAACTCCCACAACAATGCATAGGATGTCTCAACGAATTCAGCATCAAATAGAACTTTGCCAACTGCTGATGAGACAAAAGTGAGATGAAAGGAGTCCAGCTCCCCCCTAAAAGTGCCTGAGGAGCCGACCAACACTTGGCAATAGTAGCTGCTAATCCAAAGCCAGCAGAAACAGGCAGGGAAAATTTTCTATTAAACAGCGCCCCAAGGGCCTGTCATCTCTCCAAAAAGGACTGCCTGCTCCCAGTCTAAGCACAAACAGAGGCGCCATAATGCAAGATAGACCAGAGATGCTCTTCAAAAACCCATAATGTCCCATCTGGACAAAACTGCATCTCTTCTATATCCCTATTAAAGAATTATCCATATATATATACACACACATAGTGGCCTATCTTACCAGCACAATGCCTAAAAAGGAAGATTTGAGCACCAAATATCAACCAATGGATCCTCATCAAATGGTTGTAAATAAAACCACCATATTTAAAATGAGTGACTTCTACATCACGTAGTAAAATACGAAAATACCAAAAAAAGTAACATAACCCATCAATGACAAAGATTATTTCCTTGAATAATTTTTTGAAAAGCAAAAAGGGTGGTTATCCATGTGATAACTACTCAAATTCATTCCACCCGGAAAACCGGAGTTACATCACATATTACATAGCAGATTCCCAAAATACCACCTGACAAGAAATGAATGAAATAAAATTCTCTACATAGGATCTTCTCCATTGGAGAGACCCTTCTTAGATCATACACCTCTTATTTCCTTGAATAATTGAGTGGATGGCATTTACATGAGTGAGATCAACGGATGTGTCGAATAAAAAAAATTGAAACATTCCCTTCAGAGCACATTGACAAGTGAAAAAGATCAAACATTGCTATTAAAAATTGAAAAAGTTGTGTTCCAGTGCATAAGCATCATGGTATTTGATTTTGATAATAACAAAGCATATAATTGTTATATTGCTCTTTGAATACTAACATTTAAAGAACAAGGAGCGAAAGTAAGGAAGGAAGAAGAGCTAAGTTGATGGTCAAGAAGGAGGAAGCTAGAAGTAGGAGATTGAAGCTTGAAGTTTGTACTTTAGTTTTTGTTATTCATTTGATGTATTTTATCTTTCTTTATTTAGATATGGCGTAAAGAGCCCAAGTATGTTAACCTAAGTCCTAAACCAAGGTTTTAAATATTGATATCGATATCATATCGACAAGTCAAAAAAGGGATATATCGGGGATATATCGCTGATATCGGTGAATTTTGGAAAAATTACTTAGAAAGTCATAAAATATAAAAAAAAATGTCAAATTAACATTTTTATAACTAATATATCATAAATGAATTGCTAAAAAATGTGTGTGTACGTGCGTGCGAGTGTGTGCGTGTGGGTTCCGAACAGAACCAGTCCAATCCTACCTATGTGTCTGTTTGTGTCTGTGTTTACCCATTTTCAATCTCACGCCTCCTACCGAGTCCTACCCTACCGTTTTCAACCTCCCGCCCAGCCGTCCCATTTCAACAGCGCCACAGCACCACTTTTCCCACCCAACCGGCGATATATCATCGATATATCCCCATATCGGCGATATGTCGCCAATATCCGGGAAAAATACACTTTGGGTGGTATCGATACCACCCAACCCGTCAATATGCGATATATTGGCAATATATCGCCAATATATTGCGATATGTCAAACCTTGGCAAGTACTTAGATAAGCCATGCTGAAACAAATGAGCCTATCAACCCTAGGTTGTTGTGGGGAAAAGAAAGAAGAACCATCATGGATGACATTTTTTAATCAAAGGAAGATGACAAGATAGCCCTTTCAATACCCCTATGGATTATCAAAGTGCATAGTTTTATGCATCTTTCTATAGAGGTTTGAAGATGCTAATATAGAATCTTCTTCCTATTTTTCAATAAGTAAAACCAGGTGCAATGACTGAATTATCGACAGAAAATGTACAGCTTTAAAGTTAACATATTTGATGGACTACAAGGAAGCAAGAACTCTAGCATGTATAGCTCTAAAGTTCAACAAAAGTCCATGATATCGACGATATATCACTGATATGTCAGCGATATGGGCGATATATCGGCAATATATCGACGATATCATGGAAAAAAGATAATAAGGCTAATATCGATATGTGTTGACCCAGCGATATCGATATATCGACGATATCAATCCTTGTCCTAAACACACTTAACCTTAGGAAATTTAGGCAACACATAGAATCAAATTAATTTGTCAGACATCTGAAAACTTGTTTCAAACAATTAAGCCTTTTACCAAATGTCTTATCATCTAACAGTTGGAGCTCAACGTTCGCGTTAGCTAAACAGACGTCTAGCCCTATCATCGGACATACTATAGATCCCTCAGACGTCCAATAACACTACCAGACAACTCTTAGTTGCCCATTAGACATTGAAAACCTAAAGCAAGGAAGATATTATGTCAGAAGCCTAAATCCTAAAATGATTTCTACATTCAACATCCTGGAAAGACTTAGTTATAGTAACATACAACAATAAACCCATTTAAGTCATTTGATCACTTAATCAGGTGTCCCCTAAGCAAGTTCATGATGACAATCTTTTGGAGCCCATTCTATCAGATGTCTACTCATTCTGTTAAGACATCTGACCTGACAAAGCAGACGTCCAATCACTCTACCAAACATCTAATACGTTTCTAACTACATATCTTTGTGCAATCTATCTTGAGTTTGAGAGTTAATGTCCCAAATCACTCTCAACTGCTATAAGCCCTCTTTTAAGCATTCTAGAGCCTTCTTAACACCTCTATAAATATCCCATAGGCTCACCATTGTTGCGTACAACATAGACACACCATAGAAACAATACTTCCCACCATATTCACATAGAAAGCAAATCAAATGAGTGAAAAGCTCTACACTCTCTCCTAGCCTACAACATTTCATCTGAGATCTCAATACCCTGCTTCTACACTCTAATCTGCATCCATCAAAGGAAAGTTTCCTAAACCTACAGGAGCTAGTATTTCCTTTCATCTTGTGGCTTTATAAGGTTTTTGTATTTTATTTTTGTTTTGTTGTAAGGGTGTCCACGTTTTGGATTTTCGTCTCTGGGAGACAAAATTGTATCGATTTAATCTAGTACATTGTTATTTGAGGTTACAAGACCCTTGGTACAAAGTAGTGTGATTAGTGAATTTGATCAACTCGATCGATCAAAAAAATCCTAAGTCGATGTGACTTAAGTGGTGGTTTTTATCCGATTAAGGTTTTATGCGATTGATTTTATTTGTGCTTGATATTTCATTTTTATTATATTGCACTATTCATCCCCATCTAATGCAACCGTACAAAAACGTGTAATACAACTATATAGAAGTTGTAATAAATTGGTATATTACAACTATATAAAGAGTTGTAATACAACTTTATATAAGTTCTATATAGTTGTATTACAACTATATAGAAGTTGTAATAGATTAGTGTAGAGTTAGTAATATCATCGTGATTTTTGTATTTGAACAAAATATGACCTATGATTTTTGAAATATCACCGGTAATTTTTAGTACCAAATCAAATATAACTGAAATCATTGATGATTTCTCAGTCTTTGATTCGTAACGATTGTAATACATCGATTAGATAAAATTTTATCTATGATACTTGTAATATAACTCTGATGATTATAGTACAACAAAAGGAAAAATGAAGAAGCTCTAATACAATTATTTTAATGGTCGTAATAAAACCTATGTGCAATTAAAATACGTCAAACAAAAAAATATATAATGGCCAAAGCAACCAAAACGAATCAATAATGGTAAATGCTCACGACAAGCAAAAGTAATCAAAGACAAGTTATGATCAAAAAATTGCTTGTAGCAAGCAAAAGTAATCGAAGATGACAAGTTATGATTAGAAAAACAAAAAATTACTAATAGACAATAACAATTAATTGATGCATCTTCAAAATATAATAGGTGTTTTTCTAAATCACTTATGATATTGCAAAAGCAATATTCATCACGTCCATAACGATTCAACGGTTCGGATTTGGTGCTCAATTAGTGACTTTCGAGAACTATGCTCAAAAGATACAAAATAAGCACACAATCCTATTGTTAATCAAGGCTTGATGTTGATCAGTCCTTTTGCATGTGCTTTAGTGGTATAGAATACCATTTCTCAATTTTTAAAGTTACGTTAATCATAAAGTTTCAATTATTCCCATCATTTATAGCAAATCCCAACTTTCTTTTCTCGTTTTTCACCATGTTCAGTTCTTTAGTTGGCATATTGACATCTTTCTCATGGAACCATTTGAATGTGTTTAATTAATCACATCCATCCCCATCTATTAAAAGGTATTTTATTTTTTTCCTACATGTAGGATTAGATTACACACTTGCAGTACAAATTCAAAATAATCCCCCAATGTTGTTTTACAATTGCTTTTTTAACTGTATTATAAGTGTCTTAACATCTTTTAATACAAGTGATAATGAACATATCAACCCCATAATTAACCATATTATAAGTTCAAAACTCTAACATCTTGTAATACAAGAAGCATGTATTTGATTTTTTTATCCATTCATTCTATAGCATGAACAAGCAAATGTTCTCAGTTGTATCACAAGCTATAGATCTATAATACAAATATCACGGATTTTTTTTATCAATGCTTTGATCTTTGATATCCATCATACTACTTTCATCATATTTGATTTTTTACAGCTAATGTCTGAAGCCATTACAACTTACATATCCGCGTGTTACAAGTTGTTTGTTTATTTATTACAACTGCATAATATATCTATTACAACCTATACGTTTAACCATTACAACCTATTAACTATCTTGTTACAAGTAAAAAACAATGGGATACATACGTGCATGTTTGATGATCTTCTATGGTCTTTCTGCTTCCGTGTAGAAGAATGTAATAAGTTCATTCTTGTTTAATATGAGGCCTTTGAGCATATTAGTAAATTTACCTTTGAATCAAATATCACCGGTGATTTTTACACTTGAACCAAATATATTGCTAATGATTTTTGAAATATCACCAATGATTTTTAGTACTAAACCAAATATCATCGGTGATTTTCGGATATAGGTGAAAATCACTAATAATTTATTGATCTCTGATTCATAACGATTGTACTACATCAATTAGATAAACTTTTACATGTGATACTTGTAATACAACTCTAATAATTGTAATACAACAAAAAGAAAAATATAAGGAGCTATAATACAATTATTTTAACGGTCATAATATAACCTATGTGCAACTAAAAGACCTCAAACACAAAACAAAATACATAATAGTCGATAAAAATGGAAACTTATAAAAATGGTATATGGAGCAAAAGCAAAACAACCTAACTAGTTATTAGGTTGATAATAGAACTTACAAAATGCTATAATTATCAGCCATAAATGAGATATTGTAATTGTCAATCCTTCCAAGAATAAATAGTGGTTTTCTAAACCACCAAGCCTTTACAGAGGTAGTATTCATCAAGCACGTATGCAATCCAATGAACAGAATGTAGTGCTTATTTACAATCTTTTGAGCACAATATGAATGAATATATAATCAAAGAAAATAATTAGGGAGATGTTACTTGATGTCCTTTGATTTTGTTAGTGTGATTCAAATGAAAAAAAGTATTAAAAAGAATAACAAACATGATACTTGTACAGTTGTACATAACTTGTTATACAAATGTGTAACTAAATTTTTCTATAATACTGCCATGTAAATCTTATGAAAATTGGTTAAAGGTCATTAACTTGTAATATCATAATACCAACTTATAAAATAAAAACGATAACTTGTATCAACAACAAAACAACATGCAGTACTCATTTGATACTAAATAAGCACAGTGCTCATAAGATAGGGCCCATACATACATACATACATGTGTGTGTGTGTTGCTTGCTCCCAAACTGAGCACAAATAAAGGAGCTAATTTGCAATATTGAGTAGGATGCTCTTTCAAGACCAGTCACTCCTCTCAGTCAAAACTACACTCTTCCTATTAAAGAATCTCCCATAGTAAAGAAAAAGAACCTCAATCAATAAATCCCTTTCCCACACAACAATACAAACTATCCACATGGAGAGCAAAGCATCACTCATAGTCAAGTGTTACAAACCTAAATCTCCATGTACACCAGGCAATAGATGACATCTCAAGCCACTAGAAGAAAGTCCCTACCCATTGGATCAAAATTGGTCTACAAGAATCCCTTCATTGGACCTAGAGGAAGGAATTGCTTTAGGAAAAGGATGAAGGGAAAGGTTGAATTCTCATGTGGGTGGTAGAATGTAGGTGTAGAAAGCACCAAATTCTATGCTTGTCAGCTCCTCTTCTCATAATGCTTGATACCTTCATGAATCCATTGTAAAGATTTTGCTCAAGTTTGTTGTGATCCCATTAGATGCATCGATTGCAGTGAGCTTGGCCATCGCTGATTCTCTTGTTTGAAACTCTAGCAGCAATGAGGTCCAAGCCTTCAATGAGGCCCACTAGCAATGGCTGTAATGTGACTATGATGGTCAATGTTCTTCTGGCAAAGGTGGAAGCTTCATGGTTACCTAAGGTTCAAGAGAATGAAAGGTTCCTTCAGAATTGTTTGGTTGGGAATTCGATTGTTAGTCCACCTCACAAGGATTTACAATGGTTGTAATGAGAAGTGTTTAGGGAAGGGGTGGCTTCTCCATATGTCCAAGTTCACCTAAGACAAGTCTTTGTTGCATGGGTACACTCTTGTGGAGGGCTATAAACTACTATATTCAATGATGATTTGTAGCAATAGAACTGTCAGATGGCAATAGTGTTTCGAGTCCGATGGATCATTGTTTGTAATGAGAAGTGTTTAGGGAAGGGGTGGCTTCTCCATATGTCCAAGTTCACCTAAGACAAGTCTTTGTCGCATGGGTATGCTCTAGTGGAGGGCTATAAACTACCATATTCAATGATGATTTGTAGCAATAGAACTGTCAGATGGCAATAGTGTTTCAAGTCCGATGGATCATTGTTTGAGCAACTTCCACCAAAACTGGTTGTTTTGCTTGAGTTCCCGGGACTTCCTCTCAACTCAAGCAAATGTTAGATGATCCTTAAGACCATCATGTCAATCTTTGATAACTTAGCAAATGCGATGGAGTCAATTTCATGGAAGCTAAGCTTAGGAGGCAAGTGGTATAGGAGGCTAGCCGTTTTCTTGGAATCTATTTAGGTTACCAGCATCTATCTTGAGGCATTACAGTATCCTCCCTGGAAAAATTCTATGCAAGAGATATCAACTTTACCATCTTGGGGGTAAATGGCACTTTGGAAAACCTCTACTCGATGTTGGTGCTATCAACTGTTATCAGATGTTTATTGCAAAATATCATCACAATGGAACTATGGCTACTTGAAGGCTTGACTATTATAAACTTACAAGGTTGATTACTTTGAGATATTTTCACTAGTTGTACACCTTAATCTTTAAAAAAAAAGAAAAGAAAAGGATGACTACGGGAGGTCAATAGTCATCCACTTTAATTAAACATCAAAGCAATTACAAGTGATGGATCCAAAAATCAGCGAGTACAAAAACTTCCCTAACAACATTCTCAACTCAAGGTCGCTCCCCATGAAAAACCATTGAATAGCATTGCACATCTTAATCTTGTAATCTAAAAGACACGTTCATGTTGGATACCAAAAATGAACTGCTCAGCAGCTTCCCAGATTCCCCACGGAAAACTCAAAAGGTGTCCAAGTTTAGAAATGCTTTTTTTCTGAAAATGAGGTTAGGTAAGCTATTTACAACCTTAAATAGAGTCCATCAGCATCATTTGACAGATTGAGTAAAGCAGTTGAATCATATGGGATTCAAAGATTTAACTCTGATCATAGCATCTTTACAGTGAAAAGAGCCTCACTTGAAGTTATTCTTATTGTGTATATGGATGATATATTTCTAATAGGAAGTGATGTGCTAGGCATAAAAGAGGCAGCATTTTTATATTCTCAATTTCTCATGAAAGGTGAGGGTGCAATGATATGATTTTTTGGGCACTGAGGCTAGTCATATTTGAGGATGTTAGGGAAGATATGACATTAATATGCTAGGAGGCTCAGAAGTTGGGATGTAGAGTTGCTTATATTCCTGTGGACCAAACTTGCATTATGATAGGACAAATGGTGAAAGCTATCACAATTGTCATCAGCATAGAGCTTTGGTTGGAAAGTTTGTATATCTTACCATAACCTTGATATTTTTTTGTTGCATGATGAGTTAGTTTATAGATAAGCATACTGATGAAACAATCTCACCCTGCATTGTGTTACATATTTTACAAACTCTGGAAATACTATCCAATAAAGGATGTTCTACTATGAATAATGAGCATATGAAAGCACAAGTTTTTAGATCCAAATTGCATTCTCATGAGTATCAACACTTAACTAATGGATATTGCACCTTGCTTGAGGACAACTTTTATTACTTGGTGATATTAGAAACAGAGTAGGGTTTCAAAATCTAGTGTTGGATTAGAATATAGAGCAAGGGCACTTATTGCATATAAACAATTCTGGGTCTACTTTATCTTAACGGATTTCCATATTTCAATTAACCTACAATATGCCAATGTACTTTGATAATAAAGCCGTGGCACCTTCTCGACAAATAACCTACATTCCATGAGCATATTAAGCATATTGAAAACGATTGCCATTTTGTCCATAATGATGTTCTAGAAGGCCAAATAACTATATATGCATACCAATGAGTCAATGACCAACTTTTATTTATCTACACTAGGGCACTATTGAGAAGCAAATTATCTTACATGGTATTGGTATCTAACTTGGCATGATTGAAATGCATGATCCAACTTGAGGGAAGTGCTTAAGCATTAGAATATACATATAAATATAATCTTTGTTAGCATTCCCTATATGCCTATTAATGATCACCTTGCAAATATCTTCATAGAAGCATTGCATTGCCTAAACATGAACCATCTTATACTGTACCCACCTGGACATTATTGATATATATTGGAGAATTATCCAATGAGCCGAAGGCTCAAATAACCTAGTTGAGCCCATTAAAATATGCTCCTTTGTTTTACAAAACTATTGATGCATTTTACAAATGTTGTATTGCACTATTAGAATCTAAATCTATTTTCCAAAACATGACTTGTAATTCACAAAGTAACATTTTTATAACTTTTTCATTAAGATGGCCATCAAAACCATTTCCATTTGGATGAAATTTCATATGCAACCTATCTAACCATAAATTATTAATCCATGCAATTGGATTTTTTATTTAAGGCTCCACATGAGTTTCAATGAGTTTGGCTCAAATAAATTATTTGAGTCTTAAGCATACCATATATATATATATATATATATATATATATATATATATATATATATATAGAGGCGAGTATTAAGAATGTGAGGATTTTTTTCCTTCTTTGTTTTATGTATTTCTTTTGTCTTTTGTTTCTGATTTCTCCTAGGCCAATTCTTATTTTTACCCTAGCCCTACAAAAATCCTATGCATGGACAAAGAGACTCTCCAAGGGATTGCTAGCCAGCCCTCCAAATAAGCCTACAATTCTTAGAAGAATCCCATCCATTCTATGTAAACCATGGTGCAACAAGATGTAGAGTTCAACTTTTCTTACAAAAAGGGCTCCACCCATCTCAACCCAATTGAGATTTAACTTACTGAAATTATCAATGAAGCAAAGACAACCTAGAATATCAGAAATTATATGAACTCCATCTTGTTGAGAAGACAAAGGTGCAGCACTGTTTTTTTAAAAAGGGAAAGGGTGGTTATCCATACGATAATCACCCGCAATCATTTCATTTCAACCAGATCACCAAAAAATTACATCAAGGCGAAAGTCTAGACTTCCAAAACTCCACCTAGGACTCAATGGAATAAAAAAAATTCTCAAGGTGCAACACTGTTATCATCCTAGGTTCCCCTCTTCACTTCTAAAGGACCATGCCAAGCATGTCTCGCAAATGTTTGCTTGTTATATCCCAAGGCAAAAGGATAGGGAACACATTCCAAAGGAACCTCAAGGTGCAATAAGCATACTTTCAAATGCTTGAGCCCATGGACATATCCAAGAACTGGAAGCTTTATCACTAATCATGTAGGAGATTTCCTCTCTCCTCAAAACTATGGTCCTGATACAACTTTGGCATTCCTCTATCCAGATTGGAGACATGATTTTTGGTTCTTGGAAAACCATGACAGAACAAGATCCATGATTTGTCCCTCACCCTTCCAAAAGATGCTTCACCAATTATACCACAAGTACATTACTAAAAGAGAACTCCCTTGTAGCATGTTTCAAAAATATGCTTATATAGATTACTAGGAGCCAATTATATGTTCAATGTACTCAACCAATAGAGCATGGACATGTTGAGATGGACACATAGCAGCATGCAGAAGTTAGGGTAAGTAATGAAACTATCAAGGAAAGAGTTAATGTGGAACCAACAGAAGATGAAATAAAAAGGGCCAAATTAAGTTGACCAAGTCGAGCAAAGAGGAAGTTTAAGAAGTTAGGCATTGAAGCTTGGAAGAGAAATTGAAGTCAAAATCACTAAGCATGATCTTGTCTAGGTGGAGTTGAGTCCGAACATCGCACGAGATAGATATATATAAGAACAAAGAATCCCTATAACCAACCCACTTAGTGCTCGAAAGTTGCATCAGAACGACAGTTTCCACTCCCTTTCAAAAAAAAAAAAAAAGGAACCTCAGTTTCCACTAGAGCATTGTAGTTGAACATTGCAAGTGTGTATATCATTAGCAGTAATATCCTTGATTCCAATCTGCGGATATAGAAATTAGTTCCTTAAGCTTAAAAAATTAGTTCTTGAGAGCTTTATTACGTATTATTTTCCTGAAATGGTACAAAACTCCAGTTTGAAAACTTACAGAGCATGTGGAGCATGGAACAAATCACTTACGGAAATATCTAAGGGACGACAGATATCTAGGATTGTGAAAAGCATTCAAACGGATAACCCTAAATGAGAGATTGAGATAAAATTCCCTTTCATACGTAATGCTTCTTCTCTCAAGTGATTCACAAAACCATGTTTCACGCGCCATTCGCGGTGCTTGATGCGGAGGGAAAATGCGAAAACGTGGAAATCCCTCGTACCCACCACCACCACCACCATCACCACCGGAAAAGCCATATCATAATGCTCGAACAAACGTGGCACCAGAAGCAAAACACAACGAAAGAAAGCAGAGATCAGCACGGAAACAAGGTAGGGGCTCACCGGCAGCCCAAAGATGACAACCTTCTTGTCCTGAAACACGTGAAATAAATCATCCGATCACTAATAACCTCGGTTATATAAGCGAAAGGCGAAGAGGAGAATGTGATTATTATTTACCTTGAAGATGTCCTTGATGGGGGTGGTGGAGAACTTGGAGGCGACGCCCTCGTCCCAAGATCGAGCCTTCTGGAGAGAGACACCGAGCGCCGTCGTCAATAAATCGCTCCCCACCGCCACGGAGGCGAACGCCCTGTTCCAGCAAGAGGAGGAGGGGGAAAGGATCGAAACTGCTCGGCCTTCAGATTCCCCCACCACCAGAGATCGCCTCAGCAGCTTCACAGCAACGGACGCCACCATCTCGCCCTCCACTCCCTTCCAGGGAACCTTGTGTTTTCTTTTCTTGGGCTTTTACAAGAAGGATTTTTGCGATTGGTGGCTGCGAGGCAGTGACTCCACTGAGCTGCTCTCCCCGGAGCGCCCAAACGAGTAAAACTTCTGGACCGGGAGTCCGGAGATTTTCCTTTTTTTTTTTTTTTCTTTCCTCCGAAAACACTTCTTACGCACATTTTTATATGTCATTTTGTACGCAACCAATATGTTATTTTATATTGATATAATATATTTTATCATATTATATAATATATCATATATTATCTTTTCATCCTTATAGAAATAAGATACATCAATATGACGTGACATATTCCGTGTCATATTATATTTTACGTTAAAAGTAACATTCAAAGTTATGCAAAAAGAGATATCTATGTATCATTACCTTTTTTTTTTCATACTCCTAAAATTTTATTAAATTACATCAATACTCTTATAAATTTTCATATAAATATATATATCCTTGAAAGTATATAAACTAGAAATAATTATACCCCTCAGTTAATTTTCTATCAATTGAGTGAAAATATTCTTCCAACATTATACAAGGTAACAATAAAAAATATTAAAATTACATTCATACCCTCAACGATTTACATTAGTTAGGAAAATATTAAAATGCCTCCAACTAGCCATTGGGGGTTATTGGAGACATTTGGTTCCCCTTTTACTTATAAAAACTTATTATGAATAGAAAAAAATAATGAATACTTCAAACAAATCTTGCAAGTATGTTAATCACCTGTCTATATTACACAGTCACATTTTCATAAATACCCTCAAGAAACTTGATCGTTACATTTATTTAATACATAACACATCAGCTAAAATGTTGAACTATCTACACAAGGCTTCCTAGATTTAGCCTCATAAAGCTCCAGCAACTAGCATTTGGCTTTCGATTTTTGCGTGACTTGTTCATGTAATCAACTTATAGTTGTAAGGATATATGATAAGGCATGAAGCGAGAATGGAAAGTTTTACACTTGTAAACGAACAAGTGTAAATTCATCAACTAGGTTGAAGATCAATCCTACAAAAAATAGGAAGAATATATTGTAATCAGTGTGCTACTCAAGAAATTAAAACATGCCAAGGAGATAATGACGGATACTAATACCAAGGTTCTTGAGGTTCATAGTCAATTTAAAGAGGTGGCAATCAATGTGAAGGTGGTCATTATGTGTTTGGAGGTAAATCTAGCAATGAAAATGTGTATGTAATAGAGCGTACCTTGTGGAATGAAAGTTGCTTCATATTTGGTTCAATTCCTTCTAGCAAATTAATTGGAAATATGTATCATCTTCCTGCAAATGCAAATTTCCTACAATGAATAGTACACAGACAGAAATTTATGGATATAAGTTGACAACACATAAAAAAGGTATATGTAGTAGCATACCTATTTGCAGTCAAGAAAATGCAGTTGCTAATAAAGATAAAATCACCATCAATAAATGAACATGTGAGGAAGATTGTCCAAAAGGAAAACTTTGAGAGGCATTCACATCACATGCAAGCACATAATTTTCATAACAAGGAAATGATCGTCCAAGTGTTAAAGGCCTAACATAATTAACTAACAGTAAGCAGAAGAGCACTAAATAATCATCAATATTTCATGATTTACAAAATCGAGTAAAAGTGTAGATAAAACCCTCCAAAAAACTGTAGTTTAGTGATAACACCTCCAAAAAAATGTCAGGAGGCTACTGCATGTGTACCTCAACCGTCGACAAACTCAAAAAAGGTGTCCGCTGTCCAACCTATAAAAAATGGGAGATTTCAAGCAAATGTAAACACCTCTCATTCAATGTAAACATCTCAACCAAATGTCTGAGATAAGGGACAACACCTACAACCTACTAAACCATCACTTGCAACCATCCCTCTCAAAAAACATCCTAAATCAACACCTGCAACCTACACATCCCAACAAAACCCTCAGGCACTAGAAAGGACTTGCACATGATTACAAATTATTTCCAAATTGACATTCATTACCTCAACTAAGGTCCACAATTAGCCCATCACTAAGAAATAGTATAGTAACAACTTTCTTAGGTCGTCATTGTTTCTTCTTTTGACCTTCATTCTATTAGAATCCTTCCTTTGCCTCTTCCCTCCATATGCAATTGCTGCCACACTACTGCAAGCAATGTTGGTTAGCAAAAACAACACAAATCAATCGCATTACATAATTATAAGATGATTAGAATGTACTTCCTATTAGCTAGCCTTGCAACATAATCAGCATTAGGATGATCCTATGTCAATTGAGATTAGATAAGCGGACTTTGAGATAGATTTCACTTACTTTGGGATGGCTAACTTGGACCTTCATTGAGGGGATCTTTGCATGTATTCTTGTGATGTCCAAGAACACCACATCTTTGGCACTTGTGTGTCAGCCTTGTTCTTAGCTCATCCTTTGTGCAAATCCTATTCTTCTTTGGTTTTCCTGGAGGATGCTTAGATCTTAGAGCTTTCACCACAACGTACAAATCAATTGATTGCCATGCATCCTTGTCAAGCAATGGCAAAATACCATCTACATATGCTCCCTTGTAAGTATCAATTTTGTAGTAATTAGCCACATAAGTCTCCCATTTCTAACATCTAAACCCCACAAGTACAACCACTACAAGCACACATGGCAGCCCTTGCAATTGCCATTTCCTACAACTGCAAACCTTCCGTTGTAGATCAAGCATAAATCTACTAGAAGGTCTCTCAACTTCAACCCTACCCTCATTTGATCTACAAACAATAAACCTATGAACTTCAGCACTAATCTTTCTTGGGAATGAGAATCCCTTTCCACTTTGCAGTAGCAGTCCTCCTATTCTCTATAGTAATCATCACCTTCTGCCTAATCTAATCCACCAAGTCACACACTACCAACCTTCTAGAAAGAGCCACCCTTGCATCAAAAGACTCATTGAGATTGTTTATTATATTGTGGCAGTTGGCATTATTTGAGAATGAAGGCCTACTCCATTTCAGTTTGACGTTCTCCGGCCAATCATATGCTTCCATGCAGAACTTCATGATTTCTTTCTTCCAATTAATAAAGTGATTTGTCTTAAAACCTCTAGCACACACCAAACCGTCCTCTTTAACCCCTCACCTAGGAAAGATTTCCTGAAATTCTTATACAAATGTCGCATGCATGCACTTTACTCTGCTTGAGATTGTAACTCATTTATGGATAACCCCACATCCTTCTAACCATCAGAGGTAATTGTCAATCCTTCTCCATTATCAATACCAATTGACTCTTGTATGAATTGAAGGAACCACCTCCAAGTACCATATGACTCATCCTTAGTAACAACAAAAGCAATAGGGAATAACCCATTCCCTCCATTAAGGGCAGTAGCTGCAAGTGATCTGCCAAGATACTTCCTCTTTAAGTGGCACCCGTCTAACCCAATGAAAGGTATGCAACCCTTCTTAAACCCTTCCTTGCAAGTATTGAAATACACAAAAACTATAAGAAAGCAGGCTCAAATAAGTAGTGTATCACACTACCAGGGTTCCTATTTGTCAGTTCATAAATGAGAGATGGCACCCTCTCAAATGACTTCTCAACACTCCCAAAGATTCTCTCCAATGCTATTAATTTTCCCTTGTATAGCTTCATGTATGGCTAATTTCCCTCACATGCAGGCCTAGGTTCTCCCTTAACCAACTTTGGATGTGCTTTGCAACCCAATCCTAAGTTGCCATCCCACTAATAATTACAGAAGTGCAAGTATGAGGTCCACTAAAAGTCTACTTCAAAAAACCACTATTAACCTTCTAACAGCCATGGATCCTCCATTAACACCCTTCTTCCCCACACCTAGTAGTGACTCTATTCTTATCACTTTTCACTCATTTTACTTCAAATTTTTTCTTCAAACATACTTGACAAAGAGTAAATCTGAAACTTTTAGAGTTGTTGAATAGACCCCAATTTCAAGCTTGGTCCACCCAAATCCAATGCAAACTCATCCCCATCAAAGTCAACAACACACTCAATCTCAGAATCCATTTGACCATCATCCTCAGGTTCCAATTCTTCACTATGCTATCTAAATCATCATTGGAGACATCACACTCATAATCAAAATCATCAAATGACTCCCCTATATATGGTAATTTGGATTCCATCACCTGACATTTACTTCTATAGGCCCTGTCCTGCCTTTTATCATTATTAATTGACCTAGTCCTTGGCCTATTAGCAATCTTCTTGTTCTTCTTGTTGCTGCTTGCAATTCCCTCATCCACTGTCTCAGCTCTGCCATCAAAGTCAACACCCTCATGCCCCTCTTCATCGAGGACAACTTCCCTATTTTCAAAGACATCACCCCTATATAACTTCCTCTAATTGCAACCCCATCATCATTAACCACAACATCCTCTTCTACAAATACCCCCTCTTCAGCCCCTACCACAACCTCTAGAACCTCTTCTACACTTCCCCCCTCCCAAGCACTTCCCCAATCACTACATCCACCACTAGAGCCTATTTTTCTCTACTTCCCCTCTTCCCAAGCACTTCCCCAGCCACTATATCGACCATCTCCTCTTCTTCTACACTTCTCCCCTTCCTAAGCACTTCTCCAACCACTACATCCACCACTGGAACCTCCTCTTCTCTACTTCCTCCCTTCCCAAGCACTTCCCCAACCACTGCATCCACCATGATCACCTCTTCTTCTTTACGTCCCCTATCTCCAGCAACACCCCCAATCCCTGTTCCCACCACCTAATCATCTACTCCTACATCTCCCCCCTGTCTAACCCCCTCTTGTCCAGCACCTAATGGACCGACACCTTCTGAGCCATACTCCAATAACTTCACACCATCATTTGTCTTTAATTTACATTTAACTTGTCTCATATGTTCCTTACAGTCAAGATAACTTAGAGCTTCAATATCAACAAAAGAAACAACCAACTCTAAATCATGGCCATCACAATGGAGATTGAACATCTCCATCATGTCCTTTTCATTTAACACATTCACATACCTGCTAGCCCTTGAATGCAGATCTTTGTATCTCAAGAAGAGGACATCTTTCATATTCCAATCGACAAGCTTCAATAGGTCATCGATCAAGTCGAACTAGCATGCCAAATCAGCATCCACGCCTAGAATCTTCTCCTTCTTGTCGACATACTTCTCCCCCTGACCTCTACTCATGTCCTTGAACTCTCTCCTTCCCATATGAGGTGCACAATGGATATCTGATGCTTGTCGTTGAACTAGCCCCTCGCTTTGACCTACATCCCACTAGAGGCCATATTAAGGAGACTAATAACCTACATGCATGTCAAATAAAATTCCAAAAAATTGTGAACCTTGCAACACTTGGTCACGCAATCACTTTGAAGGCTTTGATTACTGCTGGCGCTCCTACTTGCAAGTTGACATGGAAGATGATGATAGCCCTAAACCCTCCTTGCAACCTATTAGGGCTCACACACACCGAATGAGTCTAGTAGGGTTAGGGTTTCTGATAAGGGCGATTAGGTCTTTCAATTAGGTCTTAGCGTTGGATGAGAGATATTAGGGTTTTGATGTAATAGTGAAGGTGGAGATGGAGGAGCTTGACCTCGCTCTAGGACGAGAATTGGATCTCAAGCTAAGGGTTTCCTCTCACGATCAGCTATGGAGAGTGGAGAGGGTTTTACGACCCGGTTCCCAAATCCCTACAGGACACGAGACCAACCCAACTCGACTGATCCCAAGACCCAATCGTCCAACAAGAAATAACCAAAAAGCAAGAAAGTAAACCACATTCACTATGCTAAGCAACTAACAGTAAAAGAGTACAGGAGTAAAGAAAGTAAAAGTGCTGCAGTACATATCACCACAATAGTAAAATAGTAACAAGGTACAGGAACGTAAAGGTACAAAAATGTAAAGGTACAAGAGTCTGAACTCACTACAACAGAAAGTACTACAAAAGAAGACTACTGCTACTAGGCTCTACTGGGCCCAGCACCCTCTACAGCTAGAGACTCGGGGTGCTCAACACTTGGACCTGAAAAGGGTTATGAGTAACAAAGTCAGCGAACGCTGAGTAGAGTGACAACCAACTAACTAAAGCAGTAAAAGCTAACAGGTAAAACTATATGTTCCAATTTCTTTATTTTACAAGTTATTCCTTTTTCATCCATGGGTTTATTCTTTTCAGATCTCTTTCTTGATTTCGAATGTTCCTTGTGAGAACTATCTTGATTACAGTCTTTTCCAAAGAGTAAAAGTCGCACGTGGTGCTCTCTTGGCCGAGAGTCCCCCGTGGTGGTCCTACACCCATTCAACCACCCCAAGGTCACAGACAGACGTAACGGTGACTACGGCATGCGCGATAAGCGCACGGGTAGCTACCCCACACTGGCACGCGTTCAATCGTTTCCGCTAATGGGTGTGCCCAAGTACAGCACGGAACAGTATGGGGCCTAGCCCTCTCAGTAATAGGGGTCTGGCCCCTAAGAACTAAACAGGGGTCTCGCCCCTCCACAGTCCGCGCACCCTCGCTTGACTACCCTAGTTTGCCCAATGGACCTAACAAGTCGGTGTATGGTGGCTAGCTGAACCCCGGGCCTCGTGGGGTGGCTAGCTCTCTCCCTACACTAGTAGCTCTCCCTAGTACAGTGTACACGAAGGCCAAGAAGTATGTGCAGAGTGACCAATACTAATCCTGGGTCCCAACCTAAGGGCGGCTAGCTCCGCTCTACATTAAACAGGGGACAGTCGCTCTCCTTGGTACTACGTACTCAAGGGCCAACACACTTCCCCACTCACATTTCCAGATCCATTCCATTTATTCCCAGGAGCTCTACTCCTAACTCCCCATAGGGTTCATACTTCTCATACCATTCCATGCCAGGTTTCATCATTCAAATTTTCATTCTCAGGTTATACACATGCAGCTTGTATTCCTATCATTCACGTTTCCATTCTCAGGTTATACACATGCAGCTCGTATTGTAGCATTTAACGTGTATAACAGGTAAGGTCACATGTAACTATTTAACTAGCACAGGTAATTCATATTTCACAGGCAGCTCTTGTTCATTAACAGGCAGTTGTTTTCTATCTACTCATTCAAGACTACAATTCAATCACGCATACAGACATTTCAAGTGTTTCTCGTCCTAGGATTCATGCCACATCCTAGGTTCTAATCATTTATTTCACACATGCATTCAGGTTTATAATTAAATTAGGGGAAGCCACTCTACCAGACAACCCAGGAGTATTGGGGGCTCGAACGGCAGGCTCACGTACCTCAGCAAGCCCCAAACCCGCAACGAAATGAAGTCCTATAACAACGAACAATCACAATGGAACATTCAGAATAGTATAGAAAGCCTTCTAACAAGTAGAGGAACTTATAAGGAAAACACCGATATCTTGTTTGCCTAAAACGGACCTCAAACGGACCCTAAACGGGTCAAAAACAGAGTTACTGACTCAAATCAAACGTCTGGCACAATGTCCAAACATCTTAAAAGTGTCCAGGAACGCACCTCAAGCTCTACGTCGACCTCAGACGTCCAGGACCTCTTCTGGACCATCTGGACCCAGCTCCAGATGTTCAACCTCCTATCCGGACATCTGGGAGTGCTTCCAGTCGTCTGGCAAGCTGTCCAGATGTCTGAAACGCGTGGGAGGACGTGTCCCATGCCTTCCCGAAGCAATCTCTGCATGCGACAGCAAAAAATCTCCTATATTTAGTCATGCAAAACATAGCTGCGGAGCGGCCTGCAAGGCCGTATCCGCAAAGGGAACATACCTTTGCAAAGATCTGTCTTCAGATGTCTGGACTCGCCTCCAGACGTCCACTCCGTTGTCTGGACGTCACTCCAGATGTCTGATTCTGGGAAAAACCCACAACCAGAACCTCCTCCTGCTCGCCCTTGCCGCGCGCAGCCACGCCTCACCTTCTCGCCTGCAGCCTGGCTGCAGTAGTGTCGGGACAACTCCCCCAACACTCTCCCCCCGCACGCGCCGCTCCGGCGAGCTCCCACACGAGCTCGCGAGCTCATGCCCCTCCTTCTCTCCTCACGCTGGCTCTCCTCGTCGCTGCTCTCGCACACTCTCTCTCGCGCTCACTCCTCTCACTGTGGTGGGGAGGAAGGGAAGGGGGTGGCTATGGAGTGGGGAGAACGAGAGAGGAGAAGTGGGGTTTATAAAGAGGTGCGTTAGGGTTTACGTGGAGGAGAGAAGAGTGAAGGAGAGAGAAGAAGCGTACTGTCTGCGTGCAGCCCGCGCGCAGATGTGAAGTTGGTACACAAAATTTTTTATTTTCAGACTTCTAGGAAGGTGTCCAGACGTCTGAACGACGGTCCAGACGTCTTAAAAGGCTCAGGACAAAACGGGTCTTTACATAGAGTGATTACAGAGAGGGATTAGGGTTTTGATGTATTAGTGAAGGTAAAAATGGAGGAGCTCAACCTCGCTCCAGGTCAAGAATTGGAGCTCAAGTTGAGGTTTCCTCTCGCGATCGACAATGGAGAAAGGAGAGAGTGCAAGTGATGAGAGATTTGTAGGAATGATGACTTTATTCTTACCATGAGCCTTTGAGATTCACCAAATGTGTCCCCTCTGTCCGATTCGTTAGATAAACCCTAACATGGTCTATCTAACCACAACAAACCTCACCTACCCCATTGCTCTAATGGTGGGGGCATTTATGACTACCGGCACACATTTATAGGGGTGTCGATGTATATATGAAGTTTATAGGAGTATAGATGTAATTCAATAAGATTTTGGGGACATGGATGTAAATATCCATTTTTTTAAGATTAAAAGAAACTTTCATTCATCAACCTCTTAAATTACATGGTAAAGGAGATTAACCCCATGAACACCATACACCTTGACCAATACAATACTTTGCAAGGTTCTGTGCTTTGCAAACAAGATCTCTATCAACTTTGACAACTTTAAGGATGGAAATACATTAAACAAGTATTGATATTGTTGAATCGCATGTAAGAATCTCCAAGAAGATTGCTTGAGCTGAGAGTTAGATTTACAGGTGGCACAACATCACCAAGGATGTCCTTTCGAGTCAATTAAATTCAAGGCAAAAGTGACACCTTAAAGAATCGTCAAAGTTTCTACTTCACTATCCGAGATATTTTCCTTTATGACTTGAGCTGCAATGATTTCACAATTCACATGTATGATGACTACAATACCGCTGAACGAAAGGAACGAACAACAACATCCACTTGAATTTGGATACCATCCCTAACAAAGTATTTCCCTCCCATTGATGTCTCATCATTTGCCCTGCTACAGTTTTCCAAATCCAATCCAATCCTTTATAACGCCCTGACTCATTAACCCTCACTTTAAAGGTGAGTAAAGTTAACGAGTAGGTATCGATCCATAGCTTGACGCACGTGACTTTCCATATCTTGTATAAGTGAAAACTTGCAACCTATATCATACAATATGCATCCTGCAAATACGATACATCTTGAAAATAATTCAGAGAACGAGTGGGTACACGTGACATTCCAAGCATCATAACTAACAATCTAACTTCACAGAACACTAAAGGCATACCATCATGAACTACTAAGCATTAGTCCGCAAGCTTAGTTAAAATTTACAAGAGAGGTCTATATTTGTAATTCATAATAATCCTACAAAACAATTATCACAACTAGCATAAGTGTTCATTATCATTTAGACATGAAGGCATAAAACATGAATAGAATGAGATACAAAAGCCTTCAACAAAAAGCATATTTATAAACTATCTAAACTTTGTGGCTCATATTGCATCACATTCCTTTAGGACTCCTGTCAAATCCCAACCCCTCCACTATTTCCTTCATGTCAATATTGTATAACTCTTCCTAGTTAATCTTCCTAAAAGAATTCTCTTGATCCCTCAGGATTAGGAGGAAGACTCGAGCCACCTCGAGACAATCACAAAGGCATTGACTGTGTTATCGAAGCTCTTTGATCCTCAAATTGCATGGAATTAGGACCCCTATGACCTGGAGATAAGTAACAATATAGGGTGTGTCAAGTGGCTCGACAGGGAACATATGTGATGGTCTAACAAGAATAAATAAATAGTGTGATATCTATTTGGTTTCGTGTATTACTACTAATTGGCAAATGTCTTAGTTCAAACTACCCACCATGTAATTATTCTCATGATTTATATACAACATGGTTGAACTCGCTTGTAAAAATCGTAATCGAATCACTCAAGGTCTAAAGAAGTATATCCTTCCTTAGATCATAAATCATCCCTCGATATTTGTGTTGAGGAGATTTGATAATAGTCAAGGGTTGTCAATCTTAAAGATGTGCTACTTGGCCAGGGTTACAACACCAACTTTGGCTCACACCTAAAAACTATTCAAGATTAGTATTTATAAGCCACTCAATGAATGTATATATACCATACTCTCTTTTTCAAGCGAAATCCTCATGAGTACCCCTCCATATATGGACTGTCCCTATTTACTCTTTAGAGGTGTAGCCCATGCATCGAACACAACTCTTCAAGCATTCAATCTCGAGTTCCTAACTACTTTAATTCCATGAATCTCTAGGTAACTCTCATTTACCCATTTTCCCTCTTCGGTTTACTTCACTTTGGGTCCCTAATCATGGATCACTTATAAGTGACTCCTTTATGTCTCTACTTGTTTTTCTATGAGACACCTCACTCACGTACGAATCGTGTTAATTTATCAAAAACCTCGCATATTGGTCTTTTGTATGATAAAAATCACGTAACTTTCAATCTACAAACCCAATTTCTAAACTGTTTGCGCCCAAGTGATCCTTGAGTCTTGCCCTATCATGGGAAGCAAAGTGGTGTCGATTGATCAAACCTTGTTTGATCTGTCAACTCCCTCTCTAATTGATTAAACTCAAGGATTTTGTTGCCTTTCAAAAGTCTGCTGATTGATTGATTAAAACCCAAATCAATCTATCAAAATTAGCAAAAATTAGCCATTTTAGTGCGATTATGATCATTCAAAAGCTACTTTGATCGATCAAACTTGCATGGACTATGTTTTTCAGAAAACAAACTTGCAAATCTTTGAAACATAAACCCCATAACTCATTACAGAAAGCTTAAAATCACATGCTAAAACAAAAGTTCACCGTTCTAAGTCGTTCTAAACCAATGCTTAGGTCAAGTTAACCACATTTTACGTATTTCTTTTATCCCATAACCCATTATCGATATGCATTCACACAAGTCATGTAAACAACTAGATTTTCACATGCCATTCCATTGAATTGCTATCCATATGAAAACTAAGCATCTAAATAACCCATCTAGTAATTCTAACACCACATTCATCCACCACAAGAGGAGATCAAGAGGGGTAACAGGGCCTTACCTCTATGATGTTCTTGCTTCTCTTCCAGTTGATCACCTTTTCTTAGACAAAGTAGCAGCAAATCCCCTTTAATTCGCCTTTTCCTGCTTCAATCCGAGCCCCTTGTTGTGCCTTGATCATAAGAGCAAGAGATTACATCAAATTTGACTTAAATTGATAAAGAAAAGGTTAGATTGAGTGATCCTTGTTATGGGTCTTGCATGCAAAGCATAACCCCAAATTACTATCTCATTATGATGAGATTTTCATGTTGAGAATTGGAATCTTACCCTCAATCCAAGTTGTAGAGGTGTAAACCCATTTGTTCTCCCTCCCAATTTCTTTGAAGAGCTACTAGATGGGCCCTTCTTGCAACAATTCAAGCTTTCCTCCAATGGCTTAGGGGGAAGGAAGTGGAAGAAGTTGTACAAGAAGATACCGAAATGGATTAAGTGGCTGCAAGTGTCTTCTTAATAAGTGCTCGAATTTTGCAAATGATACCCTCCACTTTGTCTCCTCTTCATTCCACCTTTGCATGAATCAAAAGGACCTTGCTTTTAAGCCCTCCAAAGGCTTAATTTTCTTTAATTTAGGCCCAACAAGGCATCTCCTCTTTTGTAGTCGTTCCATCATATAAACTTGAAGGCTTTTGTGACTTTATTCATTAACAATGGGGGCTATGTCTTTAATCAAGATTTGGAAATTATCTTTTAAGCTTATAATTCCAAACTCATGCAACTAACAATGGAATAGACCTTAATTATTTCCCATAATGTATGCTTGACCCTTAATTAAGCATAATGAAAATTAGCATCCCACATCCTTCCTCATTGAATATAATTTCATTGCTACCAACACACGATCTTTGACATATGGGGTTCTTCATGCTCCCTACCATGGTCTATATTACACCTATTGATCCATAAAGTGTGAACCACATAAAATGGGAGATAGGAATTCCCATTGGTTTCTTCCAATTGCTAGCTGCTATGCTGACATGGATTAAACCAATTGCCAATTGAGTTGTCAATTATATAGCCAATCAAGAACTATGCAATGCGCGTGCGTGAATGGGCATTTGAACATAAAATGCTCTTCGTCTTCCCCTCTTCCATTACAAATTCCATATATATCTTCAACTCCTTCAATTCTTCTTGCTAATAAGGATCTCACAGTAAGAGCACCTACCAAGGGTTTATATAAGAAGGCCTTCACTTTAGGTGTTATATCCAACATCTAAACCTTCTTGCAGTTACCTTCAAGATCACCCATAACACGCCCTAAGTGATTTAGAAGAGAATGATAAGATGATTTAATAGAGAATAACCCTTTGGGATGGACTCTCGATATCATCCCATCCCTTCTACCAGAGTGCAAAGGATTATTTTTAACTTTTCCAACTATGTCAAGAGAGAATAAACCACCACCTATGTCTTATTTCTAGACAAAGCGACCATCTAAAATTAAATCTTTTGAGAAAGAAAGAGACACAGTGCTAGAATCCATTGGTAACAACTGCCCATCTAGATATCAAGTCCAATTGTCCCTCAAAAGATTAACTCTTTTGCCATCCCCAATGAGCCAACCAATTCTTGCAAAGAGCCAACTTTAGATAGTATGTAAACCTTCATAAAAGCAAATCCCCTACCTTGGGATAATGGTCCCAAAATGAGGAATTTGGGAAATATTTTGCTTTCAACATAGATTGTCATAGACCCTCCTATTGAGTAATTAACTTCCACCCCATTTTCATGAGAAATGCCATGTTCTTGACTTCAATGCTTCTAAATCCCATCCCTCCCATATGTTTAGAAGGCATATAGAAGACAAAGACTTAGCATAAAAGTGTTTTCTTCCTTCCTCAAACCTCCACCAAAAGGCACGAGCTATTTTATCAACTTCTCGACATAACTTCTTGGTGAAACAAGGGGTAAACATGAGATAATTAGGAATAGTGAGTAAGAAGGATTGAATCAAAATTCCCCTACCCAGTTGAGAGAGGGCATTCCCTTTCCATTCCGACAGCTTCTTTCGACAATTGCACAACACTAACTCTGAGAGATTTTGTCAACCCCTGTTTCAATAATAGGATTCCCCAAGTAAATCTCCCCATCCTCCATGAACCTAAAACTCTGCTTGGATGATTTTTCTCTCTTTAATATCCAAACAACGACCAAAGAAAACCCAAGATTTGGAGTAATTCACCCTTTAACCTGAGTAGATTTCAGACAGCAGTAGAAAAAACTTAAGTAAACAAGCTTTCTCAATTGATGCCTTAGCAAACAAAATAGTGTCATCAACAAACATTAAGTGAGTGATTGGAGGTGTATTCCTTGCTAGCTTAAAACTTGAAACATGTTTAGAATGTAGAGGGTGTGAGAAAGAATGGGAAAGGAACCCACAGCCTTGCTTAACACCTTAAGAAGGAAAAATAATATTAGAAGTGCTGCCATTCACTAGTGCTTAAATTGGCAAAAGAGACACAAGACATAGTAAGGCTGACTAATGAACTTGGAAAATGCAATTGATTCATATAAAAATGAAGGAACCTCTATCCAAGCTAATCAAAAGTCATCTCCATTTTCACGCTTCATCATCGTAGTACCTTTTTTTCTCTTCAACCTCCTTATAGTATGGAAATTTTCCTTTTCAAGAACCACATTATATGAAATTTGCTTTCCTAAGAGAAAATCATATTGGTTGTCTAACCTTTGTAAAATTGGCTTAATTCTTCTTACTACCAATTTAGGCAAAAGTTTGTATAAAGTATTGGTTAAGTTGATTAGGTAATAGTCCTTCAACTCTAAAGGGTTAACTACCTTGGGAGCTAATGCTAAATATGATATGCTTGTTAGCTCGCTTCAATCGTATTTATAAAACACGCGTCGTAGTACAGTTGATTGAAGAGAGAAACACTTAAAATTTATAAACTCGAATTAGTAGAGAAATCTGAGGTCGTCTTTGGGAGCAATCAAATGCGTAATTACCATTATTTGAGTTATTCACAAATCACTTTGGTGAACTTGTATTAGAAATTGATCTTAAAATTTAAACAAGTTCGCACATCTATTGCAGGGATATGAAATCAAGTGCACAAAAGTATTTCCACCAAGGAATATTTAATGCTTATGTTAAAATAATCAAGTGTTTTGTTAAGCACTAAATTAACAATAAAATTAATCGAGTTATAGCAATAAAAATCCAAGATGGACAAAATCTAAAGCAATTCCCACTAGATCTACCAATCAATCCCCAAAAATTTCGTTTCTGTCACTGATTCCTTTCGTTCAAGTCCTTGCAGGTTTCTTTTTCTTACAAAGGGGTCCTTTGCCTTCTTCTTCCTTTCCTTCTCTTCTTTGTTGGCAACAGGGGACTTGTAGGTTCCCGCAGGGAAGGAGGTCGACGAGCTTTTGATGCCTGAAGTCACCTACCCGAGGTTGCTAATCCTCACTCACACAGATGTGGATCTTCTTGCGAAGCTTGGACGTCGGAGGAGGGTGGAGGATGGCTGCCTGCGTCAGAGAAGGTGGCGGTGGCCAGCGGTAGTGGCTTTGCGCAAGAGTGGTCGGAGCTTCAAATCGAGGAGATGGGAAACTTCACTCGAACCTGCTGGAGGTGTTGGCGGTGGCAATTTATCATGGTGAGGGCAGAGGAGGTCGAACGGCATCGAGAAAGTGTGCAGCCGGCGTGGGTCTTCGGCGGAGCTCGTGGGGACTCCAAGACCCCAATAAATTGGAGGCTTTTGTTCGTTGAAGGACATTGAAGCTTCCAAGATGGTCAATGGCACGAGAAGAGGCAAGGGCAAGGCAGTAGGTGGTTGCTGAAGTTATGCCGGCTTCTCACTGTTCGTGTGGAAGATGATGGGAGTTGAGTGGTATTTGTGGGTGTTTTCCTAATCTAAAATGCCTAAACTACACTATAGAAACAGAGAGAGAGGAAGGGGTACTTAGGAGAGGGAGAGCAACGCTGGAGGAGGTAGGGCATTGACCGGCTAGACCTTGAGAAGAAGAATACTCTGGTAATGTGATTGAAGCGACGAGAACGAGGAAGCCGACTTCAATGGCGAGAAGCTCGATGAGGATTTGGGGAGGTTATCCGCAACCTCTATTGATAGAGAGGCACGACGACAAAGGGAGGTTGTGGAGCTCCAATGGCCTCGTCAATGGCAGCGTTCGAGGATGAAGAATAGGAGAGGTATGCTTGCCAAAAACTCGACGAATCAAATCGCAGGGGCATGGCCTTGCTTTAAAGGAGCTTGGCCATGGCGAAGGTGGCGAGATTGAGGCCCAATCAAAATCAAGATGGCGTAGCAAAAACATGCTCCGGCAACAACTTCGGTCGAGGATCGCGGCTTCCCTAGTTAGCAAAATGAGCTGGAAAAAGCGCGAGGATGTGAAGGAATGATAGGTGTATCATCCTGCCAATTTTAGCGAGATTCCACTGCGTGAATCAATCACAATCCATGGCCGAAGTCGTGGCCAAAGAGTTGATGTCGCTGCTGCTGGCAGGGACTAAAAAGTGAAGAAGAATTTTTTTGGGCTTTTTGCAAGAGATTAAGTTCTAAAGGTCCAAACTGCAAACTTGGCCAAGATGAAGTCGGAATAAGTCCAAATTTTCATGGTAACCTAATTTGGACATGAGAAATTTAATGGTGACTTCAATTTTATATTTTGTTGATGTTTGCATGGTCAATTTACATTTAAACCCAAAATATATCAAAAACCTCGCCTAGGTCCCTGTTTGAGGTCAAAAAAGGTTGTGATTGTAGAATTGATTAATTCAAACCTTATGAAATATTTTTCAATGAGTTTTAGAAGATTTGGATTACATTTATTTTCATTAGAACCTATTAATTTAAGTGAAGCTGAAATTAAGATTTTTATTTGAGATTTAGCCTTCAATTTTAATAAAAACCCTAAACCAATAAATGCAAGCTCACTTATTGAAAATTTGAGCTCAATTAACCTTCAATTTAGTATATGTTTACCTTTTAGTTAATTTGCATTTGTATTAATCTGTTAAAACAGAAAAATTAACTAGTTTCAATGTTATTCCTCCTAATTTTTCATGTTGTTAAGTTATACCCTTTTGTTGGTTAATAAGATGAATTTATTCTTAGCACTTAGACAAATTAAACTAGTTACGAAGGATAATAGTGTTGCCATTAATGCTCATCTCCATAGTAATGGATGAATCTCTAAAATGCTTTTGCACAAAATCGATCACATCATCTAGAAGGGACCAACTTTTTTGATAGAATTAAGCAAAGAAGCCATCTAGGCAAGGACTTTTGCATGCTAGCATATGAAACAGGGCATTCTTGATTTCTATAGGTTGTAGCATAGAGGCACTCTGTTCCCATTCATCCTTGGTTACTCTATCATTCACATCAAAAAGATTGTGGAATATCAACCAAGTTATCTTCTGATGTAAAGAGACAAGTGAAATACTCCCAAAATCATTTTTCTATTTTCTTTTGATCACTTGTTTAATGAGTTCTCAAGTTTAACGAGCCAATTCCCGAATAACAAATTATCATAACATCAATTTCTAGTTTCATCATCTAAGTTAATAGTATATTCATGGCATTCAATTATGTTCATGCATCGATTAGGGTTTCTTAGAAAGTTGATAGATAGTCATTCCATTACGAGCAGAATAAGGAAATCAATTCACTAACTAAATGTTCATTCACGATTCATTAAGGTTCGTATGACATATTAACAGGAAAATCATCTTACCTAAATTCAAAACAAATCGCAATCACTACTTAAGCATGGAACCAATCCACTTATATTCATAAATCTAAATCATCAATTAATTATCAATTCATTATTAAAGGATAATTCCGATCATTATTATTTGATAGTTGTTATAAAATACATAAAGTAGAAATGTAACAAGATATCAAAAGTATAAAACAATCAAGGAATACTTGGATTTACATAGAAACCCCACTCATAAAGAGAGAGAAGAAAATGACGAGAGAAGGCCTCACTAAGACTAATAGTTTTATTCTTCCCGAAAGACAATGGGGATACAACAACCTATTTATAAGCTCTCACACACCACTTTTTTCTTTACCCGACTATGTGGTACTAAACGTACCACTACAACACACCCCATCTCTCAACATTCCCCTTCAAGCTGAAGCATAGAATGCTCATCTTACACAAGAAATATTCCCACTTTACAAAGCAAAAACAAAACACATAACACAAAGAACATGATGCTATCAGTCAATGTTTCTTTGCCGACTTTCTTGCATCTTCAACTTGCTTGTATGCGGGTGTAGGTAGGAGTCTAGAGATGAGTCATAGACGATTGATCTGGTGCTGGTGCCATCCCATTTAAGAACTCTGAAAAGTGCCCCCATCATGGAGACAAAGAGATTGAGCCTCTGCCACATGGAAACTCAAAGAAAGAGGTTTCTCCTCTGGAGACTAAAAATAGTGGTCCTCTCTTCTTTAGGAACCATCAAAGAGAGTTTTTTCATATGGGGACCTCAATGACAAAAGAGTAATAAACATCTCTTGAAAATCCATCATCATTCTTTTTCTTCTTTTTCTTTTTTTTATTATTTTTCTTCACCTTTTCCTTCTTTTTCTTTGATTTTTTTATCTCTCTTTTTCTTTCATTTTTTCTTTCATAAAACTAACAAGTAAAAAAATAAGTATGCAAAAGATAGATTTTGCAATTTCACAAAAAAAAGGTTTTAGGGTCTTAGAACCCCAAATCGAGATGCAATGTGTTCCTTGCATCGTTGCCTCATCTGACACGATCCACGCCATGTCACCTCTATCGCATGCTTGGTCGAGCTCCTCTGTCATCTCCACACATGCCTCAACATGTGGTCAACTCCTTGATCTCTATCTTGATCTCCACTTGGTGCTCTGCTTCTCCTTGCGTCATCACTAGTGTCGTTGCTCCATCTTCTTCTGTCTCGTGCGAGCTTCCTTGCTCTGGTCCTCTTCGAATGGCCCACCACGTGCACTTCTTCTCCTCACCTCGTTGTGCTTTGCCGAGCCTTAGGAACCTCTGCGCGTGCAACTAACGCCACTGCCACAACTCCTTCACTACACCACTCTTAGCAGAGCTACCGCTCCTTCTCAGAGTCACAGCAAGGAGAAGGGGTGATGCCCTTCTTGCGCACCTTGCTTGCATTGCACCTCCATGCTTGCTTCCAACACGCATAGTGGCACAAGATTGCTGATCAATCTTCTCCTTGCAGGAGAACAGAAAATAGAACTCCAAGGACAATAATGAAAAAATAACTTCTAAATAAATAGATAATCCCAAAGAATCGGCAACTCTAATACAATGTTATAAATATATAAAGTAGAAGTGTAACAAGATCTCAAAAACATAATACAATCAAGGAGCACTCGATTTTACATGGAAACCCTACTCACAAAGATTCTGAAGAAAACCACTGGTGAAGGCTCCGATAGGGCTAATAGTTATATTCTTCTCAAAAGACAAATGGGGGTTCAACAACCTATTTATAGACTCCCACACACCACTTTTTTCTTCACTCCACTATGTGGTACTAAACATACCACTACAACACTCCCCATCTCTCAACAATAGTTAAGTACCCAACATTAGAATAAACCGATTTTATCTACAACAAACTCCCATACTCAGCAAGAGAGAGCAATGCATGCAAAAGAAGGCATGACACGAAGAAACTACAATAATGAACCACAACACGAAGGAAAGGACTACTCTACCTCTCTACCTAACATCATGGGGGGTCACGATGACTCCAAAACACACGTTTGAAGTCGATGTGGATCGAGTGTCCCTCTTAATTCGTGCATGCTCCAAGTTAGGTCCCTAGCCAGGCCAAGCGCATCGAAAATCAGGGTCCTACACGTTAGAATACAATCTTGAATTTTAAAGTGCCAAATGGTATCTAAAAGGAATTTTGGGACTCAATAACATGTAATATGAGCTAAGATGATTTCAACGGTACCTTATGTACGAAAAATGGACATTTGGAATGCCCTAAATTGCCTGAAATACACGAGAATACTTGAACTAAGCTTGAGCGGACCATCGAACCACCCCTTCAAGCCACGTGCCACATGGAAGTCTCTAATTAGCTACTACCTGCTCCCCAAGATTTGTGACACATGGTTGTTGGATCCTTCTTCCCCCAAGCACTCGCATGAGCTTCTCCCTTCCTCTCGCTTGCCCGCACACAAGCACTACCTTCTCTCCCTTGGCCACGTGTCAAACACTGGGGCACCTGCCGCCACCAAGTGGCAGTCTCTCGTTCTCCCACTGTTGTGACTCTGTGAAATTTGTGGATTGGCCCTTGGCGCCGACCCTATTCATATACGGGTCCCTCTTCTTCCCTTTCTTCCTTTTCTCTTTGTTCTTCTTCCTCTTTTTCTCTCCTCGAGTTGTGTGCTAGTTAGGGAGGCAAATGATGGTCCCAAGCCCTAATTAGGGCCTTATATAGACAACTAATTGAGATTAGTGTTAAGAAAAGTTTGGGTTTAATGAAAATGCCCCTTGGTTTCAGTTTAATTCCCCCTCAAACCTATTTATCTTATTTTTAGCATAACTTGAACTACACACGGTGCAAAATAAATACCTTTAGAAAGATTACGATGATAGTAATCCAACGATACCAAACATGACCCCATTTGAAAAAAGCTGACTAAAGGTTGACCAAAAATATACATTTTTCATCTTTACAAGGCGTACTAACTCGATTCAACTCTAACAGGTACTGATGGGTCTAAAGCGATGGGATTAGCTAAAAAACAACTTGGAACTTGAATTTTGGGGCATTGCATCTGTTGCCCTTTGAGTGTGAAAACACATAGAAACAAGTAATACTTCATAACATTCATCGGAAGCTTTTAAAATGTTTAAGAGATAAAATAAAGATGGAAAAGAAATTTCAAAGACTAATTAAAATCCTTCGAAAAATGGTAGAGATGGAAAATACACCGCAAAGGAATTTGAAGACTATCTTGTTCGGGTAGGCATATGTAGGCATACTAGAATGCCTTACATGCCACAACAAAGTGGCATGGAAAAATGGAAAAATAGAGGTCTAATGAATGTAGTGATGTGTAGGTATCCTAAATAAATTTTAGTAAGAAACAATAATAACAGGGAGATGCATACAAATATAATTCCAAATAACTCTATAAAAGACATGCTATATGAAATTTGGAGTGGCAATAAACCTGAGTTGGCTCATTTTCAAAAATGAGGACGCATCACACATATATAAGTCCTAAGTTAAGCATAAGCTAGACTTCAAGACATTAAAATGTAATTCATTGGATACAATGAACAATCTAAAAGATATAAATTCTTCCATGAGTCTAGAGATCTCATTAAGAGCCATGATGCTACCTTTCTTGAGAATCAAGAAGAAAAGGAGTACGGAATAGAGGATACCGCTACCCAAATGTCTTACAAGACAATTATGATAGCTTAGAGACAAGACCACAGATGTTGGATGATATTGTTCATTTAGAAAATGGGAGAACCTATAGATGGTGATTTACCTCCAAAGCAAGTGCGTGGACCCACACAACCGATGAGTATAATCGACAATAAAAGGCCCAGGACATAGACTACATGGATGAATGATTATTATTTTTAAGAAGGCAAGGCATTGTGTTACATTGTGGATGAGGATATAGAGAATTGTACAAATACCATACCCTATAATGAGGCAATGGCTTCATACGAGTCGAAATTATAAATGACTACCATGAGGGATGAGTTAGACTAAATTGAAAGAAACAGTGTCTGTAACTTATGTGACTTACCAAAAAGTCAGAAGTCCTTAGGAAGTAAGCGGGTTTTCAATAAAAGGTACTACGTCCATGGTCCTATTATTAAATATAAAGCTAGATTAGTTATCAAGGGTGATACCTAGAAAGTTGGAACAAATTTCCAGGAAACCTATTTTTAGTAACCAAGTTTACTTCAATAAGAATATTTTTGTCCTTGGTTATAATTTGGAATCATTCCAAATGGATGTGAAGTTGTTCTTTCTAAATGGAGAATTGAGGGAGGAAATATACATGCGATAACTAGGTAGTTTTCAAATGGAAGGATAGGAGAATAAGGTGTATACACTAAATAAGTCATTATATGTCTTAAAGTAGTCTTCACTGTAGTGCTATCTCAAGTTCCACGAAAAATTGTTCGAATTGGTTTTGTTGCAATACATTGGATAATTGTGTTTATGTCATAAAGAGTGAGAACAAGTTCTTTGTTCTGTCATTGTATATGGATGATATATTACTCATTGGAAATGACATAGAGATGCTTAATTGAACAAAGGTAAAATTAAGCAAGGAATTTGAGATGAAGGACAAGGGTGAAGCATCCTATGTCTTGGAATACAAATAATCGAAGGTAAAGGCTCAAAGACATTGAGCCTAAGCCAAGAAAAGTATTTTCATACAATTCTTAAAAGGTTTGGAATGCATAATAATAATTCAACCCCAACTCCACTTGCAATTGGAAAGAAACTTAGTAAATCCCAATGTCTTGGAAACAAGTAGAAACCATTAGATATGCCTGATGAGAACATCATCATAAACCCTAACTAGCACATTTTGACCTAAATAAGTATACAAAAGCTCCTACAAAATCTAAGGGAAAGCCTAAATCAGAAAATTATAAATTTGAGTATAAAACAATTCACAAGGGGTAAACCTGCAATTTTACCAATGCAGTACATAAACAGGATTTCTAAGGGTCTAAACATAGGTTAAATGGGCTTAATAAGAAAGAAAGTGGGATGATTTGATTTGAAAAGGGTTATAGCGACATCTAGAAATTAAATAACATTCTACAATCCTAAAACAAATCTACTTTAATTCACGAAGTTTCAGGAAAGGTAAAAATCAATTAAATCCTCTAAAATTCATGAAAAAACATTCCCTAGGGTTTATAACCTTCGATTTGGCCATTGGAACCTATCTTGACCTAGATTAAGAATCATATCCAATTTTTGACCTAATCTAGGTTTTTGTGCAAATTGACTAGTCAAACGTGGTCAAACCTAAAATCCAACTTCACCATTGAATTCCTTAGGTCCAAATTAGGGTTATATCAAAATTTGGACCTAAGGGAAGTTTTCCTTGACCCACTTTACAAATTGGTCCTCAGTAATTACTTTCTGACCCTTAACTTTTTAAACTTTTGCATTTACCCCCTCAACTTTTCCTTCATTTTCTTCAGACCGGTCCCTCTGCCATCCGCAGCAGCAGGCCATACCTCCGGCGACTTCATGCGGAGGATGGTGTCGCGTAGGGTATGGGAGCCGACCCAAGAAACGAGAGGAGGGTCCCCTACGTTGTCCTCTTCCGCATGAACCACCTCCCATGCCCTGCCGACAACCATGCCTCTCGTGCAAACGCGCGAGAGGTATGGGTCTCTTTTTCGACCTCGTCTCCTACAACCAGCCCACGCCTCCTCCTCGTATTTCCTTCCTTGCCAACACCTATTTAAGGAGCGGCAGGGGCTACCACTTCGGTTGAGCTTGATTTGGCCAAAGTTCTCCCCCAAATTTCTTCCCTTCCCCTCCGGTCAGGTGACCAGCAAGCTCCGGTGACTTTTCCTCCTCCTTCCCATCGCTCTGCCACAATACCAATGGCGGAGCTATCTTCACCTCTTTCCTTCGCGTCGTCCAACACCCACACGCGTGCCTCCAGCCCCGTCGTCGTCGCCGTTCTCCCTCCACTGGTTCCTTCGTCTCCGGCGACGACAAATACGTGCCGCTCACCATCTCTCCCCCTTTGTCCAATTAAACAAGTTAGAAACACTCCTCTCTATCCCCTTTGCAATTCCCCTCAATCTATTTCACGAATTATCCCTCGACTGCCACTGTCCATCACCACCTTCTCCACCTCCGGCCAGACCTCCGGCGAGGTGTTCCCGTCATTCCATTCACCCATCCACCTCGCCAAACATCCCAGAAGCTCCGCCACCTCCCACTGATCATCCCCTACACCTTCACGAACCGCCTACACCACCACAAACGCCCCCCAACCTAACCCATAAACCCGGTCACAGAGTGACCTGTCACCTACCGCCTCACCTTCGCCGTGACACGGCGAAGGTCCTCCTGTGGTCTGATAGAGTCGCAAGGCTCCTTTTGTATCGTGCAAGGTCGAGCTCCCAGCCGCCATTATCAACGACTCAAGCTCGACTGTTCTCCAGCTCCAAGCCACAATCGTTCGCTCCTAGGTGTCCAGACTGTGTGGGTTGCGAGCGTGCGTAAGTCCAGCCTAACAGAGGGTGCCGCGGGACCTGCAGCTGCGCCAATCGTCAAGTCGCTCCCCTGCAGTTGCCAGCAGCAGCGGGTGGGACTTTTAGTCCCACCTCGGTAAGTCGTGAGCTGTCTGAGTGGTTTAAGTGGATTTTGTGCTTTTAAATGTCTGCCTTCGATACACAAGGGTCAGGTCCCTCGCCTACGCACGCGCAGCGCGCCATGCGCTAGCGCCTGCCCTCGCCCGTGCTAACGCCCTGCGGGCCTGGGTCCAAACCCGATTACCCGACCAAGCACTCCTCGCGCACCACCCATGCCGGTGCACCTAGTCCCGGGCACGTTACCCGACCCGCTTACCCGATTAAGGCTCTGAGAGCGAACCTTGGAGTGAATTTGAAAGAGAAAGAGAGACGTGGGGTGGGTAGGGGTTAGGTTTTACCTAACCTTGTACTGTGCAGGGAAGCATGAGAAGAGGAAAGGAGGAGTGGCTGAGGACTTAGCCGCACAGAGCAGCAAAGAGAAGAAGAAGAGACGCGACTGAAGAGAAGAGAAGGAGAAGCAGCCAAGAGCTGCAACAGAAGAAGGAGCTGAAGAAGAAAGCCAAAGGAAAAGAGAAGAAAAGAGGAGGGAAGCCTGCCGCACAGAGGAAAGGAAGAAGAAGAAGAAGAAGGCAGAGCAGAGAAGAGAAGAAGAAGAAGCCAAGAGGAGAAGAACCTGCAAAGGCACTGTAGCAAGAGACAGATAAGGCATCTGATTCAAAGAATCAGACGTCCGAGAAAGAAAAGGCAGAGAAAGAAGAGAAGGAAGAGAGAAGAGAAGAAAGAAAGAAAAAAGAGATTTTTGTTCCCTCTCTCTTTAATTTTTGTAAAGTAGTATATTGTAGTGAATTGTGAATTTTGTATACTTTTGGTATTAAGTTTGCTCCCTGAGTTCGACCTCGGAACATTCTAAATTTCAAGTAATAAATTAACTTAAATTGATAATCATTTTTTATGGTAATACTGCAACGAATTTTTTTTAAAAAAAAAAAAAAACACCGACGAAAAACGACTATCAATGCCTTATGCATAGGCACTAGGAAGCTTGACATATGCAACAATGTATACTAAACCTAACTTGGCTTATCCTGTAAGCTTGGTAAATAAATATCAAAGTAGTGCCAAGAGAACGCATTAAGAAGCCATAAAAAGGATTCTAAGATATCTAAAAGGAATAGTACAATTAAGATTGGCCCACTAGGCTGAATCACGTAAGGTCATCGGACACTCTAATGTAGACGTTGGAGGAGATATAAATGATAGAAATTCCACATCGGCCATACATTTATGCTTGGTGGCACAAGTATTGCTTGGGGAAGTAAAAACAAAGTTGTGTGTCTAGGCATATGCAAGAGATTGAGTATATAGCAAGTAGCATGGCCACTACTCATGTTGTTTGGACCAAGCATTTCCGAAAGAACTTATGGCTTGAATTAGTTGAAGGACCAATTGAAATATATTGCAATAATCAAGTTGCAATAAACTTGATCAATGGTGGTACCTATATTTCTAAGGGAAAGTATATTGAGATCTAATATCATTATATCCAAGATATAGCGGCTAAATAAGAAATCAAAATATCCTATACATCTACAAGTGATACGCTAGTTGATTGTTAGACTAAGGGAATACCAGTAGGGACATCTACTAAAGATGTTGGTTTAATGGGATTAAGAAGCATTTGAATCCAATGGGAGTATCACAAATAATGAATCTCGGGAATACGTCTCCAAGAATATCCATATACACTACATGAATGTGGGAATGAGAATGCTATTGACCACTTCGGTCAAGTGGAAGATGAAATGACCCGTCGCTTTTTTGTTGGATAAGACTTCTGGAGTGTTCACCAAACGTCTGTCCAGACATCTGGATAGATGGCAGAATGTCTGAAAGTAAGGAGAACCATACGTTCTTTTGCTTTTTGCACACATGCAATGCCATGTGTTTTTTTCCCCCCTCCGACCTCTTCACCCAAAACCCTAATAACCATCTATTTAAACCCACACACACCCACGCCACCCTCTCCATCACCACCAGCCACCTCCACCTCCATCTTCTTCCCCCTGCCAGCGACCATCTTCGTCACTGCCCCCCTGCCACAAGCAAGCAAGCGGAGGAGAGAGGGAGAGAGTGTGAGCAAGGGCGTGAGAGAGAGGGAGAGAGTGTGAGCAAGGGTGTGAGAGAGAGGGAGAGAGTGTGAGTGAGGGTGTAAGAAAGAGAGGGAGAGACCTCGCAGGAGCTCGTGCGCGAGGGGTGCCTTACTGTGAGTGCGGCAGTGCGAGCTCGGTGGAGCTCGAGGAGGAGCTCGAGGGGAGGAGCTTAAGAGGGAGCCGCGGGAGCTCAGAGGAGCTTGTGCAGGAGGAGTCGAGGACATGTGCGAGGTGAAGGAGCTCACGAGCAGAAGCCTCGGCCTCCTACAGCCATTGGAGGCGCTACTGCAGCTCCTGCGGACGAGCTCAAGGAGGAGACAGCGTCGCAAGGAGTTCTGCGTATTGGATCTTTTCCAATATCAAACGTCTGGAGCTTCTACCAGACACCTGGAGCAGCAGCGGGACATCCGGAGCTGAAGCCAGACGTTTGAAAGCACGTTTAGTGCCGAGGTATGTGCTTCTGCACAGGCTCTGGAACATGCAGACCTTACCGCAGGATGACTTAAACGTTTTTCGCTCTGCATGTGGGTACGCAGGTGTAGAGAGTTGGAAAGGCATACAGTGCGTCCTTCGAGGTACTTTTGGACATCTGAGCACATCGCTAGACGTCTGACTATACTCCTAGACGACCGGAAGGAGAGTCTGACGTCTGGGACTCCCCTTAGACGATCGCAGAAGGATCCGGACATCCGAGGAAGCCACAGGAAACACAGGGTGAGTTTTGACGTCTTTTAAAACGTCTGGGCCTAGTCCCAAACGTCTGATTTTGTGTAGTATGCGCGTTTTTTGTCCGTTTAGGGCCCAAACAGAATCGGATTTTCGTAAACAAAGTACCGTTGTTTTTCGCTCAAGTTTCTCAACATATTAGTGTTGAGTATATATACTATTTGAACTCGTCTAATGTGACTTAGTCACTGGTTCAGGTCACCAGCCTATAACGTGTTCAAGGCTCGCGGAGACGACAGGACCTGCGGTTCTAGCCCCTATTCCTCCCATGTTCCCGGTAGAGTGGTTTGCTTTAAGATTTAATAAAACTAAGTGCATGCTAAGAATAACTTAATTGAACCCTAGGCGTGAAATGAACCCTAAGGCAGGAACGAACGAATATTGCTTGAGTTACACTGTTTCCTTGAGATGCATGTTAAACTAACTTGCTAGCAAATGTATTAGTTTATTGATGTGATGCTTTCTCAGTTAGTAAAACACGAGCTGCCTGTTATAAGAATGAAACCTGTAATGTGAATAGTGAGATCTGAATATTGGAAAATGGAATAAAAGGAATACGAGCATGAACCCTACAGGGAATTAGGAGAAAAACTCTTGTATATGGAAAGAACTTAGTAAGTAGACGGAAAGTGAGTTGGCCCTTGTGTTAGACTGTCCCTTACAGGAGCAACATTTAGTGTAGAGAGGAGTTAGCCGCCCCTTTGGGTTGAGACCGGGGTTAGGTCTAGTCACTCTACACCGACTTCTGTTTGGCCCTCGTGTACATGGTACTGAGGTGAGCTACTTAGTATAGGGAGGAAGCTAGCTGTCCCCCAGGGCCCGGGGTTAGGATTAACCGCCCTACACTGACTCTTGTTAAGTCCACTAGGCAAACCAGGATAGTCAGACGAGGGTACGCGGACTGTGGAGAGGCGAGACCCCTGTTCTGTTCTGAGGGGCGAGACCCCTGTTCTGAGAGGACAAAGCCCTATGATGTTCCTTATTGTACCTTTAGGTATACCCGTTAGCGGAAACGACTAACCGCGTGCCAGTGCGAGATAGCTACTCGTGCGCTTATCGTGCATGCCGTAGTCACCACTACATCGCAACCATGACCTCGGGATGGTTGACTGAGTGTAGGATTACCACGAGGGACTCTCTTGACCAAGAGAGCACCACGTGTACATCCTACATCACGGGAAAGACTACAATCAAGATCGTTCCCTTGAGGAACAAACAAGATCAAGAAATGACCAGATAAATAAAAGAACAAACAAATTAGTACTACTTGGTTGAGTTAAATGAAAATGAAAAATAATTTAGTTGTTTGTCTTAATTGCATGTAAATGACTTAATTACCACTTTACTCAACATTAGCTGACTACGGAATTTTATAACCTTATTCAGGTCAGGGAGTTGAGCAGTCAGCACCACCGACTGTAGAAGAAGATGAGCCCTGTCGAGCCCATCCTTAGTTATGATTCCTTTCCGTTTCCTAGCTTCTGTTGTAGTAGTGGGTTTGTTTGGTTATATGTAGTACTACTTCTGTTATATTTTCGCTTTACTTTCCACTATTGTAGTAGTGATGGCCTGTAATATTATGAGATATTTCGTTATGTTTCCTTACTGTCTATGTATTATTTTCTGCTTAGTTACATTGTACTTGTGGTTGTAGAATATTTTTTGCTTTTGATTATTTCTCGTTTGACGACTAAATCTTGGGATTAGTCGAGGCGAGTCGATCTTGAATCCGATAAGGATCTAGGATAGATCGAAACAGAAGATGTTTAATAAATCAAAATCCCTCCATTGTAACCTAATGGTTAATTAAAAATATTGACAAAATCAAGATTGCAGCAAACCCACTTGAATCAAATCAAAATACCATTCTAGAATCTCAGGGGGGATAGGACACGAGGCATGGAAATGAAGGGCAAATGAGCAACACAATTTCATGCCTACAAATACCTCCTATCATGGGAGGAGAATGTCATCGAACAAGTTAGCCTTGACCTTAGTTTGGGAGCCCCATGGAATCCAACTCAACGCATCCCCTCACATTACTCCACTTTGATGAGTCCTAGGTTTGTTTATGACAATCAAGGCTGTCCCTTCATTGCTTCCAAGGGATGGCATGGATCGAAAGGTTTCATACACTTTATCATCTCCGTACTTTTCTTAGTTGATAAATTATTATCACGTTAGTTGCATGTAAATTATATAAAACTTAGTTGATATTTTTATCAAGAATAATGTTTAAAAGTAAAATTTTGAAAATCTAAACCACTTCATATTATCATACCAGGCACAAAAGATCAAGTCAATTTAACATTTTTACAACCTACACCAAAGGAGAGGGGGATCAATTTCAATAACTCAAGAATTACAAAATTTGACTTCATTTGATAAGCATATTAAGGTCACCAAATTTTAATGAGATTTCATATACTTCATATTTTTCCTAAATGATTTCAACCTCCCAACTTTTATTTTGAAATATTATCTGTGTAGAAAAATATCAACTTTGTACGGAAATTACATGCAGCAAGGCTGCATACTCGCTGTCCTCAGTTATTATTGTCGGGTCCATTAGACCAATTTTCTGCATAAGCTTAACAGCATCTTGAGTACTTAAATTTTAGCAATGTATCCAGTGCATATTTAAATAGCTAGAGGGTTCCACTCAGCAGATGAGATCTGCTTCATCGAACAGAGGGGCATAATCAACTGGTATAACATCCTTTCTTCTTTCAGAACCGCATCTCTTTCAAGTTACCTTAGGAGATACTAAAGAATGAAGACTTAAGGAAGCCACCTACATGATAAAGGCTGGCACCTCATTTTTAATGAAAAAGGATTTCATCTAAAAAGAACTTGCAAGTGTCCGTGAGGACTGACACTCTTGGGGAGACCCCACGAGAGATGTGCGCCTTCTACCACTAGCTCCAAAAGCTTTTACTACAACCGCAACATTTTTGCTATGAAGCTGGCGATTGAAAATGAGCCTGACTCGCTCAACAGGGAGTGCTCAGACGGTGGCAGGCCGACCGTTAGACTGCGGCAAGTGATGAGCACCTCTTTAAGTTGTGTGCTGCCTTACCTGGGAGGGGTGTGTGTGCAGGAGCTCCCCTACCCCAGGTTACCATGAAATTACACGCACAGTCTTAGGTCATAGGAAAAAAAAAAAAAAAAGAGCCTGACCCTTATACGCCAAAATGTGATCTGGCTTCAAGTCTGTTTAAGGGAAACAGCTCAACCCCAACCAAAGACTGGAGCATGCTGAAACTGCCAGAAGCAGCCTTTCACATCCTGCTATTTTTCCCAAACAAGCTAATTTGATTTTCTTTGCACTTCATTCCTTCTGATCCAAATTAATAACAGCACCTCAAATGAAACCACGTCTAAGAAGACAAACATCCTATCTAATGCTATCAGATAATGAAGTCATCAAAAGGCATGGAAACGCCACCAAGAAATTCAAAATAACCTAGGATGGAGGAAATATCTGAAGGATAGCGGTAAACAGCTAGTACGGAGGGACGATCTTTGAAGTTCAACCCATCCAGTAACAATAATGACAAAGAAATAGACCAGTGCATCGAAAAATTAACAGGATCCAACATTGATTTCCAAATTTATTCTGGAAGAACAATGGATTTTAATCCATTCGAGCACAAAGCTTGACACCGGATTATCTAACTACCCCAATTTAGCATGGGAAGGCAGGATCTCATCTTTTCTTCCATCTCTGTAACAGAAACTGGAGAAGCCAGTTTCAACAAGTCCCATCAGGCATACCATTGCCTTATTTTATAGCATCTCCTAGTTTCATCTATGCAGCTTTTCCTTCATTCTTTCAACTGCGGCCCGCAAAGTCCCCTCATCTTTACTGAAAGTAAATCTTACCATGTTCTTTCCCTCCTCCGGGTTCAAGTAGAAGACACTAGTTGGTATTGCCACCACACCCACTTCTTGGATGAGGTATTCACAGAATTCAATGTCAGATTCAAACCCAAAAGGGGTATGATCTACCACAACAAAGTAAGTACCACTTGATGGGTAAACCTTAAAACCCACGGCCTTCAGACCATCCACAAGAATAGTTCTCTTGGCCAAATAGTCCCTCTTCAATTCCTCATAATAAGAATCCGGAGTCCGAAGAGCTACTGAAGCAGCCCATTGCATTGGAGTCGATGTTGCAAAGGTGAGGTAGGCATGAGCTTGCCTAAGTCCCCATGACAAGTGCTCTGGAGCTATTGCCCACCCAATCTTCCATCCAGTCAAGGAAAATGTCTTCCCAAGAGAATTCATGGTTACGGTTCTTTCGAACATATTGGGGAGGGAGGCAAGCGAAATGTGATCAGCATCAAATACCAATTTGTCATAGACTTCATCTGTGAAGGCCAATGCATCATTCTCGATGCAGAGAGAAGCAATCACTTCAAGCTCATCTCTAGTAAACATCTTTCCAGTAGGATTATGAGGTGTGTTTATCATTATGGCACGAGTGTTTTTGGAGAATGCAGACTTAAGCTCATCAATTGGAACAGAGAAATCTGGAGGGCGCAAGGTTATTGACTTAATTCTGGCTCCAGCCATTGACAAAGTAGCTTCATATGCATCGTAAAATGGAGCAAAGACTATTACCTCATCTCCAGGATTAATTAAACCTAACATTGTTGCTGCTATTGCCTCAGTACATCCAGAGGTGACACTAACTTCTTTTTCAGGGTTTACATCAAGGCCTGCATCCTTTTTGAACCTTTCAGCTATAGCAGAGTTGAGATCAGGAACGCCATAACCCCTGGCATATTGGTTCTTCCCCTCTTTAATAGCATTAATTGCAGCTTCTTTTACAAACTCAGGACCATCAAAATTCGGGAAACCCTGACCAAGGTTCAAAGCTCCATGTTTAATGGCAAGATTGCTCATTTGAGTGAAAATTGTTGTCGTGAACTTCTCCAAGCGCTTGGCAACCTACAAAAAGTCTCAGTTAGATCAAAATAATGATCCTCAGATATACAGTTTTCATTCAGTAGGGGAAAAGCACAAAAAAAATGCATAAATTTTGATAGTTCAAATTTGCAAAAGACCAATACATGTTGCAAAAACTGATATTTAACCTTGTTCAAGTGGTAAGGGACAGGTTATATACATTTATTATTGTTGCCAATGTATCCATTTCACTTAAACCATTTGCCTGAGATTTTTGCATGTAAGAGATATCAATAACACTTTCCAAATAAGGAACAGATAATAAATTAACCATGATTAAACTGCTGTTCTTCCCTTACACATGAATGAAAGAGGTAGAGGCAAAACCCAAGAAACTATCCCATGCAAGAGTCGCATATTCTAGCTGTAAGCTATAGCACAAATCTGATAAATATTCAACTTTACAACTGAGGTATATAGGTGACTACATGAAGATTGTGACTGATTTTTTTTCTTTTTTTGAATTTGTGTACCTTTCGGTGAAGGTATATATATATATATATATATATATATATATATATATATATATATATTTGGTGGAGATATGTACAGATTCTTACATATATTACAAAAGACCACTTGCTACAACCATCCCTGAAATCCACGGATATAGCATTCAAGCAGGTTTCAACATATTTGATCATGAACACCTAATGCAAGCATCACCAATTTCTGTCTTAAACGAAAGTGACGACCATATGCAATCATTTATGATGATGTCTTGACAAACTTCTGCCACCATGTCCACCTTTAGAACGTTTTCTTGTTGAAAGAAGAAAAGAATGATCACATGAGGTTAGTGACCATCCACTTTAATTAAAACTTAACAGGGGAGAAGCACAAAACATGCCATTACAAAGAAGTCCATGACTCCTTGAACCATGCTACATCACTATAAAGTATAAACATTGTCTACAAGTGTTCTTTTGCCATTAAAAATGACTTCATTCTTCTGCAACAACAAAGAGCAAAGCACTGCAAAAGGTGTTGAACCTGTAGGATCTCAAGCACGCACTAGAAGAGGAGGTTGAATAGTGTGGTATATAAAAATAATATGCAGAAATTAGCATATCACAAATTTGACACAAGATTTATAGAGGAAAACTCCATCGGGTATGTTGAGTTATAAAGATGTATTCGATATTTTTTATTTTCTTATGGGGTACTTGTGTAATTAACCCAGTCCTTTTCATATAAAAGAGAGGCTAGAGTTTCTTTTGGAGGTGAATGCATTCTTTTTGTCTGACATGGTATTAGAGCGACAGTCCGAGGTTGGTGCTCCGATATCCCACCAAAATCCACCCACAAGATGACTGAATCACTAATCTAGAGGTAATTCGATGGAGTTAGGACGTGGCAGCAACGACGAGGCCTTCCACAACGCCACCACTACCAATAACAGTGGCAACGATGCTGTCGAAATCAATTGCGGCACTGCAACCATCGCCAAACAAACCGGCAATGCTGGCTACACCACCAACAACCTATCCGATAGCCCTAACACTATCGCTGGGGGTGTTGCAGCATCGTCAAGGGCCACCAATGTTGGTGGTCATTCTCAATTATTAGGAGTTGGTGCATTGATTTGCATGATGAGCCTTCTCTCACCCTTAATGAAGGAGTTTGAGCCAAAAAGATGGCCCGTTGCAAATTTAACACGGCTTGTGTGTGCAGCCCAAGAAGTTGTGGAGAACAAAAGGGTTAAAAGTGCATGGATGATTGACTTCACAGTAGATAGAAATCATTTAATAGATCATGTAGTTCCAAGGGGGATTAAAGATGTGAGGGTGGCCAATAGGTCTACCTCTTCGATCACCGCAATTAGGACTGTGGATGTGACTCCCAAGATGATTCAGAAGGTATATTATGCACTCGAGTTCCCTATGAATCTATTGTCAATGAGTTGTATTTGCATGGATCTTGAATGCCTAGTTGCTTTTTATGAGAAGTATTGCTATTTCCAAGATCATCAGACAGGAGAGATTGTAGGTGAAGGCATAGAAATAGGTTGTACTACTTAGATACGCTTCCTTTGTTTGCTAGAGCAATGTCCATCACTCGTCACCCATTGCTATGGCACAAGAGACTTAAGCATCCCTCAGTGAAGAAGATACAACAGATGCATTCAGAGTTGTCGGAGTCCTTAACTTTAGAGCATAAGGACTACTAGCTAAGGAAGAACCACATGAGCAGCTATACCTATACCCAAGGAGAAACGATGGAGTCAATGCAGTTCCCTTTGCCCTGGTACATTGTGATATTTGGGGGCCCTCCAAAATTGCCACTCCAGATGAGCATAGATATTTTGCAGTGCTCATTGATGATTAGAGTAGTCTTACCTGGGTCTTTCTGATGAAGGCACGATCTAAGATTCGCTCTATTATGTAGTAGTTTCTTTCAGAGGTGCATACTCAATATGACACCACGGTTCGAGTTTTTCGTAGTAATAATGCACTAGAGTTTATGAACAAGGATTTGCAAAAGGTCTTCCGTTCAAGGGGAGTTATCCACCAAACGTCCTACGCTCATACTTCCCAGCAAAATGGGATTGCTGAGCACAAGTTGCAACATCACCTTAACATTGTTAGGACCTTACCATCCTACATGAAGGTTCCTAGGCAAATTTGGGGTGATGCCATACTCATAGCAGCATATATGATCAATCAGGTGCCTTCTTCAGTGCTTGGTGGTTAGATCCCATATCAGGTTATATGCTTAGAGTGCAGCAAGCCATTCCCACTACTTTTGAGAGTGTTTGGGTGCACATGCTTTGTCCAGAATCATCGCAGTTAGGATAAGTTTGCTCTCTGGGCGACGAAATCCGTTTCCCTTACATACTCTAGGACACAAAGGCTACAAGTGCTATGATCGATCCGTAAGAGAGATGTTACAGTAGATGTGACCTTCTTTGAGAAGATTCCATACTTCTCAGAAGAAGGATCATCTATAAAGGTAACCATACAAGAGACAAATCTATCACAGAAGACCACAATCAAACAGTGTCCAAGGAGATGGTCCTATACAGCATCATGCCTCTTTAGATGAGAGTGAGTCAAATGGAGATGAGCAGCCTATGCAGAGGAGATCTACCAGCGTACGTACTCTTCACCCCATGTTCCAGTACGCTGCGATTTCCCATATAGAGGACAAACAGTTTGCCTCAACGATCACTACTACCGTCGTTCCCAGAGATTTTACTCAGGCCTCTCAGGATCCCAAGTGGTGAGCTGCTATGGATGAGGAGATGCAGGCATTACAATCCAGAGAGAAATGGGACCTTGTACCATGTCCTACAGGTGCTACAATTAACTACAAGTGGGTGTATACCATGGAATACAGATCTAATGAGACAATTAACCAATACAAGGCCAGACTTATTGTCAAGGGATTTACCTAGATGTATGGGGTAGACTACCTTAAGACCTTTTCACCTGTGGCTCGTATTACCTCTATCAAGATTATTCTCTCTGTCGCAGTAGTACAGAGGTAGACAACATACCAACTTGATATTAAAAATGCTTTTCTATATAGAGATCTAGCTGAAGAGGTAGATAGCCACCAAGATATGGTGTTCTCGGGGAGCTTGTATGTCGATTACGAAAGACTATCTATGGCCTAAAACAAAGTCCAAGAGCCTAATTTGACAGGCTCAATTTATATATCAAAAAGATAGGATTCCAGCGATCTACCTCTAACCACTCTATTTTTATTAGGACTAAGTATGATGGTGACTGGAGAGTTGTTATTCAGGCAGTCTATGTGGATGACATGATCTTGACTAGTGATGATACAGATGGGATTACACAAAGGCATTCCTATAGTCCACAATTTATCACCAAGGATTTAGGTAACCTTTGGTACTTTCTGGGTATTGAGGCTATCCAGCAGGGAACGAGCTTATCTTTATCCCAGAGACAGTATACATTACAGAATCTTAAGGTGGATAGATTATTTGGATTCAAGCCATCCGAGATACCAGTAGAGCCACAGTCTATTCACAGCACAGAGGAGAGTGATCCACCGTTTGAGGATGTTACTTGATACCATAGCACAGTTGATCACCTACTATATCTGACCATTACACAACTTGATATAAGTTGTGCAATCATTAAAGCTAACCAATTCATGCAAAATCCAAAATACAATCATTAACAGGAGGCTTGTCTCATTTTGAGATACTTCAAGGGGCCCCTTGTAGAGGTTTATACTACAGAGATAGTGGATCTCTTGATGTTTTGGCTTATTCAGATGCTGACTATGCTAGATTCGTAAAGGGTAGATGATCTACATCAAGTTTTGTTGTATACCTGGGGGGGGGGGGGCAACCTAGTTTTTTGGAGGAACAAAAAGCAAAATGTGGTGGCTCACTCCAGTGCAAAAGTCAAGTACAGATCCATGGCCCAGGCAGACTATAAGATTATGTGGATGATTAGTTTTCGACAAGACTTGGGGGTCAAGGTTGACTTGCCCATTCCACTTTACTATGACAACAAATCAACCACCTATATTGCATCTAATTTGACCTTCCATGAGAGGACCAAACATATTAAGGTTGACTCATTTTACACAGGATGTAGTCTTGGATGAAAAGATTAGTACCCCATACATATCTTCTGAGCTTTAGTTAGCAGATATTCTCACTAAACCTTTGAAAAAGAAGAGCCATGATTTCTCTGCAATAAGTTGGGCCTTACCGACATATACACCCCAACTTAAGGGGGAGTATTGACTTATAAGGATGTATTTGATATTTTTTATTTTCTTATGAGGTACTTGTTTAATTAACCCAATCCTATTATTGTATAAAAGAGAGGCTTAGGTTTCTTTTGAAGGTGAATGCATTATTTTTGTCTCACACGGTAAAAACCCTACCTAAGTCTCTCAACTTAAGATTCTATATCCAATTCTCTCTACTCAAGAGAATCAATATCCACTAATAAAAAGTCGAGGTAATTGATAAATTTCCAGAACCCAAGATACAATAGATAAAAAGGAAGTGAAGTATAGGATGCTAGCTAAGTGCTTAGCATAACAATACAAATAAAATTTAAGATCAAGATTAAGAAATTCCTATAGCCTTCCTTAATAAAAAAATTTAGAACCATGTTACCAAGAGCTTGATGAAGAACAAGATTGAAATCCCTTGAACAAAATGCGAAGAATGCAAGCATGTCAAGAGCGTTGCAAGAAAGTGAGCATTTGAAATGCACAATTGCTTTCCTAATTCAATTGATTTTTCTCGAGTGTTGTGTGTGAAAAAAAGCGCAAAGGAGTCCTCTTTATAGATTTTCAAAGACCAAATTTTGAGTTATAGTCATTAGATAATAGATAAAAATTAGGAATAAATCTAATTCACATTGGGCCAAAAATAGAAATTAAATCTACCACATCAGCCATGTGTACCGGTGCAGAATGGATTGTATCGGTACATCATGCTCACAATTTTGATTTTCACCAAAAATCACTGATGAAAAATCTGGTGCAAAAATATCTATATCAATACAAGTAGCTCACAGTTTTCAGATTGTAAATCACACATACCGATGCAAATTAATTTGTACCGGTACATGTGTTTCAATCCTCGACTTCATTTTAAAGTTAGGGAGGGACAGGAGCTAATACACAATATTAGCCTCAGAGGGGTTTTGTCAACACCAAAATCGGACAATGTGGAATGTGTTTCAACAAAAGGCTCTGCCACCCGCTTAACCTAAAAGCACTCCTATCCAAGCAACTCCAAAATCTATCCACACCAAAGAAATCCAACTAGGAGTATGCATCTTCCGCCAAGTCCTCAAAGCGAAAGAATATGTGAAGAAAAGATGATCAACATCCTCCACAACCTCTCCACATAGAATGCAGGTAACATCCTCAAGCCAGGCAATCTTCAACCTGTAGACCTTTGCCATTAGCCTCTTGCTATGAACTTGCCATTCAAAAATCTTTATCTTCAATGACATTTTTGCCCATCATAGCAATCTACAATCCTTAAAGAAATGCACATCCTGCTATGAAGAAAGCATGTATATGCTGACTTGACTGAGAAAGTTCCCTTCCTCCTAGGATCAACAATTAAGCACACTAGGCCTAGGTCTAAAGCTAGCCAAAATATTCTTTCTTTTTTTTAGAAAAAGAAGGAAGATTACCTAAGCCTGGTAATCATCCCGTAAATATATTAATTAAAAAAAAAGAACATTTGAAGCCAATAATCAAAAAAATAACAAGCCTCTCTCACCACATTCTTCACCCACACCCACTTGTTATTGAACACCTTCTAGTTCCTTTGCAACCATAAAGCCCAAAGCACAGCAAAAGCTTTGCAGCACCCAACCATATCAAGGTAAAGATGGTCTCTAAAAGTCATCCAAAAGGCCTCACAATCCGTATGATTAACCGTGTGAATTCCACATTGCTCCCAGAATTGTGTAGAGAAGCTACATTCAAAAAACAAATATTGAAAATCATCTTCTGACTGGCCACAAAGCAGACAAGTTGTATCACCGATAGGACACCACTTAGGTCTGTACACTTTAGTTACCAACTTCTTCCTTATAAAAAATCGGAGGAAAATCTTGATTTTGAGCAAGATCTTGCAGCTCCAAATTAACTTAGAATCACCCTCTATAGGGGTCACCTGTGCATCATTAGAGATCAATAGCTTGTACGCACTTTTAACGGAGAACTTTCCATGCTACCAGCGCATACTATCAAGTTCTGTAGATGGCGAAAACTCCTCCAAAATGGCCAGCAGTTGCTGAAATTCAGCAAATGTTGCATCGGAAATACCCTCCGGCAACCTCACATCCCACACATCTACCACCCATGCCTCCTCCATAATATGCTGAAAAAGACACTTAAACAGATTTGAAAAACACCCATTTTCAGACCAATCATCAGTCCAAAATCTAAATAAAGTTCCATCACCTAAACAAGGGAGGAATTGGTCTGAAAATTTAGATAAGATAGTCCTCAAAGACTGCCAGAATGCCAATGAACCAATAAAAGGAGCAACCCATCGATTCAGACTCAAATCTTCCCCATAGGAATCTTTCAAAGTGGTTGTAAGCATATCTTGCTCGATAAAAAACAACCTACAAACTCATTTCAATAACAAAGCTTTATGAAAATGGTCCAAGCTACCAACTCCAAGGCCCCCTTCCTTTTTATGCTTGCAAATTTCATCCCACAGAATCAATTATGCAAATCTCCCCTCACAATCTGCCCCTTTCCAAAAAAACTAATTTCTAATCAAATCAATCTGATTCAAAATATCTTTGACGGAGCGAACACAAACATGAAGAAGACCAGAATAGAACTAACTGACTAAGCAGGACCAAACATCCCCCTTTAGAGAGGAATCTACCACTCCAAGAAGATAATCTCTTCAATAACCTCTCAAAAAGCAATTTCCAATCTGTCGAAGTCAATTTCTTCCCCTTTAACGACAATCCAAGATACCGAACAAGGAGTCTAACCACAGGGATCTTCAGGATATCTGATATCACATTCTCCTCTAATCTTTCCATACCAAAAGGGACCAGAGAGGACTTACTTCTATTAATTTTCAAACCTAAAATTTCTGCAAAAATGCTAACAAGCGATGAAACATTAGATACCTCTCTGCTACCCCCTTCAATAAAAAAAGGTTGTATCGTCAACATATTGCAAAGGGCATCCTTCTTGATGTTATGAGGCCACCATCCTTCTTTGCAGTAAACCCAAATATCAAGCTTCCTTCACAAGCTTTAAAAGCCATGGTTGCCAATGTATCCACTGCAATGTTAAACAACATTGGTGCCAAAGGGCATCCTTGTTTCACACCCCTCTGCAGCCGAATCCAAGAACCACTTGCCCTTCCATTAACCAACACCGAGAAAGATGTAGTCACGCATCCTTTCATCAAACTGATACACCGATCCGAGAATCCCCTTCTTTTGAGAATATCCCACAAATAATTCCATGAGACGGAATCATAAGCTTTGGAAAAGTCCACTTTCCATAGAAAAGCCTTCGAATTACACCTCTTCCAGGAAGCCAGGAATTCCTCTACCAACACATAGGAGTCCTGCAGGGACCTTCCCTTAATAAAAGCCAACTAAACAGGAGAGATGACGTCAGGAAGCACCTGCCATAAATGGTTGGCCAAAATCTTAGCAACCAAAAGGTAAATGGAATTTGATAATACAATAGGCCTGAAGTCTCCAACCTCCTCCGGATCTTGTTTCTTTGGTAAGAGAAAAGGATAAAATTTGTTAAGCCTTTCAATACCTGCATTTCCATCAAAAAACTCCCTAACCATAGCCAATATATCAGGCCCAAACACCTCCCACATTTTCTTATAGAAAATAATTTTCAAGCCATTCGGGCCAAGAGAACCTTTTGCCTTCATACCGTGTAAAGCACACATGACCTCATCCCCATCCACGTCTTTAGCAAGTGCAGCCTTCGCCTCATCACTAATCTGGTCCAGCTGCAGATTCGCCAACTGCCATTCACCACATGGTTGTCTCTTGCTCCTTAAAATAATTACTAAAGCAGAACAGATATGTTCTCTTTTTCTCACAACATTATCACCAACTCTCAAGCTGTTAATCATATTCTTCCTCCTTTTGGTGCTGGCCGACAGATGAAAAAATCTGGTGTTAGCAACCCCTTCCTTGAGCCACAACTATCTTGACTTCTGCCTCCAATCCATCTCCATTGTGTGATCTTCCTCCGACACTATCGAATGGAATATCTCCCTCTTGGCAATCCTCCTCTAAAAGCACTACCTCTTCCTCCTTTTAGTCCAAAGAAGCCACCTCCTAAAGCGCCGCATTCCTTCTCTCTTCCCTCCAGGCTTTAAAATCCCATCTAAACTTCATCATAGCCACCCTAACTACCACAATCTTGGCCGCCAAAGTACGCATGGCCAACGTAGAAGATGGGGTTGTGGACTACCTCTCACTAATCAGCTCCTTGAAGCAGGTTCTCTTAGCTAAGACCCATGAAACTTAAAATAAGTTGAGAAGTTCCCTTCCTCATTACTGCGCCAAAGAAGGGGAGTAAGATCTGAAAATGATTTGTCACATGTCACCACATCTGCTCTCTGAAAAAACTCAGCAAAAGTAATGTTGCATAAGAATCTGTCAATACAAGACATCGCCCCACTATCATTTCTCCAAGTAAAGCAAGACCCAGAAGTAGGTAGATCAATCAAATCCAACTATTGTAGCAACTGTTGGAATTGCGTAGAGGCCGTCTCAAACCTACCATCAAGCATGTCCTCCCCATACAAAGTCACATTAAAATCTTCACAAATCAACCATGGCATCCCCTCCACCAGAGACACGGCCTACTGTAACTCCTCCCCAAAAAGCAACCGCAACCCATCTCTAGATGGACCATAAACATTCGAGGTGGCCAAGGACATGCCATCACTTTTTTTTGGTGAAAAAACTGGTCATCACTCTACTAGTTAGGTGAGAAGAATTGAGCTCAAGCAAATCATCATGCCACAACATTAGTAAACCCCCTTATCTGCCCACGGCCTCCACCTCCATACTGCAAGTATAAACGGCCCCACATAGCTACGACTTCACACAAGGAGTCAGAGCTTCCAAATGTGATTCCTGAATACATGCCACATCAACCTTCCAATCAGCCAGGTAGCTCCTCAGGAAAGCTCTCTTTTTATCATCCCGAAAACACCGTACATTCCATGAAAGGACATTAACCATTGAGACATCCTTTGGCACTCCCCTTGTGAACCCTTCTGGCCCCAACGACCTTAGCAACCTTGTCATTAATGTGAATGGCCTCTTCAATCCCCTCTACCTTCCTCCCCACCTTTTTCCTCTTGTAACAAGCACTCAAAAGCAACCTGTGCCTTTGCGAAATGGACCCTAAGTGACCTAACGTTCTGCTTTTAGAAGATCTTCAAGAGGCCGACTTGGTTTTCACTGCCAAATTGGAAGAGGAAACTCCATTGCTGTTAACATCCGAAGCTAAATCTTCAGGAGCATGATTCACCTTTCGCGGTTGTCCTGAATAATCAACACTCTGAGCGCCTTCACCATGCATCTGATCGTCCCCATTGAAAATAGATCCAAATGCCAAACGTTCCTGCAACAATAAAGGCACAACATCCACAGGCCCCAGCGATAGAAGAACCAAAACTAAAAGGATTAGGAAAAACATGTGCCAAGCAAGTAGGCTCACCAAGACCGGACCCATGTTTGGATCTGGTATCCACCTGTTGAAGGTTGGGCACATGCAATTCAAACTTCACCATGAAGCCCACATCAGAGTTCACCACCTAAGCCACAGCAATAGTAGTTGGGTGCTGGCTAGAAAAAATAATGCCACTTCCACCAATGAAATGCACCTCCTTAGACACATTGAAAATTGATCTAAATGCCACAGGTAAATGACTCTCTTGTAGCATTCATGACACCAAATCAAGAAAATCTTCCCTCCAACATTGGTCTTCAAATCTCTTCCCATGCCACCAAAGACAAAGCTAAACCCACCCTTCCGACCCCTTCCCGAAGAACCTGCACCTTGATTTGTTAAGCTCATTAGCCACCTTCATTGACATCAAAAATGTAGATAGATAGAAAATGGGAATGAAGGATAGGATCAACTTAACCAGTACCAAGCTACCTTCCCTTGACAAAAGACAATTCCTCTTTTCCATCTTTTCAAGAACAATGATGCGCATGCATGAATTGATATTATCCATGCTTAATTCATGTTAGTTTCGTAGCAATGCATGCATCTTTGCTCCAAATTAGTCTATTAATTGACCATTGCATTTAGATTAGGAACACATGCATTCTCTTACATTAAACATCATATTTGGTCTTATAAATAATTATAAACATTTTGTTGTTTGTTTGCAAGTTTCTACGTTGGCCTACATTTTTTTACGCTGGATTAAAATTGTGGCAACATTAAATTTAGCATCACCCCTCTCTCCCTAAATAATTTACCCAGGGGTTTCCCATGGGTTTTGAACATCATCATAAAATCCTCTCCACCTAAATCTCTCTCTCTCTTTCCAACGGCATTGATAGCCAGAATATTCTCCCAACGACCTCCACACACACTACCTCAATGCACTCCCAATCGCACACAACAGACCCCGTATCATTTTTTTTATGGCAAGAAAATGTCTTAAGGTGTCCACATATTACACTTGTGTCTCTCTCTGATCGCGCACACGCGCAATCATGACCCTCTCTCTCCTTTACCGATTCCAAGAAGCACACACCTTCTACTCACAACGACCCAACCCCTATTCCTCATTCCTATCCGTAGGCCTTAACGCTCTCCACACACAGCTACTGCTCATTTCACTCACTTCATTAATTTTCATCGCACGGACACCCCCAAGAGCCACTCAAGCGACGCTCTCTCCATTTCTCTCATCAACGTAGACCACACTCATCATCCCATCCCTCTGATCTCATGGCTCAGCCACTCCTCCCTCATTTACTCTCCCATCGCCCATACAGCCAACATCACACCACAACCTACACTCCACCCAACACCATCTCCCATCTCACAGCTCTTCCCATCGACGGCCATCCACAGTCGACCTATCCATCTCACAGAAGCCATATCCAACCACCACCCAATCATCCATCTCAAGTTGCCATTGCCATGAAGAGGAGGAGCTTGGAGGAGTAGCCATGAAGAGGTGGATTGGAGGAGACGTTGCCGTGCATCACCGCCGTCGAGGAGCAAGCCATCTTCATGACTGTCACTACATCTCGAACTCGAGTTTTTTTATCCCCATCTTGCTTCATAGATTTTGTGTCAATGACTTTAGAGTTTGATATAAGAATGAATGCTTTCATTTTCATTATGGTGCATGTGATTGGTATTGTGATGAGTGGCTGGTTTCCTTAGGCGTGGGAGTAAAGGTAAGACTTAGGTAGGCTAGGCTGTGCCTTAGGTTAAGTGGCTCGCATACGCGGGAACCCAAGTTGCCAGGTGCTACCAGCATTTGGAGATAGCCTAAGCCTAGGAGCAAGTCTCTAAGTCGGGCTATACCTCGGATGTGAAGTAGACACATGCCAAGCTTAGGGGGACATGTATTGTGACCACCACACAATCCAAGACGCACCTTAGAATGCCTAGGAACCACCCCGAACCCCACTCCAATTCCTGCATTGCTGGCCTTCAGTGCTCTTCACATTTTTGTTGTTATAACAGTCCAGACAGACTCTTGTTTAAAAATCTGTTTCTAATTTTGTGCCACCAAAAATCGCCATACTTTTACTGAAGATAGGTCTTGAAATGAGGATTCTACAAATATAAATTTCACTGCCTAACTCTTTCTATCAAAAAAGATAAAATTCTTGGAGTGGAAGTGTGTCTATCTGATTTTCAGACTCTTCATTCTAACCTTGTAGGAATTTTATAAAATTGCATAGAACTCATATTTAGGTGAAATTTATGGCCTCATTTTTCTGGACAAACCTAGTTTCTTGACGAAAATTCCTAAAAATTCCTGTCTAGGTTAAACATATGGGCCAGTCTGAAAAACATCAAAGGGTCATTTCTGGACATCTGCACCAATCCGAACATTAACTCCCAAATAAATACCTAAAATTCCAGGAAAATTCATAGGCACTCCTTTTTTATCATAGCCAACCCTCCCTGAGGATTCAACCCGACTTGCTTCGTACTATGTAATCTTTAGTTGAAACTTTTAAATTGGTGTGTTTTTCACGTACAAACCTGACGACAGGAAACAACATACCAATCCCCACATGCAAGGGACAACTAGGGTAGACCCAAGTGGGGGTGGGGTCTGCATATAGTAACGGATCTCTATGCCTTGCCAAATGAAACAAATGGTGATTTTTCCCTATTCACCTTCAGCACATCAATCTGGCAACGTAGAAGTGCTCTGCCGAGTCTACACTAACCCCTCCACGAAAACCATTGTGCCATTAGCATATTGTACGATGGGGATGATATTCTACCTCTCGCCTAGGCTAAAGCCTCTAATAAAGCCACGATCACATCTACAAAGGTATAAGTAACAAGATCATCAACTACCAAAACAAACAGAAAAGGTGCAAACAAACACCCTTACCCTATACCTTGCTAAAGTTGGATCCAACCTCCCTCAGGCTTCCCATTAATAAGCACCAAAAGTGATCCTGCCTTCAAAACAATTTTACCACAGTTTGCTTACTTGTCTGCAGCACTTCATCCTTGATGACACCGTAAGAAAGGAACATCAAATTTTATGTAGCTAGATGATAGATGCTAATGATGACTCCATCGGTTGATAACATGCTCTTAATTTTGGCAATACTAGTTTCCTAAGTAGCCCTAAAGTGAACACAACTTCTTTGTAGAGTTGCCCAAGGTTTTAAAAAATATGAGGCAGTACTGAAATGATTTTACTTCATTAAGGTGAGGTGTAAGCCTCGAGACAGTTGAGGCATAAGCCTCACATTTTAAATGGAAAAAAAGAACTTTTCTTTATGAAAAAAGGAGGAAGATTACTGCAAGTCAGTATTCATCCACTGTACTTCATTAGAAAAAGAAAGGACCAAACCGACAGAACTTGGAGATACAAATCAGAAAAAGCTCGCACCTCCCTCAACACATTCTCCACCCAAGCTCTCTCATTTTTAAACACAACATTGCATTGAAGCCACACCCGCCAAACTCCCACCAATCCCAAATTCCAACCCAACAAATCAACGTGAAGTGTATGGCCAAATGACTCCTAGAAGTTGCTGAACGAAGAACAATCTGCTTCACAAGGCCGAAGATCACTCCTAATATTCATCGAGAAAGGACCTGAGAAGAAAAGATGGTTAATATCCTCCACGTCCGACCCACATAGAGGGAAAGAAGTGTTAGGGTCATCAGACCACCTTGACCTATAGTCCTTGGTCACTGGCCTCTTTCTCCTAAACATCCACAGGAATAGCTTCTCTGTAAGGGGCAGGCAAAGCCTCCAGATAAGAGAACAATCCAACGCAATAGCTTACAGCTACCATCCTCCCTTGTAATCACCTTATAAATCTTCCTAACAGTACAACCACCCTCCTTCCACTGAAAACCATCCTAGGCACCAGGCAAGGGCTTGAAATCATCAAGAATCGACATCATTCCCTGAACTGCACCATAGTAGTATCTAACAAGCCAGAAGGAAGGATCAAAGTCTACGCATTTGTTGAAGCATCCCACAGCTACGACACGACCACCTCCTCCACAATCGACCCAAAAAGACAAGGAAACAAAGTGGCAAACTCCCAAAGCCAGTACAGTCATCCAACTTGTTACATTATGTTAAGGGTTGTTTTGTCATTTATTTTTATTGTTGAACTCTTGTTATAATTTTTCCCTCACCTCCCTCTATAAAATGAGGTGTAAGGCCAACTTAATAAAATAAGACGATTCATTTTCTTCAACTTAGTATCAAAGCCAAGTTGATGACACCACCAAGAAAACCCCAACCCTACCACCCAGCCTCGTCCTTGTCACTACTGCTGCCGCCGACACCGTCGACCAACAATAGCGTCGCCGCCACATGCCAACGGTAGCAAGGCACTGCCGGCCTCCCCAGGGTCGCCGCCGCCCTCTCTCTCTTTCTGACGCTCTCTCTCGCTACCGGCCCTTGTCTAACGGCAGGGAAAGGGTAGTACCGCCCGGTACCACCTGTTGCAAGGTCTAGGGAGGTCCTTGGCTTGTTGTTGATGGAGTTCTAAAGCTAATGGCCTTCCGGGAGATGTATTGATGCATCATTAGTGTTGTGGTATGATATTTTCAGATCTTTGAACTGCTTTTGGGGTGTGTATTCTCCTGTTTTGCTGATATTTCAAGATGTGTATTCCCCTTTGAAGTGTTGACGGAGTTTTGAATTGCATGTGTGTGGATTACGAGGTGTGTATTCCCTGGATATCGTATTTGTTACTGAAATTCAGATCTGTGGTTTGTGATATTTTAAGAAGTTGCTTGCTTCGTAAGTGTATTATGGCTTCATCATCAGAGTCAGAAGTTTCTTTAGGCAAGGTGCATAAAGTGGTGTATAAAAGCCCATGTTTTGCACCGATTGTGAAGATGGATGAGACCAACTACCTTCATTGATCTCAAACCTTTCTTGTTACTGTGAAAGGTCATAAAAAGCAACATGTTCTCACAGAAGCACCATCACAGCAGAAAATGAGGAAATATGCAACTTGGAACAGAAATGATGATATGGTGGGAGCTTACTCTGTTACACTCTAGTGCGCTCTTTGTTGGTGCTAGGTGGATCTTTACCTTGAAATACAACCGTGATAGGTCTATTTCTCGATGTAAAGCTCGTCTTGTGGACAAAGGATTCACCCAAACCTACGGGGTGGATTTCTTTGACACCTTCTCACTAGTTGCTCGTCTCTCCACCGTTTATATACTTATTTCTGTGGCGGCACACTATGGAAGGTCTTTACACCAGCTGGATGTCAAAAATGCCTCTCTATGGCGACCTTCCGGATAAGATATATATGCAGCAGCCTCCTAGTTTTGAAGTTAAGGAGAAGTGTGTTTGCAGGCTTTGAAAGGCCATCTATAGCCTTAAGCAGAGCCTCTAAGCTTAATTTCAGCATCTGTTAGAGGCATTGGTTGTTATTGAGTTGCAGAGGTCCTCGTCTAATCATTCATTATTTGTGAGGAAAATCAGTGGTGGTCTTACGGCTCTACTTGTGTGTGTTGATGATCTTATACTCATAGGAGATGATACAGTTAGTATTTCTCAGGTGAAGGAGTATTAGCATGCCAGTTTGTTATGAAAGACCTTGGGAAGCTCATTATTTCCTTGGCATTGAGATTGCTACGAGTAAGCAGGGTATTGTTGTCTCAGAGGAAATATGCTCCAGACATTCTCCATGATGCAGGCATGCTTGGATCTAAGGGCGTTAATATCTCTATGGATCCAAAGGTTCATTTGTTTGAAGACACAGCGAAGTTAATGGATAAGAAGGCTAATAGACAGCTGGTGTGAAAGCTATTGTATCTGACCATCACTATGCCAGATATTAGTCTTGCAGTAGATGAGCTAAGTCAGTTCTTAGACAAATGTACTGTTGATCATTAGCAAGCAGTGATGCAAGTGTTGAGGTACATCAAAGAGTGTCCAGGTCGCGGTCTTTTGTTCCAGAAGAAGGCTTCTATGGGTATTGTTGCTTATTCAGATGCAGACTATGCAGGTGATATTGGCGATAGAAGATCTACTACAGGTTTTTGTACCTTTATAGTAGGAAATCTGGCGACCTAGAGGAGAAAGAAGCAAAGTGCGATGTCACGCTCGAGCACTAAATTAGAATATCGCACTATGGCACACACAGCGAAGATGATATGGATACGATCTTTGTTGCAAAACCTTCATGTTATTCTTGAGGAACCCATGGAGATGTATTGTAACAAGGTTGCAACTTATATTGCTAACAATCCCATATTCCATGAAAGTACTAAACATGTGGAAGTGGATTACCATTATACCCAGAGTCTAATTCAGTAGGGTCAGCTCCATACTACTTGCTTAGCATCTTTAGAACATACTGCAGATATGTTTAGTAAACCATCATCTCGCCCTATGTTTGAGAAGTGTAGGAACAAGCTAAACATGGTTGATATATATACTCCACCTTGAGAGGGAGTGTTACGTTATGTTGAGGTTATTTTGTCATTTATTTTTATTGTTGGACTCTTGTTATAATTTTTCCCTTGCCTCTCTCTATAAAAAGAGGTGTAGGGCCAGCTTAGTAAAATAAGATGATTCATTTTCTTCAACTCAACAAAAATTGGAACTACTCTCCACCTAGAAGGTCCGGGATAAACAAGTCTGCCTAGACAATACGCTTGATTGTGGGCACTAAGCTAAACTAGAAAGTAGAGGGACACCTCTGAGAAACCCATCCCAAAGCAACATCAACCGACGTACCATATGAATCCAAAAGAAGTCCTCCCACCAAACCACCATCACCACCAGTAAGGAAAATAGCAGCCCATTTTAGTAGAACATAAGTAAAATCCTCCATCCTCCATATCCTCAATCCTCCTCTGAACTTGGGCTTATAAATGTCAGCATAAGGCATAGGTTGTAAGAAACGACCCTCATGATCAACCCCTTTCCAAAAAAACCTCTTCATGATGGCCTTCACCTTGTTAGTAGCACACTTAACCAATCTAAAAAGAGATAGGAAGAAAACAGGGATGGTTGCTAACACAAATTTCACCAACACCAACCTACCTCCCCTCAAGAGCAACCCTCCACTCCAACTAGTCAAGCACTTCTAGACTCTATCCACCATAAGGGACCAATACACAGACATGAGGTGCTTTCCCCTTGAAGGGAGACCCAAATAGACAACAGGTAGGCAAACAACAGGTGTTTCCAAAACCAAAGATATTCTGTCATCCAAACTTCTATCTAAGTTAAAGGGAACAAGTGCTGACTTCCTTCCACTAACACAAAGGTCTGAAATAGCACCAAAAATATTCACTAAAGAACAAACAGTTTTTGCCTCTTCCAAACTACCTTGGATGAACACCATGTCGTCTACATATTGAAGCATTGGTGTAAGAACAATCCCATCACCTAGAAGCCTGAAGCTAGAGAAAAGACCGCCATCAGATCCTCTAAAAGCAAGGCACGCCAGTGTATCAACAGCAATGTTGAAAAGCAACGATGAAAGAGGGCACCCCTGACACACTCCATGCTAAGGCTAGATCCAAGAGCTGGTAGGCCTTCCATTAATTAGTATCAAAAAGGAAGTAGTCATAATACATTGTTTCATAAGGTGGACCCAGGCCTTCCATTAATTAGTATCAAAAAGGAAGTAGTCATAATACATTGTTTCATAAGGTGGACCCAAGCTTCTGAAAATCCCCTCAAAATCTCCCATAAATAGGCCCATGCAACAGAATTGTAAGCCTTAAAAAAATCAACCTTCCACATGAAAGCTGGTGTAAGACCCTCTTCCAAGCCACCATATTTCATCTACAATAATAAAAGAATCTTGTAACGATCTTCTCAAGATAAAAGCAGACTGAACTGGGGAGATGATCCTGAGGGGCACAACCCTGAGCCTGTTAGCCAGCACCTTCGCCACCAGGAGATAGACGACATTGGATGGAGCAATGGGTCTATAGTTATCAATCATCTTAGGACCCAACTTCTTTGGTAACAAGAAGAAACACTTATTGATCCATTCAAAACCTCGATTACCTTGCATAAACACTCTCAACATGCCCATAACATCCTCATCTACTACATCCCACATCTCCCTAAAGAAAAGAACCCGCAAGCTGTCTAGACCCAGGGAACCCTCAAGCTTGAGTTCCCAGAGAACAAGAACCTCCTCCTCCGACACCTCGAGTCCTCGACAAGCAAGTCGACCCTCTCCCAATCCTCCAGAGTAGGCATGTCAAACAAGCCTATCCTTCAAGAACCAGGGGGACATCTCTTGGTAAACTCCTGAAAATAGATGCTCACCGCTTCACAAATCTGCACTCTCTGGTCCAAGGTTACCTCATCCACATGCAACCTTTGGATCAAATTCACCTGCCTCTAAACAATGGCAACCATGTGAAAAAATTGGTGTTTGTGTCCCCTCCCTTAAGCTAAAGCTACCTGGATTTCTACCTCTAATCCATTTCCCTCCTATGATCTTCTCTAATCTTGGCTTGTAACCTATTTCTCTCCTAGTGCTCAGCATCCTCCAAGGAAACAACCCCAGCTTTCCAATCTAGCTCTATAAGCATGTTAAGAGCCTCCGTTCTATACTTGCTCACACCTTTGTCTAACCTCCTTTTTATAAGCAATAAGTGCAAACCAAATTCCCTTAATCCTATTTGCTAAGGTACGCATGGCAAACTTGGACCAAGGCACCTCATGCCATTTCTGGCACACAAAATCATGAAAACCCGACTTAGAAAGCTAAGAGTTTTGAAATTTAAAGTAGGTGGATAACTAAAATCCCTCCCCACAATTCCAAAGCAAAGGCATGTGGTCCAAGAAAAGCCTCTCCTTAGACACAATAAAGGTCCCCTAGTACATCTTAGACAAGGAAATACTACTAAGGAAACGGTCAATCCCAGATGCTGAACCCATTCGATTCCTCCAAGTAAAAGCAATGCCAGAAATGGGAAGATCCAAATGCTCTAACTCATCCACAACCTGTCAAAATTCATTGGATTGAGCATCAATTCTACCTTCCGGTCTATGAATAGCCTCCAACATGATATTAAAGTCACCCCCACCAACCAAGGCATACCATCTACCATACCAGCCATTTGTCTCAACTCATCCCAAAAAACTAGCCCATGTGAAGCCAAGCATAGACCATAAACACTGGAAATAACAAAAGTGACCCTATTAGAGATCCTGGAAAAAATTCCAAAAACCACCCTCATAGCAACCAAAGAAGACTCTAGGCAAAAGTTGGCAGCATTCCACGGTAACACCTATCCACCCAACCGCCCGTCAGAATCAATCACTAACATCTCAAACAAATAATCCCCACCAATACTCCTCCTAACATCCTCATCCACATACTTCAAATGCGTCTCCTAAAGCACAACAAAATCGGCTCTCCACTCCAGATGCCTCCAAAGGGTAGCCCAGGGCTCTGCATCCCGCAAGCTTCTAACATTCCATGAGAGAACTTTAACCACTGAGCTTGGCACTATCCCCTTTAGTGGTCCCGCAGGGGCTGTCTTCACCCTCTTCACATTGACCACCTACGCAACATGCTTGTCAACCAACAAGACCTCATCTTCATTTAAGGCATCCCTAACCTCGCTCCCTAAACACTTCTACGAAATCTTCTTCCTGTGCCACGAGCATCAGAGAAGACCCTGTCTGACCATCACCAACTCCACCATGGAAGAGCCCCTACTGAAGGAGGAGGCAGAACCCTTGGCTCTACTGATCTCACCACCCACTCGTAACCCAACACTATCGAAGTTGACCACTAAAGGTCAGCAGTTGCAAGGCATAGCGTCGCTGAAGTTCCCACAATCGAAGTTGCACCCGAGGATAGTCCCAACAGCTATACAATTCACGTGCTTCTTGTTGTCCGAACAACCACACCTCCACACCACCTACAAGCTCATCAGGAGGGGAGGAATCTGCGAGGTTCCTCCTCCACAAAAACCTACGATTGCAAAGGCAGAAAAAGAGCAACACAAGGGAAAAATTCATGAGGACAAAAAGACTTCGAGTCAGGTAACTCACCAACTCCATAGCTATTTCCGAATCCAGAGGCCACCTATATATGGCCAATGTCAGGTCTCACGCCCACGTAGAGGGGCTGCGAGTAATCAGGCACACCCCAAAATAATTGGAAGCCACAACTGTCCCCACTAGATGACGCAAGGCCTCCTTATGCAAAACGGCATCATCGTTGCCTTCCTTCTTGGAGAGATCCCAAAAAGGAAACTCGTCCACGCCACCACCACGAACATCAGGGACACTAACCGCCTCCAAGGAATCTACCTTGACCATTGCGCACTGATCGAAATTCAAAAAATCATGCTTTACGAGCCCCACCAACTTCCAGACCCATCGTGTCGCCGCTATAGGTTACCACCTCGTCGAACCATCGCCAAGCACCTCAGCATAAGATTGTCAAACATCCCGACAACCCCATCACGAAGAGCGTGGAACTCAATCACCCAAGAGAACCCCCTAAGTCTAAGCGCAACCTTGGTGGGTAGCTCACATCCAACATGAAGAACAACAATCTAAACCAAGGAAAGATCACCCTCCAGGCAATCAACCCCCGAGCACTTGACGATCCTTGCAAAAGAATCACAAAGCCCCCGAACCACCTCAAGTGTACGAAGCCTAAGAGGAATACCCCTTATCTAGAAAGCCACCTCTAGCCTCACAGGCGATCGCTCCAAAAGCGCCACATTATGAGAAGGCATTCTCCATTTGATAACAGCATTGCCCACCACCAACTCCTGAAACCTCCACGCCGCCACATCAAGCTTCGTTAACCCCAGAAGCAGAAGCCTATTAGCTGCAATTAAGGATAGCTTCCAAATGCAGGAAGAAAGACCCACACCTGCAACTCCCTCCACAACAACCTTAAACCCTAGTGTGCTGCATACAATAACACCCATCAACAAGGAACCTAACGCCAAATCCAAAGCACCCACTAAGGGAGACCAACGAACTTCAACCTCTAGCAAAGGTGGTTCCACTGGCAGAGGAGAGGGTTCCCCTCTCATCACCTTGGAGACGCACTTCGCATGCATATGACTGAACCCCCCCCCCCCCCCACACACACACGCGCGCGCGCGCTAAGTAGACCATAGGGTCCCTACATGTCAATGCAAGGCACCCCCGTGCCCTACAGCTATAGCAAACCACATCTTGACGCAAACACTCCCATGCTCGCTCCCCGCTCAAAGATCACCCAACCTTCATTGCCCTCTCGCTCTCTCCATCCACTTGGTTTGGTTTGTTGTGTGTTTAAATGTTTCTGTCCAACGTAGATGTATACTTGTTAACGGCTAATAATGAAAAAACAATATAAAACAACCTTGTATGCCATTTTGCTATATCACAACATTCAAAGAGCGGAATTAGACAAAAAGTGACATTTAGATAAAAGAAAAACCTCCAAACAATGATTAAAAAATGATTAAAAAAATTAATTAAATAGTGATAATTGAATAGTAATTACCAATATAAATAGTTCTGAAAAGGACATCCAAAATATTCAAACCACACATTAATCAGTAATCATACCACATATAAGCATGTAAACAATAACCATAAACACTCAAAACATACGCACATAACGCATAAATAGTAACTACACAAAAAAAGGGACCAAATATATCCTAAATGATAACTAAATGATTTGTACGAAGAACCAAAAATAAGTAAGACTCACAAAAACAATAACAAACTTGTGTAAATAAGAACAAATAAACAAAACAAATACACAATAGAATTAAAAAAACTAATCACTAAGATAAACATATAAATAAACCAAAAAAAAATACTTATATGCCTTTTACGTTTAGGAAAATACCAAATAAAAAGAAAAAAGTCAAGAGTCAATTTTCAATAACAAAGCAACTGACAAAGCATAGTAGTACTACAACAACGCATATGTAACAAACAAAAATAACCCAACTGTAACCTAAGAAAAATAATAAATTAGGGTTAGGTGAGAGAGTTGGGCGTTTTAGGGGTGGACTTTAGACATTAGAATTGGGGTTCTCAATTGAGGCAATGCCTCACCTCTGCCTCACCGCCTCGACAAAGTGAGGCGCATGCCTCAAGCTTCAACCTCGAGGCTATAGCCTCAAGGCTATTTTCTTGCACCTCACCTCAAGGCTTACGCCTCGAGCGCCTCAAGATGCATTTTTTAAAACCATGGAATTGCCATCCCCACATGCTGCTATATTGTTGAAATAAGGCCTCAACTTCACGCAAAGAACAAATGCTAATACCTCTTTAAAAAGGAGAAATATCGATGCCCTAACTTATACTTGCTTTTCAGAGAAAGCCAATGTGTCCACCTGCTCTATCTTACAAAGTTGAGGCCTTGTTTTAATAAAAAAGTGATGTAGAGGAACAATTTTTTCTTTTCCTGAGAGAAAAATAATTTATTTATTCTGATGATAACCAGTAGACTATTTACCAAAGAATGTGAGTTCATTTACTAATGGTAGCCTGCATACCACAAAGACATTTGAGTTTCATTTATTAAAGCCACCATTGACATTATTTAGTGGAATTAAACATAAGATATTCCTTGGTTTTTCAAAAAGGAACGTAAGATGTTCATTTTAAACATCCTACCAAAGGGTGAAGCATCACAACAAGGCCAACTTCATACTAGTGGAGGTTTGCAACTTATCATACAAGTCACACATAAATAGCAAAAAAATTGATATAAAATAATATGTTCAAGGTAGATATCATGGCAAGATTCTATAGAAGTTATAGTAAAACAATAATTCAATTCCTAACTGCACAGTAATCAAGGTTCAAAGCTGCCAAACTGCACAACTTGAATAGATTCCCCCTGCTTAGCCATCTTCTAAATACCTTCAGGCATAGGCTCACCAATGTCTTGTTCATAACATTTTTCATATGCCTTTTTTTTTGCTACAGCATTCTGCAATTTATAGTCATGGAAAGTTTTCCAATGGCACACATCTCTTCAATCACACAGTACAGATGGGAAAGGTAATTCTTGCAAGAATGAATTTCATAGAGAACCTCCAACCGATAACTCTTAAGATCGTAAAGATTCTATGCAACAGAGTTATGCAGTTGACCGGTAGAGATTACTGCTGGGGGTGTCTAGAAGATTATGCACAAGCAAACTATTCATTAGACAGTTACACATGCCATTGCTCCAAATTCGATGCTACTAGAGGAGCACACACAAACACAGAGAAGATTGGACCCACACATGGATCAGGGATTATTTTTATCGTGTGCTGCTGAAGATGTTGCAAGCTGCTAGAGTGCATGGATTTGACATGGCGAGGGAGTGTGGCTTGAAAAGCAACATCTGCCATGAGGAGCTGAATCACACTAAGAAGAAGAGAAGGGAAGAGAGAGAAGCATTTCGATAAATTTGGTGAAGGTACCAAATCGAGTATCCACGGCAACCTGTTGTGATGACATGTTGATGAAAAAAAATCGTCTTATTCACTAGAGAAAATCTAGTCTCTTTATTGAAAGGGAAGAAAAAAGATGCCAGAACAAAATATAAAATAACGTAAAACACAACCTCTATTTTTGAGAAGTAAAAGGATGATCACTCAAGGCTAATGATCATCCAAAATTTTATTGTTCCTCCAAAAAAATGTTACATGAACCTAAAAAAAGGATCCCTACAAGTCCCTTAGATTGCGCTTAAGTGCAGGTTAAGTTTATGATTGGATAAGTTTTAGGAAATGCCAAGTTGGAGAAGGTGTGGGTTAAGGTTATGGAATAAGTAGTGGGTTTAATGTGACAAACATATAGATGTGTTTCAAATAGAGAGGCTTGTAGTATATTTATTTTATATTTGATGTTGGATTGTTTTTTGCTATTATTTTGATTGGAAAGTGGAGGAAGTAGTGGTTAAATGTGACAGTGGATTGCTTTGCTATAAGGATGTGAGATGGCTGCCCCCACGCACACCACCTACGCTCCAGTATTCATCTTAACTTGTTCAACCTCCTTCAGACCCACATTGTAAACCCGCTCCCAACACAGCCTATGAAATTGGCCAAGAATATAACTTTGTCCACATAAAATCTAGCTACCCTAGAAATAGATCCAAGCCAAATTGACCAAAGGAAGGCAAGCAAAACAGTCCTACCAGCCTTCAAACTATGAAACAATCTCTATTCTAATGCGTTAACAACTATATAGACATATTCGTGTATAAAATGTATTAAACTAAAAAATTAGCCTAAGGCTCCAATAATCTGTTTGAGCCACTATAATTGCTTCTCTTCCTTTTTTTTACAAAAAGGTCATATGAAACTACAATAAGGTAAACACATTTACAAATGTCATTTGTAAATATGCCTATGACATTTGGTTTAAGGTAGCTATCGTAAATATTTCTATTCTCGATGAAATTTCATATGCAATCTAAGTGGTAAACTTGCAATGCAGTTCCCCTCCAAGGTTCCACACTACTTGGGCTCATTTGAGCTGATTGAGCCTAAGGCTCACCTGAAAGGTCCACTCTCTATCTTTCTCTCAATATAAAATAGATTTTCCCTCCCATACATTGCAAAGAACAAAACTCAATCAATAGTACAACCATATCACCCTTGTGACTGTGGCCAAACAACATCCTTGAATAATCACATGTTTATGTTTGTCATGAAGAAACATGTGTACTTGTATCTTTTGCCCATTATCTTCTCATACCCATCTAGATCTCAACCTTTCTCCAAATAAGAAGTTGATTTGATCTTTAGTTATAATAACCCTAGACAAAAGCAAATAGACGATAACGTTCAACCTAGACGGGAGAGATAAATAGCCCGCAAACCTATCCCCCTAGGTTAGCCGGAACCGGAGACCTGCCGTTCCCACTGAGGTAGTATGGGCCTACTAAACAGCTGACCTACCCGACGGGCTCTAAACAGAATCAAAAAGCATGCAACGAGTAAAGCAGAGAGAGAAAGAGAAGCGGAGAATAAGAGAGTAGTAACTCCGTAACTCCTCCCTCTTTATTACCTGAGGGGTGCGCTTCTGCACCGACGTTTCGTGACCAGCAGTAACGGAGAATGACGACTTGGGGATCTCCCCGTCCTTCGGGAGAGAGCCTTCCATTGTGGAGGCAACGGCTGCGGGGGCGCCGCTCATCTCACCCCACACTCGAAGGGAACGGAGGGGATGATGGCGATCGCGATGGCGAAAGCGAAGGCCAAGGCGACGGGCAGGGACGGTGCTGCTGCTGTTGCTGCTGAGAAGGAAGCGCCGAGCCGATGACAGTTGGAGGAGCATCGAAGAAGGGGCGTTGCCGCCGCTGTCGTACCGCGACCGCCCCCCGCAGGTTAATTGAATCGGGACGGTCTGTGCGGGCGCGGCCATTTTGGTAGTGTTTCTCACTTTTCAATGCTGTTATATGGTTTATGAATATATGACGCCACGCCTAGGGCTCGGTATTGGGTCGGACTACCCTGATCTCGACCGTTAGGCCTGGCCTATGCCTATATCCATAAATCGGAAGGTCAGATTTGTGTTAAAATTTTTATTTATTAATTAAATGAGCCTTAGGATATAAGCTGACCCAAACCGAGTCCAATCATATATATATATATATATATATAGACACCTAAAAATAGAAAATAACAAACTTCTCTCCTCATTCATTGACATCCCATCCCTTTTCTCGTGACATACATTCCTACCTACTCCTAACGTGAGTATTTATTATTAGTTAAAATTAAGTTAATTATGTTTGAAATTTTTATTTATGAAATTATATATTTTATCTCTTTTTAATAATAACTAGACCCAACTCAATCGGATCTTATTGAAATTAGGTTTAAGTTAAGATTTTACAAATTAAATAATCTAACCTAACCTACGAATCTACTTATTTAAATGAATTTAGATCAGACCTAGATTGATCTAAAGAACCAGGCCTCTTGCTCAACTAAAGCCACTCCTACCTTGTCCCTGATATTTTCTTTTTCACGGGATGGACCAAAAACAAACAACATGAAATTACGTTGGGTGTGGCTTGGATCTAGACGTGGAGACAAGGGACCTCCTTCTCAACAAATTTTCCTCCAGGACATATAACCAAGTAAGACTTTGAGTGACCTCCTCTTGCAAATTAATATTCCAATAATTTGTTTACGCAAGACTAAAATATTTAATCCCCTCTCATTGGAGACTGCTACGGGAGAATCGTATATGAAAATTGCATCTTGGAGGTTCAAGTATAAACACATAAATATTAGTTCCAATGAAGATGTAGAAGAAGTGGAAACTAATTGGACATTTGATTCTAGTTCCACACAATAAAGTCATAAAAATAAGTAGTATAATATAAGAATTGAAAATTATTATTTAACAATTTAAACTAAAATATTTAGGTAATTATTTAAATTTATGAAATTCATAGTCAATAAGTTATTAAAGATAATCTTTTTTTATTAAACTTAAATTTAGACCCAGATCATTACATGCCCTAAAATGCAAATCTGAAATTATTTCTTTGTAATTAAAATTATCAATTAAAAGATGTAAACATATAAATTTGAATTTGGAAGGATACAGAATATTACAACTATGAGTATAACATAATATTTAATAGTTAATAGGATCATATTAAATACCCCTCAATTGTATCGTACATCAAGACTATTTTTATGATTTACTTAGATTTGTGTTAATCACTTAATTTTAGTCATTTCCATCATCACCAACTCATCACATTTTCATGGGCACCATCAGAGATCGTGATCAAAATTCCCCCTCCGTTCCCTATCAAAAATCATCCCTAAACTATATTGTTTAACTATTGATTGTTGTTGACTCATGGGATTCTATTGTTTGAAAGCACCTCCAAGAGCCTTTTGCCTATTATTCTATTGGATAATGCCCAAGTAACCTCCCAATCCTTACTATTGCTGTGAACGTTACAAAGGTGAGTTTCTTGGCATTAACTTGCCTAGGAACATAATCGATTTAATCCTTCTTGCTATTTTGTTGATTCTACGACTCAAGCTGCTTAAGAAAGCCTCTTTCATGGAAAGTTTATATGAACTACACATTGTGCTTCTCATAGATTTTAATTATTTAATCACATTACTCTCCTTTGAATATCAACAAAATTTTCCCAAGCATTAGATCTACTTAGATGTCATCGCTGCCCAACACTTAGAACATATCAAATTTGATAGATCTAGAATTAAACCACACCAATGAAATTAAGGATAAATATAAACTCATGCTCTATTCCTAACTTTTACCAAAAAAAATTATTTTTTCATTGCTACATAAATGACTAAGACCCGGTTTGGTTGGAAGGTTAAATGGGTTTACATTGAGTTAAATATTTAATCCACCACTTAATCCACCCATCACTTATGTCGGGTTAAGTAAAACTTAACCAACGGTAAAGTTATTTTACTCTCTCTATAAAATAATTTTAATCTATTAAAACATCTAAACGGGTTAACTCACTTATTCCATTTATTTCCCATTTCTCTACTTATTCTACAAACTTCTTATCCTTATCAAATGGAGCCTAAAGGTTATTTAGGTCATAGGTTTCAAACAAATATCATACAAAATAGATGGAGTTAGTAACAAAACAAGTTGAATTACTTAATTGAAATCATTGGAATCGAAGGAGATGGATTTGACAAAATAAGTCCCTACAAATGTATGAGACCTCTATGCAAAAGAACAAAAGTTAAAAAATTCCACTTGATATAGAACTAAAATAAAAGATCCTCTACCAATAAAAGTAGGGCTAGAAAATCCCACAGTAGACACAAGATAGCCATAAAATCAAAATGTCAACTTTTTTGATAACAAGTCGAAATAACAACTAATAACTAAACTTGAAAATAAAAAGTGATTTCTAGCAATAACTTACTTAAACTAATCTTATTAGGACATTATATTCCTTATTTCTATAAATGATGATTTTTGTTTCTTCAAAGGAAAATAAACAAATGCGCTTTTGGGGTAATGGTAAACTCATCGATCTCATCCTAGAGAATTTAGTCTAAAAATTTTTTCTCTATGTGCCAATTTTTAAGTAGTGCAAAATATATTTGGAATTATTTTCTAACACGACAATTTTCACCATAAAATATTAGTAAAATACACTTTATAATCATTTATTGTTAGAATTATAGTTTGTTTAATTGATTTTGAAGTTGGGTTATGATGAAGAAAACATCAAGAATAAACTCTTTTTCTAAGAAGGTAGTGGTGAACAATGTGTGTCGAGTCATCTGGTATTTCACCTAATGAGAAGATTCCTAGGAAAGATAGATTCCTTCATGTAAATGATTAAGCGTTGATTTTGATAGAGTTGACCATAGTTCACTTGAGTGAGATCCTGGTTAACGTCCTCAAATTGATGAACATCCTTTAGATATTCAAGACAAGGTTTGATCCACAAATTGATGAATATTGTGCACAAGGTGCAAATTTAAGATTTAGTCCTTATCAACTAGAACCTCCAAAGGATCAATCCTTTTAAGCAAAAGGATGTAAGCGTTGCTTTCTATTTGCTTGGTATAAGGCATTTCCTATCGAGGAATTAATGTTGAGACATTAAGTAGAAAATACTTATGAAAATTATTAAGAAGAGATATTTAGGAAAAGGTATTTAGAATGATGAAGATATTGAATTACAATGAGAATGTTAAAGGAGAGATGAGTTAAGTATACAAATGAAGAGTTTTGACGTTAACAAAACATGATTTTACTGACGTTTATTATGTGCTAGAAGAATATGTGTTATGAAATGTTGCAAAAAAAAAATAGTAAGACCAAGGCAACTCGATATTCCAAGAAGCTAGACCATGGAATTATGTGAACCAAGCAGTTTATTCAAGAAGAATGTGATACATCAAGGATACATGACTGAAAGGTTCAAACTACAAAGTTAAGAAGATCGAACTCAAGATCCAAGAAATGAAGTACAAGTACAAGAAAAAGAATTGCAAGTTTGAAGTAATGAATTGCAAGTTTAAGGAAAAGAATCACAAGCTTAAGTTGAAGAAAGTAATTGGATTCATTTTCAAGTCAAATCCAATTGTTAGGAACAAAATAGGAAGTCATTAATGAGTTTTTTGTCCATTGGAAATTTGATCGGTAAAATCACAATTTTCAATGAGTTAAACAAAGCTCAATTGATCAACAACCATAAACCAACCAGTCGGCCAAGTTGTATTTCTAGCCATTGGAAATGATATTTTGGTTTGGAAATTGTTCTAGAATATCCTTCATTAATGTGAGTTTTATATATATCTTAAGTATTGAAAATTGTCACATCCCACAATGTTGACTCCCCAAGTTAGGTGCCACCAACGTGTGAGTATCACTCACTCACCTCTTTAAGTATTCAGTTACACATTGTTTAATTTACATGGTTACAAGTTATAGAAAATTTAGATTATTCAAAGGCGATGTCTCAAAAAATTCGATGAAGCCTTCCCTAATTTATTGAGTTTTTTTCACAAAATCATGCTCCTATGAGAATGGCTTGCAACTTACACGTCACAATATATATAATGTCTATACATTTATAGTGGGCACACCCTACAAACTAGTACTACAACTAGTGGTGGGTACTCCTCAATTTTAATTTATCACATAACCATAAATACCAAAGACTAACATTCATACAACACACTACATCAACATAACTATAAGTTTGTTCTTACATAGCTACATGCTCCTTCACACCTTACATTAGCACTTAAAAAGATGCAAAAGAAATAAGGAGGTGATACTTAAAGGTACAACATGGAATAAAAATAAGCGAAGCCCAAGTGCAACCCCCTATAAGTCATATATAAATATCCCAAAAAGTTGTTAACTAAGTCTCCTCATGCACCCCACCACCCAAACACAACCAGCATGACAACATCTGCAAACAAGTATGGTACCCCTCATCCTGACATCCAGGGGGAGGAACTCCCTAAAGTAGTGCATCTCGAGGGGTTGGAAGGTAAGCTCCAAATGCAAAGCAAGATGTTGCACCATTTGGTGCAGCTCTTGGAGGTGGGTGTGGGATACAAAGTGAATGGTGATGAACGAGATTTTCGTTGCGAAAAGTTTGAGCTTGGAAAACTTGAGTCGTTATAAAATTCACAAGAAATCCGCTACAGATAAAATTTATAACTGAAACTCTGATGAGTCTCGGATCCAACATAGAGAGAATGTTTGATTAAAAATCGCATTTATAATTATTGTCACAAAGTAGATTAGCTGGTAGAATTAAATCTACACTAACTATTTTACTTAAATAATAAACAATAAAAGAGAGAATAGAATAATACAAATAACGAGAAAATATGGAGAGAATAAACAAATATTTTATAATCATAGGAGAATGTTCATTACATCTACTTGCTACTACTACAAAGCTGAAAATCTATTATAGAAAGTGATAAAAAGATAAAGATGAGAAAATCTTCCTCGATGGCTGCTTGGAGGACGAGTCACATTGACGAAGTGCCCGAAAGAGGATGATGAGATGCTGGACGAGGGAGAATGAAGCTGGAGGACGGAGGATGAAACAAGGCGGCGTCGCAGCAGGATCCACTTCCCACATGGTGGCAAGAAGACAATCATGGGTGCTCCACGAACGGGGGTGAGAAGATGGAAAAATTATCTTTAAGACTCTAGTGGAGCATCCTGAGTATGGGACTAGCTCTTTAAAGCTTTGGAGAGGGTGAGAGGAGAAGAGAAGGGATGGATGAAAATATGTGTTATGGGTAGGCTATTTATAGGTGTAGTTGTGGGAGTAATTTGGTCATTTGAAGGCTTAGAAATTAATGTTGGGCCTTTAGTAACAGATGTGGCAGTTGTTGGAGCTGAGCGTTGCTATAGTTGCACCTCAATCTACACCGTTGCGGGCTGATCAGACGCACCTCGTGCGGCCACGTTAGCGACTCCACGCCTTTAGCCATTGCGTCACTTAATTACGCCCATTCGCTCTCAGTCGTCCAATCGTTTGATTGGACGGTCGAGATCGCGTGAGCACAATTCGACTTCTTCACCTACAACGTCCACGTGCGATCATGCGTATGATCTCTCGTCATCATGCACGTGAATCTAGCGCCTCCAGCCAGTGCCCCTAGGCGTGCCACATTGCCACTGCCACCGCCGCTCAATCTCCACCAGATGCTCCAATTTCAATTGGGCGCACTCCACTTGCTAAGGAGAGGCGAATCGTGTTTCAAACATGCACCTTCGTCTCCTTAGTACACCGCTCGACTGCTGCGCCATCGCTTACTTTTATGTCATGTTTTTGAATTAAGCTCGCACGCTTTCACCGTGATCGCACGATGGAGTCTTCCTTAAGGATGTGTGAAGGCATGCAAAGCTGTCTCAGCCATTGGATTGAGATCCAACGGCTGAGATTAAAGATGGCATGGGTGTATGAGAAGGCAATGGTTGGTATGGAGGGTTTGGATGGCACCATGTGGCGCCATCTGGACCATCCATCTTCTCTTGCTTGTAAGTGTTGCCATGGATGTTGGATTAAGTCGATTTTTGCATTGTTGGGCTGCAATCGTCAATCTGAACCCATCTGTGCAGTTGGATTTGTCATCTAAGATACGAATTTGCACCACCTAGTCCCTTGAGCTCTGATCTTCCTCAAACTGCATCTGATGCTATAGAGGTCTGATTAGGGCAATCTCAGAGGCATTGGACTTCGATTATCACCCTGATCAGATCCGTATGGTTGGATCTACAATCCAAGGCCCAAATAAGAATCACCCTGTCCCCAAGCCACAAAAGAGCAAGTTAACCTATATTTTATACAAACTAACCTAAATGTAGAATGATACATGTTATGCAATATTTATAATGCATGATACTTATATGGACCTAGGAACATACATAAATAAACATTTTAGGCCAATTAAATGTATGCACATCAAATGAACCCACGATAAGGCATCTTGTCCTGAAAAGAAGAATCAATGGTATTGTAAGCCAAATGGCTCAGTACGTGATGAGGGGAGAAAAATCACCCTGTAAGTCAGGAAGCACGAAGGATCCAACTGCCCGACAAATAATGGAAACCCGATGCCCAAGGACGAACCCATTTACTCGAGTCCGTGTACCCAGCAGAATGGCAGGTTGCCCCAAATCCAGGTGACAACCAACCAATAGGCTGGCCACTGCAATCAAGAAGGAATCGTGCAAAGTATGGCACCAACTTATGATCGCTTGTCAGTTACTACCCGACATGCTATTAATAGCAGAATCCCGAGATTGTGGGAATGGAAAAAGAGGCCCGCAACTGAGGGATGTCCACCTTATAAATACTAGGGGTGGACTAGCTTTTAGGGGTTACGCAATCAGAGAGAGAGATACAAAGAGTTTGTACCACTCAACTACTAGTGAAAATCGAAGTATCATCCTCCCCTCAGACGTACACATTTCTTTGGTGGAACTGGGTCATCAAACCTCGTGGGTGTATTTTTTGTGATTGTTTGTTAAGTTGAAATTCCTATTCTAAGGGCCTCGATCAATTTGTGTCATCTATGGGAAACATGTAGCGCTACGTTTCTCAACTCCATGCCTCCTACTATGGCTCCTACGCCAGAGAAGCCTGGCCCAACAAAATTTAGTGTTTCCATGTTAAGGATACGCCAGCAGCCCTCTGGGTTAAGAAGGGCAAGGAAGTGCGGCCACCGAGTCTGCCTTGTGAGCTTCCCCGTCAGGAGGGCCCTCCAAAGGACGCTCTCTTCGATATGCAAGCAAAGGAGGACGAGTACGAGGCTAAGCTAGTGGCCCTAAGGGTTGAGAGTAGCTAGTGGTGGAGTAAATGTAGGAAATTTGACTAATGAAGGACTGAGCGGAATTCCGACAAGAAGAGCCCCAGAGTACAAGCCCTACCGAAGACCAACTAAAGTGGCGTTACGTGGTGGAAGAGGAAAATGCCCGCATGCGCAAACAACTCAAAAAGATGAAGCGCGAGCTTAGTAGAAAAAAGTGTGAGGTCCTTCCTAGCCCACTAAAGTCCCCCCTCCCGCCTCTGCACGAGTCGAACGAGCATTTGGGGGCACATCCTCTAGTGACCAGCGGCAGAGGCTCGACCCCCGAGATCATCAACCAGTTCACCCAGGCCATGAGAGACATGAGGCCTCAGGCGTATGTGACCACATACCCCTTCTCCAAGGAAGTGATGATCACCTTGCTCCCTAAGAAGTTTAAGCAGCCCATCTTGGCTCAATATGATGGGACGTAGGACCCTAACATGAGCTTCTACACAGAGCAGGTGAAAGAAGAGTTGTTAAATTTTGCGGCAACCACAGTTAAGCGAATACCCAGGTCCGACAATCCACTAGCGGATGCCCTGGCCCACCTGACATTTGCCATTCTCAAAAGATAGGAGGATGACATACTCCTACAGGTACTAAGTAAACCTTCAGTGCTTCCCCCGCAAGCGTTGGTGATTGAGCCAGCCATCTCCTGGATGACTCCAATAACAACCTTCCTAAAGACAAGTGAGTTGCCTCTGAAAGAGCCTCATCCAAGGGCCTTCCGACTGAAGGCCTCGCGTTACACGCTAATAGATGAGCAATTGTACAAAAGGGGATATTGAACCCCCTTATTACATTACCTCACCTTAGCAAAAGTGTCTCAAGCAATGCAAGAAGCTCACAGGGGCATTTGTGGCAATCACGAAGGGTACAAAGCCCTAATAGCCCGCTTGTTTCAAACAAGCTACTTCTGGCCCCAGATGAAGCGGTAGTGCCTAAAAATTGTACACAAGTGTGATAAGTGCCAAAAATTTTCCCCAATCCATCACCTCTCACTTAGAAAGATGGTGCCCATTACGTCTCCAATTTCCTTTGCCAAGTGTGGAATGGACTTTGTCAGCCCCTTCCCTCCAGCGTCGGCTTAAAAGCATTTCATCCTGGTAGCGGTAGACTACTTTTCGAAATGGATTGAGGCAGAGGCCATCGCCAGCCCAACAGCGAACAGAGTTGTAACATTTGTATAGAAGAATATTATCGCTCGATATGGATGCCCAAGGGCCATTATCACCGACAATGGCACACATTTTGCCTTTAAAAAATTCAAGGATTTTTGCGCAAGCTGGAGCATCCAATTGTGTTTTACATCCGTCGCTCACCCCCAGGCAAACAGACAGACGAAGGTGTCCAACCGGACAATCATCTCTACACTTAAAAGATGGCTAGATTCGGCAAAAGGAAGTTGGGTGGGTGAATTGTCGAATGTCCTTTGGAGATATCGCACAAGTCAGAAGACTGCAACCGGCCACACACCCTTCAGCTTAGTATATGGTATGGAGGCCCGGCTACCAGTAGAGACACTTCTCCCCACATACCATTCCCAGTTGTATGACATGCTTACTAATGACGACCAAGTCTCCCGGCGCTAGACTTGGTGGACGAGGTCAGGGAGGAAGCATCAATGGCAATAGGTATGTACGAGGAAAAGACAACAGCCTCCCATGACAAGCGGGTCAAGAAGAGAAAATTCACTAAGAGAGGCTTAGTGTTGCGTCATAGCGGGGCATCCCAATCGACAAAGTTAGGCGGCAAGTTGGATGCCAACTAGCAAGGACCTTATAAAATATGTAAACATAATGACGCTGACTATTTTAAGTTACAAACACTTAGTGGTAAGCTAGTCCCTCGCACATGGCATGCCAGTAACTTAAGGATGTATTGCAAATAAATCTCTATACATAGAAAATTTCCTCCATGTTTCATTAATAGCTTGCAAACATTACATCAAGTCCATCATGTACAAGGGTCGTTCCCATCAAACAACCCATAAAAAAAGTGATCTTTTTTTTTTTTCAAAAAGGGGGAAAAGCAACTACACTGTCGGGCTAGGAAGTCATGGAAAATCCTCGAAGAGTTTGACCTTGGGAGTTAGTGGAGTTGAGGCGACCTCGTAGGTGGGGCTATGGCGACTAGGAGGTTGGTCGCCCTCCCTAGTAGCACGCGGGGTCTCAGCAGGGCTAATCTTGTCCAACCCCTCCTCAGGAGCTGGGCTTCTGGTCGGGTCTCCAGGAGGAGAGATAGAGGCCTTATCTTCTATTAGGCCCACCTCCTTCTAACGAACAAACTCGGCATTCAATTGGTCGATTGACTAGCCACAAAGCTCCTGCGATGAGGTGTGCCCTCCCTTTAAAAGAGATTGAGCTACCACCAGGGTGTATTTTCCAGCCTCAGTGGAGATAAGGTCTCAGCTGGCCTACATGGAAGGATCAAGGGCGAAGAACTCCGTTACGACATCAGGATCCTTCTCAAGCACTGGAGCACTTCCCAGCTCCCAAATCTTCCTGGCACCCTCCTCTGCGATGAGTTCCTTCCTCATCTCCCAAGCCTCTGCCTCCACCTTCTCCTACGCCTCCCTAGCCTTGGTGAGGTCGTCCATGACACTATTCAGGCGAAGGTGCTCTTCCTCCAGGGACCTCTTATACTCCTCCAGGGTGGAAGAGTGGCACGTCTTAAACACCTGCACCTCCTCCTTTAGCTAGGAGAGGTTAGTGACAGCATTCTCGAGTTTGTCATCGAGCTCCCCCATCTTCACGAGATCCTTCTCATGGATCTTTCCAAGGGAGTCGTCCAGCTTGGTGGCTGTAACGACCCGATTCCCGAATCCCTACGAGACACGAGAATCGAACCGACTCGACTGATCCCAAGACCTAGTCATCCAACGAGAAAGTAATCAAAAGAGCAGTAAAATAAACCACATTCACCATGTATATAACTAGCAGTAACAAAATACAGCAGTAAAGGAAAGAAACACTACAGTATACACCACCACAACAGTAGAGAAATAAGCATATACATAAACATGAAGCTTACAATAAAGAGAGTACAGGGGGTAACGGAAACTACTCACTACAGCGGAAAGAAAAGTACAAGGGGTACTACAGGTAACACTACCGGGCTCTACTAGGCCCAGCACCCTCTGCAGCCGCCGACTCTGGCTGCTCAACACCTGGTCCTGAAAAGTAACAAGGGTGACACGTCAGTGAAACGCTGAGTAGAGTGGCAACTAAAAGCTAGAAGAAGTAGAAGAGTGGATAGTAGCTGTTATATTTTTACTTTCCTTCTTTATATTTTTCCATTTATTCACTATTGATTTATTTCTCAAATCCTTCTCTTGATCTTGAATGTTCCTCATGGGAATGATCTTGATTACAGTCTCTTCCGAAAAGTAGAAGTAACACGTGGTGCTCTCCTGGCCGGGAGAGTCTCCCGTGATGGTCCTATCCTCAATCAACCACCCCAAGGTCACTGACCGACGTAACGGTGACTACGGCACGCGCGATAAACGCACGGGTAGCTACCCCACACTGGCACGCGGTCAGCCGTTTCCGTTAACGGGTGCGCCCAAAGCACAGCATGGAACCAGTATAGGGCATAGCCCTCTCAGTAATAGGGGTCCAGCCCCTCCACAGTAACCAAACAGGGGTCTTTCCCCTCCGCGGTCCGCGCACTCTCACCTGACTACCCTGGTTTGCCCAGTGGGCCTAACAATTCGGTGTAGGAGGGCTAGCAGAACCCCGGGGCCCGTGGGGTAGCTAGTGCTCTCCCTACACTAGTAGCTCTCCTCGGTACTGTGTACACAAGGGCCAAAAGTCGGTACAAAGTGGCCAGACCTAACCCCGGGTCCCTGGGGCGGCTAGCTCAGCTCTGCACTAAACAAGGGGACAGTTGCTCTCCTTGGTACTCCGTACTCAAGGGCCAGCTCACTTCCCCAATTCTATTCCATTCACCTTCCAGGAATTCTACTCCTAACTCCCCGTAGAGTTCATGCTCTTTTAACTCAGCCAATTTAGGTTTCACTGTTCCAGCTTTACATCCATATAACTATAACCCATGTTCTCAACAGTAATTATTCATTCATAAACAGGCAGCTATTAACCAATTTACATGCAGTTATCGTTTTCTTTCTACTTTTCCAAGACTACAATATATATGTTCAACTAGTTTTCCAGTCCTAGGATTCATGCCATACCCTAGGATCTATCATTCAATCTAGTTTTCCCGTCTTAGGATTCATGCAATACCCTATGATCTATCATTCAATCTAATTTTTCAGCCCTAGGGTTCATGCAATGCCCTAGACTCTAATAATTATTTCATAAGTGTATAATTTTTGATAAATAAATTAAAGAGCCACTCTACCCGCAAAACCGGGAGTACTGGGGGCGTGGTCGGCAATCCCGCGCGCCTCCGCAACCCCCAGAGCCGCAACGGAACGGGGTCCTAATACAAGGATCAAAGACAAGGAGCTACTCGGAACAGTATATGTAACGAACGCGTGCCCCAGACGTCTTTTAAGACGTCTGGGAGGTGGCCCAGACGTCGGGGATCATTTCCAGACGTCTGGAAATCCGTTATCTTCCACACGCGTGGGTCGTCTGCGCGCCTGAGCACGCAGACCCGCATATTCGTTTATTCCTTGCGGCTGCAGACGCCCTGCCGCGTCCTCTCTCCTCCTCGCATGGCCTTAAAAGGCCACGCCTCCCCTCACTTCCGTCACCACCGTCTCCTCCCTCTTCTCCTTCAGCCAGTGAGCGTGAGCCCGAGCGCGAGGGCGGCAGCGGCGGCCGCAGTGAGCGCGGAGGAGGTGCTGCGTGTGAGAGCGGAGCTCTGTCGTGAGGGCTCGCCGGGGCTGCTAGGGCTGGCCGGCGGAGGGCGCAGGGGGCGCGGAGCGACTCGGAGGGGGGACTGCTGCGGTCTGAGCAGCAGGCGCGCGAGGTGCGACGCGGGCGGCTTCGCGAGCGGAGGCCGAGTGGCGCCCTGATTCTGGAAAAATTTCCAGAATCAGACGTCTGGGTTGATAGCCAGAGGGTGAGGGTGACGTCTGGAAGACCATCCAGACGTCTAAAATGTGAGTTTTCCGTCTACTTCTTCCTTCCTGTCGACTGACCGTACTGAGGGAGGGAGATGGGTGTGTGCAGGCTCGGTGATTCGCCATCCATCGCGAATCACACGTCTGGCAGTAGTACCAGATGGCGGAAGCAACCTCCAGATGTCCGGGGTGACCATCGGACGTCTGGGAGCTAGGCCAGACGTCCCTGCAGATTTCTGGACGTCTGGGAAACCACGCTGAACACGGTAATTCTCTGATCCACTTTTTAAGACGTCTGGAAGAAGTTCCAGACGTCTGATTTTGCACAGTGTCGTCGTTTTTGACCCGTTTAGGGCCCGTTCGGGTTCCGTTTTCCGCGATTCGAGTTGCGTTCTTTTCAGAATTAATTCCTCTACCTGTCTACAGTAGCTATACACTGTTTTGAGACACTCCTTGTGTTTGATCCTTGTGATAGGACCCCGTTCTGTTGCAGTCTCGGGGGTCGCGGAGGTACGCGGGATTCCCGACCACGCCCCCATTTCTCCCGTTGTACCTGGTAGAGTGGCTTTAAGTTATTAATAAAATCTGTTAAATTATGGAACCATAAATAGGACCTAGGACATTGCATGAATCCTAGGAATGAGAAATAGATGGAATGATAGCTCCTAGGTGTTGCATGAATCCTAGGGCTGGAAAACTAGATTGTATGATACATCCTAGGATATGGCATGAATCCTAGGATGGGAAAACTAGTGGAATGTATAATACTGCAGTCTTGGAAAATGGAAAGAGATATAAAGTTGCCTATAATTTGAATTAACAGCTGCCTGTTGTGAATAAATAACGTGGTTGAGAACATGGATTGTAAGAATGTGAAACTGGAAAGTGAAACCTGGATGTTTGAGTAAAAAGGATGGAACCCTTCGGGGAAGTAGGAGTAGAACTCCTGGAAAGTGAATGGAATAGTATTGGGGAAGTGAGATGGCCCTTGAGTACGGAGTACCAAGGAGAGCGACTGTCCCCCTGTTTAGTGCAGAGCGGAGCCAGCCACCCCAGGGACCCGGGGTTAGGACTGGCCACTCTGTACCGACTTGCTGGCCCTCACGTACGTAATACCGAGGAGAGCTACTAGTGTAGGGAGGTACTAGCTACCCCACGAGCCCCGGGGTTCTGCTAACCTCCCACACCGACTTGTTAGGCCCGCTGGGGCAAACCAGGGTAGTCAGGCGAGGGTGCACTGACTGTGGAGGGGCAAGGCCCCGGTTTGGTTACTGTGGAGGGGTTGGACGCCTATTACTGAGAGGGATCTGCCCTGGACTGGTTCCGTGCTGTGCTTTGGGAGCACCAGTTAATGGAAACGACTGACCGCGTGCCAGTACGGGTTAGCTACCTGTGCGTTTATCGCGCGTGCCGTAGTCACCGTTACGTCTGTCAGTGACCTTGGGGTGGTTGACTGAGGGTAGGATCACCACGGGGGACTCTCCCAGCCAGGAGAGCACCACGTGCTACTTCTACTTTTTGGAAAAGACTGCAATCAAGATTGTTCCCACGAGGAACATTCGAGATCAAGAAAAAGATCTGGGGAATAAATGAAATAGTGAGACAATTGAAAGATGTGAATAAAGAAAGTAATCGAACATAACAGCTACTGTACACTCTACTGCTGTCTTTAGTTTAGTTGCCACTCTACTCAGCGTTTTGCTGACGTGTTACACTCGTTACCTTTTTCAGGACCAGGTGTTGAGCAGCCAGGGTCAGCGGCTGCAGAGGACACTGGGCCGAGTAGGGTCCAGTAGAGTTACCACTATCTCTTGTACCTCTTTTTGTTACGTTGTAGTGAGTAGTTCTTATTTCCGCTGTACTTTCTTTACCTGCAGTTCAAATTATATTATGAATGTTGTTCTACTGTTGTGGTGGTACATACTGTGGTAGTTTCTTTCCTTACTGCTGTACTTTCTTACTGTTAGTTATATTCATGCTGAATGTGGTTTATTTTACTACTCTTTTGGTTACTTCCTCGTTGGACGACTAGGTCTTGGGATTAGTTGAGTTGGTCCGGTTCTCGTGTATCGTAGGGACTCGGGAACCGGGTCGTTATAGTATACAATTCTGTAAACAGGTAGAGGAAATAAATCTGGGAAGAATGAAACTTGAAACGCGGAAAACGGACTCCGAACGAACCCTAAACGGGTCAAAAAACGACGAGTCTGCCCAAAATTAGACGTCTGGAACTTCTTCCAGACATCTTAAAAGGTCGATCATGCCATACCTTGGTCTGCGTAGTTCTTCAGACGTCCAGAAGCCCGCTGGATCGTCTGTTCTTAGTTCCCAGACGTCTGGAGGTGCTCTCCGTCGTCTGGCACTGCGCCTAGACGTCTGATCTGTGTTGGATGGCGAGCCCTCGCGCCCTCCCAAACAACACCTGTGCACATACGCACCCGCTCTCATCACGAAGAGGCGTAGAGAATGCGGCGGACGGCTGCATGGCCGTACACGCGTAAATAGAAGAAGGTAGGAAAATATTGTACCTGTCAAACGTCTGGACCTTCCTCCAGACGTCTTCTGCGTCGTTTGGACGTAAGTCCAGACGTCTGATTCTGGGAAATTTTCCCAGAATCAGGACCCTTTTCGCTCTCCGCCCGCAACGCACGGCCACGCCGCGTTCGCCTGCTGCCCGAGCTGTAGTAGCTCCTCCGAGACACCCCACACTCACCGCTCCCCCGCCGGCCGGCTCTAGTTGCCCCGACAAGCTCGCACCCTCGCAGTTGAGCTTCTTCTTCCTCTTGTAACAACTCCTCCTTCCCGCTCGCTGGCAAGGAGAAGGAGAAGAGAAGGCGATGGAGTGAGGGTGAGGGAGAGGGTGGTGGTATTTGAAGGCAACGGGGAGAGAGAGAAAAGAAGCGACGTCATCTGCAGGGAGGGAGAGAAAAGCGAAGAACGAAGGCAGTAGGTTCAGTCTGCCCGTGCACGCGCGCAGACGCGAACCCGTACATCGAAAAAATTTAATACCAGACGTTTGGGAAGGATTCCAGACGTCTGGGCCACTTCCCAGACGTCTTAAACTACGTCTGGTGCCCACGTTCGTAACAATATAACAAACTCAAATGAAGTTTCGTCCCCGAAACTTGCGCTAACTAGGGTGCGAGAAAGAACAAAATATATATATAACAAACTCAAAGAGGACTGAAGCCGGTCTGAGAAGATGTACCTGCGAAAAGCTCCGGGTACCGCTCCCACATTGCCACCTCAGGCTCCCAGGTAGCCTCCTCGTACCGCTGGCTCCTCCACAAAACCTTCACCAGGGGTACTTGCTTTCGTCTCAGACTGCGGACGGCTTTGTCAAGAATCTGCACTGGCCGCTCGGGGTTGGTCAGGTCGTCGCCCACCTCAACGCTCTCGTGGCTCAGGACGTGACTGGGATCGGCGACATACTTCCTGAGGTTGGACACGTGGAACATGTCGTGCACACTCGAAAGCTGAGGAGGAAGGGCAAGTCTGTAAGCAACGGCTCCAACCCGCTCTAGGACCTCAAAGGGCCCCACGAATCTCGGCGTGAGCTTCCCTCTCACCCAAAACCGCTGCAGGCCCTTCATGGGCGAAACACGAAGGAAGATGTGGTCCCCAACCTCAAACTAAACCTCTCTGCATCTCCAATCTGCGTAGCTCTTCTGCCTATTCCTGACAGTGCGGAGTCGCCTGTGAATCTGCTCAACTACCTCCTGACTTTGCCGGATCAGCTTGGGGCCAACCTCCCACTTGGTCCCCACCTCAACCCAACTTAAGGGTGCCGTACATCTCCGTCCGTACAGAGCCTCGTAGGGTGCCATGCCGATGCTCGAGTGATAACTGTTGTTGTATGCAAACTCCGCCAAGGGCAAGTGCTCCTCCCAAGAGCCCCTCCAGTCCAGTACACAGGCACGCAAAAGGTCCTCAAGTGTCTATATCGTGCGCTCGGACTGTCCGTCCATCTGGGGGTGGTAAGCTGTACTGAACCTCAACCTCGTCCCCAGGGCCTGCTGAAACTCAGCCCAAAACTGGGACGTAAAGCTGGTATCCCGGTCGGATACGATCTCTCACGGAACTCCATGTAGATGTACCACGTTGCGGATATACCTCTCTGGCAACTGTGCTGGTCTCAAGGTGACTCGGATCGGCAAGAAATGTGCCGTCTTCGTCAATCTATCAACGATTACCTAGACTGCGTCGTGTCCTCGCTGGGTAATAGGTAAGCCCACCACCAAGTCCATGGTGATGCTCTCCCACTTCCACTCTGGCACTGGAAGTGGCTGTAGCGGCCCTGCAGTCCTCTGATGCTCGGCTTTCACCTGCTGGCACACTAAACACTGCTGCATGAATTCACCCATATCCCACTTCATTCCCTTCCACCAAAACTCGCGTCTCAAGTCATGGTACATCTTCGTGTTTCCGGGATGTATGGTGAATTTAGATCCGTGTGCCTCAGTCAGTAGCTCTCTCAACAGCTCCTCATCTCTGGGAACGCACAAACGTCCCCTCAGGCGCAGCACCTGGTTTGTGAAAGAAAAGTCCCCTTGGTCTCCTGACAATACTCTGTCGCGCAAGGACTGCAAGTACGGGTCAGCCATCTGTCCTGTGATGATGCGATCTATCAGCTCTGGCCTCGTCTGTCGTGTCACAGTCACTGCCCCACAGTGCCCCATAACTCTAGGGGTTGCCAACTGCCCATCTCCTCCAAAAGGCTCCAACTCTGCACTTGTAAACTGGCCAAGTGTGCGGGTGCCTTCTGGCTCAAGGCGTCAGCCACCACGTTGGCCTTTCCTGGGTGGTAGGAAATGCTGTAGTCATAGTCCTTTAGGAGCTCCAACCAACGTCTCTGTCTCATGTTGAGCTCCTTCTGATAAAAAAAGCATCGAAGGCTCTTGTGATCTGTGAAAATCTCGAAGGTTTCACCGTACAAGTAGTGCCTCTAGGTCTTCAGCGTGAAGACAACAGCTGCCAGCTCCAGGTCGTGGGTAGGGTAGCTATGCTCATGGGACTTCAGTTGCCGCGAAACGTAAGCGACAACGTGACCCCTCTACATGAGCACACCCCCTAGCCCCTGCAAGGAGGGCGTCCATGTATACAACGAACCCGCCACTACTGTCAAGGATGGTGAGCATGGGAGTCGATGTCAGCCTCTCCTTCAGCTCCTGAAAACACGCCTCACAGGTGTCTGTCCAAGTGAAGGGCACGTCCTTCCGGGTCAACTGTGTCATAGGACGTGCAATCTGAGAAAGCCCTTGATAAACCGTCTGTAGTAGCCTGCCGATCCCAGGAAACTGCGAATCTCAGTAACCGTACGCGGTCTCTCTCACCTGAGCACTGCCTCGACCTTGGCTGGGTCCACCGCCAAGCCATCTCCAGAGATCACATGACCTAAGAAGGTCACCTCCCTCAACCAGAACTCACACTTGCTGTATTTGGCGTACAGCCTACGTCGTCTCAGTGTGTCCAGAACCATCCGCAAGTGCTGTCCGTGTTGCATCTGATCTCAAGAATAGATGAGCACATCATCAATGAATACCACCACGAACTAGTCCAAGTACGGTCTAAACACCCGGTTCATCAAGTCCATGAAGGCAGTGAGGGCATTGGTCAGCCCAAACGGCATGACCAGAAACTCGTAGTGTCTGTACCGGGTGCGGAAAGCTGTCTTGGAGACGTCTGCCTCCTTGATTCTCAACTAGTGGTATCCAGACCTCAAGTCGATCTTGGAGAATACCTTGGCACCTCGTAGCTGGTCAAACAAGTAATCGATCCTCGGCAGCGGATATCTGTTCTTGATGGTGACCCTATTCAGCTGTCGGTAGTCCACACAAAGGCGTAGGATACCATCCTTCTTCTTTACAAACAGTACCGGGTCTCCCCAGGGAGACGCACTGGGCCTCACAAAGCCCTTCTCCAAAAGATCCTGCAACTGGGACTTGAGCTCTCGCAGCTCAAGTGGTGTCATCTTGTATGGTGCTGTGGAGATGGGGCTGGTCCCTGGTACTAGTGAGATCTCAAACTCGATCTCACGCTCGGGCGGTAGTCTTGGCAACTCGTCTGGGAACACGGCGGGGTACTCTCTGACCACCGGGATACTCTGGAAGTCTGCCACAAGGCTGGGCTCTGCCACCACACAAGCTAGGAAGCCCTCACACCCCTGGCTCAAAAGTCTCACCACCTGAAGTGCAGAAATGCACCTGAAGCCTTCGTCCACTGGCTGACCGTGGAACTCGAAAGAAGGCAACTCCGATATGGAGAAGACGATCTTCCTCTCAAAACAGTCCACCAAGGCATGGTAAGCGGACAGCCAATCCATCCCCAGAATTACGCCAAAGTCCTCCATCTGTATCATAATCAGGTCAGAGGGAAGGCTATGTTCCCCAATACTGACCTCGCAACCCTTGTATACCTCCTCAGCTATAAACAGCTGACCACTCGGACCTCTAATCATGAACGAATCCTCTAACAGCATATAATCATGCCTCAAACTAACTGCGAAACTGGCTGCGACAAACAAGTGCGTAGCGCCGGAATCGAAAAGTGTGTAAACGAGTTTGCCGGAAACTGAAACCATACCTGCCACCACTGATCCCGAAGCTCTGGCATCCCTGTGTGTCAGGGCGTTGATACGCCTCTCAGAACTAGGTGCGGATGAAACAGCCACACTCTGCGTCGGACGGGTAGCTGCTGGCTGGTACCCTCCTCGTGACTGCTGTCGTCCTCCTCGCGCCTGGAAACCGCAGCCTCCTGCTCGCCCTCCAGTGCTCGGGCGGGAAGCGTCTGCTGACCTCCTGCCCTAGACGGGCAGTCCCTCCTGATGTGGCCCGGCTGGCCACACTGGTAACAGAGGGGAACCCGACTCTTGCCCTCAGTGGGTCCCTGCTGTCGGCTGGGTGGGGGTCCGGTGTTAGCAACTGGCCCCTGTCGAGGGCCCCCAAAGGCCACTGATGGCCCTGCGAAACGTGACGGCTCTCCTGCGGACACCACGTGTCTCCTCTCTCGCCGGCCCTGTGAAAATTCTGGTTGGTAGGGCCTCTTCTGCCCACTATCAGTATCTCGTGCGGACGGGTTGGTTTCCTCGTAGGTCATAGCTGCCTCCACCACCCTCGAGAACGTAGGCAGCTTCAGGGATTTGACATACCCCCGAATCGCAGGCCGGAGCCCCTCGGTGAACCTCCAAAGGTGCTCCTCCTCAGTGGCTACTGCTGTCGCTGCGAAGTGGGACAGCTCCAGAAAACGCGTGCGGTACGCGCTCACGGTCATCGTCCCCTGGCGGAGAGTGTGGAACTCCCGCCTCCTCTGGTCCTGCCACGTCTGGGGAAAGTAATGCTCACAGAAGAGGGTGACGAACCGGTCCTAGGTCGGCTCGTCCCTCTCCTATCCCCTGACTGCCCTCCACCACCTGTGTGCCGCACTCTCCAGCTGGTACGTGGCAAAGGCCACGCGGCACTCCACCGGGGGACGAAGGGTATCGAAAACCTTTTCAATCTTCTCGAGCCAGTCCTCTACCTCAGTCAGGTCCTTATCCCCCTTGAAGGAGGGGGGCTTCAGCTTCCGGAATTGCCCGAAAAGCTCAAAGTGGCGCTGCAGTGGAGATGCTGGTGCACCTCCAGGCAAGGAAGCCTCGTGCACAGAAGTGTCGGAGGAAGGTGGGGGCGGTGGCGGCCCATCCCCTCCAGCTTGGAGGTTAGCCCAGATCACGGCATCTTGAAGATGCCGAAGCACCTCCTTCTCCAAGTCAGCCAAGGCAAGGTCGATGCTCGCAGAACCCCCTACCCCCTGGGCCTGAGGCGTGGAGGAACTCCTGGGAGTAGGCAGAGGATCGCTAAATATGACAGCGTACAGAGCAGCGATGAGATCCTAGCTAGGAGGCACCGCCTGAATTGCGATTTGGGAAAAGCCAGCACCCCTCTACCCAGAAGCTATGGGTTCACCTACGTCCTGAGAACTAGTAAGGGTGCTAATCCCAGAAGATCTAGTCGTTGGTTGCGGTGTCTCAAATATGCTGCCAACCGCAAAACCTCTCCCCACAGTCGCTGCTGCTAATGCGCTTTCGTCGAGTTTTAAGAAATATGTCATAGTATAGCAATGAAAACGAATCAACACTTAAATTATATGCTCAAAATTTGAGTTCCGAAGTCGTCTCAGGGAGTAATAGATCACAAATTAACCACTAATCAAGTAATCAGAATAATGCTCAAGAGATTGATATAACGAGAATATATTCAATGAAAAGCAGGACATGTATCAAGCTCAAAGGATACATAGTCAAAGACCAAAAACATATGTTTCAACTAAGCTTATGGCCTGAATACCGCTATCAGATGTCTACAAGTAATCATCAGACGACTTAAACTCAGAAATCAGATGTCCAATATTTGGCTAAAGCCTTCACAAAAGAAAGCCAAAATTCCCCCAAGGCACGCATAAATCCAAAGCAAAATCGGCCCATTTCTCTGGGCCTAACCCTTTCTCTCTTCTCTTTCTAGTCAAATCCAGAACCGAGCCCACACTCACATGGGCGTGGGCAAGTGTGCAACGTGCGTATGAGCGTACATAAGGGACCTGACCTCCTATGTACTTAGGCAAACCGCTATTGGGTGCAAAGCCTTATGAAGGCATTTCAAAAACAAAAGTCCATGATGTGGGACTATGCTCCCACTCTTCTTCCTTGTCTTCAACATGTGGAGTAGCTGGTGTCAATTGAAGTAGGAGATGGCTTTGATTCTTCGAATTGAGGACCCACATGTAGGTTCTAACGGAGGGGGTGAGATTTGCGTGATATAAAATAATGTGGAAATAATATAACAATTACACAAATATGTAATCTCACAAATGACATAAGATTTATAAGTGGAAACCCAAAATCGAGTAAAAATTACAACCTAAACCTCTTGGTTTAGGATTTCCTGATTGACGTAGTTGATCAAATCCACTGTCCATGTCACTTAAACGAGGGTAACACAACCTCCTACAACCATACTACTTTACAACGAGGGTAGTGTAACCTCAAACCCCTCTACTTCACGAGGAGTATTTTGTCTCGCGAGGGAAACGAAAATTCACAAAGCGAATACCCAACAAAGACAAGTTACAAATATCTTATAGAGCCACAAAATAAATATGTTAAACTTTGTTTCTATAGGGAAATGATACTTCCCTAAGATCAAAGTGCATCAGCTAGCAACGCGGTGTGCGTGAACCACGCAAGGCACGTAGATGCTCTCTATATGCGAAGGCGGGAGAACGTGTGTGTAGCTTAGATGATGGGCTTGGAGAGCAATGGCTTTTCTTCTAGTTGATCTTTTCTTTCCTTAGACACAAATGTAAGTGGAAGTAGTTTCTCTAGGTGTGTTTGTCTTAGGAAGGGTCCGCTTCTATTTATAGAGGTCCTAAGAAGTCTTTGGAAAGCTTAGGAAGCCTTGGGTAGCCGTTAGGAACAAGGCTTGAGAGATTGGGCCAAAATCCCAACGAAATCATGGTCATTATGACTCTAACAAAGTTGCAAATGTCTAATATTCGAGTCAGACGTCTGATGTCAAGTTTGGGCATTTGCTCTAAAGGGTCAGAGTCTCTAATCTTATTGGATCGAAACAGGGTTCTAGGTGGATGTTTGATGTGCTATAATAAGACGTCTGGCACTAAAATTGGACATCTAATAATAGGTGGGTTCGTTCCTATTTTGACCAGATCCAAACAGGGTTCTAGGTCTTAAGGGTCAGACGATAGACTTGACGTCTATCATAAAGTCTGGACGTCTGGAAACTAAGGGAATTGATTCCAAGCACCAATGGTCGGGTATGGGTCTGACATCCTCGGATTTTGATCCAACGTCTATTTATTAGACGTCTAGACACATCTATGAACGTCTGGAAAAAGCATTAATGTGATTAAAAGGTAGTTGAAATGACCCTTTCCTGGGGTCGTTTAACATTTCCAGAACCTGTAGGGGTTTTCCTACAGTCTTAAACCTCTTATCTTTTGTTTTGGGGGTTTGTGAGGGGGAGAGGGAAATTGTAGGGACATCCCCTGCAATTTCCCCATCCCACCTGCCACCGTACACACCCCACTCCTTCCCCCCTCACTCCGCATGCCTCTCCTCTTTTCCCCCTGCGGCAACCATTCCCTCCTCCATGCCGTCCCCCTCACCTCCACTCTCCATATATACCCCCCTCCTCCTCTTTCTGCTCCCACATGGACAGTCGAGAGGAAGCGGGAGAGGGAGAGCGAGGAGAGCAGGACCTGAGGGGAGAGCGAAGGCTTGAGAGCAAAGGGCCGAGGGGACAGAGGCTGAGATCGAAGGATTCACGAAGGAAGCGAGGAGGTGCTGTTGTTTCTGCGCACTAGAAAAGATTCAGAAACGGTTCTGCAGAATCATTTTTTCGCAGAATCTGACGTCTGGAGTAACCTCCAGACGTCAAGCCAAACGTCCGAAGGTAGTATCAGACGTCTGGTAAAGCATTTCTTCTTTTATTATTGTTCCTACCAAAGTCCTGACCAAGTATGTGCATGTGTCAGAGGTTGGGAGGCGTGTCGGCATGACAACCAAGGCAATTTCAAACGTCTAGGATCATCTCCAGACATCTGGAGGCACCCCCAGACATCTGCACTGAGTCCCAGTCATCCGAGGATGGCGCCTCGAGCAAGGTATGCTTGTGAGTTCATTTAAGACGTCTGGGACTTTTCGTAGATGTCTGATTTCAGTCGGGATTGGTGTTCTTGGGCCCATTCAGGGCCCAAATGGGGTTAGTTTTCCGCAAACAAAATGTCTTTGGTTTTCATGCAAGTTTCTCTATGTAATGGTACTTTGTTCGTGTCATTTTGAACCCTTTTGACTTGCCAACCCATGTCATAGATATGTCTCTAGTCTGTCGAGTGTACGAGACTTGCGGAGATGTCTAGAGCTACTGTACAAGTCCCCATTCCACCCGATTACCCTGGTAGAGTGGTTCTTACTCTAATTTCAAAATTAATAAAGTGCATGCATAAAATTAGTTGAACTTAGGATGTGAGATGAACCCTAGGAAAGAGTAAACGCATGCCTTAGAATACATCTATTCGAATGAACCCTAGGATGTGACATGAACACTAAGGCTAGAGGAAATGCATGTGTGGAGAAATGAATGTGAATAAATCATGAGCTGCCTGTACTACCTGAAATGGACCACAAACTTGTACTACGATAAATATGGAAACTGAGCTGCCAGTTCTGTAGGAAACAAACCGCATAAGAAAAGTTCATGCACGAACCCTACAGGGAATGTAGAACGAGACAAGAATACTATAGTACGGAGAACCAGATGATTCTGAAACACGCCGCCACGGGCAGTTGTTCGGACCTAGTTTAGGGAGGTGAGCTAGCCTTCGTGTACGTAGTACCAAAGAGAGCAACTATCCCTTTTAGGGTAGAGGGGAGCATGCCGCCCCTTGGGTGGAGACTTGGGGTGGGTTTGGCCACTCAACGTCAACTCCTATTGGCCCTCGCGTACATAGTACCGAGGAGAGCTACTTAGTGTAGGGGGAGCTAGCCGCCCCAAAGGGCCCGGGGTTAGGACTGGCCACCCTACACCGACTCTTGTTAGGCCCACTGGGTAAACCAGGATAGTCGGACGAGGGTACGCGGATTGTGAGGGGCGAGACCCTTATTCTGAGAGGGAAAGGCCCTGTGTTGTTTCGTGTTGTACGTTTGGGCGTACCCGCTAGCATAAACGACTGACCATGTGCCAGTGCGGGGTAGCTACCCATGTGCTTATCACGTGTGTTGTAGTCATCATTATGTCGCAACCATGACCTCGGGGTAGTAGACCAGGTGTAGGACTACCACAGGGGACTCTCCTGGTTAGGAGAGTGCCACGTGTACATCCTATATTGTTACGAATGCGGCTTCAGACGTCTTTTAAGACGTCTGGGAGGTGGCCCAGACGTCTGGGATCTATTTTCGATGGCACGTGGGACTGCGTCTATGCGCAAGCACGCGAAACCCGCAACCGCCTTCCTCTCTCTTTTTTCCTCTGTCCTCCTGCGACCGCAGTCTGTCTCGCTTTCTCTCTCTCTCTCTCTCCCCGCGCGGCTTTAAAAAGCCACTCCCTCTCCCTCACTCTCATCACCTTCGCTCCATTCCTCTTCTCCTTCTAGCCGGTGCGCGAGTGCGAGAGCGAACGGCGGCAGCGACAGCCGCAGTGAGTGCGGGAGGAGGTGCTGCGCGAGGGAGGAGGCGCTCGGCCGTGAGGGCGAGCTTGCCGGGGCTGCTAGAGCCGGCCGGCAGGGGAGCAGCAGACGCGGGGTGACGCGGGAGGCCTGCTGTAGCTCGAGCAGCAAGCGGACGAGGCGCGGCCGTGCGTCGCGGGCGGAGGGCGAGTCGCGCTCTGATTCTGGAAGTTTTTCCAGAATCAGACGTCTGGGTTTCCAACCAGACGACGGGGAAAACGTCTGGAGGACTGTCCTGACATCTAAAAGGTAAGATATTTTCGTACTTCCTCCTTCTCTTCGATCATCCGTACTGAGAGCGAGGAATGGGTACGTGCAGGTTCTGAGATTCGCATCCAACACGAATCAGACGTCTGGCAGCGGTGCCAAACGACTGGAGGGACTTCCAGACGTCCGGGGTGACCATCGGATATTTGGGAACTAGGCCAGACACCCCCGCAGGCTTCTGGACGTTTGAGATACTATACAGAGCAATGGTACATCTAACCCTCATTTTAAGACGTCTGGAAGAGGTTCCAGACGTCTGAATTTGCACTGTTTCGTCGTTTTCGACCCGTTTAGGGCCCGTTCGGAGTCTGTTTTCGGCATTTCGAGTTGCATTCTTTTCAGAATTAAATCCTCTACCCGTCTACAGTGATTAGATATTGTTTTGAGAAACTCATTGTGTTTGATCCTTCTGATAGGACCCCGTTCCATTACAGTCTCGGGGGTTGCGGAGGCACGCGGGATTCCCGACCACGCCCCCAGTACTCCTGTTGTAACTGGTAGAGTGGCTTTTAAGTTTATTAGTATAATCTGTTAAATTATGGAACCATAAATAGAACCTAAGACATTGCATGAATCCTAGGAATGAGAAACTAGAATGAATGGTAGATCTTAGGGTGTTGCATGAATCCTAGGGCTGGAAAACTAGATTGTATGATAGATCCTAGGGTATGGCATGAATTCTAGGATGGGAAAACTAGTGGAATATACGAATACTGCAGTCTTGGAAAAATGGAAAGGAACAAATAGCTGCCTGTAAATTGATTTAACAGCTACCTGTTATGAATAAATACACGTGATTGAGAACATGGATCGTAAGAACGTGAAACTGGAAAGTGAAACCTAGATGTTCTGAGTTAAAAGAGCTGGAACCCTACGGGGAATTAGGAGTAGATCTCCTGGAAAGAGAAAGGAATGGATCTGAGAAAGAAAGACGTGGTAGTGTGCTGTCTCTTGGGTACGTAGTACCAGGGGAAGCACATGTTACCTGCTTAGTGCAGAGTGGAGCCAACCGCCCCAGGGACCCGGGGTTAGGTCTGGCCACTTTGTACCAACTTGCTGGCCCTCGTGTACGTAGTACCGAGGAGAGCTACTAGTGTAGGGCGAGTATTAGCTACCCCACGGGCAAACCAGGGTAGTCCGACGAGGGTGCGCGGATTGTGGAGGGGCAAGGCCCTTGTTTGGTTACTGTGGAGGGGTTGGACCCCTGTTACTGAGAGGGCTCTGCCCTATACTGGTTCCGTGTTGTGCTTTGGGCTCACCCGTTAACGGAAACGACTGACCGCGTGCCAGTGCGGGTTAGCTACCTGTGTGTTTATCGTGCGTGCCGTAGTCACCGTTACGTCTGTCCGTGACCTTGGGGTGGTTGACTGAGAGTAGGATCACCACGAGGAACTCTCCCGGCCAGGAGAGCACCACGTGCTACTTCTACTGTTCGGAAAAGACTGCAATCAAGATTGTTCCCACGAGGAACATTCGAGATCAAGTGAAGGATCTGAGAAATAGATAAATTGTGAAACAATAGAAAAACGTAAATAAAGGAAGAAAGAAAATAAAATAGCTACTGTACACCTTACTGCTTCTTTAGTTTAGCTGCCACTCTACTCAGCGTTTCGCTGACGTGTTACACTCGTTACTTTTCAGGACCAGGTGTTGAGCAGCCAGGGTCAGCGGCTGCGGAGGACGCTGGGCCGAGTAGGGTCCAGTAGAGTTACCACTGTTCTTTTGTACCCCTTTTGTTTCCACTGTAGTGAGTAGTTTTTGTTACTCTCTGTACTTTTCTTTACCCGCAGTTCTTGTTATGTTATAAATGTTGTTCTACTGTTGTGGTGGTACATGCTGTAGTAGTTCTTTTTCTTACTGCTGTATTTTGTTACTGCTAGTTATATTTCATGTTGAATGTGATTTATTTTATTGCTCTTTTGGTTACTTCCTCGTTGGACGACTAGGTCTTGGGATTAGTCGAGTCGGTCCGGTTCTCGTGTCTCGTAGGGACTCGGGAATCGGGTCGTTCCATATATCATGGGAAAACTACATGCAAGATTGTTCCCTTAGGGAATAGGAAGATTGAGAAATATAATGGAACCTGATTAGAATACTCAGATCAGCAACACGTAATAAGATAACTAGAACTGGAAGATGATATTTTTAAGATGCTTGTTAAGTAACATAACTTGTGTAACCACCACTCTACTCAATGTTAGCAGACTCTAGATGTTATAACCTTGTATAGGTCAGGGATTCGAGCAGTCAGAGCCACCGGCTACTGAGGGCGCTGGGCCTAGTCGAGCCCCATTGTAGTTTCCTTCTGCTAGTGTTGTAGTGAGTTTCTGTAGTTCATGTTATTTTTCGATCATGCTGTACTAATTTTATTATGATGGCCTGAAATCTTATGGTAATTGTTGTCTCTTACTTTACTGCGAGCTTTTACTTTTATTGGTTAGTTACATTACTTGTGTGGTTGTGGAATAAATGTATATTCGGTTATTTCTCACTGGATGACTAGGTCTTGGGATTCATCGAGGCGACCCGTTCTTGGGTTCTGTAAGGAGCCTGAAATGGGTCGTGACAGTACAATAACAACAACCAAGCCTTTTCCCACACTAAGTGGGGTTAGCTATATGGATTCTTTGCCTCCACACAGATCGATTTTCAGCCATTTCAGGACTTAAAATTAAAGTAATTGAGGTCATACGTAAGAGTTTCTTTCCAACACTTGTTTGGTCTACCTCGCCTCCTCTTAGCGGGTTCAGCCTCCAACTTCTTGCATCTCCTAACTAGAGCATCTAGTGGCCTTCTTTGTAAATGTTCAAACCACCTTAGTCGTGCCTCTCTCATTGTATCCTCTATCGATGCTTCCCTAACCTTATTTCTAATAATCTCATTTGAAATACGGTCCTATCTTTTATGACCACACATCCATCATAACATCTTCATTTCTGCCACATACATCTTCTGTACATGCCTATAGTTTATAGCCCAGCATTCAGAACCGTACAACATGGCTGGTCTTACCACAACTCGATTGTATTTTCCTTTGACTTTTAAAGGAACCCTCTTATCATAGAGAACACCAGATGCACCCCTCCATTTCAACCACCCTGCATTAATTCTATGTATAACATCTCCATCAATTCCACCATCATGTTGGAAAATGGATCCCAAGTACTTAAAAACATCTTTCATTGGAATGCATTCTTCTCCAATTTTTACATCAATCTCTTCATTGTTCCCTCTACTACTAAACTTGCATTCCATATACTCAGTCTTCGTCTTACTTATGCGTAATCCTTTATCTTCCAGAACTTCTCTCCAAAGATTAAGTTTTTTGTTCACTCCATCTATTGTCTCATCAACCAACACAATGTCATCAGCAAAAAGCATACACCAAGGCACCTCAACTTAGATATGCTTCGTCAACTCATCCATGACCAAGGCAAAAAAGGTAAGGGCTTAAAGTCGAACCTTGATGCAGATCAATGGTGATATCAAAGTAGTCCGTCAAATCATCCTTAGTCTTTACACAAGCTGTTGCTCCATAGTACATATCTTTTATGAGGTTGATATATATAACTGGCACTTGTCTCTTCTCCAAAATTTTCCACAAGATATCTCTTGGGACAGAATCATAGGCCTTCTCCAAATCAATAAAAACCATATGTAAATCCTTTTTCTTGACTTTGTATGTCTCCATCATTCGTCTCAAGAGATGTATTGCCTCAATAGTAGACCTGCCTGACATAAAGTCAAACTGATTTTCAGTTACCATAGAGACTTGCCTCACCCTTCTTTCAACTATTCTTTTCCAAAATTTTATCGTATGACTTATCAATTTAATACCTCTATAGTTGGAACAATCTTGTATGCCACCTTTGTTCTTATATAAAGGTACCACAAAACTTTTCTTCCATTCCTCTAGCATCTTCTTGCTTCTACACACAGTATTAAATAAATTTGTGAGTTAAGTTATACCTCATTCTCTCGTTATTCTCCAAACGTCTATAAGAATATCATCTGGCCCAACAACCCTAAAACTTTTTATCATCTTCAAAGCCTCCTCTACTTCTTTCTTTTGTATCCTTCGATAACATGCCCGATTCACATACTCTTCTGAGTTGGTTAACTCCCCTAAGATGATATCATTCTTTTGTTTTTCATTAAATAACTTATGAAAATATCTTTTCCATCTTGTCTTTATATCCTCACTAACTATAAGCACCCTTCCTTCTTCATCCTTGATGCATCTTACATGTATAAGGTCCTTTGCTTTCTGCTCTCTTGCTTTAGCTAACTTGAAAATATCTTTTTCACCTTCTTTAGAATCATGTTTCTTATAAAAAATGCTCGTAAGCTTTTGCTTTTGCTTCACTAACTATTTTCTTTGCTTCTTTCTTTGCACTTTTGTAGTTTTCCATATTTTCATTGGTCTTAACTCAATATAAGGCTTTAAAGCAGGCTCTTTTAATTTTAAGCTTCTCCTGCACTTCCTCACTCCACCACCAAGCCTCCTTTTGTCCTGGAACACCTCCTTTAGACATGCCTAATACCTCCTTTGCCACCTTCCTAATACAGTTTGCCATATTTAACCACATTTCATCAGCACTACCATCAATATCCCAAGTCTTTTGTTGCATCATCTTCTCTTTAAATCTCACTTGCTCTTTCTTAAGATTCCACAATTTAATTCTCAAATTTTTAGACACTAATTTTCTATTATTTACCTTCTTCAAATGAACATTCAACACCAAAAGACGATGTTGAGCAGTTAAACTCTTCTCTGGAATAATCTTGCAATCTTTACAAGATAAATGATCCCTTCTTCTCAAAGCAAAGTAATCGATCTACGTTTTTGTTAAGCCACTTTTATAGGTAATCAAATGCTCTTCTCGCTTTTTGAAGAAGATATTTGCTATGAAAAGATCATAAGCCATAGCAAAATCAAGGAACGTCTTCCCTTCTTCATTCCTAACACCAAAATCATGATTTCCATGTACTCCTGCATACTCTAAAGCATCTTTTCCCACATGCCCATTTAAATCTCCACCTAAGAAAATCATTTCTCTCTGTGGGATTCCTTGAATTATCATATCAAGCTCTCCCCAAAATTTGTTCTTTATTCTTTCCTCCATACCAACTTGAAGTGCATAAACTGAAATGACATTGAAGATCTCTTCTTCTAAGACTAATTTTATCAAAATAATTCAATCACCCAATCTCTTAACCTCAACCACACTCTCCTTCAAATCCTTATGAATTATAATGCCCACGCCGTTTCTACCTTTGTCCCTTCCTGAATACCATAGTTTGAAACATATTCTCTTGATTTCCTTTGCTTTTTCTCCAACCCACCTAGTCTCTTGAAGGTAAAGAATTTGAATCCTTCTCCTTACCATTGTATCCACAATCTCCATGAGCTTACTGGTCAAAGTACCAATATTTCAACTACCAAATCTCAGCATTCTTTGAGACACACTTCGATGGCGAAGTGGTGGAACTAGTTTCTTTACTCACATGCTTTCCTCATGCGAGAACCCTGGCTCATTTTGGATTACATCCGGGTGGCGATATAGCGGAGCTAACTTCTTTACTCACATGCATTCCTCATGCAAGAACCCTTGCTTATTTATCACTACACCCGGGTGTCGATGCAGCACGTCGCAAGTAGGGAACGCCCCAACGAAATCTGAGTGTTTGCTCGAATCCATTTTAAAGATCCGACAAATTTTACGCTGGCTGTCGGCTACCTAACGCAACCCTCCTCCTTTACCTGGGCTTGGGCCGTGACAGTAATCCTCGAAAATATTATTCTAACAGGCCAACGATCCTCTAATTGGACGTCTGGCAAGGTCATCAGACGTCTGGACTATGGGCTAGTCATTTGAAAGTAATGATCAGAGAACACTAAATCTAACCTAAGTGTTTGGACGCTTGTACAAACTATCAGATGTCTTAAAGTCCATAATCAGACATCTGAGGTCAGTATCGGCTGTCTGATAAGGCTATCTGGAGCCTATTTTTGTTTTCTAATTTTTCTACTAAATGCTTAAGTGTTTTTCTAAGAATCCTAGTATAGGAATAGTGTTCCTAGGATTAAGGTAAGGCACTTTGGGCTCTTTAACAATGAATCTAAAAATAAAGAGCAAAGAACATAAAAACAAGTACATAATGTATGAACAAAATAGATTTCTATCCTATTCTTCATCTTCACGCTTTCACTCCTTGCGAAGGTTCCATCTTCTCTTCTCTATCAAGCTCTTCCAATTCGCCATGGATGCGAGCTTGAGCACCTTCATACTTCATTCCATTTGTATTATTCCTGAAAACTTAAACTCAAATACAAATGTTAAATATCAAGTGTTTTGTTATCATCAAAATTAACAATCGTGGTGCCCTTGCACCATGACCATGAAGACTCTTGAAGTGGTTTCATACTCGAGGAATGTAGCAGCGAGGTGATGGATCGCTGGACGATGGTGAACGTCGTCAGAGAAGACGACAGTGATGACGAAGGCCCTACAAGATGAATACGGCCCTAGGGCCCAAATTAAATGCCTCAAAAGCTTCGCCAGAGTGCTGCGAAGCATGTGGTGGTGATGATTTCGTGAGAGAGCATGTATGGCAGCTGAACGATGGAGCTTAATGAAGCTCCATCGGCCTATGTCGGAGGTGGTGACGGAGTGGATGGAGCGACAAATTGACTTGGGCAAAACGTTTGTGGAGGTGAGGAGATTTGTTTGCCCAAGTCAATTTGGTTGGAGAAGGTAGAGGAGAGCAAGACGGTGAGGCGATGGTGGCAATGGTCGTCAGCGTCAGGGAAGATGACAGAGAGGGTAGATGGAGCTCTAAAGCTCCCTAGAGCTAATTGGAGGGGAGAAGAAGAGAAGCCCTAAACAAATTTGGGGAAAGGAAAAGGGGAAGGGCTTGCCGGAGTTCAACCGAAGATGAAGAAGATGAGATGATGGCCGAAGCGGATGAAGGCGAATTGGGGCGTGAAGATTCATGGGAAGCTCCGTACAAAGATGAGGAAGAGGAACCCTCTGCCTATTATGTGTGGCAGAGAACGAAGAAGACAAACGCGGAGCTCTAGTGGTGGGTCTCTTCGCCGGCGAGGAAGAAGAAATTGAGTGGGATTTCGATGAAAATTAGCACGAGTTTGTGCTTGTGAATGCAAGAGCCTCTAAATAGGGGTGAATGTAAGGCAAAAGACTTAAAGATGCCCAAGTTTTGCTTGCATTTTTGTGCTCCATGAAATCCGGCCATCGGTGAGAAATCTGGCCAAGATTGTTCATGAGAAGAATCTCAAAAGCTCGGGTACGATCTCAAGGTTCTCTTAATCAATTTGATGATTGAATGAGGCTAGTTTGGGTTGATTATACTATTATTGCAGCTGTGTTTACACAGCGAAGAAGAAGGAGAAAGCCGTGGAGGCAGGGGCCTTTTTGTGAAGGATAGAAAAAGCTAGGGCCTGGGTTGTAATAAAAGCTTAAAAGATGAGGGGCCATATGTAATAAATAGAGATTTATGGGATAAAATAAAAACTAGGTCAAGATGGACTTTGATTAGGCTCAAATTTTGGAGTTGACCTAATTTGGACTCAAGGAATATAATGGTGACCTCTGGTTTGAGTTTTGACCAAGTTTAACTAGAAAATTTACACAGAAACCCAAAATAAAGCAGATTCCCTCCTAAGTCTATTTTTGGCCAAAATGGATTCCTTTGGTCAAAGTGAATGTTCCAAACCTCATAGAATATTTTTAAATGATTTTAGGAGGTTTAGATTGCATTTATTTCTACCAGAACCTATTTATTTGAAGTCAAGCTGTAGTTAGGGTTTTTATTAATAAAATAATCCTCGAAATGCGAAAAATCATTATTCAGTCAGTTCAGGCCCACTCCTTGGGAAATTAAGCTTGTTTGACCTTAGATTAAACCCTGATTAACCCCTCAGTTAATCTGCAATTATAATTAGGTATTAAAATAGTAGAATTAACGAGATTTCATGTCTTCTTCTTGTATTTCACTCAGAATAGAGTTATGATCTTCTGATGAATATTAAGGAGAATTTATTATTGTAATTAGGAAAAATTAGGTTAATTAACACCAATGATGGTTCTACCATCACCTACCCGGCCACACGAGCAAATGTAGTGGGGGTGCCAGACGAAATAGGCAGGAATCCTGCCTGGCCCCCATCGTCACATTCAGTGGGGACTTCCACACCTCCAAGCCCTGCCGAGGCTGGTTGATAAGAAGACGTGGAGAGAACGCCTCCCTCGCCACCTGCCTCCTCAAAATCGGAGGAGATGTGCACAGCACCTGTGTGTCTCCTCCGTTAGAGGGGCATCTCCTCAGAGCTGGTGGAAGCCTCCTCCCTTTCCTTCCTCTTGCTCTCTTAGCGGCGAGGGGTTCGACTGCTTTCACCCGCCCCCCAAGACTCATGCTTCCCTGCCTCTAGCTTAGCCTCGTGGAAGCTCCCCGAGCGTTGCCTCAGGGTGTCTGTCCCGGCGAACCGCCTGAAAGCTGCAACAACAAAAGAACAAGCTGTCAATGTCAAATAGAGGCCAAAATTGTCAAAACCACATCCCCATAACTTATATGGGATGGGGTAGGAGTCTACCACCCACATGAGGGCTACTCTCATGTCTAACCGCCTCAACTCAGAGCGAGCTATGGGCTCAAAATCCATTATTTTCTTGGCGTCCTCCTCCACGTCTGGGTGAAGCTCATCGGGGCCAGGCAGTAGGTCTTTCACCGGCGAATTTTGCTAAGGGTTAGGGACTTCTAACTTCTCCACATTGTGGAGAAGGAAAAAATGATAGTTCTACCCCTTTAAACTATCCAGTAGGTCGTTTATTCTATACTTAGTCCACTTGCTATACAAAGTATAAGTCCCAGAGAGCGGCTTTCCCTCCTTTACTTTTAGGGGTATCAATCCAAAAAGGAGGCGAAAAAGTCCCATTCAAGGGTGGATGCCCAAATGGAAGCAAAGAATAGTGAAAATATTTAAGACCGGCCAGCTGTTGAGGCTAAGTTGCGAAGGAGCGAGGTGGTAGTACGAAAGGAAAGACGTTAAAAAAGGATTCAAGGGAACCCTAAGGCCATTTTCAATAGCAAATTTACAAATAACAAAAAAATCATCTCTAGTACACAGGTGAGTTAACATCCCCGGCACCTAGAACTAGAAATCCTTGAGTCCATATTCCCTCAAAACCCCTAAATAGCGAGCTTACTACTAAAGACTAATGTGAAGGTATACAAACCAAACATCTCATTAGAGAGACGAGGGGCAGAGGAGGACGACTCATCTTTCCCAAAGATGCCTGACATCCTCCATATAATAATGAACTCAGGCAAGGAAAAGCCTTTCTTCTCTGATGGGGTCGCTCCTCTGGGGACAGCAATGCCTACGGTGCTGAGGGTTTTTCGTCCTCATAACAGAAATGTGAGGTAGGGGCATTTACTGCCCAACTACCCCCTATCCAAGGATACACACAGACTCCAACGCTATTAAGTCATGCTTGTTACCGGAAGTAATTAATGCCCTACGCACAATCATTACAACGCATTTTTGAATGACAGACGCAAACCTCGTAATCCATCCTGAATATTGAGAAGTGATTTTGTCATAATTACGGCAATTAGTGCGCATCTTGTCTGCATAAAGCGACAAAATTATGCCTGCAGTGATTGGCCATCACTCGCAGAAGATGGTGCTTATATCGTACAATTAAATTCCCTGGCAAACGGCCTCTTGAGGCCAATGGAAAATCAAGCGGCAACATGCCTATCCTTTCCTAAAACGAACAAGCGACGATATGCCTATAAGTTGAACACATGGTGCCTTATCCGCCTGAATAATTGCTTATCGGGTATACAGGTGGCATTCTGCCCGCCTATGTGACCCACTAATAAATAGGCCTGGACCTATCCATAAAAGTGGTTGGCAGCTAATTACCCGCCAGCATACTGTATAGCCTTCGTGGCTGGTTCTTAATGATAGGACTGTCAGGAAACCACCCGACCCATCATCAAGGGCATAGTTCTACTCTCTTCGCTAACAACTTGGACAAAGAGTGGGGCCAACTGATGAGGAGAGAAAAATCACCCCACGAGTCGGGCTATGCGAAGGATACGACCGCTCGACAAATAATGGAAACCCATCACCCTAGGACGAACTTGTTTACTCGAGTCCGTGTACTCGGAAGAATGGCGGGTTGCCCCTGATCCAGGTTACAACCAATTGACAAGTTGGCCATTGCAATCAAGAGGGAATCATGTGAAGTACAACACCAACTTATGATTGCATGTCAGTTACTACCCGACATGCTAGTAATAGCAGAATTCTGAGATTGTGGGAACGGAAAAAGAGGCTCGCAACCGAGGGTTGTTTACCTTATAAATACTAGGGGTGGACTAGCTTTTAGGGCCTACGCAATCAGAGAGAGAAATACAGAAAGTTTGTACCATTCAATTACTAGTGAAAATTGGGAGTATCATCCCCCCCAGATGTACACCTTTATTTAGTGGAAGTGGGTCATCAAACCTCGTGCATGTATTCTCTGTAATTGTTTGTTGAGTAGAGGTTAGTATTCTAAAAGCCTTGATCAGTACGGAACAATTTTCCTCTTGGATACACAAGAAATGGGGCACAAGTAATTGGGAGAGAAACAACTATAGTGTTGTTGTTGTGTGATTTACTCCATATCCCATATGCTTATATTCAAATCATTATCATTAAATAATTACCTATTACTATCCTACATTTGTTATCCTACATATATGGTTTCTTACCAACCCATTCTCCTTTTTCCCATTTAACTTTAGACGAGCCTATAGCTTAACAAAATACTCTTTTCCCCAACATGATAGCCCTTCCTGTTTCTGAGGTCTCTTCCCATGAGACTATATCATGATCTCTACGAATCTTGCTAGGCATGAAAATCCTTGCGACGCAATCCTAAGTCATTGGGGCCATGAGGAAACTAATCACCACCCTCTAGGAGGATACTCTCAGTGTAAGCCCTAGGTGAATCCATGACATGTGCAAATCCTCCTTGCGAAGGGGAGAGACTCCTCCGCACCCATGGATTCCACATTGATTCCCCAAGATTTCACAGGCTATCCTCCGTGACATAGTGCTACTAGGCTTGCGACAGGGTCTTGGCTTGCATGGAATCACTCGACACGTGACCCAATCTGGTCTACTTATCCCTCACCTCTATTATAGGGAATGTCGATGATTGAGACGGTTCCAAGAGGTATTCTAGTTTTTCAGGACTACCCTTGGCAATCATGCCACATGAATTAGAGGGGTTGCTTCGTCCTTGAACATCTTCTTAAGCTATTTCTCCTCCGGTCTCCCTCCTAATTGATAACCACTTCAATGGGCACTATAGAGATTTAGAGTCGGGTTGCACTGCTCGCTAGAGGTGTGATCTCGATAGTCCCCTCCTTAGAGATTTGTGAACACTTTCTTGAGAACCTATCATCACCCTCCTTGTTCACATTTACTTGGTCATGCAAAGGATTCAGGCTAATTGGTACCTTCTCTACGGTACTAAATTCCTAGATGGGTTGCCAACCCATCTTTATTTGTATGAATTCTTTCTATATGAGAATAGTCAGGTTAGGTTTCAACTTCAAAAGTTGTGTTCCCCGTGCATACATTCATGCATTGAGGGCCACACTTTGATCAATGTGCAACGCACAACTATCAAACAATTGAGTTGATCGCATATGAGAAACCAATTTTTATTATTATATATATTCGATTCGAAAACACTTTATTTTCCTACTTTAGAACAAATCACATATTTTTATGCATTGAAAGGCATGGTAATCGCATTGTAAAATTTTTAAAACTTTATTGTATTCTTTAAAAATAACTAGTGAAAATCGAGAACACGTGGAACTTGTTTGGATAAAAAATGTGAAACTTCTCATTGTACTCCATCTGAATTTCATCACAAAAATACTTTAAGATGTGCAAATTTTTTTAGAGATGCAAGAAAATTGTTTTAAAAGTTGGGAAACCAAAACGACATGTGGGAAATGTAGAATATTGTGGGAACCGAGCTGCTGCGTGCATCATGTGGCCCTTGTGCACATTTTGTGTTCACAATGCGACTTGCTTGTGTGGCTGCAAGAACATGCTGTGTAGCTGTAACAATGTAGATAGCTCGTGTTTTCGTCAATTCCAGAGTTCGATCCAAGTGCAACCACACCTATTTCTTCAAGGATTGGTTTCCTCTACATTTCCTCTAGCCATGACCCGATTTTTCCCATTTTCTAACCTAATGTTTGTTGATGATTTCCTTGAAAACCAGAAGTATGAGCTTAACCACAAGCAGAAGGGAAAGTTACCCTACTTTGGCTTGGTGGATTCCTCAACATTTGACGGTGCCGCTAGCATGATGGAACCTCCCACGCCTCCCTTATTTTTCCCTTAGTATCGTCTCCAACGATGCTTCGACAACGCAAGCAGTGCAAGGAGAGGAGGAGAAGCGACCCACGACAAGTGGGAGGAGATGCATGGCGAGGGGTTGTGCAAGCACTGTTGTTGTACGTGAGAGAGAGGTAAGGCGACGACGCTCTGGCTGCGAGTGAAGAAGGTCACCGATGATCAATGACGGAGAGGGAGGGATGGTCTAGTGCGAGGGGGGAGGAGGAGAAGCCCCCATCAGGGGTTTTCGGCGATGGGGCATGACCTTCGTAAGGGTAGGTGTCCCCCTATCCACCCACAGTGAGCCCTTTTTTGGGCTTTTTAACAATATACCTCCTTTTTGTTTTCTTTTTAATTTTGGCCCTTCACAGAAATGGACCTTTTTGCCCGTTATTTTTAGCTATTGGAAGGGCAACACCTAGTCATTTTGAGAGGTAAGATTTACCTATAAATAAAGGAGATGAAGAGGCATTTACAACACAACACAAGCATGCAATGCTTGAAAGCTCTCTCCCTCTCTCTAGGTGTTATATTTTTATATTATGGTGAAGAGTGGTTCTATTAGAATATATGTAGAGGTTCTTCTAAGGTTCATATAAAGAGAGGTGCTTTTAGAGGAGATTTCGATAAAATGATTCCGGAAGTAATTATGGTGAAGCTATTCTAGAGGAGATTCCAGTAGAAGAAATTCTTAAAGGAATATCTAGAAAGCTGATTCGAGGGAAATCTTTAGTGCATTGGAATTCTAGTGGAATGTCTACTGGATTCGGGATTTTAAAGGAATCTTGGATACAAGAAGATCCTAGAGGAATCTTGAGAGGAAGCAGTCGATGTTTTGACTCGAATTTATTTGCAATATTTTAAGGATTTGGCTACATCAATTTCAAATTTCGATAACATTTGTTAAGAAAGGGTTTTCCAATTTAATCCTAATCTTTTATCCATAGTAATGTTGAAGCATCTTGTTATCTTGATTACTTGGATAAAACTAGGATTGTTAGTTTGCTTAACATTTTTTTCTAGTTAAGTATTGTTATGATACAAATCATAACTCTCTAGGAAGAAAGAAAGGATTATTGTCCAAGGTTGTGGATAGGAAGAATGTTCTCAAAGGTAGTGGAGAAAAGGATTGCTCATGGGAACTTGTTCCCAGAGTAGTTCTAAGTGGCTCTATCTTTGCCTATTCAACAAGATTGGATTTAAAGAAGTCTTGCACAAGACTCTTAGGGATCGAATGTAGCCCAAAGTGTAATGCCCCAAAATGTAGCTTTTGAGTCGTTTAGAAGTTGAGCACGTCGTTTCGGATCTGTCGACACTTGTTGGGGTCAAGTTAGGTCAGAACACCTCGTAAAACATGAAAAATGCATGCTTTTGATCAACCCTCAGTCAAACCTTTCAAAATGAGTCATATTTAGTATCATTGGATTCTTCTCATTGCAATCTTTCTAACAGTTTTTGTTTCGTGCAAATCCAAGGTGTATAACTCAAGTTATGCCAAAAACAAGATGAATGGAGTTCAAGCATAATTAAACCAGCACCAATGGGCATTTTTGTCACAACCTAGGAAATTCCTAATCCTATTTTGGGTTTATGGTCTATACAATGCCCTAATTAGGGTTTTGGTCTGCCATTTCCCTCCCTAAATCGCGCACATCTTGAGAGGGAGAGAGAAGAAAGAAGAGGAAAAAAGTGAAGAACAAGGACCTCCACGTGATTTGAAGTGGTGGTGGGGTTCCCAGCGCAAAATTCATGCGATGAACAACAACATAAGTGGCGTGGTATCAAGGGAGGGGGGCTATGTGGTCAATGCGTGGCAGTGCGCGTAGATTTGTAGGCAGTCCTAATTGTGCCATGCACGTGAAGCAACAGTGCGTGGCCAATCACAACGCGACACGTAGCAAGGGGCTCAAAGGATTGGTTCAAACCATCAGGCTGGTTGGATCGGCCTACTTCTTACCCTCTTTACTTATTTTGATCGGTTCATACCCTTCCTAACGTTCATTTTTCTCAAATAAGGTACCGTTAGAATCATCTCGATGAGTACCATGCGTTGGTGACTCCTAAATCCCCTTGTTATTATTTTTTCACATGTTGAAAATTTAAAAATGTATTCTAACGTATATAGGACTTGGTTCTTAGCATGTCTAACTTAGGTTCTCCACCCTAGAGTGTGTGCGGAGTACAAAGGTGCTTAGAACAATACTCCTAAGTTTCCATCTCATGTTTTGGAGTCGTTGTGACCCTCCAACAATGGTAAGTAGTGTAGTCGCTCACTTCCCCATATTGTGATTTGCTATCACAATTTCTTCACATGTAGCATTGTTTCGCATGTGCTCCTTTCACTTGCTGAGTTTGGAGTCATCAATTGGTTATTCTTGTCATTGCTTGGGAACTTAAACATAAATTAATGATGAATGTAATTGCCTCATCTCAATGGCTTGTGAATGAGGATTAATTGAACTAGTGTTAGCAAGTAACATTGTTAATATTCTCAAATAATATGGATCTAAGTGATAAAATTCAAATATGATGATTCTCTTAATATGACCTAATGGACCTTAATAAATCGTGGAAAACCATTTATTTAGTGAGTTGATTTTCATGTTCTTTGTTTAATTGAATGATTGTTTATTAATTGCCTAAGAAATCCTAATGTGAGTCATGAAGATAGTTGAATGCCATAAATAGACACTTGACTTAATTCTTGTGGAATGATGAAAACCCTAGAGAATTGGTTAATAATTAATTTATGAGGTATGTGTTGAGACATATCACTTATAAATAAAATGAATTATGAATTTGTTATTTGAATTGTACGATGAAGCACTATGGGATGAATTAAGGATGGATTTGTTGGGAAATTATGAACATTGGGGTAATTAGTTCAATTCTTGCTATTTGGTGAAGTTTTGGCTATAGTATCAATTTGGATTTAGATCAGTTGGACTAGTTAGGGAGTTGATAGCTTCTCTGCAACTCATAGCTAGGCTTAACAATCAATTAGGATAGTGGGGTGACTGACTTGAGGGTTTGGAGTGGGGTGCATGATAGGTAAGAGTCATGGTGACATAGACGGGGGAATTTCATTCAAAATGAAGAGGGTGAAACAATTTACATAACATGAAATACATAACAAATTACTAATTAAATCATGTGTCAAGAAAGAATAAGCTACTGATGTGACAAATATATGGTATTTATGGTTAAAGCAGTTTTATAACCTGTGTACACTTGTTATTAAAGTAATCGCATAAACAGTAACCTAAAATTTCTAAGGAAGGTCTCTAAAATTAACTACATGGAATTTATCTTACAACAATCCTGGGCATGGGTTGGAAGTGCAAAAGTTGACGCACAACAGTGTGAACGTGCATGGTTCTCACTTGATGCATCTCTTTTTTATGTAAAAAAAGTACTGACACATGGTGGGGGTCCACCATTGTTGAAATCAACGACAAATCACTTTTGTACGGATGCAAACTACTCAAAATCACCATCGGAACCACTTTGCACCAGTGCAAAACTACTTTTCACCTTCAAAATAATTTTGCACTGGTGCACAGTAACATTACAGTGCAATTTTACTGTGCACCGGTATAATCTTACTTTGAATTACTTTGCACCAATGCAATCTTACTTTGCACTAATGCAAAATTAAATTCCAAGTATTTCTTCATCTATGATAAGTGATTTTATACTTTAAAGGTGATTTTTTCAGCTTAGGATTTAGGGTTTAGTCTTTAATGTTTACAGTTTATCTTCGTTAAACCCTAAACCCTAAGGTGAAAAATCATCTTTTAAGTGAAAAATCATTTCTCATATGTGAAATCACTTTCCATAAACCTAAACTCATAGGTCAAAATCACTCTGCACAGGTGCAAAATACTTTGCACAGGTGAAATTACCTTGGAATAATTTTGCACTGAAGCAAAATGAGAATTCATCGATATAAAGACACTTTAGAATAATTTATTACTGATGCAAAATCACCTAGAATAATTTATCACCTGTGCAAAGTTATTTATCACCTGTGTATTTTAGGTTAAAGTGGTGTAGTAATTTTTTTGAATGTGGTGGAACCCACTACGTAACAAACCTTACATTCTTTTGTCTCTCTATATTAAATATCAATTATTAAATGGACCCACGTTTACAATGCTGTGTGAATACGAGAACATCTACAAATTTTGCTGCATCGCTTTTTGCGTCAATATCTATGTTTCCTTATTTTTTTGACAACAATTTATTATCCACACTATTAATGTTCTTTTATGATAGTTCGTGAATAAAAATTACTCCCCACATAGCAATATGTCCTTATTCCATGATAGTCATACCATCGCGTAGGCATAATTCCAAAAGATTTTGTAGTTTTTCCTAAGCCTCCGGCAAGAATAGAAAATGGAACCAGGATAGGTATTATACTTGAAGTTCCCATGTGAGAAAAAGTAAACCACTTACACATGTGTTAGTTAAGATTGCTTTCCAATTTTATCTCCTATGCTCACAGGGAAACCTTGAAAATATTTTAGAATGATTGGGTGAAGAATAGAAATCGATCGTTATCCACAGAAGAGGCTGGTCTTGGGTTGAGAGGTAGATCTAAGAAGTTACTAGTAGAAAAGGCATTATTCTCGACGATGCTTTTTCGATTGTTATATAATAGTCGACAATATTAATATTCTCAATCGTTATAAGACGTAATGATTGCCAATAGTTCGATCATTTACTTTCTCATCTATCCATAATGGGGTGGTTGAGACCATTCTCGACCGTTTATAATGGTCGAGAATACTAATATAGTCGACCGTTAAGGAATAAACGGTCGACGATAATCTTCTTGGAAATCATCGAAGCCAAAAAGATATTTTTCAAATGCATTCCTCGACCGTTAAATCTAGAATGGTCAAGAAAAGTGAAGGGAAAATTGCATGCATGAGCCCAAAAATTCTTGACCGTTTATGATGGTCGAGAATAATAATATAGTCGACTGTTATGAAATAAACGGTCAATGATAACCACCTCCTCGAAAATTGTCGAAGCCAAAAAGATATTTTTCAAATGCATTCCTCTACCATTAAATCTAAAATGGTCGAGAAAAAGTGGAGGGAAAAACAGAGCGCGGCCCTAACTTCTTCCCCTTCCTTTCTTCTTCCTTCCTTCACTCGTTCTTCGACTGCGTCTTCTCTCGCCAATGCCCCTCCTCACCAAGTGCTCCTCCTTAACTCCAACACCCCTCCTCTCACCAACGACCGCACAGAGGTCTTGCGGCGACCTCCCTTCAGTAAGTGCTTATCGCCTCCTCCTCTTAGATCTTGCGGGTTTGCCGCTGCCACCTCCCCCCTCTAAACAACCACCACCACCTCTTCTTAGCACCACCACACACCTCCTCCCATCGCCTTCACGCCCCTCTACCCATCACCTCCGCGACGACCACCTCGACCTCACCTCCTCTCTTTGCACCCACCAGTACTGCGACCACTAGCCCTCCTCCTCCCCAATCCCCTTCCTTAATTGGATGTGCCCCCTCCTCCTTCCCTTGCCACCACCACTGGCCAACCACCACCAACACCTCCCGCCGCCACCACCACCATGTCCTCTCGCTGCCACCACCACCACCTCAAGCCACAACCACCACCACCACCTCCTGCTGCAACCACCACCACTACCACCTCCTCCAGCCACCACCACCACCACCATAATTTCCCCCCTTAGGTTTAGATTCACTTAATTTTTTCAATGTACTACTTAAGTTAGAAATTTAATTATGAATGCAATTAAACTATAAGCTTCAATGTTTAGTTAAATTATTAGTGTTTAGTTAAATTTAGTTTAAAATGTTCAATGTTTAACTTATTACTTTTAACATGAATGTTTAGTTCAATTATTGTTCAATGTTAGGCATGAATGCTTGGTTTATTATTACATTTTGAGTTATGGATTTAGGTTATAGGATTTAGGGTTTAATGTTAAGGGTTTAGGTTATAAGGTTTAGGATTTATTGTTAAGGTTTTAGGTTATAGGGTTAGTTAAGGGTTTAATGTTCTTAGAGTTTAGGCTTAAGTGTTTTTTGGGTTTAGGGTTTAGTGTTTTTAAGGCTTGGGTTGTAGAGTTTATAGGGTTTAGGGTTTTTATGTCATAGGTTTTTTGTGTTTAGGGTCATGGGTTACACGATGGGTTTTTTTATGGCTTAGAGTTTAGGGATTAGGATTTATGGCCTTGGGTTTAGGGTTAAGAATTGAATGTTTAAGGCCTCAAGTTTTGATTTAAGGTTTACATTTAGGGTTTGGGGTTTAAGATTTGAGGGTTAGGTTTATGAAGTTAGGGATTAGGTTAAGAAGCTTAATATTAGGGTTTTAGAAAGGAGGGAAGGAAGAGAATGGAGAGGGAGTAAGAGGACTATGAAGAAGATTAGGGGTTGAGGGGGTTAGGAGGAGGAGAGGGTTGGGGTGGAGCCAGTACTGTTAGAAAAGTAATTTATGAATGAACATTTGATATTTATGTTTCATTATGAAATTTTTATTATAACTTTATAAATACACACTTCTACAAATTTAGATATACCTGATGACAAACAATAGGAGTTCTAACCCCTAAGGTATAGGTTGTGAGAGAGATATAACTGTGTCAAAATACATGCCCGTCAAGACTTGTGATTATGTTATACGGATAATGAGGAGTGTGTGTATACATCACTTACATGCATGATGTTTTGTCCTGTAGCATGCCATAAGAGTCATTATCATCATCCTTAGTTTAGAGAAGTTCTGAACTAAGGGGGGTCCTTGAACATTTGATCACAACTTAGGTTAACTTCTTGCATGTAACTAGTGTTTGGAGAAATTTTTGTTGCATTTTCTCACTCTTCTCCGATATACTAACTAATCTTAGCTTTGTTTCCGAAGTGCCGTTTAGTGGGGATTATTGGAAATGTAGTTAAGATTAGTCTTGAGGGGTATACTAGAGAAGTGCGGGAAAATGCTACCGAAATTTCTCCAAACACTGTTGCATGTAAGAAGTAACGTTGTGATCAAATCTTTAAGAATGGGCTATCAAGTGAAAATCTTCTTAAAATACACATTTTTTCCTTATTCGAATCTAACTTATAAGTGATTTTCATTAACATTTAGGTTAATTATCATGGATAAGTCATGGATTTGTTTAGGGAATTCGAATTACAACGAATACAAGAGTGGAGCGATTTCATTTCTATAGTGGGTAGTTAATGATGATAGGGAGAAATTTAGACGAGGAGAATTCCTTCAGTTGATTTTATGCCCATGTAGACATTGTTTGAACGGGTTTTTCTATGACCGAAACACAATTTTCAAGCATGTAATATGTAACGATCGGTGGCAGTATTATGTAAATTGGATGGCTCATGGTGAGAAAATCGCAGATGTCAGAAATGAGAGAATTGACACTTTTGAAGAAAGTGATGATAATCAGGGAGATGAATTAGATGAAATGTTACGTGATATGAGAGTAGCAGACCCTGAGGATGCAGATGTTGATGAGACATTAAGAGATTGAAATGAGTTTTATGATGCAATGAAGGTAACAGAGGATCTTATTGCTCCTGGAATAACGTCAACGTCAAAGTTGTCATTCCTTCTGAAATTATTTCAGATGAAAGTGATAAATAGAGTCACAATAAAATTAATGTCTGAGGTCCTTGAATTCATTGGGGAGCTGCTGAACAATCCTGCTGGGTATCCTAGGTCATGGTATAATGCGAAGAAGCAGATATATGGGCTCGAACCAAAATACGAGAATATTGATGCCTATCGAAATTACTATGTCCTGTATAGAATTAAGTACTAAGGGTTGACTAACTATCCTGAATGCGGTGAGGAGAGGTATAAGATAAGTAAGTCAACAAACACAGGCGGGAAAAAACAACCGGAGAAGGTTCTCCGTTATTTTCCACTAATCCCTAGGCTACAACGCCTATTTATTTCCAGTAAAATAGCAAAACTGATAGCGTGGCATCAGGAAAATAAATTCAAAGATGGACGACCCATCATCCAACAGATTTTGATGAGTAAAATAGATTTAACGAGAATCATGTATTATTCGCAGATGAGACACGGAATGTGAGATTGTGGCATGCAAACGATAAATTCAACCCATTCAAGAACATGTATTTGTCATATTCCATATGATCAGTGGTCATGTTAACCTACAACTTATCCCCATGGCTATGCATGAGATCCCCATTCATGATGTTGACCCTCCTTATTCTAGAACCTAAGTAACCAAAAAATGCGATAAATGTTTATCTCCAACTGTTTATTGATGAATTGAAAATCTGGTGGTACAGTGGTGTTCAAACATATGAGGCATAGAAGAAACAATTCTTCCAGTTGCATGTAGCATTACTGTGGATAATCAATAACTTTTCAGCATATGCTAATTTGTCAGGATGGAGTACGAACGAGAAGTTCGCATGTCTAATCTGTATAGATGATACTCATCACCTGAGATTTCCTAAAAGTAAGAAGTTCTGTTATTTAGGGCACTGTAGGTTTTTGCCCATTGAACATAGATGGCAAACGTCACAATTCAAGGATAGATTTGATGATAAAGCATGTTGGTATTTATCGAAGAATCCGAAAAATAAACTCAGTACAAGTTCTATTAGGTTGTCGGCGTTGAAAATCATGAAGACATTACAACAACTCGTTGAAAATACGTTTAGGTCGTCTTTTCAAGAAAGACTTGACTTCCTTGCGACATTTAAGATTTAGGAAGAAAATCATATTTTTTATGGAGCTTTCATATTAGAAGGATTTGACTGTGTGACACAATTTAAATGTTATGCACATTTAGAAAAATGTAATGGACAGCATTCTTGATGTATTAAGCCTAAAAGACAACCTAAAGAATACAGTTAAAACAAGGAATGATATGAAAATTTTGGGTATTCGTCCTAGGATGTACATTGAAGGAGAGTCACATTTTCCAGAAGCTATATACAGGCTTACCGAAGAGTAAAGGCAAAGGATTTTTTCATTTCTTAAAGACATTCAGGTTACAAATGGATATTCATCGAAGCTTTCACATTGCGTAAAGAAGCGCAGAAGAAGATTACTGGGTTAAAAAGTCATGATTCTCAAGTGTACATGCAAATCTTATTTCCACTTGCGATACGCGAAGTGATGCCTAATCCGGTAGTTGATTCTTTTACGGAGATTGTGGAAATGAGTTTCAGGTTTGATCGTAGGGTGGTTCTATTCAAGTTTGGTTAGTTTGATGCTTTCAATGAAGGCATTGGATTCAAAGTCGATGAGAAACACGGTTTCTTGAGCTTAAGTAAGAACCGTCGCATTCTTCAATCATTAGAACCATTCACACTAGCTCGTCAGATATCTCAAATATTATACGTGGCTAATAATAGCAGAAATGGGTGGATAATACCTATTAGAGCTCTATTACGTGAACAATACGATGCGAGAAAAGATTTCGGCCTAGATGTTGAATCTACAGTATGTCAACAAAACTTACAAAGTGAAGAAGTTGCGTCTGGTGTAACTAACATTGATATATAAGTTAATTTGCCAAAAGTTTTAATCCGTAACCCATAAATAAAAATAATTTAACAAATTTCTAGTTGTTTGTTTTTTTTAAATTTCATTTAAATTGTTTCATCTTTTTTCAAAACTTATGTTCATTTATTTTTCAAAACTAAAATTTTTTCTATTACCTTCTCATATAGATTCTTCATATTCTTACACTTTTTCTGCATCGTTTGTAGGTCATTTCTTCACTATGGTGAGGTTTTTCTACCGCTTTCTTTTTTAAAATGCACTTTTAATGTTAAATGTGAAGTCTGCTCACTTAAGCTTATTTTATGTGTGATATGCCCACTTAGGTTTATTTTATTTATGGATGATGTTTTACTTTTTTCCTTTGTAATTATGCAGGGTGTGCCCACTTACATTTGATATGTATATTGAATGTTTTTTGTTAAATGTCAAGAAGATGAGAGGGAAAGGGAAATAGAGGAAGCAAGGGAATGTCTAGAGAAATGGAAAGGGGGAGGGAAATATAAGGGGGAATGAGAAGGAAAAAGAAAAGGAAGGGAAATTGGATTAGTCATGAGCGAGGAAGGGAATGGAGAGAGGAATAGTAATGTGAATAAGATGAAGCAAACGGGAAGGGAAATGGAGGGGGGAATGCATGGGAAGGATGGGAAATTAAGGGAAGGGGAATGTGAAGGAGATGGAGGGAAAGGAGAATAGATGGGTGAAGGGGAATGCAGAGAAGAGGGAAGGGAAGGGAAATGGAGGGGGGGAAAGAGAAGGAAAAAGAAGAGGAAGGGAAAGGGGATTAGTCATGGAGGAGGAAGGGAATGGAGAGTGGAATAGTAATATGAAGAAGATGAAGTGAAACAGGAACGGAAATGGAGGGGGAAATGCATGGGAAGGAAGGGAAATGAAGGGAAGGGGAATGTGAAGAAGAGGGAGGGAAAGGAGAAGGGATGGGTGAAGGGGAATGTGGAGAGGAGGGAGGGGAAGGGGAAAGGGAAATGGAGGGGGTACAAGAGAAGGAAAAAGAAGAAGGGAAAGGGGAAGGGAATGGGAAGGAAGAAGAGGAAATTTAGGGGAAGGTTTTTTTTTCTACACTTCTTTTATTTTAATTTATTTTAATATTTGTTTTATACAGGATTTTTGAAAAATTACAATATGTAGGGGAAATGCTGTCAAAATTTTTTAAAAATATCTGATTATTTATTTTATTTTTGCGTAGGTTGTAGTAAAAAAGAAGGCTAATAGGAGTGGCAAGGATGATGCCATCTCCTAGCAACCTGAGGTGTCCGCCAGGAGCCTCAGCCTCAGGCTCCTCGTCAGCAGCACGCGGCTCAGCCCCCGCATGAGGAGCCCTAGGCACCCCGCCAACAGTTTCTGAGGCCTAGAGATGTGACTCGATATCTCCAGAGTAAGGGGAGGGAGTAGGGGGAAGGGGAAGAGTCTAAAGCCTCCTCCGACAGATTTCGAGGTAGAGGATCTTGACTATAAGGAGGGGGACGCACACATCGATGAGGAGGAGGAGGACATTGGGTTAGATGATCAGCTAGAGCAATCAGCTGATCCAAATCCTTCTCATCCAAGAAGTTTTGTATCACACCCTTGCCGTACTGGTATGAAAGTTTAATAAATGTTACGATTTATTTATTTCCTTGTCATTTTATTTTATGTTATAATTCAATCTTCCAGGTGAACATAAGGGAAGAGGTTCCACACGGAATAGGGACTTAGAGAGAATTTCACTTGGGGTCCGCATTTTAGTCAGGATCACACCAACAGGGGAAGTAGTGGAGTATCCTCATTCATCAGCAGACTAGGTACGTTGACAAAGGCGATCATCCCACTCTCATATTTCGATTAGAGAAAGGTTCCAAAGGAGCTGAAGAGGCAGCTCATTCGAGAGTTAGATATAATTGGTAAAAAGTAATGATGATAACGTCATCATTAGCCATATCTAGCTTTAATTAGTCATAATCAATTGATAAATGCTCCTACATAACCGTCAAAGAGCCATAATTCATTACATAACCATTCTAAGAGATAAACATGAAAACAGGGGTAAAACTATAGTTTTTACAAAATATCTTAATTGGAGAACAATCATGGGGTTTCCTAGGGCTCAATTAAAGGTCAAATGGTCATAAATGCCTAATAAGTGGGTTAATGTAGACAGAGATAGGTTTTCATACGTTTTGAGAATTAAATGACATCTGAAATCCTAAAAACAGACCTGCTTAATTAACTAAGGTTTTGATCAGGATAAAATTTACATAAATCTTCTAAAAATCATAGAAAAATATTTTTTAAGGTTTGGGATGCTTACTTTGACTATTGGAATCCAATCTGACCTAAAATAGAGTCTCAGACAAACAGTTGCCCTAATTTAGGTTTTTATGTAAATTTTCCATTCAAACTTAGTCAAAAGCAAAATCCAACTTCACCATCAGATTTCTTGAGTCCAAATTAGGTTTGTACTAAAATTTGGGCCTAATCAGAGATCATCTTCACCAAGTTTGCATTCCAGTCTTAGTCTGACTCTTTTCCTTACACATGCCCCTAAATTTTGAAATCCTTGCAAATACCCTCCTAACTTCGTTGTCTTCTTCACACGCAGGTCCCTGCCGCCATGGTCGTGTGAACCCAACAAGGATCGACCTTTAATCAGAGTTCTCTCCCTGATTTCACAGAGAAACTCTTCCAAAATTGCAAGGGGGACTCTTGAGGAGATCCCCTTCCATCTAAGATTTTCCATGACTTGCCTAAATTGTCCACGAGTTCATGTGAACTCTTAGAAATTCCTAAACCTAATCCCCTGATTTCCAAGCTTGAAGCTTGACCCTATGGCCTATAAAAGGACCCACATTGCAAACCTTACTTAGCTTGGTTTGGATCGGTTCTCCAACTTCTCCTCTCTCTAGCCAATCCCTCCACAAGCTCTGGTGAGCTTCTTGTCCTACTTTCTTCGCCGGCCGTCATAGACCATAGCTGGCTAGCCTATCCTCCTCAAGTTCCTCCGTCGCTCGCAATACCAGCGATGACCGTCTTCCCTTCTCTTTCTCGTCGTTCTCCCACATCAGAGGCTTCACCTTTCACGATGTTGGCCATACCACAACCAGCGCCATCCTACCCCCTTCGTCCAATTAGATTAGGTAGTTAGGTTAGTTAGATTTTTAGGTTACTTTCTACCACTCAAAACCCAAAAATACTCCTCGAACTCCATGCACGCCACCTTTGTCCACTCCGGCCGCATCTCCGGCGAGGTCCATCTCACACCACAAGCTGCCAATCGCCTCGCCACCTACTCCACAACCTTTGCCACAACACCACGAACAAAACCCCTCTACCTATTCACCACTCGACCCACCCAAACCCTCCGTCGACCAACCCATCTTCGCACCTCTGTCCCCGACTCCGTCGGACCACTACGCACCCTCACACGGCATGCCACCACCACCCACACACTCACTGTGGTCTGGCGATGCTCCTAAATGCTTTTGATTGGGCTGAGAGGCCGTGTTCTTGATTTTCAAGGTTCGCCATTGTTTATCGCTCTGAAACAGGTTTTAAAATCGTCGCGTTGTAGTATAGATTGAATCAGTGCAAAAAACAAATAATATTTATTACTCTAATATCATAAATGAAGTCTAAGGTCAAACACAGGGAGCAAGTGGGAATTCACACACTAATCTCAATAAATATGTAAATGAGCACAAGAAATAACTCAGAATTGATAATCAATATAAAGCATGAGTTTAACATATGGCAAGAAGAATCTCAAAATAAAAATAATGGTGATTTAGATCACCAATGATGTAAACACATCTACACTACTTAAAATGTCTATTTATGCATGTTCTTAAGCATAGGATTGCATTTCATGATATAAATATTGCATAACATGCATCATCTCGCATTTAGAGTAGTTTGAATAAAATGGAGGTTAATTGTCTCCTTTTATGTGCTTGGACAGGGCAAACATTTTATCGGGGACTCGGATCAAAGATCCAACCGTATGGATGTGATCAGGGCGACGATTGGAGTTCAACAACTCCAAGATCGCCCTAATCAGACATCCATAGCATCAGATAGAGATCGGGGAACCCTAGAAGATCAAGGGCCAGGATGGTGTAAATCCGCACTTCAAATGACAAATCCGACCGCACGGATGAATTCGGATCGACGATCGCAGCCCAACGACACAAAAATCGAGTCAATCCGACATCCATGGCACCATCTACAACTTCCAGAAGATGGACGGCCAAGATGGCGCCACATGGCGCCATCTCAACCACCCAAACGGCCGCTGGCATTTTGTGAAGGCCCCCGCCCGATCGCTCTCCGCCGTGAGATGGAGATCCAACGGCTGTGGCCGCCCAGCGCTTAAAACGTGTGCTCGACCATCCGCGCCCAGCAGCGCAGCGGTCGAGCGCGCTTACGCGAGCGCGGGGCGCGGGTTGGAGCCGCGGTGAGGGGATTGGAGGCGCGGGTAATTGAGGCGCGTGGAGCGTCGGATAGAGATCGTGCGGTCGCGGGCGCTCGATAGCGTCGACGCGCGATTGGACGCCCGCGCGTAACACGCAATCACACACGCAGGCGGGCGCAATGCAGCGGGTGAAGGTGCGATTTTACGCCGTCCGATCTCGCGATCGGACAGCTGAGACTTCGCGGACGTGCGAAGCCGTTGAGGGCGCGAGCAAGCGAGGAGGCGCACACGAGTCGCCCACGTCCCCCACGTTAGGGGCTTTAGTGACGGATTTATCCATCACTAAAGACCCCTCATTTACTATTTTGAACTTGTAATGTCCATTTTGCCCTCACTCCTTGCAACTATAAAAGGAGACCCCCTCCATACGAAATTTTCATCCCTTCTTTCTCCTCTCTACCCCTCCAAAGCTCAAAAGAAGCTTGTCCCACACCCGGGATGCTTCTTGCGAGATAAAGTCCAATTTTCGTTCCCCTTCGGAAGTGGATCCCGCGACGACGACGGCGTGCTGCTCCGTTCCCGTTCTTCTGCTTCGTCCTCCTTCGTCCTGCTTCGTTCTCCGGCTCGTCCTCCAAGCAATCATCGAGGAGGATAATTTCTCTCTCCCATTCTTATTTACAGCTTTTCTAGTGTAGAATTTTCTACTTTATAGTGTAATTGATTTTCCACATTCTAGTGTAACTTTTATAAACTATTTAAATATTGAATGCATGTTCGCTTTCTCTCTCTCTTTCTCTCTCTCTCTCTCATAGTTTGATAGCCCCATTGTAATTATAACGCCTTGCTTAAAGAAAATCCTAAAAAAATATAATTGAGAAAATAGATCAACATAGCCTCCCTATGTTCGACCCGGAATTATTTTCGGTATAAATTTTATTTGTTGAACACGAATTCTTCGCTTCCGAACTACAACGACAGGTTTTCCAAAACCAATCTTGTTAGCGTAGGTTCGTAAACGTTCAACAACCAGTTATTCAATTTAAGCATATATACAAATAATGCAACAGGACCATCAACCATCAAGCTTAGGTACTTAGATAACCAGATGAAGCCTCAAATCAGACGTCGAGTTATTGAATCAGATGACTTATCCAACAAGTGCTACAATGCTTCTCTAGCACTGTTCTTCTTCTCTTCTCTTCTTATGGCCTGCTTCTCTTCTTCTTTGACTTTTCTTCTTCAACTGCTCTCTTCTTCCTTTCTTCTTACGCACAAGGGAGGCACTCAGATTTGTCTAAGTGTCGCACAGGGTAAAACCCTCCCCTGCCCCGCACTCTCTTTCTTTCTCTCCTCTTAGTTTCCACCCTCTTAGGGCCACAGTCAGGGTAGTTGGGTTATTGGGTAGGTGCGCACCCGGGACCACGCCTTGATAAGCGAGGTGTGGAGAGGCTTAGGCGGGTAATCGGGTGCACCAGACTCGCGTGTGAGGTGTCACGGGTGAAGTACGTGAGGGCACGGGGACCTTACCCCCTATGTGTTACTTGAGGCAATAAGCTCATGTGACAAAAACAACTTATGTGGCTCCTACTGCTCCTTAGTCCACGATGTGGGACTAAATCCCACCGCCTTTTTCTACATGAACCTGCGCTGTCGTTCTTCACCAATTGGAGTACTGCTGCAGCAGCTGAAGCTCTGATTGAGGTCATGGGAATAGTCAAAGGCTCCAATTGGAAGTCCAAGTGTATTCCTAATGCGATTCCACAACTCCTAAAGCAGGTACCTGGGCGGATCCTTGTACGAACAAGGTCTAGAGCTTTGCGGATAAGCTTCAACAATGGCGTGGGGGTCCTATACCTGAAAATAAGAATAAGGCCTAATGGCCACGTCAAAATTGTTCAGGAGCATTACCGTGAGGAGAGGAAGTGAACGGTGGTATCCGTAAGGGGTGAGAGTGCGTGAGGTGGCCGGACAGTGATGGAAGACGAAGTGCGTAGGTGTGGTGTTCAACGTAGTGGCTGAGGGTGTAATAGGGCGAAATAGGATAGGAGTTTTGAAGAGTGGGACACGGCGGAGGTTGTGAGATGGTCGGTGAGGCGGATGGAGTTGTGTAGCAGTGAAGCCGCCTCATCGGAGGAGCAGTCGGAGACAGGGAAGATGGAGGTGAGTGGCGGTGTCGAAGGGTATTTTTGGGGTTTTTGGGAACGAAACTAAACCTAAGGGCTAAACTAACTAATGTAACCTAATTTAAACGGATGAAAGGGGAAGAATTGCACCGGCGTTGGTAGGTCGGAGCTAGGGAAGAAGGTACTCCGGTGATGGGGACGGCGACGACGACGGAGGTAGAGGGGCTCCTGCTAGTATGACCAAGAGCGGACGAGAGAGAGAAAGAGAATCCAGCCATTGGTATTGTGGACAGACGACGAAGGAGGTCAAGAGGAGTCGCCGGAGCTTGTGGAGCTTCGCGGCCGGAAGAGGGAGGAAAAGAGGGTTTCGCGGCCAGAATCAAGTCTGAAGAGCACGACCGTGCCCTGGGGATCCTTTTATAGGGCTCAGGAGGGGATTTTGAACTTGGAAGCCATGCTTCCAAGCTAGGAAATGTCGTCGGAGTAGGAATTCTCTATGATACCCTAATCTCTCATGCATTCGCATGAGATTGGGAAAGTTTTAGGGCTCATGGACGGATTCAATGGGAAGAGGACTCCTCAAGGAATCTCCCTTCCAATTTTGCAAGGGATTGATTGAGTAGAGAAGGAGTTCTCTTCAATCAAAGGTCGTCGGAGTTGTAGGAATAGGATTCATGGTTTTAGGGACCTTTCTGTGAAGAATACAAAGAAGTTGGGGGCTATTTGTAAGAGAATTCAAAAGTTAAGGGTCTAAATGAGATAGAAAGAGTATGACTGGACAAAATTTAATGTTGGTCAAGATGATCTCAGATTGGACCCAAATTTTGGTACAAACCTAAATCATGGGGCACCCTCCGCAGCCGGAGGCTCGGGCTGCTCAACTCCTGGTTCTGAACAGTGTTATGAAAAAGACGGAGTCAGCGAACGCTGAGTAGAGTGGTATCTATACTATCTAAAATAGTAAAAGCAACAGGTTTAATTCTCTTTTCTATTTATTTTGTTCTGTGTATTTCCTTTTCACCCATTTTTCTCAAATATCCAGATATTCTTGATATAGTATGTTACTCATGGGAATGATCTTGATTGCAGTCTTTTCCGAAGAGTAGAAGGTACACGTGGTGCTCTTCTGGTCGGGAGAGTCCCCCGTGGTAGTCCTACACCCAGTCAACCACCTCGAGGTCACTGTCAATTTGTAGCGATAACTACGGCACGTGTGATAAACGCACGGGTAGCTACCCTGCACTAACATGCGATCAGTCATTTCCGTTAGCAGGTACTCCTAAAGTACAACACGGAACAGTATATAACATTGCCATCTCAGAATAGGGGTCTCACCCCTCATAACCAAATAGGGGTCCCACCCCTCCATAGTCCGCGCACCCTCGTCTGACTACCCCGGTTTGCCCAGAGGGCCTAACAAGTTGGTGTAGGGTGGCTAGCTCTCTCCCTACACTAGTAGCTCACCTCGGTATCGCGTACATGAGGGCCAATAGGAGTCGATGTAGGGTGGCTAGCTCTCTCCCTACACTAGTAGCTCACCTCGGTATCGCGTACATGAGGGCCAACAGGAGTCGGTGTAGAGTGGCTAATCAGAACCATGGGTCTCAACCCAAGGGCGACTAACTCCACTCTACACAAAAAGGGGACAGTCGCTCTCCTTGGTACCACGTACTCAAGGGCCAGCACACTTCCCATCTACATTCCAGATTTTCATCTAACCATAGGAGCTCTACTCCTAAATTCCTCGTAGGGTTCATGCTCATGTTCACCTCATTTATTTCGATCTAGATCCCGCCATTCACAATTAAGTTCTTATTTATATACGGGCAGCTCATGTTTCCATAATTCAATACATGCAACTGGTGATTTCACAGGTAATTGCTCATAAATTACAGCCAACTCATAATTATAATACAGGAAAGTGCTAACAGTTTAGCTAAATCATGCATGCAAGTACATCATACAGCGCAAAAGATTCATTCATTCCTCTATCCTAGGGTTCATGACACAACTTAGGGTTCCATTTAGCCATTTCCACAAGCACATTCTTATTAAATATTATTAACAGAAGTAAACCACTCTACCAGATAATCCGGGAGTAATGGGGGCTCGAACCGCAGACCTAGGCATCTCTGCGAGCCTCAAACACGCAACAGGCTGAAACCCTACACTAGTGAATACATCACAAAAGGAGGGTTCATAACAATGTATAAAGGTCACTAGTACATAGTGAAACTCGCAAGGAGACTACAGATACTTCGTTTGCGTAAAACGGACCCCGATCGGACCCCAAACATGTCAAAAACGTGCCTACTATCCTAAATCAGACATCTGGGAACAAGTCCTGACGTCTTAAAAGGTACTAGAACCTTACCTTAAGTCCCTGTAGTGTCAGATGTCCAGGCCTCCTCTGCGATTGTCTGAAGGCAATTCCAGATGTCGGACCACGCCTCCGGTCGTCTAGTGAGCACCTCTGGAAGTCTGGTGATCTGATCAGATGTCCAAAAGTGCGTAGGAGAGCGTTCCGCGCTCCTTCCCAAGGTTGCTCCTACGTGCAACAGTCGTAGCCCCCAAATCAAACCTGACATTCACTCTGCGGTGAGGTCTGCATGGCCGTAACAGTAAAAAAGAATGTACCTTCGCGATAAATGAGCTTGCAAACATCTGGCCTTAACTCCAGACGTCCAGGTGCTCCGTCAGCCGTTTGAACTCCACTCCAGATGTCTGATACTGGAAATTTTCCAGTACCACAACCTACTCCCAACGCTCTTCGTCGTGCTCCTCTCGTCGCTGCAGCTCCAGCCGCTGCAAATGGTTGAGGCAGCTTCCCCGGGATCTCTCCTCCTCCTGCAGGCACCCGCGGTGGCCGTGCGAGCTTCCACTGAAGCTCTCCGACCTCGGCCTCCTCCTCCTCCCACACTCTCCTCCTTCTCGCCCTCTTCTCTCCCTCGCTCGCCTCCTCTCGCCACTCCCGCAGGCTTTGAAGGTGGAGGTGGTGGTGTGTGGAGTGGAGAGGAGGGGGGCTTTTATAGGTGGTGTGGGGTTTTAGGGTTCGGGGGAAAGGAGGAAAAAGGAGAGAGAGGAAGAAGGTCTTATGCGCTGCGCGCGCGCAGAGCGCAGTACGCGTATAGAAATTTCATTTTTAAACGTCCGGGAAAGGGTCCAGATGTCTGGATAGACGTCTGATTGAGACTTCAGATATCTTAAAAGGCTAAAAGTGGGACGGGTCTTTACATCATAAAAAACTTAAAGGAAGTTTCGTCCCCAAAAGTTAAACTAGCTAGGGTGCGGAAAAAGGAACATAAAACGCATAACAAACTTAAAGAGGATCGAAGTAGGTCCGAAAAGACGTACCCTCAAAATGTTTCGAGTACCACTCTCGCATCGCCGCCTCAGGCTCCCAGGTAGCCTCCTCGTACCGTTGGTTTGTCTATAGGACCTTCACCAGTGGTACTTGCTTCCGTCTCAAACTCCGGACGGCTTTGTCTAGTATCTGCACTGGTCTCTCAGGGTAGGTCATGTTGTCACCCACCTCGACGCTCTCGTGGCTCATAACGTGATTGGGATCGGCAATGTACTTCCTGAGGTTGGACACGTGGAACACGTCGTGCACTCCAGAAAGCTGGGGAGGAAGGGCAAGTCGGTAAGAAATGGGTCCTACCCGCTCCAGGACCTCAAAGGGCCCCACAAACCTCGATGCAAGCTTCCCTTTCACCCCAAAACACTGCAGGCCCTTCATGGACGAAACGTGGAGAAAGACGTGATCCCCAACCTCGAACTGCACCTCTCTGCATTTCCGGTCAGCATAACTCTTCTTCCTGCTCCTGACAGTGCAGAGTCGTCTGTGAATCTGCTTTATCACCTCCTGACTCTGCCGAATTAGCTTAGGGCCAACTTCCCACTTGGTCCCCACCTCAACCAAACTCAAGGGTGCAGTACACCTCCGTCCATACAGAGCCTCGTAAGGTGCCATGCCGATGCTCGAGTGGTAACTGTTATTATATGCAAACTCTGCCAGGGGTAAATGCTCCTCCCAAGAGCCTCTCCAGTCTATTACACAGGCATGTAAAAGGTCCTCAAGTGTCTGTATGTTGCGCTCTGACTGTCCGTCTGTTTGGGGGTGGTACGTGGTGCTGAACCTCAACCGTGTCCCCAAAGCCTGCTGAAACTCAGGCCAAAATTGGGAAGTAAAACGGGTATCCCTGTCGGATACAATCTCACGCGGAACTCCGTGTAGGCGTACCACATCGCGAATGTACCTCTTTGCTAACTGTGATGGTCCCAAGGTGACTCGGATTGGCAGGAAATGCGTCGTCTTGGTCAACCTGTCTACTATCACCCAGACTGCTTCATGTCCTCGCTGGGTAACAGGTAGACCCACAACCAAGTCCATGGTGATACTCTCCCACTTCCACTCTGGAACAGAAAGTGGCTGCAACAGCCCAGCAGTCCTCTAGTGCTTGGCCTTCACCTGCTGGTACACTAAACACTACTGCACAAACTCACCAATATCCCACTTCATCTCTCTCTACCAAAAGTCACATCTCAGATCATGATACATCTTTCTATTCTCGGGATGTATGGAGAACCTGGACCTGTGCGCCTCAGCCAGGAGTTCTCTCAACAACTCGTCCCTGGGTACACACAAGCATCCCCCCATGCGCAGTACCTGGTCTGTGAAGGAAAAGTCTCCTGAGTCTCCTGACAGCACTCTGTCCCGCAGCGTCTGTAAGTACGGATCTGTCATCTGCCCTGCGATGATGCGGTCTATCAGCTCTAGTCGCGTTTGCCGCGTCACTGTCACTGTCCCACAATACCCGTGTGACTCCCGAGGTTGCCAACTGTCCAACTCCTCCATAAGTCTCCAACTCTGTGCCTATAGTCTGTCTAAGTAGGCTGGCGCCTTCCGGCTCAAGGCGTTAGCCACCACATTGGCCTTCCCTGGATGGTAGGAGATGCTGCAATCGTAGTCCTTCAGGAGCTCTAACCAACGTCTCTGTCTCATGTTAAGCTCCTTCTGGTCAAACAAGTACCTGAGGCTCTTATGATCTATGAAAATCTCAAAAGTCTTACCGTAAAGGTAGTGCCTCCATGTCTTCAGCATGAAGGCAACAACTGCCAGCACTAAGTCATAGGTAGGGTAGCTATGCTCATGGGGCTTCAGTTGCCGTGAAGTGTAAGCGACAACGTGACCCCGCTGCATGAGCAAACCCCCTAACCCCTACAACGAAGTGTCTGTGTACACCACAAAATCGCCACTGCTGTCCAGGATGGTAAGCACAGGAGCTGAAGTCAGTCTCTCCTTCAACACCTAAAATCATGCCTCACACTCATCTGTCCAGGCAAAGGGCACGTCCTTCCGAGTCAACTGGGTCATAGGACGCATAATATGAGAGAATCCTCTGATAAACCGCCAATAGTAACCTACCAGTCCCAAAAAGCTGCGTATCTCTATCACTGTACGTGGCCTCTCCCACCTAAGTACGGCCTCAACCTTGGCTGGGTCCACAGCCAAACCATCCCCTGAGATCACGTGGCCCAAGAAAGTCACCTACCTTAACTAAAACTCGCACTTGTTGTACTTGGCATACAGCCTGCGTCGCCTCAAGGTGTCCAGGATCATCTGTAGATGCTATCTGTGCTGCGCTTGATCCCACGAGTAAACAAGTACGTCGTCGATGAATACCACCACAAACTAGTCCAAGTACGGTCTAAAAACATGGCTCATCAAATCCATAAAAGCAGCGGGGGCGTTGGTCAACCCAAACGGCATGACCAAGAACTCGTAGTGCCCGTACCGGGTACGGAAAGCTGTCTTGGAGACATCGGTCTCCCTGATCCTCAACTGGTGGTAGCCTGACCTCAGATCTATCTTGGAGAACACTGTGGCATCTCGCGACTGGTCAAAAAGGTCGTCAATCCTCGGTAGCAGATCCTTGTTCTTGATGGTGACCCTATTCAGTTGTCGGTAGTCAACACAAAGTCATAGGGTACCATCCTTCTTCTTCACAAACAACACAGGGGCTCCCCACGGGGATGCGCTGGGCCTCATAAAGCCCTTCTCCAACAGGTCCTGTAGCTGTGACTTGAGCTCTAGTAGCTCAAGTGGTGCCATCCGGTACGGTGCAGTAGAAATGGGGCTAGTCCCCGGTACCGGTGAGATCCCAAACTTGGTCTCACGCTCGGGCGGTAGTCCTGGCAACTCATCTGGAAACACGTCGGGGTACTTGCAAACCACCGGAATACTTTGAAAGTCAGCTACGGGGCTAGACTCTACCACTACATAGGCTAAAAAGCCCTCACACCCTTGGCTAAAAAGACTCGTTGCCCGAAGCACAGAGATGCATCTGAAACCTCCATCCACCGGCTGTCCGTGAAACTCAAAGGGAGGCAACTTCGGTATGGAGAAGATGATCTTCCTCCCGAAATAGTCCACCAGGGTGTGATAGGTGGATAGCCAATCCATCCCTAGAATCACGCCAAAATATTCCACCGGTATCACAATCAGGTCAGCGGGAAGGTTGTGCCCCCTATACTGATCTTGTAGTCCGTGTAGATGTCTTCAGCTATAAATAATTAGCCACCTGGGCCTCTGATCACAAATGTATCCTCTAACAGTACATTGTCCTGCCCCAAACTGATGGCAAAACTCAGAGCAAAAAAAGAGTGTGTGGCGCCGGAATCAAAAAGCACGTACACTAATCTGCCAGAAATGATAACCATACCTGCCACCACTGAACCGGAAGCCCTAGCGTCTCTGTGTGTCAAGGTGTTGATACGCCCCTCAGTCCTCGGTGCAGATGAAGCAGCTACACTCTAGGTCGGGCGAGCAGCCGCTGGTCGGTACCCTCCTTGTGACTGCTGCCCTCCCCCACGCACCTGGGGACCACGACACCAGCTAGGCCTCCAACGCTAGGTACGGGGAGCATCTGCTGTGTTCCAGCCCTAGATGGGTAGTCCCTCTTGATGTGGCCCGGCTGGCCACACTGGTAGCAGAGGGGAACACGACCTCCTTCCTCGGTAGGTCCCTGCTGGCGGCTATGCAGGGGTCCAGTGCTGGCAGCTAGCCCCTGTCTAGGGCCGCCAAAGGCCACTGATGGCCTCGCAAAATGAGTCGGCTCTCTCTCCTGCGGGTGCCACGTGCCTCCTCTCCCGACGACCCTGAGAGTACTCTGGCTGGTAGGGCCTCTTCCGTCCGCTGTCGATGTCTCGTGCGGCTAGGTTGGTCTCCTCGTAGGTCATGGCTACCTCAACCACTCGTGAGAAGGTGGACAGCTTCAAGGGTTTGACATACCCTCAAATAGCAGGTCGGAGCCCCTCAGTGAACCTCCACAGGCACTCCTCCTCTGTAGCCATGGCTGTCGAGGCAAAACGTGACGGCTCCAGGAAGCGCGTGCGATACGCACTAATAGTCATCATCCCCTGGCGGAGAGTGTGGAACTCCAGCCTCCTATGGTCCTGCCAAGCCTGTGAAAAGTACTGCTCACAAAAGAGGGTCACGAACTGGTCCCACGTCGGCTCTCCCCTCTCCTGGCCTCTGACTGCCCTCCACCACCTGTGTACCGCACTCTCTAGCTGGTACGTGGAAAAGGCCACACGGTACTCCGCAGGAGGGCGAAGGGTGTTAAACACCTTCTCTATCTGCTCCAGCTAGTCCTCTGCTTCCAACCGGTCCTCTTCCCCCTTGAAGGAGGGGGGCTTCAGCTTCCGAAATTGTCCGAAAAGCTCATGGTGCAGCTGCAGTGGCGGAACGAGCACACCTTTAGGCAAGGAGGTCTCGTGCTCAGAAGTGTCAGAGTGCGGTGGGGGAGTGGAGGACCACCCCCTCCCCCACCTGCTCGTTCGGTGCTGCGACGGTCTATCTGTCCCACCAAGGACTCTCCCTCCATGTTCTCAGGGAGAGGTGCCTGCGGAGGCTGGTGGAGCTCCTCTCGTACAATATCTCTGATCAGCTGGGTAAGATCCTGGCCTGAACACTTGGGAGAAGAAGTGGGTCAACTGGTACCTCATGCCTGGCACGTCCGCCCCTCCGACTTCGTCCACGGCCATGACCATGGCCTGCCTCGAGAACTCCCCGACGAGGCATCTCCTATAAGGAGACGAGAAAGACAGAAAAAAAAGGTCAACGATACTGAATTTCTTCGAGAAAAGACTCGGAATGAACATCAAGGCGATATGTTGTGGTGGCTACCGTAGTTATATGCACGTGAACAGTTATTCTCAAGCTAATTAGATCATTTCTCGGGACAACCTTTCTTCCATACCATCTTGTTACGACCCGGTTCCTGGATCCCTACAGAACCTGAGACCGGCTCGCCTCGACTAATCCCAAGACCCAGTCATCCAACAAGAAATAACAAAAAAGTAGGAAAATAAATCACATTCACATATGCAATATAACTAAGCAGTAAAAACAACAAAGTAGTAAAGGAAAGTAAAATTGCTAAATCATGCATGCAAGTACATCATATAGTGCAAAAGATTCATTCATTCGTCTATCCTAGGGTTCATGCCACATCCTAGGGTTCCATTCGGCTATTTCCACAAGCACATTCTTATTAAATATTACTAATAGAAGTAAACCACTCTACCAGACAATCCGGGAGTAATGGAGGCTCGAATCGCAAATCTAGGCGTCTCTGCGAAACCTAAACATGCAACAAGCTGAAACCCTACACCAGGGAATACATCACAAAATGAGGGTTTAGAACAATGTATAAAGGTCTCTACTACATAGTTAAACTCGCAAGGAAACTACAGATACTTTGTTTGTGTAAAACGGACCCCGATCGGACCCCAAATGTGTCAAAAAATGCCTACTGTCCAAAATCAGTCGTCTGGGAACAAGTCCAAATGTCTTAAAAGGTACCAGAACATTACCTTAAGTCCCTACAGTGTCCTCAAATGTCCAGGCCTCCTCTGCGATCGTTTGAAGGTAGTTCCAAATGTCGGACCACGCCTCCAGTCGTCTGGGAGCACGTCTAGACATCTGGTGATCTGATCAGACGTCGAAAAGTGTGTGAGAGAGCGTTCCGTGCTCCTTCCCAAAGCTGCTCCTACATACGACAGTTGCAACCCCCAAATCAGACCCGACATTCACTCTGCGGTGAGGCTTGCATGGTCGTAACCGTGAAAAAGAACGTACCTTCGCAATAAATGAGCTTTCAGATGTCTGGCATTAACTCCAGACGTCCAGGTGCTCCGTCAGCCGTTTGGACTCCACTCCAGACGTCTGATACTGGAAAATTTCCAGTACCAGAACCTGCTCCCAACGCTCTCCGCCGTGCTCCTCCTCACTCCACCGCAACTCTAGTTACTGCAGATGGTCGAGGCAGCCTCCCCGGGATCTCTCCTCCTTCTCGCCCTCTCGCTCTCCCTCGCTCGCCTCCTCTCGCCACTCTCGCAGGCTCTGAAGGTGGAGGTGGTGGTGTGTGGAGTGGAGAGGAGGGGGGGTTTTATAGGTGGTGTGGGGTTTTAGGGTTTGGGGGAAAGGAGGAACAAAGAGAGAGAGAGAGAGAAAGGTCCTGCGCGCCGTGGGCGCAGTACACGTACAAAAATTTCATTTTCAGATATCCGGGAAAGGGTCCAGACGTCTGGATAGATGTCTGACTGAGACTCCAAACGTTTTAAAAGGCTAAAAGTGGGACGGGTCTTTACATTGAATATCTAATGTGACAGATTAATATTCATTGAATATCATTATTGTGCTTATTTCTATACTCATTTATATAAAGATTAGCGTGTGAATTCCATATTTGCTCCTTGTGTTTGACCTCAGACTTCTTTTAGATATTTGAGTTTTAAATATTATCTATTGATTGAGCGATTTAAATGGTACTATAACAAACACATATTTTATTTTCTCAAAAGCTTAACAGCATTTTGTAACTTATTTTACATTGCTTTATCTAACTTTAAATTACGTAACAATTTCTATCCTCCTGCTAATGTAGGCGATCTTTGATTGGGGAGACAATCTGAACGTCCCTAAATATATCCTCAAGCACGCGGCTAAGATTCACAAGGATTGGAGATTGGAGATGAAGAATAAGATAAAGAATAAATTTTAATTGTATTTGTTTATTTCTTTTACCATGATTCTAATATTATTCTCACAACCTATGTCTATCCCTAACCCTACCTACATAAGACCTACGAAAATCCTAGCCTAATCCTTTTAAGTTGATGGCAACTTAAGAAGATTTTATCCCTTAGTAGTTGGCCAAGAGATAATAAGATTTTATCTCTTGGCAAGATTTTATCCCTTGGTAGCTACCCACTTAGGTTGCCTATTTTTAGAAAACCCTCATCCTATCATAGCCCTACAACTTAGATCCTAAGGTCCCTATTCAACCAATTCTAGGCATCACTTTTGATTAAATGTAAACCATCCAAATTAGTGATCCTAGGCACTCTAGGTCAACCAATAGGAAGCCACCTACTTTTCTATAAAAGGGCCTAGCCTCCAACCCTTAGAACTCAATTAGCCTTAGCATAGAATTAGCCTCAGGCCACCAACTAGAACTAGTTCTCCTCTTGGAGTTTGTGGATGTGCCGTCTCATTCGCTACTACGTCACCGCTCCAGACTTCGCCTTTGAAGCCTATAGTTCCTAGTCTTTATTTTCTAGTTATAGTTGTCATTAGATTTGATTTCAAGCATTCTTCTAGTTGTAACCATCTTATTTTGACATTCGATAAAAGTTTTAATAGTTTTTCTTCAACTCGCCTTCGTGTTATTTGTCTACTTTTCATGTTCATAGTTCTAGTCAATTTTATTTGCATTCTAGTAGTAATCTCATTTTTGGTACTTAGGAAAGCGAATTAGTCTAGTAGCCTCCTTGCGAACGACTCGAACTCCGTTTTGAAAACATTAACTTCATATTTTTGAGTTTGATTAAAATAAATTTAAGATTTTCTGACGCAATTATACTATGACAAAAGCATATTTTACGCAATCACTTCCGCGTTCGTAACACTTGCCTTCACATCTTCCCCTTGTTTAGTTCTTTGATAACAACTTCCATGTGACCGATTCTCTATTGAATGCTATCAAGTGCCTTAGCTATTTGCTCTATCCTCTTTGTCTTCTCATAAACAAGACCATGCCTTCTAAATAAATAGTGGAGGAATCCTGGCTTGCATGCCCCATGTAGTCCCACTCCACATTGTAGGCTAGTTCTTCATCCTTGGGAATGTGGTATGAAACATATTCTTCCTCAACTTTAGCTTCCTTTTGTTGTTTTTATTCTTCCTCCTCTCCTTCACCAGTTGCTTGCGAAGCTCTAAGAAGGGCTTCCTTTCCTTTTGTAGTCTTCATTCTCTTAATAGTGGCCCTGTCAATGTATTCTAGAGTGAAGATATGGCTTTGGAGGGTCTGAAGGGAAGGGTACTGGAATGCTTTTCTTACATGTGGGTTATTAGGATCATATGAGGCCAAGGGAGTTTGATCTTTTTGATAAGGGCATAGACAATGGATGTGGTGTATTTAGGGTAGTAATTATATCCACCAGCCTTTCCAAAGAAATTCCAATCAATTATATGAGTCAAGAGATGAGGAATGAACTTTAGGACATGACATTCTAAGTCAATCCCCCTAAAATAAAAGGTTAGGCTTGATTAGTTCTTTCTTGATCTCTTCAAAGTCTACCCTTTGGGCTATAACCTGCCATAAAAGACCATTGCAAATTGTTTGACAAATATTACCAATTAAATCGTCATCAACTTGACTTGAAAAAAAAAAAAATCATCATCAACTTGAATATTAACACCAAGGAGACTAGAATGAAGAACAAGTAGGTCATTTTCCCCTACATCATGTAGGTTTCCACAAAAGTGCTTAACCAAGTTCGGATATATCCCTTTATTGCAAATCCTACCTTAAAATGCATGTGGAAATTGTGATCGAACGTTGGGACTTAAAAAGTTCTAGAACATCAACTCCATCAATATCTTTCAAGTCTGAATATACAATAGGACGACAAAGCAACTGTTCTTGTGGTGCTAAAAAATGCATACTTCTTTGTGGCCTTAGGAATTAGAAGATAGGGTGACATAAAGTTTGGTTTTTTTAGGGTTTGAGAGGATTCATCTCTCTTTTGCCTTTTAGGAGCCGTAAGGATTTCAACCAAAAAAGAATTTAGGGCAGAAATAGAAATAGGACAGAAAACAACTAGATCTGTTAATATTAGTGGAATGTGGTAAAGAATCAAGGGCTGAATATAGATTTAAAAGGTTATAGTTCAAGCCCAAACGATTATAGTGGAAGATTAGATAAGAAATCAAGTGGCATTTGGATGATCATGCCCCAATGGAGAGCAAAAAGTAAAAACATCAAGAGGGCATACATTACTGAAGGCAGAAACCTACCAAAATATTTCAAAATATGAGAAACAAGACAAACCCTATGCTAACCTAGCAAACAAATGTGGTTACCTTCAAGATGTTGGAGAGATCAAGTACCACCCCAGATCTACAAGAAAAATGCTCAAGCTCCCTTGATTTAAGCCTTGGATCTCAAAAATATGGAAATCTATAGTCTGCAAGAGTGGAAAAAGAAGGCTAAAGGTTCAGCTACCAAAGAGATATGAAGGTCACAGTGGTTGCATGAGGTAGTTAATAAGGGTTTGGTACCCTTGGGAAGGATAAACAATGAATATCAAGAATTCCAAAAATAGGTATCCAAACATTTCAACCATTGAACATTTAATCAAAGATTCTTAAATGTTTAATTTCAGGCTTGTAGTACATTCGGGATGAAAAATGAATATTGAACGTATTTATTGTCATAAGATCAAATATCAAGGATATTTAGTAGAAAAATGATTAAATAAACTTTAATCCATAGATAGATGAAGTTCTCACCTCTTGGTGTGAGGAAAAATATCAAAAAGCCTAGGTTCATCATGACTTTCTTGGCATGTAAAGCATCACTTTTGGGTTAATTTTATAAAAATTAAATCATCCAGAAATGCAACAACAATCAAACAATGTCTATGAAGGTGAATATCTCTAGGTTTTTTCTAATACATGTGAACCTATCTTGTGCAAGGGGTTTAGTAAATATATCAACTAGTTGTTCAGGTGTTTATGAATTCTAATGTGATTTCTCCCTTGAGAAGATTCTCTTAGGATATACTGCCATATATCGATATGCTTCGTTTGAGCATATCCTTTTTTCTTTGCTCAGCAGACACAAAATTATGCACTTTTCTAGTTAGGCAATTGGGTGGTTTTTTGAATTTTTTAGCATGGAACCCACTCAATTTGTGTCCTTATGGCTTGAATTTTTTACCTGAAACATGCTAAATCCTTACTTAAGCTTTACTACAACCTTCTAACCCAATGAAATTACTTGAATAATGATCCAAGTGCCTAAATTTTACCAATTATGAGTTACACGCAAATAAAAATAATTTAACAAATTTTTAGTTGATTGTTTTGTTTAAATTTTCTTTAAATTATTTCATCTGTTTTCAAAGATTATGTTTATTTTATTGTTGAAATTAAAATTTATTTTATTGCCTTATATATAGGTTCTTCGCATTCTTACATTGTTTCTGCACCGTTTCTGAATCATTTCATCACTATGTGAGGTTCTTCTACCACTTTCTTTTTTTAAATGCTTTTGTTAAATGTGGGGTGCGCCTACTTAGGTTTATTTTATGTGTGGAGTATGCTCACTTCGGTTTATTTTATTTATGAATGATGCATTTACCTTTTTCCTTTATAATTATGTAAGGTGTGCTCACTTGCATTTGATATGTATATTGAATGATTTGTGTTAAATGTGGAGAATATGAAGGAGAAAAGAAAATAGAGGAAGCAAGGGAATGTGAAGAGAAAGGGACAGGGGGAGGGAAATGGAAGGGGGAATGAGAAGGAAAGAGGAGGAAGGGAAAGGGGATTAGTCATGGGGGAAGAAGGGAATGGAGAGTGGAATAGTAATGTGAAGAAGATGAAGTGAAATGGGAAGGGAAATGGAGGGGGAATGCATGGGAAGGAAGGGAAATGAAGGGAAGGAGAATGTGAAGAAGAGGGAGGGAAAGGAGAATGGATGGGTGAAGCGGAATGTGGAGAAGAGGAAGGGGAAGGGGAAAGGGAAATGGAGGGGGAAAAGGAAAAGTAAAAAGAAGAGGAAGGGAATGGGAAGGAAAAAGAAGAGGAAATATAGGAGGAAGGTGTTTTTTTTTACGCTTCTTTTATTTTCATTTATTTCTATATTTGTTTCATATAGAAATTTTGAAAAATCACAATATAGGGGAAATGCTGTTGAAATTTTTTTAAAATATATGATTAGTTGTTTTATTTTTATGCAAGTTCTATTTAAGAAGAAGGCTAATAGGAGTGATAGGGGTGATGCCACCTTCTAGTAGCCTTAAGCCCCTTGCCAGGAGCCCCAGCCTCAAGCTCCTCACCGGCAGCACTTGGCTCATCCCCCTCGTGTGGAGCCCCAGGCACGCTGCTAGCAGTTTTTGAGGCCTGGAGATGTTGCTCGATATCTCTAGAGTTAAGGGAAGGGGGGTAAGGGGAAGGGAAAGAGTCCGATGCCTCCTCCAACGAATTTTGAGGCAAAGGATCTTGACTACGAGGAGGAGGATGCCCCCGCCGATGAGGAGGATGATAGCGCTTCATTTGATGAGGACGTTGGGTTGAATGATCAATCAGAGCAGTCGGCTGACCCAGATCCTTCCCAGTTGGGAAGTTTTGCACCACGCCCTCGCCGTACTAGTATAAAAGTTTAATAAATGTTACGATTTATTTATTTCTATAATTTTTTTAATGTTATAATTTTGTTTTCCAGGTGCATGTAGGGAAAGAGGTCCCACGTGGAATAGGGACCTAGAGAGAATTCCACATAGAGTCTACATTTTAGTCAGGATCACACCAGCGGGAGAAGCAATAGAGTATTCTCTATTCGTCAGCAAACTGGGTACGCTGACGAAGGCGATCAACCCACTCTCCTACTTCAATTAATTTTCAAGTTAACAAATTGTACATTTATTTCGGGAGCAGTTAAGAAGAATAAGTAAAATAGGGCTAAAGCTTCACCGAAGACCCATGGCTTGGGTAGGAACAACATAGGAGGGAAGAAATCCCTATACGTAAGTAGTTTTAATTATTATTTTTCTTTAAACCTTACAATATATTTAATTTGTTTCAATTAACTCTTTCAAAATATAGTAGTCCACCATGCATGATGGTGACCAGCTTGATCGGGTGGGAGTATATGAGGCCATGCATAGCAAGCTGAGTAATGAGGGAAACAGAGAGTGGTTTCATGACGCATACCAGCAAAGACATGTAAGTTAAAATACACGATATTTTTATTTCATTTCATAATTATAATTAAATGAAATTACTTAACGTAATTTAATTTTTTTCAGGATAATATGATCAAATTAATGCATCCTCCTGAAGACACCAACTCTGATACAATTTAGCAGCCATTGATAGCAGATGAGGCGTTCCAGACTGTCATGCCACCTGAGCATGGCGAGTACGTCTGTAGTGTAGAGGAAAGCGAGACCGTCTCCACTTGCTATGGGAGAAAGGGGGCATTATCCGCTTCAGCTGATGTATAGGAGGTGAGGAAGGAGATTGCAGCATTACACCGCCAAAACGAGGAGTAGCAACGGATCGATGAGCTGACCATGCAGGTCAGGGACACTATGACGTAGTTCAGGGAGTCAACAAAGCAGTTGCAACAGTCGACTCTGACCATCAAGGAGCTCCTGAAGGTACTTCCGCAGGGAGGTCTCAATCACCCATCCTTTCATCAGTATAGAGATCGTCGTGACGATGACAATTTAGGTGGTGGTGCTGGAGGCATTAGTGTTGCTGCCTGATTGTTGTATTTTCATATACACTACCGTCTGTCCATGTACTTTGTATGCATTATTACATATATGCAATTTTTATTCTCATTTATAGTGTTTTGAATGAATGCAAATATTTTAAGTTGTGTGATTATATTTTTATAGGATTTTTAGTTTTCTACAGGTCTTCCACATAGTTAAAACCTTTAGTAAAAAAAATTGCAACTATTCTCGGCCATTTTATAATGGACGAGAATAGTTTGTGACCGAAATTGCAACGCATTATTGACTGTTTAAAAACAAATGAGAATATTAGTATTCTTGATTGTTATAAACAAATGGTTTAGAATATCACTATTCTCAATCGTTGTAAAACGGACGAGAATAGTGATATTCTTGTCCATTTTTACCTACTGATTGAGAATACTACCTTATTCGACTGCCTACACAGTGGCCGACGTAAATGTTTATGTTGACGGTGTATTTAGAATGGTCAAGAAAAACCTTTTTCGACCGTTGAAAACAGATGATAGAAACAACCACACGTCGAATGAGGGTCTGCCTTTTCCCCATCGGTAACGTTTTAGAATGGTCGAGAAAATACAATAGCAATAGTATATTCCTCGACCCTTTTTCTCAATTTTTTTTTTCACATTGCCGACCGTTTTTAACAATCTACAATAGTGAATATTCTTATAATGAGTGGACCACCAAGGAAGATTGGAAGCTAATCAGAATCTTGTTGGACCATTACGACCGTGGTCACTATGATAGGGGGTCCTTTTCTAAACATGCATGGACTAAGATAGTCTTGAAGTTTGAATGAAAGACAAACTTGGTATTCAAGCATACAAAGATACTACATAGATGGAAGACTTTGAAGAAGAATTTCCATAGCTTCCATCATCTCCTAAACATGAGTAGGTAGGGTCTCGACCTTGTTAGTAAGTGCCCTACGGCACCATCTCCATCCATCTAGGAAGAGATACATGATCATTGTCATTTCTTTGGATCACCCTCGTAACTTCTCTAATTCCTATCATTAACCTTAGTTTCTTGTTTCTCAGTTACCACCCAAGCTCCAGAATTTGAGAGGGGTTGTATTTTTCTGCTATGTTGAGATCAACACCATAGTAGGCAAGGACATTGCTACCAGAGAGTATGCAATGTCATCCCAATAATTGTCTGACTCATCAGAAGATGATGCCCCCTTGCACATGGGATGAAATTGACATACCATTGGATCCTCATTACCTGGACTCAATGTGCACCTTATACTAGCAACAAGTGTACAACATGGACACAAGTCAATAGACAATGGGTAGACTTGATATAAATGACAATTGCTTTAGTTTCAAGGAGTTGATGTCATCCGATCAACCTTCATACCATGGGATTAACACCGGTCATACTTCGTTTGCTGGAATGCCACAATATGATGTTCGTGGCATTGGTGGGGGTTTATCCTCCATTCCCTTTTGAACTTCGAAGGTGGATAGGCATACTCAAATGCAAACACTGCATCCTCACTCATTGAGGGCCGGTAAGGGGAAAAGAGATAGTGGAGACGGTAGTTCTAATGGAGATAAAAGAAGACGATCAACCTCCGAGCACCCAAAAGCCCAAATTTCGAAAGGAATATTCCAAATTAATTCATTTCTATAGGACCTATTTATTATAAGATCCTAGCCTCATCCCAAAAAGGTTGATACATCTGAAGAGATAGGTGAACGCCTTGCAATGGTTGTTGAGCGAGTATTGACCATTTTTTGTGCTGATATAGCGACACTTGCATAATATTTCGCATGGAGTAGGAACCATGCAAATTTTAGGAATGTTGTTAGGAACCCAAATGCCTTCATGAATTGGCTCGAGTCCATGCTGAAGTAATTGCTCCAATGCATGTTGCATTCCCTTTCTTCTGGTTGGTAGGCTTTGCTCGTTGTCGTGTAGTTTCTTTGGCGTGTAATAACTTTGAACAACATTGTTCGTAATACTTTTGGTCATGTATTGTATGAATTTTCCCCTATTTCATTTATGTCCTTTGCATACTTTTCATGTGGTCATATGATTGACAAATTTCATTTGTGTTCCCCTGCTGCTCATGACCCTTGGATGAATTGAACACTCCGTAATGGAATACTTCTATTGATTAGATATATTTTTTGAGATATCTTCTTCCGGAGATTTCCAAATCTAAGATTACTACCTTCGCTAGCTCAGACAGTTCCACTGGAAGTTTAGACTTAGAGAATTGGAGTACCAAGGAGGAAAACCTCCAGCTTGTTGAAATGATCATGTCTATCCTTGTTATGACTCAACTTGTAGTTTGTCAATGACTGCTGCGTAATACAAATGCCATAATAGGGCATTCATGGGTGCACCACGCTTTATTTGAATACCAGAAGATGTGCAATGATGAGTTTTGGATGTATGCGGGACCCTTCATGGCTTTTGTTGATCTTTTAAGGACGAGAACAAACTTGAGGGACACATGGAACACCATTGTGGAAAAGTATATGGCAATTTTCATGTCTATCCTTTCATATGGAGGTTTGAATTACCATTTGATGGAGCGATTCCAGCACTTGGGGGAGACAATCAATAGATACATCAATCATGCGTTGAGGCATATTCTAAATTAAACTGAGGAAGTGATGATAATGTCATCATCAGCCATAACTAGCTTTAATTAGTCAAAATCAATTGACAAATGCTCCTACATAACCGCCAGAGAGTCATAATTCATTTCATATCCTTTCTGAGAAGAATGCATTAAAATATGGATAAATATGCAGTTTTAACAAAAGTTCATAAATGCAGAACAATCATGGGTTTTCCAAGGGGTTAAATGAAGGTCAATTGAGCATCAATGACTAATAAGAGGGTTCGTACAGATAGAAACGAGTTTTCGCGCATTTCAAGAATTAATAGACATCCAAAACCCTAATTTCAGACCCACTTAATTAACTGAGGTTTTAGTCAGGATAAAATTCACCTAAACCTTTTAAAAATCATAGAAAAATATTCTATAAGATTTAGTATCCTTGATTTGACCATTGGAACCCATTTTGACCTAAAATAGAGTCTCGGACAGGAAGTTGCCCTAATTTGGGTTTCTACATAAATTACCTAGTCAAACTTGGTCAAAACCAAAATCCAACTTCACCATCAGATTCTTTGGGTCCAAATTAGATTTTTACCAAAATTTGGGCTCAATCAAAAATCATCTTGACCTAGTTTGCATTCAGTCTAGTCCGACTATTTCTCTCTCACTTAAACCCCTAGCTTTTGAAATATTCACAAAGAGGCCCCCAACTTTGTCATCTCCCTCACAAATAGCCCCCTGCCACCATTGAGATCAAACCCAACCTCCATGCAAGCGTTGACCGACCTAAATCCTACTCAAATGGCAATCAAATCCCACCAAATTTGATAGGATTGATGTTCACACATGATGAATCATTTTGGCTCAGTTTGGAGTTCCAAATCCCCATAGATTGCTCGTGCGAACACACGAGAATCATGAGTCCTATTTCTTGAATCCCAAGCCATGGAAAATCTTCTTTCCTGATCAAGAGCTCTCGCTAAAGCTCTATAAAGAGCTGGCGTGCACAACCTTCTCAACCTAGCTTGGTTTGGAGGTTGGAATCCCCTTCTCTTCTCCCTGACCTCCGTCTCCACCAACTCTAGCGACTCCCTCCGTTTGACTTCTTCACCGTCTGCCACGTACAATAGGTGGCGGTACCATCTTCCTCAAACTCCTCCGCGCGTCGCAATACCAGCGAGCGTTGCCTACCTTCCCTAGTCGTCGCCGCTTCACCCACCGAAGAGTTCACCTTCCACAGCACCAGCCATACCAAACCCGGTGCCCTCTCTCTCCTTTCGTTTGTTAGATTAAGTTAGTTAGGTTTCTTCCTCCCTCTACTCTCTTTTCATCTCCTTTATCCCTTAATCTGATCACCTACGCGCCCTTACACCCGTCATCTTCCCCATGCACGACCACCCTCCAGCGAGGTCTCCCCATCGCTCCACCACACCACATGCCTCGCCAACACCCTCACAAGCATTGCCTTACCTCCACAAACCAAACCCCCATCTTTATTTGCCATTCCATCCACTCAAACGCACCCCCGATCAACCCACCTTTGCATGGTCTTCGTCGACCTCCACAGACCACCTCACTCACTCCCACGCTACATCAACACCCCAGTCACCTTCACCATGCTACGACAAAGCTCAGGAGCTGCTTAATTGGGGCCTTCAAACTCGTATTAATGTTTTCAGGTCACGTCGGCCGCTGCCCATCGCCGCCTTCACCTCCGATCAAGCTCGTGCTCCCACGATGTCAAGACCACATGCTACCACTTCCAGGCTGTGCGGAATCAAGGCTAGAACCTCTCCAGGTCCTCAATTAGGCGAAAGGACTGCAACTGGTACTCCAATCGAAGACACCTTCAGCTGCATTCGTGCGAAGAGAAGAGGAGACCTATAGTCCTACATCGTGGGTTGCTGAGCTTGCGACTGCAAATAAGAGGATTTTGTGCATAGGCCTTATCACCCAGTCACTTGAGGGGTCGGGTCCCTCACATCTTTTCACATACTGGATTACCCACCCAGTCACTCCTCGGTCACCACACACGCCGGTGGCCCTGGACACTGTACAAGATCTGTATACCTGAGTATGAATCCGACTATGCGTTGGGTCTGACGAAGAAGGAAGAGGAAATTGTGAGAGAGCGGGGGAGGGTTTTGCTCCTTTGTGTATGTAGCTCGCACTTAGTCGCTGAAGGCCCCTTGTGCTGTGAAGGAGAAGGCTCTGAAGAAGAGGCTAAGAAGAGAAAGGAAGGTCCGAAGAAGGAGAAGGCAAAGGAAGAAGAGGTTAAGAAGAGAAGGGAAGCATAATAGAAGAAGAAGAAAAGGCTTTAAGAAGCCTTGTGTTTGATGAACACTTAAGTCGTTTGATTTAGGAAACTATCATCTGATCACTTTAGCATTCAAGCTACTATTCATTTATTTGATATAATTGAGATATGTTATATATGTTTAATTAAGGCTAATAATTGGTGATCTAAATCACCATTATTTTATCTTAGATTTCCTTTTTATCATTGTGAACTCTTGAAATACTCTTACTTATAATTGAATATCAATTTGAGTAGTTATTATTCATTGAATGTCTCTTTTGTGCTTAAATTATGGTACTCATTTATATGCAATTAAAGATTAGCGCATGAATTCCATATTTGCTTCATGTGTTCGACCTTGGTCTTCAATTTAGATTTGGATTAATAAATTTTATTTGTTGATCGAGCTATTTAGGAGTGTGCTACAATGACAAAACGACTAAAAAACATCTGTCTAGTCATGTTAATAGGAAGCTTTTCATAAGCGTTCCCAGGCCCGATGCACTGTTGAAGCTACGGGTTACTAGGCTATCGTATTTGGTTTTGAAAAACTTGTCATCGTAGTTTGAAAGCGAAGAACTCGTGTTCAATAAATAAAATTTGTACGGAAATAGAAATCCCGGGTTGAACTCAAGGATGCTACGTTGATCTATATTCGCAATTATATTTTTTTAGGGTTTTTGTTGAAAAGCAAAGCGACATAATTACAATGAAGCAATATTAACAATCAGAATAAACGAGAGAGAGGGAGAGATAGGAAAAACATGCACTTAATATTTTAAAATGTTTACAAAATAAAACCAGAGAAAAATTATACTAGAAAGCGGGAAATCTATTACACTAGAAAGCAGGAAAATTCTACCCTAGAAAGCTGAAAAGAGGAATGGGAGAGAGAAGTTATCCTTCTCGACGATCGCTTGGGGGACAAGCCGGACGAGACACTACCTGGAAGGCGGAGGACGGAGCGGGAAGAAGGAGGTCGAGGCAGAAGGAATGAGAACGGGGCAGCACGTCGTCGTCGTCGCAGGATCCGCTTCCGAAATGAGGGCGAAAATTTGACTTTATCTCTCGAGGAGTATCCCGGGTGTGGGACAAGCTTCTCTTGAGCTTTGGAGAGGGAGAGAAGAGAAGAAAGAGATGAAAATTTCGTATGAAGGGGTTCTCCTTTTATAGTTGTAAGGAGTGGGGGCAATTTGGTCTTTTTAATTTGAAAAACATTAATTCAAGACCTTTAGTGACGGATAAATCCATCGCTAAAGGTCTAGACGTGGGCGTAGTAGCGGTGCGCGCACGCCCGCTCATCTCCTCAAGGCGCAACGCTCTCCCACGATCTTGAAATCTGGGTCGTTCGATCGTGAGATCGAACGGCTGAGAGAGATCCTCACTACACCTCCTCAAGCCGCAACGCCTGCGTGAGATCCAGTGTTCTTTGCCCACGTCTGATGGAGCATGAGTGCTATCAAGCGCGCGAGTTGCTCAATCGCGATCAAGCGCTCCTCATTGCTCGCTTGCCGGCGCACGCCCTCACCAAATTGAAGCGCTCAAGGCTTCGAACGGGCGCCCTTGCTTCGCGAGAGTGCTTTCGACCAATGGGCCACCAGTGCGTTTGTGTCGCGCTCTTGAAATGTGCATGCGTGCCCCGCAGCCGTTGGATGATCATCCAACGACGGAGAAGCGACGATCAGATTGAAGAAGAGAAGGTGCAGCGGGTGCAGCGGCCGGTTGGGTGGCTAAGATGGCGCCACATGGCTCCATCTTGGCTGTCCATCTTTTGGATGATGTAGATGGTGCCACGATTGTCGGATTGAGTCGATTTTCGTGTCGTTAGGCTGCAATCGTCGGTCCGAATCCATCCGTGCGGTCGGATTTGTTGTCTGAAGTGCGAATTCACACCATCTTGGCCCTTGATCTTCTAGGGTTCCTTGGTCTCTATCTAATGCTATAGATGTCTAATTAGGGCGATCTTGGAGTCATTAAGCTCCAATCATCGCCCTGATCAAATCTATACCGTTGGATCTTTGATTAGAGGCCACGATAAAAATTTACCCTGTCCCTGAACATAAAATGAGACAATTAACTTCCATTTTATTCAAACTAATCTAAATGTAATATGATGTATGCTATGCAATATTTACAGTAGGTAATGCAATTCTATGCTTAAGAACATCCATAAATAGACATCTTATGTAATATAAACATGTTTACATCATGCACCAATTGATGGCTACATAAGGGATAACTCAAAGTATCACCCTTACTTTAAGGTAATATTCAAAATTCAAAAGTAAGTTCTTTCCTATGAATTACTTAATCACATAGAAGCTGGTGTACTTCGATGTTAAATGCTTCTACAAGGATTGTATCAGAGCAATTGATGGTTGTCATGCATGCACAATTGTCCCAACTGAACTAGCTAGACGATATCGTTGCTGGATGGACAAGTTAACAGTCCTTACAGTCGTTGATTTCAACATGGAATTCGTCTACGTTGTCACTGGATTTGAGGGCTCAATAGTGGACATGCGTATATTAAAATGCATATTGAAGTATGGTAAATTTTGTGTCCCATAAGGAAAAAGGTATTTGGTCGACTTGGGTTTCACAAAGACGAATTGATTTCTAGCTCTCTAATGTGATTTGTTGTATCACTTGAATGAATATAAGGGAAGGGTCTACCATGGTGAGTAGGTATACAACCACTGTTATGCATAACTACGAAATGTTGTGGAACTCACATTTGGTATTCTAAAGTCACGATTTCAATTGCTAGATCATTATCCCTTTTGTAGCATTAAGGTGCAGCATCGCATGGTCATGGTTGATAACATACTTTTAGCTACAATTTATGGCATATACAACTACAATCTTGCTGCATGTGTTGTGAACAAGTAGTCGATAATATTTTTTCTATTGCTAAATTGTAAATGGCAATTTCCACCTTAATTGTATTCGATTCAAATACTTGTATTATTTCTTTATTAATAAATTATTTCATTTTCTTAGTTGCGGTTACCCTTTTTCCAATTATCCACCATAGTTAAACATGGAGTTAGTTGACCAAAAGAACTAAATTATTCATATATTTATGCATGCAAAATGACATACGATTTAATAACTTTAAATTTTAATGAACAAGATAATTATCTCGTTGAATAAAATAAATTGAAGTTAAGTGCATTTCCTAGGAGTTGATTTAAATAATAACAAATGTAGTAGTCATTATTATTAAAATAACTAAAATGATTTCAATTAACAATTTGAATGGCAAAATCATCTGATCCTTACTTTCTAATTAACTTTTTAATCTTTATTCCACCAATTAATTTTTAATCACAAGATTAATAAAAATCTAATTTACTTATATTCCTTCCATGCTAATCTATTTTAACTTAACTTTCCAACTAACTTTCTCTTCCTAATTCCCCTAAATAATTTTACTTACAAAACACAAGTAGAAGAAATCTCCCGAATTCTTTGCCACCTCAAAGATTTCTTTTTTCTTTTTAAAATTTTTGACATTTTCTCTTACCCCCATATTTTTAAAATTATTTTCGCTTGAAAAATAGTGGTTCTCTTCGTTCCAACGATTTGAGAACTTCGTAACAAGTTGCTGACCAGCAACGGGTGGTGGTTGGTGTGAACAGCTCGAGTCCCCGCCTTCTGTTCTCGGGTGGTGATTTGTTTCGTTCACCATGCTGGTTGCCGGGAAGAGCTTGTGGCTGATCCCGTGCCGCTTGCAGGCCATCCACAACAACTCTCAGGTGCGGGTGATCAAGGCGGAGGCTGTGGGGCTCGGCAGCGGCGTTGCCTCGCTCTCGCTCTCGCAGGCCCTCAGGAAGGTGGACGAGGAGCTGAGTAAGGGAAACGACAGGGAGGCCCTCTCCATCGTCAGGGACCTCCAAGGGAAGGAGGACGGGGAGCTCCGCTGCTTCGGCGCTGCAAGGCAGGTCGTCCTCACCCCTGAAGTGATCTAGAGATTTCCCCCCTCCCCCCAGTTGCTGCTTGCTCGCTGTTGTTGCTTGGTGTTGGAAAATTTACCAATGTCTTCTGCCACCGTTTAGAGAATCTTAATGCTATTTTTAGTAACTTAGTCATTATATTTTTTTTATTATACCAAATTTTTTTATATAAAGAGAGGTACGGATTTATTATTTAAATAAGAAAATTCCTTCCCTCATTCTTAACACTTTGCGTCGAGATTTGGATTGTGGAGAAAATAATTGAAAAGCAGTGGGAAACTTGAGCTTGAGGGAACGAAAAGGGGATTCAAAAGGGGAAGGAACTTGTTGTGACCTGTTTTGTTTGTAACCTACGTTCTTTCTTTCTACTACTTTTGGAGCAAAGCCTTTTCTTACAAAACATGTTTCAACAACTGCACACCAAACTTCCCTTCTATCGTGAAAAGGTTACTCAGTGCGTAATTGTTCCTGTTATGACCTTTGCCCTACGCAGGAGAGAACATTGTAGAGTCATCCGGGCCCAAAAAATTAACAGAAACCAACTTCACAAACAACACCACCAGCAACAACAACAACCAAGCATTTTTCCACACCAAGTGGCAAGTAGGGCAGGCTTTGAGCCATATCTATGCTTATATTAAAGTAATTTGAGATCATGCTTAAATTAAAGAAACCAACTACATAAACACAAGTATAGTGAAAGAATCTACTTGAATGCCCCCCCTTACATTGGAGCACCTGTGTGTTTGTGTGCATGTGTGTGCATATAAAATACGCTTAGGCTAGTGGGTTTTGGAGGGTGCCTTGGTGAAGATGCCTCGGAGATGCTTATCTTTAGGCAGGTGTACTGTGCAGATGTGCCATTGGGTAATAGTTATCACAGATAAAGTCTCACTCAACTTTCTTAGGGCAAGATTATTTGCTGGAAGAGTTGCTGTTGTTGTCATGATACATGGAAATAGGAGGTTCCACCGGATTGCCGAAATTACACAAAAGTGAATCAACTCAAATAAGTTTGGAAGTAGTTTGGGCTAGTGGCCTATACCTGGATTCTTCACTTGGAGATCATATTCTACATTTTGCTTCTTCTACTCACAGTATTATTCACCTCCATTGATTAACAAGCCTCTTGTTTGCATGCGTACCTACATAGTCTGATTAAAGAAGCCATGGACCCTGAATTGTTCACTGAATTTGAATAGAATTCCTATACAAAGGGGAGGATTTTACATCCCATAGAATCTGACCTACTACATTTAAGTGAACCTTCAAATATATGCTTTCTGTCTCCTTGCATCTAGTTAATGATTTGGATCACAAGTCCTTTTTGAGAGGCTTGTGGTAGCCTATATATATGGCTCTTTTCCTTTTTTTGAAAAAGAACCCCCTTTATTCCTTGGGAAGTCATAATATAAAATTCATTCTTGCAAGCTCTTCTCATGTCATTTTCCTCCTCTTTGTTTGAGGAATTTTCCATAATGTGATGCTCTTTGGTGTTGCGCCTGTATAATTCATGTATTCAACATCGTGTCAAAGTAGGTGATCTTGGAGCTTATTGAGGTTCATGCTATAACGGCTTTTCAAGGTTGGAATTTCTAGTGCATAGATGTTCATATTTGTTGAAGTTGGAGGTGCATAGAGGCTTTCTTCTCCTTCCTTGAATTCATGCGTGTGGAAAGAGAGTATAGGAGTTATTTGAATGGGAAGAATTGTTATTAGAACTTAAATAACATCTAGGTATTGCTCTCCTTTTAAAACTCCTTTTAAAGAGAAGTAATCCTATTTTTAAATGTGGAAAATAGGAAATCAAATCCTAATTAACTAAAAATAGGAAAACCAACTTATTTCTAATCATCTCTAGCAAAATTGCCACATGTGGAACAAAGCTACCTTGGCATGTAGGCCAAAAACCCTAAGATCACCTTGGCAGACTACTTGGACCCATAATGCCACATGGCATTACCATGTGGCCCTCTTCATTCCACACTAACAATATTGAATTATTGTTCTTTTGGAGGTTCAAGAATTTACTTCTGTGCTTTATTCTTTGACATCTTTGATTCTATCTCCATACTCATGGAATCATTCTATCATGAGATTCTTGCGCTTCTCAAAGTTTCCATGGAGATCTATGGTTTGATTATGCCATATCAAAGCCATTGCTTCTAGGATTTCTTGGCATTTTGTCCATTTTCTTTTCCAGGAGATAGGGGAAGAAGATGAACATGCATATTATGCCAGACATGAACTAATGAACTCCTTCACACATCCCCAACTTTTGCTGCCTCTAGTTGAACATATTGGGATTCTCATATTCTTGGTGAAAGAGGCTTTGATAGATCAGGGGATTTGTGGCATTATAAAAATCTTTGCATGTCTCGGACAATTCTTATGTATAATTGGAAGTTTGATCTGGAAACAAGAGAAGTCAGATCCAAAAATTGCTAATTTGATTTTTGTTGAAGTTAGGAAGCGCATGGGGACCTTCTTGTTCTACCTTGAGTCCATGAGTGTGGAGAGAAGAGAGGAGAGAGGTGTTGGCATGAGAAGAGGGATAGAGAAGAGGAGTTTTTGAAATAGAAAATATTATTGCAACTCAATTAACATGTAGGTATTGCTTTCCTTTTAAAGAGAAACAATCCTAATCCTATTTCTAAAATTAGAAAGTAGAAAATCAAATCCTAATCAACCAAAAGTAGGAAACCTAACAAATCCTAATTATTTCTAGAACAAAATTGCCACAAGTGGCACAAAACAACGTTGATTTGCAAGCCATAATCCTAAGGCCATGGTGGCTGACTACTTGGACTCCTAATGCCATGTGGATAGTGTCACGTGGCCATGGTGTCATGTGGACTGCCCATGTAGCCTCCTTTTTATTCATGTTAACAATTTTAATACTCGTGCTATTGATTTAGTTGGAGAGAATGAAAATTCTTATTTAACCAAGAAATTTTAATACTCGTGCCTTAGAATTGTGTACTCATCGTTTGTGCTCTCTTTATAAATCCCATGGCATGATACACTACACTACATGTGTCCATTCCTCTTAACAAAATGGTGTTGTTGAAAGGAAATATCGTTATTTACTTGATGTTGCTCTCACCTTATTGATCCATCTGTGCCTTCCTTATATTGGGGTGATGTTGTGTTGACTACCTGTTTCTTGATCAAGAGGATGCAAAATTTCTCTATTCATGAGCAAATCCCTTGGCATCTATTATATCCTAATAGGGAGTTGTTTCATGTTACACCTAGGGTGTTTGGATGTATAGTCTTTGTTTCTGATTTTACTCCTAGTTGGGATAAACTGGTACCTAAAGAGGTGAAGTGTGTGGTTTTAGGCTATTCTCAGACTCAGAAGCGATACGTTGTTTTGATCCAATTTTTGCTCGCCACTTTGTTTTTGTAGATGTGACCTTCCATGAGTTCATTGCATATTTTTCCACGTCTTGCCATTACCTCTCCTGAAATGACTATTGCTCCTATGTCTATACCTCCTGTACCTTTTGAGGAGATTCTTATAACGGAGCAGACCCCTACCACTTTTGTGCCTTAGCACTATAGCGATCCCAATGCTGCTTACAAGCGCTCGCATACTACTTTACAGAGCCCCCCTCACCGCCTCCCACCTCCCACCTCCAAGGATCAAGTAAGCATAGAGCTTTTGAGCACCAATGATATTTTGCTAAGTGGTGATGTTTCTACAGCTTAGACTGGTGGCATTCTTACTTTAGAGCCTATCCAAACAATTAAGCCAAAGGATCTTGACCTTCCGATTGCAGTTCGAAAGGCTCCCAGGAGTTGTGCTCGTTATCCAGTTGTAGGAAACCTAGTTATTGATGGCCTTGGGGTTGAGTTTGGGAACTTCTGCCGGGCCTTGGCTATTACACATATACCATCCACCTATCAGCAGGTTATGTTTGATTCTAAGTGGCGTCAGGCCATGGAGGATGAGATGGCTGTGCTTAGAGCTTGAGGTACTTAGGACTTTACACCCTTGCTAGCTGGAGCTACTATTGTTGGTTGTCGTTGGGTGTTCGTACTCAAATACAACCCAAATGGGTCCATTGCTAGAGATATAACGCTCGTCTAGTGGTTAAGGGCTTTACTTAGATGTACAGGGTAGCTTTCTTCGACACCTTCTCCTTAGTAGCCTACTTATCTACAGTTAAGATATTGGTCTCCATGGCAGTGTAGAGAGATTGAAAGCTTCACCAACTTGATGTGAAGAATGCTTTTTCTATATGGTAATATTCAGGAGGAGGTTTACATGCAGCAACCCCTTGGTTATAATGTTTAGGGGGAGTGTCTCTGTAGCTTGCAGAAGGTAATATATGGCATGAAGCAGAGCCTGGGAGCTTGGTTCTAGAAACTCTCTTAGGTGAAGGAGTCTGTTGGATTTCAATGATCGTCATAAGATCATTACCTATTTTTTAGGAAGACAGGAAAAGGAGTGGTAGTGCTCCTGGTATATGTTGATGTCTTGATAGCCATTGGAGATGATACAACAGGTGTGGTTGAAATCAATAGAATATTAGCAGATCAGTTTGTTACGAAGGATTTAGGGCCACTGCGATATTTCCTTGGGATAGAAATTTTTTGCAACAAGAGTGGCATTGTTCTGTTTCAAAGGAAGTATGCCTTGGATGTCCTGACAGAGATTGGTATGCTGGGTGCTAAACAAGCTAATATTCCCATGGATCCTAAGGCATGGCTATATAATAAGGAGGTAGAGTTTGTGGAGAGTAGATAATATAGGTAGCTTGTTGGGAAGCTATTATACTTGATTATTACCAGGCTTGATATTTCATTTGTTGTTAGGAAGTTGAGCCAATTTATAGATAGGCCAACCAAGTAACATTGGGATGCTGCTATGATGGTGCTTAGGTACCTGAAGAGCACACCAGGACATGGACTTCTCTTCACTAGAGGAGCCTCTATGATAGTGGTCGAGTATTATGATGCTGGCAGTCATGATGATAGGAAGTCCACCACGAGCTTCTGTACTTATGTTACTAGGAATTTGGTGACTTGGAAAAGCAATAAGCATATTGTAGTTTCTAGGTTGAGTGCAGAGTTTGAATACAAAGCTATGGCTTAGACATCTACAGCATTAATGCGGGTGAAATCCCTTCCTTTGGATCTATACATCCAGATTGGACCTATGGAATTGCGCTTTGATAATCAAGCAGCCACATATTGCTAAAAACCCCACGTTCCATCAGTGCACCAAGCATGAGGAGGTGGATTGTCATTACACTTGGGATTTGATTTAGAAAGGCTTTCTTTTCACCACACTGGTGACTTCAGATAATTAAACTACCAATATATTCACCAAGCCTTTAGCTTGCACTTCCTTTGATGTCTGCATTTCTAAGCTGAGCATGATAGATATCTATGCTTTAGCTTGACAGGGAGTGTTGAGTTACTTTGTCTATCTTAATTATGTACAGGTGTGTTTGTTTTATTTTATTTTCTTTATAGGGTTGTGTTGTAATTTGGTCCCACCCCTCTCTCTCTATATAAAGAGAGGTAGGGTTTTTGAATAAACTGAGTTTATTTTTCCCAACTGATATGGTCATGACCATGTCTGCCACCATGACCACCACAGTGACCACCTTTTCCTCTAAGGCAACAAGGGCAAAGGCATTAGGAAGAGTAGTAGGAATCGTAGTTGTTGGGACGTCTGCATTAATCTTCTGAAGATAGTTGTAAACGATCTCCAGATCAAGCATAGCATCAGAAGATATAAGTTGGTACTTGGCCGATTGGTAACATGGGTCCAATCCATCAAGGAACCAATACATCTGCCACTTTGCACTCTGAGTAGTTTGTGCATTACAACAGGAGGGTTGGAAGACTACAAGTTCCTTATGAGTGGACTCCATAGTCATGTAGTAATTGACTAATGACAAGTTCCCTTGATTGGTAGATTATATTCGGCGATAAATATCAACAAGCTTGGAGTCATTCGACTTTTGGGAATATTTCTTGACCAAGTTATCTTAGATGTCTTTTGTGTTCTTTTGTATAGCATATTCGTTGGAATTTTCGACTCTGCTAATTATGAGCCAATTCATGATCATGTAGTTGTCTTGCTCCAGCTCGTCGCAGTCCCTATCTTTGTTGTCTGGTTCTTCCTTGGTTAAGATGTAAAGTTTCTTTGGCTGCTAATGAAGATCTTGAATGCCCTTGATTAGAGGATGTAGTTCTGAGCACCATTTAGTTTGATAGAGGTGCCTTGAACTATGAAGGTAGTAGTGGATGTTGGAGTCTTGGCATCCATAGAGGAAGAGGATCCCAATGTTACCGTGGGGAGTGAGAGATAAAGAGTCACGTGCACAAAGCATGTAATGGGGCCAGCACTACGTACTAGGTGTGCATGGCAGAGGCAGTATGTGCACTAAACAACAACAGTGTACACAAGGATGCGTGCGAGGGGCAGTACTAGGTGCTTGTGCACGCGGTATAGTAGTAGCAGCATGCACTCGTGTGCACTGTAGGGGTAGGGTTAGCGTGTTGGTGGTATGTGGAGGGTTAAGGCCACATGCATAGTGGCACGTGAAGGGACAAGGTTGCGCGTAGGTTGTATGCTGTAGGCAGAGGCATGTGTATGGTGGTGGGTGGGTAGGGGTAGGTGCACAATGGTGAGTGTTGCAAGCAAGGCACTCACACGGTGCTACATATGTATGGGTAGGCGTGTGATGGTGTGCATTGTAGGTAGAGGCTTGCACGCATGATGGTGTGCGGGCAGGGGGAGGTGCACGGGAAAATCGTGCATAGGAGGAGAGGGAGATGGGGGTCTCTAGGTATCAGAATTCCTACTTTGATACCATTTTGGAGAAAATAATGTCCTTTGTTATTTAAAATAGAATTCTAACCCCTTTTATAAAGAGAGTAGAATTAACAAATTACATATCCAATAGAACTAGGAAATAGCTAATAGGAATATAAATAGGACTTAGGACTCAAACTTAACTAAATAGATTAACTTAACTAAATTAAGTCTCTTTGCTAATTATTCTTAATACTCTAAAACTTTCCTTATTGTATTTGCCATTGTAAGAGAATGGAGCAAAATAGTTTATTATGAAGCCTAACCTTTTGTAAAGAAGCTGGATGGGAAAGTTACATAGGCATATTAAGAGATTGAGGAACTGTGAAGATAGCTATAATATCCAATAACTAATAGCAAACTAAACCCCTTCTCAAGCTAGAGCATACATATCTCTCATGCTCAGTTTGTCACATAGAAAAGTATGAGGTTTCTTAGGTCGTGCTTAGTGATGATGTTAGCTTCAAAAGCTCCAAAAAGATAGAAGATGCAACAATTTTCCTTCAGTTGCAACATTACGAACAAAGAAACAATCAAACTCGATGGGTTTTCTCCATTCAAGGAATGGGAGGCAATTCATATAGCAACATGATTATCATAAAATTGGAATAGGCATTCTAGTTCTTGGTTTAAGATCAATTAAAAAGGATTTAATCACATCAATTCATATGCTTTGTGTGCCATAGCCCCGTCCTTTGCCTTTGCACTGAAGCAAGATATCATAAATTGTTTCTTGCTGCATGAAGTAACTATGTTTTCTCCAAGAAAAGGAGGATAACCTTTAGTAGAATGCTTGAAATCATGAGAATTGGCATATTGAACATTTTGTATGTATAGAAATCTAAATGCCCATTCTTTTTGAATAAGATTCCTGATTGACCCTGTTACATACCTGAAAATGAGAAATTTCATACTAATGACATAACATGACCTATCCATGAACAAACTTGCATGGCTAATGGCAAAGTTAATACTTAATATTTTGCTCTAGTAACTGTTAGGTAAAGAAGCTTTTCAACATTTCTATGTCATTTTGGATCTTTAAAGGGCAAGTAACCATCTTAAGCCTTTCTCTAGGTTTCATAGGAATGGATGAAGGTTTTGTGCTAGGTAGGCATGCCTCCTAAAGGATCTCAAGCATTGAAGCACATACATGGTGATGACACAAGCCCTTAGAACTTGGAACTTCAAACTCAAGAAAATATATGAGCTTCGTAAGATCATTAATCACATAGATATATTTGCATAAATATTTTTGTTATGGAGTCTAGCTATTTGTTTATTCTATTGGTGTTATGTGGTGCTATGTATGTTTTGTTTTCTTCATGAGATTTTATGGTAATTTGCACCCACCTCTCTCTCTATATAAAGAGAGGTAGGGTTAGAGAATAAAGTTGAGTTTTTCATTTTTCCCAACTTGGTATCAGAGCGGCAATCTTAGATCGGCAGTCTGGTATCCCACCTCTCACAGTTCTTTGTACCCCTCCACCAAAAACCCTAATCCTCCTAGTACATACCCATGAGAGCCCCCGCCGGCGAACCACCCACCGCCACCAGCCCTAGCAGGTCGCCGCTGTGGTCGCAGCTATTGTTGGCCCTAGCGAGCCTCCTCCGAGTGCCACATAGCACCGTTGCCCCTTTGCAGGTGGTGATTTGCTCTCCTCAAGGCACCACAGCATCGCCTCTCGCGTTGCCTCATTAGTTGTAGGTTGCAGCGTTGCCCAGAGGTTGCAGCGCCACCCTGGACCATAGCCCCTGACCTTGGAGCACCGGCCTTACGCTGCCCTTGACCTCGGAGCACCGCCCTTGACCACCGAGTGCCGCCGCCCATCGTTTGCAGGTCATGGTGGTGGCCCTCGGGGTCCTGCAGCGCCACCTCTGAACCACCGGCAGTAGCCCAGCAAATCGCTGGTGAACTAGTAGGCCGGTAGCAGCGGTAGATCGGCAGGTTGGTCCCCTTTTCGGTAGCAAGGAGGGTAGGCGCTCCTAGATGGCCATGCTAGGATGGTTCCTCGCATTCTAGTGTGGCCTCCATTGGTTCCAAGGGACCCTTTGATTCCTTTGATCTAATCTCCAGGTGATGTATGCTTGGATCTCGTGATTAAGGGGTTCATCTTCTATATTTCAGACCTTCTTCATGATCTGAAATAAGTGATTCAGATATGTTTTCTGAGTTTATCCTTCCCCTCAAGGCATAATGTCATTATTAGGGTTGTCAGAAATGTCATTGGATACTGCTACAGAAGTTGGGAAGTATAAAAACCTGTTTCTTTAGCCTATTCCTAGTGGTATTTCTACCACTCAGGAGTTGAGAGATGATACTATGATTATTGCCCGGAATAAGTATGAGAGACTACTTTCATAGTCATCACGATAGACTCAAGGGACAAAATGAATTGAGTTCTATTGCACGTAGCAGGAATCAGAGTTGCTCAGAATGGCTTGTGGATTCAGGAGCCTCACAGCACCTCAGTGGAGATCGGGATTACTTTACCCATCTTCATTCAATACCAACTAGCAGGACTGTTTAGGTTGCAGATGGCCGACACTCCAAGGTGGTAGGTCAGGATGAGGTACCGGTAACTTCTATGTTGAGATTGCCTGATGTTTTGTATGTTTTAGACTTTCCTATGAGTCTTCTCTCAGTCAGCAAAATTACTAAGGAACTTAATTGTCGTGCAATATTTGATGCTGTGGGATGCACTATTCAAGACAAATTGATAGGGAAGGTGATTTGCAGTGGACATGTAGAGCATAGGGTTTATCGATTGGCTCATACTCCATTTGCATTTGCATATCGAGGAGAGGTATCTTCACCTGGGAGTGCATTTCAGTGGCATCTCTGCCTTGGACACCTTCATTTGGATAGCCTTCGTCGAGTCATTCCACATATATCTCCTGCGACCCGGATTTGTTGTGATGCTTGTCAGTTGGGCAAGCATCGTCGTTCCTCCTACCTGGTGAGTACTTGTCCCGGATCGATAGCTCTATTTGAGTTATTACACATGAATGTGTGGGATCCAAGCAGAATACTAGATAGGCAGGGTCACCGTTACTACTTAGTAGTGGTTGATGATTTTTCTCGTCTATATTGGGTGTTTTTATTGAAGAATAAATCAGATGTTAGATCTATCGTTGAAAATTTCATGTTGGAGGTTAAGAATCAATATTCATCTACTATTAAAGTAGTGAGATCTGATAATGCACTTGAGTTATGCACCACTAGGTTGTTTGCTTTCTACAGGTCCCATAGGATAGTGCATCGGACCACGTGTGCTCATACTTCTCAGCAGAACGGGGTGGCTGAGAGGAAGCATAGACATCTTCTAGATGTGGCTCGTACTTTGTTGATCTACCACAGTGTGCTTCCAGTATGTTGGGGAGATGCAGTTTTTATAGCTTGCTATTTGATCAATCGGATGCCTAGCTCAGTACTTCATGAGCAGGTACCTTGGCATATATTGCACTCTGAGCAGGTGCTTTTTCATGTACCGCCACGTGTGTTTGGTTGTGCTGCATTTGTTCACCTTCTTTCTCCAGGACGAGACAAGTTAGCACCACGAGCAGTTAAGTGTGTGTTCTTAGGATATTTACCGACTTAGAAAGGATATAGATGCTTCGATCCTCTTACTGGTAGGCACTATGTGAGTGCCGATGCTACATTTCATGAGTCTATTACATATTTTTCTACTGTTGCTCAGAGCTTATCTTCCGAAGTTATAAAGGCTCCCATGCCTATACCTCCTATTCCCTTGGAGGCGGTACCTATTTCTGCTCCCCCACCTACTACGACCGGTTCTGTGAAGTTCTTTGAACCCATTGTTACATATCAGCGAGCTCATAGCACTTTTCAGATGCCACCTCCTACAGAAGCCACACAGACTTCACTATCTCCATCTTAGGAGACCACAGCTAGGTTGTAGAATGATGATAAGTCACCCTCTGATAATAAATGCCTGGATGAGGATCTTTCTACTTTACAGCTAGTATAGGAGGATTTGATAGCTGATCTTGACCTTCCTATTACCATTAGGAGGGCACCCCACACCTGTGAGTCCAGATACTGTGTTGCAGGTAATCTGGCTACTTATGGCCTTGGGTCAGCTTTTGGGAGCTTCTGTCGTGCTCTTTCTGTCATATCAATCTCTACCACCTATCGGCAGGCTATGCTTGATCCAAAGTGGTGCTGTGCCATGGAGGATGAGATGGCTGCTCTTACGTCACGTGGTACTTAGGATCTTACACCTTTACCAGAGGGTGCTACAGTAGTTGGTTGCAGATAGGTGTTTGCAATCAAGTACAATTTAGATGGGTCCATTGCACGCTACAAGGCCTGACTTGCCAAAGGGTTCACCCAGACATATGGGGTGGACTTTTTTGACACTTTCTCACTAGTGGCTCGGTTATCTACAGTGAAGATTTTAATTTCCGTGGCATTTCAGAGAGATTGGCATCTTTACCAGTTTGATGTGAAGAATGTCTTTCTCTATGGAGATTTATAGGAGGAGATCTACATGTAGCAGCCCCCCGATTACGAGGTCCGAGGGGAGTATGTATGCAGGTTACAGAAGGCTATTTATGGCCTCAAGCAGAGCCCGAGAGCTTGGTTTTAGAAGCTCTCCCAGGTGGTAGAGTATGTGGGGTTCATCAGATCGTCTGTAGATCATTCTTTGTTTGTTAGGAAGACCGGGAAAGGTATTGTGGCGCTTTTGGTTTATGTTAATGACTTAATTATCATTGGTGATGATGCACTAGGTGTGGTTGAGATCAAACGTACTTTGGTTGATCAGTTTGTGATGAAGGATTTATGGCCATTGAGATATTTTCTTGGGATAGAAGTAGCTCGTAGTAGGTGTGGTATTGTTCTATCTCAACGGAAATATGTCCTAGATGTTCTAAAGGAGACAGATGTGCTAGGAGCCAAGCCAGCAAATATTCCCATGGACCCTAAGACACGACTGTATGACCATGATGCAGAGCCAGTGGATGGTAGACAATATCGCCAGCTGGTGGGGAAGCTGCTTTACTTGACGATTACTAGGCCAGATATTTGCTTTGCAGTAGGGAAGTTGAGCCAGTTTATGGAGAAGCCTACTGGACAGCACTGGGATGCAGCCATGATGGTGCTCAGGTACTTGAAGAGAGCACCAAGACAGGGTCTTCTTTTCACTAGGGGGACATCCATGACCGTAGTTGGATACTCTGATGCAGACTATAAAGGCAGCCATGATGACAGAAAGTCTACCATAGGGTTCTGTACGTATGTTGCAGGGAATCTGGTTACCTGGAAGAGCAAGAAACAGACTGTGGTGTCCAGATCCAGTGTTGAGTCTGAGTATCGTGCTATGGTTCAGACATCGGCAGAGTTGATGTGGGTGAGATCCTTGTCGAGTGATCTTCATGTACAGATTGATGGGCTTATGGAGTTACGATGTGATAACAAGGCTGCTACTTATATTGTTAACAATCCTATGTTCCATGAACGTACCAAACATTTGGAGATAGATTGCCATTACACTAAAGATTTGATTCAGAAGGGGTTTATCTTCACCTCCAAGGTTACTTTAGAGGCGCAGACTGCTGATATCTTTACCAAACCTATGGTTAGATCCATCTTTGATACATGTGTGTCCAAGCTGAGCATGATTGATATCTGTGCTTTAACTTGAGGGGGAGTGTTATGGAGTCTAGCTATTTATTTATTCTATTGGTGTTATGTGGTGCTACGTATGTTTTGTTTTCTTCATGGGATTTTATGGTAATTTGCACCCACCTCTCTCTCTATATAAAAAGAGGTAGGGTTAGAGAATAAAGTTGAGTTGTTCATTTTTCCCAACTATTTTGGTTTTCTGAATTCATGCACCAGCATCTTCTGTCACTACTTTTTTTTTTGAAGAGATAGATTACATCTTAGGATAAGTGGCTAAAATGAGAGTATTGGTTTTTCTTGATCTATGTGGAAAACCCCGAAGGGAAAAACCATGGGAGAGTAGCCACCTAGGCTCTTCTTGACAGCTAGGTTTTCTTCACTAAAGAATAAAGAAGGGTGGGGGTGTTACATATATAGTATGCTAGGTTAGATGGATCAGCCCCAAGATCCGAATACCCAGTTATGAATATAACTCAACAGTAACAAAGAATAATATGAGGTGGATCTGGAAGCCTATCTTCATAACCTCATGGTAAGGTTTTCAAATCATGCTCTAGGCTCTGGTTAAGGCTATAAGTTGCCTTTTTTGGTTTGCAAACACAAGCCCTCTTATCCACATATTTAGATGGTTAAGAAATGTGAAAATTTAGGAAGGTATTTTTGATATGTAGCTGAAGTAATAAGTAAGCCTTGTGAATGGCAATAGGTAAAATAATGCAGACTGATCTCAGATGAACAATAGGAAAAAAGGTTAAGAAAAGGTCTATCTCATAGGTTTGAGGGAAATATTTAGGGATAACTCCCTAGGTTATCCTATTGGAAGGGGTCACCTTTTGTAATAAATGGGTCATGTGATAGGATAAAGTCAAATTTGTGGTTTTTGATACAATATTTTTCCACCATAACCCTTCCAAGTTCCTGTATAAAAAATATTATAATTACTTATGTCATAAAAACTATCACATCTAATCCACCATTTATCTACCATACCAATGCCTTAACACTACTTATCCTACCCACTGCATTGTCCTAATTACAATTTATCCTGCTGCTAATGCAACCATAGCCGTGAACCTGGCCTTCAATCTATCAACTGCTCCACTGGGCAGATGCTTCACCATGTACTCCTATCCAATCAACTACAATAACACCCTCTAGACATGGATCTAAGTTTTAGATACCATGAGAAACAAGTACATCCATCTTTTATCCTACCTTTCTTCTAGCTTGTATTCCACATAGCCTTAACATAACCCTGTAGGATGACTATGCCAAGCAATGCTATTAAAAACTGTCACAAGGTGGAGTCTTCAACAGTGGTATATCTCATATAAAGGATAACGAGTATGTATCTTACTGACTTGCATGGAGCTATGGGAAAAACAATATTGGTCTACAGTAGATTATCATATGACGAAGCATTCAATATTAGGCGCAGGTGGTAACTGGGGGTTAGCCTGTTAACCTGCATATCAGTCTGCATAGAGGGTTTTGGAATAATGGCAATGTCCTTATTTCTCTGTTGATAGAACATAAAGGACATGATTCTAAGTAGAATCAATGCTACCATCCTCGATAGAAAAAAGAAGATTTTTCAAGGAAAGTCATACCAGCACTAAAGCATCGTATATTGACAAGATCATAAAAAGGGTAACATTTCTAGGTTCCCAAGCACCCCAGTGAAACACATTCAACAAGTCTAGGTATACCAAGCAAGCTAAAAAAGCATATGCATCCAAAAGATTTGTAAGTGCAGAGAAAAAAAGATCAAAATTCAAGTACAAGGAATGACATCTTTGGGAGCTAAAGGATGTACACAATTGATTGAATTAGTGGAAGTGAGAATTGTGTCCTCCCTGAAATTGCTTGGAAACCTTTATGTTGAGATACCCCTTCGGTCACTTATTATATTATGAGGGTATTATTGTACTTCTTTATTTTGTTATGGTTGTGTACTACAATTGTTCCCACACCTCTCTCTATATAAAGAGGTGTAGAGTTTCTAGATGGAATAATATTACTCATTTTCTCCCACTTGGTGGTTTTTGGTGGTATCCCACCAATAATAATTAACACTTTATATAGATGATAAAGATCATCGCATATCAAGAATCTTGTGTTAACTTTTGTTCTTGTGGAGATTGGTGTAACGTGGAGGCGTAGAGGCTCCTTGGTGTGGCAAAAATAGTCCAAGATGGGATTGTTCCACGTTGGAGAGAGAGAGAGAGAGAGAGAGAGAGAGAGAGAGAGAGGAGTTGGAAATTGTTGGAAATATTATTGCATTACTCAAAAGAGAAAATATTACAAAGGCTCTCTTTTATAAAGAGAGAACATATTACAATATCTTAAAATAGGAAATAAACCAATCCTAATCAAATCACATATACTAATTTTAGAAAGAACAAAATTTCTAAACAAACTTTCTAAAAACCAACATACGAACTAAAGACTAAACTTGCAATCAAAGCAAACCAAAAATAGGACCTAAAACACCAAAAATTGGCATCCACTTAGATGCCCAGACTGACTGCCATGTGGCACTGCCACCTAGCTTGACCGACTGCCACGTGACATTGCCATGTGGCTCTTCATTCTTCACACTCCTCAAGTCGAGGTTGGGAGGACGATGACTTGCTGAACCTGGCGATGAGGCTAAACACCCCACCATTCATCGTCTTTTTCGCGCTTTGTGCTCTCAACTTTGTCTTTGGAAGAAGTTATGGTGTAACCTTTTGTAACCTCTGGAGTCGTTACTTTTTGCAATAGACGTTGTGACGGCCATCATTATCTTTTCTTTTTCTTCTTGAATCATGGCCCGTATCTTCTCGACATCTTCGGGGGTTAATGAGTCCATTTGTGAGGTGCTAGTAGCCTCACATGGAGGCCTCCCGAACTTGTCCTAGCATCTCTCTTGTGGGTGATTTGTACGTCTACAATATTGGCACTTAGGGTAGACGCGACCTGAACCTTGGCCACGTCCCCTTCCATGCCTCGCACCTGTCTCTGGAATTGCAAGTGCAGAGTTGTTGCCTTTAGGCGTGATCTCATAAGGAATCTCCATTTTCGTCAAGACGGAAAAAGATGGTCTCAAGATCAGTTGGATGCGAGGATTTGATCACGAGCGGGTTGATAACAGGGATGTAACCTTAATAAAAACTTGGTAGCCTACCAAACTGCACGTGTCTCCTCCTACTTGTTGCAACAAAGAGGCTCGTAGATCTGCAACTCCTCGAACAAGGCTTCCATCTTCTCATAGTACTTTATCAAGGAGAGATCTCTTTGACTGGCTGTCCATATACAAGTATACAGATTAGTAATATGCGCATTATTAGACTTTTGGGTGTACCTTTTCTCTAGGGTTGTCCAAATCTTGTATGCGCTCTTTTTATAGAGCATGTTCGAGGCAATGACTGGATCCATAGAGTTCATCAATCAGTTCATGACAATATAATTCTCCTTTTCTTGCTTCTTTTTCTTGGCTCCGTCCTGCTTTGGTGGTTCTTCAAGGAGAACATTGAGTTTCTCCTGGACCCCAACAAATATTTTGAAGATGTGGGCCCACAAGACATAGTTGGAAGCTCTTTGCAACTTGATGATTGTTTCTTGAACAACCACCTTGCCCTTTCCTGTGGACAACGTGGCATTGGTGGTAGTGGTGGTGGCGTCTGTCATCTTCTTTGATCTACGATCCTCCTACTCTGTGTAAGGCGCTAGATGTGGTAAGGAGGATTTGTCGGAAATGATGACCACACGTGTGGCCTAGAGGAGAGCATGCACAAGAGAACCAATCTCTCCTTTGTGCATGGTCTCTTCTACTTGATGCACACACACCAAAGAGCCTAAACCGTAGGTTTTGATACCATGTGGAGATTGACGCAACCTAGAGGCGTGGAGGCTCCTTAGTGTGGCAACAACAGTCCAAGATGGGACTGTTCCACGTTGAACAGAGAGAGAGAGAGAGAGAGAGAGAGAGAGAGAGAGAGAGATGGAGAGGATGGCCGACAGTGAGAGAGAGTGAGAGAGGATAGGTGTTGGAAATATTATTGCATTACTCAAAAGGGAAATAATTACAAAGACTCTCTTTTATAAAGATGGAATATATCACAATCTCTTAAAATAGGAAACAAACCAATCCCAATCAAATCACATGTCCTAATTTTAGAAAGAACGAATCTTCTAAACAAACTTTCTAAAAACCAACATACCAACTAAAGACAAAACTTGCAATCAAAGCATACCCAAAACAAGACCTAAAACACCCAAGCCGGCATCCACTTGGACACCCAGACCGGCTGCCACATGGCTCTTCATTCTTCATAGTTCTATTGAGACATATTGGCGCAATAATTTTGATTTATGGTGCCATTGGAAGCAAAAAATGATTGGAGATTATGCTGCATAAACTCTAGAGCATCCTTACTTCGAAAAGCATTGATATCATAGGAATAAAAGTTTTAAATCTCATTAAAATAGATCAACAAAGAGGATCCTTTATATAATAAACCCAAGTAACATGGGTATAATTGTTCAAAGAAATAATGGACTAATAATAAGCAGAATTAATAAGAATACTGCAGGGGACCCAGACATCACAGTGGACCAAAGATAGAGGAACTCTCGTGTAAAAAATAGAACTGTATTTTTTTTCCTGGCAAGTTGTGAGTTAACTTTCTGTGCATCGTTTTCACCGCTGATTGGAGAAATTGGCACTCAGCTTCTCTGTTTCAAAGTTTCATGCCTGTGTATTCTTGCAGGTGCCACAAAGGCCCTATACACTAGAAGAACTGAAATTGAATAGAATCGACACACGTTCTCTGTTATCCCCAGTGGATTCTACTTTGGGATCTATAGAAAGAAATTTTCAGATTGCTGCAGCATTGGGAGGAATTTATGCTTGGTCCTCTGGATTTTCAAAAATACAAATCTTGTTTTCTGTTGGATTGCTTTTCTTGTGGGCATTTGATTCGGTATGTCCCTGGAAGTCATTTCGTATATTTCTTTTACTTTATTCTTCCACTCCTTTTGCCTTAAAAGTTGGAAAGTGTAAAAGCCTTAGAGCATCTCCACAATTTTGAAATCGACTGTGTGGTTAAGCTTGGTATTTGTTTTGCTTTACAACCTTCATTATATTGGTAGAATATTTACAACATAGAAGCTTTTCAGAGAGTTGAATATGTTATAAATAGTTGTGGCAGCTTGGTGAAGGAAAGCTTTATGTGAGATAAATTATTTCTTCTATGTGCAATACTAATGCCACCATTCTGTCGAAACTTCTCCCACTACTTGAAACTCATTGAAAATATAGAAGCACAACACCATAAGAGACCAAGATACAATGTGGTTTCAGATGGCATTGTGCTTGTTGGAGATACTTTAGGAGTTTTTTATTTGACAAAGAAAGGGAAGATTACCGGAGGTCGGTAATCATCTAAAAATTTCATTAATAAAAATGGAATGGACTTACATATGATCAAGCCAAAAATTGAAAAGATGCTTCACTCAACATTTTCCACCCATATCTTCTCATTCTAGAAGATGACACCATTCCTTTGCAACCATAAACACCATAAAGCAGCCACAACTTTGATCCATCTTACTGTATCCGCATGTAGATTCTCTCTAAAAGACCTTCAGAGATCTTCATTAGAAGAAATATCCACCGTTTGCAAATTTGCCATCCTCCAAACCTCCCCAGAGAAAGTACATTTGAGAAATAAATGGGAAATGCCTTCCTCTTCTTCACAAAAAAAAAGGGTAGCTAGCGTCTATGCTCTGATCCCATGCCTTACATTGTTTGTGACCACTTTTCCTCTTTGAAGGAGCCACAAACAAATCTTTATCTTCAGGGGCACCCTTGTTGATATCATTCATTTGTTATGTATCTATTGTAATTTTCCTATAAGCTCTTGCAACCGAGAAGGTACCACTTGTCCAAACCATTTGGTCTGAATAGGAGAAAATGATCAATCTTATTTTTTAGAAAAAAGACCCAATACCTCTTTATATAGAAAGAGGTTTGGATAAATAATAGTGCATGTCCATATCAAAATAAAATTAAAAAAAAAAAAACCAAAAGTGGTAAAACAATTAGAGATAAATAGGAGTCTCAACACTCCCCTTCAAGCTGGAGCATATATGCCAATCATGCTCAACTTGGAACAACAATAGTCAAATGCTGATTGAGGTAGAGGCTTCGTGAACACATCACCAGTCTGATCCTCACTTGCAACATAAGTGGTATGCAGCAAATCATGCTGTATGAGATCTCTGGTATAGTGGCAGTCAACCTCTATGTGTTTGGTGCACTCATGGAACATCGGGTTGTTGGTTATGTATATAGCCATCCGATTGTCGCATCGCATCTCCATAAGTTTCTCAATTTGGACATGCAGATCATGCAATAGAGACCGTATCTTGATCATCTCTGCAGCAATCTGGGCCATCGCTTTATACTTTGACTCTACACTGGAGTGAGAAACTGCTTCCTGTTTCTTGCTCTTCCAGGTAACAAGATTATTAGCTACAAAGGTACAGAAATCAGTGGTGGATTTCCTACTAATCACACATCCCGCATAATCAGTGTTAAAGATGGTGACGTTATGTTTATTTTATATCTTTATTTCTTATGGACCATGATGTTATTTTCCCACACCTCTTCTCTTTATAAAGAGGTGTAGGGCTCCCATAATGAAACAACACATTATTTTCTTCAACTTAGTATTAGAGTGCCAGGTTGGGGACTTCACCAAAGAAGAAACCCTAACCCTACCTCAAACCCCCCACCACTGCCGCCGTTACTGCCGGATGCCACCGCCACTGCCACCACCGGTGGTAATGCCGACGCCGCCTTACCGCTGCAGCAGCGACACAGAAGGCCGCTGCCGCCTATAGTGCTTGTAGCGTCGGTTGCTGCAGTAGGTCGCCGCTACCATCACCTTTAGCACCTGCAGCGCCTGTAGCGCCAGTTGCTGCAGTAGGTTGCCGCCTCCAGCGCCCGGCCCTCACCGTCATTCACGTGCCTACTGGTGTAGCACTCCGCTACATCTTGCTGTGCGTGCTGCAGTAGTGGGCCAAACCTAGTTGTCGCTGCCGACTCTTCTTACCGCTGTCCAGGCCGTTGGAGAGGGGATTCTTTGCTGCCAGAACTTCATAGGAAGGTTCTTGAGTCTTTTGGGGATGAAGTCTTGAATCAAGAACCTTCCTATGTGTGGTATGACTTCCTTTGATCTTGTGGTCCGATTACGGGGTGTGTATTCCCTGAACATTGATCTTTGATGCAGGAATTTAGATCTGTGTCCTTGTTTCTCTGGATGTGGTCTGTTTGACATTGATGGCAGAGTATGTGAATATGGTGCACCAGGAGCAGTATAGGAGCCACCATGGAGCAGGGTGGCTAATCGACTTTAGTGCATTACAGCATCTGTGCGGTGATCCGACCTATTTTCACTCACAACAATCCGTTCCTCCAGGGAGGACTGTACAGGTAGCTGATGGCAGACACACCCCAGTGAGGGGTAAGGGGGAGGTGTCTGTAACCCCCAGGTTGAAGTTGTCTAGTACGTTACATGTGCCAAACTTCCCGCTTAGGTTATTGTCCGTGAGTAGGATCACGAAAAGATCTCTATTGCAGAGTGATCTTTGATGATGTCGGATGTGTTGTCCAGGACAAGCTCATCGGGAAGATTGTTATCAGAGGTACAGAGGAGAATGGTGTTTACCATCTGGGACAGGAGCTGTTTGTAGGAGTCACTCGATATGGTAGCGGAAGTATTCTGTAGTGGCATGTTCGTCTTGGCCACTTGTCTCTAGATCGCCTCAGGAGGGTGATAGCACATATTTCTCCAGCTGCTACCATACAGTGTGATGCTTGCCAATTGGGTAAGCACCATCGGTCCTCTTTTCCAGCTAGCGCCTCTCCTGGATGTTCGACATTATTTCAGTTGCTGCATATGGACGTATGAGGACTGAGTAGAGTCCCAGATCTGATGGGACACCGGTACTACCTGGTTGTTGTAGATGATTTCTCTAGAGTCACATGGGTGTTTTTGTTGAAGAGAAAGGCCGAGGTTGGAGGATGCATAGAGACTCTTCTTCTGGAGATTAGCACACAGTATTAAGCAATAGTAAAGATGGTGCTGATTGATAATGCCCTTGAGTTCTGCACTGCTAGACTTAAGGAGTTCTACAGGACTTGTGGGATTGTCCACCAGACCACCTGTTCTCACACTTCATAGCAGAACAGAGTCGCAGAACGGAAGCACAGACATTTGTTGGATGTTGCCCATACATTATTGATTCATCACAATGTGCTACAGAGATACTGGGGGGACGTAGTTCTGACAGCGACTTATCTTATCAACAAGATGCCTAGCTCAGTTCTTCACGAGTAGATACTAGTTCTTCTTCTGCATCCAGATGACGAGTTATTTCATGTATCTCTCAGGACCTTTGGATGTGTTGTATTCGTCCATGTGTCGTCACCTAGTCGTGACAAGCTGGCTCCTTGAGCTATCAAGTACGTATTTTTGGGGTACTCTAGGACACAGAAGGGGTACCGTTGCTATGATCCTCTGTAGAATAGATATTATGTTAGCACTGATGTGACTTTTCACGAGGATACGTCATATTTCTCAGTCACTGGACAGAGGAGCTCTTGTGATGATGTTGCCTTTCTTCCCCTGCCTATTCCGCGTACAGAGACTTAGGTGTCTACTTAGTCCAGACCTCCAGCTAATAGACAGATGAGCTCTTCCTCCCTGGATGTCTTTGAGAGATTGCATGGGTCATTACATACTTATCACAGGCATCACACTACTTTTCAGAGGCCTCCTCCCTCACCAGCAGTTGATGGTTCGTAGGTAGTTGAGAGGGTAACTAATGCCAGTGACAGGTTGGTTAGACCTGACTCCTTAGACAGTGTAGATCACCACAGTGGCGAGGCTTTTACAGAGACTCAGTCAGAGGTACCAGATGATTCAGATCTCCCTATTGCCATTAGGAGGGCACCGCGCACCTGAGTCCAGATACCAGGTCATAGGTAATTTGGCTACTGATGGTCTTGCTCCTCAGTTTAGCAGCTTCTATTAGGCACTTACAGCGTTACACATTCCGTCTACCTACCAGCAGGCTATGCTTGATCCAAAGTGGCGTCAAGCCATGGAGGATGAGATGGCAGAACTTCGGAATAGATAGACTTGGGATCTCATCTCACTTCCTACTGGCGCACGACTGGTTAGCTCTCAATGGGTCTTTGCCTTGAAATACAATCCTGATGGGTTTATTTCGAGGTATAAGGCCAAGCTAGTAGCAAAGGGGTTCACCCAGATATATGGGGTAGACTTTTTTGATACTTTCTCTCCTGTTGTGCGGCTTGCCACTGTCTGGATACTTATTTTTGTTGCTGCTCACAGAGACTAACCATTATACCAGCTGGATGTGAAGAACGCCTTTCTCTACGGCGATCTTCAAGAGGAAGTTTACATGCAACAACCCCCGGGTTTCGAGGTTTAGGGGGAGTGTGTGCAGATTGAGGAAAGCAATCTATGGATTAAAATAAAGTCCAAGAGCCTGGTTTCAGAAGTTATCAGATGTACTCCACCAGATTGGTTTGAGGCGCTCTACTTCAGATCACTCTTTATTTACTAGGAAGACTGATAGGGGGACTGTGGCACTCCTGGTATATGTGGATGATCTTATCATCACCAGGGATGACAGAGATGGGATAGATGAAGTTAAGAGGCACTTATCAGAGAAGTTTGTCGTGAAGGATTTGGGACAGTTAAGGTATTTCTTGGCGATTGAAGTTGCACGTGGCAGGGATGGAGTAGTACTCTCTCAGAGGAAGCATGCTCTTGATCTTCTTCAGGAGACCGGCATGTTAGTAGCAAAGGCTGCAAATGTTCCTATGGATCCCAAGGTCCATTTATATGATGAGAGATCTTAGATGGTTGACAGTGAAGCTTATAGGCAACTGGTTGGTAAGCTCCTTTACCTTACCATCACTCGTCTAGATTTGTCTTTGTCTATTGGTAGGCTTAGCCAGTTTATGAATAAGCCAACTAGGCAACACTGAAAGGCTGCAATGCAGGTGCTTAGGTACGTAAAGAAAGCACCAGGACGAGGATTATTGTTTCGCAAGGGAACGTCGATGGGGATTATAGCATACTCTGATGCTGATTATGATAGTTGTGCTAAGGACAGAAAATCTACTACAGGGTTTTGCATTTTTGTTGCAGGCAATCTGATTACATGGAGGAGCAAGAAGCAAGCAGTTGTATCTAGATCTAATGCTGAGTCAGAGTTCAGGGCCATGGCCTAAACAACCGCTGAGATGGTCTGGGTCAAGTTAGTTCTGTTAGATCTTCATGTTCCTCTGGATAGATCTATAGAGATGTGGTGTGATAACAGAGCAGCGACTTACATTTCCAATAACCCTATGTTCCATGAGAAGACAAAGCATATTGAGATTGATTGCCACTATACTAGGGATCTTATTCAGCGTGGAACGCTACATACCACAAGTGTCACTTCTGAGGAGCGGGTAGCAGATGTCTTCACAAAGCTCCTGGCGGGATCTGCCTTTGAGGCATGTTGTTCCAAGCTAAGTATGATAGATATTCATACTTCAACTTGAGGGGGAGTGTTAAAGATGGTGACGTTATGTTTATTTTATGTTTTTATTTCTTTTGGACCATAATGTTATTTGCCCACACCTTTTCTCTTTATAAAGAGGTGTAGGGCTCTCATAATGAAATAACGCATTCTTTTCTTCAACTATCAGCATTGGAATATCTTACCACTGTCATAGGAGAGCCTCTTTGGAAAAGGATACTACGACCTGGTGTTTTCTTCAAGTATCTCAGCACCTGTATAGCTGCTTGCCAATGCAGCTTCGTCGGTCTCTCCATAAACTAACTAAGCTTGCCTACTGTCAAGGCAATATTAGGTTTGGTAATAGTTAGGTACAATAGCTTGTCCACAAGTTATTTGTATGCTCTGCTACCATCTGCCTCTATCTTTGCCTCCTCATCATGAAGATGTGTCTTAAGGTCCATAGGAATATTGGCTGGCTTGGAACTTAATATACCTGTCTCTTGAAGAACATCTAATGCATACTTGCGTTGAGAAAGAACAATTCCATTTCTGCTCCTAACAACTTCGATCCCCAAAAAGTATCTAACCTGGCCTAGATCCTTCATAACAAACTGTTGTGTAAGAGACTCCTTGACCTGTCTTATCCCAAACTCATCATCGTCAGTGATAATCAGGTCATTTACATAAACCAGTAGTGCTATCACGTCATTTTCCATTTTCCTAACAAACAAAGAATGATATGAAGAAGTCTTCTACATCCTTCTCCTCTGCAACACATCTGAGAGCTTCTGAAATCATTCTCTCGGGCTCGACTTCAAGCCATAGATGGCCTTCCTGAGTCTGCACACACACTCCCCCTGAACCTTAAAACCTAGGGGCGGCTGCGTGTAAACCTTCTCATGAAGATCACCATAGAGAAAATCATTCTTTATATCAAGCTGGTGTAATCGCCAATCTCTGTGAGCTGCAATAGAGATAAGTACACGAATACTGGCAAGACGTGCAACGGGGAGAAAGTATTAAAGAAGTCCACCCCATAGGTCTGGGTGAACCCCTTTGCTACCAACCTAGCCTTATACCTCGAAATAGACCCGATTAGGGTTATACTTTAAGATAAAGACCCATTTGAAGCCAACCAGTCGAGCACCTATAGGAAGCGAGGTGAGCTCCCAAGTCTATCTACTCTAAAGGGTTGCCATCTTGTCTTCCATGGCTTGACGCCATTTTGAATCAAGCATGGTTTGCTGGTACATAGACAGAATGTGTGAGGTTGTAAGTGCTCGGCAAAAATTGCTAAATTGAGAACTAAGACCATCGGTAGCCAAACTACCTACAACACGATATCTAGACTTACACGCGCGGGGTGCCTTCCTAATGACAATAGGAAGGTTAGAATCGTTTAGTACCTATGTCTGAACATCTGCAAAAGGAACCTTACGAGTGTTGTGATCTGCACTATCCGGGGGATCAGGTCGAACTAGACTGTCATTAGAAACTATCTCAACTACCTGTGGAGCATTAGTCACTGCTGAGGATAGTGGCTTCTGTAGTGTCGCATGAGGTCTACTATACATGCATAGTGGATCATGCAATCTCTGGTAGTCATCTAAGGAGGTCGTAGAGCCCGAAGAAGCCGGCTGAGGTGTGGAGCCTGGTTCATTTACAGCAGGTTGCAGATCTGAAATCAGAGCCATTGGTCCCTGAAATTCAGCCAGAGTAGCCTCAGAAAGTCCTTGGGGTAGAATCAAAATCCAGCAATCCGTTTGTCAATCCCAAACATCCATCACCTTAGCATCTTTGCTGCAGGCCAGCTGGAAAAGGCATGGAAAAAGGTGCAACGACTCTCCATTTTCAGACCAATTATCTTTCCAAAATTTAAAGGAATCCCCTGTACCCAAAGCCAACGAGAAGAACCGTGCATACTCTCTCATGACTAGCACAATGGATCTCCAAAAAGCAAAATCACCACACCTTAGCATTGGTCTTTCTTGTAGATTTAGGCTTGATCCACAAGAGTCATGAATCAACTTGATCCACATAAAATCTTTACCCTCCAATAACTGAACCACCCACTTGAGTAATAGGGCCACGTTAAACTCTTTCAGAAGCCGCACTCCTAAACCACCCCTTCAACTGGTAAACATCACCCTATATCACCAGTTGTAGGAACCTTCCCTTTTGGTCAGGACCCTTAAAAGATATCTCTTGCGGAGGCTCTCCAACTTTGATAATATCTTCTTCGGGGGTTTGAATATAGAAATATAGAAAACGGTTATGGAAGATAAAACCGACTTAAAGAAGCACAAGTCATCCACCTCTTGAAAGCAATCTACCATTCCAAGAGGGCAGTCTTCTTACCACCTGTTCAAACAACCCATTCCAATTCGAGGACAATAACCTCTTCCCTCTCAAAGGGAGTTCCAAATAAGTGATTGGCAAGTGCACTACCGGTGACTCGAGAGATCTGCAATAGTTGTCGATGTCTACATATCCATATTAATGGGAAGGCATGTTAATTTACTCCCATTGATCCTCAACTTTGAAATCTTTGCAAAAATCCTTACAATGTAGATAGATGTACAGCTTGGGAAATACCACCCTCCCCCCAAAAAAGTGGTGTCATCCTCATTGCAAAATTGGTGTAAGAAGAGACCCATTACCATGAATCCTAAATTTGGTGATGAGGTCACTTGTACATGCATTGAAGGCCAAACTAGCAGGAGTATCCACGATAATGTCGAATAAAAGAGGAATTGAAGGACATCCTTGCCTAACACCTCGTTGCGGTTGTGTCTAAGAGCCAATAGAACAATCATTTACCAAGGCAGTAAAGGAGGAAGTAGTGATACACCTCTTCATTAATTGAACTCAATCCTCTGGGAACCCCCTCAGAATTTCCCAAAGGTACGTTATTGATAGTGGAAAACTACATGATCGAAGTTGGATTTGAAAAACCCATTGTTGTAGTTCAATTTGTGAAGTAATCCGTCAACAAGTAAAATTTAATCGAAATTCGTAAAGAAATTCCGGGTTGAACATACGGAGGCTACATCGATCTAAAATCCATGATTACATTTTTTTTGGAATTTCCGTTTGAAAGCAAGATAATGACAGTGAAATTGGTATTAACACTGAGAGAGAGAGAACAATCACTTGATATATGAATACTGTTTTTACAATTAGAAAGCGGGAAATGATTACAGCTAGAAAGCTAGAAATTCTATTCTAGAAAGCGATAAAAAGAAGGGAGAGAGATGTTATCCTCCTCGACGATTGCTTGGAGGACGAGCCGGACGGAGCGACGTGTTAAGACCCATTTTGTTAAGCCTTTTTAAGATGTCTGTACTTTAGGTCAGACGTCTGGTAAGACATCTAGACTTAGGGTCAGACGTCTTGCAAGACGTCTGGACCCGTTCCCAAACGTCTGAAAATAAAAAATTTCGTGTACGTCTTCGCGTCTGCGCGCGTGTTGCGTGTAGACAGTATGCGACCTCGTTTTTTCTCTCCTCTCTCTCGCCGACGCAACCCTAACCCAGAGCCCTATTTAAACCCCTTCCTCTCCCTCGTTCACCCTACCTCCAGCCACCCTTCTTCCTCCAGCGAGAGCGGTGAGCGGCGTGGGAGGAGAGGAGCAGCGAGGGGAAGGGAGGAGAGCAAGTGCGAGCTCGTGTGGGAGCTCGCCGGAGAGCTCACGGCCGGTCGGCGCGTGCGCGAGGCAGAGAGTTGCATCGGGGAGGTCCTCCCCAACACTGCTGCAGCCGGAGCAGCAGGCGAGCAGGTGCGGCGCGAGAAGGCGAAGGCAGATTCTGATTCTGGGTTTTTCCCAGAATCAGACGTCTGGATCGACGTCCAGATGACGTAGACGACGTCTGGAGGAGGTTCCAGACGACTGAGAGGTAAGTTTCGCGACGTACACCTGCTTTGCGGATACGGCCACGCAGGCTGTTCCGTCGGGGCACTGTTCCGTGCCATATTGAGGAGATTTGCATCGATGCGTGCAGGATTCGCTTCGGGAAGGCGCGGGACACGCCCTCCCACGTAATTCAAACGTCTGGACGAGGCACCAGACGACGAGAAGCGTTTCCAGACGTTCGGAGAGGTGGTCGGACGTCTGGAACTGGGTCGAGACGGTCCAGAAGAGTTCCTGGACGTCTGAGGAGTGGCGCGCGAGTTGAGGTATGGTTCTAGACTCTTTTAAGACGTTTGGAAGGTGTTCCAGACGTCTGATGTGAATCAGAATGTCTGTTTTTGACCCGTTTAGGGTCTGTTTTAATACTTTTTAAGATACCTTTGTTTTTCGTATAAATTCCTCTACTTGTTGAAATACTTTTTATCCTGTTCTGAGTAGTCTCTTGTGATTGATCCATGTGATAGGACCTCGTTTCGTTGTGGGTTTGGGGCTTGCTGAGGCACGTGGACCTGCCGATCAAGCCCTCATTACTCCTGGGTTTACTGGTAGAGTGACTTCCCATAGTTTAATTACAAACATGAATGCATATGTGAAATAAATGTTAGATCCTAGGGTATGGCATGAATCCTATGACTAGAAACACTGGAATATTTGCATGGAATGTATGGATTGCAGTCTTGGATGAGTAGATAGAATAATAACAATTGCCTATAACTAAATAACAGTTGCCTGTGAAATGTAAAGTACTTGTGTTAGCAAACTGTTGCATGTAAATTCCCGTTGTTTACATTAAATGCTATAATATGAGATGCATGTATATGAACTGGAAATGGAAGATTGAATGTTGAAAACCTGAGTTACCTGCGTATAAACCTGGAATGTGAACAATAAAGTTACATGTTGCATGTGTAGAACCTGAGAAACAGACAAACAAATGATGAAATTTGGTATGACTTGGCCTGAGAAACATGAGCATGAACCATACAGGGAATTAGGAGTAGAGCTCATGAAAATAAATGTAATGGAATCGGAAAGGTGAATTGGGAAGTGAGCTGGCCCTTGAGTACGGAGTACCAAGGAGAGCGACTGTCCCCCTGTTTAGTGTAGAGCGGAGCTAGTCGCCTTAGGGTTGGGACCCAGGGTTAGGATTGGCCACTTTGTACCGACTTTTTGGCCCTCGCATACACAGTACCGGGGAGAGCTACTAGTGTAAGGAGAGGGCTAGCCACCCCACGGGACTCGGGGTTCAGCTAGCCGCCTTACACCGACTTGTTAAGCACACTAGGTAAACCAGGGTAGTCAGGCGAGGGTGCGCGGACTGTGGAGTGGCGAGACCCTTGTTTGGTTCTTAGGGGCTAGATCCCTATTACTGAGAGGGCTATGCCCTATACTGGTTTTGTGCTGTGCTTTGGGTGCATCCGTTAACGGAAACGACTGACCGCCTACCTGTGCGGGGTAGCTACCCGTGCGTTTATCGCGCGTACCGTAGTCACCGTTACATCTGTCAGTGACCTTGGGGTGATTGACTGAGTGTAGGAATACCACGGGAGACTCTTCCGGCCAGGAGAGCACCACGTCCTACTTCTACTCTTCGCAATAGACTGCAATCAAGATCGTTCCTACGAGAAACATTCGAGATCAAGAAAGAGACCTAATAAATAAACCGAGTGATGAAAGAAAGAATAATTAGTTAAAGAAAGAAATTGAAAAACAACTATCTGTCCACATTTACTGTTTTAATTAGTTGGTTGCCACTCTACTCAGTATTCGCTGATGTTTTGTACTCTTAACCTTTTTTAGGTCTAGGTGTTGAGCTGCCAGAGCCTATGGCTGCAGAGGGTGCTGGGCCCAGTAGAGGCTAGTAGTTGTAGCTTTCTGTTGTACTCTGTTTCCTGTTGTAGTGAGTAGTTTGTTACACTTCTGTACTCTTTTATTGTGAACTTTATATTCCTGTTTAATTTTCTACTGTTGTGGTGTGTGTACTGTAGTAGTTTATTTCTTTACTACTGTACTTTTGTTACTGTTAGTTGCTTGCATGGTGAATGTGGTTTATTTTACTGCTTTTTTGTTACTTTCTCGTTGAACGACTGGGTCTTGGGAATAGTTGAGTCGGTCTGGTCTCGTGTCATGTAGGGATTCGGGAACCGGGTCGTAACACGACGCCTGGAAGACGGAGGATGGGGCAGGAAGGACGAAGCAGGAAGAAGCGGGAATGTGGCAGAACGTCATCGTCGTCGCGGGACCCATTTCCGGAACGAGGACGAGAAAACTTTGGATTTGGCTTTAAAGGAGCATCCCGAGTGTGGGACAAGCTTCTCTAGAGCTTTGGAGAGGGAGGGAAGTGAACGAAGGGATGAGAATTTTGTAGGGTAGGGGTCTTCTTTTATAGTTGCAAGGATTAGGGGTAATTTGGTCATTATATATTCAAAAATATTAATATTAGGTCTTTAGTGATTGATTTATTCGTCATTAAAGACCTGACGTGGGTGACGTGAGCGCATGCTGCGTGCGCCTCTTCTCCTTCTACGCAGACAACGTTTTCGCACATTCAATGGCTCTCAGCCATCCGATTACTTCTTGCTCGCGCCTTCTTCTGCGCGGGAGATCGAGTGTTTGAAGGTGCGTTGAATCACGCGTCTGGCCGATCGCTTCTTCTGAACTGTTGACGCTTGATCGGATGGCCCAAATTGCGCTCTTGCGCGCGAAGGAAACGTGTGCTGTGCTAGAGTCGAACGGACGACCTCTTGCCCTGTAGCGCCTCATCCGCTGTGCTACGAGGCTCTTTCAGTTGTGTTTTTATTTTAGCTGAGTGTTGGATCTTCATCCAATGGCTGAGATCTTTCGTTGCTTAAGCCTTAAGATTGGGAGAGTCACCGGGGGAGAGAGAGTGTGACGACGTGGCAAGTTCTCAGTCGTTGGATGGGCATCCAACAACGGAGGTTCGTTGAGCGGGCGAAGAAGAAGAGCTGCGGCTGGTGTTAGGCGGCTGTGATGGCACCACATGGTGTCATCATGGCCATCCATTTTCATTGAATTGTAGATGGTGCCACGGATGTTGGATTAGACCGATTTTTACGCCGTTAGGCTGCGATTGTCGATCCGAACCCATCCGTGTGGTTGGATCTGTCATTTAAGGTGCGGATTGACACAATCTTGGTCCTTGATTTCTGAATTTCCTCGGACTATATATGGTGCTACGGATGTCCGATCAGGGTGATCTTGAAGTCGTTGAACTCCCGTTGTCGCCCTGATCAGATCCGTAGGTTGGATCCTCGGTCCGAAGCCTTGATTAAAAGTCGCCCTGTCCCTGGCCATAAAAGGAGACAATTATTATACAATTTGTATAATTTGATCTAAATGCATGATTATGCATGTTATGCACTATTAACAATGCATGATGCTAATATGATAATAAGAACATGCATTAATAGACATTTTTGTCTATTCAGATGTATGCACGTCATACGTCAAAGCCAGTGAATTGTAGGCCTTTGAGAAATCTACTTTCCATATGAAAGCCTCTACTCCCCTTCTCATTCATGTTGCAATCCTCTCTTCATCTAGAACAAAAGACTCTTATAGAGATCTTCCCTTTTTGAAAGCAGATTGGACGAGGTTGATGATTTTAGGAAACACTACATGCAACTTATTGGCTAACACCTTTGCCACAATTAAATATACTGTATTGGAAAGAGCAATTGGTCTGTGATCTTTTTGGCAACAAAAATAAATAATCTATATAATCGGTCAAAACCATGATTACCATAAAAAAAAATATCTTGAATCAGTGCCATGTAATCAACTCCCACAATCTCCCACAGCTCCTTATAAAAAGCACCTGTAAACCATAAGGACCTGGAGATCCCTCTACCCTTAAGCCATGGATTGCTAATAGGATCTCCTCCTTTGTGACATCTTTAATTAAATCATGCTTCAAATCTTCACCTACTCGTGGCATGTCAGAACCACCAAGCTTCTCAGAACCACCAAGCTTCTAACCCCCTAACGACTGTCTCCTTGTAAACTCATGGAAATGACCCTGTATCACCTTACAAATTTGTTCCCTTTGATGGAGAACCATCTCCCCCACTTTTAAAGAGGTGATAAGGTTAAATCTTCTCTTGGCACTCACAGATGTGGAAGAATTTAGCATTTGAATCACCCTCCTTAAGCCAAATTGTCTCTAATATGGTTCTCGCTTAAGGTCCTCCACAATTTTCTACCAACCCTTCCTTTCTAGGGACTCCACCTCAGGCAATGGCTGCATCTCCTTCTTGACTAAAGAGGAGACATTGTGCAAAAGCCTTCAACTTTGTCTTTTCTTTGTGCTTTGACAACTACTTATATACAATCAAGTCTTCTCCAATGCGCTTAATTTTATTTGCCAAAGTTAGTGTCGTCGAAGTGGAAACTGGAATCCCCTCCCATTTATGCCGAATAAAATCGCGGAAACCCACAGTGCGCATTTTCATCTCTATTGTAGTGCAGTATGGTTGGCCTTGTTATCAACTTGATGTTAAAAATGTATTCCTATACAAAGACTTGCAGGAAGTGGTGTATATGCAACAACCTTTGGGTTTGAGACTTAGGGAGGGTGTTCCAAAATGTGCAGGCTAAGGAAAGCAATATATGGATTGAAGTAGAGTCCTCGATCATAGTTCTAGAAATTATCTGAGGTTGTTTAGAATTTTGGATTCCATCGATCGTTAACATATCACTCTTTATTTGTATGAAATACCTTTCGCAGAGGAGTTGTGATGCTTATGTATGTTGATGACATTATTGTTACAAGCGATGACTGTGAGGGGATCTTCGGTTGAAAAGGTCATCTTGCTAATCACTTTGTGATTAAGGATTTGGGATCACTTAGATATTTTTTTATGCATTGAAGTTGCTAGGAGCAAGTGAGTGTTGTACTGTCTAAGAGAAAGTATGCTATGGCCCTTTTGTAAGAAACTGGCATGTTAGGTTGCAAACTCGCATGTATTCCAATGGATCATCGGGCTCATTTATGTGATGATATTGCTACTCTTGTTGACACTCAACAATTTCAGGGTCTCGTTGCCAAGCTATTGTACTTGACTATTATATGCTCGGATATCTCCTTTGCAGTGGGGAAACTTAGCTAGTTTATGGATGGGCCAACAAAGTTGCATTGGGATGCAGCTATGATGGTCTTTAGGTATCTTAAGTCGTTATCTTGTAGGGGATTCTTGTTTACCAAGGGTTTCTCATTAGACATCATAGCATATACAGATGTTGATTATGCAGGTTGCCTTAAGGACAGAAAGTCATTTGGTTTTTGTACTTATTTTGTTGGCAATTTAATGACATGGCACAACAAGAAGCAGGCTGTGGTAGCATGATCTAGTGCTGTATCGGAGTATCGTACTATGACACAAATTGCTACTGAGAAAATGTGGATTTGATTTGTTCTTGTAGATCTACATGTTCAGGTGCTAATGATTATGGAGCTGCGATGTGATAACAAAGCTACTACTTATATTACAAATAATCCCATGTTTCATGAGAGGGCTAAGTATGTTGAGGTGGACTACCACCATACCAGAGATCTGATTCAGAGAGGGCTCTTATGTACCACCTATGTTAGTTCTGAAGATCAAACTACGGATGTCTTAACCAAAGTGCTTCCAAGGATCTCTTTTGACAGATGTATCAAGCTGAGCATGATTGACATCTATGTTCCAACTTAAGAGGGAGGGTTGAGAATTGTGTCATTGTGGGTGTTTTTTCTTAGTTTCATATTAATAGTGGACTTCTCTGTATTTTACCCAAATCCTCTGTATATTGAGGATTGGGGTTATGTAATAAAGTGAATGTCTCATTTCTTCCAACTATTTTATCCCTACCTTTTGTTCTAGATAATAAAGTCCCTATGGTTACTTTACAGCATTATAATTTTGAATATTTAAAGAAGTAGCGTGATTTTGCAATATCTTTATGATAAGAACGCGGTTTGCTTTGGTTGTTAATAGGAAAAAAATAAACTATCTTTTCCTTTATCTACTTTTGCAACTTCTATGCTAGAACTTGTTTATACTGTTGTTGGAAGCCTGCTCCTTATGCTTAATTATCTCATTTTTGTTACTATGTTATCTTTGTTAATGATTTTTGTTAGATATACTTGGACTTTTGTTAATGGAGATATCTGGAAAAAAACACGAGATTGTTAAAAGGGAAATGACCTTTTCTAAATGAAAAAAGAAATCCTAACCTCTTTTATAGAAGAAAGAAACTTGGTAAATTACATGGAAGTCCAATAAAATAAAAAAAAAGTTACAATTACCCCTTAACTTCTATATATGTAACACTTCTTAAGTTAGGGCATATATAGATCTGTTAACCTCAACTTGTCATATAAAAACTCATGTCTTTTCTTTTTGAGAGCCTTGGTGAGTATATCTTCAAGTTGTAGCTCTGAGGTGATGTAAGGGGTGTTGATCCTTCCTTCCATGAATGCATTTCTTATGAAATGACAATCAACTTCGATGTGCTTCATTGACTCATGAAAAATAGGATTAAAGGCAATATAAGTTGCAGACTTATTGTTAGCACATATTTTATATTTCTGTTTTTATGTTTGGTTTGATTTGCTCCTTAGGGACTTTTGTGTACTTCCACCCTTTCGGTCTCTATATAAGAGCCCTAGGGTTCCTAATTCAAGTTAGGTCATTTCATCCAATTTGTTCAGTTTACTTCTGCCTTGTCAGCTGCAGAGATCCCCACTACCTACCAGCAAGCCATGCTTCATCTAAAATGACGGGTTGCCATGGAGGATAAGATGGCTGCACTTTGGGGTTGTGGAACCTGGTAGCTCACTCCACTTCCTAACGGAGCTCCTATTGTTGGTTATAGATGGGTATTCACAGTGAAATTCAATCAGATGGAGGCATTGCCAGGTACAAGACACGTCTAGTGGCAAAGGGGTTCACCCAGACTATGGGGTGGATTTCTTTGACACCTTTGTACCAGTTGCTAGACTTTCTACTGTACGGGTACTGGTTGCAGTGGCAGTTCAGTTAGATTGGCCTTTTACATCAGCTGGATGTGAAGAATGCCTTCTTCTATGGGGATCTTTAAGAGGAAGTCTATATACAACAGTTGCCTGGTTTTGAGGCTCAGGGGGAGTGTATGCCGACCACAGAAGGCCATCTATGGCCTTAAGTAGAGTCTCAGAGCTTGGTTCCAGAGACTATCACAGGTTATAGAGGCAGCTGGGTTCAGGAGGTTGACAGTCGACTTTTCTTTTTTTGTTAGGATTGGACAAGGTACGGTGGTACTTTTTGTTTATGTTGATGACTTGATTGTCACAGGAGATGATGAGCAGGGTGTTGTTGAGATTAAGCACATCCTAGCAAAGCAATTTGTCATGAAAGACTTGGGAGTTCTACAGTACATTCTCAGTATTGAGGTTGCTCGCAGCAAAAAGAGTAGTTTTATCCCAAAGGAAGTATGCTTTGGACATCTTACAAGAGATTGGAATGCTTGGGGCTAAGGAGGCCAATATTCCTATGGACCTCAAGATGCCACTATATGATGAGAATGCACAGTTGGTGGATGGTAGACAGTACAGGCAGCTTATGGGCAAGCTGCTATATTTCACTATTACGAAGCCAGACATTTCCTTTGCAGTAGGAAAACTGAGTTAATTCATGGCCAAGCCAACACGCCAGCACTGGGATGCAGCATTGATGGTGCTCAGATACATCAAGGCTCATGGGAAGGGTCTTCTCTTTTCCAAGGGCTCTTCTATGACCTTGGTTGGATACTCTGATGCGGACTACGCTGGATGTCGTGGATCGCAAATCCACTACTGGGTTTTGCACCTTTCTAGCAGGAAGTTTGATTACATGGAGGAGTAAGAAGTAGAACATAGTCGCTAGATCTAGTGCCGAGTCTGAGTACAGGGTTATGGCTCAAACTACTGCAGAGATGACGTGGATCAGATTCCTGCTTACTGATTTGCAGATATAGTTTTCCAGCCCAATGGAGATGAGATGTGATAATAGAGCAGCCACATTTATTACCAACAACCCAGCATTTCATGAGAGGATGAAGCATGTTGAGGTTCATTGTCACTACACCAGAAAAATCATTCAGAAATGGTTGCTTTTTACCACTCCAGTCACATTTGAGGAGCAGACTGCTGACATCTTTACCAAGTCCTTAGCCAGATCTCTATTTAATTCATGTGTATCAAAGCTGAGCATGATAGATATCTATGTTCCAGCTTGAGGGAGAGTGTTAGCACATATTTTATATTTCTATTTTTATGTTGGGTTTGGTTTGCTCCTCAGGGACTTTTGTGTACTTCCACCCTTTCTGTCTCTCTCTATATAAGAGAGCCCTAGGGTTTCTAATTCAAGTTAAGTCATTTTATCCAATTCTTATTATTGCAATAAAGTGAATGGGTGTCTCAATCAGTCAATCTTCACTCCCATATCTTGTAGAAACCCACAACTCACATGATCTCGCATGCTGCGTGGGTCATGGCACGGTACTTAGCCTCTGCACTGGAGCGAGCGACTACACTTTGCTTCTTGCTTCACTAGGAAACAATATTCCCTCCTAGGAACACAACATATCGTGAGGTGGAGCATCAATCATCATTAGATCTTGCATAGTCTGCATCTGAATAGGCCATGATGTCCATTGACCTATTATCTTTGTAGTAAAGTCCTAGACTAGGGCTACCCTTGAGGTATCTCAGGACGAGACATATCTCATGCTAATGGCTATAGTGCGGAGCCTATATATGCTAACTGGCTTTATTAATTGCAAAACTGATATTTAGTCGAGTCATAGTCAGCTGTAGTAGTCGTCCCACTAAGCTTCGATATTTGGTAGCGTTCTTGTACTCATCTGTGCCATGGAAATGCTGTGCCTTAATAGGAATGCCAGACAACTTAGCTCTAAGAAGACTGGCCTCCTCTAGTAACTGTAATGTGTACTACCTTTGTGACAATAATAAATGTGACCTCTGTTGAACGACCTCAATCTCAAGGAAATACCGTAGATCACCAAGATCCTTAGTCACAAGGTAAACTATAGAAATGCCTTGGTTTGACTGATGCCTTCCTCATTATCATTTGCCAAGACCATGTTGTCTACATAAATTGCTAGGATCACAAGTTTGCTAGTGGATGCACCACTAGTCCTCGTAATAAAAATAGAATGATATAATGGTGATCTCAGAAACTCGATCTTTTGGATCTTTGAACTAAAGCACTCAAACCACGCTATCGGGCTTTGCTTTAAGCCATAGATGACCTTCCTCAGATGACTACCATGCTCTCCCTGCATGCCATATCTTGGTGGCCGTCTCATATAATCCTCCTTTGCTAGATTACTATATAAAAATGCATTTTTGATATTCAGCTGGTACAATGACCATCCCCGATTCACTACCATAAACATGAGTTATTATGAAAATCACCTTTTTCCTTAGTCTCTTCTAAGTGACCCAACACCTCTTTATATGAGGGGTGTTGGGTAAATAGCAACATGAGTTCACAAAGAAAGTAAAATAGGACAGAGGTACAAAAGAAAATAGAAATGACAAAAGAGAGTATATCAACACTTTTCCTCAAGCTAGAGTATAGATGTTAATCATGTTCAGCTTTGCTACAACATGCATCAAAGGTAGACTGAGGCAGAGGCTTTGTAAAGATGTCGGCAGTCTGATCTGCGGAAGCAATAGATTGTGTGCAGAGGACACCATGTTGTATCAGGCTACGAGTGTAGTGGCAATCAACTTCGACATGTTTTGTCCTCTCATGAAACATATGATTATTGGCTATATACTGTTATCACAACACATTTCCATGGGTTCCTCAACCTAAATATGTCTCTCAACAAGGACCAAACTCAGATCATCTCACTAGTAGTTTGGGCCATGGCCTTGTATTCTAACTTGACACTCGACCTAGAAACCACAACCAGTTTTTTACTTTTCTATGTCATTAAATTTCTTGCAACAAAAGTGTAGAAGCCTATAGTGGATCTCTTGTCAGCCAAGTTACCATCATAATCAGCATCAGAATATCCAAGCATAGTCATAGTGTTTCCTTTCTAAAATAGGATACCCTGTCCAAGTGCTTTCTTCAAGTATCTAAGCACTTGTAAGGCAGCCTGCTAATGCAACTTGGTTGGTTTATCAATAAATTGACTCAACTTACAGCCAAAGCAATATCAGGCCTAGTGATAGATATAGTTGTTTTCTTATCAATTGTCTGTATCGTCTACTATTTGTAACTTCTGCCTGCTCATCATACAAATGTGCTTTGGGATCCATAGGAATATTGGTCACCTTAGACCCCAGCATACCAGCCTCCTGAAGAACATCTAGAGCATATTTGCATTGAGATAGCAAAATGCCTTCCCTGCTGTTTGCCACCTCTATGCCAAGAAAATATCAAAGTTGCCTTAGGTCTTTCATCACAAACTGTTGTGACAGAAATTGCTTGACCTCAGTGATATCCTTTATATCATCCCACAGTAATAATCAGGTCATCCACATAGACTAACAAGGCTACCACATCATTTTCTGTTTTCCTTACAAACAAAGTTATCTGAGGAGGTCCTTTGCAACCCAATTGTCCTCAATGCCTCTGACAGCTTGTGAGACCAAGCTCTGGGACTCTGCTTAAGACCATAGATGGCCTTCCTCAGCTTATACACAACTCTCCCTGAATCTCAAACCGAGGGGGCTGTTGCATATATACCGCTTCCTGCAGATCTCCATACAAGAATGCATTCTTGACATCAAGTTGATGAAGTTTCCGATTAGAGTGAGCTGCAATCGAGATCAAAATCTTAACTGTGGAGAGTCGTGCAACCAGAGAAAAGGTGTCAAAGAAATCCATCCTATAGGTTTGAGTGAATCCCTTGGCAGCAAGTCTAGCCTTATATCTTAAAATAGACCCATCAGGGTTTTATGTTAAGTCAAAGACCCATCTGGACCCCACAAGTCGCACTTCTAGAGGTAAGGGAGTCAACTCCCACGTTCCCCTATCCTTCAATGTGACATCTCATCCTCCATAGCCTTCTGCTACTTCGGATGAAGATGTACCTGCTGGTAGGTGGTAGGAATCTCTATTGCAGCAAGTGCAGCTATAAAAGATTTGAAGGCTGAACCCAAATGTGCTATAGCAATAGCACACCCAATAACTTGGTAGTGTGCACAAGAACAAGGAACCTTCCGAATAGCTATCAAAACATTATCCTCTAGAGTATCCTGTAAGGGCCTGTAGACTGATCAACGTCAACAACATCAGTAGGCTCAACACATACTTGAGTTGGGGAGGAGTCGGTGAGGAGCGGCTAGGGCTTTGATACCGAGTTATTATGAAAATCACCTTTTTCCTTAGTCTCTTCTAGGTGACTCAACACCTCTTTATATGAAGAGGGGTGTTGGGTAAATGGCAACATGAGTCCATAAAGAAAGTAAAATAAGGCAGAGGTACAAAAGAAGACATAAATGATAAGAGAGTATATCAACTACATGATCCTAATAGATGAGATATGTGCCATTGGGGAAAATGCCTCCATGTAGTCAATGGCATAGGTCTGTATAAAACCTGTGGCAACCAATCGAGCTTTGTATTTGTCAACAGTGCCATCCACCTAATATTTGATGGTGTAGACCCAATAGCAATCCACCATTGTAGCATTGGGAGGACATGACATGAGTTCCAATGTTTCCCTAGACTGAAGTGCCTGCTAAAGGGGATTATTCGAAACAACCTCATGGTATCGTGGAAGCATGAAGAACATGTAAATAGGCATTTCAAAATTTTTTGCAAAACTTGATTGAATTGATGCGATAAAAACATTAAGTAATAAAAAAATCAAATGGCTACAATCTAGAATCATATGGGAGGAACTAGTTTCCTCCTGTTTCGGGATCCCACGAGAAAAAGGGATTACCTTGAGGTGGCATGTTGCAGCACCTTACGTGGTGGTACCTTAAATGAATCCCAAGAAATCCTTCTGGCTCCTCGATGGGTGGATGAGGCTCTCATGTCGTGGAAGATCGTCTCCATTAGAGGATCTGCGAATGCCTTCGCGAATTGAGGTGACGATCGCCTCTAGAAACCACTAATGGATCTCAGAATAGCAGCTACTGGTCGACTGACCGTTGGGATTTGTAGGGTAGCAGGAAGATCAAGAGCGTGCCTAAAGCGCTCAATTTAGAAAATTGGCGAATAGCTCGGTTGCTGGTTGTTCGTCTTCAACAGGGGCATTTACCAATAATATTATTGGTCGTCTTCCTTGTACGATGGCATGGGGTGTCGTTGCCTTCTCTATTGCTGGCTGTGGGGTTTGTTTGGTGGATTTGTTGGTCTCCAATCAACAATTGATTGAGATAATTGATTAGCCATTAGGGTTTCCCTATGGGACATATTTATAGGGATTTCACAACTAATCCTAAATTGATGGGATCTATTGGATCTCCATCTAGTGGTAGGAGAATAATCCTATTTGATTTTTGTAACATTAGCCAGTGTTTTAAATGCCGATGACGTGTTTACTGGGACCACTCGATAAGCCACGCCCAACTTGCACTTACTGTGGGCGCATTGGACATGCTGAGGCTTCATGCTGGAGCAAGCATGGGAAGCCTCCTATGTCTAACTAGACTGTAATCTCCATCGAGACAGAGACTAATATGGTACCTAGGGCAGAGTTTGATGCCCTTGCTTAAAGATTGGCTCAAGTGACTTAGGAGTTAGCATCTACCTTCGATACTGCTGCCCTCACCTCCTCAGGTATATTGTGTGATTCTAGTTTCTCTGTACCTTCCCAGTGTAGCAGATCTACGTGGCTTGTGGACTCAGAAGCTTCACTATACTTGAGTGGTGATCAGACTTGCTTTAGGCGACTTCAGTCTACTGCATTGGGATGTACAGTACAGGTTGCCGATGGTTGTCACACCAGGATTAATGGACAGGGGGAGGTTTCACTTTCCTCCAATTTACAGTTGCCCCATGTTTTATATGCACCTGAGTTTCCTTTTAGTTTGTTATCTGTTAGTAGAGTTACTAAAGATCTCAACTTGCAGGTTATATTTGATGATATGGGCTATGTTACAGGACAAGCTTATGGGAAGGATGATTGGTGGCAGACATGAAAGGAGGGGGTATATCGCCTGCTTCAGACAGATATAGCTGCTTCATGTCATGGAGACTATGGTCTTACTGTTGGGATTGCACTTAAGTTGCATCATCGTCTTGGGCACCTTCCTCTGGATAGGCAGTGGCACATTATCCCGCATTTGTCACCTGCTACTAAGATTAGATGTAATGCTTGTTAGCGGGGAAAACATCATTGTGCATCTTATCCTGCGAGCTCTTCAATGTCTGAGTCCGTTTTTGATTTGGTTCATCTAGATGTATGGGGTCCCAGTAGAGTGCATGATCGATTGAGACATAGATATTATCTTATTATTGTAGATGATTGTTCTTGTATGTCTTGGTTATTTGTGGGCACAGTTATTGAAGATTTTATTATAGAAATAAATACCCAGTTTTCTACATGTGTTAAATGTGTACGCTCAGACAATGCTTTGGAGTTTTGTATAGCCAGATTGCGTGCTTTTTACAGGTCCCATGATATTGTGCATCAGACTACGTGTCCACAGACATCCCAACAGAATGGGATAGCTGGGAGGAAATATAGACATGTCCTAAATGTGGCAAGGACTCTCCTTATACATCACAATGTACCTTAAGTATATTGGGGTAATGCAGTTCTCACATCATGCTATCTTATCAATAGGATGCCTAGTTTGGTGTTATCGAAATAGATCCCTTGGCAGATTTTACATCTAGATCGTGATTTGTTTCTTGTGCCACCTCGTACTTTTGGATGTGTAGCATTTGTATAATTATAGGGCCAGGCAGAGATAAGCTGGCACCAAGAGCTATTAAGTGTGTTTTTCTGGGATATACCCATACCTAGAAAGGGTACAGATGCTATGATCTCATTGTCAGGAAGCATTATGTGAGTGCGGATGTCACATTCCATGAGGCAGTACCTTTTTTCTCCTTTGCTGCACGACAGTTATCTTTTGAGCCATAAGACAGCTCACAGGTGGCTCCTATGCTAGTTCCACCTATATAGCTTGGTGATTTTTCACCTATCTTGAGTGATCTTTTGTTGAGCCAGATCATGATAAATTGAAAGAGCCATTAGTGGTCTATAAGAAGCCAGTGACGTACATACCACGAATTACTACTACTACTACTACCCATCTCCCCGCCTCAGTGCCATCCTCCTCACTTACACAGGTATGTGTTGATGTTATTGATGTTTCTGTGGCTTCTGATGTACCTACAGATCCTTCTCTTACTCCAAAAGATACTACTTCTGTGGCTCCAAAAGATATTGACCTTCCGATTGCAATCCGGAAGGCACCTTATAGTTGTGCAAATTACAGAGTTGCTAGCACCTCTATGGGTGATGGCCTTGGTGCCAACTTTACTGCCATTCACTATTTCTCTTTTGGCGACATCTATACCTAGTACCTATTAGGCACTACTCCAACTAGAATGGCTTAGTGCAATGAAGGAGGAAATCACAACTCTGCATGATAGGGGCACATGGGAATTACACCTTGACCAATAGGTGCTCGTGTAGGTGGTTGCAGGTGAGTCTTTGCCCTGAAATACAACCCTGATGGATCTATTTCTAGGCATAAGGCACGTTTAGTGGCCAAAGGGTTTACCTAGACTTATAGGGTGGACTTCTTTAACATGTTCTCACCAGTTGCGAGGCTTCCTATAGTTTGTATACTTCTTTCAGTGGTAGCTAATAGAGGATGAGATCTACACCAACTTGATGTGAAAAATGCCTTATATGGAGACTTTAGGAGGTGTACATGCAACAACCCCTTGGTTTCGAGACCGAGGGGGAGTGTGTGTGCAAGCTAAAGAAGGTAATTTATGGGCTCAAGCAGAGTCCCTGTGCGTGGTTTCACAAGTTGTCTGAGGCAATGGAAACATGGGTTTGAAGAGATCTACATCTGACCATTCTTTGTTCACTAGGAGAACTGATGGAGGTGTTGTTGCTCTTTTAGTTTATGTTGATGATCTTATTATTATTGATGATGATACTGTTGGAATAGTGTAGGTCAAGGAACATTTGGCGACACAGTTTGTTATGAAAGTCTTGGGGTCTCTACAATATTTCTTGGGTATTAAGGTGGCTAGAGGAAAAGATGGAATTGTTGTGAGCAAAGAAAATATGCACTTGATGTTCTTCGGGATATTGGAATGTTAGGGGGCCAAGGTGGCTAACATTCCCATAGGTCCCAAGGTGCATTTGTATGATAAGGATGCAAAACTTGTGGAAAGCAAGAATTACAAACAATTGGTTGGAAAATTATTATATCTTACAATTATTAGACTTGATCTTTCTCTTGCAATTGGAAAGCTTGATCAATTCATGGAGAAACCCACTAAGTAGCATTGGAATGCTGCAATGTAGGCCTTAGATATCTAAAGAAGGCACTAGGTTGTGGGTTGCTCTTCAGAAAGGGATGTCCTATGACGGTAGTAGGATACTCAAAGGTAGATTATGTTGGATGTCTGGCAGGTAGGAAGTCTACCACATGGTTCTATACATATGTGGCAGGTAATCTTGTTACTTGGAGAAGCAAGAAATAGACAGTAGTGTTCAGATCTAGTGTAGAATCCGAATATCGTGCCATTGCACAAACTGTAGTTGAGATGGTTTGGGTACAATCTATTTTACGAGATTTGCATGTTCAGATAGAGGGACCCATGGAGATTAGATGCGACAATCTTGCTACCACGTACATAGTCAATAATCTCATGTTTCATTAGCGTACGAAACATGTGGAGATATATTGTCATTATACTAGAGATCTCATTCAGAAGGGAGTTATCTATACTTCTCCAGTTGTTTCAGAGGACCAGATGGTAGATGTGTTTTACAAAGCCCTTGAGTAGAGCTGCATTTGATACTTGCTGTGATAAGCTGAGTATGATAAATATCTATGCTCCAGCTTGAGGGGGAGTGTTTCAGTAGGGGCTTTAGTGTCATTTACTTATTTTATTAGAGTTAGTATTACTCTTTTCATTCTTTTGGTACTCTGTAATAATTTACCCACCTCTTTCTTTGTAAAAGAGACGTAGGGTTTCATTGGAAGAATTGAGAAACTTGTTTCCTTTGACTCTATGTAAAGAGAGGTAGGATTTTTGAATGAGACCAAGTCATTTGTTTCTCCTAACTTGGTATCAGAGAGGTGGTCCTAGACTGGAGCTCTCGATATCCCACCCAAATAAGCCTTTTAACACCTTCACCGATCTCCTTACTCCTCTTATTGACCCAGAGGTGGTGTCGGTTGATCAGCACTGGCTATTTCCCCTCGCCAGTGCCCCGGGTGCCACCAGCATCGTCGGTGGTGGTGCTACTCCACCGGCACCGCCCTCTAGCTGGTGTTGATCAACTGACGATGCCCTTTAGCTAGTTGCTGCTCCACCGACGGTGCTCCATTATGCCTATGTTGGCTCTGTAACGCTGACGCCCAATAGATTTGAGCCACCAGCATCACCGCTGGTGGTTGTTGAGGACCACTGGGCCCATTGCTGGTGGTGGATCTATCTACTGGCCATCTTGTTGGCCATTGTTCTTCCTTTGATCTGATTTCTCTGATTAGGTTTGGGATTTCTCTATCTTGATTAATATGATTTTTGTGGTTTTAGACCACAAATCAGATGTTTGTGGCTTGAGTTGTTGATTTGAAGAAATCTCAAGTAGTGTGGGTTCGTGGGCAAGGAAGATATGGCTTCTTCAAGTTTGTTTGAGGTCCCTTTGGACTTCATAGTGGACATCGGGACTTATAAGAGTCCATTTTTTGGTCCTACGATCAAGCTTGATGAGACCAACTATCTTGGTGGTCTTAGGCTTTCTTGATGATTGCTAGAGGTCATGGGAAGGAGCACATCTTGAGTAGTCCAGAACTTGCCCAGAAGATAGGTGCAAATGCTAATTAGGATAGAGATAAGCAATGGTTTGTGCTTGGATGATAAATTGCGTTATCCTTAGAATTAGTGATGAGATTATGTATTACACCACAGCCAACCAGATGTGGGATTCTCTTCATAAGACATTCTCATGAGCTAAAGTGTTCCAAGTCTATCATGAAATGTTCCATCTTTGCCAGGAGGGTCGCTCCTTAGCACAATATTACTCCATTGTGAAGGGTCTCTTAGAGTGACACCTCATATTGGCCTGGTTGTACTTACACCTCTTGGCGTGATTTTAGGAATGAGTTAGCTGATTCTTTGTTCCTATCATGACTTGGTCCTGAATTCATAGCGACTAGGGAGTAGATCTTGACTTTAGCTGAGCTTCCATCACTTGAGGAGACTTATAGTAGGCTCAGCTGGATTACCATTCAGATTCCAGTGGTTGATACTGCAGGCCAAACCTCAGCTTTGGTTGTGACGCATGGACGTGGTAGAGGTACACCTTCTTCATGTGGTCATGGTCGTGGATGTGGATTTGAGGGCCGTACCGATACCCCTTGTACCTATTGTGGTCGAATAGGGCACATTAAGGCCACTTGTTGGTAGAAGCATGGCACGCCTGCCATTGCTAATCAGGCAACAAATACTTCAGACATGTTTATAGAGGTGGTCTCCAGAGCTAAATTTGATGATCTTCACCAGCAGTTTTCTCAGCTAGCAAATACTTTTACTCAGCCTGCAGATATTGTAGCTTTTGCCTCTTCCTCCTTAGGTAGTGAGTTGATTTGCTCCATTTTTCCATTGAAATCTGGTGAATGGTTAATTAGCAGTGGTGCCTCAATACATTTATGTGGAGATCACGAGTTATTTCCTGCCATAAGTCCTGTTGCACCAAGGAGAACTGTATAGGTTCTTGATGGTCGACATTCTCCTGTGGTTGGAAAGGGATGTGTTCCTTTATCATCTACCCTGCAATTGTCTAATGTTCTTTATGTACCATATTTGCCTCTTAGTTTGCTTTTTAGTAGCAGCATTACTAAGGAATTAAATTGTCGAGCTATATTTGACACATAGTCATGTATCTTGCAGGACAAGCTTACGGAGAGGACGATTGGTGGAGGACGTGAAGAAGGTGGGTATACCCTTATTACTATCACTGCTGTTGGCTATGGGGGAGTGCTTCTGGATCTCCATTCTAGTGATATCTTTGCCTTGGTCATCTACCCTTGGAAAGACTCAGACACGTTATCTCTCATATTCCTTCTATTGCTTATATTGTTTAGGCCATCAGCATCATCGTGCCAGTTTTCCTACTTTTACTCATACCAGGTCTAGTTCTGTTTTTCAGCTTATTCATATGGATGTATGGGGTCCTAGCTGGATTCTAGATTGGTTAGGCCATCAGCATATTTTGGTCTTGGTTGATGACTTTTCTAGAGTTTCTTGGGTTTTCCTTATGAAGAATAAGTCTGAAGCTGGAAACATTATTGAGAATTTTGTTATTGAAATAAAAATGAAGTTTTCTATTGTTATTAAAATATTTTACTTGAATAATGTATTAAAATTTTGTACTACTCGTTTAAAATCTTTTTATAAGTCTAATTGCATTAAACACCAGACAACCTATACTCATACCTCTTAGTAGAATGGTGTGGCTAAGAGGAAGTATATGCACTTAATGTTACTCATACCTTGTTGGTTCACCATTCTGTCCCCTCATTGTATTGTGGAGATGTGGTGCTAATTGCATGTTTTCTAGTTAACAAGATGCCAAACTTTGCTCTCCATGAACAGATTCTGTGGCAAGTTTTGTATCCTAATAGACATTTGTTTCATGTTCCACTTTGGGTGTTTGATTGTGTTGCCTTTGTGTATCTTCTTGGTCCTGGATGGGATAAACTGGCACCTAGAGCGATGAAGTGTATTTTCTTAGGCTATTCACGGGCATGAAAAGGATATCAGTGTTTTGATCCTATTGCATCTCATCATTTTGTGTCTGCTAATGCTACTTTTCATGAGGTAATTCCATATTTTTCTACGTCTGATCATAAGTTGCCTCCTACTATTGATGTTGCTCCTATGCCTATACCACCTATACCCCTTGGAGCTATTCCTGAGACCGAGACATCTACCACTGTGGCTTAAGATGCAGAAATATGCTGAGCCCATTCGTACTTATACAAGGCCTCATACTATTTTGCAGATTCCCCCCTACCCCCTACCCTCCCTCGCCTCCTCCAGCCTCCCCAGACCAGGTGAGCATTGCAACTTTAGACACTGATGATTATGATCTTAGTGATGCAGATAGGTCCCCTATTGATCCTGTTGAGGATGGTCTTGACCTTCCAATGGTTATTCGAAAGGCTTCACGGAGTTTTGCTAGATATCCTATTACAGGTAGCCTTGTGACAAATGGTATGGGAGCAAAGTTTGCTAGTTTCTGTCGTGCCTCAGTAGCCACTCATACTCTTGTGACGTATCATGAGACCATGCTTGATTCAAAGTGGTGTCGGGTCATGGAGGAGATGGCTGCTCTTCAGAGTAGAGGTACATGGGAGTTGTCATCACTGTTAAAAGGAGCTATTGTTGTTGGCTGTTTTCTGGGTCTTTGTACTTAAGTATAATCCAGATGGCTCGATTGCAAGGTATAAGGCTAGACTTACAGCAAAAAGGTTTACTTAGACCTATGGAGTAGACTTTTTTGACACATTTTCTTTGTTGCTCGCCTATCTATAGTGAGGATTCTTGTGGCAGTTGCAGTTCATAAGGATGGGTGGCTACACTAGCTCAATGTCAAAGATACTTTTTTGCATGGTGATTTATAGGAAGAGGTGTATATGCAGCAACCCTTAGGTTATGAGGTTGAGGGGGAGTGTATGCAGGCTACGTAAGGCCATTTATGGCCTTAAGCAAAGTCCCTGTGCTTGGTTCCAGAAATTATCTTAGGTGGTGGAATTTGTAGGTTTTCAGAGGTCATCTGCAGATCATTCCTTGTTTGTTAGAAAAACAGGGAGAGGTGTTACTGTTCTTGTTTATGTTGATGACTTTATTATCACAAAAGATGATTGAAGGAATAACTAAGATCAATAGATGTTTGGCTGATCAGTTTGTGATGGACTTGGGTCCGTTGAGGTATTTTCTTGGGATAGAGGTAGCTTGCAGCAAAAGTGGCGTTGTTTTGTCCTAGAGAAAGTATACTCCAAATGTCCTATAGGAGGTTGGTATGCTGGGGGCCAAGTCAACAAATATATCTATAGATCTTAAAGCACATATGTATGATGCTGGGGCAGACACTGTGGATAGCAGGTAGTGTAGATAGCTAGTTGGGAAGCTGTTGTACCTTACTATCACTAGACTAGACACATCTTATGCAGTTGGCATGTTAAGTTAGTTTATGGCTAAGCCCACTAGACAACACTATAATACTGCGATGATGGTACTTAGATACCTCAAGAAGGCTCCCGGGAAGGGTCTTCTATTCACCAGAGGGACTTCTATGACAATGGTGGGCTACTTTAATGTAGATTATGCTAGATGCCATTTGGATCGAAAATCCACTACAGGTTTTTGTACTTATGTGGCTGGCAACCTTGTGACCTGGAAAAGCAAGAAACAAGCAACTATTTCTAGGTCTAGTGCAGAGTTAGAGTAAAGGGCGATGGCCCAGATTACTGCTAAGATGATGTGGATTTGATCTCTACTGATTGATTTACATGTTGGGATTGATGGATCTATGGAGATGCGATGTGATAATAGAGCAGCTACTTATATTGCTAATAATTCCATGTTCCATGAGCGCACAAAGCACATGGAAGTTGATTGTCATTACACCAGAGACATCATTTAGAAAGGGCTGCTCTACACAACTCCAGTTTCTACTGATGACTAGACAACAAATATATTTACTAAGTCTCTTATTAGATTTACTTTTGATGTTTGTTATTCCAAGCTGAGCATAATTAACATTTATGCTCCAACTTGAGGGGGAGTGTTGTACCCCTTAGTTTATTATGTTTGTGAGGGTGTACTTATAGTTTTTATTTTCTCTTGGAGTTGTGCTATAATTTATCCCTCCTAGAGGTAGGGTTTCTGAATAAGACTAAATCATTTGTTTCTCCTAACTGTATCACACGAAGCATCAACATAAGTGGAGACGACAAACTTTACTTGATGAAGTGGCAAAAGCTGCAGTCTTTGAAGTTAATGATGTCTCTTGTGACAACTAAGTAAAGCAATGAAGTAGTTCATCATAATCTGCCTTGGGCACAGGTACAATATCAGTGGCTTGCTTTGTAGTAGCTACAGTTAGATTGGCCATGGGAGGGCTACTAGGCTTGGTTAAACAATTATTCTCTATGTCCTAACTTTTCACAATATGTGCAAGTCAGGTGTCCTCTCCCAATGGGTCAACAGCCTTAGCCTTTGCCTCGCATAACTGGAGTGCCTCAACCACGACCCTGAGTAGTAGCAAGAGTTGAGGTCTACCTTGTAGGTTCATTAGCAGTAGGGGTAATTGAGATCCTGCTCATCCTACTGTATGCTTCCTCCAAGGTGGGAAGCTTTAACAAAGTAAGAAGTCCTTAGACTGCCATGTAGTTTGGTCCAAGGTCAGCCAGGAATGGAAGGATTGCTACTTCCTTGCGATAAGCCCTCTGAGAAGCACATGTGCACACAAGCCGACAAGCATTGTACTTCTCCAGAAGACCCTTTAGGGTCGAGTAGTATTAGGACAATGTACGACCCTCCTAGCGAAGCTGAGTGAGCTCGTTGTAGATCTGGAACACCCTGCTGGGATTTGTCTTGTGGGAGTATGTATGTCTCAAATTATCCTACATCTCCTTGGTAGTCCGGTAATACATGATCTCATCCCCAATCCTAGGGATCATTGAATTCATGATCCATGCACGGACAATGGCATTATCTTTCTTCAAGGAAGCATTTTCCTAGTCTTCACTTGTGGTTTTGATTGAAGCAAAACATGCTCCTTGTCATGACCTTCTACCATCATCAGAAAGGTCTGTGACTATCGGATGTAATTGGCCTCATTTAGCTTCACCATGGGACTATAAAGGGGCTCTTGTACACCTCAGATCAGAGACACTCTTCGATGTCACCTCAGACGAACTTTTAGATGCCATATCAACTTCAACCAAAACCAATCAATGTTCACTTACATGGAAGAAAATTAGACCATCGAGCGGGAACTAGAATCCCTGGCGATGTAACACGTTAAAAACAGGAAGAAGACTTGTGGAACCCTTATAGCAAATCTGTAGGACCCTTAGGGACAAGTTTGATGGGCTGCGATCACCTAGAACCTCCCACCAGCAATGAAATAGTTGAGTAAAGGTTCTGTTGGGTGGCGCAATGGGATCAAGACCCAGGCAATGGCCTTGCTAAGCAATGTTGTAGGCTCAGGTGAAGCTGCATGCGACACAGTAGGGTCGGGTGCCGCTGGCGTGGACCAGCGAAGCAATAGGTTCGGTAAGGAAGGCAGTGACGATGTAGGTGGCCCATCAACTGGTGGTAGAGAAGCCATGCGCAGCCTTCCTCCTTAGAGTTTTTGTTTGGTGGAGAGGAAGGGGGTATGGGAATCAAGGTGGGTATTGAACCCTGGCTTAGGATTGCAACTTTAATACCAAGTTAGAACAAATGAACCAAGTTATTTATTTCATGACCTACCTCTATATATAGAGGTGGGAAAATAACAAGCGTACTCCTCAAGGAAATAAAGAAATACAACTAAAGCACTTAACAAAAAACAAAAGATCGTAGGGGTTAGCATACAAAGCTCCATCCATGAGCCATTATGGTTGGTTGCAAATGGGTATTTACTGTTAAATATAATCCAAATGGTACTCGTTGCTAGATACAAGGCCCGAATGGTTGCAAAGGGGTTTATGTAGATGTATGGAGTTGATTTCTTTGATACCTTCTCCCCTTTGACTTGTTTGCCTATTGTTTAGATTTGATCTTTGTTACTGTTTAGAGGGATTGACCACTTCATCAGTTGGATGTCAACAATACCTTCCTGTATGGGGATTTACAAGAAGTCTATCTGTAGCAACCACTAGGGTATAAGTCTCAAGGGGAGTATCCTAAGGCATGTCGTCTACGCAAGGTGATCTATGGCTTGAAGTAAAGCCCTAGGGCTTGGTTTCAGAAGTTGTTAGAGGTAGTAGACACTCTGGGGTTTCATAGATCCTCAACCGATCATTCTATATTTATATAGAAAACTGCACGGGAACTGGTGGCCATGTTGGTATACATGGATGACATCATTATAGCAGGCGATGATGGGTAAGGCATCGTGGATCTAAAGAAGTGTCTTGCAGTGAACTTTGTTGTCAAAGACTTGAGATCCCTTCGGTACTTCATCGTGGATCTAAAGAGCAACTGAGCAAGCGGGGAATCATTCTTTCTCAGAGAAAATATGCCACTAATCTATTACAGGAGATGCGTATGTTGGGGACTAAACTAGCGAATATTCATATGGATTCGAAGGCACATTTGTAAGATAAGCAGTCTGAGACAATAGACACATGTCAGTATAGAGGATTGGTTGGGAAGCTTCTCTATTTGATAATCACCCAACTTAATATTTCCCTAGCAGTTGGGAAGTTGAGTCACCTAAAGAATTTTCCTAAAAAGGGGATTCTATTTACAAAATGCACTTCTTTGAGTATTATGGCATACATAGATGTAGACTATGCAGGTAGCCTTGCTGATAGGAATTGTACCACCAGCTTTTGTACCTGTATGACTAGGAACTTAGTTACCTAGAGAAGTAAGAAATAGTCTGTTGCTTCCAGGTCCAGTGCAAAGTCAGAATTAGGGGTGTACACAGGTCGGGTTCAACCCGAACCCTACCCGATTGGGTTGGGTTGGGTTGGGTTGAGATTTTTCCAACTCGATAAAAAATGGGTTGGGTTTGGGTTTGAGGTCTAATAAACCCAACCTAACCCACAACCCGATTCAACTCGATACACACACGAGTATCCATTAAAATTTTAAAGGAAAAAAAGCTACCTTGTTTAAACTTGAAAGGAGACAAAAATTCACGCAAATAACACACGCCACTCCCTCAATTTCACTTTTCCCTCTCCCTGTGTGCTCTCCATCGTGCACTTCTTTTCAATTTCCCTCTCTCTTGTAAGCCCTAAATCGAGCTTCCTCTCCTGTCATTGCCACCAACCTCTCTCGCAGCTCTCTTCTCATTGGCAACATTGTTTTCGTCATTACCACTCGAGGTTAGCATCTTCCTCCCTCCTTTCTTCCTCCTCTACGTTAGTGATAGCCACCACCTCTCTTCACTAGAGCCACTGCCACCGCCACCGCCACCGCCACCACCACCATCACCACATAGCCCACCACCCCCTCCCTGGCCATCCATTTTCATCACTACCTTCCCTTTGCCCAGCCTGAGCCTACTACCAGAGCCGCTAGCCTACCTACTACCACTGATCCACCACCACCACACAGCCCACCACCCTTCACTGGCCATCCACCATCTTTCCCTTCCCCTCCGCCCAGCCTATCATTAGAGTTGCTACCACTACCACCATCACCATACAACCTACCACCCCCTTACCAGTCATCCTCCTTCACTGTAGCTAATAGTCACCACCCCTCTCTCGGCCATTGTCCTTCCCCTTTGCCTTCCCTTAACTTAGCCTAAATTATTTGAAACTTCGACGTAGGCATTGAAACTTTGATGCTTAAATTAGATATCATTATTTAGGTTCTCATCTAATTCTTTGTTTAGACAGAATTAAAAGACATCCACATGTACATCTTGAATTTTTTCCTTACTAATAAAAAATTATTTTGATTATTGTCTAATTTTTTGTTTTGATTGCTTACATCTATGAAAAAAATTATATGGATAAGATAATCGTCTTGTAATATGTGTTTACTTTTCTACAGGAAAGAGACAATTGCTATTATACAATTATCAAGTTTTTTTTTACCTATTTTATTCGCTTTTTTAGAAGATATAAGTTACTTATAAGTTTAAAATGTTTTGTTATTAAATATGAAAGACAGAGAAAATATGTAGGAGATACACATAAGTTTTGAGTCCTTTGACTAGTCGACAACCCGCTCAACTGAACCCAACCCGACCCGATTTTTATGGGTTGGGTTCGGTATTGTAACGGGTTGGGTTGTGTTGGAAAAATCCAAACCCAAAAACTATGGGCTGGGTTTGGGTTGAGTCATAACCCAACCCAACCCAACCCGACTCGTGTACACCCCTAGTCAGAATATCAGGCCATGGCCCAAATTGTTATTGAGTTAATGTGGATACGGTCATTGCTAGTAGATTTGCATATCCCGGCTGAGTTTTCGATGGAGATGAGACGTGGCAATCGAGCCGTCACCTATATTGCTAACAATCCTATGTTACATGAGAGGACCAAGCACGTAGAGGTCGACTACGACTATATACATGACTTGATCCTGTGAGGACTCAATTCACACGACTCCTGGCATCCAAGGACCAAATTGCTGACGTACTTAGCAAGGCACTTCCACAGGCTTTCTTCGACAAATGTTGCTCCAACTCCAAGCTGAGCATGATTGATATATATGTTTCAGCTTGAGGGGAAGTGTTGGGAGTTGTATCTTGAGGGTGTTTTTGTTCTTTATCTTTGCCTATATGTATGGGTTTTTTTCTACTTTTCTTACATCTCTATATATTGAGATGCAAGGTTAGAGGATAAATGATTTTCTCCTTCCTATCAACTTTGTGGTTATTGCAAAGTGCCTTGACCATTAGCAGAAAGCCAAAGCAAAGATCCTTGGCCCAGTAGATACCTCCATGAATTCAATAAACATGCTAGGCAGTAATGCAGAGAAACCCCTAAGGTACATAGAAACAATAGATTGAAATCAGTCCTAAAGAGAAAGTGTGCTTAAATACCTAATGCACTATAAATAACATTGAATCCCCAAAGTATAGATCACTACATATCTAATGATGAGCATAAGTGCATATATGATTGGTTGAGCAGACCAACAACTATCTATGCATGCATCATTGAGATGACATATGCAGAAAAATCACTGTTGGCTTAAGCCACCATCAGCAGGGAATCAAGCAGGAAATCACATGCACATACCATCCTCATGCCTAATAATTCATGTACACCCATTGCCAGGTGCACGCACCAGTGCCACCAACTAGCATACTTCATGTAGTCCACGTGCCACCCCATTGCCTTGTCTGCTCACCTTGATGTGTGCGGAGAAGGTGGCATGATGGTGCAGAAGGTATATGATCAACTACCTATGGCACCTACTCGGATACCTTGTCAAAGATAACAAGGGACCTTAACTTATATTACAAATTCCTTAATCTCCATTATATACCGATTAGAGTTAGCTTATTATAAATTCCTTCATCTACACTAAATCGAGATTAAGTATGTGTTGCTACTTTAAGCACATAGAAACTGACACAAAGCATAAAACAGAAAGCATATATCTTTGTCAGGACAATAGTTCTTTTCCCCTTAAAAGAAACTATATTCTATTTTGTGACCCTCAAGGGCATCTTTTTTCTTTCTTCCAGCTTATTGTTTCTTCTTTTCTTTCTTTCTTTCTTTTAATCATGTTTTTGTTCTTTGGTTTGCAGATTGGTTTTAATGGAGGAGTTAGGAACTTGTCGCTGGACACCTTAGGTCATACTATTAGTAGAAAGTACCATAATAGGGTCATTCAGGTGAAGCATCTGGGTCCAGGTTTCTTCTTATTCCTGTCATTGATTTCTGCACTATCTAGTTTAAAACACGCATGCCATTCGAAAGAGTGCATGTTATGTTACCTTAATTCATAGTTTCATACATCATTTCTATGTAATAGAAGACACGGGGAATTGTTTAGGAATGAGAATGAACAATATGACCCTTTGCAAGGGATTAGTTTCCTAATGAGAAATTTCATTCGAACATAAAACTGCAGTACCTCTTTTTTGGTGAAATTGATTGACCCTAAGCTGAAATGGTACAACATTTTCTTGCACTGCCAAATCTTAAGACCTCCGTGGTGGAATATTGTTAAGAAATAAATAATGTGGAATCAAATATAAATATTAAAGCATAATTGTGAAAGAGTAAATGCCACGTGACATAGTTGCCATGTGGACAGTCCACGTGATGTTGAGTTAGTGAGTCCATGGCCGTGTGGCCTCTTTAGGATCTTAGGAGTTGGTCTGCATGCCAAGTTTTGTGTCACATGTGGTAAGTTATTTTTAATTGATTGCTAGAGTCTATTTTAGGATTGAGTCAAAAATAAAAATACTTAATTGATTGTGATTGAGTTTGTTTAGTATATGATTTGTTAGGATTGCAATTAGGTTTAAGTTTAGGTTTGGTTTTCTTTAAATTGAGACCAACACCTACTTGATTTATTTGAGTTGTAATAATATTTTTTTTTCCAAAACTCTCTTTCCCTTATTTTCTTACTCAAACAGTAAGTTACTGATCACGCTACTATGCATGTGAACAGTAAATCTTCGGCAAGCCCTCATCTCCACGCGATCCAACTTCCTCAATTCTTCACATGGTATCAGAGTAGGTCATCTAACCCCCATGATTCATGCACACGAGGAAGAAGGAGCATGTGTTCACATGCAAGGATCTTCTCTTGTGCGTGAGACACATGGTGGTCATCTCCAAGCCAAAGCCACACGCAAGACTTGTTTGATGGGGAGTACTCTTACGTACTTCTAGAGATCTTGAGCAACTTACGTAGAGCTCCGAGGAGGCGTTCAAGAAGAAGATCCCTAATAAGAGGATCTTTCGTGTACCTAGCGACTTACGCGGGACATAGAAGTAGAGATAACTCATTTTTGAAGACAATGATGGTAGAAATAGAGGCTCACGGCACCACAAAGGTGCGAGATGGAGCCAAAGCCTAGAAAAGGGAAGAGATCTATTGAGTTAGGGTGCAATTGGTGATCTTTATGCTTTTCCAATGGACATTTCATATTCGATTTTTTCCTCCTCCAAAAGAGGAGATTTTCCTAGATAAAAGGTGTTAAATACCATACATGGGATCACTCATCTTTCTATTACTTTAAGAAAAGCGGACACTACCTCGAAGTAAAGAATAAACATCCGCAATCATCGTAACGACTTCCGAGGTTGCCAAAAGGAGCAAGACTTTCCATGTTGCAAAAGGACTAGCGGTTGATCCGAGCAGTTCATTTATTAAAGATCCAGGTAAGATGCAAATGATAGAACTCTAGCTTCACCAAAAGTATGCAAGTGTACAACCTACTCCGACCTCAACTTGAGGGGGAGTGTGAAGGAGTAAATGCCACATGGCACAGTTTCCATGTGGACAATCCATATGGCGTTGAGTCAGAGAGTCCATGGTTGTGTGGCCTCTTTAGGATCTTAGGAGTTGGCTTGCATGCCAAGTTTTGTGTCACATGTGGCAAGTTGGTTTTCATTGATTGCTAGTCTATTTTAGGATTGAGACAAAAATAGGAATAGTTAATTGTTTGTGATTGAGTTTGTTTAGGATATAATTTGTTAGGATTGCAATTAGGTTTAGGTTTAGGTTTGGTTATCTTTAAATAGAGACCAACACCTAATTGGTTTATTTAAGTTGCAATAATATTTTCTATTCCAAAACTTCTTTCCTCTTTCCCTAATTTTCTCATGCAAATAGTAAATTACTATTTACGCTACTGTTCACGTGAATAGTAACGTGAATAGTAAATCTTCAGCAAGCCTTCATCTCTACACGATCCAACTTCATAATTCTTCACGATAATAATAAGGAACGCTTAGGTTTATGTAGAAACCCCATTTATGAAGAGTGGAGAGAAAATCATGGCAGAAGGCCCCGATGGACGTGTATCTCTGTATTCTTCTCAAAGATAAAAGAGGGGTACAATAGCCTATTTATAGGCTCCCACACATACCACACTTTTTCATTCCACCATGCGGAACTAAATGTAGCCCACTACAACCCTTCTCTTAACATTCCCCCTTAAGTTGGAGCATGGAATGCTCAACTTATACAAAAGAAATCCTCACTCTACATAGCAGAACACAACACAGAACTCAAATGATGTTGCTAGGTCACTGCTTCCATGCATCCTATGTCACCGACTTTGTTGCATCGTTGTTCTTGCTTGTAGGTAGGTGTAGGTTGGAGTTCGGAGAAGAATCACTAAGGCTAGTTTGGTGCATGTGCCCTCCATTTTGAAGACTTTAAAGAAGGCCTCTCGATGGAGACCAAGAAACTGGGCCTCTTCTACATGGAAACTCAAGGAAAGAGGTCTCTCCTTTGTAGACCAAGATAGTGGTCCTCTTATTTAGGAACCATCAACAAAGAAAGAGTTTCTCTTATGTTGGGACCTCAAAGAAAGTCTCGTATGGGGTACACAAAGGTTCTCACACTCCTTTCTCCCATACTCGTATGCGAGAAGAAAATAACATAGAGAAGAAAATAAAATAGAGAAGAGCTTCTCCCTTTCTTCCTGTTAATTTCATCATCATTTTTTTCTCCTTTTTTTAATCATTATTCTCCCTCCTTTTTTGCGTCTTTTTTCTTCTTTTTCTTTTTCTCCTTTTTTCTTCTCTTTATTATTTTTCTCTTTTTTTGCTCTCTCTTTTTTCCTTTTTTTTTAAATTTTTGCAAAGCTAACAACCCATTAGGAAATAGACAAAAATTGAGGACAAAAAATACAAAAAAAATCATCATTTTATTACTTAGGGTTCAAAGGAACCCAACTTGCTTGCTGTTACAACTCATTGTTGCCTGGTTGCATGATTGAAGCAATGTCTTTGCCGAGGCTTGTGCCTTCTCCACTACAAGCCACGACATCTTCAGCATCATTGACACCATCACTGCCCACATGCATTGGCTTGCCTCGAGTAGTAGATGTGAGGGCCTCCCTCTTTTTTGCGCCATCTTTGCTAGTTGAAGAGAGGTGATGCTGTGCCAATTGCTTTCGAGGGGAACCTAAATCTTCACGTAGCAATGGGAGTAGTGATCTTTTTCAACCTCATGGCGGAGGTCTTGACACCTCATGCCTACCTCGCATTGCTCGTTGCCACGACTTTGTGCTTGTGCATGTTTTATCTGCTATGGGTCACGATCCATTGGATCGCATCACGACCTTTATTGGACTACCACAAGAGCAACATGTCTCCATGAACCCCCTGCTTGGGGCAGATCTCCATCGACTCGACCTCCTCCTCAGTCAATCTCTTTCTGCGCCTTCTCCTTAGACCATAGATGTTGCTTTGATTGTGCTCCATTAAATTGGACAGAGAACTCCAAAAGAAAATAAAAAATGATAATATAATCCGTGGAGCAAGAAGACAATTCTTTCCCAAGATACGACTTGCTCTAAAATAATGTCAAGAAATAAATAATGTGGAAGCAAACATAAATATCAAAGAATAACAATAAGAAATGCTTGGGTTTATGTGGAAACTCCACTCACAAAGAGTAAAGAGAAAATCACGGGAGAATGCCCCTATGGCTGTGTATCTCTGTATTCTTCTCAAAGATAAATGAGGGGGTATAATGGCCTATTTATAGATTTCTACACGCCACACTTTTTATTCTACTATGTGGGACTAATGTGGCCCACTACAACCCTTCTCTCAACAAATATATTTATCTATCAACTAAAATTTCACTCTGGTGCCATTGCATGCCTCGGCATATCAAATTGATTTCCTATTTATTATCTAGTTGCCTTGGACCCAATCCAGATGTTTCATTCGACCTCCCCTCCCCCTCCCCCTGCCACACAATTTGCAAAATTAGTGAACTCTCGTATGCTTTTGATCTCCAAAAGCTTGATGCCAAGGGTCCTTCCTTTTGAAGAATGTTGTAAAATAATAGTGGGATAATTACTGTTCAATAAGATAGAAGAGTCCAACTTGGAGTAAGAGTACATGGTAGGGACACATAATAGAAGGAAAGATACAAAGAAGGAAGAAATCTAGTAGTAATAAGTCAATTATTCTAACACTCTTCAAACTAGAGTATATGTGTCAAGCATGCCTAAGGAAGCGTAAAAGTATTGAGCATAAACAATAGTAATACTTGGGTTGTACGTGGAAACCCTGCTCATGAAGAGTGAAGAGAAAATCATGGGAGAAGTGTTCTACTGGCGTGTGTTTCTGTATTAATCTTCTCCAAAGAATAAGTAGGGGGTACACATCTATTTATAGGCCACCACACACTCCAACAAACCACATCTTAAGATGTAGCATTAAACACCAACCCACATTCTCCAACACTCCCCCTTAAGCTAGAGTATGGAATACTCAGCTTGTACAAAAAAATGAAACCCACTCTATACAAGAGAACATAACTCTCTGGACTGGTTCTGGCTCGTAGACAGGTGTGTTGATGACGACACATCAGCAATATTTGGAGCTGCTGGACGAATTGTACTTGGCTCTAACAAAGGTCTCTCCTCTGGAGACATGGTGCTGGTGGCTCCTTATCCAGATCCTTGTAAAGGGTCTTACTCTGAAGACCTCGAAGCTGGATCTCTCACATAGAAATCAGTTAGGCCCTTCATTTGAGGACCTCGAAAAAGGTTCTTCCTCATATTTGTGGTGGCCAAGTCCCATTGCATAGCTTTGGTTGCAGCCTTGGGGATGGTGCTTCGAGCAATCTTAAGAGTTCTTGTTTTTTGTCTAGAGCTTTTGCTTGAAAATGAGCGGAGCCTTTATTTTTCCTTTTTTTCACTTTAGGGGAACATTGTGGAGAAATTTATACTTGATATATGCCGAAACATGATCTAGATATATTTAGTAAAAAAAAAAGAGGATTTCTTTCTTTCTGGAGACCTCGAAACTCTGGACCTCCCAGAATTTGGTTTTCATGTGAAGATCTGCTATTCCAAAAAGTTCATAGCAGTATCCGATGTCACTCACTGTGCCTTGAGATGGCAACAAAAGGACTCTTAAACGGAGGTGACTATAAGAGGTCCAATACTCCCCCTTTCTCCCATACTCATATGAGAGAAGAAAATAATAATGAGAAGAAATTCAATCATAAACATGGGAAACAATAATACTAGAGAAGAGCTTCTCCACCTTCTCTTAAACATTCATCATCATTTTTTTCCTTTTTTTCATAAACATTCATTTTTTCTTTTCTTTTGTTTCTTCCTCTTTCCCACTCTTTTTTCTTTCCTTCCCTTCCTTTTTCTTTCTTTCCTCTATTTCCTTCTTTTCCTCTCATTCAATATTTTTCTTCATAGTTTGCTTGGCTCGGCATCCCTTTGTTTTCTTTTACAAAGCTACGGGAGCTCGAGAGAAATAAAAATAGGGTGCTACAGGGAGCAGGACTACAGAGAACAAACTACACGTTAAAGCTATGAGTAGCGGGGACTTCGTCTCCTTGAAGACGCCATCGTTGTTGCGGATGATCGACACTGCTAATCTTGTATGTGGGATCTTTGCGCAAATTGTCACCGCGATCTCCACCGTCATCAATGCTAGGCCTCTCAACCGTGTGTGTTGTCTCGTCTCCATCTAGCACGGCACTGCTGGGTTCTACTTGAGCCCTAGCGGCATTGCCTAGCCCACTAGTGCTCCAGCGTCGTCTGCTTCGTTCCTTGCCTACCACGTGGAGACCTGAGTGACGATACGAAGCTCTTGACCTTGGCTTGCTGGTGCTCGTCCTAGGTGCTGTTGGAGGAGTGCTGCTCGGTGAGGCTATAGATTGCCTCGTCCGAGGCCCTCCTCACTGCGCCACCTTGTGCGTGATTGCCGGCTCGTCGCCTCGAGGATCTTCTCCTTGAGATCTCCTTGAGGATCACGCCGTCGCTACCATCGCCTACCATGCGGCCATCGTGCACTGCTTCTTCACATCGTGTGTCGCTAGGTCGTTCGCTGCGACGCTTCACATCGTGCACTGCCAGCGCCATCATTGTCGCCTTCTTGCGAGATCTCCGTGATCTGCGAGAGCCTCTCCATCGCATGCCATTGCTACTGATTAGGGGTAGTCATCTTCCTCATCACTGGCTCGATCTGGGATCCTCCTCTTTACTGACCTGATCGCAACGAAGCACTGCCACTGTAGCCTCTCGTGACGAACTCGGAACAAAAGAAAAAATCTTATAATCTCGAGAACAAACAAATAAATCTAAGATCGACTTGCTCTGATACCAAGTTGAATAAAATGAACCAACGGAAGCATAAAAGTATCAATCATAAACAATAATAATACTTGGATTTTATGTGGAAATTCCACTCACGAAGAACGGAGAGAAAATCACTGGAGCAGTGCCTCATGGGTGTGTCTTTCTATATTAATCTTCTCAAAAGAATAAATGGGGGGTATACGTCTATTTATAGGTCATCACACACTCCAACAAATCACATTTTAAGATGTGGCACAAAACACCAACCCACATTCTGCAACACATAGGCTAAAGTGAATAAATGAAGTCACAACCTTTCCTTCTTTAACAAAGCTAGGGATAAAACGACCGACGTGCTTGGTTTCTTTTATGGAACACAAGATTAGATGTCATATAAGTAGAACGAGAAGTTTGATTTCCAACCCAGATCAATCAAGAAAGAATGAAGCCAACTTAGGTCATAGGCTGTGTGAGATAGCTCTAAATTTTGCCTCTGTAGTGGATTTTGATGCAACAATTTGTTTTTCTCTTCCAAGTTACTAGAATTCCTTCAAGGAAAGTGCTATATTCAATAGTAGACCTTCTGTCTATTAAGAAACTAGCACAATTTGCATTAAAGTATTTACACAAATGCAATCACCGTTCCTCTTAAAATAAAGACACTTGGGTAACCTGATTGATTGCAAAATTAATTAAAAAATGTGTCCTGGTAACTATGAAATACATCAACTTCTGACTACACTTCTTTAGCACCATCAAACTTGGGATCATTTTACCTGAAACTGATCTTGCAATCTATAAATATAGTGGACGATTTAGTATCAAGACTTGCCTTAAAAATTTCAAGTGCATACTTCTGTTAAGACATAATTAGGTCTTTTGGATTTTGGGCAACCTTTATTACAAGGAAATAGCATAGGCTGCCTAGGTCTTTGGTTAGAAATATTTGTTGAAGACATGACTTATAGTCTCCTCGATTGCTACACTTCATTATTAGGGATGTCATTAACATAAACTACAAGGGAAACTGTATCAGAATCTCTATGTTTGATTAAAGTAAAGTGGTTTAAAGTGGATTGATGAAAACTAAAATTTGTGACCTCCATACTCAACTTGCTAAGCCATGCTCGTGGCTCATAAATTGCTTTCTTCAATTAGTAGACATCATTGTCCCCCTCAACAACATATTTAAGTGGTTGGAACATACACACCTACTTAAATAAATCTCCATAGCGAAAGGAACTTCTAGTGCCCATCTGGTATGAGGGTCAATCTCTAGTAACTGCCACATATAGGATGGTTCTTACATTATAAGAGACATCTCAAAGCAGTTGACGCTGTAGGTTTGGGTAGAACCTTTAGTTTCAAGACATGCCTTTAGATGATCAATGGGACCATGTGGAAGATGATGGTATAAATCCATTTGTGATCAACCACCTTAGCATTAGAGGATTGTGGAGCTGAGCCCCAAGTTCCACGAGATAGAAGAGCATCCATTGTCTTATTCGTTGCTTTTTTCACCCTCTATTCTATAAAACATGGTGGACATTTTGTGGAATAGTGGTAATCAAGAGATCAATAGAAAAATCTCATAATCTAGGGATAAGGCAGTCAATACATATGAAATTAGACATGGAATATGAAGTACAAGACTGGCTCCCTTGTGAAGAGCAATGGGCATATAAAGACCATATGTTGACCTGGAGGATGGAGCATCTGGAGCAGAATTGGGTGGTAGACTTGAGATACATGAACTATAAACCTCTGTGTTAGGCATAATCATAGTCAAAGGAGCTTTAATAAATTGCCTATTTCTTTATTTCTTTTCTTTTGTTTTTTTTAGCAAAGCCATAAAAGCAATAGTGCCAACCAAGGTTTAAAATGTCGATTTCGACGTCGTTTCGATAAATTTTCAAGTTCACATTTTGCCGGCATATCGAGGGATGCCGTGGAAATGCCTGTGTTTTGACGTCAGATTTCGACGCCCCAAAAATAATCTATTTTGGAGGCATGCCAAGGGCATGATGGAGGCATGTCGACTCATGTCGGCAAAAATGACAACTGGTTAAAATGATTGAAATTTTAAGTATAACTATTTAAATAGATAAATATTTTCATTTACTCCCTAAACCCTATCTTATATGTTGAGACTCCTATTTATCTTGTCTTTTCTTTCTGTTACTAACTATTTGTAGTTTGTTATTTCTTTATGGACATGCACTGTATTTTACCCACATCTCTTTCTCTATATAAAGAGATGTAGGGTTTCCAAGGAATTTAGATTGAACATTTCTTTTGACTTGGTATCAGAGCACTGTTCCTAGATCATGGCTCTAAGTATCTCACCCTTAAGGCCTCCTAAACCCTAACACCCAAATCCCGTTCTCATCTCCTTCCTTGGTGGCGATGGTGCTCTTTGGCGGCCCTCCAGCCGCACGCAGGTGCCTTAGCAGCTGGAGGTGGTGCCCTTGTGCCCTAGTTCAGCCTTGCAACGAGGTTGCAGTGGTGCCAAGGCTCCTGAACCACCGCACAACCACACGAAGGAGCCCTAGCAGCCGGAGGCGGCGACGCTTAGGCCAGATTCAGCCCTCGCGACCGGGTTGCAGTGCCGCGGAAGCTCTTGAACCATAGAGCGAAGTTCCAGCGAGGTCCTAGTGGCTGGAGGCGACGGCGCTGCGGCTCGATTCAACCCTCGCTACGGGGTTGTAGGGACGTGGAAGCTCCAGCACCACCTAGTGGTGCTCCGGTGATGGTCAATAGACCCAGCAGCGACATTGCAGCTGTGCTGCGACCTCATACAGGAGCTGCTATCGGCACTGCACGTCCTAGCGGTTACTGGTGATGCTTTGTAGCAGGCACTAGTGCCGCCGCCCAGCCTCTGTCAGCATCTCGGCGGCTGTCTGAGGCCATGACTGGCGGAGATCCCCTGATCTCATCTTCTGCAGGCGTTGAAGACATGCTGCGGTGACTAGAACTGAGGTTTACTAGTCTTCTCTACCCCTATAGGTTACCTACAGGACTTCTACGTCAGGAAGAGCATCGCTAGGGCCCTATCTATGCCCTAAGATCTGAAGGACATTTCAGAACTCATTTCTGTGGATTCCTAGTGGATTTGAGAGTAATGGCCGCTTCTGCATCATCCAGTTTATGAAGTGATCAAGATGATGACATATGCAGGCATGGTATAACAAGAGCATGACATGAGTCATGGTATAGGATGGCTGGTGGACTCTGGTGCCTCACAGCATCTTTGTGGTGATCATAGTCATTTTCGATCACTCAATTCTGTTGCACCAAGGAGAACGGTGCAGGTTGCTGATGGCAGACACGCTCCAGTTGTTGGCCAGGGGGAGGTGTTTGTTACCCTTATGTTGCGGTTATCAAGAGCACTATATGTACTGGAGTTTCCCATGAGTCTGTTGGTCGTGAGTAGAATTACAAAGGATCTTTATTGTAGGGTTATTTTTGATGACATTGGATGTATTGTTCAAGATAAGTTCACTGGGAAGACCGTCGCCAGGGGTATAGAGGAAAATGGGCTTTATCACCTGGGCCAAGAGCCATTTGCAGGAGCTAGCAGGTACGATGGTGGGAGTGCCTTACAGTAGTGTGTTCGTCTTGGTCACATGCCCCTGGATCGCCTTAGGAGGATGATTTCACATATTTCACCTGCTACTATTAGATGTGATGCTTGCCAATTAGGTAAGCATCGTTGGTCTTCCTTTCCTGCCAGTGTTTCTGGATCAGCAGCTGCTTTTGAATCCCTCCATATGGATGTCTGAGGACTAAGTGGAGTTCCAGATAGGATGAGACAGTGCAGATAACCATAGTAGTGAGGTTCCCTTTATAGAGACTCAGTTAGAGATACCAGATGAGTTTGATCTTCCTATTGCCATTAGGAAGGTGCCCCTCACGTGTGAGTCCAGATATTGGGTTGTAGGCAGTTTGGTTATAGATGATCTTGGTCCTCAGTTTAGTAGAGCTTCAGTCATGCTCTTACAGCTTCATCCATTCTATCTACCTACCAGCAGGCCATGCTTGTTCCAAAGTGATGTCAAGCCATGGAGGATGAGATGGCAGCACTTTGGAGCAGATAGACTTGGGATCTCACCTTACTTCCTACAGGCACGCGACTTGTTGGCTCTAGATGGATCTTTGCCTTGAAGTACAACCCTGATGGGTCAATTTCAAGGTATAAGGCTAGGTTGGTGGCAAAGGGGTTCACCCAGACATATGGGGTAGACTTCTTTGATACTTTCTCTCCCATTGCGTGGCTTGCCACTGTTTGGGTATTCATCTTTGTTGCTGCCCACAGAGATTGGCAGTTACATTAGCTCGATGTGAAGAACGTCTTTCTTTATGGCGATCTTTAGGAGGAAGTTTACATGCAGTAGCCTCCAGTTTTTAATGTTCAGGGGGAGTGCGTCTGCAGACTCCGAAAGGCCATCTATGGCCTAAAGCAGAGCCCGAGAGCCTGATTTCAGAAGCTCAGATGTGTTGCAGAGGATGGGGATGCAGAGGTCTTCTTTAGATCATTCTCCATTTATCAAGAAAACAAAGAATGGCGTGGTAGCTCTACTGGTTTATGTGGATGACTTGATTTTCACTATCGATGATGAGGTTGGGATAAGATAAGTCAAGGAATCTCTTGCACAGGAATTTGTTATGAAGGATCTGGGCCAGCTTAGATATTTCTTGGGGATCGAGGTTGCTAGGAGAAAAGATGTGATTATTCTTTCTCAACGCAAATATGCATTGGATGTTCTTCAGGAGACAGGTATGCTGGGGTCCAAGCCAGCCAATATTCCTATGGATCCCAAGGCACATCTTCATGATAAGGAAACGGAGGCAGTAAATAGCAAAGCATACAGACAACTTGTGGGCAAGCTGTTGACCTGACTATCACCAGACCAGATGTTGCCTTAGCAGTAGGCAAACTTAGCAAGTTTATGGAGAGGTTGACGAAACTGCACTGTCATGCAGCTATGCAGGTGCTGAGATACTTGAAGAAAGCACCAGGTCGTGGTATTCTCTTTCAGAAAGGCTTGCCTATGACAGTGGTAGGATATTCCGACGCTGATTATGCGGGATGTGTGCTTGATAGGAAATCAACCATTGGTTTCTGTACCTTTATGGTAGGAAATCTGGTTACCTGGAGGAGCAAGAAATAAGGGGACAGTTTCTCGCTCTAGTGCAGAATCAGAGTATAGGGCAATGGCCCAGACTGCTGCGGAGATGGTCTGGATACGGTCTCTCTTGCATGATTTGCTTGTCCAGATTGAGGAGCCCAAGGAGATGCGATGTGACAATAAGGCAGCTACCTACATAGCCAACAACCCGATGTTCCATGAGCGCACTAAACACGTTGAGGTACATTGCCACTATACCAGAAATCTTATACAACGTGGTTTGTTGCGCACTACTTATGTGGCATTTGAGGATCAGACAACTGATGTGTTCACGAAGCCTCTATATCACTCGGCATTTGATTTTTGCTGCTCCAAGCTGAGCATGATTGACATCTATGCTCTAGCTTGAAGGGGAGTGTTGAGACTCTTATTTATCTTGTCTTTTCTTTCTGTTACTAGGTATTTGTAGTTTGTTATTTCTTTATGGACATGCACTGTATTGTACCCACATCTCTCTCTCTCTATATATAAAGAGATGTAGGGTTTCCAAGGAATTTAGATTGGAACATTTCTTTTGACATTATACTTTCTATTTAAATGGATAACTATTTTCAAAATTAAAGACTACAAAAAGAAAAGTGTTAATGCTAATTAAAAAGGGGATATATTGGTGATATATTGTTGATATTGGAGAATTTTGAGAATTATTAAAAATGACTTAAAATGGGTAAAAATGTCACAATATGAAAAAATGCATAGGCTCTGAAGACCAAAATCATGTTTCAAGGAGCCCCCTATAGTATGGATCATCAATATCATTTAAGTTGGCGATATGTGATGCATAACTCGTGCAACAGTAGTAGTAGTGTAGCGCAGTAGCAGCCAGCCAGCAATCAACAGTAGCAATGTGTATGGCATGCGTTATGTGCGCGTGACCTAGCAGTAGGCAACAATGCAAACAGACATACCATTAGCACGCTAACAATTTCGATGGCATGCCACCGTCATGTCGGAGACATCCCTACATTTCGATAAGTATGTCGTGTCGATATGGCATCTTGTGAAAAACCCTCATTTTGCTAGCACATGCCGAAGACATTTTAATCACTGGTGCCGACTTAGTATAGGTGGTCTCCTCGAAAAAGTAAGGTGTCTACTCAAAGAAAGTGACAACATTGATATAGCATCGCCAATTGGTAGGATTAGAACATTTACATCTTTTTTGGTGAAGTAATGTGAAAGATACACCTAATTTCTCCCATAGACAACTTATTTACAACATCAAAATGGTGAACAAAGTAGATACATCCATAAACATGGAGAGAGAGCAAATAAATCATAATCTGGACAAAGAAGTTGAAAATGAATTGTTAGGATAAAATGAACCAATTATTATCCTATGAAGCCATGGATACCTTTATATAGAGAGGTGCAAAGGAGCAAATAATAATACACACCCTCGGACAAATAAATAAATATTATGAAGACCCAAATAACCCTTACAACTCAACACTCCTCAAGTTAGAGCATAAATATCTAGCATGCTTAGCTTGGAACATAAGACCTCAAGCTACTTCTTAGAGAGTGCTTTAGTGAAGATATCTGCAATTTGGTCTTCGATGTTAATGTAGGGTGTGGAGATCTTCTTGCTTGCAATGTCGTCTCTAATGAAGTGACAATCCACTTCAATATGCTTAGTTCACTCATGAAATGTAGGATTATTTGCAATGAATGTGGTTGCTTTATTGTTACATAACATAGTAGGGTCTGAACTGTGACACCAAAATCCTGCAAAATAGACTGTACTCATAATGACTCGCTGGTAGTGTGTGCCATGGCTCTATATTTTGATTCAGCACTCGACCTAGAGACAATCGCTTGCTTCTTGCTCCTTTAAGTAACAAGATTGCCCCCTACGTAGGTGCAGTATCCAGTGGTGGGCCTCTTGTCTTCATGTGCCCCGGCATAGTTAGTGTCAAAGCAACCACAAACATCAAGGTAACCATCGTTCTAGAAGTGGAGCCCTTTCCCAAGGGCACGCTTCAAGTATTGATCATAAACTGGCTCAGCCATCCCATAACAAATGCGATGTCGGGCCTTGTAACTGTCAGGTATAATAGCTTGCCAACCATGGCACAATATTTGGTCATATCCTGCAACAAAGGATTGTTTGCATCTGCAAGAGATAATGAAGGATCCATAGGCACACAAGCTGGTTTACACCCATGCATGCTAGCTTCCTTCAGCATATCTAGCACATACTTCAGCTGAGACATGATAAGTCCTTTAATTTTTTGTACGTCTATGCCAAGAAAATAATTAATGGGGCCAGATCTTTCCTAACAAATTGTGAATGTAGTGAGGCTTTGGTGTTCTCTATGCCTCCTCTGTTACTACCGGTCAATAGTATGTTGTCCACATAAACAATCAAAATCATTGATCCTGTCCCTTGTGTAATATAAATACGAAGTGGTCAACAGATGACCTAGCAAAGCCATGCTCCTATACAAGTCTGCTAAATCTCTCAAACCACGCCCTTAGACTGTTTAAGGCCATAGATAGCCTTCTTTAGCTTGCAAATCTTCTGGCACTCCCCCCGACTAACCAAGCTTGGAGGCGGTTGCATATAAGCTTCCTCCTCTAGGTCTCCACAGAGGAACACATTTTTGATGTCCAATTGATGAATAGTCTACCTTTGGTTGACAACCACAGAAAGCAAGATTTTGATAGAGTTAAGCTGTGTCACGGGAGAGGTCTCAAAGTAGTCTACACCAAAAGTCTGTGTATAGCCTTTAACAACAAGGCGGGCTTTGTAATGCTCCACAGTGCCACCAGGATGACATTTTAGGGTGAACACCCACCTACATCCCACAACTCTAGCACCTAAGGGTATAGGTCCACTAGTTCTTATGTTCCACGAGATTGCGGGGTAGCCATTTCTTCTCCCATAGCTAGTGTCCAGGAAGGATCCTAGAATGCATCTCTCTGTGATCTTGTGGAACTTGGTGACTATCAATAACTAAAGAAAAATGACATCCTGCAATAGGCAAATGGTTAAGTGACATAAATTAAGAAATAGAATATCTAGCACAAGATTGTTGCACCTTCTGCTAGGCTATGGGAAGGTCCAAATCTGTGTTGTCAGTAACAGAAGGTACCTAGTCCTCAGATGAGTCACTGATGGCTGGGGAGGACCAAGCAGGGATTGCAGACAAGGATTCATCCACTTTAGGGGTATCCACAGACCTGCACTAAAAATGTCTAAAAAAGGTATCTGTAGCATCTGGATGTTTAAGGAAGATACTAGGATGAGGTTGGTCTGCCTGAGGTAAAGGCGACTCAGAGGGCTCTGGTGGCTCAGATGGCATAGGGAGAGACACCTCCCATGGTATGACTTGAGTGGAGGGTTCCCCCTTTTTGGGAAAGTAGGGGATCTCTTAAAAAAATGTGACACTTGCTGAAACATAAAAGCATCGTGCTATAAGGTTGTGACATTGGTATCCTTTCTGTGTCCTTGAATACCCTAAAAGGATACATTTAACTGATCAAAGGGAGATCTTATCCACCTTGAACAGGTGAACAAAACACACATAACCAAGTACAACAGGAGTGATAGGAAATATCTCTGCCAGGAAACAACATCGAGTAGGGTGTTTTACCGCCCAAAAGACAGCCGGTTCGCAAAAAAAGTAGCAGTCAAAACCACATTAGTCCAAAAAGAAGAGGGTACATTCATTTGGAACATAATAGTATAGGAAACATCTAAAAGATGATAGAGCTTATGTTTACCCACCTTATTTTGTTGGGAGGTATGAACGCAAGAAGTCTGATGAATGACCCCTTTAGACTGGACAAACTGAGTAAGTTTGGCATTGAGAAATTCAAGACCATTATCACTCAAAATTCTGATAACAGAAAATTGAATCTTTATTTCTTGAATAAAACTTTAAATAAGAGCAGGAACCTCGGAATTTTCTTTCATCATAAAAACCTACGACATCCCGATACAATCATCAACTAGCAAAAGAAAGTATCGAAAACCGCTAACATTATGGACCCTACACGAGCCCCACACATAGCATGAATCAAGTCAAAAATTGACTCAGTATGCTTTTTTTGAGATAGAAAGGATGTTTAGTGGAGCTTACCCAGTTGACAAGCCTCATAACAAAAAGAATCTGGAAATTGTTGACGTAGCACAAGCGGACTAGGGTGACCAAGAGCAGTGGTGGCATACATAACAACAAATGAAATAGGTGGAATATGGAGGTAATAAAAGCCATTCTACTCAAGTCCTCTACCAATCCGCCTCATCGTTTGGAGGTCCTACAAGAAGAAATACTGGTCATGAAAAACAACTCGACGTTGAAGATCTTTGGTAATATGGTTAATGGACATCAAATTAAGTGCAAGTTTCAGAGCATGCATAACATTAGACGAGGGCAAAGTAGGGGATAGGGTAATATCCTCAAGTCCTGTAACTCATGATAAACCCTTATCTGCTACCTTCAAATGGAAAGGAGTAGCAAGATCTTGAAAGGAAGAAAATAAACCAGTATCACCAGTTATGTGAGAGGAAGAACTTGAATCTACAATTTAGGTTGGAGCATGGGACCTAACAAACATAGCAGATGTACCTGTGGACTGTTGAGCAGATGCCCCAGTCAAGGTAGAGGCCTGGGATGCAATAAACCTCTCATATTCTGCCTTCGAAATAGTAACATGACTGTTATTTTCGTGCACCTAAGTGGTATCCTTTGTAGAAACTTGGTGAGCACGTGGATTCATTTCTTGAGGATAACCGTCCTTCACCCAGCATCGTTCAGCAGTATGACCATTCTTGTGACAATACTCATAGAAAAGAGTGTTTCATCCACGACCACAACCACCATGGGCACTACTACGGCCGTGACCACCTCAACCTTCAGGAGCAAGACTCCCACAACCACAGCCTATGGAAGCCATGGCAGAGGAATCTGACATAGGTACAGGGTCGGAGGTCTCCAATCTCAATAGACAAGCATAGATTTGGGGTAGTGTCGGGATCTCATCCATTGTCATAAACTGGTCTTTGACCCCCCTTGTATTCAGGGCCAAGACCAGGCAATAGTTGAATGGATTGAATCGCCTCTTATTGTTTTGCTATGATAGTAGCATCAGTAGATATAGACTGATGTATGTTTTGTTAATCCCATAAATTCTTCATCGTGTCGTAATACTCAACTAGGGGCATGGAACCATTTTTAAGCATGTGTATCTCCTCCACAACATGATAAAGATGAGTTATGTTGCTCTTATGGGAGTGTATTTCATGTAACACCGTCCACATCTTTTTTGTTGAAGCATATGCCATGACCTACTATGCAATTGTTTGGGTCGTGCTATTCAAGAGGCATGTGGTTACCCAATCATATCTGCAGACTTTACAAAGTTTTCATCTTGGGTGAGAATATACTTCTTATGTGATCCCACGAATTGAGAAAAATATGTGGACCAAAGTAAAATGTTGGATCCGTCCAACTTAATGGAAGTTCCTTGCATATGTGGAGCAACTATCCATCCAACTTAATAGTTGGTTCCTCATCGAGTCGCTAAGGGAATCTTTGTGGTCTCCTATGTTAGCCCGGTTCGTGGAATAGTCCTCCAAGCACTTCTACTTCACATGCCTCGCAAGGGAAGCAAGAGATAGATCTAAATATGAAATTCCAAACCATATGTGATTAGAAAAAATGTGTATTAGTAGTAGCCACCTCCTGGGCAACAATGTGCCCCAACAGGGTTGCCTCTCCCTCTAGTGCTACCTGTGGTGAAGAACTAACGAGAGGAGGCTGATAGACCTGCCCTTACCTATAGATGAAGACCTACAGCAGTGAGAAGTCACGCAGCAGTGCCTAGGCTAGTCATTAGACCAACAGGCGACGTTGTAGGCAGACTTGGTGGCACTACTAGCATTGTTGAGGGCCTTAGTGGCGCTACTAGTGGCGCTGAGGGACTTAGCGGCATTGTTGGTGGTACCACTGGGTGTTATAGTGCCTTTAGCAATGAGCCTCAAGCCACCGCAACGCCCAACAGGTGGCGCTGGGTCTTGGTGATGCCTATCTAGAGAGGTAGCATCGGTTGCAGAGGCGGTAGTGTAGAGGAGGGGGGGTCAGCGATGCTTAGAGAGAAAGGAGTAGGGTTTTGGTGGAGGCTAAGGAGGCTAGGGTTTTGGTGGGATATCGGAGCCTCGGCCTAGGATCATTATTCTAATACCATGTTAGGACAAAATGAATCAATTGTTATTCTATGGAGCCTTGGGTACCTTTATATAGAGAGGTACAAAGTGCTATATAATAAAACACACCCTCATACAACTAAATAAATACTGTGAAGACCCAAATAACCCTTACAACTCAACAAGAATCTTTGTAAAAACTACTAGGAACCCAAATTCGCAGATAAACAGAAGTATAGTATCACCTCAAAAAGGCTTAGGAACCTCCGTATGTATTATAAGACTGCGAGTAACATCAATAATATGACATGATTTCCTCTTAGCTTCCCTTTATTGCTAAGAGATGTAAGCACAAGATGTTTGATGCACAACTCCATTGAAGAAAAGAGATAATGAATATCATGATACAAAAATCCAGGGTGTTATCACTCCAATATCTTAATAGTAGAAATTCTGGACCATGTTAAAAAAAAAAAAAACCGAACTCCCTCAACTACTTTAGCTCAATCTTTTATTAGTTTTATTGTTTTTATATGCGGCTATTTGATATTATTTCTATGTCAATATTGTCAAAACAGTTTCTAGATAGAGTCAGGTATATACAATAATTATGTGCACCTTCATATTAATACGGCCATGGTAATTATTTAAACTTTAATTCTATGAAGTATACTTCCCTTTCAAAATAGCATCCTGTTCTCTATCTCATAAATGACTATGCAGCATGAAGCAGGGCATTTCTTGGTTGCATACCTGCTTGGGGTCCTTCCAAAGGGTTATACACTATCCAGCCTAGAAGCCTTCAGATCAGAAAGATTTCTTAATGTTCAAGCAGGGACCGCATTCGTGGATTTCGAATTTGTTGATGAAGTACTTTAAATTCCTTAAATATTCATTTCTCTATAATTTCTGGCATTTGTGGATTCCTTAGTATTCATTGGCAAATGTCAGAGTCCTTAATGTTTAATAGTTGTGCTTGCTCTATTTTAACTTAAACTTGAGAAATGCAGTTAAATAAATGATGATTGAGAAATGTGGTTTGCTTTGGGGAACAATACTCCCTGTGAGGACTCTCCAAGTTCTTCTGGATATACCATTCTTTTATGCAGGAAAACAGTAAACTAACATCATCCACTATGAGTAGTTTCTTTCACAGATTCAATCTCCCATTTACATCCATGCTTCCAAGATCCTCCAAGTAAGACTTCAAATATGTGATGTATAATTTGGCAAAGGACTTTACAATTGAACATTAGGGAAGACTCTTCTGTATGCATCCGGAACCTTGTCTAAATCCAGTCATCACCTAGTATTCCTTGACATATAATCTCCATATCTTCTCTTTGATTATGTAGGCTATTGGCATTCTTGCTGGCAACAAGCTTTTGGTAATAACATTGACATAAGTCACACAACAGTAGTGTTACCCCAGGAGTGGAGCGGATAGGCTACGTGGATCTGTTTCCTATTCTCATCTTAGCATATGAAGATTGCTCTTTCTATGTTCATGAACACACTCTAGATTATCTAATGACATCAAGCGTGTTACCACATATTGTAATACTGCAATTTTCCTTTTAAGTAGTACTCTGATGTTTAATAGAGTGTGGTTCTCAATCTAGTTTTAACCTTGATTAGGAGTCCCTGCTAATCACAATTTAGTTTTAACCTTGAGCAGGAGTCCATGCTCATATACATACTGAGTTGCTAATGTTGCAATCCTTTGACCTAGGCACGAATAATTAGATGCCTTTTGATATATGTGCAACAATGTTGCACCTCTCTCATTGCAAATGATTCTAAATTTATGAGCTTACCAAGCGCATAAACATAAATATTTTGCAGATGAAGCCCCGATGAAAGGTCAAATCTTGACTTTATCTATTTGTAGAGGGTGTGAATTAAGGATTGGTAAGTACACCGTTGCTATTTTATAGCTTGAAGCTGTGGATGACAAATATAAATGTAACTGTTCAAGGGGCAGTAGTTGAGAAGTGCTATTTAGTTGATCAGATATACCTCAAGGTGTTTCAATATCTATGACCATATGGTTAGGGAGTTGCACGTGCAGTAAAATATTTTGAATTTTCAATCTAATGGAAAATATCTGTGAATCATCAAAGTTCCATTTCCCTTGAAAAGTCTTTTTGTCTTAACTTGGTTAAAATTAGTGGTCTATTTAGACATTGAGTTGATCACTGATCTTGTTTGTGTATGCATTTCTACAATATCCTAAACTGATGAGATGACTTTTACTTCCTTATGACGCTTTGTACCTTTAAGAAAGAAAGAACTAATAGATGGATGATTCTAAAAAGTATTTCAGTTGTCTTATTCTTTTATTTTGAATCTGTCACATTTTCTGATGCAATATATTTTTTTGCGATTTGCAGGTTAATTCTGGGAAATTGTCTGCAACGGTTAGATCCTTTCTTCATAATCAGCATTGCATGTAGTCCCAAGAAAAACACAGCTTTGTTTGCTTGATAAGTCTTTGACCATCAAAAGATTAATTTTTTGTGTGAAGTTTAGATGATGCCATAAGCTTCACTCCGATTTCTTCATTTGTCGTCGTTTTTTTTTATCGCATTTGCATTTTGAGTGACTTCAAATATCAAAAACATTCAAGATGTAATCTAGATCTCATTTGAATTTTCAGTCATTTGATCAAAGATGAGAACAATACCAATGCCTTGCCTTCCATCCTTGTAGTTGCTTTAACATGGTTCTCACCACTTCAGCTCACAGAACGTCTCTTTGTTTGGAGATAACCTAGCTCCACATATCTTTTATCTTGGAACTCTCTAGATACTCTAGTCAATATCCAGGATATCCACTACTATCTTATTTTTCAGAAAAAATGAACCATGGGAATATCTAATATGAGCATCTATAGAGTTTAATGCCATGAGAAGCGAAGAATAATTTGCGAAAAGAGCCTCTAGCAACAGTCAGCTCATCTAGGGTTGGCCCTTGTTTTATGCAAAATGACTTCTCAAACACATTACCAGGTTTAGTTAAGAATTGCATTTAGCACCACATGAAAAGAATGACGGATTTTTGTATTGCAGACTGCATTTATTAAATAAAGCTTTCATTTTTTACAGATCTTTGATTGCGTAAACATCATCATTTTGTTTTCTTTTATCACGGATGTGGAGTATTCCCTTTTTCTTGTTGAATCTAAAACCAAAAGATCAGTGATTGACAAATGTTTTCCATAAAACAATTACGACATCTTCATATCATCATACTTGGTGCAATCTTCTTTCAGATGTTGAACAGATACTGTTGCATAGCTTTGGCTGGTGTTATAACTGAGTATCTCTTATTTGGGTATGCCGAGGGAGGTCTGGATGATCTCAACAAGGTTTACAACTCCCACTCTTAACTACTTGGAATTGTGGTTGTGCATTCACTCAACAAACGTACAGATGTCTCAAAAACTTATCTGCTATTGGCAGTTGGATGGATTACTTAAAAGTTTGGGATTTACCCAGAAGAAGGCAGATTCTCAAGTGAGGTGGGCAGTGCTGAACACAACATTGATTCTTCGTCGTCATGGATGTGTCAGAACTTCATTGGCAGAGGCCATGTCTTCGGGCAAATCTATCAGCTCATGCATTGATCTTATTGAGAGGAGTATTGATGCTTCTGATCTTTAACATCTTAGCGCATGTATTTAATTATTTTCACGAGTTCAGTGATCACTTACATGATACAATTTTCCTTTTTGGTAACCAGTGAATTATTGGTGTTCGTGGAATTTTGATCACATATGCCCTTGATTTCTAAACAATTGAATTGGAATTATTAATATTCTCTCTATATTATTTCTCCTTATTATTCCTTTTCATTTTTCCTTTGATACTTTTGAGTAGTTCTTTATAATGTTTCCATTAATCCTCTATATAAAAAGGTTAGGGCTTTGTTAAACTTAGGCCATTCTCATCTTTTAAGGTGGCACCGGAGCAAGCACATGCTATAAATCAGTTACATGCTTGGAGACATGGAATACATTGTGAAGTCCTACGGGGCTTGGTGGTCAAAGGACTAGGCAAGCAAATAGTCCTATCCTCTTATAGTAAAAGGAATTGATATATTTGGGTGCTAGTTTTCCATTCATCACCTTCACAGCTATTGTTGATCGGGATTTGTACGTTGAAAATTTAAGTTTTAGAAATCCATCATTGTAGTCGCGTAAAAATCCATCAAACAGATAATTCAACCAAAAGTCTGGTGAGTCTTGGGTCAAACATTAGAAGAACAAATATTTATTGTCCTTATCAAACATCGGAAGGTCAAATATCAAACATCAAATAGATAATTCAATCGAAATATTTTTGTATGTTTGATAAAAAATCACGTTTATATTTATTATCATGAAGTAAATTAGTTAGTTGAATTAAATCTACCTTAGTTATTTTACTTAAAGAATAAACAATAGAAGACAGAAAAAGAATAATATAAATAAAGAGAAAATAAAGAGAATAGATAAATTTTCATAATCACATAATTATGTTTGTTACATCTATGTGCTACATTAGAAAGTGGAAAATCTAATTTAGAAAGCAATAAAAAGAGAATGGGGAGAGAAGTTATCTTTCTCGATGGTTGCTTGGAGGATGAGCTGCATTGACAGGGTGCTCGGACGAAGGTGGTGAGATGCTGGACAAGGGATAATGAAGATGGAGGAAGGAGGATGAAGCAGGGTGACGTTGCAGCGGGATCTACTTCCTGAATGGCAGTGAGAGGACAACTGCGCGATACTCCACGAAGGGGTTGAGAAAGTGAAAAAATTATATTTTTAACTCTAATGGAGCATCCTGGGTTTGGGACAAACTTGTAGAGCTTTGGAGGAGGTGAGAGAAGAGAGGAAGAGATGATCAAAATGTGGAGGACGTAGGGCCTTTTATAGGTGAGGAATAGGGGGCAAATATGTCATTTTAAATTTAAAACATTAATGTAAGGCTCTTTAGTGATGGATATAACCGTTACTAAAGCTCCCACGTCGTTAAACATGTGTGCACACCCTCGCCTCTTCAGCTTCAAGCGTTGAAGCGTACACCCACGATCGCACATCTTCAGCGGTCCGATCAAGAGATCGGATGGCTTAAACGCCCCTAGCGTCACTTCTTCGTTGCTTAAGCGTGCACGCGTGTTTGATTACGCGTCATCGCGTGCATGCGTCATTTGTGCTCATCCGTGCTACAACATTGCACCTGCATCCACCACCCAATCGCGATCCAGCGGTCGAATTGAGCCGTGCCCTGCTCGCTACCTTGATTTGAGGCGTGTGGGGGCTCGATTGTGTGCCTTTGCCTTCGCGAGCGGGCGCGTAACCACTGTGCCAAGCCCTCCTTTGAGGCGCGTTCTTGAGTTTTCCCCCAAGCATTCTCAGCCATTGGATGGATGATCTAACGGCTGAGATGTGTTAGCCATCGTGTGAAGAGGTGGAGCAGGAGACTTGCGCCAACGTGGTGCCATCCTGGCCGTCCATCTTCTTTTACTTGTATATGGTGGCATAGATGTCGGATTAGATCGATTGTCGATCCGAACCCATATGTGCGGTTAGATTTGTCATCTAAGGTACTGATTTAACACCACCTAGTCCCTTAACATCTGATTTTTCTCGAACTGTATCTGATATTACGGAGGTCCAATTGGGACGATCTCGGAGTCGTTGAACTCCGATTGTTTCCCTGATCAGGTCTATACGGTTAGATCTCAAATCCGAGGCTCTGATAAATGTTGCCCTGTTCCTTGACCACAAAAAGAGAAAATTAATTTAAAATTTATATAATCCATCCTAAATGCATGATGATGTATGTTATGTAATATTTATAATGATAATGCTTTTATAACACTAGAAACATACATAAATAGACATTTTAGGTCAATTAGATGTGTGCACTTCACACTCTCATGCATATCTTTTGTTAGTCCCTAACAAAACTACATGTTATTTATAAAAGAATTAGGATTAGATTTCTTAAGCAACAGTTATTTTTCAACCTAGAAAATTTCTACTAAGACCTGAACTATAGAGACATAACAGCGCCTAGGTGTTTGCCAAAATGCAGGCCACCTCAAGCCATCGCCTTATTCAAAAGCAAAAGCATTTTTTGTCCTTTTCTTCTTTTTCTATTTTTTTTGGATTTTTGAGTTTAAGGATTCGAGATAGCTTTCTATGGCTACCCAACCTACCAAAGACTCGAAGAGAACTCTAAGTACTGAGCATCTTTTTATGTGAATGTGATAGATTCACTGATCAGCAGTCAGAATGGACTTCGAGTTTCTATGCCCTTGGTAACCTTGAAAAGAAATTTTGCCTAAAGGTGTGTCTATCCGATCGGTAGCTTTCTCTCTATTTTTTATTTTTATGGGGTCAACACAAGGGCGAACCTAGTGTATATCTCCCTGGATTATTCTACTTCTCCGCTTTTTCCTAAGTGTTTGGAATTAAACTTGCATTTTTGTGAGCTAGGTTCTAGACAACCGACCAATGAGCTATTACTACCGACAATTTACTAGCCATATTCATGTGGTGAAGTGTGATTTATTTATTTTTTTTCTTTTCTATTTCTTTTTCTTTTCTTTTTGGATATTTTTCTATTTTTTTCTTTTTTTCTAAGTAGGTGGCTTTTTTGATTTAAGATTTATCTAAAGTCAGCAGGAAGAGAATGGTCGTGTGACTGGACTCTGGATAATCGGCCAATGAGCTATTACCACCGACAACTTGCCAGTCATATTACCCTAGAAGGTTTATTAGCTACCAAATTTCCATTCAAACTGTCGAACAGTGAGTCAGTGCAAATAATGTGTAGATGCTTACGCTTAAAGTCCCCTTAAATCGGAGGACATGTTGATAAGTCGTGTATTTATCACCCCAACTTATTAACCAATTAGAAAGGAATTTTCAAATGGTGAGGATTCAAGAAACAAGCCCACATTTTAGTGGACACTTAGGCTGATTAAGTCCTAAGACTTGAAGGGTCTAAGTGTTTAGGTCCTATCGTATTATTTCTTAAGGTTAAAAAATTTTAATGCCCAAGTTCTTTCTTCCTAATTCAAATTTTTTTTTTCAAAAATAAAGAGAAACTAAAAAGAATCTACGGAGCTAACAAGATAATTCAGGTAATGATATCCACCCTCCATGTCTATCTATTGTAATGTCCTCATTGTATTAAAAAGATATGAAAAAGAGCGGAGTAGAGAAGAAGCACGTGAATTTCGTGATTACCTATTTAGCTTCGAGATGAAAACAGACTGTATATGTGCTGAATTTAGTATCTTCAACTAGGCACACTATATAAATAAAGAGGAAATAAAGAATTCACAGATGCAGGTCAAAATCAGAATAAGAAGATTCACCTCAGGACCTACCAGCAGATGTCCACAAATGTGGACCAGATTGTGGTGCAGACCCATGCCTCATGGTCGAGTGTATTTAAGGTTTTGGATAAAAGTCACTCAAAACCTAAGATCAGTATGCAAGCGGGGTTAGGCCTGTGATTTGTGAGGATGCAACCCAAGTCCAAAAAGTCAGATAATAGGAAAATCAAGATAAAAAAGATATTCAATGAATTTGTGCTTGGGTTGCACATCCTCAGACTAAAAAATGTCATAAGGGTCTTGGTAAAAGATTGGTAGTTTGAGGTCTATAGGAACCCTTATACTCAAATTTCTACTTCCCTCAGAATTGGCTTCCCATATCTTCATTTTCAAATTCCTATCCTCCACAATTAGGATTTTAGATTCTGGGGCCTCCTGCATGTTAATCACCCTATCTAAATTTCCAAGTTCAAGATTTGTGGTTGAATTAGAATTGACTTGGGTCTAGTGATCTCAAAATCAAAATCGTCATTATGCTTGAAGGGGTGTAATTAAGGAATAGGGCTATGAATTGAATCCTTCATGAAATCAGTATCTGATTCCACCATGCTAGCCCCAACAAGATCAATTTCCTCATTTATTGGCCCAATCAAATGATTCATCGAATTCCTCAGACCCAATCGTCTCGCTAAAATCATGTCCCTCAAACTCAGGTGAGACTTTACATAACGATTCTTTACCGACAGAATCAAAGAATCCTGGATCTGCTTTAATATATATCTCAAAATCATCTATGATTTCCTGGTCCATGGAGACATATTTTTCTTCGTACCTTGGCTCATGGATCTCTGGTGAAGTAATCAATTCATCCACAATTGGTTGCTCTAGAATAACTTGGTCATCCCTGGTTTCGTAAAACGTGTCCCCCCTACAGGTGCCTAAGCGGATTTTAACATTGGCTCTCTTGAAAGGGGTTTATCCTGGGAATCATCCCAAGATTGAACTAAATCAACCACAAATTTCATCCTCAATTTCGATAACTTCCCAAGTAAAAACTCACTCGGATCCTTATCCTTAACATCTTGGAGCTAATCTAACAAATATTTGTTAAGATCGTCAATCATTTGAATCAGAGGCTCCAATTCTTCAGTGCAAGGTGTTGGCTGAGCTTCTAAAGATTGTATGGTATTTCTTAAGTTAGCCAACACCTTATCTTGGACTTAGTTCACCTGAACCAAACGGTTGGGTTCAGGGTTGGGTGGGTTTGGTTTCATTCTAGGGGAGTCAACAAATTGAGGTTCTTGATATCCTCGCTGATAATATGTCATTTTGGATTGTACATAAAGGGGTGATGACCCATATGCAATGTAATCTCGGGGAGGGTAAGAGTTGTAATCAGGATATCCTTCTTGATTGTATTGAGTTAAATTGATCATCGACGGGTGGAGATCTATAATCATTATAGCTCACAGAAGGATAGAAATCACAATCATGATGTCCAAGGTTAGACCCTAAACATGGAGGTCCGAAATTCTATCCTCAATCAGGATTATCCCAACTTGTAGATGGGTGAGAGAATAAGTCTGGTTGGGATAATAATTATCTTGGGAATAAGTTATGGTAGGAGGATAAGAGTGGAAATACGAGTAGGATGTGGAAGCATCTATGGTAAAGTGGGAGGAAGAAAGGTGCCCTGCAGTACAAACAATCAAACATGCCCTTAAGTGGGGTAGCCTAAAGATCTATAGATTCCCAAAACCTATCTTGAGATGAAAAGAATGATTTGATCTACTTCTTTCTGGTCAATCCAACCAGTTAGAGGGAGTAGGGAGAAGGTTCTTCCCTTGGCTTCCGCCTCATGTTCCTTTGATACCCCCCAATCGTAGTTATTTGACTCTACTCCCTAGCTAGACATCAGATTAAATAGTTGAAGTAGATTAATCGAAAATAATCTCGATCTGAGCCCCGAAGAGCAAGTCCAATCCTTAAAGCCAACAGTCTACTCTATTTTAATTAGGATTGGGTTTGAATGTGCTTTGGAATGTGAGGAACCCTTTATCTGGGTTGTGCCCTTAATGATTAGTTTTGATGTATGTGCGTGCACAACCATTGATTTTCAAGCAAGATTATTTTTTGATGCAGTGAATTTCAGGGTTTAAATCTTGCTTAGTAGCTTTTAGGATTCAGCTTTAGGTGTATTCAATCAAGTTTAGTTGGCACACCAGGTTTTGAAAGCATAGGTGAAGATGTCTTCCATTAAAACTTAAAAGAATGTGGAGTGCCTAGTTAATTCCTAAGAGTTGAACCCTAAGAGGCAAGTACTTAATGAGTTGTTTACAGATGAAGTGGTGCTATCCAAATAACTCAAACAATTGGACTTAATGCACCACTGAGTTAGGCACACAAATGATTACCTAGTCTGATTTCTACTCAATTATGTGTTGATGAGTGTACCAGTTCCAAAGATCGCATTGCCGGTTGAGTATGAAGAATCAGAAGAGGTTGTGTGCCTCTGTGAGATTTTTTTAGATTTTTTTATAAGCAGAGAGTGAGGCGGGTGGAGGTGACAACCAAACAACCAAACTAAGCCTAGGATTTATGAGAGCTCCTAGGTTAATTAGGGTTTGTATTATTTGGTGATGGAATGAAAACTAGTGGGTGGGAGGTGGGGTATACTTATAGAACCTTCATCCGCACTTTTCTCCAATCTAGCTGCTCTGGGTTGCCTCGGAAGAGTACCTACAATCATAGCAAGATCAAAGAAAAAGTGAGAGAAAAGTTAGGTAAGGTGAAAAACGTGGGAAATCAAAGAGCGTTGCCTCCCCGGCAACGATGCCAAAATATTGATTGGGATTTGTACGCTGAAAATTTGAGTTTTGAAAACCCGTCGTTATAGTCGCGTAAAAATCCGTCAAATAGATAATTTAACTGAAACTTTGGTGAGTCCCGGATCGAACACGGGGAGGCGTACATTTGATCAAAAATCGTGTTTATATTTGTTGTCACGAAGTAAATTAGCTAGTAGAATTAAATCTACCCTAGCTATTCTACTTAAAGAATAAACAATAGAAGATAGAGAAGGAATAATACAAATAAAGAGAAAATAGAGAGAGAATAGACATGTTTCATAACCACAATTATGTTCGTTATATCTGTGCTATACTAGAAAGTGAGAAATCTAATCTAGAAAGCAGTAAAAAGAGGAGAGAAGTTATCCTCTTTGATGGCTGCTTGGAGGACGAGTCGCGTTGACGGGGTGCTCGAACGAAGGTGGTGAGATGCTAGATGAGGGAGAACGAAGACGAAGGAAGGAGGACGAAGTAGAGCGACGTTGCAGTGGGATCTGCTTCCCGAACGGCGGTGAGTGGGCAACCGCGAGAAAGTGGAAAAATTGTATTTTTAACTCTAATGGAGCATCCTAGGTTTGGGACAAGCTTGTAGAGCTTTAGAGGGGGTGAAAGAAGAGAGGAAGAAATGATCAAAATGTGGAGGGCGTAGGGCCTTTTATAGGTGAGGAGTAGGGGGAAAATAGGTCATTTTAAACATAAAACATTAATGTAAGGGTCTTTAGTGATGGATATAACCGACACTAAAGCCCCCACACTGCTAAACACGTGCGTGCACCCTTGCCTCTTCAGCTTTAGGCGTTGAAGCGTACACCCACGATCGCGCATCCTCAGCTGTCCGATCGAGACCCTCAGTGTTGCTTCTTTGCTACTTAAGCATGCATGCACGTGTGATCATGCATTCTATCGTGCGTCATCGCGTGTGTGCTCCATTTGTGCTCATCTGTGCCGCCATGTTGCGCTCACATCCACCGCCTAATCGCGATCCAATGGCCGAATTGAGTCGCACCTCACTCGCTGCCTTGATTTGAGGTAGATGGGGGCTCGATCGAGCGCCTCTGCCTTCACGAGCAAGCGCATAACCACTACGCCAAGCGCTCTCAGCCGTTGGATGGATGATCCAACGGCTGAGATGCATTAGCTATTGTGTGAAGAGGTGGAGCGGGAGACTTGGGCCGACGTTGGGCGGCTGGGGTGGCGCCACATGGCACCATCCTAGCCATCCAATTTCTTTGACTTGTAGATGGTGCCACAGATATTGGATTGGACCAATTTTCATGCCGTTGGGCTGCGATCGTTGATTCAAACCCATCCATGTGATTGGATTTGTCATCTGAGGTGCTGATTTAACACAATTTGGACCATTGACCTCTGATCTTTCTTGGACTGTATCTGATATTATAGAGGTCCGATCGGGATAATCTCGGAGTCGAGCTCCGATCGTCGCTCTAATCAGATCCGTACGGTTGGATCTCAAATCCGAGGCCTTGATAAATGCTACCCTGTTCCCTGACAAAAAAAAGAGAAAATTAATCTAAAATTTATACAATCTATTCTAAATATGTGATGAAGCATGTTATGTAATATTTATCCTCTGTTGCATGAAACACATAATCTGCATAGAAGCCTGATTTCTCCATCATTGTGTTGAAACTCTTAGGCCCCGTTTGGTAAGGGAAATTGGATAAGTGGAATAAACAAAGGAATTGGAGTTTAGTGGAATAAAGAGAGGAATTGAAGGGTCTAGGTGTTTAGATGCTTTGGTTGTCTTGTCAAGGAACTAGGAGACTTTATTTCTCCTGAATTGTTTAGTTGGTGAAATACATTAATGAAATAAAGAGTAGAAAGTTAGTTGGAAAGAAATGAATGTATCATTTTGCGCTTGAATTAATTAATTAGTTGGTTCTTCTTTTGTAACTGTTAGGAAATACTTATTATAACATTTACGAAATCAATTACATAGCAATTATAAAGACTACTTTTTTTCTTAATTCACAATTTTGAAGCGTATCTTCTATGGATTAAGAATTGATTGTTTTTCCCTTTGATCAACTAATTGGGAAATTGATATTGTTATTCAATTGGAAGCTGAAGTGTAAATACCTTATACACAATAGTTGCACAAATAGTATAGATGGAAAATAGCCTAAGAGGAATTTTATTATTTTGATCAAATGCTTTGGTAATGAAAATACATAGTTGGAAGGAGAACTTTTTGGTTACATGCATAACTGGTCATGCAACTGTATGAAACAATTTTACATCTCCTCATAACAGATAAAAACAAAGAAATTTTGACCTATGATGGCAACGTTCAATAATACATGCATTTCCCAGGTTTTGAAAGCCTGTTTCTGAAATCGCCTTCCATTGTCTTTTCCCTGCTAACCTCAACTAATCTTCATTACCAATCGCAGCATTCAGTTGCAGCTTGGTTGTGGCATCCACTTGTAGCTCGTTTAAACCTTGGATTGTGCCTCAAATCACACCAAGGAAAACACAATCACAAGACTGGAAGCACACAATTACCCAAAGATTAATGAACATAGGATCAAAAATAAAAGTAATCAGCTATTGGCAACATGGATAACCCCATAAGAGGATTTTGTCCAACCACCCATAGGCCATATGGACACCTCAACATGTTAAGGAACTGGCTGGGTTGCCAATGTCCCATCAATTTGAAGGATCTTTTGTAATTTTACACTGCTAAAGTTGATAAAAGGCTAAAGATAGAATCGATATAAGCTGGTTTCTCTTACTCCTATAAATTGCAAATAACTGGACTCGTAACCTGGTCATTAACTACACATACACGTGGCCTGTAAAGACATATCTAAAGTCATTCAATTCCACAATTGTTAAGTCACATAACATGGACATAGATATTCAAACAAATGAGTTACATCTGAAGTAAAAGTTGATAGGAAGTACACAGAAGTTAGGCGTCTTGTGATACCCCTACAAGTAAACTTAACAGGTGCTTATTGAATCTGCATAATATGCTATAAACCGCATATATAAAGCTCGCATCTACAGTTACTAACAAGTTCAAAACCTGACACCTGCTACCTCCCATAACCCACACCTGCATTCAGTACAAAAATTTAAACCTTCAAATATTAAACCTGTACATTTTGATGAAATTGTGATCAAATTGAGTAGCATATAAACCGAATAATAACCAATCAGGAACATGACCCCCTGTGGAATATGTTCTTTAATGCTATTAGGGAAAAAACCTTCAAGCGTAATGAAAAGATTTAAAGGAACTTACTTTTTGTAGTGGTGAGTGTAAGACTTTATGATTGGAACTTGTGAAGTTGTGTAAGTGGAAAACCTGCAAAGTAAATGACCGGTACATTTATATAGGTTCAAGGCATTATGGATAAAAAGAAACACAATTCTAATAAAATGCTACACTTCTAACTTGTATACAAGCGTTGAACTCTCAATTCCATGTCAAATTATAATGTGTACATCATCATATGGAAAGCTTTGAAAGTAGTATTAGTTATATCCTAGGCTTAGATTAGTCCAAACCTATAAACACCATGGGTTAAAACTATTTACTTTAGATGGTAAAAAAATATTTTTCCTTACATTTGTGTTGCATAGGATTGCTCTGATGAAGTCATTTGTGCTATGCAAATGCTTATAATACTAGTTAGGAATATATGTTTTAATAATGACAAATTATGCTTTTAAACATTGAGGACTAACGAGCATTGTAGGAAGAATACAAGAATCAAGCTTGAATAGGAACATGACAAAGAAGAAGGAGATCTATGCGATTGATAATGAAGAAGAAAAAGCTAATGGAAGTAAGGAAGTGCAAGAAAAAGTATGTCTTTCATTATTGTAATTTCTTTTAAAGAATGTAAAAGAGCCTTTAAAAACCTTCTGCTATCCTTAGGATTCATCCTGGAACCCTCCTAACTCGTTCATCTCTTGAAATTGCTGAAAAATCAACTCAATAGATTTCTTAGACATTTGAAATCTTAATTCCAGACGTGTACTTTTTAGTGGATCTTTCCTTCATGCCAAATTTAAACCTAACTCACATTAAAACCTTTGTTCCCAGAGACTCAAACTTTTCAAACGTCCTAAATTCCTTTCTAGACATCTGTTTTATCATTAAGCACCCAACAATTGATTTCTTTTAAATCACAATGTTCACCAAATCTTTAAAGATTAGCCATTTTATAGCAAGCTTAAACGTGGAAGATGTATGACATAAGCTTCAGACATCTAGATGACCATTTTTAGACATCTACCTATTTTTATCAGTCGTCCTTGGATTCTTTTTTGATGAAAGTTAGTAACTCTCTCAAACACTAACTTAGGGCTCTTAGACATCTACTTCTCTACTTAGATGCCTGGAATTTCTATTTTGGATGTCTATGTTACTTATTTAGACATCCCTAGATCTCGATTTCAGCCCAACTCAACTTCAGTAACACATTCTTAATATTGTCATTTTTCCAAACATCTATACCTTTCCCTAGACGTTTGAATTGCCTCTTTCAAATGTCCAATTTTTGAGTTCTAGATGTCCCTATTCAATCCTAACGTTAGACTTCAGTTACTGAAAATTTTCAATCGTTAGACTCTTTTCCAAACATCAAATTTCCTTCTTTAGGATGCCTATTTTGAAATCATAATTTTAGATGCCTCTTTTTTATTTCAAATGTATATTTTTGTCAAATTTCACATTTATGTTTTCTAGCCATTCTAGCTCGAACAAGTACATTCTAATTTGAATTTCAATAGCTTCTAAGGCTTGAACTTGATCTCCTACACTCTGCATAAGGTCACCTAAGCCTATACACAACAATCCCAAGCATTTCTCAAGCTGAAAACTCCAAATCCTCTCAAAATTGCTCTCCTGTTCTCAAAGTGCTCATTGTGCTTCTCTCTACTCTCTCGAGCACCCTCCCTCTATGCCTTCACTCTTTATTTAAGTTTGTAAAGGGAGTATTCTAAGCCTCAATCTTATTGCTATATATTTCTCAAAGACTCTTTAGGATACTTGTATATTTTATTTTATTTTTATTTTTGTTTTAGGTGCTCGGGTTGTGGGTTATTTATTCTCTCCTTTGAGAGAGACAAAACTCTCTTTAGGTGCTATCCAGGAGGGGTGAATTATATTCTCCTTTTGATAGTGTTTTCTCATTGGTTTTGGAGGTAAAATCTAAAATTGAAAAATCTAGGTAGAGATTTTTCCTACAAGGGTTTCCTATTTAAATCCTGTGTTTAATTTGTGTGATTGTTTTTTTTTTTTTTGCACAATTCACCCCCTCTCTTGTGCTACTAACATGAAATACTTACATTGAGGTTGCCTAGGTTTTTCTTTGGCTAACCAAATTGCGATCACCTAGACGCCACTAATTGATCTAACTCAATGAGATTCGAGCCATCGAATTTGAATAGCAAGCACAACACTGGATCAAAGTCACCTAGCACATAATCATAAAATATAAATATAACCAAACAATTATTCATAAAGTATTAAATAATAAAAGTAGATAATTGCTGACCAAAAGAACATCAAGTTCAAAAGTTTCATAACTAAAAGGATAGAGAGAGTAACTAAATGTCCGAGTACGACTACCAGAAAATAGGAAAGAAACTAAAGAATTGAGACAGAGGACCAAATGCTCCGCATGCAGTCACTCCCGACTACTCAATTGTACCTGAGTATGGAGTCTATGGACATGTTAACCAATGTTGAGTAGAGTAGTATAAGTGAAAAGTAAAATTAAGAGCACAAAGGTTGTACTAAATAATTAATTAACTCGATTATTAATTTCCATTTCATTATTATTTTATTTCTAAATTGTTCCAACAAATGTGTTGCTCTCGACATTACAATCATATTTGCCACAATTAGTTCCTCGGAAGGCATAAGGAGATCTCACCGCGATATCTAGAGAAGTTTGACAAGTACAAAGCGTTCTCTTGGTTAGGAGGAAACCTCGTAGTCGCCCTACGATTCATTCCATCACCTTGGGGTCCTAGCGTAGGTAGTGTGATAGATGCATACAATAAACTATATGTACAAACACAACCTACATTGGTTTGTAGATGCCCTCTCCATGGCCTAGGTACAATTCCAACATAATAGTATATATATATTTATCTTCGTACCTCTACCTTGCTACTCGATTGGCCAATAGGTTTGTCAAAGATTTGTAGGGAGGTTACCTTACTCCCTGATCCATACAACTCATCTAGATTATTATTCCATCTAGTTATCTGTTATTCATTTTCACATTCCCATACATCCTTTTATTCTAGCATCAATTTTGGAAACTTGATCGTCTACATTTGACATATGTTTATCTAATCAGTACTTAGTAGGTAAAATAGGAATTAAGCATGCTTGTCATTTAATCGATTAGATCTAGGTTAATCTTGTTCCTTAGGTTCCATCAAAACGTCTATCGATAATTTAGATTTTGGGTTCATCGTTGTACACAATATTCAATTCTCTCAATATAAGGTCATCTTACAGTTAGATAACCATGCACTTGACATTTAATTGCAATTCATCATTCAGATCAATTCTTAATTACACAAGAAACAAGAGTACATGTAATTCATTGATTAATTAATATTCTAGCAGTTAACACGCCAAATAATCTCCATATCCCTTTTAGAAGTCATTTGTATGTACTATTACAATACCCAAGTAGGAATGGTCAATTAATAAAATTTTTGGACTCTAAGAATTAGAAAAAAGAAGGAACACACATATGATGAGGCAAACATGCAAAAGTGATCACAATCACATGTTATATAGAGGGAAACCTGACTACCCTATCTAATGTCGCCAAAGAGTCACAAAGACTCCGTAATGCGCATCAGAGATCCCTCACTACTTTCCAAGAGATCCACATGCTCCACATGCACTCTAGGAACTAATTATCGAGTCAACACAATAGGAATAGGTTCCAACAATGCATTAGGGGGGTTTTTCCTAAATTCACATGGAAAACAATATCTAAAAAGAGGTTTAGGGTTTATCACTACACAGTATGTGTCAAGCTGATTGTGACAATACCTGGAATGAGCAAATCAAAGGTTGTTTGACCCTTGAATTGTCTCAAAACCTAAGACGAGATTTTGACTAGTCGGACATGCCTTGGAATTCGTGCTTGCTATCGTCAGCCAGCACACTCACGTGTTGACTCTCGCATGCCTCCCCATGTGCATCCCCACGTGATTGCTATGCACCTGCATGCCTCGTCTTACGTGCCTGAACCTACGTCAGGACTAACGCTACCTGTGGGGCTCGTTGCCATAGTGCCCCCTCCTTATGCGGTGATGTATGCAAGAGAAAATAGAGAGAGAGAGCAGATTTCTCTCTCTCGCTCTACCCTTTCTCTCTCTCTCCCTGGCTCCCTCCCTTCTCTCTCCTCTCTCTCTTCTTTTCTTCTTCTATTGTTTTCTTTCTCAGGAAGAGCGTTGCCTAAGTAGAATAAATGATGGCTTGCCACCCCTAATGGCCTATTTATAAGTTTACTAAATACATGTAGATTTAGGAAAACATAGATTGGATGAAAATATGCCTTGGAATTGGTTTACTCACTCCTTTCGTATGTTCTCATTTTTTTGTGTAACTTTTGCTACAAACCTCAGATTTTCGTGAAACAAGAATCATTGAAAAGCTTGTGATGAGAAAAATACAACAGTTTCAAATATAAGATATTTCAGGAAAGTGTCACTGAGGGTTGACTGAAGTTGACCAAAATACGTGTTTTTCTCATTTTCAAGTTGCACTAATCCTATTTGCGTTTGATAAGTGTCGATAAGTTCATCTTGGAACGCTTAAACATGAAATAGCTACTGAATTTGGATTCAAGGATTTACAGAAATTACTACCATCTATATGTATAATAGCTTTTGTTACGACCCGGTTCTCGAATCCCTACAGGACACGAGACCGGACCGACTCGACTGATCCCAAGACCCAGTCATCCAACGAGGAAGTAACCAAAAAGCAGTAAAATAAACCACATTCACCATGCAATCAACTAACAGTAACAAAATACAACAGTAAAGAAGTAAACTACTACAGTACACACCACCACAATAGTAGAATATTAAACAAGTATAGGAATATAAAGTTCACAATAAAAGAGTATAGAAGTGTAACAACTACTCACTACAACAGGAAATGGAGTACAACAGAAAGCTACAACTACTGGGCTCTACTGGGCCCAGCACCCTCTGCAGTTGTAGGCTCTGGCTGCTCAACACCTGAACCTGAAAAAGGTTATGAGTACACGAAATCAGGGAACACTGAGTAGAGTGGCAATCAGCTAACTAAAAATAGTAAGGTGGACAGGTAGCTGTTGTTTTCAATTTCTTTCTTTATTTAACTAAATATTCTTTCTTTCATCACTTTCTTTATTTATCAGGTCTTTTCTTGATCTTGAATGTTCCTCGTGGGAACGATCTTGATTGTAGTCTTTTCCAAAGAGTAGAAGTAGCACGTGGTGCTCCCTTGGCCGGGAAAGTCCCCCGTGGTGGTCCTACACTCAGTCAACCACCCCAAGGTCACTGACAGACGTAACGGTGACTACGGCACGCGCGATAAACGCACGGGTAGCTACCCCGCACTGGCATGTGGTTAGTCGTTTCCGTTAACGGGTGCGCCCAAAGTACAGCACAGAACTAGTATAGGGCATAGCCCTCTCAGTAACAAGGGTCTAGCCCCTAAGAACCAAACAAGGGTCTCGCCCCTTTACAGTCCGCGCACCCTCGCCTGACTACACTGGTTTGCCCAGTGGGCCTAAAAGTCGGTGTAGGGTGGCTAGCTGAACCTCAGGCCCTATGGGGTGGCTAGCTCTCTCCCTACATTAGTAGCTCTCCCCGATACTGTGTACGCGAAGGCCAAAAAGTCAATACAGAGTGGCCAATCCTAACCCTGGGTCCCAACCCTAGGGCAGCTAGCTCCGCTCTGCACTAAGAAGGGGGGACATTCGCTCTCCTTGGTACTCCGTACTCAAGGGTCAGCTCACTTCCCCATTCACATTTCTAGTTCCATTCCATTTATTTCCAGGAGCTCTACGCCTAATTCCCTATAGGGTTCATGCTCATGTTTCTCAGGACAAGACATACTAGGTTTCATCATTTCAGGTTTATTCGCAGATAGCTCGTGTTTCCAACATTCAATCTTTCATTTCCAAATCATATATAGGCAACTTGTATTTAATCGCAAACAACAGGAATATACATGCAACAGTTGCTAACAACATTACTTTACATTTTACAGGCAGCTGTTATCCAATTACATGCAATTGTTATTATTTCATTTACTCGTCCAAGACTGCAATTCATGCATTCAATACAATTATTCCAGTGTTTCTAGTCCTAGGATTCATGCCATACCCTAGGATCTAACATTCAATCTAGTGTTTCTAGTCCTAGGATTCATGCGATACCCTTGGATCTAACATTCATTCCAGATATGCATTCATGTTTGTAATTAATCTAGGGGAAGCCACTCTATCAGCAAAACCAGGAGTAATGGGGGCTTGATCGGTAGGTCCACGTGCCTCCGCAACTCCCAAATCCGCAACGAAACGAGGTCCTAACACAAGGATCAACCATAAGAAACCACTCAGAACATGGTAACAGCATTCCAACAAGTAGAGGAACTTATACGAAGAAGAACAGAATCTTAATTGAGGAAATTGGACCTCAAATGGACCCTAAATGGGTCAAAAACAATAATCCTGATTCAAATCAGACGTCTAGAACACCTTCCAGATGTCTTAAAAGAAGTCCAGAACCATACCTCACTCTGCGCTATTCCTCGGACATCCAGGGACTCTACTGAACTGTCTGGACCTAGTTCCAGACGTCCGACCACCTCTCCAGACGTTTGGAGACGCTTCCCGCCATCTGGTGCTTCTCCCAGACATCTGAACTGCGTGGGAGGGTGTGTCCCGTGCCTTCCTGAAGCGAATCCTGTATGCGCGACGGAAATCTTCTCAAAAGGGCACGGAGCAGTGCCTCGGCGGAACGGCCTACATGGCCGTATCCGCAAAGAAGGTGTGGGACACGGAACGTACCTCTCAATCGTCTGGAGCTTCTTCCAGACGTCGTCTACGTCATCTGGATGTAGATCCAAATGTCTGATTCTAGGAAAATCCCAAAACCAGAAGCCGCCTTTGTCTTCTTCGTGCCGCGCGCGGCCGTGCCGCACTCGCTCGACCGCTGCTCTGGCTGCAGTAGTGTCGAGGAGAACCTCCTCGGCGTACCTCTCCGCCTTGCACACGCCCGACCGGTCGTGAGCTTCTCCGGCGAGCTCTCTTGCGAGCTCGCGCGCTCTCCTCTCTTTCCCCCTCGCTGCTCCTCCTCTCCGCCGCTTCGCTCACTCTCGCTGGAGGAAGGAGAAGGTGGCTGGAAGTGGGGTGGTGAATGAGGGAGAGGAGAGGGGTTTAAGTAGGCGCAGGGTAGGGTTTCGTCGGTGAGAGGGCAGAGAAGAATGCGGCTGCGCACAGCCACGCGTAGACTCAAGGACGTACGCACTAAAAAATTGATTTCCAGACGTCTGGGAAGGTGTTCAGACGTCTGACCCAAGTCCCAGACGTCTTAAAGGGCTTTAATAACATAGGTCTTAACAATGTCTGATATGCTATTATAAGACATTTAGTATTAAAATTGGACGTCTAATTATAGGCAGGTTTGTTCCACTTTTAATCCAATCCAAATAGGGTTCTAGATTTTAAGGATCAGACGTCAGCGTGGATGTCTGGAAAGAGATTAATATCTTGCTCAAGGAATCAAAAAGGCAATATTTGCTTTATGACAAATCTCCACAGAGGAAGTGGCTAACGGTCCATTATTGGCCATCTGGAGACATGTCCAGATGTTTAAAAGTGTATCTAACTGTTAACATTAAAGAGTGATGAAGAAAATGTTAAGTGGAGTCTAACGGTTGACTTAAAGGACATTTGAGATATGTATTGGATGTCTAGATAAGCCTATGGAAGTCTGATTGAAGGCAAGGCTATAGGTAATTGGACGTCTGTAATCATGATCAGACATCTTAAAGTTGAATATTAGACGTCTGATAGGTGTGTTGGACGTCTGATATGTGTTTTTGTGTTAGGTTTTTGTTTCTAATTTTTCCTAAGAGTAGAGAGCTAAATTAGCTGTGTATGTCATCTTTGGGGGTTCTTTATAACATCTCTAGACTCAATTAAAAAGAAGATTACAACTTTTTGAAAGTGTAGAATAAAAGCCTAAGACCTATGACCTAATGCATCTTTATGCTCCTAATTGTCTGTCTTGAAAAATTTGCAAGACTTGCAAGTTTGTTATGACAGAGAAAAATATGCTATTTCCATGTTTTATTTCTTTTACTTTATTTTGTAAAATCATCAAAATATTCTTTATGAGGGGTTGAACTAACAATCTCCCCCCTTTTTGATGATTTTCAAAATATGTCTTTAGGATCTTATTTTCTCCCCTTAATGTTATACTTAGTGATCTATAATAAACTTGATCAAATTTTTTAGTTAATTTTCATGATCCTAAGTTTCTCTCCCCTTTTTGGAATATCAACAAGAAGTGTTTATAAAGGGGTTGAACTAAACTAGAACTGTCATACATTAAGTAAACATGTTTTTGCTAGACATATATTACACTAGGACAGAGATCATGAGGACAATATGAATATAGAAAATTGCATGCTAAATATATAATCAAAGTGTTTTGATAAAGCTAAAATAAAGCATGAAAGTAAACTAACTAGGGAAAATGTATGTACCCTAAGTAAGAACTGTTGGTGCTAGAGTACCACGATCGTTTGTTTTGATGATAACAAAATACGTGTCATTTAACATTTGCACTTGGAGTCTTAGATTTCAGGCAAATTGCAAATGGAGACGTGACCGGACGGAGTTTGAGCTCGCATCTAGGATTGATTGGAGGAGCTTGATGGAAAACAGAGGAGATTCGCGAGGAGTGATATATTGAAGAAGGAAGGAGATGAAGAATAGGATAGATTTCCTTCTCGTGTACTCTTTGTATTTTTCGTTTCTTTTGTTGCTTTTTATTTTTGTTACTTAGATTCATGTTAAAGAGCCTCAAAGTATCCTAACAGTAGTCCTAGGAACACCAGCACAACCCTAGGATACTTAGGTTTTCTGTAGAGAACTTAGAAAACCAATATAGGGTTCAAACAACATTTCCAGACGTCTAATTCATATATCAGACGTCTGATAATGTGTTTTAAGACGTCTAACTGTTGATTCAGATGTCTAATAACAATTAGCCTGGACTTAGAAGTTCTGTCTGATGAAAATCAGACGTCCAGACCTTAGTCCAGACGTCTTAGAAGACGTCTGATGACTTTTCTAGACGTCCAATTAGTGGACCGTTGGCTGGCTTAGCGAACACTCAAGGATCTGACCGTTAGAGCCTTATCAGACGTCCTTAGGCCTTTCCAGACGTCTGATAAATGACCGTTTTGCCTCGGCTAACCCAAAATCTCTTCTCAGAGATTTTCTAGCCGTTGCACTCTCTTGGAAATCCATTCCCATGAAAAAGTAGGTTTACAGACGTCCAGACATAGTGCAAGACGCCCTGTATGTCGTCTGATAGACTTGCACTGGAACCCTGTTTAGATCTAATCCAAGTCAGGAAGAGACCTGCCCAAAATCAGACGTCTGACCTTATTTTCAGACGTCTTAAAGTGGTCTTCTAGACGTCTGATGCCAAGATCAGACGTCTGATAAGCTTGTCAGTGCAATCATTGTTCCTGATTTCGACCTGATTCTCTTGGGCTTTGCTCCCAACGGCTATGGAACCTTTCCTAAGCCTTCCAAAGCCTTCCTAAGGCCTCTATAAATAGAGAGGAACCTCTTGCACACAAATACACACCTAGAGACACCAAAATACACTTTGTAATACACTTTCAAACCTTTTTGTGTCTCTTGATCCTAAGAAGAAAAGCTCTTGCTCTCCAAGCTCAGGTTTTACATCTTGAGAGCATCAAGCCTTCGTGCACTCGCTCTCCCGCCGTAGTTCACGAGAGCGACGTTGCACCGTCGCGTGGCTCACGCACCCGCGTCATCGATCCGACGCACTCCTTGCAAAGGGGACTTTCCTAATTCCTATAGAAGCTAGGTTTAAATTACTTTGGTGGCTCTATAGGATTGTTGTTATTTTATCTTCGTTATTTGGTTGAGTATTCGCTTTGCGAATTCCCGTCTCCTTTGAGGGACAAAATTCTTCTCATGAAGAGAAGGGGTTGAGGAACGCTACCCTTGCACTTGTAGCGTGGTTGTAACTGAGGTTGAATCACCCTCGTTTAAAGTGATTCGTTTAGTGGATTTGAATCAACTTGGTTGATTGGAAAATCCTAACTCGAGAGGGTTAGGTGGTGGTTTTCACCCGGTTTGGGTTTCCACCTAAAAATCTTTATGTACTTTGTGTGATTGTATTTTGTGAGATTGTTTATTATCTTTTCCGCATTTTTTACGTCATGCTGATCTCGCCCCCTCCGAGTAGGGAAACCACAAGAACTACCTATTGTTCCCAAAGAAAATATAAATATGGGGTCAAAGCCCCTTAATACATGCCAACATGGAAAGAAAGAAAGAAACAAAAGAAAACATAACAACTGCAACTAAGGGTAGACTAGTCTTCTTGATCGTGGTCGCGATGGTAGCGAGCGGGTCCTTGTCCCATCTGTAGATTGCGGACATCAGTGCGAAGTTCGTTGATGTCTCGGTGCAAGCCACCCATGAAAGTGTACATCTCTCTGGTTCATCGCATCAAAGGAGAGATGCTCGCAGAGATGGAATTCATGCTGGATCCTAGGCCTTGTCAAAGCTTGATTTAGGAGCTTCTATCTAAAGAGGACACTCAACATGGAAATCCGGAAAAGGTGGGAGTGGTTCCTCATCGATTGTCTCTTCTTCTGGCTTGAGATGCTCCCTAAGAATGTGCATCTTGGCAGTTGTGGCTTGGTTGTAGGGCTCGACCTTTTTATCAATCACCTGATCATCTATGGGAATCCGATGGCTGATCGGAACACCATCATGAGCCATAACTAACTCAATTTGATCTGATTAAGTCATTAAATGCTCCTACATGACAACCAGAAGACCATAATTCATTGCAAATCCTTTTAGAGAGAAATACAAGAAATCAGGGTTAAAACTGTAATTTTACCATCACATCTTGAATGTAGAACAACCACAGATTTTCTTAGGGGTTAATTAAGGGTTAAATGGTCTTAAGAGTCTAACAAGTGGGTTAATACAGACAGAAATGGGTTTTTGTGCATTTCCAGAATTAAATAACTTCTGAAATCCTAAAAATAGACCCGCTTAATTTACTGAGGTTCTAGTTAGGATAAAATTCACCTAAACACTCTAAAAATCATAGAAAAATATTCTCTATGGTTTAGTATGCTTTATTTGACCATCAGAACCCAGTTTGACCTAAAACAGTCTCAGACATACTTTTACCATAATTTGGGTTTTTCCATAAATTACCCAGTCAAACTAGGTCAAAACCAAAATCCAACTTCACCATTGAATTCTTTAATTAGGTTTGTACCAAAATTTGGGCCCAATCTGAGATCATCTTAGCTTAGTTTGTAATTTGGTCCTATCTGACTCTTTTATCTCACACATATGCCCCTAACTTTTGAATCCTTTGCATTTCAGTCCCCATCTTTATCATTGTTTTCACAAACAGGTCCTTGTCACCATGAAATCCTAATCCTACAAACTCATGCGACCTTAAGATGGCAAGATCTTTGTGATTTCTTGACGAATCCCTCTCAAAATTGAAAGGGAAACTCGTCAAGTAATTGCCTTTCAAATAAACCCATCTAGGGATCCTAAATCTCCCTGGAATCCTCATGTGAACGTTTTGATTGATTGGGTATCCTATGCCGGTGAAGAGCTCGGAGTTTCTAAGCTTGTTTCCAAGCTTGGAACTCCATCTAGAGCCCTATAAAAGGACATTCGTGGCCTTACGCATCCTCTCAACAAGTTTTAGTGAGTCAACCGCCTCTGACTCTCCTCCTACGGCCACCAAAACCCTTGCTCCGGTGACCCTCTTCAATCCTCCTCCTCTGGCCGTCCAACGACCAAATTGATCGGCTCTCTCAACTCCTCTCTTCGTCATGACCCTCCCCAGCCAAAGGGAGGGCATATCTCCACCTACTTTGTCGTCGCCGTCTCGCTGTATTCTCCTCCTTCTTCAATGATTGTCCACCACAACTGACCATCTACACCTCTCAACATCTACCTAAGTTCCCTAAACTCTCTCTCCCTCTCCCTCGATCATTTCTACACCCTCAGGAACTCATTTCAACCACCGATACGTCTCTGACCCTGCTTTCGTCTCCACCTCCAGCGACATCACCGACAAGGGCTTCTGCTCTCTTCACACACTCAAATCCCTCGCCAACCGATCCAAAACCTTCACCGTACTCCCCTCATCCAAAGCCCTAACCTATCACACTCCACTATCCACCCAAAACGCCTACCGAGTAACCCACCTTCACACGACCTACTCCGTCATCGACCGACCACCTCCGTGCACCAAACTCCACGAAACCACCATTGTTGCACTCGCCGTGGTCCGGCGAACCTTCTGAGCTGCTTTGACGTGGTCATCAGGTCGTATTCCTTGTCTCAGGTCTCTCACCGAAGCTCCGTTGTCGCCACCTCCTTCGCCGCCTTGTTCATCGTGTTCCAAGCCATGCACCTCCCAGGTGCTACGCCTAAGTCATGCGGGGATGCTCCAGGCCGGTCTCCAAGCCTCCAATTGGCATCAATACACACTGCTGCTGCTCTAATTTGACGAGGGAAGTCGACTTGCCTGCTGCGCGAAGAAGCCTTGGGATTAGTCCCACCTCGTAGAAGACTGAAGCCCCCGCAGAGGATAAATTGAATTCGTGCTGGTGGATTATCGCCTTAGCATGCACAGGGGGTGAGGTCCCTACACGCACGCACCTCACGCACGCCCTCTTTCGTGCTCACGCCTCGCGGGTCTGGGCCTCGGTCCGTTTACCTGGATACCTGGGTCTGTTCTGGTTTGCCTGATTCTGAGAGAGGAAGAAGAGAGAGGGGAGGGGGGGTTTGCTTTGACACCCTACTCTCAACACTTGTGATCTCTGAGGGAGGCCTTTGCCTCTGCTGGCGTTGCTGAGCCCTATGTGTGCCATCTCTGAAGCTTAAGGAGGTAAAGGAAGAAAAGAAAGAAGAAGAGAAGAGGAAGAGTGCCCTCTTGGCACTTAGAGTTCTATCGGATGATCTCTGAAGGGAGTACACTGTGCACTCATTCTACGTGGAATTTATTGATTAGTACTATTAAGATATTTGATATAATTGTGAGGGGTAATTGGTGATTCAAATCACCATTTTACCCCATTCTTTTTTCATTATTGACATCTGCTTTCATTTATATATCACTATTGTTTGGAGTTCTATTATACATTGCTTATATTGCGATATTGAGAACTATTTTTGCCAATTGCTCCCTGTGTTTGACCTCGGACTTCATTTCTGATATTCGAGTATAAATATTATTTGTTTTTCGCGCTGATTCAATCTATACTACAACGCATTGATTTTAAAATCCGATTCAGAGCGACTAACAATGGCTTGCAAAGAGCTTAGATAAGATGGACCGAAAAGGTAAAGAAGCCCCATGGTCTTCATTCATGACATGAAGGATGAGGCAGCAAAATTTGAAGGGGATGTGATGCACGGCGGCAAAAAGAAGCACCTTGTGTTGGCACAAAATGTAATCAAAACCACCTGATTTATTGAGAAGGTCTCAACAAAAATTGCGAGAAAGTAATCGGGGAAGGGGTTTGAGATTCTTGCAAGGTAGAGTATTGATGGGAACACCATCATAGGCCCTAACTGGCCACTTTTAGTTAGGTTTAAAAGATAAATGCTCCTACATAACCATCCGAGGGTTATAACTTCACTTCAGGCAGTTTTGAGAAGAGAACAGGAAACTAGGGTTAATTTTACAATTTTAACAGCATATCATGAACACAGAATAACCAAGAGGTTTGTTAGGGGTGAAATGAAGGTTAAATGAGCATTAAAGATCAATAAGTGAGTCCATACAGATAGAAACAGGGTTTCACGCATTTCGAGAACCATTTTAGCACCCAAAACCCTAATTTCAGACCCGCTTAAATTACATAGGTTTTGGTCAGGATAAAAATCATCTAAATCTCCTAAAATTCATATAAAAATATTCCTTGAGGTTTGGTAACCTTGATTTGACCTTTGAAACCTATTTTGACCTTAAACAGAATCACAGACAGAGTTTTTCCTTAATTTGGGTTTCTACGCAGATTATCCAATCAAACTTGGTCAAAACTAAAATCCGACTTTACTATCAGATTCCTTATGTCCAAATTAGGTTTGTAGAAAAATTTGGGCCCAATCAGGGTTCATCTTGACCTAATTTTCGTTTTAATCCATTTAAACTCTAATTTTCACACTTAAGCCCCTAGCTTTCGAAATCTTTGCATTTAGCCCCTAACTTCTCATCATTTTCTTAAAAAATGTCTTTGAAGCTATTAATAGTATGAACCCATCAGCACCGACCTTCAATCTAGGATTTCTCTCTGATTTCTTAATCAATTCCTTCCAAAATTGGAAGGAATGATCTTGAGAGAATCCACAATCACCTAAACCTTGTCTTGGACTCCAATTCTTGTCGAGGAGCTCATGCAAACTCCTCAAATTCAGGGATCTCCTTCCATGGAAATCCAAGCTCTTCGAGCTTGTTTCTAAGCTGGGAAGCCTGCTTGAGACCTTTAAAAGGATCTCTATCACATTGCCTAGCTCCTTAGCGAGATTTTGACCAAGGAATCCCCTCTTCTCCCTCCTCTGGTCATCCACAACCTTGGCTCCGACGAGCTCCTCCGCCCCTTTCATTGAGCCGATCAACAACCAAATTGATCAGCTCTCCTTCTTCAGCTCTTCGTCGCGATCATGTCCGACCAAAGACTAGTCGACTTCACTTCTCCCCGCTCCGTCGTCCGCTCGCCATCAACTCCTTCTCCAGCACCGGCCCATCATAGTCGACCTCCTCCAACGACTCTCCCCTTATCTAAGTCCCCCTTTATCTTCCCATCTTCGTCCTGATCTCCTATAATCACTTAGTTCTTAGATTCAACCACCAAAACGACCACAACCACCATCATCTCCCTCTACTCCGGCCAAGCTCCAACGAAGGCCTTTGCTCGCTCCACTGCACCAAACTGCTCACCATCAACCGTTAAACCTCCACCGTGTCCTCACGACCAAAACCCCTTAAGAAATTGAGGGGATTAGCCTCCCACACACTCCACCCGACACCACCTTCATCACACCACCTCCCCGACCTCACCAGCACACCACACACACCTTCACAGCACTCCACAGCCACCATCATGTTCCTTAGAGCACGACGATCCTTTTGAACTTGTTTAATCGGGGCTATAAGCTCGTATTTGTGTTCTTCAGGTTCGTCGGACCTCTACCGTCGCCCTCATCATCTCCAGCCCGGTTGATGGGAACACCATCATGATCCATAAATTAGCTTATTTTGATCCAATTAAGTCAGTAAATGCTCCTACATAACTGCCAAAGAGCCATAAGTCACTACAAATCTATTCTAAGAGACATACAAGAAAATAGGGTTAAAACTGTAGTTTTACCATCATAACTTGAACACAGTACGCCCACGGGTTTTCTCAGGGGTTGAATAAGGGTCAAATGGTCTTAAAAGGATAACAAGTGGGTTAGAACAAGCAGAAAAGGGTTTTCACATGTTTTGAGAATTAAATGACTTTTGAAACCCTAAAAACATACCCGCCTAATTAACTGAGGTTTTGGTTAAGATAAAATTCACCTAAACCTTCTAAAATTCATATAAAAATATTCTCTTGGGTTTAAAACCTTCAAATTGACCATCAGAACCCGTTTTGGCCCAAAACAGAGTCTTAGATGGACATTTATCCTAATTTGGGTTTTTACGTAAATTACTTAGTCAAACGTGGTTAAAATCAAAATCTAACTTCACCATTGGATTCTTTAGGTCCAAATTAGGTTTGTACTAAAATTTGGACCCAAGCTAAAATTGTCTTGACCTAGTTTGAAAATTGGTCCTGTCTGATTACATTTATGCCCTTAACTTTCAAAATCTTTACAAATAGACCCCCAACTTTGTTATCATCTTCACAACTAGGTCCCTTCTGCCATTACTCTTCCTACAAGCACCGGCGACCTAAAAATGGCAAGAACTCCCTGATTCCTTGACGAATCCCTCTCAAAATTGAAAGGGATGTTCGTCAAAGAATTCCCTTCATTTTGAACCGCATCTTGGGCCACAATTCTTACCCAAATCCTAATGGGAACTCATGGAAAAAATGGCTTTCCTTCTCCAGCGACATTTCCAATCTTGGAAGCTTGGCTACCAAGCTTAAGATCCTTCCTGAGCCCTATAAAAGAAACCCTAGGGCACGGTCGTGCTCTTTAGCTAAGATTTGGCCACAAAACCCTCTTCCTAACCCTACCTCCGGTCTTCTCCGACCTAGCTCTGGCGAGCTCCTCCCCCGTTGTCCTACGACCTCCCAACGGCCAAATTGGGAGTGTCTCCTTCCTCCCCGACTTCTCCACCTCTCGACAGCCAACTCAGAGGCGCCCTAGCCCCTTCATGCTCGCTGTCTCCCTCATCAGAGAACCTTTCGTCCACGGTGCTGGCCAACCACAGCTGACGCCGCCCCCCTCTTTTGTCCTTAGATTAGGTTCCACCGTTCTTTGTCCTTCCCTCCTTTTTCCCTACTTCTATCTCTCAAAGCAATCGCCGACCACACATCTCTTCCTCCATCTTCTTCCGCTCCGGCGATGCCCAACTGCCGCTCCACCGCACTAATCGCGTCTCTATCACCTCCATAAGCTCCGCCATGAACCACTCTTCAAAACCCTTCTCTCCATTCGCTTTATCGACCACCCGAACTCCCTGCTGAACAAACCCACTTCCTTTGGCCATCTCCGCCTCCGCCAGGCCACCACACGCCTTAATTCATCACGAAATCGCCTCCACCACCTTCGCCATCATCCAGCGAAGCCTCTGAGCTCATTTAACATGGTCGAAAGGCCATTTTGTGGATTTCAGGTTCCACGGCTTCTCTGCCATTGACGGAGCTTCACGCAACCTTGAAGAAGGTATTCTTGCATCTTCCGCTCCAGGCAGCACCTCTAGGTGGTGCGGGCCTACGTGCCCCAGGTCTCCAGGCTCAAAATTAGTGTTAACACACCTTGCTGCTGCTTCAATTTGGCGAGGGAAGTCACCCTGTAGTTGCGTGAAGAAAAGGTGTGGGTTTAGTCCCACATCAGAAACAGACGAGTGATAGAGGCGCATAAATTGAATTCCTGCTATGGCCTTAGTGCCTTAAGTCACAGGGGGGTGAGGTCCCTCGTGCCCTCACGTGCCTCATCCATGACATTTCCCCCGCGGACCTGGTGCACCCAACCCGCCTAAGCCTTCACTCCTCGGTCACCACCCACACCGGTGACCCTGGACCCGAGTACGTGGATCCTCCGATTACCCGATAACCAGATGTGCCTGGGTCTGGGAGAGCGGAACCTAAGAGAGAGAAAGGAAGAGAGTGTGCGGGGCATGGGAGGGTTTTGTTCTTCTATTCATTGGCTAACACTTAGCCAAAATCCGAGCCCTTTCCCCTATGCTTAAAGAAGAGGGAAGAGAAAGTAGAGAAGAAAAAAAAGAGAAGAGAAGAAGAAAAGGCACAACTGAGAAGAGCTGCAGAAGAGAAAGGAAGAAGGCCAAAGGAAGAAAGGAGAAGGCATAGCAAGTAGAAGAAAGAAGAAGAAGAAGGAAAGAAGCAGAAAGCATAAGAAAGAAGAAGGAGAAACAAAGGAGAGGGCCATTTAAGGCATTTGATCTCCAAAGGAGACGTTTGATTACTGTAGCATTCAAGCTACTGTGCAGATATTTGGTCCTGATTACTGTGGCATTATTAATTACTTTAGTTTATATATAACTATACTTAATAATTAGTGATTTAAATCACCATTATTTTGTTATAGTTTTTTTTATCATGTTGAATTATTGTTATACTCATGTTCTACATTGATTATCATTTTTGAGTAGTTTATTTGGTTTAAATTCTTGTGCTCAGTTGCATTATTTGAGATTAGTGTGTGAATTCATATTGCTCCCTGTGTTTGACCTCAAACTTACAAATTCAAGTAATAAAATTTATTTGTTTTAGCGATTTCGGCTATATTACAACGAAGCAATTTTAAAACATCGATTTATCGCTCAAACACCCGTCCACCCTCCTCCACACATGTTCTTCAGTAATAACATCCCCAAGTGCTGCGGACAACTCCCAGGACCCTTCCCAGGTCTTCAATTGAAGATCACAGCCACGCCTTCACCTTCAATTGGAGGTGTTTCCTCGTGTAGCTACTGAGTGAGGAAGCGTGGGAAAGATAGTCCCACATCATAGAAGATTGAAGCACCGAAGGTGGATAAAAGAAAAAAGTGCCTACAATCCCTCACCCAGTACACAAGGGGTTGGGTCCCTCTACGCACGCATACATACACCTTACTCGCTACACCTCACAGGCAGGTTTAGTCCCCTACTCTGATCCGATAACCTGAACGAGAACTCAATTACACCCAGGTCTGAGAGAAGCTGACAGGAGAAATTTGTGAGAGGGGGGTGGGTTTTGCTCTGCTGAGACCTTGGAGCCTGCCCTCTCTCATGACACTTAGAGGAAAATCTGAAGAGGCCCTTGAGCCTTTGGTTGCTTCTGTTGTTGTGTTCGTGAAGAGGAGAGTTCCATGTACCTCTTAAGGCATCTAGAAGCCTTGCCCATCGTCTGAAGCCCTCTACTGGTTACTGTGGATACTTAACTGATGTAGAAATTTGATTATGGTTACTGTGCATTTATTTGAATATTTGTGAGCTTAACTTTGAAGGGTTAATTTGGTGATTCAAATCACCATTTTAACCTGATTTTTTTTGCACTATTATTATGATCTTATTGAAATATCATTTTGAATATCATTGCTTTCAATTGCTTATATTTATTGTGATTGGTGAATTAAATTACATCTTTGCTCCCTGCGAACAATCTCAGACTCTATTTTTTGAATCTGAGTTTATAAATTTAAATGATTTGAACAATTTTGTCCTATAATACGATGCATTCCTTAAACAATGAAAATTTCGCCTGAACAAGTACTAAGGTTTTCTTCATACTTATCGGGTAAAATTAATTCTTGGTTAATGACTTCTGAGTCTTACTACCTCAGAATGTCATTAAAATCATTCCCTTCATTAGGGATGTCAAGAAGTGCGAAAATGAAATCAGAGGTAATATAAATTTTGTGACCAAACAGACGGGTTAGTAATTCAAGCTCATCGTTGCTATAGTTTTCAACGATGTTAGCGTAGAAAAGGCGAACTAGGTCCGGGAACACGCCAACAGTTCCAACACTAGAGTGGAATTGACGGTCAAAATAGTGGAATAGATGGAGAGTTTCAATGTGTTCCTGAAGGTTTAGGTGTGCAAAATCGTTCCACACAATGAAGCGGGGACTCTTTACTTTGGCATTTGCGAAGTGACGAAACTACTATCTAGCAATGTCGCCACACAATTGGTCAGCCAAGTAAGTGGAAGAGGAAATTGAAGAGCCTTCAACTTACTTCCTATGGGGAGGCATTATGGGTAGGGTGGGTGGGTTGGGTTTTTGAAGGTGGGGAAATAGGATACCTGCAAACACATACATAACATTACAACACATACACATTCCCATCAAATGCATGCACACAACAACACAAAAAATATTTTGTGTGGCAGTATGCCTTGGGTCAATACAATTGCCATAGTCATGTGGCAATATACCTTTGGACCCAAGCCACTTAGATGACAGCTCGAGTCATTTGGGGTAATACTCTTGCCATTACAACCAAGATACAAAAATATATTAAGAGTTCCATGCCTTGGAAAAAATCCCATGCCCAAGGTCGTGATCCTAGGGTTTGAGCTTGTAGGGCAAAAGAGACAAGGTTCAAGATTGAAACCACATGAGGTGTAGTACTATGAACAAGACAAGTGGGGGCATTGCAAAACTGAGATCAAAGCCTCACAAAACTGTGGAATGAGAAGGATAAAGGAGTTTATACCCATAGCGGAGATCCCTCTGACGCGAAGAGGAGGAGAAGGACACGAACCGAGGTGGGTAGCTAGGTCGTCGGTCGTCGAAGTGGCTAGGTGGTCGTCTGGCGGCGAGGGTAGCAGTAGCAGTAGGTCTTGTGGGCAACCAAGGGTTTGAGGATTTAGGATTTTGGGTTAGGTCGAGTGGGGCCTTAGAGGAGTGATTTTTATACCCCAAGGGGTTGGGCATAACTCCCTCTGAAGTTAGGGAGAATTTCATCTCAAAACCACCCAGATATCAAATGCAAAATTACAATTTTCGCTCAAATCAAATGTCTGGTGATGTCGTCAGATGTCAGGATTAACCATTTGGGATTTTAACCCTTTCGATCTCATCGTCTGATTCTCCGATCGGACGACCTACAAGACGTCTAATGTAATATTTAGATATCTGATTTCTGTAGACAAACTTCCTTGGAAAATGATTCAAGCTACAAGTTGTCATCTGATTTCTGTATCAGATGATAGATCAGACGTCGAAAAACAAAATTAGCCATTTGATCTCTGAATCAGGACTCCCTGGAGTTGAGCGAAAGCTATAGGTTGTCGTCTGATTTTGGAATCAGATGACTTACACAATGTCTAAATCAAACCTTAGACGTCGGATATCTGAATCTAGAGCCTCCTGACTTTTGACCGGGATGCCAAATAGATGTTTGTCAAAGGTTATTCGACGACATGATAGATGTCTGTGGCTGTTCACGGACATCTGTAATACCATTTTTCAAAATATTTTTAATGGGGTATGACTTAATGAAATCGACGTCTGTTCAAGATACTTGGACATTGACTTTTTAAGTATAAGATGTATGGTGTTTTTATCAGACATTTGATATTGCACAGAATGTGCATTTTAATTTTTGAACTATGTTTGAAGGTTCTTTGACTTCATGAAGTAAAAACTCCTTTAATGTTCATGACAAATAAAATTGTACAAAGTCATTAAGTTCTTCAAATATTACTTAACTTACGTATGCCTAGTTTTCTACATATGAAATTAAATTGATCATAATTCAAAGATTTAGTAAAAATATTAGCTAATTACAATTCAGTATAAATAAATTCAACCTCAATTTCTCCCTTAAGTACATTATCCTTAAAAAAATGATGTCGAACATCAATATATTTTGTACGGGAGTGATGTGTGGGATTTTTTGAAAGGTTGATAGCACTAGTATTATCACATAATATTTTTATCTTATTAAATATCAAATTTAAGTCTTTTAAAGTATTTTTCATCAATAACACTTGGGAACATGCTAGAGCGGCGGCTATATACTCAGCCTTCGTGGTTGATAGGGCTACACTAGATTGTTTATTTGAAAATCAAGAGACTAGTGATTTGCTCAAAAATTGGCACATCTCACTAGTGCTCTTCCTATCGGTGAGATTACTTGTGTAGTCTGCATCGCTATATGTGACTAGGTTGAAAATGTTGGTGCAAGAGTACCACGATCGTCAATTTTGATGATAACAAAATACTTGTGATTTAACATTTGCATTTGCATATACAAGTTTCAGGATAAATGCAAACGGATACAAGTGTGAAGGAGTTCAAGCTCACGTCCATGGTGGATTGGAGGGGTTTGATGGAGGAGAAGGAGCTTCACTTGGAGCGAGAGCTTGAAGAAGGAAGGAGATGAAGAATATGATAGAAATATTCTTTCTTGTATTTATTTGTCTTGTAGTTTGCTATTTTATTCTTTAGATTCTTGTAAAGAGCCTAAATACCCAACCTTAGTCCTAGGAAACCTTACACCTTACTAGGACACTTAGACATACACTTAGATAGATCAGAAAATCAAAATAGGCCTTAGACAGCCTGATCAGACGTCCAATCTAGACCTCAGACATTTGATCCTGATATTTAAGACATCTGACCTTTGGTCCAGACGTCCAAACACTTAAGTTGGACTTAGTGCTTTCTGTTCGTTGATTTTATATGACTAGCCCATAGTCCAGACATCTTAGAAGACGTCTGATGCCAATAACAGACATCCAACGATAGGACTGTTGGACTGTCAAAAGATGATCCTCGGAGATTACCTTATAATTAATTCTATCACACTTTCAGACGTCCGTAGATCATCCTAGCCTGATAAATAGACGTTAGGCTAAGATCTGACCCAAATCACTTTTGTCAGATGATTTAGCCGTTAAGCCTCTCGGGAAATCCATTTCCACAGAGGATTGTCTTTCCAGACGTCCAGAGACTTTTTCTAGATGACCAACCTGTCGTCTGACCTAAAAGACACTAGAACCCTATTTTGATCTTGTGAAAATAGGAAGAAAGCCATCTTAGGATTAGACGTCTGATTAGTATCCCAAACATCTTAAAAGAGCTTTTTAGATGTCCATCTTGATCCAACCCTGATCAGATCATCCACCCTTCTAGATCAAACGACCGACCTTTAGATCAGATGAAGACCCAAACGTCAGACCTTAAGTCTAAACATCTGATAACCTTGTAAGAATCATAAATGACCGTGATTTCGATGGGATTTTAGACCACTCTCTTGATCCTTGATCCTAACGGCTACAAAAGGCTTCCAAGACCTTCCAAAGCCTTCTTTGGACCCCTATAAATAGAGGAGCACCCTACCTAAGCTAAGCACACCTTGAGAAACTACTTCCACACCATATTGCGTCCAAGTGAAGAAGAAAATTATCTAGAAGAAGTTCTTTCTCTCCAAGCCCTCTAGCATCCATCCGAGAGCACCGTTATGTTGTCGACTTCACGTCGCACCACTTCTATCTAAGGGAAGTTCTTTTGCCTATAGAAGCTAGTTTGATTTACACTTACTTTGTGGCTCTATAGGATATATTGTAATTGTCTTTGTTTGGGTATTTGGTTTGCGAATTCTCGTCTCCCTCGCAAGACAAAATACTCCTCGTGAAGATGGGTTTGAGATATACTACCCTCGCACAAAGTAGTATTGATTGTATTGAAGTTAAACTACCCTTGTTTTAAGTAGTTCGATTAGTGGATTTGATCAACTAGGTCAATCGAGAAATCCTAAGTCGAGGGGCCTAGGTAGTGGTTTTTACTTAGGTTTGGGTTTCCACCTAAAAATCCTTGTGTGCTTGTAAGATTGCATATTTGTGATTATTTGTATTTTATTTCTGTATTTGTTTTTGTATCACACACATCTCACCTCCCTCCATTTAGGGAGTTACAGAAATGTGTACTCCTAGGGTAAAATAAATCATATTCAGTGTGTCAACTAGATATCTAAATATTCATTTAACTGCATTTAAGTGTGATTGTTTAGGGTTTGATTGAAACCTAGCATGTAAGCAAGTACTAAATAGAATATCAGGTCTACTAGAAGATAAATACAACAAAGAGCCAATCATACTACGATAAAGTTTTTAATCTATGGGCGTACCTAACTTGTCCAAGTTCAGGGAGGTTGTAACACTCATAGGAGTGTTCTTCCCTTTACTTTTTTCCATCTCAAATCTTTTCAACATCTCCTTTGTGTATTTTGATTGACACACAAAGGTCCCGAATTTGAGTTGAGTGATTTGTAAACCCAAAAAGAACTTGAGTTCACCCATTAAACTCATTTCGAATTCTTCCCGCATAATCTTGGAAAGCTTTCTACATATAGATTCATTGTAGCACCAAAGAGAATATTATCTACATATATTTAGACTAATAATATGTCTTTTCATTTTCTTTTAATGAACAATGTAGAATCAGCTTTTCCTATAAAGAAGTTTGCACTCAACAAATAGTCTTTGAGTCTCTCATACCAAGTTCTAGGAGCTTGCTTTAGATCATATAATGCCTTATTTAATATATAGACAAAGTTAGGTTTATCATGAGACTCAAAATCAGGAGGTTGTATTACAAAAACTTCCTCCTTAATGAAACTGTTAAGAAAAACACTCTTAGCATCCATTTGAAAGAGATTAAAACCAAGGGAGGTGGCATAAGCAAGAAGCATACGAATTGATTCGAGTTGAGTTACAGGAGCGTAGGTCTCATCAAAATCAATCCCCTCTTCTTGGTTATATCCTTGTACTACAAAACAAGCCTTGTTTCGAATGACTACACTAGATTCATCTAACTTGTTTCGGAATACCCATTTGGTTCCTATTACCATTTGCCCTTCGGGCTTAGATACTAGATCCCAAACTTCATTCCTTTGGAATTGGTTGAGTTCCTCCTGCCTGGCCATCATCCAAGGTTCTTCGGTGCATGCTTCCTCGACACTCTTCGGTTCAACATGAGATACAAAGGCAGAGAGACTGAAAGAGCAAATAAAACGAGATTGGGTTTTAACACCAACGAAAACACTTCTAATGACTTGACTTTCTGGATGATCCCTTTGAAATATCTAATCTTTTGGAAGATTATGGATATTGGAGTTAGGGATGTCAAACACATTAATAGAAGAATCATCTTCATCTTTCACATTAACTTGGTCAATAGAAGAGTGAGGTGGTTCATCAAAGGAAACATGAAGGGTTTCCTCCACTATTAATGTGGTCTTGTTAAAAATCCGATATGCCATACTATGTGAAGAATAACAAATAAAGATAGCTTCTTCACCTTTGGCATCAAATTTATCTAAATTAAAATAGGTATTCAAAACAAAACATCGACATCCAAAAACTTTAAAATAACTAATTTTGGGTATTTTCCCATAATATAGTTCAAAGCAAGTTTTTCGCAACCTGTATCGAATTAAGATGCGATTTAACACGTAACAAGCCGTGTTAACTGCCTCGGCCCAAAAGTACTTCGATGACTCAAAATCTATGAGCAATGTTCGAGCACACTCTTGAAGAGTGCAGTTCTTTCTCTCAACTACCCCATTTTGTTGAGATGTTTAGGGGAAAGAGAACTCATGAGCAATACCATGCTCCTGACAAAAATCATCAAACAAGGAGTTTTTAAACATGCCCCCATGATCACTACGAATTCGAGTAATTTGGTAGCCTTTTTCAGTTTGAACCTTTCTACAAAAAATAGTAAAGACGAAAAACACTCTATCTTTGGATCTCAAGAAGGGGACTCGTGAAAACCTTGAAAAGTTGTCTACAATTATAAGGCAATATTTACATCCACTAAGACTCTCATATTTTGTTGGTTCAAACAAATGTAGGTAAAGTAATTCTAGTGGTCTTGATGTGGATATAACTTCTTTAGTTTTAAAGCTAGATTTCGTGATTTTACCTAATTTACATGAATCACATATAAGGTCATCTACAAATTTTCCTTTAAGAAGACCTTGAACTAGTTCATGTTTGGCTAACTTTTGGACTAGCCTCATCTGAACATGTCCTCGTCTTCTATGCCACACATTCAATTCATCATTAGCTACAAGACGGTCATAAGTACTATCTTTATCAAATTCTACAATATAAATGCCTTTAAACCTAATTCCCTTAAGAAGGGTTTTATTTGTTAATGCATGCAAAATTTCAAATATTTTGGAAGTGAAAACTACCTTATATCCCTTATCACAAATTTGACTAACATTTAACAAATTGTATTTTAATCCTTTTACTAAAAAAACATTTGAGATAGGAGATAGAGGGTTACCTATTTTACCAAGGCCAATAATATGGCTCTTATGGTTGTTGCTAAATGTAACTTTTCCTCCATCCGTAGGTTGGAGGTCCAAAAATAGGTGCTTATCCCTTGTCACGTATTTGGAACAACCGGAGTTCATCACCCATCGGCCTGCTTGGCAGCGATCTCCTTGTCTTCTTTCTTGTAGGTCTCTTCGTTCCTACAAATGACCCCCTTTCGTGACTTGGTGTTTCCTTAGGTCTTTCTAGTTTGAGTTTGTCGACCTTCATTTTGTAGTGTCCTTTGAAACCTAGAAAACAAAGTGCAAGTTGTCTTTTCAGTATCCATTGTAATGTGGATCCGTATTTGTTAGTGGTTCTCTCTGGAGAAGGATCCTTCTTCAATTCATTTTGACTAGTTTCATAATAGCCTAGTCTAAATTTACTTGAGAAAGATTTTTTATGGGTAATAAACTTGTCCAAGTTATCCTTTTCTTTTGTAAATTTGACTAATTCCTCAAGCAACTAATTTGATTTTTCTTTGAGGTGATTTATTTCTAATTTCATTATGTCTAGTTTATCTTATAGTCCTCTAATTTCTAATCAAAGTAGGCCATTCTCATCCTTTTTAAGGGAGTTTGATTTTTCAAGAACATGAATCTTGTCAAGTAGTTCTTCTCTATCTAGGAATTTTTGTTCACTCATGGTTGTATATAAATCCTTTGTTAATGATTCTTTTCTAATCATTAGATTTCCTATTTGCATATTTAAGGCTGTTAGGACCCTGTTCTTGAATCCTTACAGGACCCGAGGCCGACTCGCTTCGACTAATCCCAAGATCCAGTCCTCCAATAAGAAATAATCGAAAAGCAGGAAAATAAATCACATTCACTATGCAATGTAACTAATAGTAAAAGCGTACAAGCAGTAAAGGAAAGTAAAGCTCCTAGTTCAGTACATACCACCACAACAACAGGAAAGTAGAACAAAAGCAACGGTAATAGGAACAGTAAACAAAAGTTTGAAAATCACTATAGCAGAAAAGAGAGTACAACAACAGACGGAAAACTACGGCTGGGCTCGATTGGGTCCAGCACCCTCTGCAGCCGATAGCTCGAGCTGCTCAACTCCTGGACCTGAACAGTGTTATGAGAAAACGAAGTTAGCGAACGCTGAGTAGAGTAGTAACCAAACTATCTAAAGCAGTAAAAAGTAGCAAGTATATTTATCCTTTTTCAGTTATTTAGTTTACAAGTAGAGTAGCCAATCCTAACCCCGGGTCCCAACCCAAGGGTGGCTAGCTCTGCTCTACACTAAAAAAATGGAGACAGTCGCTCTCCTTGGTACCACGTACTCAAGGGCCAGCACACTTCCCATCCACATTCCAGGCTTTTCATCTATCCACAGGAGCTCTACTCCTAACTCCCCGTAGGGTTCATGCTCATTTCACCATATTATTCCAATCCAGGTTTCATCATTCACAATTCGGTTCTCATTTATACACATGCAGCTCGTATTTCTACAATTTAACACATGCAGTAAGTGATATCACGGGTAACTGTTTAGTTATATCAGGCAGCTCATATTCTATCAGGCGGCTTGTATTCATTAATAGGCAATTGCTAACAATTTAGCTCATTCATTTATAAATACAATTTCAATTACGTAAACAGGCGGTTCAACCATTTCTCATCCTAGGGTTCATGCAACATCCTAGGTTTCCAGTTATCTAATTTTCATAGATGCATTCATATTTTATAAGTAGAACAGGGGTGGACCACTCTATCAAACAATCCGGGAGTACTGGGGCTCAAACTGCAGGCTCATGCGCCTCTGCATGCCCTAGACACGCAATAGGTCAAAGCCCTATTCCAAGGAACACACCACAACGGAAGATTCAGAATAGTGTATCAATGCTTCTAATATGTAGAGGAATTCACAAGAAAACCACAGATACTTTGTTTGCATAAAACGAGTCCCGATCGGACCCTAAACAGGTCGAAAATGTGTCTATAGACCCAAATTAGATGTCTGGGAACAAGTCCAGACGTCTTAAAAGTCAGAGAAACTCACCTCAAAGTCCTGCAATGATCTCAGACGTTCAGGACTCCTTTGCGACTATCTGAAAACAGTTCCACACGTCTGACCAGTCCTCCGGTCATCTGGTAAGTTGTCCAGACGTCCGAAAGTGCGTGGAAATGCATTCTACGCACCTTATCAAGGCTGCTCTTGCGCATGACAGAGCAGCACCTTCTTTTAGCCCAACAGATCACATCTGCGATGTGGCCTGCATGGCTGTAACTGCGAGGAAGATGTAGCTTTGCGATACACTTGCTTTCAGACGTCTGGTGTCGATGCCAGAGATCCAGCCAATCGTCCAGGTGACACTCTGGATGACTGATACAGGAAAACTTCCAGTATCAGACCACGCTCTTGCACTTCTCGCCACGCTCCGTCGCGGTTCCTTCCACTCCGCTACAGCACCAACTGCTGCAGAAGGTCGGGGACGACGCCCCAACGTCCTCCTCCTCCTACATGCGTCGCGATGGCCGTGCGAGCCTCCACGAAGCTCACGACCTCGACCCTCTCCTCCTCCTCATGCCCTCTCCTCCTCGCTCTCACTCTCTCGCTCTCGCGCGCCTCAGCTCACGGCAATGGAGTGGAAGGTGGTGGTAGTGGTGGAGTGGAGAGGAGAGGAAGTGGGTCTCTTTTATAGCCGAGGGGAAAAGAAGGGAGAGAGAAGAAGAGTCTGCACGCAGACCGCAAGGTGCGTATAGATTTTTCAATTTCTAGATGACCGGGAAGGGGTCCAGACTTTTGACTGACACTCCAGATGTCTTAAAAGGCTCAAATCAGAACGGATCTTTACATCATAACAAACTTAAAGGAAGTTTCGTCCCCGAAGCATGAGCTAGCTAGGTTGTGGAAAAGGAATATAAAATGCATAACAAACTTAAAGAGGACCGAAGTTGGTCAGAAAAGACGTACCCTCCAAAAGCTTTGGGTACTGCTCTCGCATCGTCGCCCTAGGCTCCCAGGTAACCTCCTCGTACCGTTGGCTTCTCCACAAAACCTTCACCAGGGGTACCTACTTCCGTCTCATACTCTGGACGGCTCTGTCTAGTATCTGCACTGGTCTCTCGGGGTAGGTCAGGTCGTCACCCACCTCAACACTCTTGTGGCTCAGGACGTGACTGGGATCGGCAACGTACTTCCTGAGGTTGGACACGTGGAACACATCATACACTCCAGAAAGCTGGGGAGGAAGGGCAAGCCGGTAAGCAACGAGTCCTACCCGCTCCAGGACCTCAAAGGGCCCCACAAACCTCGGCGTAAGCTTCCCCTTCACCCCAAAATGCTACAGGCCCTTCATGGGTGAAACGCGAAGAAAGACGTGATCCCCAACCTCGAACTGCACCTCTCTGCATTTCTTATCCGCATAACTCTTCTATCTGCTCCTGACCATGTAGAGTCGTCTGTGGATCTGCTCTATCCATTCCTGACTCTGCTGGATTAGCCCAGGGCCAACCTCCCAGTTGGTCCCCACCTCAACCCAACTCAAAGATGCAGTACACCTCCGTCTGTACAGAGCCTCGTGAGGTGCCATGCCGATGCTCGAGTGATAACTGTTATTATAGGAAAACTCTGCCAGGGGTAAGTGCTCCTCCCAAGAGCCTCTCCAGTCTAGTACACGGGCACGCAAAAGGTCCTCAAGTGTCTGTATAGTGTGCTCAGACTGTTTGTCCGTCTAGGGGTGGTATGCGGTACCGAACCACAACCGTGTCCCCCAAACCTGTTGAAACTCAGCTCAAAACTGGGAAGTAAAACGGGTATCCTGGTCGGATACAATCTCATGTGGAACTTCGTGCAGGCATACCACATTATGAATGTACCTCTCTGCCAACTGAGTTGGTCCCAAGGTGACTCGGATCGGCAAAAACGTGCCGTCTTCATCAATCTGTCCACTATTACCCAGACTCCATCGTGTCCTCGCTGGGTAACGGGTAGACCCACCACCAAGTCCATGGTGATGCTCTCCCACTTCCACTCTGGCACAGGAAGTGGCTGCAACGGCTCAGTAGGCCTCTGGTACTCAGCCTTCACCTGCTGGCACACCAAACACTGCTGCACGAACTCACCCACATCCCGCTTTATCCCTCTCCACCAAAAGTCGCATCTCAGATCGTGATACATCTTTGTGTTCCCGGGATGTATGGTGAATTTGGATCCGTGCGCCTCCGTCAGGAGCTCTCTCAGCAACTCCTTGTCCCTGGGTACGCACAAACGTCCCCTCATGCGCGGCACCTCGTCTGTAAAAGAGAAGTCTCCTGGGTCCCCTGACGGCACTCTGTCTCGCAACGTCTGTAGGTACGGGTTTGTCATCTGTCCTATAATGATGCAGTCTATCAGATCTGGTCGCGTCTGTCGTGTCACCGTCACTGCCCCACAATACCCCTGTGACTCTCGGGGTCACCAACTACCCAACTCCTCCATAAGTCTCCAACACTGTACCTGTAAATTGGCTAAGTGGGCAGGCGCCTTCTAGCTCAAGGCGTCAGCCACCACGTTGGCCTTCCACAGATGGTAGGAGATGCTGCAGTCATAGTTGATGAGAACCTCATCATGAACCCTAACTAACACAATCTAACCTAAATATGCGAGAAAAAGCTCCTACATAACTCAAAGAAAGGCTTGACTCAGAGAATTCTGAGTTTAACAAGAAAACAAGTCATAAAGGGTAAAAATGCAATTTCACCAACACAACCTGTAAACAGGGTAACTCAAGGTCTAAACATAGGTCAAACTAACCTAATAAGAAGGAAAGTGGGATGATCTGATCCAACAAGGGCTACAGCAACTCCAATGAATTAAATGACGTTCTGTAACCCTAAAACAAACCCACTTCAATTCACGAGGTTCGAGGCCCGTCGAACACACCCACTCTTCCGGTCACAGGTCGACCTAGGCATGCACGCCTAGGCCGTCCTGTGACCTGCTACACCCCGCATCACCTTCGCCGTGCCACGGCGAAGGTCACCCTGTAGTCTGATTAGGCCGAGAGGCCATGTTTCTGTCTGACAGGGTCGGAGCCCCAGCCGCCATTGACGACGACTGAAGGAGCTTCTACGCGAGCTCCAGGTCCTGCAGCAGCAGGATCCCAGTTGAGGCGAGCTGCAGGGACTTGGGCGAATGCAGGGACTTGGGTGTAGGCAACGAGCAGGTCTGCGAAGAGAGGCGAGGACGCAACTGTTGAGGCCAGGTCGTGGCTCTCCTGCGGGTGCGCACGAGCAAGGGACAGAGTTTAGTCCCACATCGTGGGATTTCGAAACACCGCACTGGCTTAAATTGATTTTGTGTTTTCTCTTAAGCGCCTCGAGACACACGGGGTGAGGTCCCGCACCCCACTCACCCACCCGGTCCGCGAGTTCACCACGCGGATCCGGCGGACCCGACCCGACACCACCTGCGCACTCCTCGCGTACCATACACGCCGGTACGCCTAGTCCCGGGTACGCTACTCGACCCGATAACCTTACTCTGGGAGAGCTTCCTATGAGCGGTTTGCAGAGAGAGAGAGAGACGTGCGGGTAGAGGGAAGGGTTAGGTTTTGCTATGTGCAAGGACAGGGTGAGAGGGAAGAAGGTTCACACTTGGCCGCAGGAAGAAGAAGAACTGCAGAAGGCCAAGGAAGAAGAAGAAGGAGAAGCAGCAAAGGAAGAAAGGGGAAGCATTGTAGCAGACCACCATTTAAGCCGTTTGACTGAGATATCAGACGATAGATGAAGCTCTGAAGAGAAAGAAGAGAAGAAGAAAAAGAAAAGAAAAGGTTCCGCAGCTGAAAGAAAAAAAAAAGAGAAGGAAGAAAGAAAAAGAAAGAAAGAAGATAAAGAAGAGAAGAAGAAGAAGAACTGAAGAAGACCCATAAAGAAAAGAAGAAAAAGAAGAGAAAAAGAAGACAAGCAAAGAGAGAAAGAAGAGAAGAAGAAAAAGCCAAGAAACATAAATCTACTTCTCCCTCTCTCTCTCTCTTATTTTGTTAATAAAGAAAGATTGTACTTCTAGAATTCCAGTAGCTCCCTGAGTTCGACCTCGGGAAAAATATTTCTGAGTAAAATTGTAATGGCAACGATAACCGTAGCTATTTTATCTATACCACAACGATATTTCTGTAATAAGCACTAAAACAAACAAAGACTAGCCACGGTTCTGTCGGGAAATCCACCATTTTCATTGGCGCCGTTGCCGGGGAGCAACGGCTATTCTAGAAGCTTTGAATTTCTTTTAAGAGATTGCTAATCTTTTTCTTTCTCTTATGTGCAGGTAAAAATGAGAAGAGCAGCCGCACAACAAACACTCCACTAAACAGGTAATCCTCATTAGCCCTTTCTTAACTCCCTTAAAATCTGAAAAGGAACAAAAAGAAAAATCAACTTAGGGCTACCTGCATCATACATAGTAAGTCATCAGAGTTGCCTAATTTTCATTTCAACACATGCTTAACTATCCATCCAACTAAGGTAACTAGGGCTAAAACCTTCTTGATTGAGCCCTAGATACTAAAATTTTGAGGCAACTAAAATGGACCAACTAGAGCCAATCCAAGGATTGAAAATCTAGGGTTTTTAAAGACACACCTTCTATTAACAAGGAAAAGATCTTCCCAAAAAGAGGTGTGCCTAAGCCATTGGTTGAAAATACCTATTAAGAAAAACCCTAAACAAATTGGCTCTCTAAACACTTGAACCCTAAAAAAACAAGACCTAATAAGTTCTCAAAATCACTAGGTAAAGTTGACCCTTAGGGTCAACCAACCTTCAAATTAGGTCACCCTTTTTCACAAAAACATACCTAAGAGTTCAAGTGGAACCTTAAGCACCTTAATATTAAAGTAAAAGAGGTAGACTGAAGAGGTCAAGATCCCCATTCTGGTCTACCTGGAACCGCAGTGACAAGAGAGATCGGGTAGAGGAAACCCTGTAACCCATGGAGACGCTTTACCGTGTAGGGGTCTTCGCAGGACTCACCCTTTCTGCTTGCCCAGGTAATTCTCAGGTGGACGATCTTTTTGATCAAGGGATCCATCTGCCCCGCACCTCTATAGTCACCCAACAATTTTTGGGTGTCTCGATTGGGTCCAGCACCTTCTAAACTCATCTATTCCAATAGTGCATGTACGGTAGGAGGTCCTTAAGACCACCCTTAAGACCTCCTTTAGGAATTCACTCTCGTCAAGGCCAAGCCTCGACGCCCGTGTTTGTGCAGCAACCCCACCCCATTATTCTCTCATCTGATTCTGAACCACGCTCTTCTTCTTCCCCCATCATGGCTCAACCAGTTGAGGAAGAAAACAATTTGGAGCACCAGCTTCAGCGACTCAATGACCTCTTCCAAAACTTTGTGCACCCACCGCAGCGTCCTATGATGCGGGACCATTATAATCTTGCTGAGGTGGCCATTGAGCCTCGAGTCAGAATCCCGACTGGAGGACCTGATTCTGAATTAAAGCCCAATATGATTCATGCTATACCTAAATTCCATGGGCTTAATTCCGAAGATCCCTTCCAGCACATCAAGCAGCTAAAGCATCTGGCCCAAACTTTTGGGTCAGATGCACAAAATCGGGATATTCTTCTCATGAAGATGTTCTCCTTCTCTCTTATGGACAAGGCCGCTCATTGGTATCAAACTCAGACCCGGTCGATCAACACTTGGGAAGAACTTCAGTCTGAATTTTTGAAAAAGTTCTTTCCCGTTGGTCGGACCAATGCCTTGCGCCATCAGATTACTCACTTCACTCAGCAAACAAGGGAACCTCTCCATGAGGCATGGGATCGCTTTCAAGATCTCATGAGAAAGTGCCCCCATCATGGAGTTCCTAAATGGGAACAAGTCCAATCTTTTTACCAGGGACTCCGTGAAGACATCCGTCTTTTCGTCAATGCAACCTGCGAAGGGAATATCATGGGTCAACATGAGGACACCGTGTGGGAGATTCACGAAAACATGTGCGAGAACTCCATCAACAATGACTCCATGGGATTATTCGACAGGACGAATACCCACGCATCAACGAATCTTAGGGGAGCACATGAGACGCAGGGCCTGTCCGCATCAGTCGACCTGGAATTAATGGCCAGTCGATTGGACAAGGTCTCAATCATTGAAAAGAAGGTGGATGAGCTGACTCAGCACTTGCAGCGAGCCACCTCTGCGCATAGCTCCTTTGCACAACCTCCTTCCACGCGGGAGACTGTGCAAAACATTCTCCATCGATCTTCTCCTGGAATGGATCCATATCCACCATCCGATCCTCTCTATGCCAGCCCAGGAAATTCCATTCCCCCTTTCTCCGACTCTCTAGAGGTTCCTCAAACCTGCGAGGACCTCAACACCATCCAGAACGACCCATTCTCCAACACCTATAACCCTGGATGGCGAAACCATCCCAACTTTCAGTGGGCGGGAAATTCCCAAACCCAAAGACCACCCTTTCAGCCCCACCCACAACCCTCTCGTCCTTACCAGCCGCCTCAGCCTAGGCCCAACCCTACTTATCCATCAGGGCCAAATCAGGATCAAATGTCCCTTATCCTTCAGACTCTGGCTGACATTCAGAGGACGAATGCGGCTATCCAAAAACAACATAAGGACGAGCTTACAGAGGTCCGAAATCAATTGGCCCAGTTGGCAAATTCTCGCCAGTCGGGCACTCTCCCTTCCCAACCTCTTCCTAACCCGAATAACGTGCCAACCCAGCAGCGCGTTATGAACCCAAACCCGGGCCGAGCCCATATGATTTATCAGGCTCCCTCTGTTCCTTCACCCGACGGGATGGAGGCTTCCACTTCTTTTGCAGGCTATCAGCAACCCATCTTACCCAATCCCAACCAAAACCAGGCAGGACTTAATTCCGTGACAACCCGTAGTGGTAAGGAAACCCAAGATTCACCTTATCCAAACCACTCCAAGCCTGGTAGTGATCCCAAGCCTAGGACGGTAATCCAGAACGTTCCTATCCCTGTCCCAGATCAAAGACCTGGACCTATCCTAGAAGAACCAACCAAGGTTCCGTTTCCCGAGGCCTTGACCAAGGGAAAGAAGGCTACCAAGCCCGTGGCACCTGAGGAGGACCTGGTCAAGCTCTTTGAGCAAGTCCACATAAACATCCCCTTGATGGATGCAATCTGCCACGTACCGGCTTACGCACGATTCTTAAAGAATGTGTGTATACCCCAGCGTAAGCCGCGAACCAAGAGTGGGAGTCCAATTGTTTTGTCAGAGCAAGCCAGCTCTGTAATCCTAAGCAGACTCCCACCCAAGGCTAAAGATACTGGTACTCCCCTGATTTCCTACAAGATAGGTGATACACAATTTGATAGAGCATTGCTAGACTTGGGTGCTTCCATAAATCTGATACCCACATCCTTACTTAACCATCTAGAAGAATCTGAGCTGAAACCAACTGAGGTGACATTACAATTAGCAGATCGATTTATAAAGTCACCAAAAGGGATTCTTGAGGATGTTATTGTGAGAGTGCGGGATTTCTACTTTCCTGTAGACTTTATAGTCTTAGACATGGACGCACTTGAGAACCCTAGGGATACACCAATCATTTTAGGGAGACCTTTCTTGGCTACTGCTAGAGCCAACATTAGCTGTGAGGAGGGCCAAATAGAGCTCAAATTTGGGAATCAAACCCTGAAAATTGATATATTTAAGGCCCAACAAGGAATCAATTGCGGTATCATCGAACAGATTTGTGACATTAGGGCTTTGGTTGATGAAACACACTTCCAGAATGACCTGATTATACCTCATCAACCGCAGAAAGATCTTGACCCGCAAATAGAGGAGTCGAATCCAGATTTGGACAACCCAGTAGCTCCTACCCTTGAACCTCACGTCTATTCTGAACCATTCGCCGCTGCTGATAACCCCATCCTCGAACTAAAGCCCCTTCCTGCTCACTTGAACTACATCTTTTTGGGTTCTAATCAGACCCTTCCTGTGATTATCAATTCCAACCTCAATCCCGAACAGGAATCCCGTCTGATTGCTGTCCTCCAGCAACATCGCAGAGCCATCGGGTGGACTCTCGATGATCTGACTGGAATAAGTCCCTCGTATTGTACTCATCATATCTATTCAAAAGAGGGCGCATGACCTTCTCGTGAAATGCAGAGATGCTTGAACCCCAATCTGCAGGAGGTCGTGAATAAGGAGATCATCAAGTGGTTAGATGCCGGGATCATCTACCCGATCTCTGATAGTCGTTGGGTGAGCCTAATTCAGGTCGTGCCCAAGAAGGCAGGACTCACCACTATAATGACTGAAACCGGAGAAGTCATTCCTACCCGATTAGCCAACTCGTGGAGAGTCTGTATAGATTATCGCTGACTCAATTCCTCCACGAAGAAGGATCATTTCCCACTGCCTTTCATTGATCAGATTCTCGAGAAACTAGCGGGAAATAGGTTCTTCTGCTTTCTTGACGGGTACTCCGGTTACAACCAGGTGGCAATCCATCCTGAGGACCAAGAAAAGACCACGTTCACCTGCCCCTTCGGAACATACGCATTCCGAAGGATGCCCTTTGCAATGCACCCACTACTTTTCAGCGGTGCATGCTTGCCATATTCTCAGATATGGTAGGTGACTATCTGGAAGTCTTCATGGATGACTTTTCAGTTTTTGGAGCATCATTTGACGATTGCCTCCAACACTTGGTCCAGATACTCAGGCGATGCATCGATGTGAATTTGGTTCTTTCCTGGGAAAAGAGCCATTTCATGGTGCCTGAGGGAATTGTCCTGGGACATTTAATTTCAGAAAAAGGGCATCCAAGTGGATCGAGCTAAGGTTGATCTGATCTCTCGCCTTCCTATGCCTAGCTCGATCAGGGACAACCGTTCTTTTCTGGGGCACGTCGATTTTTACCGTCGTTTCATTCCTGATTTCTCGAAAATCGTGCACCCCTTGACTTCTCTTCTCTCTAACGATGTACCCTTTGAAATCTCCAAGGAATGTACACTAGCCTTTGAGAACCTTCGTGACCGAGTCACCTAGGCACCTATCCTACAATCCCCTGACTGGTCTCAACCCTTTGAGATCATGTGCGACGCGTCTGATTTCGCTGTAGGAGCGATCCTAGGGCAGAAAGCTGACGGGAAACCCGTGGTCATCTACTACGCTAGCAAGACACTTAACGAAGCTCAGCGTAACTACACGGTTACGGAGAAAGAGCTGCTAGCCGTAGTATTTGCCCTTGAAAAATTCCGATCGTATCTCCTGGGTTCCCACGTCATCATCTACTCGGATCACACGGCTGTAAGGCATCTCCTTGCCAAGAAGGACGCGAAGGCCCGACTAATCCGATGGATCTTGTTGTTGCAAGAATTCATCCTCAAGATTCGCGACAAGGCGGGAAGGTAGAATGTGGTAGCCGACCATTTGTCCCGTCTTCCTTCTGAGATTATCAACCCTTCCGGACCCATCACGGAACATTTTCCTGATGAGCACCTGCTGACTATCGGTACTAGACTTCCATGGTTTGCTAATATAGTAAACTGCTTGGCATCTCATCAGATCTCGTCTGATTGGCCGAAGGCCAAGAAAGACAAATTGCGTTCTGATACCAAGTATTACATCTGGGAAGACCCGTACCTTTTTCGCATAGGCGCTGATCAAGTCATCCGTAGATGTGTCCCGGAAGAGGAAATCAACAATATTCTCTCTTTCTGCCATGACCAGGCATGCGGTGGCCATTTCCCTGGGCATAAAACCGCATCAAAAGTCCTCCAGTGCGTCTTTTACTGGCCCACACTATTCAAAGACGCATATAGTCACTGCAAGGCATGCAGTCGTTGCCAGACTTTGGGCAACATGAGCTGTCGCGACATGATGCCTTTGCAGCCGATTCTCGTATGCGAAATCTTTGATGTTTGGGGGATTGATTTTATGGGTCCCTTTCCTGTTTCGGATGGTTTCGAATACATTCTTCTTGCTGTGGACTACGTGTCCAAATAGATCGAACCCATACCGGCCCGAACCTGTGATCACAAAATCGTTCTTAAATTCATTCATCAAAACATTTTCTTAAGGTTCGGGATTCCTCGTGCTATAATCTCTGATGGGGGGACCCATTTCACAAACGCTCAGTTTAGGTCACTAATGACCAAATACGGGGTGTCTCACTGAATCTCTACTCCTTACCACCCCCAAATTAATGGTCTAGCTGAGCTGGCAAATCGGGAGATCAAGAAAATCCTGCAGGTCACTGTTCGGCCTGACAAGAAGGACTGGTCGTCTCGACTTCTGGAAGCCTTGTGAGCCTATAGGACCGCCCACAAAACCCAATTGGGCATGTCTCCCTTTAGACTGGTGTATGAGAAGCCGTGTCACCTTCCCGTCGAACTGGAGCATAAAGCCTATTGGGCAGTACGGAACTGTAATCTAGATCTTTCGAAGGCTGGAACCCACAGAAAACTTCAAATCAGCGAGATCGATGAATTACGTCTAGACGCGTATGAGAACTCGCGAATCTACAAGGAGCGGGTTAAAGCCTTCCATGACAAGCATATCTCGAGAAAGATCTTTCATCCTGGTCAGAAGGTCCTACTCTTTGATGCCCGACTCAAACATTTCCCTGGAAAGTTGCGATCCAAGTGGGTCGGACCATACTTGGTCCGACAGATATTTGGAAATGGAGCCATCGAAATTAGTCCGCTTAGCCACGACTTCGAACCTTTCATCGTGAACGATCAGAGACCCAAGCCGTTCATTGGTGTAACTTCTATTGATTTGGCTGAATCATCTTATATCCTCCATTCCCCTTGAGCTTATTGCGCCCAGCCGATGGAGTAAAACTCAGCGCTTAACGGGAGGCAGCCCGTCATTTTCCTTTAAAACCTAAAACCTTTTTGACACCTTTGTGCACTTAAGGTTCGCCCTTATAGACAGCCGTCCCCACCTCAGATGCTTGCATCTGGGATTAGAAATCGTCCGCAACAGCCACCCCGACCCATTCACTCACCAAAACATCTGTCCTTAGGAATGAACTAAGTTGAATAAAAATCCCCTAAGTCACAATGAGGACATTGCAAATCTTAGGCATGGGGGGGTATGAAAGTGCAAAACTTGTAAGAGAAGGTTTTAAACAAAAAAATTCACATATGCCAGAAACACCATAAAAATTAAAAATTTCAAAAAAGAATAAAAGAATAAGAGGAGAAAGGAAATTTTGTGGGAGAAGGAAAAGAAACAAAATGAAAAAGGAGCACAAAAATGAAAGAAAAGAGTGATAGTCATTAGTAAGAAACTAAGGGTTTGACCTAAGTTCTAGACCTTAATTCAAGAATATAAATGAAAAGTGTATGGTGAGATTAGTAAGAACGCAAACTTTAGGCATTCTTGGATAGACTCTTAGTACCCATTAAGATCTAGACATTCCTCGAGAGGTTGAGGAAAATGAAAAGGTTAAGTATTAGGTCTAAGGCTTAGGGAGTATTTGGCCTCATTAACTAACTTTTAGTTTACGGGACTCAGTAACCTAAGCACCCTAACCTCACACACAGCCTGGTTCAGTAAGCGTAACAATCAAAATCACGCAGAAGCGTCATAAAATTCTGAAAAGTACACCTAGAATAGGAGCGGCCGATCAACACAAGTTGATTTGGACAAGTTCCCAACGTGGAGAGGTGGGAAATTCCCCTCGAAGATGCGTAACAAAATATCATCTCCTCGGTGCTTGTCTCTTAGGATATTTACATATCCTACTGGGGGCATGTAAGCACTCTGCTGGTTCAGATTCCATGGATGGCATTATCACGAAGTGTCAATTGCCAGGGTCTGGATTCGGCCACGGAACACCATGGATGGGATTATCTCGAAATCTCAATAGCCAGGGTTCCGGGGATTGCCATGGGTGGTGCTATCTCGAAGCATCGATTTCTAGGGACCCTTGAGGATTGATGATGGGATCAAGGAATCTGATACAGACCGTGTTGAGAAGCCAATCTTAAGCTAGAATTAAAAATAAAAGAAAAAAAAGAGAGAGAGAAAACTCTCCAAACCGAAAAATTTTCCATCTCTCTCTCTTACAAAACGCACTGCGAATTGAGCCAGGGCTAAAATCATTTCAAGCACGGGTGCTTTAACCACAAAAGTCCAATAGACCTTAGTTTAGTTCTTGTGGGCCTTAAAAACCTTTGCTAAGGACTGAGGCTGAGGCTAAACAGATCTGGATCTTGGTTGGTACTAGAGTACCTTTTAGGCCTATGGTCAGCATTCTAACCTAATCTAAGTTCAAATGAAAAAGCACTTATCTGCAATTATTAAAAACATCATGGTCTAGAACAAAGGTTAAAACCTTAAGTTTTTGCTAAGGGACTAGTAAAAGCTAGGCATGGGGGTATGATGACAACCTCATCATGAACCCTAACTAGCACAATCTAACCTAAATATGCGAGAAAAAGCTCCTACATAACTCAAAGAAAGGCTTGACTCAGAGAATTCTGAGTTTAACAAGAAAATAAGTCATAAGGGGTAAAAATGCAATTTCACCAACACAATCTGTAAACAGGGTAACTCAGGGTCCAAACATAGGTCAAACTAACCTAATAAGAAGGAAAGTGGGATGATCTGATCCAACAAGGGCTACAGCAACTCCAAGGAATTAAATGACATTCTGTAACCCTAAAACAAACCCACTTCAATTCACGAGGTTCGAGGCAGGGTAAAAATCGACTAAACCCTCTAAAATTCATAGAAAAATAATCTCTGGGGTTTAGAACCTTCAAGTTGGCCTTGGGAACCCATTTTGACCTGCATTGAGAACCATGCCCAATTAATGATTTAATTTGGATTTTTACGTAAATTGGCTGGTCAAACAAGGTCTGACCTAAAAATAAAATTCACCATTAGAATCCTTAGGTCCCATTTAGTCATGCATAAAAACTGGAGCCTAAGAAGAGACCTTCTTGACCGAATTTGCAATTTGGTCTCATCTATTACTTTTTGACCCTCAACTTTTGAAACCCTTGCATTTTGGCCCCTAGGTTCTTCGTCATTCTTTGCATACAGGTCCCTCTTGCAAGTCTTTGCGCAGCGCCATGGTCCGACGACTTTGCGCGGAGCATGGCGCCGCACAGGGTGAGGGAGGCGTCCTGCAGGTTGAACCCAGTGTTCCCTGCGACGTCTGCTGTCGTAGGGACACCACCATGCCTTCTGTCCTCGCCCACACCTTCCGTGCGAACGCGTGAAAGGTATGGGTCAAAATCTCAGCCATTCTCCGGCGAGGGAGGCACGTCGCCTCCCTGCGCCCACCCCTCCGCCACCGCCTTTATAAGGACCAGAGTCGCCAGCCGATTCTGGGAGCTCGGTCCTGACGGAGAAAACCCCAACCATTCCTCTCTTCCCACTCCGGCAGAAACCCACCAACTCCGGCGGCTCCTCCTCCTCCGTCTTGTCTCTCTGCTGCAATACCAACAGCAGAGCCACCTTCGCCCGATCTTCCCGCGTCGCGCCGTACCCAGCGTGCGCCCTCTGCTCTCTTCCTCGCCGCCGCCCTCCCCCTCTGGGTATTTCTTCTCCGACGACAGTCAGTACGACTGCCGCCCTGCTCTGGCCCCCTTCGTCCCCGTAGGTAGGTTACTATTATTTCTCTTCGTCCCCTCTTTCTTTTCCCCAATTTAATTCGCTCAATTACCCCTCGACCGCACCTGACCGCCCTCACCTTCTCCATCTCCGGCCACTCTCTGGCGAGTTGCCCCCGTCAATCCACCGCTCCACACAACTCGCCACCTACCCCAAAAGCTCCGCCTCACCTCACACGACACCCCCCGCCCCTCCACTGCCACTCCACACCCACACAAAGCCCCGTTGAACACACCCGCTTTTTCGGTCACAGGTCGACCTAGGTACGCACGCCTAGGCCATCCTGCGACCTGCTACACCCCGCATCACCTTCGCCGTGCTACGGCGAAGGTCACCCTGTAGTCTGATTAGGCCGAGAGGCCGTGTTTCTGTCTGACAGGGTCGGAGCCCCAACCGCCATTGACGACGACTGAAGGAGCTTCTACGCGAGCTCCAGGCCCTGCAGCAGCAGGATCCCAGCTGAGGCGAGTTGCAGGGACTTGGGCGAAGGCAATGAGCAGGTCTATGAAGAGAAGTGAGGACGCAGCTGCTGAGGCCAGGTCGTGGCTCTCCTGCAGGTGCGCACGAGCAAGGGACAGAGTTTAGTCCCACATCGTGGGATTTCGAAACGCCGCACCGGCTTAAATTGATTTTGTGTTTTCTCTTAAGTGCCTCGAGACACACGGGGTGAGGTCCCGCACCCCACTCACCCGCCCGGTCCGCGAGTTCACCACGCGGATCCGGTGGACCCGACCCGACACCACCTACGCACTCCTTGCGTACCATACATGCTGGTATGCTTGGTCTCGGGTACGCTACCCGACCCGAGAACCCGGCTCTGGGAGAGCTTCCTATGAGCGGTTTGCAGAGAGAGAGAGAGACATGTGGGTAGAGGGAAGGGTTAGGTTTTGCTTTATGCAGGGACAGGGTGAGAGGGAAGAAGGTTCACACTTGGCCGCAGGAAGAAGAACTGCAGAAGGCCAAGGAAGAAGAAGCAGCAAAGGAAGAAAGGGGAAGCACTGTAGCAGACCATCGTTTAAGTCGTCTGACTGAGATATCAGACAACGGATGAAGCTTTGAAGAGAAAGAAGAGAAGAAAAAGAAAAGAAAAGGTTCCGCAGTTGAAAGAAAAAAAAAAGAGAAGGAAGAAAGAAAAAGAAGAAAGAAGATAAAGAAGAGAAGAAGAAGAAGAACTGAAGAAGACTCGTAAAGAAAAGAAGAAAAAGAAGAGAAAAAGAAGACAAGCAAAGAGAGAAAGAAGAGAAGAAGAAAAAGCCAAGAAACAGAAATCTACTTCTCCCTCTCTCTCTCTCTCTCATTTTTGTAATAAAGAAACATTGTACTTCTAGAATTCCAGTAGCTCCCTGAGTTCGACCTCAGAAAAAATATTTCTGAATAAAATTGTAATGGCAACGACAACCATAGCTATTTTATCTATACCACAACGATATTTCTGTAATAAGTACTAAAACAAACAAAGACTAGCCACGGTTCTGTCGGGAAATCCACCATTTTCAATAGTCCTTCAGGAGCTCTAACCAACGTCTCTGTCTCATGTTAAGCTCCTTCTGATCAAACAAGTACCAGAGGCTCTTATGGTCTGTGAAAATCTCAAAGGTCTCACCGTAAAGGTAGTGCCTCCATGTCTTTAGTGTGAAGACAACAGCTGCCAACTCTAAGTCATGGGTAGGGTAGCTATGCTCATGGGGCTTTAATTACCGTGAAGCGTAAGCGACAACATGACCTCGCTGTATGAGCACACCCCCTAACCCCTGCAACGAAGCGTCAGTGTAGACCACAAAACCGCCATTGCTGTTCAGGATGGTAAACACAGGAGCCGAAGTCAGTCTCTCCTTCAACTACTGAAAACATGCCTCACATGCATCTGTCTAGGCGAAGGGCACGTCCTTCCGAGTCAACTGGGTCATAGGATTCGCAATCTGCGAGAATCCTCTGATAAACCGCCGATAGTAACCTGCCAGTCCCAAGAAGCTGTGTATCTCTGTCACTGTACGTGGCCTCTCCCACCTGAGTATGGCCTCAACCTTGGTTGGATCCACAGCCAAACCATCTCCTGAGATCACGTGGCCCAGGAAAGTCACCTGCCTCAACCAAAACTTGCACTTGTTGTACTTGGCATACAGCCTACGTCATCTCAAAGTGTCCAAAATCATTCGTAGATGTTGTCCATGTTGTGCCTGATCCTGTGAGTAAATGAGAACGTTATCGATGAATACCATCACAAACTGATCCAGATACGGTTTGAAAACCCAGTTCATCAAATCCATAAAAGCAGCGGGGGCATTGGTCAGCCCAAACGGCATGACCAAAAACTCGTAGTGTCCGTACCTGGTGCGGAAAGTTGTCTTGGAGACGTCGGTCTCCCTGATCCTCAACTGGTGGTAGCCTGACCTTAGATCTATCTTGGAGAATACCGTGGCACCTCGCAACTAGTCGAAAAGGTCATCAATCCTCGGCAACGGATACTTGTTCTTGATGGTGACCCTATTCAGCTGTCTGTAGTCAACACAAAGTCGTAGGGTACCATCCTTCTTCTTCATAAACAACACAGGAGCTCCCCACGAGGATGCACTGGGCCTCAAAAAGCCCTTCTCCAACAGGTCCTGTAGCTGTGACTTGAGCTCTCGCAGCTCAAGTGGTGCCAACCTGGTATGGTGCAATAGAAATGGGGCTGGTCTCCAGTACTAGTGAGATCTCAAACTCGATCTCATGCTTGGGCGGTAGTCCTGGCAGCTCCTCTGAGAACACGTCGGGGTACTCACTAACCACCGGAATGCTCTGAAAGTCAGCCATGGGGCTAAGCGCTACTACTACACAGGCTAGAAAGCCCTCACACCCCTGGCTCAAAAGCATCGCTGCCCGAAGCGCAGATATGCACTTGAAACCTCCGTCCACTAGCTATCCATGAAACTCAAAGGAAGGCATCTCCGGTATGGAGAAGACGATCTTCCTCCCAAAATAGTCCACCAAAGCGTAGTAGGCGGACAGCCAATCTATCCCCAGAATCACACCAAAATCCTCCACCGGTATCACAATGAGGTTAGCGAGAAGGCTGTGTCCCCCTATACTAATCTCGCAGTCCGTGTAGATCTCCTCAGCTACAAACAGCTGGCCACCTGGGCCTCTGATCACAAACGAATCCTCTAATAACACACTGTCTTGTCCAAAACAGACAGCAAAACTCACAGTGACAAAAGAGTGTGTGGCGCCGGAATAAAAAAGCACGTAAACTAATCTGCCGGAAACGGTAACCATACCTGCCACCACTGAACCGGAAGCCCTGGCGTCTCTGTGTGTCAGGGCGTTGATACGCCCCTCAACTCTCAGTGTAGAAGAAGCAGCCATACTCTGGGTCGGGCGAGCAGCCGTTGGTCGGTACCCTCCTCGTGACTGCTGCCCTACCCCACACGCCTGGGGACCACGACCACCGGCTCAAACTCCAACGCTTGGTGCAGGGAGCATTTGTTGTGCTCCAGCCCTATATGGGCAGTCCCTCCTGATGTGGCACGGCTGGCCACACTGGTAGCAGAGGGGAACTCGACTCCCTCCCTCGGTAAGTCCCTGCTAACGGCTAGGCGGGGGTCCAGTGCTGACAGCTGGCCCCTGTTTGGGGCCCCCGAAGGCCACTAACGGCCCCACAAAATGAGACGACTCTCCCGCGGGTGCCACGTGCCTCCTCTCTCGTCTGCCCTATGAGTACTCTGGCTAGTAGGGCCTCTTCCTTCCGCTATCGGTGTCTTGCGCGGTCGGGTTGGTCTCCTCGTACGTCATGGCTGCCTCTGCCACTCTCCAGAAGGTGGGCAGCTTCAGGGGTTTGACATACCCCCAAATAGCAGGTCGAAGCCCCTCAGTGAACCTCCACAGGCGCTCCTCCTTTGTAGCTATGGCTGTCGCAGCAAAACGTGACAGCTCCAGGAAGCACGTGCGATACGCGCTAACAGTCATCATCCCCTGGCGAAGAGTGTGGAACTCTCACCTCCTCTGGTCCTGCCAAGTCTGCGGAAAGTACTGCTCGCATAAGAGGATCACGAACTGGTCTCACGTCGGCTCTCCCCTCTACTGGCCTCTGACTGCCCTCCACCACCTGTGTGCCATACTCTCTAGTTGGTACGTGGCAAAGGCCACGCGGCACTCCGCACAGGGCCGAAGGGTGTCAAACACCTTCTCTATCTACTCCAGCCAGTCCTCTGCCTCAAACGGGTCCTCATCCCCCTTGAAGGAAGGGGGCTTCAGCTTCCGGAACTGTCCGAAAAGCTCGTGGTGCAGCTGCAGTAAGGGAACGGGCACACCTCCAGGCAAGGAGCACTCGTGGTTAGAAGTGTCAAAGTGAGGTGGGGGTGGTGGAGGACCACCCCCTCCCCCTCCTGCTCGTCCAGCACTGCGGCGGTCTCTCATTCCCATCGAGGACTCCCCCTCTTCATCCTCAAGGAGAGGTGCCCGTGGAGGCTAGTGGAGCACCTCTCGCACTATGTCTCTGATCAGTTGAGTGAGGTCCTGGGCCTGAACGCCTGGGAGAAGTCGCGGGTCAACTGACACCTCAAGCCTGGCACATCCGCCCCTCCGACCTGGTACGCTGCCGCTTTGTTCGTCTTTATAGTTATTATAGTCGTTGTGGTATATAACAAAACAGTTACCAGTCTAATACAATTTATTACTCAGAATGAGGAGTTTCCCGAGGTCGAACTCAGGGAGCAAACCAAAATTCTAGAAGCATATAAATTCACAATATATAAGGTTTTACAAAAAATTAGGAGAGAGGGAGAAAAAAAAGGGGTGGTTGGATTCTTCTCTTTCTTCAGCTGACTCTCTTCTTTCTTCTTCTTTCTTCTTTTTCAGCAGCTGCGGTTCTTCTCCGCTCTGGCTGCTGACCCTTCGACGTCTGATTCAGCGCTCAGACGGCTTAACTACGCGGTTGCTACAGTGCGGCTCCTCTTCTTTTCCTTCAGCTTCTTTTCTTCCTTTCTTCTTCTCTGCTTAGTCTTTCCTCTTTTCTTCTTTCCTGCGCACACACGCAAACATCAGCGCAAAACCTACCCCTACCCTTCCCCACGTCTCTCTCTCTCTGGATTTCTCTTTGGAAAGCTCTCCCAGAGCCGGGTAATCGGGTCGGGTCGCGTGCTCGGGTCCAGGCGCACCGACGTGGGTGGTGCGCGAGGAGTGCACAGGAGTGTCGGGTCGGATCGTGCCTGATCAGTGTGGTGAGCTAACGGACAATGGCGGTGATAAGTGAGGGACCTCACCCCATGTGTAGCAGAGGCATCAGCTCATATCACAAAAATAATTTAAGTGTGGGCGTGAGGCCACACACTTACGTGGTGGGACTAAAGTCCCACCTCCGATCTCAGGCGCCCGCGGGAGAAGGCTTCACGCAATTAGGGCAGCAGCGAAGGCTCGCGACCCCAATTGAGAACCTGTGCGTCTCTGCGGAAGTGCCCCGCGCTACCTGGGGCCTGCGCCTGGGGTCGAAGAAGTCTGGAGCTTCCTGCGAAGCAGCTCCTGCTGCTCGTTAATGGTGGCGAGGAGGGTGAACCCTGAAATCCCAAAGATGGCCTTACGGCCATGTCAGACAACGAAGGGAGCTTCACCAGAAGATGGCAAAGGCGGTGCGGGGGTCGGCGAGACGCGAGCGTGCCTGTGGCCGTGCGCCTAGGGTACACTGCGTGCTTGAGAGTGGGTGTGTTCGGGGGGTGGTCTGGAGTGCTAGGAAGTGAATGGAGGGCGGATTCAGTGTTAGTGAGATGTCGCGGAGCTTAATGGGTAGCTGGCGAGGCGGATCGAGGCGTGGAGTGGCGAGAACGCCTCGCCGGAGAGTGGCTGGAGATGGGGAAGGTGGTGATGGACAGTGGCGGTCGGTGGGTTAAAATGGTAAATTAAGAAGGGGGAAATAAGAGAGAGAGAGGAAAGTTTTTGCTTACCTAATTGATGAAGAGGGATGGAGGCGTCGCTCGGCGCGTACCTGTCGGTGCTGGGGACAAAGGTGCCCAGGGGGGGTTATCGGCGACGAGGAGGAGATCTGAGGATGCCAGCTGGTGTGGCCTGGCAGGGGAAGACGGGGCAGAGTGGGCTCTGCTACAGGTATGGCAGCAAAGTGACGAGGAGGAGGAGGGGAGTTCGCTGGAAGCTTGGGCAGTCTGATCGGAGAGAGGAGAAAAAGGAGGGGGAGTTTCTCGACCAGAACTAGCTTGCCTTAGACGGTAGCCCTTGCCGCTCCTTATAAAGGCGCTGGCGAGGAGAGCGGCCAGAGGAAACGACGTCCAGAGCATGCCGGAGATGGCCGGATAAGGAGACCCATGCCTTTCATGCGTTCGCACGAGAGGCATGGGCGGTTGCAAGACACAGGGGAGGGTCCCTACGACAGAGGACGACGTAGGGAACCTCCCGTTCGTTCCTGAGGACGGGTGCCATGCTCTGCGCGGTGCCATCCTCCATGCAAGGTCGCCGGAGGTATGGCACTGCTCAGAATGGCAGGGAGGACCGTTCTACAAAGAACGACGAGAAAGATAGGGGGCAATGTGCAAGGGTTTCAAAAGATAAGGGTCAAAAAGTAATTCAAGAGGACCAATTTGTAAAGTCAATCTAGATGGTCTTTTCTTAGGCTCAAATTTTTTATACCAGCCTAATTTGAACCTAAGGAGTTTAATGGAGAAATTTTATTTTATATTTGACCATGTTTGACCGGTCAATTTGCGTAAAAACCTAAATTAGGTCATAAATTGGGCATGGTTCTCATTTTAGGTCAAAAAAGGTTGCAAAGGCCAAATTGAAGTTTCTAAACCCTAGGGAATATTTTTCCATGAATTTTAGAGGGTTTAGTTGATTTTTATCCTACCTCAAGCCTCATGAATTAAAGTGGGTTTGTTTTATGGTTATAGAATGTCATTTAATTCCTAGAAGTTGCTATAACCCTTTTCAGATCAGATCATCCCACTTCCCTCCTTATTAAGCTTATTTGACATGTGTTTAGACCCTTAATTACCCTGTTTGCGTACTGCATTGGTAAAATTACAGTTTTACCCCTTATGATTTGTCTTATTCTTTAATTCAGAATTCTCAAAGTTAAGCTTCTCTTTTGGTTTTGTAGGAGCTTCTTCACACTTATTTAGATTAAATTGTACTAGTTAGGGTTCATGATGAGGCTCTCATCACGACCTCGTCCATAGCCGCATCCGCGACCCAGCTCGAGAACTCTCCGACGAGGCATCTCCTGCAAGGAGATGCGGATGACAAAACAAAAGAGGTCAACTCTAACGGACATCTACGAAAAGGGACTTAGAACAGATGTCAAGCGGTACGTTGTGGTGGTTACCTTAGTTACATGCACGTGAATGGTTATTCTCAAGCTAGTTGGTTCATTTCTCGGGACGACCTTACTCTGATACCATCTTGTTACGGCCCGGTTCCTGAATCCCTACAAGACCCAAGACCAACTCGCCTTGATTAATCCCAAGACCCAGTCGTCGAGCAAGAAATAACCGAGAAGTAGAAAAATAAACCACATTCACTATGCAATGTAACTAACAGTAAAAGCGTACAAGTAGTAAAGGAAAGTAAAGCTTCTAGTTCAGTACATAACACTACAACAACAAGAAAGTAGAATAAAAGCAACAGTAACAGGAAAAGTAAACAAAAGTTTGAAACTCACTATAGTAAAAAAGAGAGTACAACAACAGTACGGAAAACTACGGCTGGGCTCGATTGGGTCCAGCACCCTCTGCAGCCGGTAGCTCGGGCTGCTCAACTCTTGGACCTGAACAGTGTTATGAGAAAACGAAGTCAGCGAACGCTGAGTAAAGTGGTAACCAAACTATCTAAAGCAGTAAAAAGTAGCAAGTATATTTATCCTTTTTCAGTTATTTATTTTACAGGTCATTTCTTTTCACCCCATTGGTTTACTTTCAGATTTCTTTCTTGATCTTGCATGTTCATCGTGGAAACAATCTTGATTGCAGTCTTTTTCGAAGAGTAGAAGGTACATGTGGTGCTCTCCTGGCCAGGAGAGTCCCCCGTGGTAGTCCTACACCTAGTCAACCACCCCGAGGTCATTGACAGACATAGCGGTGAATACGGCATGCGCGATAAGCGCACGGGTAGCTACCCCGCACTAACACGCGATCAGTCATTTCTGTTAGCGAGTACGCCCAAAGTACAGCACGGAACAGTATAGGGCCTAGCCCTCTCAGAAATAGGGGTCTAGTCCCTCAGAATGAAATATGGGTCATGCCCCTCCACAGTCCGCGCACCCTCGTCTGACTACCCCGGTTTGCCTAGAGGGCCTAACAAGTCGGTGTTGTTGGTGCTAGAGCACCACGATCATTTGTTTTAATGATAACAAAACATATGTTGTTTAACATTTGCATTTGGAGTCTTAGATTTCAGGTCAATTGCAAATGTAGACGTGTTTAGACGGAATTCGAGCTCGCATCCAAGACGGATTGGAGGAGCTTGATGGAGAACAGAGGAGATTCGTGAGGAGCGATATATTGAAGATGGAAGGACAAGAAGAATAGGATAGAATTCTTTTTATTCCTTTCATGTACATTTGTCGTTATTTTATTGCTCTTTATTTCCTTAGAAAATTATGTTAAAGAGCCTCAAAGTACCCTAACAGTAGTCCTAGGAACACCGGCACAACCCTAGGATACTTAGGTTTTCTGTAGAAAACTTAGAAAACCAGTATAAGGTTTAAACAGCATTTCCAGACGTCTAATTCCCAAATCAGACGTCTGATAAAGTGTTTTAAGACGTCTGACTGTTGATTCAGACGTCTGATAACATTTAGGCTGGACATAGTTAGTTCTGTCTGATGAAATCAGACGTCCAGACCTTAGACCAGACGTCTTAGGAGACGTCTGATGACTTTGCCAGACGTCCAATTAGTGGACCGTTGGCTCTCTTAGCATACACTCAAGGATATGACCGTTAAAGCCTTATCAGACGTCCTTAAGCCATTCCGGACGTCTGATAATTGACCGTTTTGTCTCGACTGACCCAAAAATCTCTTCTCAGAGATTTTCTAGCCGTTGCAAATCCATTCCCACAAAAAAGTAGGTTTCCAGACGTCCAGACATAGTGCCAGACGTCTTGTATGTCGTCTGATGGACTTACACAAGAACCCTGTTTAGATCTGATTCAAGTCAGGAAGGAACCTGCACGAAATCAAACGTCTGACCTTGAAATCAAACGTCTTAAGGTGGTCTTCCAGACGTCTGATTCCAGAATTAGACGTCAGATAACCCTGTCAGTGCAATGATTGTTCCTGATTTCGGGTTGATTCACTTGGGCTTTGTACCCAACGGCTATGGAAGCTTTTCTAAGCCTTCCAAAGCCTTCCTAAGGCCTCTATAAATAGAGGGGAGCCTTGACACACCAAGAGACACCTAGCTACACACTTTCACACTCTTTTGTGTCCAAAAAGACTCTCTTGCTCTCCAAGCTCTAATTCTTCATCTTGAGAGCATCAAGCTTTGCGCACCCGCTCTCCCGCCGTAGTTCACGAGAGCAACGTAGCGCCGTCGTGTTGTTCACACATCCGCGTCGCCGACGCACTCCTTTCAAAGGGGAGTTTCCTAATTCCTATAGAAGCTAGGTTTAAAATTACTTTGTTGGCTCTATAGGATTATTGTTCTTTTATCTTTGTTATTTGGTTGGGTATTCGCTTTGCGAATTCCCGTCTCCTTCAAGGGACAAAATCCTTCTCGTGAAGAGAAGGGGTTGAGGAACGCTACCCTCGCACTTGTAGCGTGGTTGTATTTGAGGTTGAATCACCCTCGTTTAAAGTGATTCGTTTAGTGGATTTTGATCAACTTGGTTGATCGGAAAATCCTAACTCGAGAGGGTTAGGTGGTGGTTTTCACCTGGTTTGGGTTTCCACCTAAAAATACTTGTGTACTTGTGTGATTGTCTATTTTGTGAGATTGTTTATATTTATTTCCGCAATTATTACATCACCCCCTCCTAGTAGGGAATTTCAGGTGTAAGGTGGCTAGCTGAACCCCGGGCCCCGTGGGGTAGCTAGCTCCCTCCCTACACTAGTAGCTTGCTTCGGTACCATGTACGCGAGGGCCAACAGAAGTCGTAGAGTGGCCAATCCTAACCCTGGGTCCCAACCCAAGGGTGGCTAGCTCCGCTCTACATTAAAAAAAAGGGGACAGTCGCTCTCCTTGGTACCACGTACTCAAGGGCCAGCACACTTCCCATCCACATTCCAGGCTTTCCATCTATCCACAGGAGCTCTACTCCTAACTCCCCGTAGGGTTCAAGCTCATGTTCACCATATTATTCCAATCTAGGTTTCATCATTCACAATTCAGCTCTCGTTTATACACATGCAGCTCGTATTTCCACAATTTAACACATGTAATAAGTGATATCACAGGTAGCTGTTTAGTTATCTCAGGCAGCTCCTATTCATTAACAGGCAGTTGCTAACAATTTAGCTCATTCATTTATAAATACAATTTCAATTACGCAAACAAGCGGTTCAACCGTTTCTCATCCTAAGGTTCATGCAACATCCTAAGTTTCCTATTGTCTAATTTTCATAGATGCATTCATATTTTATAAGTAGAACAGGGGTGGACCACTCTACTAGACAATCCGGGAGTACTGGGGGCTCAAACTACAGGCTCACGTGCCTCTGCAAGCCCTAGACACGCAACAGATCGAAGTCCTATACTATGGAACACACCACAATGGAAGATTTAGAATAGTGTATCAATGCTTCTAATATGTAGAGGAATTCACAAGGAAACCACAGATACTTTGTTTGCGTAAAACAGATCTGGATCGAACCCTAAACGGGTCGAAAATGTGTTTGCAGACTTAAAAGTCACAGAGACTCACCACAAACTCCTGCAATGATCTCAGACATCCAGGATTCCTTCGCGACCATCTGAAAACAGTTCCAGACATCTGACCAGTCCTCCGATCATCTGGGAATGCCTTCGGTCGTCTGGTAAGCTATCCGAACGTTCGAAAATGCGTAAAAATGCATTCCACGCACCTTCCCAAGGTTGCTCTTGCGCATGACATAGCAACACTTTCTTTTAGTCTAACAGATCACATCTGCGATGTGACCTGCATGGCCGTAACCGCGAGGAAGACGTACCTTCGCGATACACTTGCTTTCAGATGTCTGGTGTCGACGTCAGACGTCCAGCCAGTCGTCTGGGAGACTCCGGACGTCTGATACTGGAAAACTTCTAGTATCAGACCACGCTCCTGCGCTTCTCGCCGTGCTCCGTCGCAGCTCCTTCCGCTTCGCTGTAGCCCCAACTGCTGCAGAAGGTCGAGGACGATGCCCCAATGTCCTCCTCCAGCACGCGTCGCAGTGTCCGTGCGAGCCTCCGATGAGCCTCCACGAAGCTCGCGACCTCGACCCTCTCCTCCTCACGCCCGCTCCTCCTCACTCTTGCTCTCTCGCTCTCGCGTGCCTCAGCTCACGGCAGTGGAGTGGAAGGTGGTGGTAGTCGTGGAGTGGAGAGGAGAGGAAGGGGGCCTCTTTTATAGCCAAGGGGTTAAGGTTTGGCAGGGGGAAAAGAAGAAGGAAGGAGAGAGAAGAAAAGTCTGCACGCCGCCTATGAGCAGACTGCAAGGTGTGTATAGATTTTTCAATTTCCAGACGTCCGAGAAGGGGTCTAAACGTTTAGCCAAACGTCTGATTGACACTCCAGACGTCTTAAAAGGCTCAAATCAGAATGGGTCTTTACAAAGGCTATGGTTTCTTTGGTGAGAATTATGTTCTTTTCTTTAATGTCATTTATTAATTCCTTATACTCTAAGTTTTTTACTTTTAGTACTTTACTTTTAGTCTTTGTTTTTTAAAATCTAGATACAATAAATCAAATGCTTCTTGCAACTCATCTAAGGAATATGAATTTACCTCATGTTCCTCAGACTCAGATCCGGATGTGTCGTTGGTTGCCATGAGTCCCAAGTAAGTTGTTTCTTCATTTGTGTCCTCCTCTTCTTCTTCGAAAGTGGAGTCATCCCAAGTCGCTTGGAATACTTTCTTCCTGAATTGCTTAGGCTTGGAGAACTTTTTGTAGTTGGAAGGATTCTTGCCTTTCTTCTCGTCATCTTTTTTGCAATTGTAGCAAAACTAGAGGTTCTTCTTTCCTTTCCTTTCCCTTGATCTCTCTTCTATTTATGAGAAACTTTTTAAATTTTTTACCTAATAAAATAAATTCTTCGTCATTGGTACTTACCTCATCGTCCAATGTTGCCTTGAAAGCTAACGTCTTCTTTGACTCCGGTGTGATCGACTTCTTCTTTTGGTCAATCTTTGTCTCATAAGCCATTAGATTCCCAAGTAGATTCCCTATGTCTAGATCTTCTACTTGGCTGGCTTCTTTTATTGCCGTAACCTTTTGCTCTCATTCGGGTCCAAGGGAGTGAAGGAAATTGGTTTGAAGCTCCTCCTTGATAAATGTCTTCTCTAGAGACTTGAGGTTATTCATGATTAACGTGAATCAGGTGTACATGTCCCCAAGTCTCTCATTCTCCTTCATAGTGAAGGCTTCAAATTCCTACGATAAAATGTTAATCTTGGAGGATTTAACTCTAGACGTACCTTCATGAGTTACCTCTAAGGTTCTCCATATTTCATGTGCGGTTGTGCATTGACTAATACTATTGAACTCCTCCAGGCTAAGTGCGTAATAGAGTGAGTTCATCGCCTTTGCATTCAGCCTAAGGTGATGAATCTACTCCAGCGCATGTTGTGTCAGTTCATTGCCTTTGCTCCTCCGATTTGCTGGTGGATACTACTCTCCTCTCCATAGGATCTTCCGTGGATGTTACTCTTAAAAGTGGAAACCTGCTCTGATACAAAATGAAATTTTACTAGAAGGGGGGTGAATAGTAAATTTTAAAAATATTACAAGATAAAATACAATCACAGAAATTGACGTACAAGATTTTTAGGTGGAAACCCAAATCGGATGAAAATCACTACCTAAGCCAATTCCTTAACTTAGGATTTATGATCACAAAGTGATCAATCCACTAATCATACTATTTCAACGAGGGTAGTGTACCTCAATTACAAATCCTACCTCCAATCCCTAAACGGAGGTTTCTCCCTTTACAATGAAGAGATAGGGATCCGATAGGACGGATACCCAACTATAAGAAGTAAAATGAAAAGTAAAATGCACCCTATAGAGCACCCCAAAATATGTATAATTATCTTATCTACTAAGGGTGAGGGAAACTCCTTGAAGATGAGATTATGAAGCACAATGGGAGTGTTGGTTTGCCCCAGACACAGTAGCTGCACAGCACAAGGGCAATGAAAGCAATGGAGCAAGTGAGCAAGTGATAATCTATGTGAATTATATCTCAAGAGGTGTGTCTTGCCTAAGAGGGATTATAGTATATTTATAGGAAAGCTTAGAACCTTCAAAAAGGCTTGGGAGAGGGCTCCTAGCCGTTGGAGGCAAGTCCCAAGAGATTGGGACGAAATCCAACTCAAATAGGGGTAATTATGATTCTTACAGTAGGATCAGACGTTTGATTTTTGTATTAGACTCTTATAAGACATCTGACTATAATTATAGACGTCTGATATAATAAGTCAGACTTACTACTTTCATTGTATCGAAACAGGGTTCTAGGTGGACATCTGATATGCTATTATAAGATGTTTAGTACTAAAATTGGATGTCTAATTATAGGCGGGTTTGCTCCTCTTTTAATAAGATCCAAATAGGGTTCTAGATTTTAAGAATTAGATGTCAGTGTGGACATCTGTCCAACGACCTAGACATTTGGAAAGATATTAATATCTTGCTTAGGGAATCAAAAAAGCAAGATTTACTTTCTGACAAATCTCCGCAGAGGAAGCAGCTAACGGTTCATTATTGGACGTCTGGAGACATGTCCAAGCCTCTAAAAGTGTATCTAATCGTCAACATTAAAGAATGACGAAGGAAATGTTAAGTGGAGTCTAATGGTTGGCTTAAAGGACGTCTGAGATATGTATTGGATGTCTGGATAAGCCTTTGGACGTTTGATTGAAGGTTGTATCGACTGGAGCCTAAATGTTCAGAATGCAAAGGTAAGGCTATAAGTAATTGGACATCTGTAATGATGATCAGACATCTTAAAGTTGAATATCAGATGTCTGACAGGCACGTTGGACGTCTAATATGTGTTTTTGTGTTAGGTTTTTGTTTCTAATTTTTCCTAAGTGTAGAAAACCTAAGTTAGCTATGTGTATGTTATCTTTGGGGGCTCTTTACAACATCTCTAGACTCAATTAAAAATAAGATTACAACTTTTTGAAAGTGTACAATAAAAAGCCTAAGACCTATGACCCAATGCGTCTTTAAGCTCCTAATCGTCTGTCTTGAAAAATCCCTGACCTGCAATTTTGTTATGATAAAGAAAAATATGTCATTTCCATGTTTTATTTCTTTTATTTTATTTTGTAAGATCATCAAAATATTCTTTATGAGGGGTTGAGCTAACATAAGACATGGTAATGCATGACATGACAATTTAGTTAAGAGAAATGCTAACAATACTTTAGACAATGGGATAAGACTATCATCTTCTATGATGCCTAGTGTACTTAGCCAACAAGTTCCTAGAACTTTGGTCTTGTACAGCCTCTGTTCGCTTGGCGTTCCCCTCATTAACGTCCTTGTCAGGATCATCTTCATCATCCTCATCACCTTCTCCATCTTCACAGAGATAATTGAAAAATTCATCATTGGGATTATTGTGTTGTAAGTAGTTATGAATGATGCAAGTAGCCACCATCAGTTTGCATCTTGAACTTGTAGAATGAACGATATTCAAGCAATTAAAAGGGTGATTTTAGATAATCGAAGGTTGACAACATCGTTGCGTATGATGGTTATAAATCCCCTTCTCATTTTGATATACGCTTCCCCTATATTCTTTGAGGTGGTATGACACACCACCAAAGGGTGCAAATACTTGCCCGTATTTGCAAAACCTAAGTCCACACCTCCTTCCCTGTGGCACATAAAGTTTTTCTACATCAATTGCCCAACTTGGGACCTACATATCCACTATGGAGACCACAAAACTAGTAGTAACATATACACACTACATATCGAAATTCATAGTTGCCAACACATTTTGACTTGTCAGGTCTTTCCTGCAAAGATATCTATCTTGTAGTTTATTCTTCATAGTTGCTCTTACGTGGAAACCATCCTGATGACATCCTTAACAAATTTCATAAGGTTCATCAACTTCATAATTACACTTTTTTGAACTTTAGGATCTATCATTGATGATGGAATTTTACCTGAAAGTATGGGAAGAATTTGGGAGTTGGTCTTTTTTTAGATGGAACCGGTGCATGGCCCTGAGCAACCTAATGAAAAGTCACCTCAACTTTAGTATCTACTTCAACACATGGTTCACATAGCAGCTAATTGACTCTCCAAAGTGATGGAACCATTCTATCAAATGGTGGTTAGGACCTCCATATCCTAGCATAGAAGAGAAAATTGCAAGTTGCTCTTCAACAGTCATATTTTTCACGTTTGTCAACCTTGTTCTATTTTTCAATAATTCCATGAAACCTAAAAAGCTCTCGTTCTTATTTAGTATTCATCCACACACCTTGAATAATGACAACATAAGATGTCATGCCAATATCAATTACCACTCGTGGGGTTTGTGTTACGTGGAATTTGTTGTGGTTGCTATTGTGTGCATGGAAACAAAACTACCATCAATAGCATTTCATCATGATGTAGGGACATTGAGCCAACAAGGGATGTGATGGGAACACCATCATGAGCCATAACTAACTCAATTTGGTCTTATAAAGTCAATAAAAACTCCTACATATCAGTCAGAAGGTCTCTTAGGTAGGTTGAGTTATTTTGAGAAGAAAAGATGAAAATAGGGTTATTTCTTTAATTTTACCATCTTATCACAAATACAGAATAACCATGGGATATGCCAGGGGTTTATTAAAGGTCATTTAGTCACTAATGTCTAATAAGTGGGTCCATGCAGACAGAAACGAGTTGTCACACATTTCAAGAATTAATGGACATCTGAAGCCCTAAAAATAAATCTACTTAATTAACTAAGGTTCTGGTCAGGATAAAATTCATCTAAACCCTCTAAAAATCATATAAAAATATTCTCTAGGATTTACCATCCTTGATTTAACCATCTAAACCCATTTTGACCTGAAACAGAGTCTCAGACAGACTATTGCCCTAATTTAGGTTTTTTCATAAATTACCTAGTCAAACTAGGTCAAAACCAAAATCCAACTTCATCATTGGATTTCTTAGGTTCAAATTAGGTTTGTATCAAAATTTGGGTCCAATCAGAGGTTGTCTTGACCTAGTTTGTAATTTGGTCCAGTCTGACTCTTTCTCTCTCACAAAACCCCTCAGCTTTTGAAATTCCTTGCAAATAGCCCCCTATATTTGTCGTCACTCTTTGCAAAGAGGTCCCTCCACCATTGTCGTGGAGGAATTCTACTCTGGCGAGCTTCTTTTGGCAAGAACTCTATGATTACTTGACGAATCCTTCTCAAAATTGAAAGGGAGATTCGTCAGGTAATCTCCTTCCTATTGAGTCATGTCCAAGTCTTCAAATATCTCTAAGGATCTCGTGCAAATCCTTCAAAGATTCGGGTACCTCTTGTGCGTCAAGCTTACCAAGCTTGAAAGCTTGGTTTTCAAGCTTCAAACCTCCATCTATAGCCTATTTAAAGACCCATGTTGCACGCCGATCTCCTTACGCTCGTTTTTGGCCGGACAACCCCCCTCCTTCCTCCCTCCTCTCCGGTTGAAATGCTCCACAACGTTCGACGACTCTCTTCGACCACTCTCGTCATCCGCTCGCAATACCAGTGGCAGATTCTTCTTTTCCCTCTTTCGCATTGCGCCATACTAGCGGGCGCCCCAATTCTCTTCGCCATCACTACTTCTACCCCACCGGATCTCCCTTAGTCTCCAGTGTCGGACACACTAGACCCGATGTCGATCCTCCCCCTCGTCAACCACCACTTAGTCTCCTTGACTCCTTATCTTCCTCACATCATCACCATGCCACTACTCTACTATTTCAATCGCTCCTACACCGTCCGCGACTTCATCTTCCTCCGCTCCGACAACCACTTCGGCGAGGTCTCCAGCATGCTCCACCACCCCAAACACCTCACCAACCACCTCATAAGATTCACCATTCCTTGCCCACCAAAACACCTCAAGCAATTGAGGGGATTGGTCACTCGACACCTCCACTCGACACCAACCTCACCACACCACCTCCCCGAGGTCGTAAGACCACCTCACACACCCTCACACGATGCCACAACCACCATCGCACTCGCCACTCCACAACGAAGCTTCTGAGCGCCTTTAACTTGGCCGCAAGGCTGTATTCTTGCTTTTAGATGCTTCATCGAACCTCCTCCGCCACCTCAACTCCTTTGACTACGCCTTCAGGCCTCCGACCACATCTGCTCCAGATTTCAGTCCCAGCCTTCGTAGGTGACTCCCAGGCATCCTCCCAAACTCTTAATTCCATGCCACAAGCTCGCCTTCGACTTCAATTGGAGATAGCATCTGTTGCAGCTACTGTACAAGGAAGCATGAGCAGATAGTTCCACATCATGAATCGAAGTGCCTCCTGCAGCACATAAGTTATTTTTGTGCCGAGGCTTTATCGCCTCAACACATTGGGGGTGAGGTCCCCGTACCCGACTCACCTGACCCGACCCGTTTCACTGCTCAGCTGCGACCCCACACACACAATCCTACACCCAGATCTGGTTACTGTTCCTACCCGATTACCCAGTTAACCCCGGGTCTTTGAGAGAAAGAAAAGAAGGAAAGAAAGGGAAAGAGAAAGATGGGGGGTTTTGCACTGCCTCCCTATCTCTCAATGCTTAGTCAGAATTTGAAGAGGCCTTCGCCTCTGTTGGTGTTGGTGCTGTGCTGTGTTGCACCTCTCCCTAAGGCTTGAGAAAGAGGGGCCTTTGCCTCTGTGTGCTGGTTCTGAATCACTGTGCACTCATCATACGTAGCATTTGGTTGATTGATATTATTACATTATTTAAGTATAATTGTAGTAGGGTAATTTGGTGATTCAAATCACCATTTTTACCCTAATATTTTTGCCACATTGACTCTTGAATTTATATCTATATCATTTGTGCTTGAAATTGCTATTACATTACTATATTCTTGCTTACAATTATGATCTTGATATAAATTGCCATAGTGCTCCCTACATTCGACCTTGGACTGTTCTATGCGATTTATCGGCTATACTACAACGCATTACTTTTAAAACACCGATTCAGAGCGTTTAATAGGATCCTAGCATGCTGATGCAAAGGGGTATGCATGGCTTAGCATCCTATAGGAAGGGACAAGGACTTCCTTTTGGAGGTAAGCCTTCCTCATACTTTTCTCACATTGGTTTCTTCTTTCTATGCTACTAGAAATATCTTCCATGTCCCATAGTGTGGATCTTGCAGCAATGAGGTGGCCTTGCAGGCAAGGAGGGATGTCCTGTGGATGAAGCTTTGTTGAAGGTAGTTGACTTGAAGATGGGGCATCCAATATGGTCTTAAAGTCAATCTTACCCATGAACTCCAAAGCTAATAGTTAGTAGAAATCAGAAATTTGTCAAAGCCCTTTGATTCTCATAACTTGTTTGGATATGTTGGTAGAATTCTCCTTGCCTTATCAAGTTAGGTACTTCACAAGATAAGTGTTGGATTTTGTGTGTCTTGAGTGAGCCATTCGAATATTGTAATTGGTTACATTTCATTTGAACAAAAGAATTATATTATTTCCAACTCATGAATTAGGTCCCTTGGCACGAATAGGGTGACGTACCTATAGCCAGATTGAATAAAAATGATGTGTGTTGACTTGAAGATCAGAACAGTTTAGAGGATCTAATAGCACATCAAGAAAGTATCGTATCTGATTCAATCATTTGTTTCCGATTTGAATTGGGATGACAACCTTCTCTAAAGGTCATGCCTAATTGATGTTCTTGAATGGAGATTTACAACTGTCATGTGAGTTGGGTTAAGGAGTTGACCTAATGAAACAAGAGACAATTAAAGTCCACCTCCAATGTTTCCATGAAGAAGGTGAATCCCTTGATCTATGTGTCTCTATTTATGAACATATACATTTGGCAGACCAATGGTAGATGCACCAACCTTGGTGTTGTACTAGAAGCTGGTGCATGTGAGAGGACAGGAGACACATGATCTCTTGAACAAATCACACAAATCTACTTCCTAACTATATGTAGTAGATTAAAAGAGAGAGCTTGCTCTGAGTAAATTGGGAAAGACAAATTTCGTATGTGATCATGGAGTCCTAATCAGACTTAAGCATGAAAGAGAAGAAGACAATCATTTGGGAAAGGAGCTGGTCTTTGTTTTCATCCCAATGATACAAAGAGATATCAGAAATAATATAACTCATGGAGGGATGACAATTGTCTAATGGGATTACGCCTCAGTGTTAATATTAACCTCCAAGTCTAAAGGATCTATACATATTTGGAGTAACTAGGGGAGGCGTAGTGCCATAGTCCATGAATCCTAAAAGCTTCATTATTGGTGTGACGAAACCAATAATGATTTTTATGAGTTCTTGTAGAAAAATTAAATGTTGTTTAAAGAGTTAAATACATTTGATTTAACATTTAATTGAGGCTAATTTGATTGGGCTTGACCCAAAAGGCTTGGATAGCAATTAAATTAATTTTAGATACCAAATCTAAATTGGTCATAATTAGTTATGGGCCAACCATGCAAAATTCAAGTAGGATTACCTTTAATCTAATGGTTTCCCATCATATTGGGATTTGATTGGATTCCTATAAATATCTCCCAAAGGGAAATAGGGAAGCCTAATAAATCCAATTAAACCCTAATCATATCTCCACCCATCGGCAAGAGAGAGGGGAAGAGAAGAAGGGCACTGCCGCTTCATCTCCTTCTAGATTGGTTGTCCAGATCTTTTAGAGGAAGTCTGAAAGAGTTTTTGGACGTCTAGAAAGGGCACATATATCAGAGGTCCAACTGCATATTGAACTTTTGATTTCTGGAACTTCTTAGCTGAAGGTCTCCTTATTGTCAAGAGAATGTGTGGATTGAGGAGGAGGACGAACGTTGTCCTTAAACTTTGAGAAATCTTGGATTTGGTGTTCTTGGCGTTACAGGCTTCATCGACTTGCTGAGAAGGAGGGTTTCCTTCGTACTAGGACTTATTGTAGGAGGCACCACAGTTGGGGTGCTGAACTATGCTACCCACAAAGGTATAATTTTCTTCTCGTGGGACCCTGTACGAAAAGAAACTGATTCCTCTCATGTGGTTCTAGAAATAGGGCATTTTTCATATTGCATGATTGTTTTTTGGCATCGATCGTAGCCTAAAATTTTAAAATGACGGTTGTTACACTTTCGCAATATCATGGAGTGTTTCAATCATTTATAACATTGAGTTAAAGGAGAGGCTCATCCCTTATCTAATCTGGGATCGGATTCTAGGAAAATTTGGCCTCACAAGTTATTAAATTTGATAAATTGCATCTTTAACCTTCCTAAGAGGTTAAATTACTAATCAAGGACTACAAATTTTAGAGTATTATATAAAGAACCATGAAAAAGTAGTCTTCATCATTGAGAGGCTTCTCCATTTACAGAGAGTCTTGATGAAGTGTTTTCCCACATGGAGGGGCTCTTCACATGTTGTTGGATGTGGAATGAAGGGGGCCAGGGCCCTATTTATGAGTGAGGATGAAGAGTGTGAAAGCATCAAAATGAAAATTTTAAAGCCCAAATTAATCAACTAAATGAAATGGGAAAAAATTTAAATATGATGGTAATGGTCAGAAATGGCAAATGGAATCACATTTGTTTAGTTCTTGGCCCAAAATTGTAGGCTTTCAAAAAAAAATCATGAAATTTTTTGCAAAAAATCAATTACATGCATAATCATGCATGCTTGGGCATGTACATGTAAATGCAATAACCATCCACAATGCACACACACATATAACTATGCATGTGGCTTATTTTGTGTGTGTGCCTTCCCATATTTTCCTAGTTATTCATGCCATTTTATTATGTTTCAAGTGTTGTAACTTTGTGGCATGTGGGCAAGAATTTTTTAGGTGCATTTGGTTTGTATTACATTTTTACTTTCATGGATCTTCATGGGCTTGTAAGGTATTTTCGAGATAAGGGGGAACCATCAATTTGTTCTTTTCTTCTTATGTAGATTCTTTGACATTTTAATAGACTAGCTCATAGACTCAATAAACTATTGATTTGACCCAATTTCTTCATCTTAAGCTCCTAACCAGCCTTTGGTGACTCGATCTTCTATCATGATCTCAATTTAGGCATTGCAAACTGATAAATTCCAATTTATCATCATCCTTATGTCCTAAAACTGATCTAGCTCTTAGGGTTTTACCTCTGCACATGGGTTTTCGGGCTGTATTTAGGCATCATTTAGGATAGACATGAATTGCATATTTTTTGTATTTTTGACACGTTTGTTTGAGTGTTAGGGATGAACAGATAGCCAGATCCCTAAAACCCTGGCACTCAGGAAGGCAGCAGATGAAGAGAAGCTCATTCTAGCTGAACCCTAGCTGAAGCCAATTCATCATGGCTGGATTCCAGCTCAACTAGGTTGGGTTTAGCTCTCTCTAGCTCCATTCAGCTCATCTTAGTTGGATGATAGCTTAAGGTAGCTTAACTCAGCTCAGATTCAGCTCAACTTAGTTGAGTCTGGCTTATCCTAGCTCCAATCAGTTCACTAGGAGCTCAAGCTAGCTTGACTTAGTTGACTTGATTTCACTTCAACTCCAGTCCAGCTCTCCCCAGCTCCACTCAACTCTTGGCAGCTGAGCTCCCTTTAGTTTAGCCACTACCTGTCAACTTAGTAGCTAAGCTAGCTTGGGAGTTCCTAACAGAAGCAGGTCCAGCTCAACCCAGCTTCAGACAAGTTGAAACTAACTTAACTTAGCTCTACCACTCAAGCTTAGCTGCTAGCAGAAGAATTAGCTAGCTAAGCTGAGTAGCTGAGCTCCTAAGAAGACCTTTTCAACCACCATCAACTCCAGGAAGAATGCTTTAGCTCCAGACTACCTCCAGTCAGCTCCACATCACTTCTCCTCAACTCCTCCACTACTACCCTACTAGCTAAGCTAGCTTAGCTCATCAACACCTCCTCTACTGTGGCCATCTAACCTAGCTACTAGCTCCACCAATAACCACCTACTCCCCTTCCTATTTTTGGCACCAACCTAAGCATCCCTTGGCCCCTCAATCACCACCAAATTCCCTCCAAAACCACCTACACATGGTGCCAAAAATTCCCTCCAAAACCCCTCCATCTCCACCTTCCATCTTCCCTTAAACCTATCTCCACAATCCACATAACCCCCTTCTAGAAACCCTCCTTGGTGCCAACACACAACCACCCCTTCACCACCATAATCTCCACTTAACCATCCCCTTTAGTCGGTGCCAAAGCATCCATGCAATTCCCCATGTGGTGCCAAGTAAACCTAACCCTCCATTCCACAACCACCATTCATAACTCCATCCTAGCCATCCATCATCTCCACACCAAACCTAACCCCTAACCACACATCAAATTGGCGCCAAAACATATTAACCACACTGCCATGCACCTCTTCCTATGGCGCCAATTAACCCCCATCATTGATCCTACAACCACCATCATCTAAGCACATCCTAACCCTACACATGCCCCACACCAACCACTCTTCTAGAACCCTCACATAACCACCACCTAACATCTTCCTACAACCCCATAATTGGCGCCAAACCATAAGCCAATCTCCACCCTAAATCCACCTTCAAACCCTATCACCACCATCCAATTTTGGTGCCAAAAATCAACTCCTTAACTATACTAATTTTGGCGCCAACCCTACCTAAAACCTACCTATCTACACCTCTCCAATTGGCGCCAACATACATCAACCATCCATTCCTTAACCACCACCAAATAAACCCATCTCAACCCTCCACAACATCCCACACCACCTAACCTAAGACCTACTATGGTTAATGCCAACCAACCACCACTAAACCTATAAAAACTCCATGTAAACACCACTTGAAGGGCAACCTTGGATACATAATTTCTAGTGCATATATCCACCTATATTCCTATCTACCCAACAATCAAGAGAAGAAGAAGAAGAAGATTAAGGAAACAACTCTATCTCCTTGGTGCCTTCCTCCTCTTCTCTTCTTTCTTGTGCCCAAGCCAAGTATTACACTTCAAGGGGACAACCAAGCAGAGGAGGATCTAAGGGTGGTAGACGTCCACCCTAAGGAGGTGACAAGGCATGCCCACCAAGGCTTGCCAGGAGGAGAACATTCAAGAGAAGAGTTTCCTTTGACTCTAGGGCAACTAGAGTTGCAGTGGAAATTTCGAGTGGCTGCATCTTCATTTCACTAAGCTTTCTTCATCTTTTAGTTTATCATTGTTTTGCTTTGTAGTAGTGTTTGTTTTCTTTGGAGACTACAAGTGCGGAACCTTTCCCACTTGTGAGCTCTCTGTGTTGTAAACAAATTTTTTGATAAAGAAGCATTCCTCTACATTTCTTTTCATTAACTTTGTGTTTAAATTTCCATGTCCTTGCTACTCCATTATTCCAAGCCTCCCATGCTTGGAGTGAGTTGGAGAAGTAAGACACTTTTTGTTTGTACTTGTGCATTCTCATTTTTCACTTCTTCCTATTTATCGTTGCCTATATCAAAAATCCAAAAAATTACATATTCAAAAATCCATAAAAAAGAAAGCTGATTTTGGTATCGCAAGCAAGAGATTTTCAAAATTGCAATCTTGCTTCCTTGGGCGACCCTAGATACTCATCCTATCTAGATTATACAAAGATTAAAAACTGCATTTTGAAATCACGTGATTTTTGCGATCATAAACCTTGTTTTGTGAGCTAGATGGTTTCAGTTGAGTGTGTAATTCATGATTATTTGTGTTGGGCCATTCTACATGATTTCTCTTGCTTATGGCTTAGTCATCTTGAGTTTGATTAGGCCCATTTAGTCTTTACTTAGCTTTAACTCTTCCTCTCCTCTAATTAAACTTTGGTCCATTTGTTTCTCCATTCACCTTGCATTAGAGCATATGATTATGGCTTAGTCTTTGTGAGTTTGATCAAGTCCGACCAATCTTTACTTAGCTTTAACTCTTCCTCTCGTTCTCCAATTCATATTTGGTCCATTTGTTTCTCCCTTCACCTTGCATTGATGCATATGATATCCAATTATTAGTGTAATTTCATCATTTATTTCCCTTTTACGTTGTTTTATGTATCATTTATTCAGTTTGGGGAGAATGCTCACATTCATTGCCTATAAATCTAAGATGCACAGATTAGAGTAAGATTGGTCTCACCATGTTAGTTTTGGTTCATTGACTATTCATATTACATATGACCTTTTATGTTATTAACCTTGTTAACAAAGATGAGAGTATTTGATACTTGATATTTATTTGTTCATAGAAAGGGAATCGAAAATAATCCAAATCCAATTAATGTGCTACTCATATAATCAAATGGCTTGCTAAGATAACTAACTCCAATAAATCTTACTTCTTTAAAAAACCTAGGATTATCTCAATTGTTTTCCTATTGTTGCCACCTCCATTGCTCCAATCTAAGTCTATGATTGGTTTTGTTGATTAGGGACCCCGTCTTAGCTCTTTAGTTTCTGTAATCTTACTCTTATGTTATTATCAACATCATTACAGGATGCTTGACCGTAATTGCCATCTTTGCTTCCCTTCCTTAGCCTTCCTCTACAATTATAGTAGCCTTCATGCCATGCCTCCAAGGTGGTTGCACCTATGACCTTCATCCCAATAGTCTTTAGCCCTTCTTCCCTAATGGTCACATTTGTAATGACCTTTACCTTTACTTACAACTTTGCATCTATATATATATATGTAAGGGATGGTATTCCCACGACTCTTTCAATGACAAATCCCACGCCTCTTATCTCCATCGTTCCTCTAGCAAGAGAAGATAAAATCGGGAGGTAATTCCACTCCCAGAGCCCGTGATGGATTTTTTGTAAGGGAGGAGACTTGGGATAGGGTTTGGGATAAAGCTTACGCTTCCCTTTTTTTCTACACACACACAAGACATTCTACCCTTTGGGCTGATGTCCTTCTTTCATTGTAGCTTTATTTCCACCTCTATTTCCATCGACACCTCCACCTTTGCCTTTGATTTTGCTGCTTATGATTTGAGGTGGGTTGTTGTAGTTTCTTTTAGAAGGTTGTTCCTTGGAAAGGGTTAATTAGGTACGTGGGGTTGTAGCCGCCACCATCCTTCCTTCCCTTGGAGTTGGGGTGCCACCAAACCCCCCATCTCCTCACTCCAATGCCCCTGATTGCGTCCATGTGCCATGAACTACCACCGTGGTTGTCATTGAAAGCAACCTCGTTGCCTCGGCATGTACAGAGGCTGACCGCCTTTCCTCCTTGCAATTATTGCTATCTGAATTGCAGCAACTTTTATTGCACTCAATATTAATACGTGAAAAATTACATAAACGTACGTTAGCGATGCAAAAAGTAAGAGCGTTCATTTTAATCATTGCATTTAAAATTTTTATAGATAAAAATTATTTTTTAAGTAAAAATTAATTTTATAGATAAAAAGTCATCTTGTAAGTAAAAAATTATTTATCATCGAAAAGAAAATAAAATACATAGGTAAATTTTTTATTTTTAATTGATAAATTTTTATTTTAAATTAGTTGATTTTTATTTTCAATCATAGATCTTATCATATATTATCAAATAAATTGAAATATATATTTTCGTTAAATTAGATTACAGAAGTTTTTAATTCATTAAAAATTGAATGGGATTGGCGGAAAACCTCCGATCCGATACGATCCATAGCCTGTGAAAGGTACTTCTATACACTCAGATATGATTTATTTCATCAGAGAAGTAAACCTTAAATAGTTATAGAATATGTAATATAAACGTTTCCAAATAATTCCCATCGAAATCTTTCCCTTCCAGGTTCGCGTACTGGTTTTATTTCCCTAACCCATGAAGTGAAGAAGTTTGAAACTTATGGTTGAGTTTAATTCTGATTTACAGGTATGTTCATTGTTTTCTTATTACTCGGAAGTTAGTTTCTTAATTTTGTTAAGTTTTATGAAGTAAATAATTTTTTATATTTTTAATATAAATTTTTATTTTTTGTAAGATATTAGGAAACAATAACCTTTAAATTTTAATTTTAGAATCATCTCTTTGAAACTTTAGTTAATAGGAAAATATGTACAACATAATGTATCGTTAAGGGGAGAAAAAAAAGAAAATTCAATTCAATTCAAACCACTTTATCAAAAAATTCATTTCAAAGCAATCTGAAATTTACGGATTGAATTGGATCGGACTAGACTACGGATTGGATTATTCTAATTGCAAAAATTTTAATCCAAAAAAAATAAATTAAACTGTAAGTTTAATAAAATCCAATCTAGTTTGATCGATGTATACCCCCAACTCTATAATTTGAAAGTCTTGGATTTATATTTTTATTCCATCCCAGGATACCAAATCAATAATGCACTAGCTTAGCGAACGTGGCTCCAAATCCAAGTACAAGCTCTTCTAAACATTGTAAAAGCCTTTTATGGTTGCATTTGGACGTAGTTTAGATAAATTTTAGGGAGGTTAAAAATTACATATGATATTAAGTTTATATTTTAGTTTAGTATTTAAGTATGGAAATGTATAGTATAATATATTTTGTAACGTATTATTTTTACTCATATTTTCATTTAAAGAATTAATTGATTGGAAATCAAAATATATTGATTGAAAATTAAAATATATCGATTAAAAATTAAAATATACAAGTTAAAAATAAAAATACATCGGTGTATTTTAACTCTCAACTGTTATTTATTCAAAATGATTTCCCACGAGTAAAAAATTAAAATATATTAGTCGATAATAAAAAATACACCTATGAAAAAGTAATTCTTCATTTAAAAAGTTATTTTTCATATATAAAAAATAATTTTTACCGGTAAAAAATTAAAATACATTAATTTAAATCACATTCTTTCACTCCACACGTTACAAATGTATATTTTTTAATTTTTTTTATATTATTTTATATTTAATATTGAATTATTTATTTTTATTATTATTATTTATTAAAAGTTAGAGTAAGTAGACAGCGAGACCTTGCTTGGTAGATGAAATAAGTTAATAATGCGATAAGTAGAAAAATAGTAAAAGGGTAATGAAATAAATAAATTTAAATATTTGAATGTTTAGACACGTGAAAATTATTTCACAGAAGCGATAAACTAAATTTACGTCATGTTAATTTTCCCTGACTGGATGCAGGCGATGGACAAGTTAAAATAATGAACAAAAATGCAAGTGAACTCACTTAATTCACCTGTCAAACAGGTCGTGAATGTGATAAATAAATTAATATATTATAAGTAAAGATCTGAGAAGCTCCCTGACATCATCATGTCACGTGTCCCGCCATCTTAAAGTTAAATGCTACTCACGGCATGGTTTGCCTGGAACACGCGCGCGGCGATGGAAAGCGAAGGTGAGGCTGGGATGGTCCAACGTCACGTGTCGTCCACAGAGATAAAGCCGAGATAGAATCGGACAGGTACCTACTGGAAATAAGATCGTGAAACCACCAACTGCTGCTGCCGACGTTCCTTTCTTTGTGTTCGTCCATCTGTTTGGGGTTGTCCACCCGCTCTTGCCATCCTCTCCTCCAGTCCAGTCCAGTCCACCCTCACCACAGCAAGAGCCATTAATAGCACCCATCACCACTCCCAACCCTCCAGCAATTCGCCTTCTCTGTCATGGCTCCCGGATCGACGACGTCCACTGTCACCCTCCTGCTCCTCCTCGTTGCTTCATCCACCTCACTCTTCTTCCACGGGGTCAGATCGGATGGTAACCTTTTATATATATATATATATATATATATATATATATATTTCTGCACAATGGCATACACTCTCTATATCTGTTTCATCTGACGTCCGTGACTTCGAGTGATTTTGATACTGCCTGGGTTACTATTTGATTAGGCAAAGGGGACCCCCACCCCCTTAAGTACGTACTTGTCCTGATTTGCTGCTTGCTGTACAATATTGTCGGCCATGAGTTCAATGCGTGCCGCTGTCGGTTCTTATTTGGGGATTCTCGTATCCATATAACTCAAGAATCTGTGATGTTTCCATATTCTCTGCATCTTCACGAAGTTACCATTCAAATAGTGTGTGTGTGTGTGAGGGTGGGGGTGCATTTGGTATGTGGATCGATGTTTGTGGAAAAGCATGAGGAACAAGGATGTGTGTGTGTGTGTGTGTGTCTATATATATATATATACTCTTTACCTTTTTTTTTTTGTGCTTGGATGGTGATTGAGGTCACATCAAAGAGAAATTTTGAAGTGGTATTTAGTTTAAATAAAACAAAAACAAAAAAAAAAAGGCAATCAGGAAGACGGATTGGAAAATCCCCGGGTTTCTCCATCTAACTGAAGGTAATTTACCCAATCCTGAGATTGTTCTGCACCAAACATCTCCTCCATGCCCAATTGTTCATGTGTTTCTTGAAATTACACGGTGTCAGATCTCCGTCTTACATACTGTGTAGAAGGCCCCGCTGGGATAAATGTGATTTACTGTATGCTGTCTTAAGGGAACCCAATTTTTTCTAACTTTTTCTTTTCTTTTCTTTTTTAAAAAAAAGGGGGAACAAAAAATCTTGCCCTGTCGGTGGAGAAAGGTTAAGCCCTGCAGAACTTTCTGAACTTCTAGAATTTCCGAAGTGGTAGGTGTGATTGAAGTTATGGCCCAGGTGTTTGTGCCATCGAAATAGGGAATAGAATGATCAAGTGGTTTCCCTCAATATTTTACATCGTGGTACATAGCCAACAAGAGAAGTACTACAGATTAAGGTAAGATAAGAATCATAAGAGCGTAGCTCATTGCTTTACGGATCATGTATTAGATTCTTACTAATTCAAATGCTTCGAGCATTCTAGAAATATTTTCTAGTTGTTCTTCCTTTGTAATTGGAATTCATCCAGCATGGTTGTGCAGGTAGTTGGAATTGTATTTATGATAGGTATCACCGTATATTTATCTCTCTATTCTTAGAATCTGCATTAGTTATCTTCATGGGAAAAAGAGTTGAACTAGGTTTAATTTGAACTAGGAGAGAGTTCATCTCCTTCCCTTTTATTCTCTAACAAAGCAGACAAGGAGGTTCTTTTGGAGCCCATACATGATATCCTGTTTCAGTTACTAGTTTCTAGTTCTCAATGAGACTGTTCTGTATTCCCATCCCACCACTTGAGTTTTAGATTTGTAAGAAAAGTGTCCCCGTTGTAGGCAGCAGATGTAGTTGCAGACATAGACTGGCAAGACTCTGGGCTTCTTTTCTATCTTTTTCTTCCCTATGGAGGTGACAATTTTCTTTGGAGTGAAATTCTAGTGAATTTTCTAAATCAACAGTTAGATAATAAAATTTGAAAGTGAGATCATAATAGAATTTTAGTTGAGGGTTTGGAGATTTTTGGGGGAATATTTTTTCTTATTTAATAACCAAGCCAAGACCCTCTTTATATAGAGAGAGGGTTTGGTATAATAAGGGAAAATGCATCAAGTTACTAAAAAATAACATGGATCAAAATAAGTTAGACAATTAACTAATTGGATTCTCATTTATTTCCTAATAGAGGACATAGACAATCACTTCTTTTAATGCCTCTTCACTACAGAACTCTGGCTGAGGTGGGGATCACCTAGACACTTAGCAACTTTGCTGTGTCACTTTTAGTGAAGTGACTACCATGGGAGATTGTATCTAGGCTTGCAAACTTCCCATTCTCGATGGGAAAGGGCAAAGCAAAATGTTTTGTTCAGGTGATTTGGCTTCTTCTTTATTCAAGTATTAAAATTCCATGCTTACTGCACTTATTCAGGGGTTCGAGCTGTGCTTTGATGCTTGATACTTGGGCTAATGTTTGGAGAGGAGACAGCTGTTTTTTCTGTTTTTGGTTAAATCGACCAGTGACCTTTCCACCTTTCAAACATCAAAAAAAGATTGGAGTTCCATATGAGCTCTTCACTTAATTCTTATTCTTAGATTAAGAATAAATGCCAATTAAGCTGAATCTCATTCATTCACAGAATGAGAAAGGAAGTCATAATACGTGATGAGTGTAACCCGATACTTGTTAAAAATGTGATGATGTTAATGGGAATGACTGCACTTTGGATAAATCTCACATTTCACTCATGAAATGGGAAATGAAACATGGTTTGTGGCGATTTTAATCCTATTTCTCAGTGTGATAATGTGAGAGTGCATGAAACCATTTTTGACAGGACATTAACATGAATCAAAACCACAACATGCAACTTTCATGTCTAAGCTCTTGACACTAATAATTGTTTCCCACAATGAATAAATGATAACCCAAGATGATCAATATACTTAAATGCATTTCCCTAAATGTCAAATCTTGTAGGCTGCATAGATCAAGATCAAACCTTTAACTGCTCTTTCCCCCCTCATCTCTTCGTGATGGTGAGAAGAATGCCCTTTCCTTGCACTTTTGAAATTGCTCCAGCACAAGAAGGCTGCCTGTTGCTTTTACATGAGTAGAAAGAGAAGGTGACTGCATGCAGTCATAATTTGCCTTTTCAACCCATCAACCATCAATGCAAGTTCAATTATAGTTAACGATCTTGACTGATCATGTGAATCCAATTAAGCCCACTACCTTGGGATGGTTGGGACTTGAAGAGTAGTAGGTTGTAACTCAAGTTACGAAGGTGTGAGAAAATGATGGGTATTTTGAGTCAGAACACGAGTTCAGAACTTTACTATTACCTGAGCTTAGATCGAATGAGGTGAAAGATCAGTCGGATAAATGAGTTTCATGTAGGAACTTCCCATTCCATGTTTTTATTCTATCCATTGGATTTGGATTGATCCAAGTTGGATGAAATGATTCAATTTAATATAGAAAATCCTAGGCTCTCTTATATAGAGAGAGACCAAGGAGTGAAAGTACAGTTAAGCCCATATAAGGAAAAAATATAGAACATAAAAAACACTATATGTTAAAACTCCCCCTCAAGCTGGAACATGAATATCTATCATGCTTAGCTTGGAACAACATGCCTCAAAGGTAGATCTCGCCAGGGGCTTTGTGAAGATATCTACAACTTGCTCCTTATAAGTAACACTCGTGGTATGTAAACTTCCACGCTGAATGAGATCTCGAGTGTAATGACAGTCAATCTCTACATGCTTTGTCCTATCGTGAAACATAGGGTTATTGGCAATGTAGGTCGCTACTTTGTTGTCACACCGCGTCTCCATAGAGCTATCCAGAGAAATATGAAGATCTGACAAAATTGACTTAACCCAAACCATCTCAGTGGCTATCTGGGCCATGGCTCTGTACTCTGACTCCGCACTAGATCTAGATACAACCGCTTGCTTCTTGCTCCTCCAGGTAACCAGGTTGCCTGCAACAAAGGTGCAAAAACCTGTGGTAGATTTTCTGTCCCCAACACAGCTAGCATAATCAATGTCAGAGTATGTTACAATCCCCATGGATGTTCCCTTACGGAATAATAATCCTCGTCTATGTGCTTTCTTCACATACCTGAGCACCTGCATTGCAGCCTCCCAATGTTGCCTAATTGGCTTATCCATAAACTAGCTAAGCCTACTAACTGACAGAGACAAGTCTGGACGAGTGATGGTGAGGTAAAGAAGCTTACCCACCAGCTGTCTGTATCCTCTACTGTCAACCACCTCAAATTTCTCATCATATAGATGGACCTTGGGATCCATGGGAATATTTGTAGCCTTAGCTGCTAACATGCCAATCTCCTGAAGAAGATCAAGAGCATGCTTCCTTTGCGAGAGCACCACTCCATCCCTGCTACGTGCAACCTCAATGCCTAAGAAATACATCAACTGTCCCAGATCCTTCATGACAAATTTCTCTGATAGGTGCCTGTTAACTTCATCTATCCCATCTCTGTCATCTCCAGTGATGATAATATCGACATATACCAGGAGTGCCACAGTCCCCCTGTCAATCTTCCTGGTAAATAAGAAGTGATATGAAGTGGAGCGACTCAGACTAATCTGGTGGAGCACCTCTGATAGCTTCTGAAATCATGCCCTGGGACTTTGCTTCAAACCATAGATTACCTTTCGTAATCTGCACACACACTCCCCCTGAACCTCGAAATCCAGGAGCTGCTGCATGTAAATCTCCTCCTGAAGATCACCATAGAGAAAGGCGTTCTTCACGTCCAGCTGATATAACGGCCAGTCTCTGTGAGCAGCAACAAAAATAAGTATCCGGACAGTGGCAAGCCGCGCAACAGGGGAGAAAGTATCAAAGAAGTCCACCCCATATGTCTGAGTGAACCCCTTTGCTACTAGTCTAGTCTTATACCTTGAAATAGACCCATCAGGGTTGTATTTCAAGGTAAAGACCCATCGGGAGCAACTAGTCGTGTGCCAGTAGGAAGTGAGATAAGATCCCAAGTCTGTCTACTTTGAAGTGCTGCCATCTCATCCTCCATGACTTGACACCACTTCGGATCAAGCATGGCCTACTGGTAGGTAGACGGAATGTGTGACTCTATAAGGGCTTGACAGAAGCTGCTAAATTGAGGAGCAAGACCATCGGTAGCCAAGCTACTTGTGACCCGGTATCTGGACTCACAGGTGCACGATGCCCTCCTAATGGCAATAGGGAGATCTGAATCATCTTGTACCTCTAATTGAGTTGCTGCAGAAGGAGCCTCACCACTGTGGTGATCTGCACTGTCTGGGAAGTCAGGTCTAACCAAACTGTCACTGGCATCAGGTACCCTCTCAACTACCTGTGAACCATCAGCTGCTGGTGAGAGAGGAGGCCTTTGAAAGGTAGTATGATGCCTGTGATAGGTATGCGATGGCTCGTGCAATTTCTCAAAGTCATCCCGGGAGAAAGAACTCATCTGTTTATCAGCTAGAGGCCTGGACTGAGAAGTAGACACCTAAGTCTTTGTACACGGAACAGGTAAGGGAAGAAAGGCAACATCATTACAAGAGCTCCTCTATCCAGTGACTGAGACATATGGTGTATCCTCATGGAAAGTCACATCAACACTAATATGTCTGTTTTACAAAGGATCATAGCAACGGTAGCCCTTCTGTGTCCTAGAGTACCTCAAAAATACTCACTTGATAGCATGGGGAGCCAGCTTGTCATGACCAAGTGACGGCACATGGATGAATGCAACACATCCAAAGGACCTGGGAGGCACATGAAATAACTTGTCATCTGGATGCAGAAGAAGAACCGGTATCTGCTCGTGAAGAACTGAGCTAGGCATCCTGTTGATGAGATAAGTCGTCAGAACTACATCCCCCCAGTATCTCTGCGGTACATTATGATGAAGTAATAGTGTACGAGCAACATCTAACAAGTGCCTGTAAAGACCCGTTCTGTTTTGAGCCTTTTAAGACGTCTGGACTGTCAGTCAGACATCTGGTCAAGCGTCTGGACCCCTTCCCAAACATCTGGAAATTGAAAAATCTGTACACAAGGTCGGTTCTGCGCGCTGGCTGTGCGTTGGCTGCGCGCAGACGCTTTCCTTGTCTCTCTTCTCCTTTTCTCCTCCCTCATCGAACCTTAACCCCACTCCCTATATAACCCCTCTCCCCCCTTCCTTTCTTCTCCACTCCACCACCACCACCTTCCTTCTTCCTCTCCGCTGCAATGAGAGGGACGAGCGAGAGAGAGGGCGCGAGAGCGAGGAGCGAGGAGAGGCGACGTGAAGAAAGGAGGAGCTTGAGCTTACGAGTTTGTAGGAGCTCGCCGGAGAACGCACAGCTGGAGTGGCGCATGCGGGAGGAGGAGCGCGTCGAGGGAGATGTCCCTGACACCCTGCTGCAGCCGAAGTGGCAGACGAGAAGCCGCGACTGCGCGTGGCGATGGGAGCGGGAGGTCGCTCTGATTCTGGGTTGTTCCCAGAATTAGATGTCTGGCGTGTCGTCCAGACGACGGGTTGGACGTCTGGTGACGCCACCGAATGTCTGGAAGCAGAGTTTCGCGAATGTATGTTCCTCTTACGATTGCGGCCATGCAAGCCGCAACGCAGAGCCAATCTGTATGGCTAAAAGTGGGTGATTCGATCTGTCATGCGTAGGGATAGCTTTAGGAAGGCGCGGGGCATGCCCTCCCACGTGTTTCGGACGTCTAGACAGCCTACTAGACGACCGGAAGTACTTCCAGACGACTGAAGGAGAGGTCGGACATCTGGAGCTGGGTCCAGACGGTCAAGTGGGGGTTCTGGACATCTGAAGTCGACGCAGGAAGTTGAGGTGAGATCCTGGTGACTTTTAAGATGTCTGGACCTTGTGCCAGACGTCTGATTTAGGTCTACAGTTCTATTTTTGACCTGTTTAGGATCCGTTTGAGGTCCATTTTACGCAATAAGATATCTGTGGTTTCCTTGTGAGTTCCTCTACATGTTAGAGAGCCTTATATACTGTTCTGAACATTCCATTGTGGCATGTTCCTTGGTATAGGACTTTGATCTGTTGCGTGTTCGGGGCTTGCAGAGGCACGTGAGTCTGCCGTTCGAGCGCCCAGTACTCTCGGATTGTCTGTTAGAGTAGTTTCCCCTATTTTAATTATAAAACATGATTGCATATGTGAAATTAGATAACTAGAAACCTAAGATGTGGCATAAATCCTAGGACGAGAAATCTTTGCACTGTTTGTATCCGTGTTTGAGATTGCAGTTATAAATGAATGAATAGAATTGTAAATAACTGTCTATTAATAAATACGAGCTGCATGTGATATATGAAATGCCTATACTAGATAAATAGTTACCTGTAACATTACTTGTTGTATATGTTAAATTGTGGAAATACGAGCTGCATGCATATAATACGAGAATAGAAATGTGAATGATGAAGCCTGATATGGAATAACATGGTGAATATGAGCATGAATCCTATGAGGAATTAGGAGTAGAGCTCCTGCAGATGAATGACATGAATTTGGAAATGTGAGTGGAAAGTGTGCTGGCCCTTGAGTACGCGGTACCAAGGAGAGCAACAGTCCCCTGTTTAGTGTAGAGCGGAGCTAGCCACCCTTGGGTTGGGACCTGGGGTTAGAATTGGCCACTTTACACCGACTTCTGTTGGCCCTCGCGTACACTGTACCGGGGAGAGCTGCTAATGTAGGGAGAGAGCTAGCCACCCCACGGGATCCGGGGTTCAGCTAGCCACCATACACCGACTTGCTAGGCCCACTGGATAAGTTGAGGTAGTCAAATGAGGGTGCGTGGACTGTGGAGGGGTGAGGCCCCTGTTTGGTTCTAAGGGGCTAGACCCCTGTTATTGAGAGAGCTAGGTCCTATACTGTTCTGTGCTGTACTTTGGGCGTACCCGCTAGTGGAAATGACTGACCGTGTGCAAGTGCGAGGTAGCTACCCGTGCGCTTATTGCGCATGTCGTAGTCACCGCTACGCCTGTCCGTGACCTCGAGGTGGTTGACTGGGTGTAGAATTACCATGAGAGACTCTCCCATCCGGGAAAGCACCAAGTGTGCCTTCTACTCTTCGGAAAAGACTGCAATCAAGATCGTTCCCACGAGGAACATGAGAGATCAAGAAAGAAATCTGAAAGTAAACCAATGGGTGAAAAGAAATGACTTGTAAAATAAAATAATTGGAAAAGATAAATTTACCTGTTAACCTTTACTACTTTAGTTAGTTGGTTACTACTCTACTTAGCGTTCGCTGACTCCGTTTTACTCATAATCCTTTACAGGTCCAGGAGTTGAACAATCCGAGTCACCGACTGCAGAGGGTGCTGGGCGCAGTTGAGCCCAGCAGTAGTTCATGTTTTTCTTGTACTCTCTATTCTACTAGTGAGTTTAGACTGTTATCGTTTCTGTTTCTATACTTTGTTCTACTTTACTGTTGTGGTAGTGATATGTACTATTAGTAGCTTTTACTTCCTTTACTACTTGTACTATTTTACTGTTAGTTACTTTGCATAGTGAATGTGGTTTACTTTCCTACTTTTTGGTTATTTCTTGTTGGACGACTGGGTCTTGGGATTAATCGAGTCGAACCGATCTCATGTCCTTTAGGGATTCAGGAATCGGGTCGTAACATGCCTGTGCTTCCTCTCTGCAACCCCATTCTGCTGTGAAGTGTGAGGACAAGTAGTCTGGTGGACAATCCCACAAGTCCTATAGACCTCCTTAAGTCTGATAGTGCAGAACTCAAGAGCATTATCAGTCCGCACTATCTTCACTATGGCTGAATATTGTGTGCTGATCTCCAAAAGAAGGGTCTCTATGCATCCTCCAACCTCTGCCTTGCTTTTCAGCAAGAACACCCATGTGACTCTAGAGAAATCATCTACGACAACCAGGTAGTACCGGTGTCTCATCCGGTCTGGGACTCTGCTCGGTCCCCATACATCCCTATGGAGTAACTGAAATAATGTCGAAGATCTAGGAGATGTGTTAACTGGAAAAGAGGATCGATGGTGCTTACCCAATTGGCAAGCATCGCACTGTATGGTAGCAACTGGGGAAATATGTGGTATCACCCTCCTGAGGCGATCCAGAGACAAGTGGCCAAGACGAACGTGCCACTGTAGAACACTCCCGCTACCATATCGAGTAACCCTTGCAAATGGCTCCTGTCCCAGACGGTAAACACCATTCTCCTCTATACCTCTGACAATAGTCCTCCCAGTGAGCTTATCCTGAACAACACATCTGACATCATCAAATATGACTCTACAGTTGAGATCCTTCGTGATTCTACTTACTGACAACAGACTCAGTGGGAATTCTGGTACGTGCAATGGACCAGATAACTGCAAACCGGGGGTCACGGACACCTCTCCTTTACCCCTAACTGGGATGCATCTACCATCAGCAACCTACATAGTCCCTCCTGGGGGAACAGATTGTAGCGAACGAAAAGAGGTCTGATCACCACACAGATGCTGTGACACACTAGAGTCGATCAGCCACCCTACTCCATGGTGGCTCTTGTAATGCTCCTTATGTACGAGACTCACAAATTCTACCATAAGTGTCAAGTAGATCACATCCAAGGAAAAATGGGGAATACACACCCCAAGGATCATACAATATGGGGAATACACACCCCAAAATCAAACCATAGATTTAGGTAAAAATCATATCATTGCTAGGAATCATCAATAGATCTGAAGTCAGATGTGTTCAGACCTGCATTTTCACGGAAAGTCTCCTCGGATAAGCGTTGGCCTAACCTGAGTGCGGGGAGAACACCTAAGAAGGTTCCAAGAAGACCTAGGTCTCTTTCTCCCTGCTATAGGGTAGGAAAGTAGCCCTAAAAAGGGGCTACAGCCCCCTCATACATGCAGCAGCATGTCGGTCTGCTGCTCTGAGTGTCGCCTCAGACGCCTGCTATGCCTAATCGTTGCCTCGCCTCTCTGAAAGGTGCTCTGCCGCTCTACTGCATCGCTCTGATCGTCGCCGTGCCTCTCTAAAACGCGGCCGTGCCACCTCAGACGTGTAGCAGCATCGCTGAAGTGCCTGCCTCAGATGTGCAGACTGTTGCTAGGTCGCTGCCTCAGGCACGCACGACCGTCGTGTGAGCCCACTGGAGCATTGCCTCGCGTGGGCGTCACTGTTGCGCCACCTCAAATGCACAGGACAGCCGTGCGCGACTATTGGTGCACTACCGGTGAGGCATTGCCGCCGATCAGAGAGAGAGAGATGAAGAGGGATTTGGTGATAGGGTTGGAGGCCTACTTGGGTGAGGTACTTAGGACACCGGTCTCGGATCGTTGCTCTGATACAAAGTTAGATGAAATGATTCAATTCAATATAGAAAATCCTAGGCTCTCTTATATAGAGAGAGACCAAGGAGTGAAAGTACAGTTAAACCCATACAAGGAAAAAATATAAAACATAAAAAACACTATATGTTAACAATCCAATCATAGGATTGAGGCAAGAAGGCCTCCACTGCTTCCTTCAGATCACATTTAACGACGGGCAGATATGTGCAGTTGTAACTGTGAAATCTAGTGGAGTTGCGATTTGTTGAGCAAAATAACCAATTTGCCTATCTTTTCTAGTTGTGCTAAAGAACATATAAACAGGGTCTTAAATAATTTCTCGATGATCTTTTCTTGTGTTGACTGTCTCTTTCAAGATTTATCTTTTCGACTTGGCTGTATCAAGCGATGTCTCTCAGCTGTTAACCTTTTAATCGTCAATGCCTGACAAATGTATGCTCCATGTGCTTTCCTGCAGACGCTAGCGATAAACTCTTTGAAGGACTCAATCGCTACCGAGCATCGCAAAAGCTGCTGGTATTCACGAAGAATGAGAATGCAGAATGCTTAGCTGAGCAGATTGTGGAACAATTCGAAGACCAACCATGCACCAACACCACCGGGGCATTCACTGTCCAGGGAACAGAGCAGCAGTTCGCCAACTACCCGGACTTCCTCGAGGAATGCCACCTGAATGCTTCTGTCACCCGCGATGGTGCTGTGATGCCAGCCTGCGTGCCTGATCTTGACTCCCGCTTGGTGCTTACCAACTACACCAAGACGCAATACTCTAAGAACCTGAACAAGTCCCAGTATGTTGGTGTGGGGATAGCAGATGTAGGGGACTGGATGGTGGTGGTCTTGACCACCAAAACTTCAACTGGAAACTTCGATACGGCCCCTGGAGGGAGCTGCATCCTGGAACTCTCTGTTGCTTATCACATGCTGCCTGTTCTTCTGGCTACCTTCCTAGTTCTGTTGATTTGAAGGCCCCTCTCAGGGTAAGTGAACTGCAAGTGTTTGTTTCATGCTTGTGGCTGCACTTTGTATGTTTTGGATGCTTGCTGTGGAGATCTTGACTACAAAAGTTCGGAAGGGTGAGAATTTTGGACCTTTTTGCTGAGGCTTGCTTTATTCTAATATTCTGGTGTCTTTTGTTTGCTAATATTCCATCAGTATCTCTCCACCCAACACACTCACGCATGCACGCATCGCTATGCACACGCGCACCCACTTTTTCCAAAAAAAAATTAAGGCAGAAAAAAAAAATTTATGGATTTATGAACCCCACTCGTTTCCAAGCCTTTGATCTGGGCTATGGATGGATGAATCGATAGATGACTGCTTGCTCTGCAAGTTCTACTGGTCATTGGAGACCAATGCCTAAGTTTGGGCGGTTGTCGGTCCACTCACATCGAGCACCTCGAAGTTGCAAATACTTTTAATTGTTGGTCAGCGTGGGAAGTGAGCAAACTGACGTAAGGAGGGGCTATTTAATGGGAAGAAGTCCTTCATTGTTGCGGTTGGTTACCTGCAAATGATATGTTTGCTTTGCCATCGTTTTAGTCGACCAAGTACCCCGTGCTTAACCATTGCATAAATTAGTATCTTTGGGCCTTGTACTCGATCGAAATACATTGATTTAATTGAATGAATATTTTTCGTACAGATAAGATACTGAAGAAGAGCCCATTTAGTCAAAAACAAGTTGGCTTGTTAATCTTAGTGGTTTGTCAACTCTTAGTTATCAATTTTGCAATATTTTATTCTGGTTGCAACATTCCTAAAACTTTTGACTTTGTACCTAAAATTATCCTCCATTTATTGAAGAAATTTTTACATAGGTGCAACTATAAATCTTTAAAATTATACACTTATCATCATATTTTCACTATCTTTTGCATTTCACTTGAAAGTTGTGTTCCCTTAGTAGAGCTCTCTCTCTCTCTCTATATATGTGTGTGTGTGTGTGTGTGTGGGTGGGTGGGCACATGCACATGCATGTATGTGCATGCAGTCATGCACTTGCCAACCAAACACCCCACGCCCCTTCCTTTATCCCTTCACAAGCATCTCTCTCTCCCTTTCTTTCTCTTTCTCTAAATGTGTGGGCATGCATAGGCATATTCTTGATGGCCTTGCACCCCTTCAGTCACCTTACACCTCCACTACTCTCCACCTACCCCCTACCCTTCTCCAACTATCATGACCTCAACAACTCCACCACATACTCGCATCCTACAACTTGGTCCACATCAGCATGCACACACACGCATGCACACATCCAGATTCCCACACTTCCATGGACCACCTGGTCCTTGGAACCCAAATTGATGACTTCATCGTAGCCATTTGATGAGGGAAGGAAAATCTTTCTTCTAGGCCCAGCATACAAGGCCCATTGAAAATAACAATTGCCTTCTCTACATCCAATTACTTAAGATCTGTTTACCCGACAGGGTCAACTCAACTGTATCTGCTTGCCCGAATTCGTCTGCCCGGCAAGGTCAGCTCGTCTGGATTCGTTTGCCCAGCAAGGTTAGCTCGTCTGGATTCGTTTGCCCAACAAGGTCATTCTGTAAGGTTAAGGTTGATTGGCAAACTTTGTTTGCAAGCCTAGATGAGACGGATGGCTAAGCATTGCCAGTCCAATTGAATGAGCCAGCCGAGCTGACAAAATGTGACCATCAATAATATTCGGTTGGAGGAGATTGCATCCTCCTCCGATTGGACGTGACTACGAGGTAGTTGCTAATGGGAAGGTGATGTCGTCAAAACGCGTTAAGTTAAATCTGTCGTTATAACATGCGTTTGCGACATTAATTTTAAATGAAGATTTGGATTAGGTGAGTCCAAGTGTCGAACATGAGGAGACGTGAAATCAGATTAATTTGTCGCTTTAGGGTGTCACAAAAATCTTTGCTTTGTTTGCTTGCGAGAAATCAAGAGAGAGAGGGGGAGAGAGTAGGGTTAGAGACTTGAGATTATAGCATGGTGATTATTTGTGCATGCATGAAACATGATATGATGAAACAAATGGAAATATATTGCATATGTAAAATCGTTTCACAAGTACAATGCGAGAGGAAAGCTTTAAAACACATAAGCATTAAACTAGGGTAGAGAGGTGCGAAATGAAGAGGTCAGGCAGTCACGGCGGTGGATGGGCTTCCGTCGACAGCTCTGCAACTCCGGGAGAGTGTGAAAGGCGTGCTTGGTAGAGCTAAGGAGAAGCTAGGAAGGGATGATCATAAATGGAGTGGGTATGGGGGTTTTTATAGAGAAAGAAGGGTTTCTAAATCATGTAGGGGTTTTAGCGATGTCCAAGATGTCACTAAACCCATTCCAAAAGTGTCGGTGAAGGCCTCCTCCTGTTGGTCCATCACACGCGTGCGTGCTTCTTTCCGTGCACGATCCATGTGCACGCTATGTAAGCCATCCGATCCCCGATCGACGGCCCAGATCGCGCGTGACCGTGCACTCAGATTGCGCCCCAAGCGTGCCTGTGATTGGGCGTCGTCAATCAGCGTTGGCATGCGCGTGGAGGCATCAATGCTCAAGGGGGTGCCACGTAGCACTACCTGGACTGCTCGACGGCGATCGGGCGGTCCAATTTGGACATGCTCGTGATCTCTGCGGATGAGGTGTGGTGGGCGCCTCAAACCCGTGCCTTCTGCACATGAAGTGGAGGCGTGACCATCGCGGTACACTCGCGAAATGGTCGCGTTCTTTGTGGTCCCTCAGTCGTCCGATCAAAGATCAGACGGTCATGGTCGATCCTTCATGTGATGAAAAGGAGTGGGGCTGGTGCGGGTGCCACGTGGCGCGGCGAGGGCCATTGATCATCAGATCAATAGCCAGAAATTCCCGTGCTTGTTGTGGGGGCCACAGAAGTTGGATTGAGGTGATTTTGAGTCCATTGGATTCCATTCGTCGATCCGGATCCATCCGTATGGTCTGATTGCTCATTTGGGACCTATTTTAATACACACTTGCACACATGGTCATTAAACATGGATTACAAGCAATCTTAACACAATATGCATGTCATGCTCTCAAGTCCATTATGATATGTCATTAATGCACATGTGCCCTCAAAATTGACTCAAATTGATATAGTAATGCTAATAATTGTAGAGTCGTCGTACCCCCATGCTCATCCCATGCTAGTCCCTAGCAAGGTTATCCTAAATGATTTTTAGCTAGAATTAAGAATCGATTACTCAGGCATGTATTACTTGTCAATAGGAGAAAATTTATACTAAGATCCTAATTCACAGAGACTAAACAGTGTCCGGGTGTTTGCCAAAATGCAGACCGCTCAAGTCTTTGCTTTAAATTTAAGCGCGCACACACACACACACACACACATATATATATCATCTTTTCTAATTTTTTAGGGTTTTGGAGTTGAGAGTGTCTGGGTAACTTTTTACGGCTATCCAACCCACCCAAAACTCGAAAAGAGACTCTAAGTGCTAAGTATCTTGATGTGAAAATTGTGATAAATTCACTTGACGGTAATTAAAACAGACTTCGGGTTTCTACGCCCCTAGGTGACTTGAAAAGCTGTTTAAAGGTGTATCTGTTCGACCAGTAACTTTCTTCCTACTTTTATTTTACGTGGGGTCAACACAAGTGTGTTTCCAGTGTACATCTCCCCGGATTGTTCTACTTCCCTACTTCTTCCTTAAGTGTTTTGGACTTTTCTTGTGCGTTTTGGGAGCTGGGATCTGGACAAACGGCCAATGGACTGTTACCTACGACAACTTGTCAGCTATACTCGTGCGGTAATGTGTGGCTTATTTCTTTCCTTATCTAAGATTTACCTAAAGGCAAAAATAAAGGAGAATGGTCCTGTGGTTGGGTTCTGGACAACCGGTCAATGAATTGTTACCCATGACAAATTGTAACGACCCGATTCCCGAGTCCCTACGAGACACGAGAACCGGACCGACTCGACTAATCCCAAGACCTAGTCGTCCAACAAGGAAGTAACCAAAAGAGCAGTAAAATAAACCACATTCAGCATGAATATAACTAGCAGTAACAAAATACAGCAGTAAGAAAAGGAACTACTACAGTATATACCACCACAACAGTAGAACAACAATTATAACATAACATGAAGCTACAAGTAAAGAAGTACGGAGAGTAACAAGAACTACTCACTACAGTGGAACAAAATGGATACAAAAAAAACTGCGGTAACTCTACTGGACCCTACTCGGCCCAGCGTCCTCTGCAGCCGCTGACCCTGGCTGCTCAACACCTGGTCCTGAAAAGTAACGAGTGTAACACGTCAGCGAAACGCTGAGTAGAGTGGCAGCTAAAACTAAAGAAGAAGTAAGTGTACAGTAGCTGTTTTATTTTCTTTCTTCCTTTATTTACGTCTTTCTATTGTTTCACAATTTATCTATTTCTCAGATCCTTCACTTGATCTCGAATGTTCCTCGTGGGAACGATCTTGATTGCAGTCTTTTCCGAAAAGTAGAAGTAACACGTGGTGCTCTCCTGGCCGGGAGAATCCCCCGTGGTGATCCTACTCTCAGTCAACCACCCCAAGGTCGCTGACAGACGTAACGGTGACTACGGCACGCGCGATAAACACACGGGTAGCTACCCCACACTGGCACGCGGTCAGTCGTTTCCGTTAACGGGTGCGCCCAAAGCACAGCACGGAACTAGTATAGGGCAGAGCCCTCTCAGTAACAGGGGTCCAACCCCTCCACAGTCTGCGCACCCTCACCCGTCTACCCTGGTTTGCCCAGTGGGCCTAACAAGTCGGTGTAGGAGGCTAGTAGAACCCCGAGGCCCGTGGGGTAGCTAGTATTCTCCCTACACCAGTAGCTCTCCTCGGTACTGCGTACGCGAGGGCCAGCAAGTCGGTGTATAGTAGCTAAACCCACCCAGGTCTCAACCTGAGGGCGGCAAGCTCCCCTCTACACTAAGAGGTAATGTGTGCTCTCGTTGGTACCACGTACCCCAGAGACAACACACTTCCACGTCTTTCTTTCTCAGTTCCATCCATTCTCTTTCCAGGAGTTCTACTCCTAATTCCCCGTAAGGTTCCAGCTCTTTTAACTCAGCACATTTAGATTTCACCGTTCCAGTTTTACATTCATACAACCCATGTTCTCAATCATATTTATTCCTTTATAACAAGCAGCGGTTAAATCAATTTACAGGCAGCTATTATTTTCTTTACACCTTTTCAAGACTGCAATATTATATACATATCACTAGTTTTCCAATCCTAACATTCATACCGTACCCTAGGATCTATCATTCAATCTAGTTTTCAGTCCTAGGTTTCATGCAATACCCTAGGATCTATCATTCAATCTAGTTTCTCAGTCCTAGGGTTCATGCAGTGCCCTAGACTCTATTAATTATTCCACAATTGTAACAAATTTGATTAAGTAAATTAAAAGCCACTCTACCAGCTAAAATGGGAGTACTGGGGGTGTGGTTGGAAATCTCGCGCGCCTCCGCAATCCTCAAGAGTGAAATGGAACGGGGTCCTAACACAAGGATCAAACACAAGGAGTTTCTCAGAACGGTATATAATTACTGTAAACGGGAGGATTTTATTCTGGAAAGAACGCAACTCGAAACGCGGAAAACGGACTCCGAACGAGCCCTAAACGGGTCGAAAACGACGAAACTGCCCAAAATCAGACGTCTGGAACCTCTTCCAAACGTCTTAAAACGTGGGTCAGAGTGTACCTTCATTCTATGTAATCCCTCAAACGTCCAGAAGCCTGCAGGGGCGTCTGGCTTAGTTCCCAGACGTCTGATGGTTACCCCGGACGTCTGGAAGTCCTTCTCGTCGTATGGCACTGCAGCCAAACGTCCGATTCACGTGGGATGGCGAGCCCTCGCGCCCTCCCGAGCAGAACCTGCATGCACCCACACCTGTTCTCAGAACGACGAGTCGCAGACGAAGGCGCGACGGACAGCCGCATGGCCGTACACGCGAAAAAGGAAGAAGATAGAAATATCTTACCTGACAGACGTCTGGGCAGTCCTCCAGACGTCTTCACCGTCGTCTGGTCGTAAGCCCAGACGTCTGATTCTGGAAAAATTTCCAGAACCAGAGCTCAACTCGCCCTCCGCCCGCGACGCACGGCCGCGCCGCGCCCTGTCCGCCTGCTGCTCGAGCTGCAGCAGCCCCTCCGCGACACTCCACGCCCACTGCTCCCCCGCCGGCCGGCTCTAGTTGCCCCGGCAAGCTCGAGCCCTCATGGTCGAGCGTCTCCTCCCTCGCGCAACACCTCCTCCCGCACACTTGCCACGGCCGCTGCTGCCGCCGCTCACTCGCGCTCTCGCACCAGCTGGGAGAAGGAGAGGAACACGGAGGAGATGAGGGTGAGGGAGAGGGCGAGGGGCCTTTTTAAGGCCGCATGGGGAGAGAGAGAGAGACGCCGCGCCCTGCAGGAGGAGAGAGGGAAAAAGAGGGAAGAGAGCGGCGGGCGCAGGTCTGCGCGCGCATGTGTGCAGACGCAACCCCGTACGCCGCAAAAATTAAATACCAGACATCTGGAAAGGGTCCCAGACATCTGATCAGACGTCTGGGCCACTTCCCAAACGTCTTAAAACCGTCTTGAGGCCGCGTTCGTAACAATATAACAAACTCAAAGGAGGTTTCGTCCCCGAAACTTGCGCTAACTAGGGTGCGGGAAAGAACAACATATATAAACATAACAAACTCAAAGAGGACCGAAGCCGATCCGAAAAGACGTACCCGCGAAGAGCTCCGGGTACCGCTCCCGCATTGCCGCCTCAGGCCCCCAGGTAGCCTCCTCGTACCGCTGGCTCCTCCACAAAATCTTCACCAGGGGTACTTGCTTTCGTCTCAAACTGCGGACGACTCGGTCAAGAATCTGCACTGGCCGCTCGGGGTAGGTCAGGTCGTCGCCCACCTCGACACTCTCGTGACTCAGTACATGACTAGGATCGGCTACATATTTCCTGAGGTTGGACACGTGGAACACGTCGTGCACAACAGAAAGCTGAGGAGGGAAGGCAAGTTTGTAAGCAACGGGTCCAACCCGTTCCAGGATCTCAAATGGCCCCACGAGTCTCGGCGCAAGCTTCCCTCTCACCCCAAACCGCTGCAGACCCTTCTTGGGCGAAACACGAAGGAAGACGTGGTCCCCAACCTCAAACTGCACCTCTCTGCGTCTCCGATCCGCGTAGCTCTTCTGCCTGCTCCTGACAGTGCGAAGTCACCTGTGGATCTGCTCGACTACCTCCTGACTCTGCCGGATCAACCTGGGGCCAACCTCCCACTTGGTCCCCACCTCAACCCAACTCAAGGGTGCCGTACACCTCCGTCCGTACAAAGCCTCGTAGGGAGCCATGCCGATGCTCGAGTGATAGCTGTTGTTGTATGCAAACTCCGCCAGGGGCAGGTGCTCCTCCCAAGGGCCCCTCCAGTCCAGTACACAGGCACGCAAAAGGTCCTCAAGTGTCTGTATCGTGCGCTCCAACTGTCCGTCCGTCTGGGGGTGGTAGGTTGTACTGAATCTCAACCGCGTCCCCAGGGCCTGCTGAAACTCAGCCCAAAACTGGGACGTAAAGCGGGTATCCCGGTAGGATACGATCTCCTGCGGAACTCCGTGTAGTCGTACCACGTCGCGGATATACCTCTCTGCCAACTGTGCTGGTCTCGAAGTGACTCGGATCGGCAAGAATCGTGCCGTCTTCGTCGGTCTATCCACAATTACCCAGACTGCGTCGTGTCCTCGCTGGGTAACAGGTAAGCCCACCACCAAGTCCATGGTGATGCTCTCCCACTTCCACTTTGGCACTGGAAGCGGCTATAGCGGCCTTGCAGGCCTCTGATGCTCGGCTTTCACCTGCTGGCACACTAAGCACTGCTGCACGAATTCACCTACATCCCGCTTCATCCCCCTCCACCAAACTCGCGTCTCAAGTCATGGTACATCTTCGTGTTTCCGGGATGTATGGTGAATCTGGAACCGTGTGCCTCAGTCAGGAGCTCTCTCAACAGCTCATCGTCTCTGTGAACGCACAACCGTCCCCTCAGGCACAGTACCTGGTCTTTGAAAGAGAAGTCCCCTGGGTCTCCTGACAGTACTCTGTCGCGTAGAGACTGCAAGTACAGATCGGCCATCTGTCCTGTGATGATGCGGTCTATCAGCTCTGACCTAGTCTGTCGTGTCACCGTCACTGCCCTATAGTGCCCCCGTAACTCTAGGGGTCACCAACTGCTCACCTCCTCCAAAAGGTTCCAACTCTGTAATTGTAAACTGGCCAAGTGTGCGGGTGCCTTCCGGCTCAAGGCGTTAGCCACCACGTTGGCCTTCCCCGGGTGGTAGGAAATGCTGCAGTCATAGTCCTTCAGGAGCTCCAACCGTCTCTGTCTCATGTTGAGCTCCTTCTGATCAAAAAGGTATCTGAGGCTCTTGTGATCTGTGAAAATCTCGAAGGTCTCACCGTACAAGTAGTGCCTCCAGGTCTTCAGTGCGAAGACGACAACTGCTAGCTCCAGGTCATGGGTGGGATAGGTATGCTCATGGGGCTTCTGTTGCCGCGAAGCGTAAGCGACAACGTGACCCCTCTGCATGAGCACACCTCCTAACCCTTGTAAGGAGGCGTCCGTGTACACAACGAACCCGCCACTACTGTCAGGGATGGTGAGCATGGGAGCCGAAGTCAACCTCTCCTTCAGCTCCTGAAAACACGCCTCACAGGTGTCTGTCTAAGTGAAGGGCACGTCCTTCCGGGTCAACTGTGTCATAGGACGCGCAATATGTGAAAAACCCCTGATAAACCGTCTGTAGTAGCCTGCCAGTCCCAGGAAACTGCGAATCTCAGTGACTGAACGCGGTCTCTCTCATCTGAGCACTGCCTCGACCTTGGCTGGGTCCACCGCCAAGCCGTCCCCAGAGATCACATGACCTAAGAAGGTCACCTCCCTCAACCAGAACTCGCACTTGCTGTATTTAGCGTACAACCTACATCGTCTCAGTGTGTCCAGAACCATCCGCAAGTGCTGTCCGTGTTGCGTCTGATCTCGAGAATAGATGAGTATGTCATCAATAAATATCACCACGAACTGGTCCAAGTACGGTCTAAACACCCGGTTCATCAGGTCCATGAAAGCAGCGGGAGCATTGGTCAGCCCAAACGGCATGATCAAAAACTCGTAGTGTTCGTACCGGGTGCGGAAAGCTGTCTTGGAGACGTCTGCCTCCCTAATCCTCAACTGGTGGTATCCAGACCTCAAGTCGATCTTGGAGAACACCGTGGCACCTCGCAACTAGTCAAACAAGTCATCGATCCTCGGTAGCGGATATCTGTTCTTGATGGTGACCCTATTCAGCTGTCGGTAGTCCACACAAAGGCGTAGGGTACCATCCTTCTTCTTCACAAACAGTACCGGGGCTCCCCAGGGAGACACACTGGGCCTCACAAAGCCCTTCTCCAAAAGATCCTACAACTGAGACTTGAGCTCTCGTAGCTCAAGCGGTGCCATTCGGTATGGTGCGGTGGAGATAGGGCTGGTCCCTGGTACTAGTGAGATCTCAAACTCGATCTCACGCTCGGGTGGAAGTCCTGGTAACTCGTCTGGGAACACATCAGGGTACTCTCTGACCACCGGGATGCTCTGGAAGTTCGCCACAGGGCTGGGCTCTGCCACCACACAAGCTAGGAAGCCCTCACACCCTTAGCTCAAAAGTCTCGCCGCCCGAAGTGCCGAAATGCACCTGAAGCCTCCGTCCACTGGCTGTCCGTGAAACTCGAAAGAAGGCAACTTCGGTATGGAGAAGACGATCTTCCTCTCAAAATAGTCTACCAAAGCGTAGTAAGCGGACAGCCAGTCCATCCCCAAAATTACGCCAAAGTCCTCCATTTGTATCATAATCAGGTCAGCTGGCAGACTATGCCCCCCGACCCTGACCTCGCAACCCGTGTACACGTCCTCAGCCACAAACAGCTGACCACTCGGACCTCTGATTACGAACAGATTCTCTAACAGCGTATAGTCCTGGCCCAAATTAACTGCGAAACTGGCTGCTACAAGCGAGTGCGTAGCGCCGGAATCGAAAAGTGTATAAACGAGCCTGCCGGAAACTGAAACCATACCTGCCACCACCGATCCCAAAGCTCTGGCATCCCTATGTGTCAGGGCGTTGATACGCCCTTCAGCTCTAGGTGCGGACGAAGCAGCCACACTCTGCGTCGGACGGATAGGTGCTGGCTGGTACCCTCCTCGTGACTGTTGTCCTCCTCCTCGCGCCTGGGAACCGCGGCCTCCTGCGCGCCCTCCAGTGCTCTGCGCGGGAAGTATCTACTGACCTCCTACCCTAGACGGGTAGTCCCTCCTGATGTGGCCCGGCTAGCCACACTGGTAGCAGAGGGGAACCCGACTCCCGCCCTCAGTGGGTCCCTGCTGTCGGCTGGGCGGGGGTCCGGTGCTGGCGACTGGCCCCTGTCGAGGGCCCCCAAAGGCCACTGATGGCCCTGAAAAACGTGGCGGCTCTCCCGCGGACGCCACGTGCCTCCTCTCTCTCCGGCCTTGTGAAAAGTCTGGCTGGAAGGACCTCTTCCGCCTGCCGTAAGTGTTTTGCGCGGACGGGTTGGTCTCCTTGTAGGTCATAGCTTCCTCCACCACCCTCGAAAACATAGGCAGCTTCAGGGGTTTAACATACCCCCGAATCGCAAGCCGGAGCCCCTCGGTGAACCTCCAAAGGCGCTCCTCCTCAGTGGCTACCGCTGTCGCTGCAAAGTGGTACGCGCTCACTGTCATCATCCCCTGGCGGAGAGTGTGGAACTCCCACCTCCTCTGGTCCTGGAACGTTTGGGGAAAGTACTGCTCGCAGAAGAGGGTGACGAACCGATCCCAGGTCTGCTCGTCCCTCTCCTGTCCCCTGACTGCCCTCCACCACCTGTGTGCCGCACTCTCCAGCTGGTACGTGGCAAAGGCCACGCGGCACTCCACCGGGGGGCGAAGGGTGTCGAAAATCTTCTCGAGCTGCTCTAGCCAGTCCTCTGCCTTGGTCGGGTCCTCATCTCCCTTGAAGGAGGGGGGCTTCAGCTTCCCGAACTGCCCGAAGAGCTCGAAGTGGCGCTGCAGTGGAGATGCTGGTGCACCTCCAAGCAAAGGTGCCTCGTGCACAGAAGTGTCAGAGGAAGGTGGGGGCGGTGGCGGCCCATCCCCTCCCCCGAGTCCAACGCCGCGTCCGTCGTGTGGTCCCACAGAGGACTCCCCCTCCGCAGCCCCAGGGTGTGGCGCTCGGGGCGGTGGGTGGAGCTCCTCTCGCACAATGTTCCATATCAGCTAGGCGAGGTCCTGGGCCTGGACGCCCGGGAGCAGTGCTGGTCCACGGAGGCGTCTACAACGGCGCGCCCACCTCGTCGGCCTCATCCTCGGCCGTGCCCGCGATGAGGCATCTCCTGCAAGGAGACGCGAAACAAAACGGAAACACGTCAATACGGAACGATATCTAACGAAAAACGTCTAAGAACTCATGTCAAAAGATATGTTGTGGTTGCTACTCTAGTTATAGACATGTGAATTGGTTATTTTCCAGTCAGTTGATTCACTTCTCGGGACGACCTTACTTTGATACCATCTTGTAACGACCCGATTCCCGAGTCCCTACGAGACACGAGAACCGGACCGACTCGACTAATCCCAAGACCTAGTCGTCCAACGAGGAAGTAACCAAAAGAGCAGTAAAATAAACCACATTCAGCATGAATATAACTAGCAGTAACAAAATACAGCAGTAAGAAAAGGAACTACTACAGTATATACCACCACAACAGTAGAACAACAATTATAACAAGAACTACTCACTACAGTGGAACAAAAGGGGTACAAAAAGAACTGCGGTAACTCTACTGGACCCTACTCGGCCAAGCGTCCTCTGCAGCCGCTGACCCTTGCTGCTCAACACCTGGTCCTGAAAAGTAACGAGTGTAACACGTCAGCGAAACGCTGAGTAGAGTGGCAGCTAAAACTAAAGAAGCAGTAAGTGTACAGTAGCTATTTTATTTTCTTTCTTCCTTTATTTACGTCTTTCTATTGTTTCACAATTTATCTATTTCTCAGATCCTTCACTTGATCTCGAATGTTCCTCGTGGGAACGATCTTGATTGCAGTCTTTTCCGAAAAGTAGAAGTAACACGTGGTGCTCTCCTGGCCGGGAGAATCCCCCGTGGTGATCCTACTCTCAGTCAACCACCCCAAGGTCGCTGACAGACGTAACGGTGACTACGGCACGCGCGATAAACACACGGGTAGCTACCCTGCACTGGCACGCGATCAGTCGTTTCCGTTAACGGGTACGCCCAAAGCATAGCACGGAACTAGTATAGGGCAGAGCCCTCTCAGTAACAGGGGTCCAACCCCTCCACAGTCCGCGCACCCTCGCCCGTCTACCCTGGTTTGCCCAGTGGGCCTAACAAGTCGGTGTAGGAGGCTAGCAGAACCCCGGGGCCCGTGGGGTAGCTAGTGCTCTCCCTACACTAGTAGCTCTCCTCGGTACTGCATACGCGAGGGCCAGCAAGTCGGTGTACAGTGGCCAAACCCACCCCGGTCTCAACCTGAGGGCGGCAAGCTCCCCTCTACACTAAGAGATAATGTGTGCTCTCGTTGATACCACGTACCCTAGAGACAACACACTTCCACGTCTTTCTTTCTCAGTTCCATCCATTCTCTTTCCAGGAGTTCTACTCTTAATTCCCCATAAGGTTCCAGCTCTTTTAACTCAGCACATTTAGGTTTGACCGTTCCAGTTTTACATTCATACAACCCATGTTCTCAATCATATTTATTCCTTTATAACAGGCAGCGGTTAAATCAATTTACAGGCAGCTATTATTTCCTTTCCACCTTTCCAAGACTGCAATATTATATACATATCACTAGTTTTCCAGTCCTAGGATTCATGCCGTACCCTAGGATCTATCATTCAATCTAGTTTCCAGTCTTAGGTTTCATGCAATACCCTAGGATCTGTCATTCAATCTAGTTTCTCAGTCCTAGGGTTTATGCAGTGCCCTAGACTCTATTAATTATTCCACAATTGTAACAAATTTGATTAAGTAAATTGAAAGCCACTCTACCAACTACAACGGGAGTACTGGGGGCGTGGTCGGAAATCCCGCGCGCCTCCGCAATCCCCAAGACTGAAATGGAACGGGGTCCTAACACAAGGATCAAACACAATGAGTTTCTCAGAACGGTATATAATTACTGTAAACGGGAGGATTTTATTCTGGAAAGAACGCAACTTGAAACGCGGAAAACAGACTACGAACGGGCCCTAAACGGGTCGAAAACGTCGAAACTGCCTAAAATCAGACGTCTGGAACCTCTTCCAGACGTCTTAAAATGTGGGTCAGAGCGTACCTTTGTTCTGTGTAATCCCTCAGACGTCCAGAAGCCTGCGAGGGCGTCTGGCTTAGTTCCCAGACGTCCGATGGTTACCTCGAATGTCCGGAAGTCCTTCTCGTCGTCTGGCACTGCGGCCAGACGTCCGATTCACATGGGATGGCGAGCCCTCGTGCCCTCCCGAGCAGAACCTACACGCACCCACACCTGTTCTTAGTACGACGAGTCGCAGACGAAGGCGCGGCGGACGGCCGCATGGCCGTACACGCGAAAAAGGAAGATAGAAATATCTTACCTGACAGACGTCTGGGCAGTCCTCTAGACGTCTTCACCGTCGTATGGTCGTAAGCCCAGACGTCTGATTCTGGAAAAATTTCCAGAACCAGAGCTCAACTTGCCCTCCGCCCGCGACGCACGGCCGCGCCGCGCCCCGTCCACTTGCTGCTTGAGCTGCAGCAGCCCCTCCGCGACACTCCACGCCCGCTGCTCCCCCGCCGGCCGGCTCTAGCTGCGCCAGCAAGCTCGAGCCCTCACGGTCGAGCGTCTCCTCCCTCGCGCAACACCTCCTCCAGCACACTTGCAGCGACCGCTGCTGCCGCCGCTCGCTCGCGCTCTCGCACCGGCTGGGAGAAGGAGAGGAACACGGAGGAGATGAGGGTGAGGGAGAGGGCGAGGGGCCTTTTTAAGGTCGCGCGGGGAGAGAGAGAGAGAGGCGCTGCGCCCTGCAGGAGGAGAGAGGGAAAAAGAGGGAAGAGAGCGGCGGGCGCAGGTCTGCGCGCGCATGCGCGCAGACGCAACCCCGTACACCGCAAAAATTAAATACCAGACGTCTGGAAAGGGTCCCAGACGTCTGGGCCACTTCCCAGACGTCTTAAAACCGTCTTGAGGCCGCGTTCGTAACAAAAATTACTAATCATACCACCCTAGAAGATTCATTAGCTACCCAATTTCTGTTAGAATCGTCGAGTGAGTTAGTGCAAAATATGTGTAGATTCTTAGACTAAAAGTCCCCTCGAATCAGAGGGCGGGTTGGTAAGTCGTATATTTATCACCTTTCTTTATTGATCATATTAATATAAATTGAGGTGGCGAGGACTAGAGATCAAATCCATATTTTAGTGGACACCTGGGCTTATTAAACCTGACGACCTGAAGAGTCTAAGTGTTCAGGTCCTTAACGTATTATTTCCTACAGTTGACAAGCTTCTCATGCCTAAGTTTTTCTTTTCCCAATTCTTCTTCCTTTTTTTTTCACACTATAACTCAAAAATTCAAGCTAATGGTTTGGACTCAGAGAATGCGATTTTACCACCCCCCCCCCCCCCTATGCTTAAGTTGGACAATGTCTTCATTGGAAGATAAATGTATGTAAGGGAGTAAAGAAAGAAATTATCTGAGTTTAGCTATGTGTCTGGTCAGCCAGAATCTTCTAGGTTGCCTCCAAGGAAGCGTTGAGTTTATTGCCTTTAGCTAGGTGCAGCTCTGGTTTAACCCTCAATGAGGGTTAGGACTTCCTTTGGGGGGACCTGGGCAAGAAAGTATTTTAATCTTTGGCCATTAACTGTAAAGGTTTGCCTAGTTTTAGGATCCGCAATTTCTACCACCCCATTTGAGAATGATCTGACCACCTGGTAAGGTTCCATCCACTTAGATCTTAACTTCCCGGGGAAGAGTTTAAGTCGCACATCAAAGAGCTAAACTTGTTGATTTGGCTCTTTTCCTAGTGATATGCCGATCATGGATAGCTTTCATCTTCTCCTTGTAAAGTCTACTATTCTCATAAGCATCCTGACAAATTTCTTCAAGCTTAGAGAGTTGGAGCTTCCTTTGAGCTCCAGCCAAATGGGAATCCATGTTGCATTGTTTGACAACCCAGTATGCCCAGTACTCTAACTCAATCGAAAGGTGGTAAGCTTTGCCAAAGACCAATCGGTATGGTGACATGCCAATCGGGGCCTTAAAAGCAGTCCTATATGCCCATAGGGCATCATCCAATCGTGTGGACCAATCCTTTCGGTCAAGTCTCACAGCCTTTTGCAGAATATTCTTGATTTGTCTGTTTGAGACCTCAGTTTGCCCATTCGTTTGTGAGTGATACAGGGTAGCCATGCAGTGAGTAACCCCGTAATTCTTGAGCAAAGCACGAAACTGGGCATTGATGAAGTGGCTCCCACCATCGTTGATCATGGCCTTGGGTATCCCAAATCGGGAAAAAATATTCTTCTTAAAAAAGTCCATGATGACCTTATGATCACATTTCCGAATAGGTATGGCTTCGATCCATTTCGAAATGTAGTCGACTGAGGCCAGTATATATTCGAAGTCATTTGATGGTGGGAAGGGACCCATGAAATCAATGTCCCAAAAATCGAATATTTCAATGACAAGAATGGGTTGTAGAGGCATCATATCCTTTCTGGTCATGGTCCTTAAAGTCTAGTATCTAGCATAGGTTTTAGAAAAGCTATGTGCATCCTTGAATAGTGATGGCCAGTAAAAACCAGACTGTAAAACCTTTGCAGCCGTCTGTTTCCCAGAGAAGTGGCTACCACAAGCTTGGTCATGACAGAAGGACAACACACTTTGGACCTCCTCCTCAGGTATGCATCTCTTAATGATCTGATCAGAACAGAGTCTAAACAGTAAAGGGTCATCCCAAAGATAGTGTTTGGCCTCAGTCAAAAACTTGTCTTGTTGCTGTTTGGACCAGCCGTGTAGAATCTACCCTACCACTAGGTAATTAACCAAGTCGGCATACCAAGGGAGACTTTTGGCTTGCATGGCTAGAATTTGCTCATTGGGAAATGTATTGGTCAAAGGTAGTGAGGGTCCAATGTGTTCCAGGTGAAGTCGGGATAAATGGTCGGCTACAACATTCTTTGATCTAGTCTTGTCACGTATTTCCATGTTAAATTCTTACAGGAGCAAGATCCATCTGATTAGCCTGGGTTTAGCATCCCTTTTAGCTAACAATTGTCGGATAGTCGAGTGGTCAATATAAATGATGACGTGGGATCCCAACAGGTATGATCTGAACTTTTCTAGACCAAAAACTATGGGGAGCAACTCCTCTGTTACAGTGTAGTTCCGTTGAGCGTCATCCAAGGTTTTGCTCGTGTAGTAGATCACCACGGGTTTCTTTTCCTGCCTCTGTCCTAGGATGGCCCCAACGGCAAAGTCTGATGCATCACACATTATCTCAAAATCCTGGAACCAGTCTAGGGGTTGTAAGATAGGTGCAGTTGAGACTGTGTCCCTTAGAGTAGTGTAGGCTTTGATGCACTCAGATCTCATGTTAAAGTGCACATTGTTGGCTAGAAGGTCAGTTAAGGGCTTGGAGACCTTGTAGAAGTCTTTTATGAATCTTCTGTAGAAGCCAACATGTCATGGAAAAGATTTGATCTTCTCAACTGAGCTCGGGGGTGGAAGTTTGGAGATTAAGTCAACTTTAGCTCGGTCGACTTTTATACTCTGTTGTGAGACGATGTGACCAAGAACAATCCTTTCTTAAACCATAAAATGGCTCTTTTCCCAGCTTAAAATAAGGTTGACCTCGATACATCGCTTCAAGATCTTCTCCAGGTTGTTAAGGAAATGGTAGAATGAGTCTCCAATGACAAAGAAATCATCCATAAAGACCTCTAAATATTCACCCACCATCTCTGAAAAGATGGCCAACATGCAACGCTAAAAGGTAGCGAGCGCATTACGTAACTCGAATGGCATACGGTGGAATGCAAACGTGACATACGGGTAGGTAAACGTGGTCTTTTCTTGGTCCTCGGGTGCAATAGCAACCTGGTTATATCTTGAATATCCATCCAGGAAGCAGGAGTATTTCTTCCTTGCCAACCATTCGAGAATCTGGTCAATGAATGGCAGAGGAAAATGATCCTTCTTGGTGGCTTCATTGAGTTTCCTATAGTCAATGCATACCCGCTATGTGGGGGTGGTGCGGGTAGGGATGGATTCGCCATGGTCATTTATGATATCGGTGAGCCCAGCCTTCTTTGGTACCACTTGAGTAGGGCTTACCGAGGGGCTGTCGGAAATTGGGTAGATAATCCCCGCGTCAAGCCATTTGATGATCTCATTTTTAACGAGCTCCCTCATGGTTGGATTCAGTCGCCTTTGCATCTCGCGAGAAGGTTGAGCGTCGTCTTCCATGTAGATTTTATGTGTGCAATAGCTAGGGCTAATGCCTCTTAGGTCAGAGATTGTCCACCCAATTGCTGCCCGATATTCAGAAAGAGTTGTAGTCAACCTAAGCTCTTGGTCCCTGGTCAAATGTGCATTGATAATCACAAGGAAGGTGTGATCGGGTCCTAGAAAGACATACTTGAGGTTGTTGGGTAGAGGTTTCAATTCAGGTGTAGGTGGTACCATATTTGATGGGTAAGGGAAAGGGGGGAGTTGAGTGACATCAATCTCCTTAAATGGGGGTTGCTGGTGAAAATCAACTCGACAAAGTTCTGCAACCTCCAGAGATTAGGATGGGTCAGGGTAGTCTAAAGCTGGTTGAGTTAGATGGTCCTCTAAAGAGCTTGCTATCAAGCATTCCTCAACCAGAGTTTCCACAGGATCGCATTCCTCAACCCAACCGCAATCAAAAGACCTTGTTGCCTTGAAAATATCCAATTGCATCTTCCTATCTCCAAAGGCAATTTCCACACATCCCGTGTCGCAATCGATGTTAGCCTTGGCCGTAGCCAAAAAAGGTCTGCCTAGGATGATGGGTGGTAACGCTGGTAAGGCTAGAGCTATTCTGTGTTTCGTCTTTACGTTATTATAGTTTAAGTACAGTCGTTATAGTATAAGACAACACAGCTACCAGATTACTATTACAATTTTTTTACTCGGAACAACGTTTTCCCGAGGTCGAACTCAGGGAGCAACTATGCTTCTAGAAGTTTAATTAAGTTCTCTATTATGTTACAAAAATAAGAGAGAGAGAGGGGGGGGGGAGATCTTGGCTTCTTCTTCTTTTTCTCTTTTCTTCTTCTTCTTCCTTGATCGTTTCTCTTCTTCTCTTCTTCTTTCTTTCTTTGTTCTTTCTTCTTTCCTCTTTGTTCTTCTTCTATTCTTTCTTTCTTTCTGGCGGTGATGTCTTCTTCCTTTTTCTTCTTGCCTTCTTCTTTCTTCTTTTCTTGGCCTCTTCTTTTGTTCTTCTTTTCTTTCCTTCTTTTCTTTAGCCGGCAGCTGTGGTGATCTTCTTCTTCTTTCTCTTCTTTTCCTTCCTGCCTTCTGCGGCTGTGGGGATTCCGACGTCTGATACTGCGTTCAGACGACTTATCTGTGGCTCTGCTACAGTTCTTTTCTTCTTCCTTTCTTCTTCTTCTTCTTCTGTTTCTCTCTTTCACTTCTTCTTCAGCTGCCCTGAGTGGCTAAGGCTTCGGCCGCTTCTCTTCTTCTTTTCCTTCCCGCCTCTTCTTCTTTCTTTCTTCCTGCACGCTCACACAAGGGTCAGAGCAAAACCTACCCCTACCCTTCACCACGTCTCTCTCTTTCTCATATTTCTCTCTTAGAATTGCTCTCCCAGAGTCGAGTAATTGGGTGCAGGTATCGCGCCCGGGACCAGGCCCACCGGCGTGCGATGGTGGGCGAGGAGTGCGCGGTTTGGGTAATCGGATCCTGCCCAGACCCGCGGGGCGTAAGCGCGTGGCGCACTGCGTGCGGGAGAGGGACCTGACCCTTGTGTTCGAAGGCAATTAGCCTTAAGCACTTTTTCAATTTAAGTGTGGGCGCTTGGCCACGCACTTCCGAGGTGGGACTAAAGTCCCACCTCCCAGATTGGCGCCCACAGGTGAGCGACCTACAGCCAATTGAAGCAGCCTGTGAGGCCTTCGCCCCAGCTGCGGGCCTGGGTGTCTTCGCGACTCCTGCCCGCGCGACCTGGGACGCGCACTTAGGCTGGAGGGTGCCTGCAGCTGCAGGTGAAGCTGCTGTAGCTTGTCGGCAATGGCGGCGAGGGGCGCGCACTTGAAATCACAACGGCCTCTCGGCCCAGTCAGAATACGCAGGAAGCTTCGCCGGAGTGAGGCGAAGCTTGTGCAGTGGTCGACAGGGTACGGGAGTGCGTGGAGAGGCTGACCTAGGTCAGACTGTGACCGGAGAGGTGGGTTTGTTCGGAGGGTGGTCAGGTGGCATTTGGCAGTGAATGGAGATGGGGAATCGATAGAGTGAAGTGTGAGGGAGCTTGTGGGATGGTCGGCGAGGTGCGGGAGTGTCTATAGTCGTGAGATGGTCTCGTCGGAGGGGGTGATCGAAGGTGGAGAGGGTGGTCTGGATAGTGGCGGTCGAGTGATCGAAAGGGCAGTTTAAAAGGGGGGAAATGCAAGGGAAATAGAGAGGAAGCTATCTACCTAAGTATTCGACGAAGGGGGAGGGCAGAGCAGCTGGCTCGTATCTGCCGGAGCTAGAGACGAAGATGCCTTGGAGGAGGGTTTCGGCGACGATGAAGCAGGCGGAGGGCATCGGTGGGTACAGCCCGGCGCGGACGATGGAGCAAGGCAAACCCTGCTGCAGGTAGGGCAACAGAGCGACGAGGAGGAAGAGGAGGAGTTCGCCGGAAGCTTCGGGCTCTCTGACCGGAGGAGAAAGGGATGAAGGGGGGGTAGATCTCTGTCAAAGGAAGCTTGCAGGAGCTAGCGAGGTCTATCGGTCCTTATAAAGAGCTTGGCACGCAGAGAGGGGCGAGGTGCGGAGGGGTCTGCCTTGCCGAAGTATGGCCAGAAGGGGCACCCATACCTTCCACGCGTTCGCACGGAAGGTATGGTGGTCGGCAGAGGGCATGGGCGGGTCCCTGCGACAGAGGACGTCTAGGGAACCCCGCTTCTGCTTTGCAGGATGGCAGCCCTGCCCTGCGCGGCGTCATGCTCCGCGCAAGGTCGCCAAAGTATGGCGCTGCGCAGAAGTTGCAAGGAGGACCGTTCTGCAAAGAACGATGAAAAGTTGGGGGTCTAAATGCAAGGGTTTCAAAAGATAAGGGTCAAAAAGTAAATGAAGATGACCAAATTATAAAGTCGGTCAAGGAGGTCTCTTCTTAGGCTCAAGTTTTTATACAAGACCAATTTGAACCTAAGGATTTTAATGATGAATTTTAATTCTAGGTTGGACCATGTTTGACCGACCAATTTGCGTAAAAACCCAAATTAAGTTATTAATTGGGCATGGTTCTCTTTTTAGGTCAAAATAGGTTTCTAAGGCCAAATTGAAGGTTCTAAACCCTAGAGAGTATTTTTCTATGAATTTTAGAGGGTTTAGTTGATTTTTATCCTACCTCGAACCTCGTAAATTGAAGTGGATGTATTTTAGGGTTACAGAATGTCATTTAATTCCTGAAAGTTGCTACAACCCTTTTTTAGATCAGATCATCCCACTTTCCTTCTTGTTAAGCTTGTTTGACCTGTGCTTGGACCCTTAATTACCCTGTTTGAAAACTGCATTGGTGAAATTACAGTTTTACCCCTTATGATTTGTTTTATTCTTAAACTCAGAATTCTCTGAGTTAAGCCTTTCTTTGGGTCATGTAGGAGCTTTTTCTCACATATCTGGGTTAGATTGTGCTAGTTAGGGTTTATGATGAGGTTCTCATCAATGGGTGTGTTTTGTAACTGTTCGGGGACCTCCATGTCAAGGACTAAGAAGTCAACTGGGAAGTAGAAGTCCTTAACCCGAACAATTACATCCTCAACTACCTCTTTTGGGGATTTCACGGGTCGGTCGACCAGTTGGATAGTCACAGGTGTAGGCTTCAGCTCTTCAAATCCAAACTAACGGTAAAGGGTAGTCGGGATCAAGTTTATCGAAGCACCTAAATCCAGGAGTGCTCGATCGAAAGTCAAATCCCCAATATTATATGAGATCAAAGGTGCTCCAGGGTCAATCCTTTTTGGAGGTAGGCTACCTAATATCACCGAACTAGCTTGCTCAGATAGCACTACCTTCCTAGGTACTTGGGTTCTTGGCTTACGCTTGGGTATGCAAACATCCTTCAAAAACTTTGCGTAAGCAGGGATATGTTTGATTGCATCGAGGAGGGATATATTGATCTATACCTGTTTGAATATTTCTAACAACTCATTCTCAGCCATGTTTCTTTTCTTCTTGGCCTTATCCAAGGCTTCAGGGTATGGGACTTGGATTTGAATTGGGTCAGGTTCCTCTCGCTCGTCTTCAGAATCCACTATCTTGGGTAGTGTACTCATGGGAGGACTCGGCCATTTGGGATCCTGGGTTTGGGTGCCACTTCTCAAGGTAACCGCATTGGTTGAGGCCTTGGGACCAGAGTTAGGTCCTTGAGAAGAACAAGAAGCAGCAAACACAGGAGGTGTCTGTGGGACTTGTAGAATCACATGGGCTTGCCCATGATTTTGTTGGAACCCTTGAGGCTTGTGGCCTTTGTTCATGACATTCCTCGGGTTCAGTTGTGGCTAAGATGGAAGGGATCCCTGTTGTTTGTTATCCAACAGCTGACTCAATTGTCCCTTCACTAAAGCCATCTCTTCCTGATGTTTCTTATTCATATCAGCCATCCTCTTGATCAGGGTGTCTAGTTGGTTTTGTTGTGTACGAGCCACCCTATTATGGTTGTAGGGTGGTCTAGTAGGTGGACCTTGCTGATAGGAGGGGGGGTTTAGCCTGGGTTGGTTCTAGAATTGGTTTGATTTTTGGTTTGTCCAGGCAAAATTTGAATGATTGCGCCATCCGGCATTATAAGTGTTAGAGAAGGGATCAAGTTTGGAGTAACCTTGGATGGCATTGGCATCTTCCAAGGTTGGCAGTGCTGAAGGGGAGGTGAGAGAATAGTCAAGGTATGAGGGAGCAAAGGTCCCTCCCTGGAACATAGGTAGGGGTTGTTCCAGATGTGTTTGGTCATAGACTAAATCAAGTCAACATCGTGAGCTCCCTTTGCTAGGAAGAAGGTTTGCAAGGGTGTCCAGGATTGATTCAGAAGCTCATCATTTTTCTTGTCTACCATCTCAACTCAATCAAGATTCTTTGTTATGATGTTCATGTCAACCGTCCCTGAATTAGTTTGTACTTCGTAAATACCACCACGAGGTTGACTGGACCCGTTGAATTGGGTCGTGGAGGCGTTATTAAGCGAATTCTCACTCATGGACTTAAAGAGTTTGAACACGCTTTCCTCGCCTTTGTTCAGAAAATTGCCTCCACATGAGGCATCAACAAAATTCCTAAGGTTGCTATCCAGACCATGGTAGAAGATCTGGGTCAATTGCCACCTTGGAACCTCGTGGTGTGGGCATTTCCTCAGTAATTCATTAAATCTTTCCCACGCCTCATGAAATTGTTCCCCACCTTGTAGTGTGAATGTGATAATGGCTCTTCTGAGGGCATTGGTTTTACCTATGGGGAAAATTTTCTTCAAGAATGCATGCCTCGGTTCCTCCCAGGTAGAGATGGCTCTCCCTAAGGTTCTAAGCCAGTGAAAAGCTTTGTCTTTTAAGGAGAAAGGGAACATCTTAATTAAAACAATATCTAAGCTGATGTTCCTTGGCTTCACGATCCAGGTGATCCAATCTAGGTCCTCTAGGTGTTGAAAGGGGTTCTCATTTGAGCTCCCATAAAAGTGACTTTGAATTAAGCTAAGGACATTAGGTTTTAGCTTAAAATCATCTCCCCCTTCGGGGATCCTAAGATGTGGTTCAATCTGGATAGCAGACGGATCGTAAAAATCACGGAGAAGCCTTGGTTAGCCCTCGGGAGGTTGTGGTCGGTTAGGTGGGTTCAGAGGGGTTTGCCCTTGAGGGTTCTGCAATCAGTATATGGCTTGCATGATGGTTTGGATCTACTGTTGTTGAAGTTGGTGGTTGGCCGAGATTTGAGCCTGAATGATGGCCATACCATTGGGTTGAAGTTGGTCCTCAATCTCCTCAATTCTTGGGTCAGCATTTCCTCAATCATATCCCTTGAAAAATCAAGTCTCCTCCTAATGTCCCTTTCTAAAACAAACAACTCAGGATGAAGCGATCGTCTTCCGTGTGTACACTAGATAAGAATATGGAGGGGTGCGGAGAGAGACAGGTGCAAGAAAAGTGTGTGCACAATCAAGCAAACAAGTCAAGTCCCTATAGTGTAGACCTAGGTGACCTAAAAGCCTTGGAAAGAGTAATCAATGTATGAGCTCCCCCGGGACTAACAGGAAGAATGAATTCCCCCTTAGTATACAGAGTGAAGAGTGCTGTCGAAAAGCCTGTGGCCCGTGTGTCTTCTATTCGGATTCTTCTGTCCGTGGCAGTCAACAATAGGTGGCCTCTGTATCAGTTGGACATGACAAATGCCTTTCTGTCGCTCCCATGGGGCTACTACAGCATGGGAGACGGACAATCACCAGAACTACCCAAAGCGACCGACTACGAGTGAAGCGAAGTTTTGAATAGCTTCGTTAAACGAGGCTCGTCTCCTGCGAGTGGAGTGGAACGGCACGAAGCTAGCTCGTCGACTACAAAAACATACGACTCGCAGTGTACGAAGTGCAGCTTTTTGTAGTAGAACGAGTTAAGCTCGTCTTCGTCTCCGTAGACTCGCAGACTCGCACGGATACCACGAAGCTCGTCTTTTTTCCTCACGTCCAAAGACTCGCACCTACTTCAACGACTCCTACGACTCGCAGGCCCGCAGGCTCACACCTTCACATCGATCGTCAAGGTCTCATCATTGTGCTTCGTCAGTTGGCCTGACTGTGGTTGGTTGTATCCCGAATACGCGGAAAAAAGTGCCAGCGAATTCTCAAAGTTAATCCGGCCAGGTTGATTACAAGAGGATTGAGGGGAAGGTTCTTCCTTTGACTTATGTCGCCGGTTCCTTTATACCCCACAACCACGATCGTTTGACACTTCCCTCAACCTAGACACCAGATTTCATGATGGGAATTAAGGCCAAGCACTTGACAAACCCAATCACTCTTCCAGGACTTAGATTAATCCTAGCTAGGTCACGTCTACTCTATTTTAATATAGGGCTAGGTTAGTACTTGTGCTCAGGAAATGTAATGAGGCGTTGTTGGGGGTTATGCCTCTTAGTTAATCCAATTGAGCGTGTGTGTGCACTCAACAAAACATGGTTGTCAAGCAAGATTTTTTTAGGATGTGGTGTCTTTTAATAATTCGTCCTTGCTTAAGTGATTTTTAGGGTTGAAATTTCTTAATGGATTTAGACAATGTTTAGGTAGGCACACAATGTTTTGCACACAATGGATGATAGTCGATTTCTTTTTGAGAGAATGATGTGGTCCTAGAAAACAACCCTAACCCTAATGTATTCATCCTAGAGTCCATGCAATTCTACCAGGTGAATTGATTTTAGTTGAAGTGGTGCGGCCAAGTACAAAGTACGGGTGGCTTCACAAACACCACTTGAAAAGAAAAGAAAAGAACACTCCAAAAAGATTTTCTTCAAAAACATTAGAGTGTATTTTTTTGTTTGGGTGATGGATTTGAGATGTGGGTTAGGTATTCATTCACCACGCCATTTTTGAATTTATAAACTTTTTTTTTTTTTATTTTTAAGCAAGCAAACAATCAGCTAACCTAGGGTTTATGCACGAGCCTAGATGAATTTTTTTTTTCTTTTTGTTTTTAGATAATGGGGATATGAGATTATGCTAAGTCACGTGATACTCACAAAAGTTCTTTATCTCTCTTTGCTCCAACTCTATCAATGTGGATCACTCTCCTCTTGTTGCTGACGCACCGAGTTCCTACGACCAAAAAATGAGAGAGAAAAGAGGGTTAGAAAGGTGAATACCAATGCAAGGATAAAAGCGACAAAAAGATCCGTTGCCTCCTCGACAACGGCGCTAAAAACTGACGCCGTCAAAACGTGTTAAGTTAAATCCGTCGTTATAGCATGCATTTGCAACATCAATTTTAAATGAAGATTTAGATTAGGTGAGTCTAAGTATTGAATACGAGAAGGTGTGAAATCGGATTAATTTATCGCTTTAGGGTGTCACAAAAGTCTTTGCTTTGTTTGCTTGTGAGAAAGTGAGAGAGAGAGAGAACGAGTAGGGTTAGAGACTTGAGATTATTGCATGGTGACTATTTGTGCATGCATGAAACATGATATGATGAAACAAATGGAAATATATTGTATATGTAAAATCATTTCACAAGTACAATGCTAGAGGAAAGCTTTAAAACACATAAGCATTAAACCAGGGTAGAGAGGCACGAAATGGAGAGGCGAGGCAGTTACAGCAGTGGATGGGCTTCCGTCGACGGCTCTGCAACTCTGGGAGAGTGTGAAAGGCGTGCTTGATAGAGCTTAGGAGAAGGTAGGATGGGATGATCATAAATGGAGTGGGTGTGGGGGTTTTTATAAAGAATGAAGGGTTTCTAAATCAAGTAGGGGTTTTAGCGACGTCCAAGACATTGCTAAACCCATTCCAAAAGTGTCGGTGAAGGCCTCCTCCCCTAGGTCCATCACGCGCGTGCGTGCTTCTTTTCGCCCGCGATCCGTGTGCGCGCTACGTAAGCCGTCCGATCCCCGATCGATGGCCTAGATCGCGCATGACCGCACGCTCAGATCGTGCCTCAAGCGTGCGTGTGATCAGGCGTCGTCGATCGGCGTTGGCGCATGCGTGGAGGCATCAACGCTCGAGGGGGCGCCACGTAGCTGGACCGCTCAACGGCGATTGGGCGGTCCAATTTGGACGTGCACGTGATCTTAGCGGACGAGGTGGGATGGGCACCTCAAACCTATGCCTTCTGCGCGTGAAGTGGAGGCGCGACCATCACGCTACGCTCGCAAAATGGTCTCATTTCTTCGCGGTCCCTCAGTCGTCCGATTAAAGATCGGATGGTCATGGTCGATCGTTCATGTGATGAAGAGAAGAGGGGCTGGTGCAGGTGCCACGTGGCATGACTAGGGCCGTTGATCATCAATCAACAACGAGAACTTCCCGGGCTTGTTGTGGGGGCCACGAAGGTCGGATTAAGGTGATTTTGAGTCCGTTGGGCTCCGTTCGTCGATCCGAATCCATCCGTATGGTCTGATTGCTCATCTGGGACCTATTTTAATATGCACTTGCACACATGGTCGTTAAACATGAATTACAAGCAATCTTAACACAATATGCATGCCATGCTCTCAAGTTCATTATGATATGTCATTAATGCACATGTGCCTTCAAAATTGACTCTATTTGATATAGTTAACGCTAATAATTGTAGAGTCATCAAAAGGCGATTTCTCACACCTCTTCTATCTCAGTTCCTAGGGATTGTGGGTTCGTGGGTGTTAACTCACAATTGGTCAGTCAACCGACCATGATCTCCATGACTCGAAGACCTCATGTCTGCTCATGAGGACACTAGAAAGGCATCACCCTTAAATACTAGGACCGTTTGGCTGGAAGGGGTTATGCACTCAAAGTGAGAGCAAGAAATTTAATTGTATTTTGTATTCTGAAATATTTAGTGAAATTTGAGAGTTTCGATACTCTCCCCAGACGTACATTGGTTGAGGTAGAATTGGGTCACCAATTCTTTTGTCTCCTTTGTGTGATTGTCCTATCGAGTGGGTCTAGTTCTATTCTTGAACCCGAACAATTTTATAGGCTCTGAGCAACATCAAGAATTACGGTGCCAAGAGCATGGAGGCAGAGTGCATAGACGCGAGGACAGAAGGGCTGTGGTCCCCTATGTAATCCATGGAGAGGTAGCTGTGCCTTGTAGCGTATGAGGTGCTGCAAGAGAGGTCTGTTGGGATTCTTTAAACCCTAGGGGCTTAACTAAAATTGACCTACCTCTAACTTAAGATGGACCTGTATAACAATTAATCTCAAATGAGCTTATATCTTAATGGGTACTGGTACTGGTATACCAGTATTGGTATTCCATACAAAGGGTATCAGTACTAGTTGGTCAGTATCGGTATCCATGCCATACTGTGTTGAGTTTCATATCCAAAGAGTACAGATACTTGTGCCAAGTACCGATACTTGTAACCCACTGTTTGGAATTCAAGCTCAGATGAGTACTTGTCAAGTACTCACAATGTACCTGTACTTGTAATAAATACCAGTACTCATAGGGTACTGGTATTCTCCAGGAAAGAACTGATCTCAACGAGTACCGGTACTCATGAAGAGTACCGATACTTGTTAAGTAATGGATATACCACCTGGAGCCCACCAGTACCGGTACTTTTAAGCTACAAGTTCTACTGACTTAAAGTCTTAAACCTAATCTAGGACTCATGTATACCGGTACTCATGAGGAGTACTGGTATATGTAAGTCCCAGTTTTGGACTTAAGATGACTTGGAGTCTCGTCTGTAGTTTGCATGTATCGGTACTCATGAAAAGTATCGGTACAAGCAACCTACAATACATACTGGAGCTTTTCCTGTAGTTAACTAGTACCAATACTCATGATAAGTACCAGTACAAATAGGCTACAATCTATTTACTATAACGTCTAAGTACCGGTACTCATCTAGAGATACCGGTACTGCCTGCAGTTACGAGATGTGTTTTGGGTTTTCTGTGAAGATGAAACATCAAACCTAGTCTTTGCTGATCCTAGGTGTTACTAGGAAATATATGTGAGTGTTATCATGATCAAGATCTTGATTACAATCACTTGATTAAGTCTAAACATTTATAAGCACATATCAAAACATATGAACATAATCAAACATATGTATATATGCATACATATGTATAAGACTTACCCGTATTCATCTTTGTATACAGAGATGAAAAAGGGCTGCAGTGGTGGTCTTCTAATAATTCCCCGTACCTTGATATAGACTCCTGTGACAACACTTAGAAGAAGATAATCTCTTCTCCCAATTGCCCAACCTTCAGGAGACTCTCCAAAACCTCTCTCAGGTCATGATGGGGATGGCCTTGAGAAAAATGATGGGGACTAGTAGGGACCATGATCGGCCAAAATAGCAATTAGTCACACTGATTGCTAAGGGTGAATTATGCTTCAACCCATCAGAAAAACACAATTCACTACTTGAGTCTCTACACATATAAATTAAATATCACACCATACTTTTGCATTTTATGCCCATAACCTTAATAAATCTTAATTTGATCACTTTGTATAATGTGCATGAACATGATAGTCCATAATCTTTATGTTGAATAAGTATATCTATATGTAAATACATATACTAATCCATATGTTTGATTATGATCCAACAAGGTCCAGCAAAGGGAGGGTCAATGAGGCAAGGAGGCAAAGGAAGGGGGAAGAGGAGGGGAAAAATATAAATTTAAGACCCTGCATAATTTTCCTTATTTTTTATGTCAAAGGCAAGTATTTTTAACGTTGTTAATTAATAGAGTGGCACTTGAATAAATGGCATAACTTTGTCCGGTGCATTTAAATAAGTATTACGAACACAATGGGAAGTACCTTTATAATGGCAATTACGTAGGAATCCTTTTAAAATATTTTTGGATAAATGAGATGATTAAGAGCTTGCCTTTATCAAATAGCATTTGGTCTGTTAAGTCATATCTGGACCGTCCATTGTAGTACTTTTTCCTATTCAAGCACCTCAAAATGTTAGCGCCATGTACTTTCAACTCTAATTTTTCCCACCCCACTCTCGTAAAGGCTGTCCTCTTTATCTAATGTTTGTGTAACTTCCCGATGTGGGCTTTCCTAACAAATGCTCAACTGCTTATAATTATTTAAGTGAAGTCTCTCTCAGCTTTTCTTTTGTTAAGTAGAGACGTTGGTCTCGATTATAACGAAGGCATTGTATTAACCATGGCTCAAAGATTGTACTATGTATTATATAACAACAATCAAGTCTTTTCTCATATTAAGTGAGATCGACTATATGGATTCTTTGCCACCACACAGATCAATTTTCAGTTATTTTAGGATTTAAATTAAAATAATTGAGGTCATACTTAATAGTTTCCTTCCAACACTTGTTTGGTCTTACTCGTCCCCTCTTAGCGGGTTCAACTTCCAACTTCTCGCATCTCCTAACTGAAGCATTTAGTGACCTTCTTTGTAAATGTCCAAACCATCTTAGACGAGCCTCTCTCATTTTATCCTTTATCGATGCCACCCTAACCATGTTTCTAATAAACTCATTTGAAATACAGTCCTTTCTTGTATGACCACATATCCATCTTAACATCTTCATCTCTGCCATAGACATCTTCTGTACATGCCTATAATTTATAACCCAGCATTCAGAACCGTATAACATTCCTGCTTATAATTCAGACCCTGTTTATGCATTATGCATTATATCGAAAAAAAAAAAAATGTACAAGTGTCTAGCTTAATTTCAATAAAAAAACTTATTCCTTACACGCTAGCTGTACTTTATCAGCGTCTAAAACATTTGACGTAGGTTGTATGGTAAACGATCTCTTTTTAGACATTGCAGCAATGCTTGGGATTAAATATCTCATGAAAGTTTGCCCACTTCCCTCAAGAATTAAATATCACCAGACCATTTTGTTGTAAATTAAATTTTACCATTGATATTTAAATAAAGCAAAGGTTAACATAAAAATTCACATGGCCACTCTAGTATTATTCAGTTATATATCAAATATAATCAGTGATATTCAATTGTATATAAAATATTACCGATGTTATTTTAATGTCTCACCAATGAAATTTAAATATTTTTGGTAATATTTTAATTTTTTGAAGTATGTGCGAAAATGGGAAGTTCCATGCGAATCAACTGCCATCATTTGGAAATGGAAGGCCTTATGTTCAAACAAGAGGGAAATGGGAAGTAAACTTTGCGTTACCTTGGAGTAGTGATCAGCTTGCAAGACCTATTACTTACTTTCCTAGCTGGTGCTTTGAATCAAAAGACACGGTTGAGAGTCCAGGTCCTAAGCTATTGGAGAGAGAAAGAGAGGGTATTTTATAGATAGAAAAGGTAGAAATCAATGATAAACGAAAAAAGTCCACTGAACACAAGATTGCCATATTTTAGATTAAAGTAATATATCATCATTAATAAAAACACTAGTAAACAGATGAACACATATTTAGGAATCCAAATTCCCTCTCGTATCTTTGCCTCATCCTATCGCCAATGACATCTTCACCTCTAATAGCCTTGTTGCCATCGCCTCTACCATCCATGCCACTACCTCCATTATTCATGCCACCCTCATCGTCAATTTGGCCACCACCACCATTGCTAGATCCTCTATAGGTGATGCTTGAGCTCAAAGCTACTTGAACCACCCATTATTGGAGCCACTACCACCTCCACGACCTAAGTTTCCTCCACCACCAATGTCATTGCTTTCACCAAGTCATAATCATCGTTGATAATTGCATTAGAGAGAAACTGATTCAATGAAGCCAAAACACCCCCAAAAGAGGTTTTAATTGGGGTCTAAACTTGGAAGATTCCTTGTAAACAATACATATGGGACACATCAAGTGATTACCATGTAGGATGAGTGGTGTAACAATTTGAGCCATCACCCCAGTAGAAGACTTGAATGATGATTGCCATTTCACTTAAGGTTTGAAGTCATCTAACACATATCATAAAAAGCATCAAAATACAACCAGCATCATCACACCTCATTCATAGATAATAAGAGAATTAGAGTAGAAAAATCTAATTACAAATAGGCCATAGTCATAACTAAAAAGAAAATAACAAATCTTGAATGAAATCGAGTACATGATAAAAAGAAAAATGAACAAGGGAAACTAATGAGACATTATTCTCACAGATGGTGCCAGAAATTAGACCACCATCCTTTCCTCCAACGACCACAAAGCATGATTTCCACTCTCTAAGCCCAAGTGTATAGTCCAAATAGAAAAGTTCAATAGAAGCTTAGTAGAGTAGTAAAATGGTAACGTGAATTGAAGCACAAGAACAAGAGCAAGTGCCATCCATATTGTTATCCTTTTCAATCATCCATTTATTATTTAGTTTTACTCGTTTATGCATGTTTCCTTATCTTATGATTGTTAATGTCTAATAATCAATTTTGAATACACAAGCGATATCATCGTGATATTATGAGCAGTAAGATGGACATGTAGTACATCTCGTGTCTATGAGAATGCTTCGCAATGCATCACCCCAAAGTCCCAAGTAAGATGGACATGCAGTACATCTCATGTCTATGAGAATGCTTCGTAGTTCATCACCTCGAAGTCCCAATTCTAATGAAGTGGTGACTGTGTACTTTGGGTGAACTAGTGTTGTAGCTTGTTCAAGCCCTTTTAAAGCCTTTTTTAGCTAATTTAGAAGCCTTTGGACCTCATTTTCAATGACTCGTGTCGAAAGTCACATTTTCATGTCCTCTTACATTAATGCAAAGATCCTGAATCTAGGTTCCTAACTCATTCTTGAGTCAAGCACATAGAAATGAGCCTGTTGGTACCTACTAGGTTTGGATCAAGTTTGTGTACCTTATAAAATGCAAAAACATGTGTCTGGTCAAAGTTCAATCAAACCTATCTAAATATGTCATTATGATATCATTAGATTTGTCTTACCGCAAGTCTTTCCAATGAATCTTGTTTCGTGAAAATCTAAGGTCTGTAACTCAAGTTATCTAGGAAAATGCAAACTATGTGGAAAGTGTAACTAGATTGAATTTGATGGGCACTTTAGACCAAATCCAAGTTCTAAACCCTAGATAGAATTTTAAGGCCCACAAATAGACAACATAGAATTCCTAGCCCTAGAATATTCTGATGATGCTACACTTGAGGAAAAGACAATGAAGAGAAAGGAAAAGAAGAAAAAAGGGAGGAAAGGAAAAAGAGAAATGGGAAGAGAGATAGAGCAATGGGTCTCTCCTTGATTCCATTGAGTGCATGAAATGAGGAGTCCATGCTTGTGCATCCATATGGTGGCACCTAACATGGTAAGCACACGCGAAGGGCATAGATAAATAGGGAGCACACAAGAGTTCTCTCATTAAAAGGAATTGCAATCAATAGGGAATTAACCCATTCACAACCAAGCATAGGAGTAGGGAAGGGGTTATCAATACACCTACAAGGAATGCATAGCCTAGCAGCGACATGCAATTACACAAGTGTCTAAGATAGCACCACAGGGGTTATCCACAAGCACAGGGGTAATCTACAAGCACAGGGGTGACCAAAGTATGTGGGTGGCATGTGTCTAGCACATTAACATCCACATGCAATGGCTAGGTTGTGCTCACTTCACTTGAATTGGCCATGTCATACTAGCCAAACTTTGCTTTAGCCTATTTGGGCCAGTTCAAGGGTCAAAACCTTAAGTTTTTGCATTCTTGTACTCTACGAAATCATCTCTTCACATATTGCGCTTTGGTGGGGCCCAAAACATTATTGAAGTATTGTTTTATATCATTAACCCTCAAAATGCCTCTTTAATGTGTGTTTGGTCCTAGTTCTTGTGCGATTAACCTAGCATCCTATTCTCGAACTACATCAAGGTATAAGGACTCACAAATAGTAGCTAGAGTCTCCAAGCAACATACTCATGAGTCGTAATAATCCCTTGACAACATTAGCTATGGTTAGACTCTTCCTCGTCGTGCAGAATATGATTGTGATTTTTGTTTGCACTCGTTTATTATTTCGCGTACATTCAACCTCTTCGCAAAGTATTGTCATTCATGGTAATTTCTACCTTGTTTTCATGCTTTGTGCACCTGATCAATGAATAGTAATTCCCTTGAATGTTGGTTAATGATAAAAAAATGTGATAATTGTTGGTGTTATCACACCGCGATCATTGATTTTAATGATAACATTTGCATTTGACATTAAGTTTTCATGATGAATGCAAATTAGAAAAAGCTTGTTAAAGGTTCAACTCAAGCTTCATGCAGGCATGAAGGAGCTTGAAAAACAAAAACATTGAGGAGCATGATGAAGGGCTAAAGCTTGAAGAAAGGAAGAATAGGACTTAGATTTATGTGTTGTAATTCTTTTTGATCTTTTTCATTTCCTAGATATTTGTTAAAAAGCCTTAAAATAGAGTTAAACACCTTAAATAGCTGTTAGGTAACCTAAAAATCCAAACCCAGCTCGTAAAGGCTTCAAAACAACCAAACATAGGGGTAACATGTCGTCCAATAATCTTTTATGTCGACTGGTCCCTTAGAAACTAGTCAAATGGTCAAGCCACCTGCCAAGTAACTCCTAAGTAGGGTGTTGACTAGCCATTACTATAGAATTAGCTTTCCAACATTCAAAAATCCTTGAAACTTGTGTCAAATTAATTGTTTGATCAATTGGCTAATTTCCCTAGGTACTTCACTACGTAATTGATCATAGGTTGTCCAATCTCTTACTAGGGCATCAGTTGATACTATATCACTTGTTGACCTGTCTCTTGTTTCACGGAATTAGATTTAGAGGCCTTTAGTAGCCAGATGACCGGCGTTGACCAGCCATTATAGAACAACTCGATTGGCAATCGTCCAACTAGTGAACTACACACTTGGCTACCATCACATGTTTAAGGATGCCAACCAATTTCTTAAATTGGTCAACTAGCCCAGCACTGGCCAATCGACCAGACATTGACTTGGTTGTGCTGTCTATTGGCTCTACTTGATTCTCCAAATTTTTAACCATCTTTTTGACAACCTTTAATGTTCCAACAAGTATATCACTTGCTTCCATACCTCTAGAGTGTTCCTAACACTTCTATAAATAACCTTGAACACTCCTAACCCTGATGACACATTAGAGAAGAGAAAAAGAAAGAGAAATATCCTTTGTGAGCCACTACTTCCTACTACCAATATTGTGAGTAGAGATCAAAGTGAGGCATTGTCCAAACTACTCTCTAAGCAACCCAAGCAACATATGAGAACATCAACTCACTATGCACTCGCGTCAATCCACCTTCATTTCAGGGAAGGACTTCTTTCTTATAGGAGCTTAGTGTTAACTTATATTTTGAGCTCTATAGGTTGTTATTTTAGTTTTTGTTTGGGTATTCGAATTCCAAATTCCTATCTCGTATAGAGATGAAATACTCATCGCGGAGAAGAGTGGTTATTGAGGTACGTTACCCTCAATCTAAAGTAATGTTGTTGTATTGAGGTCGTGCCACTCTCATTTAAGTGATACGTTAGTGATTTGATCAAGTTGGTCGATCAGGAAAATCCTAATTTGGAAATTTTAGGTGGTAATTTTTATCCAAGTTGAATTTACATCCAAAAATCGATTTGTCTCTTATGAATGTTTTGCATGATTGTCTTATATTTTGTTTGATTATTATTTTTATATATCGCACTATTCATTCCCCTCTCTAGTGTTGTTAACATTTAATTTCAAAGTATTACCTGTGCACCCCAAACTTATAAAAACTTGCTATAATATGTATATGGATCTTTAATACAATACATTTACACACTTAAATCATGTGATTATGGGATAACATCAAATATGGTGCATAAGTCAATACGTCTCATTTCATTAATAAATAATGGCCTCTTGATTCAATTGATAATAAATGCCTATATAATGTAGGTAATTCATTTATTTTGCAATGTGATGCATATGGGCCTTAACCGTTCAATTTGAATGCATGAATCATGTGATTAGACATTAAAGCATTTTCGGTTGAGATCCTAAGTCTCCAAGTAGGCCTTTTGGTGAGCCATGATTTTGGCTTTTTAGAAACTCTTGTTCTTGTGTTGTAGGACTTGTAGCTTAGTAGGTATCAAGTTTTTTGGTGCTTCCAATTTTCGATGTCTTCTTAGATAGAAAGGAAGACCTATAGGCATGAGATATAGTCACACACACACACGCACGTTTTTTATGATGTATTACTCTTGTCTTTTTGAGTGATTTCCCTAAAATTCACTGATATCAGCGATATATCTCGGATATATCCCTTTTTTAATTTGTCGATACGATATCGATATCGATGTTTAAAACCTTAATCTGGATGTTCTCTATTAATGTGAATTGCCTCTTTGTAAAATGGCTTGTTCATTATGGAATGTTGATAGTTATTATTTATGAACATATAAGTGATTAACTATGTTTCATAATGAACATATCATGTGATGGATGTTATGAATATGTGAATGGAATATTTTAGTTATCCGTTTAAATTGACTTGGTAATAAGGACAATGATGGATTTGTTGGAATGTAGTTATAAACGGTGATGGATTTGTTGGAATGTAGCGTATAACTGATTTAGATCGAAGTTTGGTTCTAGCTCCAATATGGATTTAGATCGATTGCTAGTTAGAAAGACAACTAGCCTTCCTACAACTATGTGTTAGGTTGCTTGGCTAACCAGGATGATAGGGTATTTGGATGGTACTTCTTTTATTATATTGATAGTGGAGAGTAAGTCCATGTATCAACATGGATAGGCTACCATGTATTTATACCAAAAGATATAGTCGTCACTTCACTTTGCAATGTCCCAAGGGTGATAGATTGAATTATAGAATTGGTGAGAGGTGTCATCTCCCTCATTTCCTTTTTGCTTCTCAAGATATTACAGTGAGTTCTTTGTGTCTTTCAAGATAATGATGGATAGGTAATAGATATCACAAGTAATGAGGATAACAAAGATAAATGAGCAGTAGAAAACAACAACAACAATACTAATAAAGTATGGTTTAATAAATGGATAAATTGCATAGTATCCATTTCTTATTTTCTTTTTTTGTTGCCATTTTCATATTATTCTACTCAACATTTACTAATATACTCTTTGAACCTGTAACCAAGCAAAGAAGGACAATGACTACATTTTGAGCATCTAATAAAAGACCTAACTTTACACTTGCAGATGATTTATATATAATGTGCTTCAATATTTTGTGGATGAGTTGAGTTCGTCAAGCCAAACACGATGAGTTGAGTTCGTCAAGCCAAACACAAAAATGAGTTGTGGGTACCATTTTTCTTTTATTAGACTTGAATATCCTACTTGTTACATGTACCTGCTCATCTCTTTGTGCAAGGAAGGGGCGAGGGCGGTGCGAAGAACATCGATATATTTTTATTTAATTGTTGCCACTTGAATATCCTACATAACTTACTACTTGCATTGTTTACTGATCGATTCCATACAAAACCCATAATCTAAATTTGTGTCAGTTTTCCATTTGCATTACTCTTATTGTATACACAAAAACATTAATATTATCACAGATCATTACCATATGGAGGCAAAACATAGTATTGCCCTAACACACTTCCAAGAGAGGAACAGTGTATACATGCTTTGTCATGGACATCCTACCTCCTCCATAAAGGGTAATATCAATTTCAACACCTAAATGAGTGTTGTACATCCAGAAATCAAAATAGTTGGTAATAAAGGATTACGGATTACTATATAATAATTTAACCATAAATATTTTAGGTGGTTGATTTGAGTTCATTGAACTTACAGCCATAGATTACAATTTTTTCTCAATTGGTTCAGGTCTGTAAGACGGTTGATATAAGCGGTAGCGCAAGTAAAATCCCTTTGCTAGGAAAAAACTAAAAAAGGCAGCTTGGGATGTCGAGCCACCGCATGTAGAATTAGGCTTAGCAAGATGGGACAATTGAGAATATGGAGCAGCTATTATACCTAAAAGTAAGGTGATTTGAATCATATTGCCAAATAGATACTGAAGATGCTACTTATTTAAGTCGATAGATTGTGACTCCCAAAATGAGTCACATTGAAGATTTGGATGGTAGGTCCTAAAAGTAGGATTAAAAATTACTACTCAATAATTTAAGATAAGAATTTTAGATGATTGACTTGGATCAACTAAACCCATACACAGCACGTTATCAAGGTAATCTTTTTTTTTATCCATTCATGGTCAAATCTTGAGCCCAAGTCATTATAATGTCATTACTCTCAATCAGAAGAAATGTAGACATGTCCAAACCGATTAGGACCTCTTAATGACTAGGAATTCAAATTAAACACAAATTAGCACAAAAGCCTCTAATTTCCTTCAAACCGTCGGCTCTCTTTGCACTGCAATACTCTCTTTCGAATGGTGGAGTCACTCTGTCTCTTGTTAATGTAAAATACACTTGATAACGAGTTTCATTTACTGCTGTGAATAGACAATGGCTTTGATAGAGTCCACAAGTACATAAATCGAAGTTCCCAAGACCGAAAGTGGTACATCTAATTTTTTTTTCTGCCAGAAAATAAAGGGACAATGGTACATACTAGATACTAATACAAATATCAATATTTAAAGTATAAATACATGTATGTTTTGCAGTGAGAAGAATCAAGAGACGATAGCACATTTTTTCTCTGTTTTCCCCTTTTTTGGCACACATGCTTGTCATTAAAGGTAATATTTTCACATAAATGCTTCTTTATTTTAAAAAATGGTATTTAGTCTATACCAAAGGCAATAATAATACCGTCATCCTTCTAATCCATGAGCATCATACATGACTCAAAGTGAACATATCCACTACATGTAGCTTTTGAAGCAGTCTTTACTACAAAAACCACGAAGAAGACTTGCTTCCATCGATAACAACATTGTTCGTCTCTACAACAAGATTGACAGTAATTTGTTTATCTAATACCAAACAATTTCAGCATCTATAAATAAGAGAGCAAGAAGCATAGCTAAGAAATACACGAACCATAGGTGACTCAGCAGAAAAGTGATTCCAGCAGTTGCTTCCTCAAAAGATTGTTAGAGAGCCATGAAAGTAAGTAGGAAGATGAGATGAATCATGCAGTGCCATCAATGAACTGGAAGATTTCATCAGGTTGAATTTGCATGCCAGGATGTCAGAGCTTGACCTTTAGCCTCAAGCGTCAAGGCGTTGCCTCAGGCGCCACATCACCCTCCAATGGGGGGTACCACTGAGAACCTTAAAACATTTCAGCTATATCATCTCCCATCTTCTCAAGATCTATTTGTGACAGCAGAGTTTTCCTGCTACCACCGCCCGTCTTGTCATAAGGTTGTGCCATCTTCCGAAGGAACTACATCCACATATTGGCAACAAAGTAGAATCAAGTGATGGCCCTTGCAAAATGATGTGGAAAAATTGGATCTTTCCATTAGGGCTGCCAAGTTTTGAGGTTTTATTTCCATAAGAGTTGCCAATCCCTCTACGGAAACGGAAAGAAAGAATCTCTACAAGAGATTATAGAATGCATTGAGCTTGCTTCTTCTGAAATTTTAATGTTTTCTTTTGTTTTTTTGTTTTTTTTTTCTTTTTTGAGAAGTTAAATATAGTGAGCAAGGGATTTGATCCTATAACCTCTTGGATACTAGTGGGGTGCTCTACCACTGAGCCAAACCCTTGTTGGCTCATGTGTTGTCTTTCCCTTTTCTAGAAACTAGCGAATATACCTGCACTTTGCCACAGATGATAAATATTTGTACTAAAATATCTGAAAGCTAAGCAGATTAACTCTAACTTATATTTTAGATCTAGTGAAAAATATGGTCACAAAGAACAAAGAATATTTTGAAAAAATTGAAGGTCAAAGGAATATAATGCACATTAATTCCATCACAGATCATAATGAAACACTAAAAACATGATGAAACCAAAATTTGGAATGGAACGTTTTCAATATACCAAACTCTCATGCTTTAAAATTTAACTACGAATTTTAAGCATAAATCAAGATATTAATCATCATATAAAAAGTAATATGGAAATCATCTTTCGCTATCAAATTACATTAAAGAATAAAGTTGTAAAATTTAAATGGAATCAATTGGTATCACACCCACACAATTAGTGTCTCAAAGAAAACCTTTATTATTAGCATTCTCTTGCAAATTAAAAAAGTTGACCAGGAACAACATCTCCAGTTTGTGTGAGAAGGAATTAAAGTGAATTGCAAAAAAGAACTCTTAACTATGAACTGCTGCTTAATTTGATAGTTTTTTAAAATACACAATTTATCTAAATTAATGTGTTATATCCAGTGAATTTTTTCCCTAAAAAAAACCTAACTATGTCATTGGGATCTTTTTATTTATCTTTGAAGACCATCACTGGCCCCTCTTATTGCTAACACCCTTCTCCTTACTCAGCCCCTTCACTCATCAACCTCCATATCCTATTTCCTATCCTTTGTTCCTTCTGTAACTTCCCCACTATCATCACTTGCCCCTCCTTGTCCCCAAGAACTTCTTGAACGTCTCAATTAGACCCTCAAAATGCTTGCAATGGACTAACATATCGGTGCTCTCTTATTGGTAACTGTCTTCCTTGATTACTTGCATATAAATTAGATATCATCGACTTGTACACAACCTGAACTTTTTTCAAAAAAAGAGAGAGCCCAAGCATTAACAAAATTAATATCCAAAGATATGTTAGTAATGTGTATATAATTTAATATATATTAAATATCTTCTTTAAATATAATTTATTCAGCAGAAAATATATTTGTTAACATATTTTATCATTCACGTCAATGCTTGTGGGTTAAGTGGAATAGATATGTAATTCACTAATTTAAGGTGGTGCCATCCAACTGAAAGGTGGGGAGGAGCCAGCAAATTGCTAGCCAAAAGGAACAAAGGAGGAATTTTTGGTAGTGGGAGGAGGGACGTGTAACTTTAAGGTGCTTAGCACCTTCATTTAGTTATAGTATAGATATATATGTTCTGACATCACTCTTGACTGTACCTGGTAGTTGACTCATTTGCCACCTCATCATCCAAGCACATCTCCCTGATGTCCCTAGCAAAATTAAAGAGCCCATCCCCACAAAAATCCAATTTCAGTCAACGAAGTCCACCTTCGCACCTCTTTCCCACAATCCTCACCATTCAGTTCAAATAACCAAGACAAACGAAAGCATAATCATGTCATGAACGAAACAAGAAAAAACACAACCACTCCACAGCCAACAGACTCCAAGTACCTCCCCAGTCAAAGAAAGTACCCCCTCTGCTTCCACCACCTCGCCTCTCCCACTTCCTCAAAGTGCAATCACTTAATAGAATGCGTAGGTACACATGTAACTTTAAGGTGCTTAAAACACCTTTCTTTAGTTGTAGTATAGATGTGCATTTTCTGGGATGCTAACTTAAAACAATGACCAACAAGCCTATGAAAAGACCCATAAAGTTCACCTACTATTTTGACTCAAGATTACAAGGTTACAAGTGCATCGACAGTCAGAAACAAGCCTTTTTTTTAGAGAGGTAAAACAGAGGTTCCTCGAGGTCAGCAATCCCCAGCAATTTATTTCAAAAAATAAAGGGTGGGTTTACATTAAAGATAGACCAAACGCCACCCCCCTCAATAGCAAACTCAGCTCTCCCAACAATACTCTTTAAATACGGCCTGGCATTATCAAAAGCAACACTATTGCTCTCTAGTCAAAAAGCCCAGAACAGTGGTAAAGGTGCCGCTCATTCTTTGTTGGATCTGTACTGAAATGACCCTTGAGAAAAATTGCCACTTTTTAGATCTCAAAAAATCAACAAAAGAGTCTACATTAATCCACAGGAAAGCCATTTCCAACCAAACATTAGATGTGAATTCACATTTGAGAAAAAATGATCAATATCCTCTTCCTCCCTACAAAGTGGACAAGTTGCATCGGCCGTCAGATTCCATGTTTTTCTTCTAGATGTTGTAACAGTCAGAAACAAGCTTTTTGAAAAGGTGATCCAATTTCCTTAGATCTTTCTGATTTCTGAAGTATTCCTTCCGCAAAAATACAGACCATTCACTAAGCCTAAAAATTTTAACCACCACCACCTGACAAGTTTTGAAAGACACAATTTATCCCCACTGGCTTCTGTCACCTTATTCCAGAAATAGCTTGTATAATTCTACTGAGTAATTCAATGATACCTCTTAGGTAGACAGCACTTTTGAAGGAACTTTTTTTAAATAATTTTTTTATAAAATTAGGATAACTAGTGGAGGTCACTACTTAGTAGTCTTACAAGCTTTGTTGCTTAAAAAGTTGAAGCATAACATTGAGTATAAGAGAGACTGAGGTTCCTAGTAGAAAAGAAGTCAAGATTTTTTTTCTTGAAAGGAAGAAAAGAGGTCAAGAAGAGAGAGTGAACATCATTGAAGCGATTAGATCAAAGAGAACTACTTGGGCAGGTCCTTCCGATGGGGTTTGATGCGTCAGGCACTTCCTTTCTGAGGGGTTTACGCACTTCAAAAGGGACTACTGTGATTCTCTGACATGTCTAGCATGCATTGGACCTGGCCATCATAGCCTAGACCTCTGGCTCCAGCTTCTCAATCCTCTAGTCTTGCAATTATACGATCTTTCCATTCCTCATCAATAGAAGTCGTGTGCATGTGCATAGGTTTTCTTTTGTGTGTGTGTGGGGGGGGGGGGGGGGGGGGGGGTGTGCACAAGAACTCAGATGGGCACTCAAGGTCTCAATAAAAAAGTCTTCCCTTCATGCCACCAAGGATCCCCTAAATCTTCCCCATAAAGATGACAAACTTATTCTCTAGCTGCCAACCTAACCTATTTATCCACTGCTAAACTGAACATGTACCTCGTAGTCCTCCATCAACACTAGTCTAGCTAACATTCCACTGGAAAAGACTCGATGAAAAAACATGCATGAAAGAAAAATCTCAATTAAATAACCTGACTGCAACAATTGAACAAAGCCCTCAAAAAGATAAATTATCACACAGGAGGAGCAGTCATTGCGATTCACCACTACTTCTAAAACCCAAAATTAGAAAAATAATTAAAAAGCTACTGCCATACCTCTCGTGCTATATGCAAGGCCATGTCAGTGCTCAGGTTCAAGTGTGCATCATGTAGATGCGACAGTATCCATCCAGGTAATTTTGACCTCTTGTCATGACGACTATATCTGAAAAGCAAAAGATGTCCCTTTAAATGACAGTAAAACGAGTGTAGGATCACAGATGGACAATGATCCATCTAAACAAATAGAATCATCTTTTCTTGATGCACTTTAATGGCAATGCTAACAGACAAGAATCAAGATCTACTTGGACGATGAAGCTTCACATTATGAGGCCCTGCCATATATTTGTCAGTGAATAGTGTACTCTGATGTGAGCCCGATCATATATTTGTCAATGAATTGTCTGATACCATGGACAGAAAAATTATGCTACTGATTCAGCTAGTGAAATTCCCAATATTAACAGCTTGAAAACTTGGGCAGAAGTCCACATACCTTTTGTCAGCAAAAATCATCATCCCATAATCTGCTTTTGAACGAATCACTCGACCAACACATTGTGCAGCCTGCCTCTGCTCCATCATTCTCACATATCAGAAGCACAAACAAGAAACAAAAGGGAAAAGGATCAAAAGTTATGGGGCAGACTTTACCAACGCATCAAAGGTAAGAAAATCACCCTCTTTTATCTGAAATGTCTCTCTGAGGTACCCTAACCTTGCTAACAAAATCCTGCAGATAACAGTAGTGAGATCAAGTTAAAAGTCAGAATTGAAAAAGGAAAATCATAAATCACAAAAGGCACTGCCAATAGAGCACAGTGATCAAAGACACTGTGGCTTAATCATCTACTTACAAGACATGATATGTTTAGAATAACAATTACAACACAGTTTCAAAAATGAACTAATCAACCGCATGGCTCAGAATTTCCCTAGAACTCCTAATAAAAACCCACTTCAAAATTGAATCAATCTGTCAACATGGCTTAGGATTTCATTCAATTGCTGATGTTGCATATGCTATTGTTCAGCAAAGATAGACCCTAACAGAGTCAACATAATCACATTTGGCGGTCCATTTTGGTTCAAATTTGATTGGCTTGACAGAGATAACACATAGGAATCAACCAAATTGATTGAATTTGACAAAATCAATTCAGTTATTATCTACAGAAAGATAGCCTATAAACCAGCACATGAAAGAATGTACACCCTTAGAAGCAAATACGGAAATAAATCAACCGCCAAAAATCAACTTTTGTCCCATTCAACTTGTCGGTTGAAGAGGTGGAGAGGGTGAGTGGGACTTTGGAGACAGAGGTGGGTTCTCTGCCGCTGTTGTATTTGGGCCTTCCGCTATCAGATCGACGCCTCAGGTTATAGGATTGGATTCCTCTACTGGAGAGGATGAAAAGAAGATTGGCAGGATGGTCCTCTAGACTTCTTTCTAGAGGTGGAAGGTTGATCCTAGTGAAAGCAATGCTAGCCTCCATGCCATCATATTTCTCTCAGTTTTCATATTGTTGTGCCAGAATGAGAAGAAGATATCGGGATTGATGAGGGATTTCTTCTGGGCCAATGCAGGGTCGACAGGAAGGGGGGCGAGGTTGGTAGCTTGAGAGGAGGTATGCAAGCTATTTCAAAAAGGGGGTCTGGGGGTTAGAGATGTGAATAAGGTGAACATCAGCCTCCTAACCAAGTGGATAGCGAGATTGGTAGGACAGGAGTGAGGGCTCTTCGATGACGTTATGTGGCGGTGCTACGACCCTTTCCTTTTTTGGGAGCCTCTGGAGTCCCCTCCCCCGGATGCCTCCCAGTTTCTTAGGGGCTTGGCGACGGTGTCGGCGAAGGTGCGCGATCTCTTTTACCCCATTCTAGGGAAGGGCAATACATTCCATTTTTGGCAGGACAACTGGCAGGGGGTGGCTCAACCCTTGCGGGGAGGTTTCCTCAGCTTGTTGGGGGTGTTGTGAACCCGTCAGCAACGGTAGGAAGTTATTGGGATGGGGCGTGGTGTCCAACTTTTCAGGGAGAGCTTTCAGACCAGATGTGTGAGGAGTTCCAATGTTTGTTACAGAAGCTAGAGGGTTGGGCACCAAAGGAGGGCGATGATAGTTTTCGTTGGGAAGAAAGAGATTTATCCGTGACAAAGGTCTTCTGTAGGTTGGAGAGTGCATGATCAACTTTGACCTCAATTTTTTGAGAGACTGCAGTCTGCTATGGAAGGCGGAATGTCCTTTGAAGGTGAAGATCTTCGCTTGGCTAATGAGGGGAAGAGTTATGACAAAGCAGTGGAGAGCTAGATGGGCCGAATCGAATGATCTTGCGTGTTCCCTCTGTGATGGAGTTGAAGATATTCAGCACATTTTCTTTCAGTGCCCTTTTGTGACGCAGGTTTGGCAGTGGATGGGAATCGACTGGATCGCCCATCAGGATACGGGTAGCTTATGGGAATCTTTCCGCAGGGGAAACGCCTACTGTGGAGAGTTTGCTTTTAGATCCAACAAGGATAGGGCGAAGGTCTAGGCAGTCCTGTGGGGTGTATGGCTGGGGAGAAAAGGGGCGATTTTTAGGAGGAAGAGGCTTTATGTTGAGAATTTTGTTTCTGCTATTTTTTCCCAGGTAGTGTTTTGGAAATTTATCTTGTAATTTTGATGTAGCCTATTTTGTTAGAATGGAATGATTTTGAATGATTATCACTCGGATAACCACCCTTTCGCTTTTCAAAAAATAAAAAATGAAAATAAATATGCCACAGAAGAGAATCATATGTACCAAAAGAAAGGGACACCAAATGATGCAAGGATGTTGGAAGAGAATAAGCCTATATTAATGTGGGAAATGCAAAAGTAAAAAAGGAAATCTCTTTCCAACAAGTGTCATTACACTATATTCATGCCTTACTATGATTGGAAATGAAATATATAGTAATATTTGAGTGTCTAGCTTAAGCCTCACCTCTATTTTTTTTAGAACTAAAAGGATGAGTACTTGCTTGATCACAATCATGGTTTTAAAAATTGTACCTCGAGGCATGTGAGGCATACATCTCGAGGTGAGGCACCAGGATTTTGCCTTGAGGTGGTAGCCTTAGGTGAATGTTGAAAGGCAAACGCCTCAATTTGTCGAGGCAATGATGAGGCGTTGAGGCTAAGCCAAGGCACCGCCTCGTTTATAAGCCCTCTAATATGGTCATGTGCAAGTCACATGACCATTCTATTGACCTAGTAGAATGGAAAACCCCTATCTAGATACCCCCCTCTAGCCCCAAAAAGCCCTAAACCTGAAACTCCATCGCCGCCAATCCCAGTTACCAATCTTAGAGCTCATCGCTGGTGCCTGCTCGACGTCATTGGAGCTCATCGTCGTTGAAGCTCAGTGCCAGCTACTCATCGTCGCTGGCACCTGCGAAGGCTATGCTTTGCATGAATCCCTGTTGGAGGCTTGGAGCTCATCAGTGCTAGTGCACCTAAAGGCTGCAGTCGTCACAAACGGCTATTGAAGTGAGTAGTCTGACTTCAATCGAATTTTCAAGGGTTTAAGGTATGTGGCTTATCCAAAATTTGGAACCATACTTCGAAAATCATCACTCCCTAAGTAGCAACGATGCATCCATTTTGCCTGAATCAAGAATGAATTGACTTAAGAGGTCCAAGTCTCGTTACTTTTTTTTTTTTTGAAAAGAGGTCTCGTTACTTTATGTACTATGTTTAATTCTCCAAGTTTGCAAAAATCATCTTACTAGAATTTGAGAGGAAGAGCTCTTTATTCTCCACATCATTTTTTAGTCTCGAGATGTGACCATAAGCATCTAACACTTAGGTTGTCCATATTTTGTGTTCCATCCCTTAAGAAAAATGAAAAGTCATCTATTCCAAATGCACATTAAGGATACCTTGGTTTCTATGGTTCTCTCCCTCATTTTAATATCCACCTGCAGTCATAATTTTTTGTTGATTTTCCATAATTTCAGACATGGCACCAAGGGCAAAAAGAGAGAGATGGATCTAGTGGCAGGTCTGATCCTGGATGGAAGAATTGTACAGAAATTGAGCTAGAATGAGCTCAAAAGGGGAAAGGATATAAATATGTTAAGTGTAATTTTTGTGGGAAAAATATCACAAGTGGAAATGCACAATTGAAGGAGCACTTGACTAAGACAAAAACGTGGGACCATGTGCCAAGGTCCCACTTGAAATTGAAATTGAGATTAAGGAATACTTAGTCAAGGATGTTGATAGGAGAAGAGTGCTGGAAGAAATGGAAGAAATTCGTCGCATAGGTGGGCATCCAGTACAAGGGCCATCTAGTCATGGAGAAAATGCACCCACAGGATCAAGTGATGCAAAAGTGGTGGTAGGTCCAACAGATTTATTTGTTGGGGTTGGACAGAAACCTGGGCTTGGAAGTGATGAACCTGATAGCACTCCACATGCTCATCCAAAGCAGGTTACTTTGAATTCCTCTTGAAAGAACTTAGAGAGAAAACATGTCTTAGTATTGGAAGATTCTTCATTGAAGACAGATTGCCTTTCAATTTGGCCACCAATCCATCTTATTGCCAGATATTGCAGGATGTAACTTTGGAAGGGGATTTAGAGGTCATACAATGCATGAGTTACAAACCTGTATTTTGAAGGAAGAAGTGAAGACAATAGACATAATGGTTGAGCAAGCAAAGACATCTTGGGCTAAGATGTAGCATATTGTCTGATGATTGGACAGATACAAAAGGTCATACCTTGATTAATTTTTTGGTCAACAACCCTAAAGGTACATGATTTTTTAAATCTATTGATGCCTCAGAAGAGATCAAGAATGCCAATTACCTCTTCAGATTGATGGATGAAGTTGTTGAAGAGGTGGGGGAAAAGCAATGTTATCCAAGTAATAACAGATAATGCATCTGCTTAAAAAAAAAAAGCTAAGGAAAATTTAATGAAGAAGAGACCACATTTGTACTGAACTCCATGTGTTGCTCATTGCATTGACCTTATGTTGGAGGATATCATGAAGTTGCCTCTTCATGACTGTCTTCAAAAAGGCCAAACAAATCATCAACTACATATATGCACATGCTTGGTTGGTGGCCAGGATAAGGAAGATGCGGGAGGAGATTTAGTTAGACCTGTCGTCACATGATTTGCTACTACTTTCCTTACCTTACAGAGATTTCTATGTGCCAAAGATGCTCTTGAGTCTTTTTCACCTCAAAAAGGTGGAAATCCAACAGCTATGCATTGAAGGTTCCAGGGTAAGCTGCGCAATATTGTGCTTAAAAGTAAAACATTTTGACCTAATGTAGCCTATGTGATAAGGACAATCAAATCATTGGTTATGGTTTTAAGGATGGTAGACTCAAAACAATATCCACCTATGGGATTTATCTATGAGGCTATGGATAATCTTAGGTAACATTGAAAATAAGTAGCCAAGGAAAAGATTGCTAAAAATTTAGGTAATATTGAAAATAAGTACAAGATAATCTGAGACATCGTTAACTCAAGATGGGACAAACAACTATACATTCACTTGTATGTTGCTGCCTATTTTTTGAATCCCCAATGCCAATATGAACAAACATTTTCAGTTGATTCAGAAGTTAAGATTGGGTTATATTCATGCTTTCAGAGGTTAGTTCTTAACAGGGAGGAGAGATTGAAGGTAGATCTCCAAACAGATATATTTGTCAATGGAAGAGGGCTATTTCGATAGTCCAATGCCATAGACACTCGAAAGCAGATGAGTCCTGGTATGATCATTAACTCCTTTCTATCATTTAGAATAATAAGTGTAGTGCAAATTTTTTCCCATACTAAAAACATCATTTCCATTACAGCGGATTGGTGGAGAGCATTTGGTGATGAAACACCTGAGTTGAAGAAGCTCGCCACGTGGATTTTAAGTTTGACTTGTGCATCTGCATGTGAGTGAAATTGAGGTTCTTTTCATCAAGTAAAGGGATCTCATTTGTATTTTAAGTAATATTTATAAAGAATCTAATGAGCATCTTTCCATTGACTAGGTGCATGCTAAAAGGAGGAATAGACTGAAACAAGACAAACTTCAATGACTTAGTTTATTGCATGCACAACTTAAAATTGAAACACAAGGAGGTAAAGAAGGCAATGGAGGATCCTCTATGCTTAGAGAAAGTGGATTCTGGTAATGAGTGGATTGCTGAGCTACAACTCTGTGAAGATGAGGTTAATGCTTATCAAGAACTAGATGCAATTATAGCTCTAAAAGAAGATCCCATTGAACTTGAGCAATTAGTAGACGCAACGGGAGGATTAAGAATACAAGTGAGAGGTAACAGAAAAAAGAGAAGAAAAACAAGGGTAGAGACAAAGGTAGCAAGATAAGTCATTTTATATTTTGAAGAATTTTAAATTTATAAACTAAGGTTTTAAGTTTTAACAAATATTATTTAAAATTATTTATTTGTTAGGCAAAGCGATTATTGATATTAAGGAAGGAGAATTTCAAGAGAGTGATGGAGATACTTAAGATATAGAAGCTGAGGCTAGGATGAAGTACATGGATGACTCATGGGATGATGCAACCAGCCCTAGCGATAATAACATTGATGAACTTAACTTTGAGTGACTTTGATGGTGTTAATGGGGGAGGAGAATAGAATATCTTTTAGTTCTTCTTTGGAATTTTTTAATGTGAATGCACTTTCATTTTAAGTCTTCGAATGTTTAGATAAACTGAACTTTTAGTTTTCTATGTTGTTGTTTGGTTGTTTATCTTCTTATTGGAATGTCATTTTAAGTCTTTCAATGTTTATCATAGAGTAAAAATGACATGGATGTGTCTCTTACTTTTTTTTTCACTATTAGTAATTAACAAGTATATATTTATGTCATTTTTTTTCTTATTTTCCATTCAAAAGCTGAGGCTTACACCTTGACCACCTCAAGGCTTACACCTCGCCTCAATGAAGGCAAATTGCATCAGACCACCTCGTATTTTTTAAAACCTTAATCACAATAATGTGCTCTGCAAATATTTTCCATGGGATTAGCTGGGGGTGAAAGGATGTATGCATTTATAGCATTCGCAATGCCCTATTTAAGGAACCCCCCAACTCTCCCAAGGCTGGCATTGTTCAGAGTATACATGCAATCTTTTTGCAGCATTCTATGCAAGAAAACTCATGGATGGCTATTTCAGAGTAGCAATTGAACGAGTAGCAGCCCCTGTGAAGAAAATGTTACAATGGCTACCATTTGAAACAGCCATCCATCCTTATTTAAAAACAACCAACTTCTTAAGCACTCAACAAAGGGAAAAAAAGTGCCAGATGTCTTAAGCAAATGGTGGTCCATGACTATTTAACAATCTAAGAAGCAGTGGTATACGAAATCTCTGCCAATGATATCTCAGAAATGGAAAAATAATTATTTAAAATTTCTTTTTATAAATATATATGTTGGCAATGTCTCCCTGAGTAGAAGTGAATCCTCTGAACCATTTACCAGAGTGCAAACAATCATTATGCAGACAATAGGTTTTGTCCTTTTAAGAACTGCTCATATAAGTCTGAAATGCAGAAGAAACCAACAGTACCAAATTAAACCAACCGAAAGTAATAAAAAAGAAGAAAGCAGTGTTTACCTGCTTAGGGTATACTGGAAAGGGACCCCAAACATGATTACCAGTCTTCCATAATGTCTATCAAAATCTATACCCTCTGCTACCTTTCCCCTACAAATGCAATCAATGCTTACATTTAGCAAGTTATATGATAAAAGTATCACATTATGCATTGCAAACTTCATTAACATAATATAGCAACAGAACCACCAGGAGGTGGTAGAGTGGTAAACCCCCCAATTAGCATCTTATTGAATAGGATCGTATCCCATTACTGATGCATTTTCCAAAAAATGGAAATGGAAGAGTTATTGACATCATGTCATTGTGAAGGTACATCATTGCTTAACCTAGGATGTGCATGTGGACACTCTACACTTCCCCCCTTTTTGCTCCTCAAAGATTCTAGGTCTTGAACATACACTCTCAATAGATGCGGTGGTAGTAGATCTAGCTGTGACCATAAAAGCGGTGGGACATCAATGGTGTTGGACTTATGGACATTCAAACTAATACAATTCCAATGAAATCTTCATTTTTTACAGGTACATGATTTCAAAAGACAGTTTAGAATTGGTCAATTATATTTACTAGAAGTGGACAATTGAGAGATTATACCAGCCAAAAGTCATATACATATGATTATAACATCTATTGATGTACTTCATAGTTCGGTTATACCTTAGGTGTGACATATGACATTGTACCTGATTGTTTAAATCAGACCTCCTTTTTTATATGAAGAGTTTACCCTGCCTCATATTGTGTAGGAAGGGTATTTCCTACTAATCTATGCCATTCTTCAAAGTATAGAAGCTTTTCATAGTGGAACGAGTTAGCTCACACTGTAGACTTGCACATTCTTCATCTTCAATGAAAAAAGAATAGCCCCTCCCTTAATCAAACCTTTCCAAACCCTGGAACTTTTTTGGGATGGTTGCCACAAGGGAAAAACATGATGGCCGCCATGCATTCAATACAAAAGAGGCCTCAAGAAATGTCATAAGGTGACAACAAGAGGGCACTTGTGCCTAGAGCTTCTTTCTTTGCAATTTTGAAAAGATTCAAGAAATAATCCATTATGGTGGAACCAACCAATGATGTATGTCGTCTAAGCCTACCTTTAACTCTTTCTTCCCGATCTTGTGTGTCTCTACTCTTTCCTCCAATGCTATCCCAGGGGATGGCAGGATGTAGAGGTCAATGGGCAATTAAGATCTTGACAAATAGAAATAACAGAATCAGGCGAAAGATATATATATAACGGCAAAGTGACTATAGCTTACCTTAAATTCATCACTTGTTATAAGGTTTGCTGAACGCAAATAGCATGCCCACAAGAGTTCCACTTGGAAAGAAAAATATACACATTTTCTTTAGAGAGATAAAAGAGTGTCACAAGAATGATTACCTACCTTCATTTAAAACCTATATCTTTTGTTCACAAACCCCACATACATTTCAGATTAGACAGGTAAAAGGCAATTACCATCATAGGGAACCCAATTGGCATAAGGTTAACAAAATAAACCCCAGCATTTTGGTTAGGACCAAGATTTTAGGCACCAAATTGACAGTAGTTGACATCTAAAATATGCATTCCTTCCACATCAAAATGAAGATACACAGATTCCATAGAGAACATAATGAGGAAGAATCACATGCTTCTGTAATTTTTAAGGATGAGAAATTGAGACTCGAACAGAATAAGGGAAATAGACAACATGATTAACCCAAATTCATGAGAGTTGTCTAATTCTGTCAAATGGAAATAGGTGTTAAGAAAGAAACAGAATACTCTTGGAACACCATCAAACAATTCATTTAATCTGAGAACCACTTGTAATATACATCCAATCAAGAACTCAATTATTCACTTGTTTCTTAAATGATATGAGATCAAACCTAATGATTAATCTTCGTTGATCATCTATTCCTTAAGCTACCATTTATCCCTGTCCCCCTGAACTTCTTCTCGAGCTATCTACAGCATTAGGTTCTTAGAATCAAGCACAAGGCGAGGGCATAGCAGAAGGTGAAAGGTTTGCAATGAAAATTCCTTGTAACAGCTGATCTAGTATTCTATGCAGAAGTCATCCTTTCTTTCCCTTGTGGATTTCAAAATAAAAGATGTGCCATCCGCATGGCTTCCCCACAACTGGGCAGCAAAACATGTGACTGTGAGGGTAGGCTCATTCACAAAATCATTGAGCCACTTCCAAGTTAACCTAAAAAAAAAAAATAATTTTGTTCAAAATAACCATTTTGGTCAACCATTGTTTGGGGGCTCCTTTCAGGCAACCGTTCTGTCCCCTGGTCAACAAGTCAAGTCCATTGACATAGATAATTGGATTCACATATCTATCTTACCTAGATACCAATTTGGCATTTAACTTTTTATGCATTTATGGGCATGCTACTTTGCTTGTAAAACAACCATATCTTGGATTAGTAATCATCCCAACATCAATGCCTTCTCAATGTTCTAATTATTTTAGTTTTTTTTTTTTTTGGAGGATGGTCACTCATACATAGTGACCATCCATAGTTTCCTACTTCTCAATATCAAAATTACAACATGGCTTATAACAATTCGCACAATGCCTCCAAACAAGGTTTTAAATGTCGATTTCAATGTCGTTTTAATAAATTTTTAAGTGCGCATTTCAAAGGCACGCCATGAAATCATCTCTATTTCGACGTCAAATTTCGATAATTTTGAAGGCACGTCGAGGGCATCTGACAAAAATGGCAGTAGTCAAAATGAATAGAATTTCAAGAAAATCACAAGCTTGAACAAGTTTATGTAAGAATAAGAATATTATATCCTAATATTCACATGCAACATGCAATCTATCATACCATGTTCAAGTTCAAGAATCAAATTCAAATAATTACTTTCTAAATTGAATTAAGAAAAGAACAAATAGATAATGTTTATTCCAACCCCTAAATAAATCAATATTAATAGATTATGAATGAATTATTAATTATGCATAAGATTGGTTGTGTATTCCCCTTCTTTCTTTCTTTACTTTGTACTTCCATTTTTTTCTTTTCCATGCCTCTAAACTATGCATTTCCCAAATCACAAAAATGACCAACAAATTGAAATTTGAAATGCAGAAAGGAAGATTTGCAAGCTCGGAGGAGATCTAGTTGAGGATACTTATAAGTCACATTTAGATGTTGTAGAGTAAATCTAGCCTACAATTAGGGATGGATGTGGAATCAAACCTCAAGAGGACGAGAGCAATAGCAACAGAAGCAGCAATAGCGGAAGAGAAGAATAAGAGAAGATCAGCAATACCAGTGGAGAGGAAGGAGGGAAGGGCAGCAACTACCAGCAGCAGTGAAGTGGAAGGGAAGAGCAGCCAAAGTTTTAAATATCGATATCGAGGTCGCATCGATAAGTCAAAAAGAAGATATATTTGTGAAACATCACTGATATCGAAAAATTTTGGGTAAATCACTCAAAATAACCTAAAATGACTCAAAATGTCACAACGTGAAGAAATATCTAGAACAAAATATAAATTTTGAATGAAAATATAATGTAAATGTGTTACTGCTGGTGTTTACTTGGCTAGAAGAAACGATCCTAAGTAGTTGTAGCTACCTCAAGTCGGTGAAAAAACCCTTCTCCTGAGAAGATAAATTTGGGACGGGGCATTTAAGTAGGTAGAAGGGAGGGAAAGAGCATGATGCTTAGTTGTTTCACTAGTCATTAGAGTTGTTGGTATCAACTAAGTTGAAGTTATAGTATAATCTTTTTTGAACCAAATGAAAAAATAATCCAATTTTCATTGGGGGGTGTGGAGGGTAGAACCCCCCCACAGTACGAATCGCAGATATATGAGAAAAATGATACGTAACTCATATCAATATCTTCCATGTTGGCGTAATGCAATATATCGCAATATTTAATTTCTTACTTTACAGGCCTAACAATGCAGTGTAGCAGCCAACCAATAGCAATATCATGTAGCGTGTACAACCCAACAGGCAACAGCATGCCGACCAACATACTATTGGTATGCTATTGAAATTGTCGGCATGCCGCTAGCATCCGTGTGTTTCAATAACTTTTTTGTGTCAACATAGTATCCTATCCAAAATCCCATTTTGACAACATGTCAGCAGCATGCCGACGACATTTTGAATACTACCTCCAAAAGCACCACTTCAACATAACATTGCTCCCCTCTAAAAAACACCTCACCATGTCGCAATCACAACTACAAAGCTGTAAATGGTTTTGCAATCTCTTTCATAGAACGATAGAACCCTGGTGACTGGTCCAGGTGTGTTTTTTCTGTCTGCTGATCCCAAAAGGTTGTTGTGGAGGAGCTATTAACCCAGTCAAAGACCATCTTGTCCGAAATTGTAGTAGAAAAGGGCATTAGAAAAAAAGTTGGCCGTAATCCTCAACATCTTTGCCACATAGCGTGCAAACCACATCACCAACATTAATTGCCTTCATCATACTTCGTCCCCTTCTTGGCAGCCATGCGTAGATCTTCACTTTCATACACATCTTTGCTTTCCAAATTAATTTAGCATCCCTAGCTAGAGTGCTATCTGTGGGCTGAGGGATCTCAAGCGATGTTCAATAGATCTCCTTCACCGAACTCCCATCCTCCAAAACCCATCTATTCGCCTCCCTATCTATTGAGTGAAAATGTGCAATTTCTTCATGCTAAGAAAATCTTGCACCCTTTCATCAGAAAAATTTGATATATATTTTAAAAAAGAAAGAAAAAGAAATTAGAGTCCATGACCCTTCACTCCCATCAGCCAAAGGGCTCCAAATGCGACACAATCAAGACATCCAGGTTACAGGTTAAAGAGAATAATCTCAGCAAGGACTGGAAAAGGGCACCACTGCCTGTCCAATTGTCATTCCAGAATCTGAATTCTTCACCATTTCCCAACTTGGCCTCAAATAAGTGCATAATAGATGGTATCAGGTGTACAGGACCCTTCCAAAAGGCTGGAGAACTCCTAAACAGATTCATTCTCTTTTCCCAACTAATAGTACTCTCAGCACTTCCATGACCAAGGAGCCATCACCATCCATCACCTTCACAATTAGAACTTAAAAGATGCATCCTCTTAGCATTTTCTTTGGCCATTTTCCAAACAAATCTCCACATTAATCTCCCAGGCTTTTTTCAATCCTTTTTAGCAACTCAAAAATTGATAAGAAAAATAAGGGAATGGCCATGGTATTGACTTCAACAAGCAGTAGGCACCTGCCTCCGAATAGGGCCCTGGATCTCCAACTTTCCAACCTTCTCAATCAGTCTAGCACTAGAATCCATCCCTCCAATCTGAACAAACCTGCCATCAAAGGGATGTCCAGAGTAGACAAGAGGAAGATGCGTAACCAGTGTTGCAAGAATCTTCGTACAGCAATCAGACTCCAGTACCTCCACTCTAAAAGGAATAAAAGATGACTTTCCAAAGTTAATGGAGGGGCCAAAGAAATCTCCAACAAGCTCCAGTAGTGCCGCCACGTTGCTTGCATCCTCCTCAGCTCCCTCCACAAAAGTGTGTCGTCCACGTACTGCTAGACAGGGAATAGGGAAATGTCTGTGTCCTGTGGGGTGAAGCCTCTGAACAATCCATCCTCACAAGCCCGAAAGAACACCTCCCTAAAGAATCTAGCAAGAATAAATAGTAAAGGACCAAGGGATACCCTTGCCTTGCTCTCCTTTGTAGCCGAATCCAACCCCCTTCTAGTCTGCCATTCACTAAAGCAGAAAGGGAAGAGGTTGTTACACACCTCTTCATCTGAGCTATCCATTGGTCAAAGAATCCCCTCTTTTGTAGGGATGACCACAGAACCTGCCACTTGGTCATGTCATAGGCCTTGAAAAAATCAACTTTCCACTGAAATCCTTAGTTCCTTTTCCCTTCCAATAAAAGATGACTTTCATTGTCAACATGGCATGATCTAGCAAATGCCTCCCCTTGACGAAGGTGGAGTAAGTCAGTTTGCTAGCAGCTTCCAAATAATAAGGTAAACCACATTTAATCAGGAGATCAGTCTATAGTCTTCCGTTTTTCCCACCAATCCTTTCCTCGTGTGTGTGTTAAAACCAAAATTGCCTACAACAAACTCCTCTAAGCTACCCATGATGTCACTCTAATTAGAATTAGCCTAAACCCTCTAATTAGTATAATTAAATGCTCAAATAAGTGATCTAAACTTCAACACATTGAACTCTTATTCATGCTCCCTTTAATATTGCTTTTCCGTATCCATCTCACCAAAATCCTTACATACCAGTCCTCCATTCCTTTGACAGGCCTAGATCTGAAAAAGCCATGCCCATGTGAATCCATACCTACTCCCATTCAACTCCCCGATTAGTCCAATGCAACTATTGCTAGTATCTCACTCAAACCACAAGGATAATCATGAGTAACTTGTCTCTTAGCAGCCAATAGAACTGGTCGGCATCTATCCCGCTAACAAATTGTAATCAGCATCAATAATGGGCCTCTTTCCCATAAGCAGCCTCATCCTAAAAACTAACAAGCATAGTCACAATCCATAAGGAAATCAGAGAGTGGCCTTAGTGGAAATTGAACCGTGGTAGCTCCCCAAGCACGTTCCACAAAAGCCCTTGGGGGATGCTCTGTATTCAGGCCTCTTCTTGCTTCAAAAATTGGCATCTCATTGTTGCCAATTCCCAAGATGTCCTCCACTATGAGCAAGGTTTTAAGTGTCAATATCAACGCTGTGCTAATAAATTCTCAGGTGCACATATTAGAGGTATGTCGAGGGCATGCTGTGGAAACGCCTGTGTATCAACATGAGGTTATCAAGGTCATCAATGCCCTCAAAATTCTCAATATTGAGGGCAGGCGAAGGGCACACCAATGCATACTGCCAAATTTACTTAAATGATTAAAATTGCAAATAAATCATAAATTACTAACTTAAAATATTAAAAGGCTATGCAAGAAGGATATACATGTGAAAACACAAGTGTTGAATCAATACATACTCAAATAAAGCATGCATATCTAAAGTAGGACAACCAAATTAAAACTTTAAAAGACAAAATGAAAATTTTAAGTAACTTGTCAAATATATCTATACATCTAATACATATTTAAGTACATACTTAAATATATCTATAGAAATAATACATACTTAAAATTACATCTAAATTATCTAATACACCAATACATACCTATATACATCTATACACAACAAAAATACATACAATAGAAGAAGAAAAGATGATAATATAGCTTCCCAATGCGTGGATAAGCATAAGAAGTGGATGGAGTTGGAGATCCAAATATCTGGACAGAGATCCGAACAGAGTACAGAGTACGGCTTGGAGATTTGGAGTTGGAGCACGAGGGAGTGGCAGCAGCAATCAACAGTAGTAGCAATCAGCAGTAGGAAGCACTTCAGACTTCAGAGAGCTACAACGCAGACTGCATTTGTTGAAATAGCGATGTATACTGCTACCGTGCCGATAAATATCATCAGTGGTGTGCAATTTATGAAGATGACCATCGGCACATGGCAATATTTCGTCGGTACACTTAGGTTTTGACATAAATTGTGTTGATATGGAGATTCCCCAAAAAGACCCATATTGGCGACATGTCGACGGCATTTAAAATGTTGACTATGAGAACCTCCATCACTAACCAAGATTCTAACTCTGCATCCAAGAACCCAAGTCTTCCTTTAACTAAAGCCTCCTGAAGAAGTGACCAAGTCATCCTCAAAAACTGACATTGAGCTCAACAAACACCAAAATGGTAAAAGGCTTTGACCTGCCACCAGCATTCCAAGCCTTCCAACACTCTTACAAGTGTAGTTTGAAGACAAAATGTTTCATGTAAATTCAATCTTCTCTGGTCCTCTGATAATTCTATTATTTCCTTCCTACCCAGCCTTCAGAAAGAAACAAATGTTGGCTACAACTTTGGCATCCAAAAAGGAGATCAAAAACCCAAGTCATTGATGAATTCAACTTTTCATCTTGCCCTAAAGCCATATTATGGCAAACAGAAAGAAAGAAAAAACTTTGCAATCACCCTCCCATCTAATGCTGTACAAGTCACCTACCACCAATCCATGCACCCTAAAAAACTTTATGTGCCACAACATACTGAGCCCAATAACAAAGGCCAAACATATTAAGCAATGCTTACTATACAAAGTGAAAAATCTCCTTGTCACCTCTCATTTTACAAAGGTTCACATGCTCTCTCCTCTTCCCGTTTCTACTAACATGTGGCCTGTTAATGGAGGGACGAGATCTAAGTACGATTACTGAGGAGCAATGGAGTATGCTTGCATCAAAAGTCTTTGAAAAGGATGTCAAAGTGGCCATAGTTGGACTCAATACAGAAGGTGCCCCTGGTCCAGATGGATTTCTTATTTTTTTCTATAAGGCCTTCTGGAATATGGTGGGTTTAGATACCATGGACATGGTTCGAGAATTCTCGGAAGGTAATGGTGGGTTCGGCAGGAACAGATCTTTTCCGTTCTTGCTTTCAAAGAAGAAGGGCATGAAGACGTCACATGATCTAAGACAGGTCACTCTGTCATTGCTATGTTCATCTCAGAAGAGTTTCAGACTCCTGTGTAGTATGCTTCCATTAATGGTAGGAGCCCCATGGATTGCTATGTTCTAGCTATAGTGATAATTGCGTTATGAAGAAGGATTCAGAGGAAGCTTTTCTTTGGAAAGTAGATTTTACTAAAGCCTATGAATCTATTAATTAGGCCTTCTTGTGGTCCTCCTTGGTTAGGAGGGGATTCCCAGAACTTTGGATTCAGTGAATGAAACGTTATATGACAACTACATCCTTCTCAATTTTTTAAAACAGAAATCCTGCTAGCTACTTGGTTCAACCGAGGAGAGTGCAACAAGGGTGTGCCCGTGCCATCTATGTTTTGGTTGTTGATGCATTGGCAATTAGTTCTTATGCAGCTTGTTCAGCAGGGTCTCTGGTTTCTCGATTGTATACATAATGATATCATTGTTGCAATGCCCTGATGATACTATCTTCCTAGTAGAAGGATCTAAGGAAAAGGTGGACAATGTTGCAGGCCTTCATGTTTGGGAAGGCCTCTTGTCTGAAGACAATTTTTCAAAAGTCAACTTGTATCACATTTGATATGGGGGAGCTGAAAGCAGAGGAAGTGGCTTCATTGTTATCCATGCCAGTGGTAAGCTGCCAATAACATATCTTGGTCTACCTCTCTCACATAATGGTTTACAAGTTAGTGACTTCACACAGCTTCTAGAGAAGATGTAGAGAAAATTCGCAAGGTGGAAAGTAAGGATTTTTTTTTGAAAGGGAAAAGAAAGGATGTTGCTGAAGGGAGGATGTCTTATGCTGAAGGATCGGTCCTGTCCACGATTCAAATTTTCTTTACGTTCACCCTTCTTTCCCATGTGAAATTATAGGATGTTTGGAAGTTCTACATAGAAAGTTCTTATGGAAAGGGTCAATGGTCAGGGTAGAGGGGGCTTTTCAATGGCTTGGAGTGAGGTGGGCTGCCCGTTCAGTGAAGGTTGTTTTGGTGTTTGTCATTCAAGAAGCATGAATGAGGTGTTATTAGCCAACTGGTGTGCTTTGATTTTGGCTAGGAATGATAGGTTGTCTGTCCAATTGTTATTGGAGATTTATGGCAGGGCTCTTGATTGGGATGAGTGTTGCATCTTCATTGGCAGAGTTTCAACTTTTTAGAAGGGACTGTTAAAGGTCTTCCTGAGGATATGGGATTTTTGGTGCCTAAGATTGGTCATGGACAGGGTTGTCAAAGGTGAAAGGTGCTAAAATGGCAAGGGGGGTCCAAAATGCTCGAGGCAACAGATGCTTGCCTAGGCGCTTGCTCGAGAAAAATGAGGCACTAAGGGATTTATAAATACATATGCATATGTACATGCAAACACACATATATACATGCATACACAAATAGTAACCAAAATATGATATGTTATGCATGTATATATATAATATGCATGATACGTAAATGCTTAGACAAATAAGCGCAATACGCATAAATATGCACACTAATACATATCGTAGTTGTGTGTATACAATTTCATACATTTACATATACACACATTTGTAAGTATACATTAGTTTATATGATTTTATGTTTATATGCTATACTTATACATACATACATGTGTGTGTGTGTGTGTGTGTGTGTTGACATGTACATACATACATACGCTAACATTCAGAATACATTTGTAAATTTGTATGTACATATCTATTTAATCATATGTACATATATATATATATATATATATGCATATACATACGTATATGTGTGTTTAACTAAGAGAGAGTACTCAATAATTAGGGAAAAAGAAATTAAAACCTTAAAAGTATTTAAAATTTTGAAAAACCTAAAAATTTGGTTCAGGTGCTCACCTGAGAAACTTAGCTAGCAACTTGGCCTAGGCACTTGCTTAGGCAATGCCTTGGGCAAATTAGGTGTGGTGAGGCCTAGCAAGGCGCTAAGGCCTTGCTTCACCTCATCATGGTGCCTAGGCACTCCTAAGCGAACACCTTGACAGCATTGATTGCAGGGCACTATTAAGGTTTAGGCAAGATGTTTGGGGTGCAGTTGGTCCCTGCTTTCCCTCCTCATTTTGCTTTGGCAATGTCATAAGAGGCTAAATTATGCAATTGCTAGAGTGGTTCAGAAGGGAATGGAAGGGGATGTTGGCCCTCGACCTTTCTCAATTTCCTTCTCAATGCTCATGTGGAGGACTTGATATAGCTTCACTCTATGATTGGTGGTGTTTCTTTGCAACCTTGTGTTGCACAATTGGGAGTGGGAATATGATGCATTATCAGCTAGGAAGGCATATAATGCCTTCAAGCCAATTTTGGAAGTTAGAGATGAACCAAATGATTGTTTTTTACATGATTGTAGGCTGATTTGGAAGGTAAAGATGCCTTTGAAGGTTCGTTCTTTAGTTTTGCATGGGGGTTACATGAAATAGTGTTATCACGAAGAAGATGAGAACTTGTGTCCCACCACAGCCTTGCACTACTTGCTCTTTCTGTCAAAAGGGGGATGAAGATATCAATCTTCTTTAAGCTGCCCTTTTGTATTCATAGTTTGGGCCAAAGTAGTTCCCTGGATAGATGTATATAACTTTAAGGACTTTTGGAGATCATTTACGAGTTGCTGTAGCTCACTATGGCAGGACCAATGCAATATACATCAAAGGAGAGAGTGGCGCCACATGTGATCCTGTGGGTGATCTGGCTTGAAAGAAGTTATGTGGTGTTTGAGTCGGGAAGGCCTAATGTGGAAAGTATGGTTTGTCGAGCAAAAGCTTTTATTGAGAGCTGGGGGGCGGGTGGGGGTGTGCAGGTGGTCATTTTAGACTTTGACTTGTAATGTAAGGGTGTTTTGAAGATTAATAAAGCACAGGGGTTACTGTCCTCATGTAACCTCACTTCTACCCCTCATATAAAAATAATAATAATAATTCCAACTTAAAAATAATAATCCTAAATATTGTCCAGTGAGCATAATCCTATGACTTCTCGAGCAACATTTGCTATCAATTTCGACATACATCTTCCTATGCCTTGACTTAAAAGAAAAAATTCTGCAAACTGTTGGGTCAAAGAAAATGTATTACTCTCTGATGAAATCCTGACCCTTTTTTTTTATAAAAGAGAACTGAGCTAATTACATAAGTATCCCCTTAAGATAAATAAAATATCAAACACTCCCCCTCAAGTTGGAGCGTATATGTCAATGAGCCCCAACTTGTTACTCAAAAAATCATGGTGTTTCTTCTTAAGAGACTTGGTAAGAATATTAGCAACCTGTAGCTCAAAAGATATATAAGGGATACTTATCTTACCCTCCAAGACCGCATCCCATATAAAATGGCAATCAATCTCAATATGCTTTATCCTCTCATGAAAGATAAGATTGAAAGCAATATAGGTTGCCAATTTATTATCCCAGTAGAGAAGAATCGAGGTATCAATTAGCACCCCTAGATCTCGCAGAAAACCAACCATCCACATAATCTCTCCATGCAGCCTGTGCCATGGACCTGTACTCTACCCCTGCACTGGAGCAGGCAACAACACTCTGTTACTTGCTCCTTCAAGAAACCAGATTTCCTCCCAAATAGCCAGTAAAGCCTAGTATAGACCGCATGTCCTCTACTGATCCTGCGTAGTCTGCATCCGAGTAAGCCACAAGATCCAGAGTACCACTCACACTGTAGTACAGACCCCACCCTGGGGTGCCCTTCAAGTATCTCAAGATGAGACACATATCATGCCAATGGTTGTACTTAGAACTCTGCATAAACTGACTTGCGCGACTAACTGCAAAAATAATGTCTGGTCATGTAATAGTCTGATATAATAAACGGTCCACAGTACTACAGTACTTGTGACCAACAGGTGCCTCTACTGGTATCCCTAATAATTTGGACCCAAGAAGTCCAACCTCCTCTAGGATTTATAAAGTATACTGTCTCTAAAATAAGGATAAGCCATCCTCCTAACGAATAGTCTCTATCCCTAGAAAGTAGTGAAGATCACCTAGATCTTTGGTGATAAAAATAGATTAGAGAAAGGCTTTCATCTCTGCTATCCCATTAGCATCATCACCTGTCAAGATCATATCATCAACATAGACTGCAAAAATAACAACTCTCCATATCCCACCATGCCCAATCCGTCTAATGAATATAGAATGGTTAGTGGTAGACCTCTAAAATCCCAACTTCTTGATCTCTAGATTGAACCTTTCAAACCAGACTAGTAGGCTCTGCTTCAAGCCATAAATGACTTTTCATAAGCAACAAACAAACTCCCCTAACTGTCATAACCTGGTAGCTGTCTCATATACACCTCCTCAGCCAGATAACCATATAAAAATGCATTCTTTATATCAAGTTGATGTAAGGGTCAATCTCTAATTACTGCAAAAGCAAAGATAACCCTAATAAAGGTAATGCATGTAACAGGTGAAGAAGTCTTAAGGTAATTCACCCCATGTCTGAGTGAATCCCTTCGCAACAAGCCTGGCTTTATATCTCTCCACTATCCCATCAAATCTGTACTTGATGGGATACACCCATCTGCAACCAACAACTGTGACACCCTCAGGACATGGAACAAAATCCCATGTTCTCTTGGTCTAGAGAGCAGGCATCTCTTCATCCATAGCTGCCTTCCACTTCGGATCATGAAGGGCCTACACAAAATCTCTAGGAACAACTACAGTGGTAATAGCAGATGCAGATTGTCTGTCCTCCCCTTAGAGATGAGAAACTGTAGTGTAATGGGAAATAGGATGGAGGGTGGTGTCAGATCTCCTCTGTACAATCTCATCCCTATCTGACTCATCTCTGTCTAGAGGAATAACAAGCTGAGCTAGCCCCTCACAAGCAAAATCCTGTAATTGTGGTCTCCTGTGATATACCCGTATCTCCTGTATAGTAGCCTCTATGGATGACCCTTCTTTTGAGAAGTAGGGAATCTTCTCAAAGAAGGTCACATCAGCAGTAACAAGATACCTCCTGTGAACTGGATCATAGCACGTGTAACCTTTCTAGGTCCTAGAGTAACCAAGAAAGACACACTTCGTGGCACGAGGGGTAAACTTATCCTGAATACCATAGTTCTAAACAAAGCATACACACCCAAAAACTCGCAGAGGCACAGGAAAAATTCTGCTACAGTCAAAATGTATAATCTGATAAGGGATCTAACCCTGAAGAACAAAAGATGGTTGCCAATTAATCAAATATGCTGCTGAGAGTATGTCACCACACTCCAAAATTGCCTAGAAACCTTCATATAAGACATCAATGTCCTAGCAACATCAAGTAAATGTATCAACTTACACTCTGCAACCCCATTCTGCTGCAAAGTATGAGCACAAATGATCCCCTTGGATCGGAAAGCCTCCTGCAAATCACTATGCATAAATTCTAATGCATTATCACTGCGAAAGACCTGAACAGTAGTACCATTCTATGTTTGCACCTCAGACAAAAAATGCTGAACAATAGTAGGAATCTCACTACGAGCCTTCATCAGAAACACCTATGTAAATCTACTGTTGTCATCAACCATAGCTGCAAAATACTTGTGTCCACTAGTAGAGACAACTCTAGGCGGTCCCAAACATCACAATACTAAGGAAAAAGGGATTGAACTAACACCAGCATCTCTCCAAAGGTAGCTACTCCTATGATGCTTCCCTAGTTAATAGTTTTCACAATCCCGAGCCAGGGAATCTAGTAACTCTGGATACATTTGGTACATCTTCTTCATGGATGGATGCCCAAGTATACGATGCCAAAGCAAAGGATCACGAGAGATAGACACAGCCCCAGCAAACAACGTAGGCGTGTCCAAATAATACAGGCCACCTCTCTCTATGCCACTGTCAATTATGTCCCCCGTGTTTCGATCTTGAAAGTAACAGTGTTTCTCATAAAAACTCACACGGCATCCAAGATCTCTGTAAATCCTATTCACCGACAAAAGATTCATAGGAAATTCAGGAGTGTAATATACCTCCTCTATCTTCATCCTGAGCATAGCATCTACACATCCAACTATTGTAACAGGGGAGGTCTTTCCATTAGCCACCCACACATCACGAAATCCTTGTGGGATCAAAAAGTTCTTTAAACAACCTCTGTCTCCAGTGAAATGGACTGAGGCTCCAAAATCTATCACCCATGCACTGTTGTATCTCCTCTTTTTCTCGACCTCTTGGACTGCACACGTGAGTCCAGTAGATTCTGAAGTTGATTTTCTTGAATCAACTTTCTTCAACATGGGCGAGAGAAGACTCATCGCCATCAAGACCAGGCATGAGAGAAGGCTCATCATGCAAGAGGGAACATAAGCACAAGTGAAGCAGCCACTAGCAGCAGCAGTCCCTGCTACCAGCGACCACAACCATCAGCCGGCAGGGATTTGGCCAGCAACGGCGCCGCCAACGAGCGGTGGGTCTACGGTGGCACTCCTAGCGTGCTGCAGGCTAGCGACGGCGCTGCCAGTGCTAGCAGGCCATCCACTGGTGGTGATGGGGGCGGTGTCTTTGTGGTCTTCCATCGAATCACCTCCACGTTGGTGATCCAATCATGTTGTGGTGGATTTTTTGATGGGATATCAGAGCGCGGCGTCTTTGTGGTCTTCCATTGAATCACCTCCACGTCGATGATCCGATCATGTTGTGAGGGATTTTTCAGTGGGATATCGGAGCATCGACTTAGGACTGCTGCTTTGATACTATGTTGAATCAAAGAAAATGCATTACTCTCAAATGAAACCCTAACCATCTATTTATATAAAAGAAAACTAGGCTAATTACATAAATACAACCTCAAGATAAATAAAATATCAAACACCCCATTACATATCAACACAAACAATGATTTGATTAGATTTATAAACTCTCATTGCATGATCTTGAAAAAATAATGAAACTTCTCTAGAAGGAAAAGCATTTCCATGAACTAAATATAACTCTGACCATGAATAACTTAAATATCACTGCAACACTATAAGTTGTTTCTCAGGGATAATTATTTTTACACAGTTGTCACAAGAACATATTGGATTTTTTTTTAAGGCGAGGAAAGTATATTGGATATTATATTTGTTGTATCTAAATATAGTTTAAAAATTAGTTTAGAAATTTGCAGGTCTAGATAAATTAAAAAGAAAAACTGATTAAAGAGGGAGAATGTTAATGAAGATGCATAATTAATTGCAAATGGCAATGATAAATTAACCTCCATAGTTCCATCTTTTAACGTAAACCCCAACGATAAACTAATCTCCATAGTTCCATCTTTTAAAGTAAACCCCAAAATTCATGGAAACACATCTTTCTTCACCAGTCATCCATGCAAAGAAGTATTTTAGTCACAAGAGCAGGTGAAGAATGGTTAGTGGTTGCCTACCTGGCCACAGAAAAGAATACAGCACCTCTACCACAATCACAAGCCCGACGGTAATTATCCAAAGCCAAAGTAGTCTCCACCACATCCTGTGTTTCTATAAAGACTAGTTTATGCTGCATCACCTCCTGCAAGAACACATAGACATCAAATTAGTTGCTTCCATGAAGGAAAGCTCTCTGATTTAACAAGATGCTCACAAATCATTCAATTGTGCTTTTGGTGTTGTAGTAGATAAAGTATGAGTGCAGCATCAGAGAGAATACAACAAAACCTTGGTTTGTGCAGAGAACCCTTCTCAAGGAAAAGGGGAAAACCATGAGATAAGCCCAAAAGATTGGATCTTCTATCATTTCTTCTCAAGAATAAATAGTAGTATATTGTTATATGATAGATTCGCACCCTCACATAAACTCTTAAAATAAGTAGTATGGATGTAAAAAAAACCTAGTACTGAATGGACCTCTATCTCCTCCATCTGCACACCTCGTATTCTCAATTCTTTCACTAAATCTCATCTCATATAGATGCCACATTTCTTTCCATCTTTCTTATCTCACAATAATACCATTTCCAAATCAAGCTTTACAGCTCAAGCTCCTTCCATCATGGCACATGCACACTTGGTTGCTTGCTTTAATCGTAATAACTCAGAAACTTAAAATCATACCTTCTAGGTGGTAACTTGTGGTACTTTGTCATTATGTAATTGCCTAAAGAACTAATTAGGCAGTCTGTACCTAATACAATGCCGCAATGTGCACATTGTATAGAAGTTTTTCTCTTTTCTGAAAAACTACTCGTATAGAAGTTGCACATGTACTTCAATACTCATAGAGTGCTTGGATTTAGATTCAAGTGTAAGCTTGCTTGTACTTCTAACTGTTGCTTGCTAATGTAAGATACCTGTGCTTACAGGAAGCTTGTGCTTTTACTAGGGTTCCTAAGGTGTAAGTCTGCACTAGCAATTATAAATATAAGCCACCTTGTACAAGTAAGGTGCATGGCTTGACTTCATAAAACTTCTTATTGGTGCATCTCTCTAAGAGTCTTGCCTTCAAAGGTATTGAAAGTGTAGATGTACATTTGTCTAGGTGTGTAGTAAACATTAGAATCATAATTTTGTAAATATTTAAGGCATTTTAGACCACTTCATGTCAATTTCATGATATCGGCAATATATCAACAATCCCTAAGCATGATTCTTGATATAACTATATGTTAACTTCCAACCCATGTGCATATTTAGGCTAATCTGTGTCGATTCCATCATATCGGCAATGTATGAACAATCCCTAAACTCAATTCTGGATATAACTATATGAGAACTTCCAACCCATGTGCACATCGTATAGAAGTTTTTCTTTTTTTCTGAAAAGAAACTCGAATAGAAGCTGCACATGTACTTGAATACTTGTTTTTTTTGTTGAAAAGGGAAAAGATGGTTACCAAAGGTCGGTACCCATCCAATATATTACCTCATAAAAAGAAGGGTACAAAGCTTAAAGCAACTTACAAGTGCTGAGCCCAAAAATTAAAGAAAGAACACCTCCCTTACAATATTTTCCAGGAACACTCTTTTCCCCTTGAATATGGTCCTAGTCCTCTGCAGCCACACCAATTAGAGGAGAGTGGCCACCTTGACTTGCATTGAAGGATCCACAAGATGCCTTGTCCCCACCAAACCCCAGAAGTTGTCACCACTACCCCCATGGGCCTACATCATGTCCATCTGACTAAAAGTGTCACTAACAACACTACATCTCGCCAGAAGATGTTCGAAACTCTTAGTCTCCTATCCACAAAGAAGGCAAGAAACATCCTCCACGAGCATCCACCTACTAACCCGATCTCTAGTGGCCACCCATCCTCTCCTGAGGAGCCACATGAAGATTTTAACCTTTAAAGAGATTTTCAACTTCCAAAACATGGAGTAGTCAACCCCCAAAATAGGTGTCATCCCCAACCATGGGCTCCCTCAGCAATTTGTAGACCGACCTTGTGGAGAAGCTACCATGCCCCCATTTCAACATGTCTAGTGTATTCAGTATCAAGTGGAAGTCTTCGAGCAAAAAAAGAAGCTCCTAAAGTTCAACAACTCTAAACACAGAGAGAGCACCTCCAAATCTCAACACCCAAGCATCCTTCACAAGACATGACTTATCCAAGGCAGGCCATGTAACCTATGGAATCTAGAGAACTTCCACCTTTGATCTAGTCATCCTCCCATAACCTGAAGTTACCACCCTCCCCTAACACAAGTTCCACAAATGACACCGTGTCTCAAAACCTTTGATAGACTCCAGAACCCCAATTCCCCATGTGACACTAGGCATCTTTCCTCAGGATTCAAGGAACAGCCATAAGAATCCCTAAGCACTCAGCCCTACAAGTTGTCTTCTATTCGCAACAACTTTAACCACCTACTTGAATAGCAATGAGTCTTCAAAGTTGGAAAGTTTTAGTACCCTAAGACCCCCCTATGCAACAAGCCTACAGACGTCCTACCAACCAACCAAGTTGAGGAAACGACGGTCGTGTTCAGCCCCCTTCCAAAAAAATATCCTCCTGATGCAATCAATCATCTTAGGCACTTTCTTCGGTGACTTGAGCATCAACATATGGAATATCGAAATCACCGAGAGCACCGACTTCAAGAGCACCAATCTCCTCCCCCTCAATAGGACCTACCCCTCCATCCAACCAACCTCTTCATCTTCTCAACAAAAGGGAGCCAGTCACCCACAGACAATTGTTACCCTTCAAAGGGAGCCCCGGATAAGTGGTCGGCAAACCAATTGGTTGGATATGCAAGAAGGTGGTGCAAGCCGCAAATTCATCGGTACAAAGATGAACTTGCCATAATTTACTAAGAGATCGAAAATCTCACCAAAAATATGGGCAAGTGACTCTAGGTGCTCAACATCCTTTCTTTCCCCTTCTATGAAAAACATAGTGTCAAGAGCAATGCCAATGGGTAGCCTTGCCGCACTCCTCTTTGTGGTTGAATCCAAGCTCCTAGAGGGGTGTCCATTAACCAAACTAAGGAGGTTATAGTGATACAACGTTTCATCCACAAAAGCCACTCCATAGTGAAACGCCTCCTTCTAAGGATCTGCCACACGTATGACTACGAGACCGAATCATAGGCCTTGGAGAAGTCATCCTTCCACAAGTGCTTCTCGTTCTCCTCCTTCGCCAGGAAGCCAAATCCCTTCAATCAAAATGAACAAGTCCTACAGTGATCAAACCTGTAAAAAGGCCATCTGCATCGAGATAATGAGCATTGGCAAAACCTCACGTAATATGTTAGCCAGCACCTTAGCGATCATAAGCTATGCCAAGTTGGAGAGAGTAATAAGACGATAGTGCTCAACTGTCTCAACACTTGCCTCCATAAGCAGAAGGAACATATAAAATCTGTTCAACCTCTCAAAATCATAGTTCCCCATAAAGAACTTTGTAACCATCGCCATAAAGTCCTCCCTGACAACCTCCCTGAATTCCTTTAAGAACAGCACTAGGAAACCATCAAGACTTGGGGAGACTAAGCCTTCAAGCCCCACACAGTAACCTCCGCCTTAGTCACCTTCCTAGTCAAACATGTAGTAGCCTCAACCCCAAGGGTCAAGATGTCTGCATCCATCCAATGCCAGCAGCCAGACCTTCGTCGCCTCGTGAAATCTAAGTGCAACCTCAGGGCCCGGGCAATTCAACCCTGTCAGTGACAACTTCCTCACCCAACCTCAAGGAGGAAATCAGATTTGTCCTCGCAGTCACCAACAAGTGGAAGAACCTAGTGTTCATGTCCCCTTCCTTCAATCATAGCTGTTTATACCTCTGGTGCCAATCCACCTCTCTTTTGTGGTCTTCCTCATAAACCATGCCTTGTAGCCTTTTCATATCCTCCACCTCTTGTGGCAAGAGGCTTCCGATGTCTCTCACCTTGTCAAGTTAAGCAATCCCCTGCAACGCCTCAACACATATCTCCTATCTTCTTCTTGGTCTCCTTCCTAAATTCAAGCAGCTTGGTCCGCAGCCTCCCAAGCTTATCTGCCAAAGACCTAATCACAGAGGACAAGGAGGTCACTCCCATCCAAGCATCACAAACCATATCTTTGAACCCAAGTTGCAACAGCCAAGACTTTCACGCGCAGCCCTTCATTGAACATCCACAAAAGCAAGGTGTGGTTGGAAAAAGGTTGGGGCTTGGCCACCACCTCTACCATATGGAATCTCTCAGCAAGCTCAACCAAGCAAACAAAACAACCAATCCTTGACTTGGAGCCCGCAGAGCTCCTCCAAGTGTATCTAGCACCAAATAAGGGTACATCACATAGCTCTTGTTCCTCCATAAGATCACCAAAATCACTCGCGACCCTATCTCTATGCCCATCCGACCTGTCATCTATGGACAATGTTGAATTAATGTCACCTCCCACCAACCATGGCCTCCCCTGCGAGAACTCAAATGCTAAGCAAAGCTCCTCCCATAAGTCAAACCTTATGGCATCCTCACAAGACCCATAGACTGTTGTAAGGACCAAATTTGTACCATTAACCACCCTGTTGAAATAAGCATAGCGACACTAGCATCCAAACAACTGCGATGTCAATTCAAAACCAACACCCCTCCAAGCCAACATCATTCCTTCGGAAATCCACAGTTAGAAAAGAGTCAAACATTTCCCCCCACCTCCCTCTTGGCAATAGGGTCTAATGCCTTGAGCTTCGTCTCTTGGATCATCATGAAGTTCGCACCTTACTTCATTGAATATGTATGTAAGGCTCCCCTCCGATCAAAGCACCTGAGGCCTCTGACATTCCATAAGAGGACCTTAACCATCATTCATCTCAGAAGCCCTCCTCACCCCGCGGTGCCACAACCTTCTAGCCCTAACCACAGGGCATAAGATTAATCGAAGTAGTTTCCAGTTGTTCACCTTTGACCAACTGCCTGTAGGCTGCCATGTTCTTCAAAGAGAATTGACATTTGTAAACCAAGCGAGAGTTACTGATATAGTCCTCTTGTGGCACTTACACCTATGCCAAGGTCGACATCCCGCAGTTCGAGAGAGCATCGAGCTGCTCATTGAAGTTGTGCTCCCCGAATCCCTCACTGCCACCAGTTCCATAGAGTCTTACCTCCTCCTGCACCCACAACTATGGGGGATCCCATGAACTAAAGTTACACTTGGTCACCACCTCCGAGTGACACAACCTGGTGATCTACTGGCTCACTTGCCCAAAGGCCAGGTACTACAGAGTCCTCTAAGTCTTACTTCTCCCCACCAAGACCACCAGTTGCCTGCTATATGTCACACACTCCCCGTTCGATCTCCTCCATTACTAAGGGGCGAAGGCCATCTCTGCGCAACTCGCCCATTATGCCATTGAAGGTAAGAGTAGGGGAAATAGCTACATCAACCCTAACTAAAGGCAAAGGAGGAAGGGAGGGTTCTTCCAAAGAGGGGGAAAGCAAAGCCACCACAGACCTACTAAAACCTTGTCCACCAGCCCAATTTGAAGGGAAGAATGACTTACCTAGTCCATATTTGAAAATAGATCCGTACTCCCCTTGAGGAAGACGCAAAACGGGCAATGGAGAGCCCCTTTCAAAATTTGATGCGATGCGTGGCACATCATCTTGCATTCGGGAATAAAGGGCTACCCTGCACGTGGAGACAAAGGAGGGCTCTCTAAGGAAACCCCCCTCCATATTTCAGCAGCTTGATTCTCATTACACGCACATCCCTATGACTCCCAGAGAAATCGAGATGTCTAGGTTTCCAATTTTCTGAACAGCCATCTACCTCCCACTTACTGGACCAGCCACCGGTGATGGAGTAAACCACCTTAGCTAAACTCATTCTGCCAACACAAGGTCCCTTCTCCGCAAATCAAATCTTAATAACCTAAGAAGACCCACCATCCTGCAACACCACCTTTTCTAACACAATCTTCCAGTCATGACCTCAACAGAGGGCCTAATGCCTCCTCAGAGAGTCTCCTGTAAGACTCAATCTCGAGTAGCATCGCAACTAGTCGAAAGCTCTAACAACAGAGCCAGTAGTCTCAACCGAAAGTAAATGCAAAGGAACCCTTAGAGGTCTGCCATAGTCATTGCTTTGGTCGAACATCGTTCTACAATGGCCCCATCACTCGAGGAAGTCACCTCCATCACACCCATCCACCCTCCTCCTCCACCATCTGAAAGTGAAGCACCCCGAGGCTGCCCAGGGTGTCAATGTCAAGAAGTAGCTTCCAATCATCAAGCACGGAGACGTTAAAAGTAACCTTAGGCCCCACGCAACTCTCAATCGATCAACTCACCTCATTAAGGGAGGGACTCCTATGCAAAACATCCCCTACCAGCGTGGCATCAAGGAAACTCTAAAGAGTAGAGTGCATCAAAGACCATAATGTCTCAACCTCGACAGCTGGTGCAAGTACGAGATGTGGTGGGGACGTCGCAACCATGTTATCCCCACCTCCTACCATAAACATCCTCTCACCCTTCAGTCTAGGGCATCAATCCCTCTTATGGCCTATTGAAGCATGAATCGACGAAATGCCCACGCAAGCCACAACGGAAGCATATCACCTCCCGACGCAAGATCTACATGCCTCCACTCCCATGAGAATCACCCCCTCAAGCCCTCCTTGATCTCCTACTCAACACCCAAATCCACCCATCGCTCACTCCCACAAACATCTCTCGCTCCCTCTTCATCCAAGCGAAATGATGAAAGACTCAACTCTGTACTTCAATACTTGTAGAGTGCTTGGATTTAGATTTAAGTTTAAGCTGGCTTGCAAGTGTAGGATACTTGTGCTTATAGAAAGCTTTTGCTTTTACTAGGATTCCTAAAGGGTATGTCTGCACTTGCCATTATAAATATAAGCAAATTGTACAAGTACCATGCATGGCTTGACTTCTTATAACTTCTTATTGGTGCATCTCTCTATAAGTATTGCCTTCAAAGATATTGAAAGTGTAGAACTACATTTTTCTAGGTATGTAGTAAACATTAGAATCATAACTTCGTAAATATTTAATGCATTTTAGACCACTATGTGTCAATTCCATGATATTGGCAATAATATCAACAATCCCTAAACATGATTATTGATATAACCATATGTGAACTTCCAACCCATGTGCATATACTCTTGTGTCAATTCCATGATCAGCAATATATCAACAATCCCTAAACACAATTCTTGATATAACTATATGTTTACTTCAAACCCATGTGCATATTGTATAGAAGTTTTTCCTTTTTCTGAAAAGCTACTCGAATAGAAGTTGTAAGTGTACTTCAATACTTGTAAGAGTGCTTGGATTTAGATTTACGTGTAAGCTTGCTTGTACTTCTAACTGTTGCTTGCAAGTGTAAGAAACTTGTGCTTACAGGAAGCTTGTGCTTTTACTAGGATTCCTACTGTGTAAGTGTGCACTTGCAATTATAAATATAAGCCACCTTGTACAAGTACTGTGCATGGCTTGACTTCTTATCGGTGCATCTCTCTATAAGTCTTGCCTTCAAAGATATTGAAAGTGTAGATGTACATTTGTCTAGGTATGTAGTAAACATTAGAATCATAATTTTGTAAATATTTGAGGCATTTTAGAACACTTTGTGTCAATTCCATGATATCAGCAACATATCAACAATCCCTAAACATGATTCTTGATATAACTGCTGTTAAGGACTTTAGTTACCTTTTATATTTGCCAAAAACTATTTATTTATTTTATATTTTTTTCCTGATTCTCGTATGTAATTTACCTAACACATCTCTCTATATAAAAAGGTGTAGTATTTTCTATTAAAATAAGATTCCTCATTTCATCCCACTTGGTATTAGAACGGCGATCCTAGATAGATGCTCGAGTATCCCACCGAAACAAGCCACCAACCCATTCCACCAAAACCCTAACCCTTTCTCTGCATCGCTCATCGCCTCCACCTTCCTCGCCTATAGCAGCACGGTTGGCAGGGGGGCCTTCATTGACAGCAAGCGGTGACGCTAAAGGGGTCCGTTGCCCTTGCAGCACCCAGCCTCTATGGCAACGCTGTAAGGAGCACCAGCAACGGCGGGCTCAGCGACGCTGGGTTGGGGTGGCTGCGATGATCTGCTATAGTAGCAGATCCTCCACCAACACGCAGTAGAGTCACCAGTGAGTCTTGTCGACCCAGCGCTGCGAGGAGGGTAGTAGCCCTTTTTTTTAGGGCCACTAAGGGTGCCTCCGAATCCTAATAGGCCCCTACCAACTATTGGAGGGCTACTATGTGTGTCTAACGTGATTTCCAAGGAAGAGATAGCTTGGATGTCATGTTAGATCACTCTCTTTTGTCATCTATAGTGGTTCTGCAAATCTAAAAATTAGATTTTAGATCTTATTTCGGCATCTTCGCATAGCTTCAGAGCATTATGGCCTCATCTTTATCTTCTGAGGTGACATTCGAGATTAGTCAAGAGAGCGGGAACTACAAAAACCCATTCTTCGTCTCCATTGTGAAGTTGGATAAGACCAACTACGCTCGGTGGTCTCAAACGTTCTTGATGACCGTTGAGGGTCATGACAAGGAGCATCTCTTACCGGAGCCAAAGCCTCAGAACAAGACTAGGAAATATGCCTCGTGGAAGAATAGTGCTATGGTGAGAGCGTAGATCAAGAATGTCATCTCGCCACATATTGAAGATGGCATTATGTATTACAGGACTGCTAAAGAGATGTAAGATACATTACATGACACATTCTCACGAAAAGAATTCTAGCAAGATCTATTAGATCTACAATGAGATGTTCTCTCAAACAGAAGGGATAGCCCTTAACATAGTACTATGCCCTTAACACATATTCTCTAAACAGAAGGGCTTTTAGAGAACTACAATGCGTGCAGGCATGTGTGCAAGTGTGGTACTCAGTCGGGATATCGCAAGGAGACAGCAGTCCTATACTTTCTTTTTGGGTTAGGCCCAGAATATGATTCTGCACGCTCTCAGATTCTGACACTATCGGAGCCTTCGTCTCTTTAGGAGACTTATAGCCGACTGAGTTGGATCACAATGGCTACTCCTCCTGAGATCACTGGACAAACCTCCGCATTGGCTGTTAGTGGAGGTCAAGGCACTAAAGGTTTACCCTCTACTCATGGGTGTGATCATGACAAAGAACAAACAGGAAAACCACGTCCCATGTGCACTTTCTGTGGTAGGATTGGTCACATAGAGGCCTCTTGCTGGTCTAAGCATAGGAGACCTCCCGTGGCCAATCTGGTTGTTGCTTCTTCTAAGACAAAGTCTAACATAGTATCACGTGCTGAGTATGATGCAATAGTGCAAAGGCTTGCTTAGATTACTCAAGAGACTCTGTCTTCCTCTTCAAATACTATTGCCATTGCCTCTTCAGTTACAGGGTGTATTTTTGTTGTTTCTGACAGGTCTACTTGGTTGGTACATTCAGGAGCATCACAACACTTGAGTAGTGATCACAACAGCTTTCAGCAGTTTCAATCTGTATGCCCTGGTAGGATAGTTAGGTAGCAGACGGAAGGCACACCAGAGTTGATAGTCAAGGGAAGGTCCCAGTCACCCCTAATATGAAGTTGCCCGATGTTTTATTCATTCTAGATTTCCCAATAAGCTTGTTATCTGTTAGCAAAAAAAGATCTTAATTGTAGGATATTTTTTTATGATGGTTGTGTGTTTCAAGACAAGCTCACGGAGAGGATGATTGGTGACGAACATGAAGAAGAGGGTATGTATCACCTGTCTCAGACACCAGTTGCTACACAATGCCAGAGGGATGTGTGTTTTACTGCAGGAAGTGCCTTACAATGGCACAATCGCCTTGGTCATCTATCTCTGGACAGGCTTTGCTGTATCAGCCCTCATCATTCGCCAGCCATCGAGATTCATTGTAATGCGTACCAAATGAGAAAGCACCACAAATCCACCTATCTTACTAGTTGTACCAATTCTAAGTCGACTTTTGATTTGCTACATTTAGACGTATGGGGCCTTAGTAGAATTCCAGATCGACTAGGATATAGATATTATTTGGTGATTGTCGATGATTGTTCCAGACTATCTTTGATATTTTTATTAAAGAATAAATTAGATGTTGGGTCTATAATTGACAATTTTATTATTAAAATAAAGAATCAGTTTGCTTCTATTGTCAAAGTTGTGTGTACTGATAATGCGCTTGAGTTTTATACTACATGGATGAAAGCTTTTTATAAATCTCATGGAGTGGTTCATCAGACCAAATATCCTCATACATCCCAGCAAAATGGGATAGTAGAGAGGACGCACCGACATCTTTTGGATGTGGCCCAAACTCTATTGATTCACCACAATGTACCGTCACAGTATAGGGAGATGCAGTGTTTACTGCGGCTATTTGATTAACAAGATACCTAGTTCTATTATTTCTGAGCAGGTACCATGGCAGATACTGTACCCAGATCGAGAGCTATTTCAATTGCCACATCAGGCCTTTGGCTGTGTAGCCTTTGTGCATATCACTAGACTCTGTCTTCCTCTTTAAATACTATTGCCATTGCCTCTTCAGTTACAGGGTGTATTTTTGTTGTTTCTGACAGGTCTACTTGGTTGGTAGATTCACGTGCATCACAACACTTAAAAGAGTAGTGATCATAGCAGCTTTCAGTAGTTCCAATCTGTACGTCCTGGTAGGACAATTCAGGTAGTAGACGAAAGGCACGCCAGCGTTGATGGCCAAGGGAAGGTCCCAGTCACCCCTAATATGAAGTTGCCTAATGTTTTATTTATTCTAGATTTCCCAATAAGCTTATTATCTGCTAGCAAAAAAGGATCTTAATTGTAGGACTTTTTTGATGATGCTTGTGTGTTTCAAGATAAGCTCACGGAGAGAATGATTGGTGACGGACATGAAGAGGAGAGTATGCATCACCTGTCTCAGACGCCAGTTGCTGCACAGTGCCAGGGGGATGTGTGTTTTACTACAGGAAGTGCCTTACAATGGCACAATCGCCTTGGTCATCTATCTCTGAACAGGCTTCATTGTATCAACCCTCATCCTTCGCCAGCCATCGAGATTCACTGTGATGCATGCCAAATGGGAAAGCACCACAAATCCACCTATCTTGCTAGTTGTACCAATTCTAAGTCGATTTTTAATTTGCTGCATTTAGACGTATGGGGCCCAAGGTTTTAAATAACGATATCGTATCGACAAGTTAAAAAAGGGATATATAGGGGAAATATCAAGGATATATCGCTGATATCAGTAAATTTTGGGAAAATCATTCAGAAAGGCTCAAAATGTGCCAAAATATCACAAATTTTATGAAAATTAACATTTTAATAACTAATACATTATGAAAAAATGCCTAGAAGATGAAAATCATAAATTTTAAATAAAAACATAATAATAATGCACTAGTCGCATAACGACAAAATCATATATTGAAAAGAAAGTATATAGAACATGATAATAATTGAAAAATATTCATAATAATTTTTGTTACATATTATTCACAATTGAAATCATGCCTTAATTACATTGATTTTCTTATCAGTTTCAATATGTTCTCTATTCCAATACTCTTATTTTTCTCATTGACCTGCCTCAGATTTCGTGAATCACCCTATTACTCTTCTCATTACGATCTCAAGACATGAAATCACAAATACTGTCACCAAAGATGCACTTGATGATAGAAGATACGATTTAGATTACACAGGAGTATATAATGAACAAATATAAATGGTCAAATAACTAGAGCCCTGATTTTCTTATCAGTTCTAACACGTTCTCCATTCCAATACTCTTCTCTTTCTCATTAATCTGTCTCACATTTCGTGAACCACCCTATTACTCTTCTCATTATGAGCTCAACACATAAAATCACATCTCATATCAACAAAGATGCACTTAGTGAAACAAGACATGATTTAGATAACATAAGCATATATAATGAACAAATATAAACGTTCAAATAACTAGAGAGAAATTGTACCCATCATAGCATAATATACAGTTTACAAGATTAGTGGAGATCAACAAAACACCAATACGTAAGTACTTAGATAAATCATGTTGAAACAAGTGACCTTGTCAACCCTAGGTTATTGTGGGGAAAGAAAGAACCATCACGGATGAAAGGAAGATGACAAGATAACCCTTTCAATATCTCCATGGATTATCAAAGTGCTTGATTTTATACATCTTTTTATAGAGGTTTAAAGACGTTAATGTATTTCTCACCGACATCTTAGAATCTTCTTATTTTTCAATAAGTAAAACCAAGTGCAATGACTAAATCGTCGACAGAAGATGTACAACTCTAAAGTTGACATATTTGATGGACTACAAAAGAGCAAGAACCCTAGCATGTACAACTCTAAAGTTCAACAAAAGTCCATGATATCGGCGATATATCTCCGATATATCGACGGTACATCGACGATATCATGGAAAAAAGATATTAAGGGTGATCGATATGTGCTAACCTGACGATACCAATATATCAACGATATATCGCTGATATATAACTGATATATCAATCCCTAATACGGCCCTAGTCAAATTCCAGATTGACTAGGATATAGATATTACTTGGTGATTGTCGATGATTGTTCCAGACTATCTTTGATATTTTTATTACAGAATAAGTCAAATGTTGGGTCTGAAATTGACAATTTTATTATTGAAATAAAAAATCAGCTTGCTTCTACTATCAAAGTTGTGTGTACCAATAATGCACTTGAGTTTTGTACTACATGAATGAAAGCTTTTTACAGATCTCATGGAGTGGTTCATCAGACCAAATGTCCTCATACATCCCAGCAAAATGGGATGGCAAAGAGGACGCACTGACATCTTTTGGATGTGGCCCAAACTCTATTGATTCACCACAATGTACCATCACAGTATTGGAGAGATGCAGTGCTTACTGCGTGCTATTTGATTAACAAGATGCCTACTTCTGTTATTTCTGAGTAGGTACCATGGCAGATATTATACCCAGACCAAGAGCTATTTCAATTGCCACCTCAGGCCTGTGACTGTGTAGCCTTTGTGCATATCACTAGGCCAAGTAGAGATAAACTTTCCCCCAGAGCAATCGAGTGTGTCTTTCTAAGATACAGTCACACCCAGAAAGGCTACAGGTACTATAATCCCCTACAGAAGAGGCACTATGTTAGTGCGGATGTTACTTTTCATGAGGCAATCTCATATTTTTCTATTACTAGCAGACAGTTGAGACTTAAAGCAGGGAGGGCTCCTATGCCTATTCCTTCCATTCAGTTTGGTGGCTTTTCTACTACCCAAATTGCATCATCAGATACTATAGATACTAGTCGTGTCCGGTTCAGAGATCCTCCACTGTTATTTGGGAAACCAGTGACATATCAACATACCCCCCTTTTCAGCACCATCATCCTCCCCACAGCAAGTATGTGTTGACACTACTGACCATTATGTGTCTGGTGATGATCCTGCAAATGCTATACCAGTTGTCTCTGAGTCTCCTCCCAGTGATGATGATGCATCACCATCTGAGCCACCTGTAGAGACTGAATCTACCTCTGATGATATGAATCTTCCGATTACTATTCGGAAAGCCCTAAAGAGCTATGTACACTATCAGGTGGCAAGGGTAATTTCTTCTAATTGTCTAAGTCGCCTATTTGCCTTGGTCACAGATACCCTTACTTCTACACAGATACCAGCCACTTATCAGCAGACCATACTCGATTTGAAATGACATCAGGCCATGGAGGATGAGATGGCTACACTCTAATCTTGGCAAACATGGGAACCTACTTCGTTACTTCTTGGTGCACACACTGTTGGCTATAATTGGATCTTCACCGTGAAATATAATCCAGACAGATCTATTTCTTAGTACAAGACTCGTCTTGTGGCAAACCTTTAGGGTGGATTTCTTTGACACCTTCTCCCCCATAGCCCAGATTCTTTTTGTGCATATTCTCATTTCTGTTGCTGCTCATTTTGACTAGCTGTTATATTAATTGGATGTCAAGAATGCCTTCTTGTATGATGATCTACAAAAAGAGGTGTATATGCAGTAGCTCCCCGACTTTGAGTTTAGGGGGGGGGGGGGGGGGGGGGGGGGGTGTGTGCAGATTGAAGATGGCGATATATAGCCTCAAGCAGAGTCCAACGGCCTAATTTCGAAAGCTATCAGAGGTCGTTGATGATATGGGACTTATTCGATTACTTCTGATCATTCTTTATTTGTGAGGAAGACATACAAGGAAATTATTGCTCTCTTTGTTTATGTAGATGACCTCATCATCACCAATGATGAAGCAATTAAGCTAGTTGAGGTCAAGCAGTTTGTTACGAAGGACTCAGACTCCTTAAGATACTTCATGGGCATAAAGGTGGCAAGAGGAAAAAGCTGTATTGTCCTTAACCAGAGGAAATACACTCTTGACTTACTATAGGAAACTGGAAGGTTGGGATCTAAGTCAGCCAACATACCTATGGATCTGAAGATGCACTTATATGATTCTGAGTCACAGGTTGTAGAAAGCAAAGGCTACAAACAGTTGATTAGGAAGTTACACTACCTCACTATTACATGCTCAGACATCTCACTTGCAGTTGGCAAGCTTAGTCATTTTATGAATAGACCGACCAAGCAGCACTAGGATGCTGCCATGCAGGTGCTCAGGTACCTGAAACGAGCACCAAGACAGACTACTGATCAAGAACAGTAGGTGTTAAATAATATAAATAATGCGAAAGCAAGATATCAAAACCATAAACAATATGAAACACTTGGATTTATATGGAAATCCCACTCATGAAGAGTAGGGAGAAAACCACGGGAGAAGACCCTAACAAGGCTGATGTTTCCATTCTTCTCAAGAAACAAATGGGAGTACAATAGCATATTTACAAGCTCCTATACACACCACATTTCTTCATTCTACTATGTGGTACTAAATGTACCACTACAACACATCCTATCTTTCAACACTCCCTCAAGCTCGAGTATGGAATGCTCAGCTTGCACAAAAGATATTCCCACTCTATAAAGCACAAAAACACAACACAAATAAAATGATGCTGCTGGATTACGACTTCTTCATACCTCTTGTGTCATTGGCTTCTTTGCAACCTCAACTGGTGCTGTCGGTCATGGTAGCCTTGTGTCGCTAGCTTTTTTGCATCTTCACCTTGCTTGTAGACGAATGGATGTATGTAGAAGTATGGAGATGAGCCGTAGACAATTGATCTGGTGCTAGTAGGAAAATAAGCCCTCCACTCCCAAGAACAATAGATAATGAAATAGAAATCCTAAGAAAATTAAAACCCAAGAACGACTTGCTCTGATATCATATTAAATAATATAAATAATGCGAAAGCAAAATATCAAAAGCATAAACAATATGAAACACTTGGGTTTACGTGAAAACCCCACTCACGAAGAGCAGAGAGAATCATGGAAGAAGAGCCCAATAGAGCTAATGTTTATATTCTTCTCAAGAAGCAAATGGGAGTACAATAGCATATTTATAGGCTACCACACATACCACACTTCATTCTACTGTGGTACTAAATGTACCACTACAACATATCTTATCTCTCAACAGAAGGTCTATGACCATAGTGGGTTACTCCAATGCAAATTATGCAAGTTGTCTTTCTGACAAGAAATCCACTACCGGATTTTGTACTTATGTGGCTGGTAATCTAGTGACTTGGAGGAATAAAAAGCAAAGCGTTGTGTCTCGTTTGAGCGTAGAGTCAGAGTACAGAGCGATGGCATAGACAGCAGCTAAACTTGTATGGATCAAGTCAGTCTTACTTGACTTGCATGTCAAGATTGAGAAGCCAATAGAGATGAGATGCGAAAACAAGGCAACTACCTACATAGCAAACAAGCATATATTTCATGAGCGCACAAAACATGTAAAGATTGATTATAACTACACCAAAAATCTGATTCAGAGAGGACTTCTCTTCACCACATTAGTTGCCTCAAAGAACCAAACAGCAAATATGTTTACTAAGCCTCTTACTAGATCTGCATTTGAGGCTTGTTGTGACAAGTTGAGCATGATAGATATCTATGCTCCAGCTTAAGGGAGAGTCTTAAACACTCTAGTTATCTTTTATGTTTGTCAGGGACTATCTATTTATTTTATGCTTTTTGCCTGGTTCACTTATGTAATTTACCCAACACCTCTCTCTATATAAAAAGGTGTAAGATTTTCTATTGGAATAAGATTTCTCATTTTGTCCCACTACCACATGTGAACTTCCAACCCATCTACATATTGTAAATTATTCGACTTTCAACTCAATTCTTTGGCCTTCATATCTCCTCTCAATAGTCAATGATCTCCTTAAATCATCCGTCAACTATTGCATGGCAGACTAGATACTCCTAAAGATCTCATACTAGGGTCACACATGTTTTTAATAATGTGGTCAGCAGCCTAAAGTGTTTGCACTCCCATCACCAGTGTTCAAACCATTAACCAGGGGGGAAATCCAACCATTATTCAAAATCTAAGCAAGCAACATCATCCTCCCTCAATCCTTTATACCTGCTTCAAATAGTTTCACAGCACCCATAATCCATTAAAATGTTGGTGTCACCTTTTTGCCATTGTACCCCTGATTCAATTGTCTCACGTATTGCAAATTTCCCCTTTTTTTTGGAGGTATGGTTGAATTCCATCTTTTCTAGTTCTGAGAATCACTTGCATGATGGATTGATTGTCATGTAATCAAATGCTGATCCAAACCTACTCTAAAATTCCCCAGTCCCTTGATATTTATATGGAGATCCAGATTTCCCAACTCTTTGTCACTAGCATTGTAGATAATTTTTTTAAGTTGAAAATAAGATTTATTACGAAGAATTTCCTACTTTAACTCTCAAAAATATATATGCCTACTTTCATACCAAGACCAGGAGTTCCCTTTTATCGATTGTGCAATCTTTATTGATTAGCTGGTGCTCATTCCCACAAATAGGCAAGTAGGCCACATCATATAGACTAGACACCTGATATTAATATCGATTCTTAATCCACTTAAATTACATCCTTACTCTCTTGGAAAATGGACACAACATGCATAACCCCTCTTTCTGAGAGGGTGCATTAATTAGTGTATTATTTGAGAAAAGTTTGTGCGTTAAGAACAGCATCTGCGATATCATGTATTATGTACATTATTTTCGCTATAATTGTATTCACATCTGTCAATATAATAAGTATCTAATCAACAAGTTGCAGAATTCCTGCACAATTTTCCAAGCAATCAATTATTATCCGAGATGCAATTCAATAGCATCAAGAAAATAGTTCCCTCCCTTTACCCCAGCAACATGGGGTAGTAGGACAGGCTTTTTGCAGCTAGTTCAAGGCAAAGATAACCAGAGTTGTTTCTCACTAAACAGAAAGATCTATACAACAGAAAGTTACCTGTAGAATACCCATTTCATTCCAACTGTTCACGATGCCATCCATGTATGAATAACTAACAAAGAAGCACACTATACCATCTGGAACAGCAGCAACCATTTCAAGCAACAAACGTCCATAGTTCCTCACGACACCAGGGTCACTCCGCATATCAAATTTCGTACTTACAGGAAGCTGATCACTGTTAAAAAAGAATTCGCATCACAAAGATACAACTAGAGAGAATGCTACTGACTGCTCAGCATAAAAACATAGAATAAGGCAATGTACTACCCAACATCAGCTCATTATACGAGAATATCCAACTATTACCTAGCATTCAATCCACTAAAATTAAAATAAAAAAGAAACCAAAAAGTTAGACATACCTTCCACGAGTCAAAACCATTGGGCATATGCAATCCCTTGTCAAAGACATTTTAAAGCTCCTGCTTATGACAGGATTGAAGTTAAGGAGACGAGGATAGAGATCAATTGGGCTAAGAGTTCCAGAAGTTATTATGACAGATTGGAAGCGATCAAATACAGGCTTGATGGCAAGAGATGCATCATGACAGCTAAGCTGTGAGGGCATAAAAAAGAGAAAAAGTATTACTAAAAAGTAGCACAAATCCTAGATCATCAAGATATCGTAAAAAGGCTAGCATAAAGCTTGACCTGCAGAACAGGATCAGGTATATGTGGCATTCTCTCATCATATGGCTCAATTATTATAGAAAAGCCCCTTGTATATGTCCCAACAAGAGTTGCAAAGTCACACACAGTTTGTATATGCAGAAACTCATCTGTATCCGTTATTTCAAGAGTCAGCATCAGAGAGTGCAATCTATCGTAGCAGAACTTGAGCATTTTTTGATCAATTCCAGCCTGGGAGTACACAGATGCAACAAAGTTTACCGGTCCCTCAGACTCCACATTCTCAGTCTGCAATCTCATCTTGAGATATTGCACTAGCCGCCTAAGCACAGCAACAAAATGCTCTGCTCTCCGGATGTTCCCTGGAACAGCTTCCTTCAGAATATCATCAGGAAGTGCAGGATTACCAAGCCACATATCCGTTACTGTTACAAAACCGCGAAAAATTTAGATCTTGAAAGTTCCAAAAGTAAATAAATATCATAACCTCCCCTTACATTGCACTTACTAGGTAAGTTCCCTCTTTGAGCCAAACCCTCAACCAGCCTATTGTATTCTGCACGAAGCCTACCAGCATCCGTTGCCTTGAACCTTCCTAGCAATTCAATCATTCACAATTTAGCGATGGATCATAGGGGAAGAAAATAAAGCATCTAAACTAACTTTTTGTTCTCAAGGAAATGGAAATTCACACAAGATGGTATGCATACCACAGGTTAACCCCAATAAACAGGTGTTAACCCCGTTTACTTTGGGTGTTAACCCGGGGTTTCAAAGCCCATGTTTTGGTACAAAACCGGGTTTTCAAAACCCAGGTCTGAGTTGTTGTTAGGAAACATCAGGGGTTAACCCCCCTTTAGATGCAACCATAAATAATGATTAGATATGTTTGCCAAAAGAAAAATGGGTTAAATAATAAAACAATTTGACAAGCAACATATAAAAGTCCATTTTAGGTAAATGTAATCCCAAAACATCATCATCAAAGTTTTCAAATATGTTTACTTCCATGAATCCAATAAATCAGAAAAATCTAAATATTTCTTTTCTCACCGGGTTCTCTCAGAAACTTCTCAATCCCTAAATGCAATCCACTTCTCATACAAAAGACCACCTGTAATTTTTTTTGGGGGGAAATAAAGGCCACCTGTAATAAGAGTTTCTCCTATGCTTTTCTTAGGGAAGTCATTCTGAACACCACATTGTGTTAAAATGTATTGATTACAAATTCAAGATTTATAAACAAAAAACAAAAAAAAAAACCCTGCATTATTGATGATTATCAATCCTAATTCTGCAGGAACATACTTAAATAGATTTATAAAAAATTGAATCTAAAGAGAATCATGCTATGAACCTTCCTAAATTCATTCACAAACTAGCAAGCAATCAATCATTGGCGAAGAAATAAAGCATCTAAAAGAACCTCTCTGTTCAAAAGGTGAAAAAAGTCTTACTAAAATAGCACTTATACTCCTTTACAAACAAAAATAAAAAAACATGCATACTTTGATGCAATCATGAATTACTATTATGCATGGTTCACCAAAAAAAAAAACTAGGTCAAACAACTGAATGAATTAACAAAAAAACTTGTTAGATTTGAGAATAAGGGTTTAACAGAATGAGAGGGGAGAGAGGAGAACATGGCGTGGACGAGGGGTGGACGCTCGTTGCTCGAAGGAGATTGAGGCACCTTTCCCCAAACACTGGTCGTAGTAGGGGTAGCGATGGAGGGTGTGGAACGAGATGCTTCAAATGCCTTAGCGTTGGCCACTGCACGAGGGAGTGCCGCAATCAATTGCGGTGTTGGAGATGTGGCAGTATTGGCCACCAAAGTGTTGCTTGCGTCCGTGGGAGAGTTAGGGAGGGTGCTTTGCCACCACCGCCGATGATTAAAGTGCCTCAGGCAGAGGTAGATGCACCGTGGTCCGAGGAGGCGGTAGCCTTACGAGAAGTGGTAGATAGTGGGCTGGTGGGGGAGGTGCTTGAAGGGCAACCCCAACTAGAGGAGGTTGCTATTAAGCTTGGTGATCTCGTGGCTGGGAGAAAGGTGGAGGTTCTCTTCATCGGCGATGGCAAGGTTCTTGTCTTGGGCCTCAATTTGCCTGAGCGAGATAGGTTTTGCTTTACGGAACTTCGAGTAGGGGTGGCACTCCTGAGGTGGAGGAAGCCATGTGTCCATGATGGCGCATAGAGAGAACGCCCACCGAAGAAACCTCTAATTGAAGTGATGATTGGCAAGGTTCTGTGGTGGTTGAGGATGGTGGAGGTGGTTAAGGCAATGGTAGCGCCATTTGCGCGACTCAAGGAGTGCAGAGGTGCTGGCCTCTCCAAGGGCCCACTCATGGCTATTATCAAAACGAAGGTAAGAGTTCTACTGATGGAGAAGGTGCTTCTCCGCCATAGGGGTCTCTCGTGGGTTGTAACTTGTACACCTACGAAGACTTCGCCTTCGCCGCCCATTGGCACATACATTGAGGCAATCAGGAGGTCCAACGACGCCTCCATTGGTTAAAGCCAGCCTCTGCCAGCGTTGCGTCGCACCGCTAGGGTTTGGCGACCAAGACCGGAGCCGAAACCAGAGGCTAACGTGGACTCACCTTCCGAGGACGCCGCCATGATTGCGGCTGGCAACTCATCGATTGCAACATTTACAGCTAACGACACTTCTGATGCGGAGCCGTTGATGGCAGCTATGTGGGGAGGACGAGCGGAGAATCTAAAGGGGCTGAGGAAGTTGCAAGGATGGAGGTGCCTTTTAAGGGCCACTTTGGTCCATTGCACTTAGCTGACGCGGATGGGCCTGCGCCCCTTACTGGGCCCAGTCTGGATCCAATTGAAATTGGGTCGGATCCTTATAACCTAACCGTTCCCAAGACCCCTTTGGATGCAGATGGGCGTTACCAAACCGAGACTTTGGATGCGAACCCATCAGGGAAGGCCTCATTCGAGGAGGGCTCTCGCGTGGTTTCGGAAGGACTTCGGCCATCTCCCTCCACTCCACGTACTGCAACAACGAAAGGGGCTGAGGAGCTCCACAATGGTCCTCTGATAGCATGATCGCCTCACCCACCTAGGTCAGGGGAGACAACAGGGGTGTCAAGATGCGATGAGGAGGCTGGTGGCGACCCGTCTCCTCCACTGCACTTTGCTGGGCCACAGCGAGAAGTGACGATGCGGTGCCACTGGGAGGTGGTTGGAGCTACAGCAACCGAGACGAGCTCCCACTGACCAAGTGGCGCCCACGAGTGGTGAGGGGGGGCTGCAATAAGGGGCTTCAATATAACAAAAGGTTCGGGTACGTGGTGGATGGCCGTGAGAGGAGGCCTCAAGCACCGCAGCAGCAGGTGTCAGAGACATTGGATGGGGGCGATGTGAAGGTTTGCCAGATGGCAGAAGCGTCTAGCTTCCATCGGGTGGAGAGGGGAGGTACCACAATTGCCCAATGACAGGGATTCTTCCATGGAACATTAGGGGTCTTAATGACCCCTCCAGGAGGGCGGTTCTAAGGGGCTACATCCAACAGTGGAAGGCAGACGTTGTCCTTCTACAAGAAACGAAGTTGGTTGGCTGTGACAGCAGAATGTGGAAAGAGGTTGGGGTTCCTAGATGGAGGGATTTCGAGCTCTTGATGCAACTGGCCATATGGGAGGATAGATTTTGGGATGGCGTGAGGACATCTTTGCTCTCGAGGATGTTTTCTTGGGGGGGGGACCACGTTATTTCTGCCAGGCTATTAAGAAGAGGTGGGGCCAAGATGGTTGTAACTGGAGTGTATGGCCCATCTAAAGCATAGGCAAGAGGTTTGATGTGGGAGGAGCTGACGATGGTAGCAACTGACAATGTTGGAGTGCCGTGGTTGATTGGGGGAGACTTCAACACCACGTTGCAGTTGGGTGATAGGCCTGACGGACAAGGAAGACAGGACCCTGCGTCTTGGCATTTTATGGAGTTTGTGGAGCTACATGGGCTGATTGAGTTGGTTACGGTTCCATGTGTGTATACATGGAGGTTCACAAATGGTCAAAAGTTCAGGATTGACAGATTCATTTCTAATGTTGAGATGGCAGAGATGTTCCCGTTGGCAAAAGTCTCATCGTTAGAGCAGCCTTTTCTAGACCACACACCCTTGAAGTGGAAGTCAAATGAAGGTATTTTCTCTGGCACCTATTTCAAATTTAATCTTGGTTGATGGAGACAGGATTTAGAGATAAGGTCGAGGAGGAATGGAGATCCATGGTGGTCGAGGGGTTAGCTGTTGCTCGGTTGACCAAGAAACTCCCGACATGTGGGACTACTTGAGGAGGTTTAGGAAGGAGCTTAGGGAGTCTAGGTTTAGAAAGAAAACTGAGCCACTTGCTGAGATCACCAGAATAGACAGACAGGAGGACTAAGGAACACTGACTGTAGAGGACAGAGAGCACAGGGCGAGATAGATGCGAGTAGTGTAGGAGGAAGACACAAAGGCTAAGGTTGATTTGAAAACGAGGTCCAGACAGAAATGGTTGGAGGGGGACTCCAACACCCAATACTTTCATCAGGTGACATCGGCCAAAAGGAGGAGGATTTGGATTGAGAGGTTATTGGTGGGTGGGGTGACCTACTCAGGTAGGGAGGAGATGGGAAGAGCAGCGACGGAGTTCTTTAGAGATTTCACCGAAAGACACCTGAGGGGAAGGTGGAGATGGAGGAGGGAGGACGTGCAGAGCATCTCGACAGAGCAGGCATTGGTGCTCACTGTCAGTTTCACGGAGGACGAGGTGAGGAGAGCAGTCTTGGGACTCAATGCAGATGGATGCCTGGGTCCGGACAGGTTCCTGGTAATATTCTATAAGGAGTTATGGTCTGTGGTTAAGGAGGAGGTGTTACAGGTGATGGAGGAGTTTGCGACAGGGAATAGGGGCTTTGACAGAATTAATAAATTTTACCTCTTCCTTCTGCCTAAGAAAGAGGGTGCGAAGTCCATTGAGGAGTTTAAGTTGATTGCACTGTCAAATGCAATCTATCTCATTGTCGCAAAGGTCCTAGCCAACAGATTCCGCGGGCTCTTGGGGGAGTTGATTTCACTTGTGCAGTCAACGTTTCCCCCGAGGAGAGGCATCCTGGACGATTTTGTTGTGGCTCTGGAGGCCCTGGCAGCTTGGAGGAGAGAGAACAGAGCCTTTTTATGGAAGATCGATTTTCGCAAAGCTTACGACTTGGTTCAGTAGGATTTCTTATGGGCTTCCCTGGTTAAGAGGGGCTTCCCTCAGGTGTGGATTGATTTCACTTATGTAGTCAATGTTTCTCCCGAGGAGAGGCATCCTGGACGATTTTGTTGTGGCTCTGAAGGCCCTGGCAGCTTGGAGGACAGAGAACACAGCCTTTTTATGGAAGATCGATTTTCGCAAAGCTTACGACTTGGTTCAGTAGGATTTCTTATGGGCTTCCCTGGTTAAGAAGGGCTTCCCTCAGGTATGGATTGATTGAATGAAAAGGTGTGTCATGATGACATCCTTTTTGGTGCTACTGAATGGCAATCCTTCACAAGGTTGGGTGCAACCTAGGAGGGGAGTCAAGCGGGGTTGTCCGCTTGCTCCAATGTTGTTTGTTTTGGCAGTGGATACTCGTGCAAGGGCGACTCACAGTCTTGTTCAAGGGATCAGCTTAGAGGCTTCACGGTGGGAGCTGACAGTGAGGTTCTGATGTTACAGTACGTGGATGATATGTTATTTCTGGTGGAGGGATCGGTACTTGAATCTAGAAGGATGCGTATACTTTTGGAGCTATTTGGTGAGTTTTCGGAGCTGCAGATTAACTATGGGAAATCAAGCTTTATTCCGTTCAATATGTCAGACAGGGATGTGGAGGCTTCTGTTACCGCTCTTAGGACTGCTGTTTTTTTTGAAAAGGGAAAGGGTGGTTATCCTTTAGATACCACCCAAAATTGTATTAATCACATTAATCACTTACAACATAAACAAGGCTTACATCACAAAGACAAGCTCTACCCCAAAATAAAAGGCAATGCAAACGTAACAATATTCTCCACATACAAGTGTTGCCCCCTAAACACAACCTCATTCCTACCCAACCAAACAACCCAAAACACTGCCATCGGCCGAGCCCGCTCCTTCAAACGAAAAACATTGCACCCAGCATCGGCTCCACATCTGAACGATCTCCAAAAGCTGGTAAATGAATCATGAGCCCACCATCGGTCCTGAATCTTATCCCAAACCTGCCTCACCACCGAGCAAGCAAAGAACAAGTGGTCGATATCCTCCTCTGCCTATCCACAAAATGGACACGACCTCTCCTTGTCCTAAGCCCACCGTGTCCTCCACATCCTAATCATCAATCTGCCTCTCCTAAGGAGACAAAAAAACACCTTCACCTTCAAGGGGCAAGAGGCCTCCCAGAGCTGTCTGCAGTCCCTGGCCAAGTCGATGTCCACCACCGTGGTTGCACCTTCAAGTCTCCTATATGCCCCTCGTACCGAGAACTCTCCTTCCTCCCACCCATAAGAGTCTGCACCAACCTCCGGCTGAAACCCCTATAGATCCTGTAGCATCCCCTACACCTCCCCAATCCTCTAATCTAACATCCTTCCCAAGAAAGGACACCACACGCCATCCCAAACCTCTGCCACTGAAGCCCCTCTATCAGTTACCAACGCCACAAGCCGAGGGAACTGCTCCGCCAGGGTCCCGAGCCCTGTCCAGTCGTCTGTCCAAAACCTGAAAGTCTCACCCGACCCCAGCACAGGGGTGAAAAATGCTTTGACCTTCGGTGCCACCAAAGCTAAGCCTCTAAGGAAGTGGGAGGCTCCTCAGGGAGGCATCATCAGGAGACCCCAATCAGGTTGTCCCCCACATCAAGAACACGGGACCCTCCCTACCAAACCTGCCTCTCCTCTTAGGATTGCTATTGGGGCACTACCTTTGTCGTATTTGGGGTTACCATTGTCTGCTGGCCGTTTAAGGCTGCAGGACTGGTTGCCGTTACTAGAAAGGATGGAAAGGAGGCTGGCGGGATGGTCCTTTAGGCTACTTTCAGGGGGGAGGTTGACTCTGGTCAAGGCAGTTTTATCCTCCATGCCAACTTATTTCCTCTCCGTCTTCAGGATGCCCAAGCATGTGGTAAAGAAGCTTACCGATCTGATGCGTGACTTCTTTTGGTCTAATGTGGGATCAGTCAGGAATGAGACGAGATTGGTGGTTTGGGAGGAGGTGTGCTGGCCTTTAAAGGAAGGTGGACTCGAGGTCAGGGATGTGAATGGGGTCAACATGAGCCTTCTCATGAAGTAGATCGCTAGGTTGGTGGGCCAGGAACAGAGCATATTTGGAGATATCTTGCGAGGTTGTTATGGCTCCTTCCTGCCAAGGGAGTCTCACGAGTCTCCGCCGCTAGGAGCTTCACACTTCTTGAGAGGTTTGGCAATGGTGGCTCCGAAGGTGCGTGCCTTCTTCTCGCCCTATGTGGGAGAAGGGGACATCTTCAGATTTTGGTCGAATGATTAGTGGGACGAAGGGAGTAACCTCTGCGACAGATACCCTCGCCTTGAGAGCCGTGGACTGGGAGGCAACTGTGGGGAGTTATTGGGATGGAGCATGGTGCCCCACATTCAAGGGGTGCTGTCAGATCAGAGGTGCGCGGAATTCCAACAATTAATGGGTGCCTTGGTGGGTTGAGACTTGGGAGCCGGAAGGAGGGTAAGACGCTTACTACTGGGACAAAGGGGAGTTTACGGTGGCAAAGGCATTCCGTAGATTGTGTACCGCACCATAGACGTTGGATGTGGATTTGACGAGGGATTGTAGGTTGCTCTAGTCAGTTGAGTGCCTGCTAAATGTCAAAATCTTTGCATGGCTGCTAAGGAGAGGAAGATTAGTGACCAAGACCTGGAAGGCAAGATTGGCCACGACGGATGACCTGGGTTGCCCTTTCTGCAATGGGGTAAATGAGGATGTGCAACATTTGTTCTTTCAGTGTCCCTTTGTGGCACAGGTTTAGCAGAAGATGGGATTTGACTGGATTGTCGTCGGAAGCATGGATGGTTTTTGGTCTTCTTTCCGGATGGGGGGTACTCATGGTAGGGGGAACACCTTCAAATCTAAGAGAGGGCGAGGGTGTTGGTGGTTCTTTGGGGTGTGTGGCTAGGGAGGAATGAAGTCATGTTTAGGGGTGAGACACCCTATGTTGAAAATATTGTTACTCGATTTCATCCTAGGTGGTGTTTTGGGAGTCAACCATGTAATTGTAATCTAGTCTATTTTTCATAGTAATGAAATTGGGTGGTTATCGCACGGATAGCCACCCTTCAGCTTTTAAAAAAAAAAAGTATTAGATTTAAGGCAAAAAAAAGATGATTCGATAGACCTAAGAATTTCCATAAATAGAGAAAACTGAAAGGTGAAATTACGAAGACACCCATGAGGTGGAAGAAGTACAAGAGGCACTAATCTCTTCACACTCTTAACATCAGGAAAAGATAATCTACTTATCATTACTGACTTGATAAAGATATTTCTCCAAGTTGGTCATTGACTCACTGGTAGCCACATATTGAGTACTAATTTGGCCTTTAAAAATAACATCATGAATAAATTGATGATCAACCCCAATATACTTGGTCACTTCATGCAAGGCAAGATTGTTTCCTAAAAAGGTAGCAACCATATTATCCCAATTCATGGACACATGCAGTAACACCAAAGTCATTCAGGGGAGAATAAATCCAAAAAAGTTCACAAGCCATATGGGTAATTGCTCTAACTTTGATAAACGCAGGATGCCTACAACCAAATCTTGCTTCTCACTGTGCTTGAGCATTGAACCTCATAAAAGCCAGCACAATCTACATCTATAAAAACTTCTAGTCACATGTCTATTGTCTTCTAGCAAAACCCCTTGATATCAAGTGTCTAAGAATATGGAGCATAGCATCCCAATGTCCATAACTAGACTTATCCATACACCAGCTAACCCAGCCGAGAGAAGGAAATATCAAGGTAAGTTACCACAAGATATAGAAGCCTTCCAACAAAGGCTCTATACTAATGTGAAATAGCTTTTCACCACCTACAGTCTTTTCGAAGAATAATTTATGATCCACAGAAATATAAGTAGGTTTATGTCCTAACATTCCAACCTTTTGTAACACGTTAACACCGTACTTCCTTTGAAACAAGAAACTACCATCACAAGGATGATTGACCTTTTGTGTCGCAAATTGAGAATTTGAGAAATGTTGTATCTCCATTACACCAAGCACATCACTTTCTATTGGAAGCATGTCATCCACATGCACAATAAGAATAACCACTTCTGATGCTCTTTCCACGGTAAAGATTCTATGATCAAAGGTAGACTTTTGAAAGCCATAGGTTTCAACAACTTTACTAATTTGTCAAACCAAATTTGTGCACTCTGCTTAAGTCTATAGGTGCATTTTGGCAATAGGGACTAGGAGAAAGTGGGAGCTCGTCTTGAGCTCAATTAGGGGTAGCACTAGGGCAAGAAGAAATATGGGAGCTCATAGTGAGACTTCTCCAGTTAGGGTAGTAGAAAGCTGGGGTTGGAAAAGTCCATATATAAAGCTGAAGAAACCAAGCACATCTGATCTCGGCCTAGGGCTCGAAAGAGCCAGGCTGGCTTAGGTGAGATGACACTCGAGCGCACCCTTATTAAGAGCATAGAAACTGGCAGTAACTCACTAAGCACGAGAGCTTTATAAGTTTTGTAACTAAATATTGTATATCTCCTAAAACACTAACCGTGTTTATTGAATCCTTTAACGAGCCAAGACAGTTTTTTTTATGAAATGCACAAAAAACACTAGTGAGATATCAACGACAAGTTGCTGGAGATGTTTAAAGTTTCAACCACCACATGCGAATATGCGATGCGAGTAGAGATACATACCTATTGATCTCCTCGGTGATGCGGTTGAGGTTCCTGGTGGCCCCGTCGAGCGTCTGCTTGCGGACGCTGACGCTGAGGGACTCGATGCACACGTTGTCGATGTTGTGGGCCTCATCGAACACGACCACGCACTCCTTCTGCATCTCCCTGGAGATGATCCCGGCGACCTTGGGGTCGAGGAGGTACTGGTAGCTGTAGACGACGACGTTGGCGAGCCTTACCATCTGCCTGGCAAGGAAGTAGGGGCACCACCCCTTCTCCCTCCCGTAGCCTCTGAGGTCCTGCAGAGTGTAGACGCCGGGGGGGAGCATGACGGCCTCGGGCCCGCCGGTGGAGTCGCGTTCGAGGCCCTCGAAGAAGCCGCAGAGGGGGACGGAGGGGTCGTCGGCGGCGAGGGAGCGGACCCAGCTGGCGGTGAGGCGGCGGCAGAGGGAGTCGACAGAGTCGCGGGAAGCGGCGGAGACGACGGAGGGGTTGATGCAGAGGTTCTTGCGGGAGGAGAGGCCAAGGGCGAGGAGGCGGGAGGAGGTGGGGAGGCGGGAGATGACGAGGCGGAGCTCGGCGAGGGTCTTCTCCATCTCGTGGACGGTGCGGGTGCAGTATAGGAGCTTGAGGAGTTGGGAGGGGCGGGAGAGGAAGTAGCTGACGATGAGGGAGAGGAGGGCGACGGTCTTGCCCGTTCCCGTCGGCATCTCCAGCAGGCAGTGCCCCCGGGCGTCGAGGGCGCGCTTCAGGTCCACCATGTACTGGTACTGCTCCGGGTAGATCCGCTCGTACGGGAAGTACACCTTCACGTCCTCGACATGAAACTCCATCATCGACCACCCTTCCTTCCCTCTCGTGCTCTCTCTCTCTCTCTCTCTCTGTGTGGGTGTGCGTGTCCGTTCGTTCGCAGGGGATTCGAGAAAGGGACGACGATGCCTCGAGAAAGGACCGGTGGAAGCCCTTCGAAGGGTTTTAGAGCTACCTCGTGGCGGAGAGTGGTGCGGAGGGTTGCGGGGGTATTGAAGCTGGGGCCACATTGAAGCTGACCTGGTATGACTTGATCCAATCCGAACACGTGTTTAAAATAGACAATCCTAGATTTTTAATTATGTGAATTGCGGAATTGAATAAGATTAAGTTAGGGTCACGAAAATAAGATTGGATGGCTTGGAGAAAGCCGGGCACGGAAGTTGGAGATTCGTACTGGTGTTGTCTCTTTTTTTTTTTTTTAATCTTTTGAACATAATTTTTCATTACAGGATGGGGGATTACTTCTCACCCAACTAGGGATGAACTTCAAATAAGGAGGTAAAACATACAAAATCAAATAAGAAAAAGAAAATAAGCTTCAAATAAGGTATTCTTGCGATCAATTTGTTGTAAATTGGATTTGCTCCAAACCGTAGGATGACAACGGTGCCACTGAAGTAGAACTTAGCAATCTGTGCTAGCGAGATATAGAAAAGACCAGCAACGAAAAATGATCCAAAGATTCTTGATCATATGGGGCACCGAACTCTAGTATGTACTCGACAAAAGGTCGTTGAGGTGGACAAGGTGGACAAACAACCCGCCCTATGCACCCTCAACACATCCCCTCAACCCCCCCTTCCCACCTCCACGAGCAAGAGCGAAGAGGGAAAGAAGAAGGAGCTCCTGAGGACTATGAGGTCCCCCAGAGCAGGAGCTTGACGGGAACCCCCCGCTGATGGACGAGAGAGGCTTCGAGAACCCCCTGCCGATGTCATAGCCGAGATGAGAAGAGGTTGGCGGTGAAGATGCCAGAGAGGTTGAATGAGGTGGCGACACCATGGCATGGAGAGATGGGCAGGGCATGACTGAACTCAGGGAGTTCGGGGGGAGAGATGAAATCGGAGGTAGGGGGACCCTCGATTAGTAGGTAGAGGCCGATCGCGGGCCCAAGCCAATCTAGGTTTCGATGTCAAAGCTAAAGGGAGTGAAAGAGGAAAAAAGGTAACTTTATGCTGTAAGATGGATACTTTTTTATAATTAACAACTTAATTATTCATAAAAATTGAATGAACATTAAAGGATAAAGAGAGATGACGAGAATTCAGCCTAAGTTAAGGAGACGTTATCGAAGTTTTACTAATATCAACATTTTGAAAGTTTCCCTGCTAGGAGGGGTGACGTAAAAATATGCGGAAATAAAATATAAAGCAATCTCACAAAAATCAATCACAAAATGTACACAGGTATTTTTAGGTGGAAACCCAAACCGGGTGAAAACCACCACCTAACCCTCTCGAGTTAGGATTTTCTGATCAACCAAGTTGATCAAAATCCACTAAACGAATCACTTTGAACGAGGGTGATTCAACCTCAGTACAACCACGCTACAAGTACGAGGGTAGCGTTCCTCAACCCCTTCTCTCCACGAGAAGGATTTTGTCCCACGAAGGAGACGGGAATTCGCAAAGCGAATACCCAACCAAAAGACAAAGATAAAATAAAACAACAGTCCTATAGAGCCAACAAAATTAAACCTAGCTTCTATAGGAAATAGGAAACTCCCCTTTGCAAGGAGTGCGTCGACGATGACGCGGTGCGTGTGCCACGCGACGGCGCAACTTCGCTCTCGTGGACAACGGCGGGAGAGCGGGTGCGCAACGGTTGGATGCTCTCAAGATGTAGAACTTGAGCTTAGAGAGCAAGAGCTTCTTGGACACAAGAGTGTGAGAGTGTATAGCTAAGTGTGTCTTGTGTCTTTCTTAGTGTATCTTTGTGTTGCAAAGGCTCCCCTCTATTTATAGAGGCCTTAGGAAGGCTTTGGAAGGCTTGGAAAAGCTTCCATAGCCGTTGGGTGCAAAGCCCAAGAGAATCAGGCCGAAATCAGGACAATGATTGCATTTGACAGGGTTATCAGACGTCTAACTCTGGCATAAGACGTCTGGAAGGCCACTTTAAGACGTCTGATTCCAATGTCAGACGTCTGATTCTATGCGGGTTTCTCCCTGACTTGAATCAGATCTAAACAGGTTTTTGTGCAAGTCCATCAGACGACATACAGGACGTCTGGCACTATGTCTGGACGTCTGGAAACCTACTTTTACTTTGGGAATTGATTTCCAAACGTTGCAACGGCTAGAAAATCTCTGAGAAGAGATTTTGGGTTAGCCGAGGCAAAACGGTCATTTATCAGACGTCTGTAAAGTCCTATGGACGTCTGATAAGGCTCTAACGGTCATATTCTTGAGTGTCTTCTAAGCCAGCCAACGGTCCACTAACTGGACGTCTGGCAAAGTCATCAGACGTCTCCTAAGACGTCTGGTCTAAGGTCTGGACGTCTGATTTCATCAGACAGAACTAACTATGTCCAGCCTAACAGTTATCAGACGTCTGAAACAACAGTCAGACGTCTTAAAATTCTTTATCAGACGTCTGATTTTGGAATTAGACGTCTGGAAGTGCTGTTTGAACCCTATATTGGTTTTCTAAGTATTCTACAGAAAACCTAAGTATCCTAGGGTTGTGCAGGTGTTCCTAGGATTACTTTTAGGGTACTTTGAGGCTCTTTAACATAATGTTCTAAGGAATCAAAAAGAGCAAGAAAATAAATACAAGAGATACATGAAAGGATAAAAAAGAATCTATCCTATTCTTCTTGTCTTCCATCTCCAATCTTTCGCTCCACGCGAACCTCCTCTGTTTTCCGTCAAGCTCCTCCAATCCGTCCTGGATGCGAGCTTGAACTCTGTCTAAACACGTCGACATTTGCAATTGACCTGAAATCTAGGACTCAAATTGCAAATGTTAAATAACACGTGTTTTGTTATCATCAAAACAAATGATCGTGGTGCTCTAGCACCAACACATTTCACCTCTTGTAGGTTTTGAAAGGCCCCCATTGAAATTCAACTGGTAAATCACTATTCTAATATTGTAAAATTATTCTTTTTGAAAAGAGAAGTGTGAAAGAAAAAAAATGATTAATTATATATCAGATATGAAGGTTATGATCAAGATAAAGTAAGTTGTACGAGTAATACCTCTATGGATCGACCAAGGGTGATTTTAACCAACCAAGGTTGTGGGCAGGCATGAATGGCCTTGCCTTAAAACAAGCCAATCTGATTTGGGTTGTCATGGTCGACCAAGGAAAAAGCTTGGTCAACCAAACATGTGAGTTTTACACATGGACTATTGCCTTTTTCATGGAAATTTATGTTGCTAACATCGCAATTCGTGCGACTAAAAAGTCCAATCATGTTCATACCTCAGTTAGAATTCGATTGGCTAAAAGCAAGCTAAGAATTTTTAGTTAAATCCTTGGATTTTGAGCCAATTATCTCAAAATGCACAATTGACAAGTTTCTAAATCATTTGGAACGTATTTCAAAGGCAAACCTAGCTCAATTAGCTACTAAACTTGCTTGGTCAAATGAGAGAATTGTGTGACACCTCCTATAAATAGCCCTAGGCATTTAAAGGTCAAATTCATACTCATTTCATGTGAATTTTAACCGGAAGGGAGAGGTGAAGGCTAAAGGATTCTCCTATGCAAAATTGCAAAATTCTCCACAGTCAACGAGCAAAATGGTGCAATAGTGATAGCATTGGAAAGCTTGCAAAACTTCTCCATTTGATGCTTTCTTTGATGGGTAGTGGTGCGAGATAAGGAGAAATCAAGCTTTATTTTAGACATTTCAGATTTTGAAATAAAATGGTGCTTATGTTTTGATTTGAAATCCAATTTGGATATGGCTTCCCAATCCTTGCATTATTGGGCTTGGTATGAGTACATGGAAGTGGCTGCTTGGTCTTTCCTTTGGCCTCTTGTTGGATGACAATGAATTTCGAGCTAATCATTTAATTTCATGAAAATCATAAAACCCAACCTTTAGGCAAATAATTCCATTTATTGTGGAGTTTTTAGTGGAATCCTAGGCCTTTAGAATAGTGTAAAAACACCTTCCCAATAGTTAAAAAGTTGGAACCATCACACATAAAGGCGACACGAAACCTAAATAGAAATGCATTTATGATATATTTGCTATATGGGTTAGTCAAAGTCAGCCTTTTAGACTAGACCTACACAATGGGACAAACCCCATCCCACTTTATCCACCCTACCTATCTATGGGTTGAGCTTAGGCTTAGGAAATAAGCTATTAAGCTAGCTTGGTTTACCTTGACCATTAGCTCAGCTTTCAACTCAACCTAATCACCCATGAGTCATGGCCCTCACACCAATCTATTCATATGGATATTTCTATCAATGTGCAACCATCTATTAGAAATTCCATTATTTTAGAAGTATTAATAGGTTGCTTTGCACATGGTACTACTAAGTGCATTAAATGTGGAGCCTAAATCAGTGTCTTTATTGGACCTTGTAGAGGTGAGCAGTGTACATTTCATCTTTTATTGTGGTTGACAAATCAATTGTGTTGTATAGTTTGACGTGAACCTTACACTAGACAATCACCAGGTTGATTTGTATGCTTGTTCACATTGTTGATTTATCATTGATGTTGGACTTGTAGCTAGCAAACCCCATGTATTATACAAAGTTTGGATTTCAAACTTCACCATATTGTTATCTTTTTTCTTTAATTTTATGGAAAGTGAATTGAATAATATTACCACTTTCTCTCTACTACTATTTTAGCTTCTTCTTGCTCCCTTCTCCTTCTCCTTAGTGTTGAGATGCAAAATTTCACTTTTGATTTAAATACGTCGTAATATAGATGCAAAATCCATTTTCAACAACAATTTTAACGAGACTAGGTGAATCCTCGTCGATCTCAGGGAGGGGTGATTTTTGTGAGTTTGATTTTGATTTCTTTTCTCTACTCATTTAAAATCACAATTCGGTGTTTAAGGTAAGAATATACAAATTGCCAGTCACGTTGTTTATGTGTAAAACGTGCACATGAGGTAGGTAGAGAATGAACGTGAAAGTATGTGTCTCGATGCGCATGATTTCAACTACTCGATGGCGACCAACAGAAAATTTGTTTATCGTTAAATCCTTGGCATCCTCCGGAACCAACATTTTTATTTGCAGAGAGGAAAAGTATGATCCAAATGAATGTACTAGGAATTTATTGCATTGGATCAAGTAATCAGGTCATTACAATCAACTCTAGAGGAACGCCTGTATAGGAAATTGAAAACAACAATCTACACTAACATAAAAAAGATGCACGCATGGATCTCATGGAGAGTATGCGTGCACTCTAAGAGATAATAATACTATGCTACTAGCAAGAAGAAATGCGAGAAATTAAACATGAAGAACAATAAATTCTATGGGAAAAGCAGGCACCAGAGGTGGTCTCTAGTGGCCGTGTGGCTTGAGGTGGTAGGAGGGAAGGAGGACGGCCAAGGTGGTGTTTGGTTGGCCTCTTGAGAAGGTGGTGGAGGTGCTTTTGGACGTGGAGAGTGGTGGTGTTTGTGGAGGAGGAATGTGCTCGTGAGTGAAGGTGGAGGTGGAGGTGGAGATGGTGGCGTCCAAGATGATGGGGGCTTGGGCGGCCACTATGAAGGCTCTTTTATAGAGTTGGGAGCTCTTCAAGTGGCATTGGAAGAAGCCTCTAAAAGAGGCTAAGGTGGTGGCTAAATTGGGAAAAGAGTGGGTCTTCAAGATCCACTTTTCATGGATCTAGTTGTGGACTAAGCGAAGACTAGGGTTTAGGTCTTCCAAGTGGCTCCATTTATGATGTGTGATCACCACTTGTGTGGTGTGTGTGTGTGTGTGTGACCTAAGTGGTTGGATGGACAACTTGGGTGGTGGCTAGGTGGTCTAGGTTGAGTCCTATAGGTCTATGTAATTGGGTTTAGATAGGGTCCTAAAAATATATTCATACAACCTATTACTAAAGTGGTAAATGTAATTAAACTCTTCATAAGTTTAATTGGGTGAATGTGTGTGCAATTGGGAGAGATAATGCCCAATGAGGTTGTGTGTGATCAATTGGACTCTGATTGAGTCCAATTAGACTTGCATGGGTTGAGATTAGGGTTTAATTGGATTCCATGAGTCCAATTAGCTAGGCAAGGTTCAATTCACTTTTACTGAGTCAATTGGGCTTAGTGAGAACCTAATTAGGTTCTTAGGAAGGGCTGGTGATAGTGTACTAGACTTAGGGTATCTCTAATTAGGTTTCCTAAGGTGTATGATAGGTTAGCTAGGCCTAAAGAAGCAAGGTGTAGCTTTAAATTCCAAATTAGGAACTAAAGAAGACCTTTAGATGTCCATTGACTAAGTTAGACGACTTATACTTCAAAATTGGAAGTTTGATGGATTGGTTGGACGTCCAATACTGGATCAGTATAGGCATCAGGTTTTGTTTGTGGGTTCTGCAAAAATCAGACGTCCAACACATTGTCTGGACATCTAGAGATGAGCTGGAAAGATGGTTTTAGGGTGTTCTAGGCTAAATTGACCTAATGGAAGGGTGGCTTAGGTATAGGAAGGTGGATAGGGCAATCCTAAGGCTAGGGATAAGTGCATGGATTGTCCTATGTTCTTCATACTTCAATTCTAATATTAAATCCCTACAGGTAGTATAGTATACCTTGCCCATATTCTCTATCTTCAACTTTATTTGCAACTTTATCCCGGTCTTTTGCTCCAGCTGCTGTAGCTCTAGCCTCTATCCAGCTTTAGGCTATCTCCTAAGCTTCTTATTACCTACAAATCAAATATTATACTAATCAGTGCAGCATTATGTGGCATTATTTCATGAATATCTATGTAAAGCAGTATAGATACAAAGTATGCAATTAATGCATGAATTAATCATAGGTTATACTAAGATCTAACTCAATTTAGGTCAATTAAGTCTTATGATTACTGCGCAATCACCTAGATAAGTAGAGCAAGTACACGACTTTCCGTAGGATAAAATCTCTTAAAGAATTTGAAACCCAAAACAAGAAATCTTTATGGGATGTGGCATTATAATCAACTATTTGGTTTGAAAAGTCAAGAGAATCAATTTGTATACATTTGTCATAGCATGCGAAATAATTTTCCCTAATTTCCTTTATTAGAGCATTAAAAGTTCAATGAAATGTAAACTTCACTATTATTGATCCTTTCTGTATTATTCCAGAACTTTGCAATACGAAAATTTTTTGATTGTTTATACATACTTTTCTATAGTAAACAACACCAATTATTAAAACTTGGGTTACCAATAGGCTAGCCTGGCCTGTTTGGCTCATCGATCAAACTAGGTTATGCTTGGGGTAGGTTCATTTTAAGGTCCACTTGTTCAACCTAGCCGACCCTAATGCTAAACAAGCCTAGTTTGGACCTTGCTTTGTTGTGGCTAACCAAAGGAGACCTTTAATCGACCAAAATAATAGGAATGACTATTTCCCATGTATAAAATAAGAGGTGATGATCTATGGCTACCTAAAACCCGCGATAAGATAAAAATCGATCATTGTAGTGCGAGTTTTAAGATTAAATTAAATTTATAGTATGCCAAACTCAAATAAATTCTACTTAAGTTGAGTGAGTCCAGGTCATTCATGGGGAGGCTAAGTCTTTTAATTGCTTTTTAACCTAACGCTAATACTAGATGAATATATTTGAAATTCTTGAAGATGTTTTTTATTTTTAAAATTTTTCTTTCCCAAGTAAGGATAATGATTATTTTGACCCTATTGGAATGTGACACGAAAAATCGTACCCTATAATCGTCAAAAAAATTTCATTAATTTTAGTCTAGATCCCTGATTCAAAGAGAGAACAAATACAAGTTATTTTGTGCGAATTGGATGTGTAGATAATTCAATAAAAATCTAGAAAGTCGAAAATTTTAGGTTCATTTCTGCTATTTGACCCCCTGTTAATGCATGAATTTTCTTTTTTTTTATTCAGAAAGAGTTAAGCACCTAAATTTTGTAGAAATAATCTAACGTGACACCCAACCTTCATACAAAATTTGGAGATTTTTTGATGACCAAAACTCGCAAAACAAATTTTCTAATTCAAACCTAAGATTCTGCATTCAATATGAAATCCTAACAAACCTAACTTAAAAGGACTTTTTTTAGGGTTTTTGGTATTTCAGATTTTTTGGAGGTTTTTGAATATGAAAGTAGTAAAATAAAGATACACAATCAAAGATTAGCTAAGACTAGATGGAATACTCAAAAATAAGAAACTTTCATTAATCACATGAATTGAATCATAGCGAAAACGACTAGAAATAAAACTACTTCCACTAAGAAAACAAAGAGAAATAAAGCGACTATAGCTAAGCAAACTAAAGAAGGAGAAAATGAGGAATTAAGTTGAAGAATGGGGAGGAGACGACGGTGGACTAGTGGCAAGAGTGGAGGATTTTGCCAACAACCATGGGGGAACTGCTTGCTCAGAGGACATGTGAAGAAGATACGAAAGCCTAAGATGCCATGGAGAAGAAGATGGAGGGTGTGGAAGAAGGTGGAGGGAGGGGTGTAGGGGGCGTGAGATGTGGTGGAGAGGTAGAAGGGTAGACCTAGAGTTTTATAGTGGAGAGAAGAAAGAAAAGGAGGAGGAGGAGGAGGAGGAGGAGGAGAAGGGAGAGATGGAGAAGAAGTGGCATGGAGAATGAAGAAGGTGGAGGGGGATTGGCTACGGAGGAGAAGAATGGAGAGGAAGAGATGGAGGAGAAGAATGATTTTAGTTGTGGACTATGGTAGGTTTTTATAGAAGAGTGGGTGAGTGTTGATTGGTGGAGAGGCAATGCCATGGATCAAGGATGGAAGAAGTAGGGCCCTTGGATGGAAAAGGCTTTATATGGCTAGTATTAATTGAAGGATGGGGCCATGGATTTAGAATTAAAGCCAATGGATGGGGATTGAAGGGTGGTGATGGGAAGGGTGTCTTTATGGACTAAGGGATAAGGAGGGGGGGAGGGGTGGTGGTGGTGGTGGTGGTGTTGGCATGACTTATGGATAGAGGGGGTTAGGGCTAGGTTGTTGTGGCTGTGGGTTCTTATGGAGGGCTAGGATAGATTTTACATAGGATGAAGGGCCTAAATCTAAGGTGTAGGTGGTGTGGACTTAAGGTGGAGGCTAGGGTACATGTGTCAAAAGGGGATTGGGTAAAGGGTGTAGCCATGGATTGATGAGGTGGAGGGTGGTGTGAGAATTAAAGTGGAGGGAATTTTTGACTAAGTGCACCACCTAGGGTTTATTAAGGTGAAAGAGTGAAGGATGGCGTGTAAAAGGAGGTAGAAGAGGTGATGTGGAGCTCCCTATGACTTCGCGTGGTACTCATAGAGGACTCTTGCACAAAGGAATAAATATACATTAATACATAATATACAAATAAGTTTTTATGATGAAATACTTATCCATAATATGCACGATTAACACTAAAATGCATTAACGACTAAAGTGCCCTAATCTACTGCAAATATGCAAATAACGCTGCTTAACTAGCATGAATTAAGCATGATCTGGTCATTAATCTAGTTCCTCTACTTAGGCCCAGAGACTTGTAATATGACATATATAGGTTGGTTTAAGAATAATGATGGGATGTTAATAGGCCAAATAAGATTAATATCATCTAATGGTGGAATCCCATGTAGACTTAGAAGGGTTTCTAGTTACAATGATTAACCTGTTGGGTCATAATCTAATGTATGGACTAGTAGATGTATTTATATATATAGATATAATCATTCAAAATAATGATTATAGACTATCATTTTAATGCCCATCATCAAAGTAATCAATTTAAATTCTATTGAGGGTATAGGCATAAAATGCAAAAAGATGGTGTGGTTTGGATTATATATGTGTAGAGACCAATTTTGAAATTATAATTTCTCAATGGGCGAATTTGTAATTTGCTAATAGTAATTAGTTTTACCTAATTACTAATATGGAGAGATTAGGTCCCCAAGGGTTTCTTACTTCATTCTCTTCACCTTCCCATTGAGTGCTAAGAGAGAAAGAGAGACAAGGGTGGCTGGGCAGCAGCTAGTAAGGAGAAGGATATATCCTGATTACTCTCGATCTGAGGAAGGTGAGAACACCCTTGGAAGAGCTTTACTCATGGCCTCTTGTTCTGTAAACAATATGAACCCAGGTATGTCTTTTATACTCAATGCATGTGAATAGATTCTAAATAGATTAGAGATGGATGTTTATATTTTGTCTATATGAATCATACTTGTACATGTATGTATTTATTCAGCTATTGTTCAGTTATAGAATTGTTAGATCATATGCATGTTTAGATCTAATCTTTGGCATTCACAGAAAACCCAAATACATCTCGTAACCGCAAATAGTACCAGTACCTTTCAATGAATATTGGTACTCAAGTGTTATAGCTTTGGACTGTAAGGTATACTATAGATTGCTAATACCGGTACTCTTCATGAGTACCGATACATGCAAGCTACAGATCAACTACAGGTCATCCTAAGTCCAAAACTGGGAGTTGCATGTACCGGTACTCATCATTAGTACCGGTACACATGAGTCACAGATCAGGTTCTGAACTTGAAGTCACCAGAACCTGTAGTATACAAGTACCGGTACTGGTCATTAGTACTAGTACTGGTAGGCTATAGGTGGTGTATCCAATACTCAACAACTACTAGTACTCATTGAGATCAGTTCTTTCCTGAAGTGATACCAGTACTCACTAAGTATCGGTACTCAACATGAGTATCGGTACATAGTGAGTACTAGACAAGTACTCATCTGGACATGAGTTCTAAACTGTAGCTTATGAGTACCTGTACTTGGCATCAGTATTGGTACTTGTTTGGATATAGAACTCATAACTGTGGCTTATAGATACCGGTACTGGTTCACAAGTACCGATACTCAGTATATGTGATACCAGTACTGGTATACTAGTACTAGTTCCCATTAAGCATGAAGTCCAGTTGAGACAAGTTATAGTATAGGTCCATCCTAAGTCAGAGGTGGGTTAATTTCAGTTAAGCTCCTAAGGGTTTAAAGAACCCCAACAATTGGTATCAGAGCCAACCCACTCTTTGCTTAATGTAATTAAGCCTAGTCTAATTAATAAAGTATATTATTCTAGGGTAACCCAATTGAAGTAGCATTTCACCAAAGTGAGCTCTCCTATGAATACTAAGCTTAATTATCCATGAATAGTAAAAGGTTGAATGGGTGTTAGTAAGTGGGTGTGCACTAACTTAAAGGAAAGTGCATACTCATTGTACTTTCACTCATTTGCGTAGGAGTAATGATGTGCTGGTTATTAAGTTTTCTTGGTAGTCATTGAATTGGCTCAAAGGAAGGTTCTTGATTGACTTGGTTTTGAATCAACAATCGTTACATACCATATCATGTCTTTAATTACAAGTCAACCTCTCGTCCAAAGATGAGACCCTTAATGGAGTTAACTAAGACATGTAATGTGACTATTAAATTAATTAGACACCTTATGTTTTAAAGGAGCTAATTCTGTATTTATCTGCATTTATTTTTCAGAAATGTCTTCCGCCAATATAACTTCCACCTTAAATTCCATACCCATGTTAAGTGGCTCGAACTTTAAGTCTTGGAAGGAAAATCTGTTGATTGTCCTCGAGGTTATGGATTTGGATTTGGCGATTAGGGAACCCTCTCCCATTCTTATAGACTCGAGTACTTCTGAGCAAAAGTAGGGGAAGGAAAGATGGGAGAGGTCTAATCGCATCTCCATGATGACAATGAAGAAGGCCATACCCGAGGCTTTCAGGGGCACAACGTCAAATGACATTGATACAGTTAAGGATTTCCTTGCTGATATTGAGAAGCGATTTTCCAAGAATGAGAAGGCTAAAATTGGTACACTCTTGACAAGCCTCATCTCAAAGAAGTATAAGGAGAAGGGCAATATACGTGAGTATATTATGGAAATATCCCATATTGCTTCAAAGTTAAAAGCACTAAAACTTGACCTCTCAGAGGACCTGTTAGTGCATTTGGTTTTGATCTCTCTTCCACCCTCCTTCAACCAGTTCAAGGTGAGCTATAACTATCAAAAAGAGACTTGGTCTCTGAATGAACTCATCTCTCACTGTGTGCAAGAGGAAGAGAGAATGAAGCATGATGGGACAGAGAGTGCTCACATTGCCACTTCCTCTAATAACAAGAGCAAAGGAAAGAAAAGGGCTACAAAAGTTGCAAATACAGCTTCACAAAAGAAGCAGAAGGGGAAGGTTGTAGAGTCTTCCAAATCAGGATGCTTCTTTTGTGAAGCTAAGGGGCACAAAAAAAGCACTGTACCAACTACCACACTTGGCGTGCTAAGAAAGGTACGGCTCTTAGTTTGGTTTATATGAAGAGTAATTTGGTTTCAGTACCAAGTTATACTTGATGGATGGATTCAGGGGCACTACTCACATTAGTGTGTCTTTACAGGGCTGCCTGAACTACAGAAAACCAAATGAGGCTGAGCAGTTCATTTATGTGGGAGACGGGAAGCCAGTTATTGTAGAAGCAATAGGAACTTTTAGATTATTAATGAAAAATGGAATGTACTTGGATTTATAGAATACTTTTGTTGTACCGTCTTTCAGATGCAATTTAGTTTTAGTTTATATCCCCGATAGACTAAACTACTTTTGTAATTTTTGAGACGAAAAAGTGAATATTTTCATTAATTCAAAATTAGTTGGTTCTGGTTTTCTATCGGCTGTTGATAATTTATATTGTTTGGATATTGTTGCTTCTTTTCATAAAACCTATCTTTCTTGTACACGTGGTGTGAAAAGAAAATACGCAGATGAGAACTGCACTTTCTTATGGCATAAGAGATTAGGTCATATCTCCAAAAGGAGAATAGAAAGACTTGTGTCAAACAATATTTTGGACCCCTTAGAATTTTCTATTTTTGATCAGTGTGTTGAATGTATTAAGGGGAAATAAGCCAATAATAGGAAGTTTGAAGCCAATAGGTCAAATGGTGTCTTGGATGTGATTCATATAGACAGCTATGGGCCATTTCCTACTCCTGCATTGAATGGTCAATAGTATTTATCACATTCATAGATGACCACTCAAGATATGACTTCATCTACCTAATTCATGAAAAAGCACAATCACTGGACACATTCAAAAATTATAAAGTCAAAGTTGAGAATCAACTCGACAGAATGATTAAATCTGTCAAATCTGACTGTGGTGGTGAATATTACGGTAGATATGACAGATCAGGTGAACAACATCCAAGACCATTTGCCAGGTTCTTAGAGGAATGAGATATCATTCCTCAATACACCATGCTGGGCTCACCCACTATGAATGGTGTTGTTGAGAGATGAAACAGAACGTTTAAAGACATGGTAAGGAGCATGATTGTTCATTCTTCCTTACCAGATTCACTCTAGGGAGATGCCTCAAAGTTTGCAGCATATATTTTGAATAGAGTCACAACTAAGGCAACTAACCTGACCCCATATGAGCTATGGACTAGGTGGAAGCCCAGTCTTAAGCATTTTCATGTGGAGGGATGTCCAACTGAGGTTATGCCTTATAGGCCAAATGAAAAGAAACTGGACACAAGGACTATTAGTTGTTATTTTGTTGGATATTCTAAGAGGTCAATAGGATATAAATTTTATGATCCCACAACTAAGGCTATTTTTTTGTTTGGTAATGCCAAGTTCTTTGAATGTGTTGAGTCTGCCCAAGTTGACAGGGTTAATATTTGAATGTGTTGAGTCTGCCCTAGTTGACAAGGTTAAGGACCTTGTCTTTGAAGAGGAAAACATAGTTAATCCTCCTAGAGTTACTTAGGTTGATGAGGAGCATGTCTTTGGCATACCTCAAGATAACTCCAATGAAGACAATGATACGGTTTAACCCTTGTAGAGCAGCCTCAAACACATACAGAAATTATGCCATTAAGGCGGTCCACTAGGGAAAGGAGTGTCATTTCGAATGATTATGTGGTATTCCTTCAGGAGCATGGAACGGATATCAAGGTGATGGAAGATGATCCTATCAGCTTCTGTCAGGAAATGGAAAGTCCGAATCATGAAAAGTGGATTGAGGCAATGGAAGAAGAAATAAAGTCAATGAAAGACAATGACGTTTGAGATGTTGTTCCACTACCAGAAGGTGTGAAACCCTTTGGTTACAAATGGATTTTTAAAACTAAATGGGATTCGAAAGGAAAAGTGGAGCAATACAAAGCGCGTTTTATCGCTAAGGGTTTTACTTAGAAGGAGGGCATTGACTATAAGGAGATATTCTCTCATGTTTCTTCTAAGGATTCATTGAGTATTATAATGGCACTTGTGGCCTACTTTAATCTTGAGTTACATCAGATGGATATAAAAACTGCATTCCTTAATGGTGACATTGAGGAAACCATTTATATGGCTCAGCCCGAACATTTTGTTACAGGTGATCCAAAAGGTATGGAATGCAAATTAAAGAGATCCATCTGTGGGCTCAAGCAGGCATCTAGACAATGGTATTTTAAGTTTCATCAGGTGATTCTATCATTTGGTTTTGAGGCGAATCTCGCTGATGAATTTATATACCATAAGTTTTGTAGAAGCAGGTATATCTTTTTGGTCCTGTATGTTGATGACATTTTGCCTGCTACTAATGATATGAGTATCCTATTAGACACCAAGAAATTTCTTGCCAAATAATTTGACATGAAAGATCTTGGAGATGCTTCATTTGTTTTAGGAATTGAAATATGTCGAGATTGTTCTTTCCATACTCTTGGTTTATCCCAAAGAAGCTATATAGATTAGGAACTCAAAAGGTATGGCATGCAAGATTGTAAGCCACTGAATACTCTTATGGCTAAGGGAGATAAGTTTAGTCTCAATCAGTGCCCCTTAAGTGATTTGGATAAACGGGAGATGCAAACAGTTCCTTATGCATTTGTCATTGACAGTACAATGTATGCTCAAGTATGTACTAGACCAGACTTGGCATATATTACAGGTATGTTGAGCAGATACCTGGCAAACCTAGGAAAAGACCATTGGAGAGCTGCCAAGAGAGTACTGAGATATTTGTAGAAGACATGTGATTATATGCTCACCTTCAGGAGGTCAGAAAATCTTCAGGTTTAAGGTTATACTGACTCAGATTTTGCTGGGTGCCAAGATAACATAAAGTCTACTTCGGGATATGTATTTCTGCTTGTCAATGGTGCCATCTCTTGGAAGAGTGCAAAATAGTCTCTTATTGCATCTTCCACTATGGCAGTAGAATTCATAGCATGTTATGAGGCATCCAATCATGGAGTGTGGCTGCAGATCTTTATATCGGGGCTGCACATAGTAGATGGCATTGACAGGCCACTGTAACTCTTTTGTGATAATTAGTCCGTAGTCGTCTACTTCAATAACAACAGGAGCTCCTTCAAATCGAAGCACATTGAGATCAAGTTCCTGGTTGTTAAAGAAAGGATGCAGAATGGACAACTATCTATAGAGCAAATTGGTACAGACTCCATGGTTGCATATTCGCTTACTAAAGGAATAATACCCAAGATGTTCCATGAACATGTAGCTTCTATGGGTCTTATGTCCTTACAAAAATTTTAGCTTTAGTGGGAGTTTGTAATCTTTATAGTGCTTATTGGTAATGGACAATTTCAGTAATTTAGTTATTTAGTCTTTTGGTTATCTATAAAGTTTTGTAAAGCTTCATTTCTGTTATGAAATAAACAAAACTTAAAGTTTTCAGTTTTGTGATTGTTCATTCTGAGAAGTAATTTAGTTTTAGTTTTGGAAGTGATCTCTATTCTGAGGATTAGTTGGGAATAAGCATGCGTTGATCATATTAGCATGTAACTTTCATGCTGCACATCCATACGTTTCTGGTTAGCTTTTGCATTAGTGTACGTTGTCATGTTAGTTTAGCTACTAGAATGTAGCGAAAGCCGCCTTGGCTCTATTACTAGTGTAATTGGTAGATTAGATTGTTTTAGATATGCATTTTCAGTTATGACAGCAAAGTTGAGCTCAAATTCAGTTTTAATGTTGTTTGATTAACATGTTACATATACAGTCCAAGTAGGAGATTGTTGAATCATAATCCAATGTATGGACTAGTATATGTATTTATATATATAGATATAATCATTCAACATAAAAGTTATAGACTGTCATTTTAATGCCATCATCAAAGTGATCAATTTAAGTTCTATTGAGGGTATAGGCATAAAATGCAAAAAGATGGTGTGGTTTGGATTATATATGTGTAGAGACCAATTTTGAAATTATAATTTCTCAATGGGTGAATTTGTAATTTGCTAATAGTAATTAGTTTTACCTAATTACTAATATGGAGAGATTAGGTCCCCAAGGGTTTCTTACTTCATTCTCTTCACCTTCCCATTGAGTGCTAAGAGAGAAAGAGAGACAAGGGTGGTAGGCAGCTGCTAGTTCAGGAGAAGAATATATCTTGATTACTTTCGATCTAAGGAAGGTGAGAACACCCTTGGAAGAGCCTTACTCGTGGTCTCTTCTTATGTAAACAATATGAACCAAGTTATGTCTTTTATACTCAATGCATGTGAATAGATTCTAAATAGATTAGAGATGGATGTTTATATTTTGTCTATATGAATCATGCTTGTACATGTATGTATTTATTCAGCTGTTGTTCAGTTATAGAATTGTTAAATCATATGCATGTTTAGATATAATCTTTGGCATTCACAGAAAATCGAAATACATCTCGTAGCCACAGATAGTATCGGTACCTGTCAATGAGTATTAGTACTCAGGCGTTACAGTTTTGGACTGTAAGGTATACTGTAGATTACTAGTACCGGTACTCTTCATGAGTACCGATACATGCAAGCTACATATCAGTTTCAGGTCATCCTAAGTCCAAAATTGGACTTACATGTACCGGTACTCATCATGAATACTGATATATAGGAGTCTCAAGTCAGGTTCTGGACTTGAAGTCACTAGAACTTCTAGCTTACAAGTACTGATACTGGTCATTAGTATCGGTACTGGTAGGTTACAAGTGGTGTATCCAGTACTCAACAAGTACCGGTACTCATTGAGACCAATTCTTTCTTGGAGTGATACCAATACTCACTAAGTATCGGTACTCAACATGAGTACTGATACATAGTGAATACTGGACGAGTACTCATCTGGACATGAGTTCTAAACTATAGCTTATGAGTATCGATACTTGGCATCAGTACTAGTACTTATTTGGATATAGAACTCATAACTGTGGCTTATAGATACCGGTACTGGTTCACAAGTATCGGTACTCAGTACATGTAATACCGATACTGGTATACCAGTACCGGTACCCATTAAGTATGAGTCTAATTGAGACAAGTTATAGTGCAGGTCCATCCTAAGTCAGAGGTGGGTAATTTCAGTTAAGCCCCTAAGGGTTTAAAGAACCCCAACATAACCTAGGTAGTCACCAAAATTTGTTATCGAAGCTTAAGCATCAATGTTGGATTGAGGAGAAACATAATTGACCTGTAGGGAATTATCATAATGACGCCAACAAGTTAGAGCATAATGGGTGAAACAACCTTAAATTTGACACTAAATTCTAGCCACAAGTTAAGGCTTTGTAGGAAAGGAAGGTTTAGTGGAATTAGATCTGCCACCACGATTGTGACCACCTCTATAGCTTATATTACCTCCTTTAATGGCTTGATTAACAGAAATAGGATGAAGGGACTACTGACTAAGTAAACACTACTCATGATTCATTAATAAGCTAATAACCTCATTAAAGCTTAGATGACTTTTAGAGGTAAATAACAAAGATAAGAAGATTATATTCTGCATTGAGACCATTAAGTATGAAGAAAATAACATCATCATCATCATCAATTTTTTTGCTAGTAGTAGCTAAGTTCAAGGCCAACTAACGAGTGTTATTCACAAAATCAAGGATAGTGGAGTCTCCCTTTTTTAAAGAATTAAGCTAAGCTCTACACTAAGGTGCTATTTGGTTGTCGGATTAAGATACTTAACTCAACATCTGAGCTAATTAACCAGTCCACTAATAAGATGATTTTCATTTTCAAATAATGTTTTAAGATGATTTATCGTTGTAGGATCAAAGTGGTGGAAAATCGCTCAACAAAATAATTAAAATTAAAATTAAACCACTCGCAGAAGAGCGGGTCGTGTCCACAATGAGGTAATGATGTAATAAAATCTCGATTATTTCTTATTCATTTAATCAAGTGCGAAATCCATAGTCAAATCTGACATGGAATGCGATAGAAAGAAGATGCACAATAACTCGAAAATATAAGGGTAGATGTGTAATTTTTCCTCACTAAAATATTCAATAAATATGTGATGAATCTATGTAATTTCCAATTGACATGCATTAGAGAAAATTTGTGCACATCTTAATCCAAAACCAATGTCAAACAATGTGAATCACAAAAGCCACGCAATTGTAAGCAAGCTTGAGTATGAAGTTGCAATTTCACTCAATATTATAATCATAAATCAAAATTCATTTTCATGGCAATGGTATACAAATGTAATTATTAATTAAAGTAAAAGTAGAGGATTTTACCTCTCTCCTCCTTGTGCATGGGAGAGAGGTTCATTTGAGGCTCTACTCCTACAAGAAGTCGGCTGTAGCGAGGCCTTCGCGGTGGTGGCGGTGGTGCGTCGTGAGATGGTCGGAGCTGGCCTGTCGAAGGAAAGGAGTGGCGGCGGAGGAGCCTACTGCTGGCCGCACGTGCTGCAGGCGCAAGGAGAGCATCACGCAGGCACTGCAGGTGCTGCAAACGCACGCGGAGCGTGGGCGCATGGAGGCGTGGCCTCTGCAAGGCGCATAGGCGCACGCGGGCGTGCTGGTGGCACCGGCTGCAGGTGCTGCAAGGAAGCGCTGGAGAGTGGGCGCATGGAGGCGCAGCTCTGTAGGCCGCAAGGGGTGCGCGGGCGTGGGTGCTGGAGCGCGGGTGTTGGCGCGCGGGCGTGAAGGTGCTAGTGTGGTCTGATGGCGTGAGGCGAGGGCACTAGGATGAGAGCGCGCTGGTGTTACTGGTGAAGGCGCGCGCGGGCAGATGGCGCATGGTGTTGGCGTGTGCGCTGGGGGTGAAGTGAGAGCGTGCGGTGAGTTGCAGGCGCTGCTGGAGGTTCTGGTGGAGGCGAGGAGGCGCAGGCGTGGTGAAGGCGCGGTGAGCAGCTAGTGTGCGGTGGGCAGGGTCTGATGGCTGGAAATGAAGTGAGGGCGCGTGGTGGTGTCTGATGGAGCGGTGGCAGGCGCGCTTGGCAGGGTGCACTGGGGGTGGGTGTGAGTTGCTGGTTAAGGTGAGGAGTTGCAGAGACTCTTTGGCGGTGTGGCCTGTCACCCCACACGCCCACGGTGGTGAGTCGTTCTGCCGCGGTGAGGTCGGTGGTATGGAATGGAAGAGGAGTAAGGTCCTCTAAACACAGTGAGGAACAAAGGATGGTGGCCTCCCTTGCATGGTCGTCTCCTCCTCCCTTTGTAGTTGAATTTGAAATCCAAAGAGGCGGGTTGGGATGCTCTTCATGGCCAATGAATGCTCGGAGCTGTGCGTGAACGGTTGCGCAAGGAGAAGAAGCAGCCGTTACCTGTGGAGGAAGAAAATAAGAAAATAATAAAATATTATGGTTATTTATGCATAAACCCTTAGCTTCAATTAAATTAAACAATGCAAGTAATTCACCTAATTGATTAACTAATCAAATGCATGCAATTCTAAGTTAATTCTAAATGCATGCAATGAATGAATTATGCAATTAGCTTAAAATATGAATTAATTTATTTACGTCCTAATGTATGCTATCTAAATGTTAAAATTAACTTAATGCCTAGACATTTAAATACTTAAATAGCCCACAAATATGGGCTAATCATCCACTGTTTTCTCTGGGTGAAGTGGGAGCTGAGGCGGATCATTTGTTGTTCCGCAGACATCGTGGAATAAAGTTAGCCTGGGGAAGTTATCCTGCTTGGCGCGAAGTTAACCCCAAGCCCTTGTTTGGTCATTTCCACTCCCCCTCACATGGGGCCTCCTTCTTTCTCGCTTTAGATGGGAACCCTATCACGAATGTGTGCTATGGTGCACACCACGAAGGCGGAATAGCATCTAGAGGGATGGCCATGGAGGGTCTTGCTAGGCGGTCGCGATGTCAGATTTATGCTGATGATTTGTGGCAAGTTTCGTATCTTGTTTGCTAGTCTTTTCGTTAGGGTTTTTTATTTTTTGTTCGCCTTCGAGTTTCATTTCCAGATCTATGGTTTGCCTCGACAACGTATTATTGTTAGGATATTTTTTTTCTTCCTCACCTTTGAGTTTCTTTTTGAGATCGATGGTTTGTCTTGAGAGCATATTATTGTTAGGGTTTGTTTTTCTTGTTCACCTTCGATGGGATGAAAGGGTATTTATGCTAGGGTTTGCATTGGGTTTGGCCATTTAGATTTTTGAGTCTTTCTTTGTCGACATTGTTGGTTGTCGAGCTGGGTTCACAAGCTTTACAGCTTTGAGATGAGGTTTCTCATTTTCCTTGGACTGAGAATCGTTCTTCTCCATTTTGCTGGGTCTCAGCTTTGTGTCTGGCAACTTTATTTTCAGTGACAATCTTTTCAAAAGGTGTAAGCATGGGTTGTATGCTGGACAACTTACTTTGTTTGGTGTGTTTTGGTTGATGTTGCACCTGCATGAGTAAATGAGGTGGTTGTGTTGTTGGGTCTCTTCCTACATCCTTTGGGTACTTGTTTTGTCACATTGTAGGAGATGGTTGCCTACTTATATCCTTCAAATATCTCATCGATTGCAAGCATGAAAGATTTGAGCTCGTGAGCAAGTACCGAACATTTTCTCAAGATATTTCCACACATCTCAAGAGGAAGTGAGATCAAAGTTTTGAACACAAATTTCTTCACTCACAAATGAAACTAACCAACTTAAAACTAATTGATCTTCCTGATATGTCAGATAATCTTAATTCAATATTTGGGAGACTATATCACTTGAAACCTAACAAATAAACTTGGGTGGAGCATCCAAAGAACCATCAACAATGCCTAAAAACTCATATGCCTTTAGTGAAGGTTCCTATGGGAGGGGGTGAAATGTGCGGAATATAAAATAAAGTGCGGAAGCAAAATGAACAATCTCACACAAAATGCAATCACACAAGATACACAAGTATTTTTAGGTGGAAACCCAAACCAGGTGAAAACCACAACCTAACCCTCTCGAGTTAGGATTTTTCGATCGACCAAATTGATCAAAACCACTAACGTACTACTTAAACGAGGGTAGTACAACCTCTTACAACCACACTACTTTATATGAGGGTAGTGTACCTCATGCCCCTTCTCTTCACGAGAAGGTTTTTGTCTCAAAAAGGAGATGAGAATTTGCAACGTGAATACCCAACCAATTTACTAAGATAAATTATAACAGAAAACCTATAGAGCCACAAAGTATAAATCGTAAACTTAGCTACTATAGGTAAAGATTACTTCCCTTTGCTGGAAGTGCGTCGACCGATACGGATGCATGAACCACGTGGTGGCACTTCGTCGCTCTCATAATCGCGAAGGGAGAGTGGATGTGCAACAACGATGAAGCTCTCTTGATGTGGAACTAAAGCTTAGACAGCTAGGGCTTCTTCTCAAGATCAAATTGACACTATATAGTGGAAAGTAGTTTCTCTAGGTGTTGATTTAGAAGGCAAGGGGCCTCTCCTATTTATAGATGGCCTAAGAAGGCCTAGGAAGGCTTTAGAAGCCTTAGGTAGCCGTTAGGGATCATCCAAAGGAAAAACAAGCTAGAATCAGAATCATTAATAATTCTAACAGAGTCATCAGACATCTAGGAGAAATATTAGGCATTTGGAAGTCATGCTTAAGACGTCTGGAAACTATATCAGACGTCTAATTCCAGGTGGGTTTCCTTCCTGACTTGGTTCAGACCTAAACAGGGTTCTAGTGTAATTCAGTCGGATGACATATTAGACGTCTAGCACTAGATCTGGACGTCTGGAAACCTAATTAACTGTAGGAATGGATTTTCCAAGGCACAAAATGGCTATTAGCCTTAACAAAGGTGATTTGGCGTCAAACGAGGCTCAACGTCTATTTATCAGGCGTCTGAGGTCCTCTATGGACGTCTAATAGAAGCCTAAAGGTCATTACTCAATGATTATATTGTAAAGGCCAACATTCCACTAATTGGACATCTATCAAAGACATCAAACGTCTGCTAAGACGTCTGGACTAAGGGTTGGTCATCTGAAATCAACAAACAGAAGGTTCTAAGACTAATCCTAAAAGTTTAGACGTCTGATTCAACATTCATACGTCTTAAAGTTCACTATTAGATGTCTGATTATCAGATTAGACATCTGATAAGGCTATTTGAAGCCTATTTAGGTTTTCTAAGTTCTCTATGGAAAACCTAAGTATCCTAGGGTTGTGCAAGTGTTCCTAGGACTACTATGAGGGTATTTTGAGGCTCTTTAACATGCATCTAAGAAAGAAAAACACAAGAAATAATAAAACAAAGAATACATGAATTGAATATCTACCATATTCTTCATCTCCTTCCTTCTTCAAGCTTTCGCTCCTCGCGAAGCTCGTTCTCCTCCAACAAGCACCTCCAATCCACCATGGACGTGAGCTCTGAGGTCTTTCACACTTGTATCCATTTGTATTTTCCTGAAATCTAAAGTTCAAATACAAATGTTAAAAACACAAGTATTTTTTTATCATCAAAATTGACGATCGTGGTGCTCTTGCACCAACATTTGGTAATGGCATGAATTGAGCCTTCTAGATTGCAAAATTTGTTGAAGTAAGCTTGTATGGCACATTATGATGAATAGAAGCTACTAGTTGAGGAATTGGACCAACACTTGAAGAAGATAGAAGGCTTTGATTTGATCTAGTCAAGGATGACTCCATGAGAAGAATAATAACAACTACAAAGCTCGATCACAAAACTCTAGCAATTAAAGCTTGATCAACTTTGATCATTCGAAGAAACACAATATTTTGTCAAAAAAGAACAATCAATTATTGGAGTGCTAAGATTTGCTACAGCATGATGGGAGCACCATCATGAGCTATAACTAGCTCATTTTGATTTAATAAAGTCAATAAAATGCTCCTACATAACTGTTAGAGAGCCATATTTAATTGTAAAGTCATTCTAAGGGAAAGACAAGAAAATAGGGTTAAAATTGTAATTTTACCATCATATCATGAATGCAGTACAATCACGGGTTTCCCCAGGGGTAATTAAGGGTCAAATGGTCCTAAAAGGCTAACAAGTGGGTTAAAACAAGGGGTAATTGCTAGATCTAGGTCCGTTATCCCTAGACTATCAGTATGTTTTTCTTCCAGGACTTAAAGTTCAAGCCACTCAACATGGGGATAGAATTTAAAGTGGAAGTGATATTAGCAGATGACATTTCTGAAAATAAATGCAGATAAACACAGAATTAGCTCCTATAAATCATAGGGTGTCTTATTAATTTTAATTAAATCACATCACATGTCTTAGTTAACTCCATCAAGGGTCTTATCTTTGGACAAGTGGTTCACTTGTAATTAGACATGGTGTGGTGAGTGTTGATTGTTGGTTTAAATCCGAGTCAATCATGAACCTTCCTTTGGGTCGATTCATGGACTACCCAGAAAGCCTAATAACCAACACATCATTACTTCAACGCAAATGAGTGAAAGTACAATAAGTGTACACTTTCCTTTGGGCCAGTGTACACTCGTCTACTAACACTCATTCGATCTATTACTATTCATAGATAAATCTAGTATTCAGAGGAGAGCTCACTTTGGTGAGATGCTACTTCAACCGGGTTACCTAGAATAGTGCACTTTATTAATCAAACTAGATTAGATTAACTAAGCAGAGAGTGGGTTAGCTCTGATATCACTTGTTGGGGTTAATCCATAAATGGCCCACTTCTAACTTAGGATGGACCTGGATAATAACTCATCTCATCTGAGCTCATTACTAAACGGATACCGATATTGGTGGACCAGTACTGGTATCCTTAACTTATAGATAGGAGTTCTATATCTAAATGAGTACCGGTACTAATGTCAAGTACTGGTACTCATAGGTTTCAGTTTAGAACTCATGTTCACATGAGTACTCGTCCAGTACTCATTGTGTACCGGTACTAGTAATTATTAGTTCAACTACTCAATAATATTTTGATGATTTTACAAAATGAAGAAAATGAAATAAAAAAAAATAAGGGTAGCATATTGTTTCTCTCTGTAATAACTTATTTGCAGGTTCATAAAGTTTTCCAAGACGGGAGATTAAAAGCATGAAGACAAGTAGCATAAGTATTAGGTCATAGGTTTTTTCATGTAAACTTTCAAATGTTGTAATTTTCATTTTATTTGAGTCTAGAAATGTTGTAAAGAGCCTCCAAACATAACTTATAAATAGCTAACTTAAGTTCTCTACACTTAGGATAAATTAGAAATAAAAACCTAACACTTAGACTCTTATCAGACGACTAGAACAATGGTCAGACGTCTGATTTTCCACTTTAAGATGTCTGACAAGTGTCTCAGACATCTAGCTTCCTATAGTTCAGCCTTCAGCTTCTGTCTTCATGAACATTAGTCGAAGAACTCCTCTATTAGACGTCCATAACCTCATCCAGACGTTTGATACTTTACCTGGACGTCCTTAGACTAACCGTTACACTAAGCACCTATCTTCGTAGGCAAAAATGTATTTTCAGACGTCTGGACACGCTTCCAGATGTCTACCTTTGGACCGTTGTCCATGTACTTTTGTGCATATCTCATTACGGCCCTAAAATCTTTTGTCAGAAATCGTAGCGAAGTATTTTTTGGTTTCCAGACGTCTGGTGATTCCTTCAGACGTCCATAACGACATGTGATCCTTTAAAACTAGAATCCTGTTTGGCTCTGATGAAAACAGGAACGAATCCACCCTTTTTTAGACGTCCAATAACCTAATCAGACGTCTTATGTGAAAATATCAGACGTCCTTCTTTTGATCAAATGGAGTCAGTTTAGGATGACCTATAGTATTAGACGACCAAAATTATAATCAGATGTCCTATAAGACGTCTGATCCTAAAATTAGATGTTTGATATTGCTGTTAGACTCATCATTACCCTGATTTGTGGTGGATTTCATCCTAATCTCTTGGGATTTGTCTCCAACGGCTAGGAGAACTCTTCCAAGTGTTCTTGAAGGTTCCAAACTTGCCTATAAATAGACTACAACTCCTCTTATGCAACACACCTCTTGAGATACAATTCCCTTAGAAAAATCACTTGCTCACTACTCTAAGCTTCATCTTGCCCTTGTGTTGTGCCAACACTCTAACCAAAGGGCAAATCCATACTCTCGGCTCACTCCGTTTTGCAAATCGTCTAGGAGTTCTTTTTATGTTTAGTAGATAAAAAAGTAATTAAAGTATTGGGGTGCTCTATAGATGTTGTTTTACTTCTTATTTTTGTACTTTGGGTATCCGGCTTGTCAGGTCCTCGTCTCATCATTTTGAAGGGAGAAACCTCTGTTTAGGGATCGGTGGTGGCATTTGTAATTGAGGTACACTACCCTCGTTTAAGTAGTGTGGTTAGTGGATTGATCACCTTGTGATCGAAAATCCTAAGTCAAGGGATTGGCTTAGGTGGTGGTTTTCACCCATCTTGGGTTTCCACCTAAAAATCTGGTGCCACCTTTTGTGATTGAATTTTTTGTATTAAACTATTTTATAATTTCACTATTCACCCTCCCTCTAGTGCAATTTTATTTGGTATCAGAGCAGGTTTTCCACCTACAGGAGTAACATCCGCAGAAAGATCACATGGAGGGGAAGGTCATTTCCACAGGCAGATTGGAGGGGCAATCCACCACTTGACCACCACTCTTCGAAGGAACAAACTACACTTACTGGAAGCTGAGAATGAATATGTGGCTTCAAGCCAACGATTTCTCCATTTGGGAGAAATGCGAATCCGCATACATCATTCCCGAGAAACCAGAAATAGGATATACAGTGGAGTAAATTCATCACCATAGACTGAATGCCAAGGCAATGAACTCACTCTACTGCGCACTCAGCTCAGAGGAATTCAACCGCATCAGCCAATGCAAAATCGCCCACCAGATCTGGAGAACCTTGGAGGTAACTCACGAAGGTACGTCTAAAGTTAAATCCTCAAAGATAAACTTGTTATCGCCGGAATTCGAAGCTTTCTCTATGAAGGAGAATGAAAACTTGGGGACAGGTACACCCGATTCACGTTAATCGTGAATAGCCTCAAGTCTTTAGGAAAGACATTTATAAGGGGGGAGCTTCAAGGGAAGCTCCTTCGCTCCCTTGGACCCGAGTGGGAGCAAAAGGTAACGGCAATAGAAGAAGCCAACCAAGTAGAGGATCTAAATATGGAAAATCTACTTGGGAATCTCATGGCTTACGAATAAAAAATGGAGCAAAAGAAGAAATCAATCTCATCGGAGCCAAAGAAGAAGACCTTAGCCTTCCAAGCTACTTTGGATGATGAGGTAAGTACCGATGACGAAGAATTCGTTTTATTAGCTAAAAAGTTTAAAAAGTTTCTCTGAAATAGAAAAGAGATCAAGGGAAGGAAAAGAGAAGAAGAACCTCTAATTTGCTATAATTGCAAAGAGAGAGGTCACATAAGGAAAGATTGTTCCTTACTCAAAAGGGATGATGAGAAGAAACCCAAGAAGCCTTCCGACTACAAGAAGATCTCCAAGCCGGTTTCAAGAAGAAGGCGTTTCAAGCAACGTGGGATGACTCCACCTCCAAAGAAGAAGAGGAGGAAACAAATGAAGAAACGGCATGCTTGGGATTAATGGCAACAAATGATGCTTCTGAGTCTGAATTTGAGGAACCTGAGGTAAACTCCTACTCTTTAGATGAATTACAAGACGCTTTTGATTCACTATATGTAGATCTTAAGAAAACAAAAATGCAAAGTAGGGTTTTAAAAGAAGAAAACTTAGAAAATAAGAAATTAATCAATGATCTTGAATACAAGAATCTAGTTCTTACAAAAGAAATCACTGCCTTAAATATGCAAATAAGAAATCTAATGATTGAGAAAGAGTCATTAACAAATGATTTGTATACGGCAATGAGTGAACAAAAATTTCTAGATAGAGAAGAATTACTCGACAAAATCCATGTACTTGAAAAATCAAACTCCTTTAAGAAGGATGAAAATAGCTTACTTAGAGTAGAAATTAGGGCACTAGAAGATAAACTAGACATAATGAAAATGGAGATAAATCACCTCAAAGAAAAAACAAATCAACTTCTTGAGGACCTAGCCAAATTTACAAAGGGGAAAGATAACTTGGACAAACTCATTGCCCATCAAAAACCTTCAAGTAAATTTGGACTAGGCTTTTATGAACCTAGTCAACGTGAGCCGAAAAAGGACCCTCCTCTAAATGAGACCACTAACAAATACGGATCCACATTACAATGGATATCGAAAAGACAACTCTCACTTTATTTTGTAGGGATGAAAGAATATCATAATGTCAAAAATTGGATATACAAAATGAAGGATGTACGACTCAAATTAGAAAGACCTATAGAAACACCAAGTCACCAACGAAAATCTTTTGTAGGAGGAAGGAAATCTACAAGAAAGAAGACAAGGAGACCACCACCACCAAGGAGGCCGACGGGTGATGGACTTCAGATGCTCCAAACATATGACGGGAGACAAGCACCTATTTTTGGACCTCCAACCTACGGATGGAGGAACGGTTACATTTGGCAACAACCACAAGGGCCATATTATTGGCCTTGGTAAAATAGGTAACCCTCTCTCTCCTATCTCAAATGTTTCTCTAGTTAAAGGACTAAAACATAATCTTTTAAGTGTCAGTCAAATATGTGATAAGGGCTTTAAAGTAGTGTTTACTTCAAAAATGTTTGAAATTATGCATGCATTAACCAATGAAACCCTTCTTAAGGGAACTAGATTTAAAGACATTTATGTCGTAGAATTTGATAAGAATGGCACTTATGAATGTCTTATAGCAAATGATGAGTTAAGTATATGGCATAGAAGACTAGGACATGTTCATATGAAGCTGGTTCAAAAATTAGCTAAACATGAACTAGTCCGAGGTCTTTCTAAAGGAAAATTTTTAAATGAGCCTATCTGTGATTCATGTAAATTAGGTAAAATTATGAAATCTAGTTTTAAAAGCAAAGAAGTTATATCCACATCAAGACCTTTAGAACTACTTCACTTAGATCTGTTTGGACCTACAAAATATGAGAGGCTTAGTGGATGTAAATATTATCTTGTAATTGTAGATGATTTTTCGAGATTTTCATGGGTCTCCTTCTTGAGATCCAAAGAAGGAGTGTTTTTCATCTTTTCTGTTTTTTGTAGGAAAGTTCAAACTGAAAAAGGCTACCAAATCACTCGCATCCGTAGTTATCATGGGGGCGAGTTTGAAAATTCCTTGTTTGATGATTTTTGTCAAGAGTATGGTATTTCTCATAAGTTTTCTTTTTCCCGAACACCTCAACAAAATGGGGTGGTTGAGAGAAAGAACCGTACTTTTCAAGAGTGTGCTCGAACATTGCTCATAGACTCTGGGTTACTGAAGTACTTTTGGGCTGAGGCGGTTAACACGGCTTGTTACGTGTTAAATCACATCTTAATTCGATCTAGGTGACGAAAAACTTGTTTTGAACTATACTATGGGGAAATACCCAAAATTAGTTATTTTAAAATTTTTGGATGTTGATGTTTTGTTTTGAATACTCGCTCTAATTTAGATAAATTTGATGCCAAAGGTGAAGAAGCCATCTTTATTGGTTATTCCTCACGTAGTAAGGCATATCAGGTTTTTAACAAGATCACATTAATAGTGGAGGAAACCCTCCATGTTTCCTTCGATGAATGTCCTCACTCCTCCTCCATTGACCGAGTCAATATGGATGATGAAGATGATTCTACTATTGATGTGTCTAACATTCCAAACTCCAATATCCATAATCTTCCAAAAGATTGGATATATCAAAGGGATCATCCCGAAAGTCAAGTCATTGGAAGTGTTTTTGATGGCGTTAAAACTTGATCTTGTTTTAGTTGCTCTTTTGGTCTCTCCGCCTTTGTATCTCAAGTTGAACCCAAGAGTGTCGAGGAAGTGTGCTCCGAAAAACCTTGGATGATGGCCATGTAGGAGGAACTCAACCAATTCCAAAGGAATGAAGTCTGGGATCTAGTACCTAAGCTTGAGGGGCAAACGGTAATAGGTACCAAATGGGTATTCTGGAACAAGTTGAATGAATTCGGTACGGTCATGCGGAACAAGGCTCGGCTGGTAGCACAAGGGTACAACCAAGAAGAAGGAATTGATTTTGATGAGACCTACGCTCTCGTAGCTCGACTCGAATCAATTCGCATGCTTCTTACTTATGCCGCATTTCTTGGCTTTAAGCTCTTTCAAATGGACGTTAAGAGCGCGTTTCTTAACGGATTCATTAAGGAGGAAGTTTTTGTAAAACAACCTCCTGGTTTTGAATCTCATGATAAGCCTCATTTTGTCTACAAATTAAACAAGTCACTATATGGTCTAAAGTAAGCTCGTAGAGCTGGTATAAAAGGCTCAAAGACTACTTGTTAAATGCAAAATTCTCTATAGGGGAAGCTGATTCCACATTATTCATTTAAAGAAAAGGAAAAGACATTTTATTAGTTCAAATATATGTAGATGATATTGTATTTGGTGCTACTAATGAATCTATGTGTAGAAAGTTTTTAGAAATTATGTAGGAAGAATTCGAAATGAGTTTGATGGGTGAACTCAAGTTTTTCTTGGGCTTGCAAATCACTCAGCTCGATATTGGAACCTTTGTGTGTCAATCATAATACACAAAGGAGATGTTAACGAAATTTGAAATGACCAAAAGTAAAGGGAAGAATACTCCTATGAGTGTCACAACTTCCCTAAACTTGGACGAATCAGGTACGCCCATAGATCAAAAGCTCTATCGTAGCATGATTGGATCTTTGTTGTATTTAACTTCCAGTAGACCTGATATTTTGTTTAGTACCTGCTTATGCGCTAGGTTTCAATCAAACCCTAAACAATCACACCTAAATGCTGTAAAACGAATATTTAGATATCTAATTGACACATCTGATTATAGCTTATTCTACCCTAGGAGTCCAAAATTCAACTTAGTTACATATAGCGATGCGGATTACGCAGGTAGCCGCACCGATAGGAAGAGTACTAGTGAGACGTGCCAATTCTTAGGCGAATCACTAGTCTCTTGGTTCTCAAAGAAACAATCTAGTGTAGCCCTATCAACTACGGAAGCTGAATACATAACTGCCGCACAAGCATGTTCCTAAGTGCTTTGGATGAAAAATACTTTGAAGGATTTTAACTTGATATTTAATAAGAGAAAAATATTATGTGACAATACTAGTGCTATCAACTTCTCAAAAAATCCTGTACATCACTCTCGCACAAAACATATTGATATTCGACATCACTTTTTGAGAGATAATGTCCTTAAGGGAGAAATCGAGGTTGAATTTATTTGTACTGAATTGCAATTGGCTAATATTCTCACTAAACCTTTGAATTATGATCACTTTAATTATATACGTAGGAAACTAGGCATATGTAAGCTAAGTGATATTTGAAGAATTTAGTGACTTAATGGAACTTTCTTTGTCATGAGCATAGATGGAGCCTTGACTTTACTAAGTTAAAAGCCTTCATTCTCAGTTCAAACATTAAAATGCACATTTTGTGCAATATGAGACGTTTGATTAAACTATCATACATCTTATACATAAAAATTCGTCGTCTGAAGATCTGGGACAGACGACGATTTTATCTATCAAAAGAGTTGATAAAATAGTTATTTCAGACGTCCGTCATCATTCACAGACGTTTGGGCTGTCGTCCAGATGTGTTGATAGACGTCTATCTGTGAATCAGAACATGTATTACAAATCGGACGTCTGATGTTATGGTTAGACGTCGTATAGGTCGTTTGACAGTGAAATCGGACGACCCTGTAACTTTAGTGTAAAATCCAGAAAGGTCTGTTTGCAGAAATCAGACGTCTAATTTTAGATTTAGACGTCTTGTATGTTTCTAATACAGAATTAGACGGCAACCTGGAGAATAAATCATTTTCCAGGGAGGGATGCCTGTAGAAATCAGACGCCTAATTTTTAAATTAGTCGTTTGATATATCATCTGATGGTTAAAACAGACGACGCCATCAAAAGGGCTAAAATCCCAAAAGTCCAATCTCGACGTCTGACATCGTCTCCAGATGTCTGATCTAGGAAAAATCTGTGATTCGCGTTTGTTCTCTGGATGGTTTGAAATGTAAATCTCCCCAACTTCAAGGGGAGACTTGCTCCATGACCTTGGGATATAACATCCCCTTCGCAAGGACCCATTCCCCTCTCTCAAATCACTACCGCTCTCCCTCCCACCCGATGGCCCACAGCTGCAGTTGGAGAACTTCCTCTCACCGCCAGACGACCGTCGCGCCTCCTCGACGACTGGTGGAGCTACTGCTCCTCTACGCGCGTCCTCCCTGCCTCTCGACCGCAAATTTGGAGGCCTCCCCCCTCCTGTGGGTATACTCTCTCAACTCTTAGGGCATCTCCATGTTCTTTTGCCCACGACATTGTTAGCCCTAGCTGCATCTTGTTCTCCTTCTTGATTCACTCGGCCTACTTGCGTATTTCATGGCATTGTTAGCCCTAGAACCTAAACCCTTGGTCAAGCCGACATTGTTAGCCCTAGCTGCATCTTCTATGGTAAGGGTATTACTTCACGAGATTCAAGCCGACATTTTAGTGGCTTGAATCCAAAGGTATATTGTCACAACTACATGGCAGGTTGTATTGCCTCAAGGCATACTGCCACACGTTTTTTATCAATGATGATTGCATATCTATTGTTTGAATCTGTGTTGTTGAAGTCTTTTGGTTGAATGTTGTTTGGTTGGTTGAATGTTTTTGCAGGTATTCTATCCTCAAAACACCACCCTTTTCTTCCAAAACCTAACCACCCATTCCACCAGATATGCCTCCCTGTAGGAAGCAAGCTGAGGGCTCTTCCACCTCCTCTTCCACCTATTTGGCAGATTAGCTGTGGGGCGACATCGTTAGGTAGCGATTTCGTCGTTTCGCGAATGCCAAAGTTAAATGCCCTCGTTTTATTGTTTGGAATGATTTTGCTCATTTAAACCTTCGGGAACACTTCGAAACTCTCCATCTCTTCCAATATTTTGACCGTCAGTTCCACTCTGGCATTGGAACTCTTGGCGTGTTCCCTGATCTTTGCTGTCTCTTTTATGCCAACATCGTTGAGGACTACACCAACGATGAACTTAAACTCCATACCCACTTATTTGGTCGCGAAATCCACATCACATCCGAAACTATTTCCGACCTTCTAGCCATCCCCAATGAGGGAAATGGCTTCAATGACATTATGAGGCAATACGACCCAGAAGTCATCAATCAAGAGTTAGTCCTCCCTGAAAAATATGTTGAAAATCTTGGCACCCTACCTTGCAAAAATCTACTCTCTCGCATTTTTGGGTGGGACCTCCTAAACAAATCGGGAGGTTTTGATTACATCTCGCACCAACACAAGGCGCTCCTTTTTACGGCCGTCCGTCATATTCCTTTCAATTATTGCCGCCTCATTGTTCGTGTTATGAGTGAAGATCATGGGGCATCACTTTCGTTTGGGTCTATTCTATCCAAAATTTTTTCAACTCATCGGATTTTCATAACTGACCAGGCTGTTGACAAGAAGATTGAGCCTTACAATCGGGTCATAGCCGCCAAGATGCATATACTTCGGGGGCATCTTGAGCCCGCCGACGAGCCCATTGAAGAAGAGCCCCTTCCACCCTTTTCAGACTTCCATGAACCACGGCCCCTTCAAATAGAAGCTCCCCGCTCAAGCTTTGATGAAGCATGGGATCCGGCCACAGATTCCCTCTCCTCCGGCATCTCCCTCCTGCTACGTCAAACCGGCGAGATGTACACCTACATGGGAAGCATGCACCGCGACATCGACGGACTTAGATCATACGTTCAAAATTTACAGATGGGACACAGACCTGCTCATCGTCGCCGCCGCCAAGATCAAGAAGAATAGTCTAGTGCTTCTATTTTTCTTTCTTTTTTCTTTTATTTCAAGTTTGTATTAAGGGGCCTTGACCCCATAATTTTTCTTTGGGAACAATAGCTAGTCCGTGCTTAAATGTTTCTATTCCTAATTAATTTTCTTTAATGCTTTGTCATTTTTAAACATGCAATTTTGTAGATGCCACTTTTGTAGTTTGGGTTTCAACTCCCTTTAAGTACCCTTCATGATGATATTCAAAAAGGGAGAGAAGAATGTAGGTAAGAACCTGGGGAATAATATAAATACAAACAAACTTCTCAAATAGATATAGACTACTAAGTACAACCTTTAAGGGGAGAAAATAAGAACCTACAGCTATATTTTGAAAATCATCAAAAAGGGAGAGATTGTTAGTTCAACTACTCATAATAATATTTTGATGAATTTACAAAATGAAATAAAAAAGAATTAGCGTAGCATATTGTTTCTCTTTGTAATAACATATTTGCAGGTTTCATAAAGTTTTCCAAGACGGGAGATTAAAAGCATGAAGACAAGTAGCATAAGTATTAGGTCATAGATTTTTTCATGTAAACTTTCAAAGGTTGTAATTTTCATTTTATTTGAGTCTAGAAATGTTGTAAATAGCCCCCAAACATGACCTATAAATAGCTAACTTAGGCTCTCTACACTTAGGATAAATTAGAAACAAAAACCTAACACTTAGACTCTTATCAGACGTCTAGAATAATGGTCAGACATTTGATTTTCCACTTTAAGACGTCTGACAAGTGTCTCAGAAGTCTAACTTCCTATAGTTCAGCCTTCAGCTTCTGTCTTCATTAACATCAGTCGAAGAACTCCTCTATCAGACGTCTATAACCTCATCCAGACGTCTAATACTTTACCTGGACGTCCTCAGACTAACCGTTGGACTAAGCACCTATCTTCGTAGGCAAAAATGTATTTTCAGAATTCTGGACACGCTTCCAGACCTCTACCTTTGGACCGTTGTTCATGTACTTTTGTGCGTATCTCATTACGACCATAAAATCTTTTGTCAGAAATCGTAGCAAAGTCTTTTTTGGTTTCCAGACGTCTGATGATTCCTTCAGACGTCCATAACGACGTATGATCCTTTAAAACTAGAACCCTGTTTGGATCTGATGGAAACAGGAACGAATCCACCCTTTATTAGACATCCAATAACCTAATCAGACATCTTATGTGAAAATATCAGACGTCCTTCTTTTGATCCAATGGAGTCAGTTCAAGATGGCCTACAGTATTAGACGACCAAAATTATAATCAGATGTCCTATAAGACGTTTGATCCTAAAATTAGACGTCTGATATTGCTGTCAGACTCATCATTACCCTGATTTGTGGTGGATTTTGTCCTAATCTCTTGAGATTTGTCTCCAACGGTTAGGAGAACTCTCCCAAGTGTTCTTGAAGGTTTCAAACTTGCCTATAAATAGACTACAACTCCTCTTAGGAAATAGACACTTCTTGAGATACAATTCCCTTAGAAAAATCACTTGCTCACTACTCTAAGCTTCATCTTGCCCTTGTGCTATGCCAACACTCTAATCAAAGGGTAAATCCATACTCTCGGCTCACTCTGTTCTGCAAATCCTCATGGAGTTCTTTTTATATTTAGTAGATAAGAAAGTAATTAAAGTATTGGGTGCTCTATATGTGTTGTTTTACTTCTTATTTTTTACTTTGGGTATCCGGCCTGTCGGGTCCCCGACTCTTCATTTTGAAGGGAGAAACCTTTGTTTAGGGATCGGAGGTGGGATTTGTAATTGAGGTATACCACCCTCGTTTAAGTAGTGTGGTTAGTGGATTGATCACCTTGTGATCGAAAATCCTAAGTTATGGGATTGGCTTAGGTGGTGGTTTTCACCTATCTTGGGTTTTCACCTAAAAATCTGGTGTCACCTTTTGTGATTGAATTTTTTGTATTACAATATTTTATAATTTCACTATTCACCCCCCCTCTAATGCAATTTCAGTAACAAGTACCAGTACTTATTCAGTACTAGTATCACTCTAGAACAAATCTTGATCTCAACGAGTACCAGTACTCATTAACAGTACCGATACTTGTTGAGTACTGGATACCAAGTCTGTAGATAACCAGTACCGGTACTTAGAAGCTACAGGTCTTGATCACTTCAAGCCCAAAACTAGATTTGGGACTCATATGTACCGGTACTCATGACGAGTTCCGATATACACAAGTCACGGATTTTGGGTTTAAATGACCTGAAACCAAATCTGCAGCTAGCATGTACCGGTACTTGTGATGAGTACTGGTACCAGCAACCTACAGTTCAAGGCCTTAAGTTTTAGAGTTCAAGACTTTATGACATATGCACTGGCAGTCATGCCAGTTACGAAAATAGTTTGATTTTTTAGAAGAATATGAAATGTCTATCAAGTCTTTGCTAATTCAATATCTAAAGTTAATAACATATTTGAACAGTGAAATGAAATATAGACTTGTGCACAAAGCTAAAACATCAATATGTCAACACATTACGTTACCTTGTTCTTAGCATCATGTATATGTATTTAATCTGATTTCTACCTACAGAAGAAGATCATACTTGTGTTCATCTTTCAAGTAAAATGAGAGGCTGTGGTATAGGTCTTCCAACAGATCACATCCTGAATCCTAATGGACTGCACTTGAAGAATATGAACCTCTCTTTTCCAACCGTCCTTCTCCCTTAGGGGTCTCTTTGATTTCTTCTCAAGGTCATGATAGGGGTGACTACTCTAAGAATAAGTGGTGGGTCTAATGGAGACCATAACCTCCTGAAAATGACAATTATCCTCACTAATTGCCAAAGGTGATTTACATTTCCACCCATCGAGGAGATGCTAATCACGAAAGGTTTTTTTACATGTATATTACAAACCACATTAATCATTTTATATTAATGCCCATATCCACATAATAACTTCATTTGATTACTTTAAGTAATGAATATTAGCATGACAATTTATAATCTTTATGTATTGATTGATTATATGTATATATAATGCATACATTAGTGCACATGTTGAATAAGTGGTGGGTCTAATGGAGACCATAACCTCCTGAAAATGACAATTATCCTCACTAATTGCCAAAGGTGATTTACATTTCCACCCATCGAGGAGATGCTAATCACAAAAGGTTTTTTTACATGTATATTACAAACCACATTAATCCTTTTATATTAATGCCCATATCCACATAATAACTTCATTTGATTACTTTAAGTAATGAATATTAGCATGACAATTTATAATCTTTATGTATTGATTGATTATATGTATATATAATGCATATATTAGTGCACATGTTGAATTAAAATCCAACTGTTATACTATAGAAAAACAAGTATAAGTGAAGAAAATAAATCTAGAAATGTCTTAAGGATTGTTCTTGATATATAGCAACAATACAAAAATAATACCTTATAAATGTTACTGATTTGTCTTGACAAATATATTTTAACAAATATTTGTTTAAGGATTATGAGTTTTTATTTTAAGAAAAATCCTTGTTTTATATTACAAGTCGGATCATCTTTTGCAAGGGATATAAGTTAAGTGTAACTTTTGAGAAAGAGTTTAAGTTAAGGATGAAAGTTTGAATTCTTGTATTATACAACTTGACGTAAGAAGTTTTTTTTTAATCTTTTTATTTTATTTTATTTTTTCTCTTTTGTCACCTCCCGTGATGTTAGTATGATTCTAAGGTTTTTACTTTTTTTCTGAGAATTAAACTTAGTCATTGGATGCGAATCCAACCTCACGATCACTGGAGCATAATGGATGTTATGATTTGAATTTCGAATAGCTTTCATAAAATTATCACTTTGGAATGCGTACACGTAGTACACGCATCATTACGCTCGTTTCCATCTCTACGCGACGTAGCATGTGATTGGAATTTAAAAAATCTTAATATAGTTATTACATGTACTCTAGCAAAGTTATTTAACTTGAAAACGGATAGCTTACAGCTGTCGCGTTGAGATCTGCGGCTATTACCCGAAGTATGACGTTCTATCATTTAATGCCCAGGTGCATCTTTAGCACTGCAAGTGAGCTAGAAGCCAATAATGCCCCAAAGGTTGTCAGCTTACTCGCTTTCGAAATCAACTGCACCCATCTCTTCACCTTTGCAGGGAAGAGGACCCATCCATTTGCACCATGCGAGGAAGCACGGACACCCGGAAATTTGATCAAAGAAATTCTAATTTTCTTTATTTCTATTTCCTTCATTTTTTTCCTGTTTAACTTGAGGTGCAAACACCCCTTAGGAGTCCCCTCTCAATTTTTTTTTTTTTATAACCTAGAACCCCTTGTGAGTAAAGTTGAGAAAATAGGTGATCGAAAGCACGTACACCTAAAAATTTAGTCGAAATAATTTTAATTTTCTTTATTTTCATTTCCTTCATTTTCTTACTTGAAGTGCAAACACCCCTTAGGAAAAGTGATTTTTTCTTGCAATGGCCAAAAAGTGATTTTCTATTGGAAAGATGAATTCTTTCTAACTTTGCGACGAAGCTCCCTCCTTGAATTTGTGGATTGATTTTGTACCACATGTTATTCCTTTAAAATCTCTTCAATTAGAATTTCACAGTCACTCTGTTGGAGATTCTTATGGAATCATTCATATTTAAATGATTAGAATCTCAGAATCTTAGAATCTCCACAAGAATCATCAAAATCGCTTTCCTTAGAGTAAGAATTAGAATACTAAAGCTAGGGAGTTAGAGTATGAAGGTTAAAGCTTGCTATGAAAATTTTTCATGTCTTTTGTCGTGTGTTGTGTAACTTCAACTCATTTTCTATTTATAAGTGAATTCTACTTCTCAAAATGTTAAAGTTATCTTTTTAACAACTACATATCACGAGTGGATCTATCTTTGTCTAAAATTTGACATTTATGGAGAATAGCCTTAAATGTAGGTTTAACTCAAATTAATCTTGAATCAACAAAAATATTTCCTCCCAACAACCAAAAATTACATGTTCAACCAATTCAAAATTGTTTGGCCACTTGGACTTACCTTATTTGTTTATAATGACCATTTTATCTAAATTTTAGTTATAGGTAGACTTGCAATTAATTAAATGGATCCTAAACTATCTAAAAACATAAGACAGACTTGGTAGAGGTTCTTTTAGGCTTAGCTCATGACTAAATGATTTGATTTAAGCCTAATTAATTTTGTCAATCTATTTGGTGCTTACGTGAAACATCTTGAAGGCTTTGACAAGCTTTGTAATTAGAAAGACAATTCTAAAATTGAACTTATGTTCCATGTTCTCCAAAGCTTCATTTTCGTTCCTCCATTTTCAATCTTCTAGTCATGAACATAGGTTTCTTGATTATCATGTAATTCTTCAACTTTCAACATAATTGACTTGATGCAAATGTTTGTGACATTTGTAATCAAGTACATATAATTTGTAAAACAATTTTTTGCACATACATGAAGATAATTATCCAACAACATTATTGAACTAATCATGCAAATATCATACATGTATCCATATCTAACCATTGTATGTTCCATCTTGTCCATGAAAACTGCATGGTAACCCATGAAGTTTTGTGAAAATTATTTGGAGCTTTTCTAATAATTTGTAATATTTTATAAGCATCAAATCACATATCTCAATTTTACTTCAATATATATCAAATTATCCTTAATGTCTCAACAATTTCATCACTAAATCTACCAACTTAAGAGCCTTCCACTTTGGCCCTTAAAACTATGATTGTTATAGGAAAATTGAAGATCTACCAAAGTAGAAGGAAACTATAACAATATTCCTCCAATTAAGAAAAGGAAAAAAGCTCAGCATAGTTGCCTTTTTAACCCCTGTCACTCCCTCTCCTTTCTTTACTTCCCCTTCTAACAATCTACAACCAAATATGTTTTAAATATCCTTTTTCTTTCCATCGCTTCCCTATCTCTCCTAATTCCTCCATTCAACATATGCTAAGGATGTTACGATCTGGTTCCTGAATCCCTACAAGATACGAGACTGACTTGACTCGACTAATCTCAAGATTCAGTCGTCCAACAAGAACTAACAAAAAAGAAAGAAAGTAAGCCACAATCATCATGCTAAGTAACTAACAGTAAAAGAATACAAGCAGTAAAGGAAATAAAAGCTGCTAACAATACATATCACCACCACAACAGTAAAGTAGAACAAAGTACAGAACAGAAACGGTAACAACAGTCTAACTCACTAGCAAAAGGAAGTACAACAAGAAAAGGAACTACTGCTGGGCTCGACTGGGCCCAGCACCCTCTGCAGCCGATGACTAGGGCTGCTCAACTCTTGGACCTGTAAAGGGGTACAAGTAAAATAGAGTCAGTGAACGCTGAGTAGAGTGGTAACCAAACTAGTTAAAGTAGTAAAAGCTAACAGGTAATTTTATCTTTTCCAATTATTTTATTTTACAAGTCATTCCTTTTTCACCCATTGGTTTACTTTTCAGATCTCTTTCTTGATCTCGCATATTCCTCATGGGAACGATCTTGATTGCAGTCTTTTCTGAAGAGTAGAAGGCACACGTGGTGCTCTCCTGGCTAGGAGAGTCCCCCGTGGTGATCCTACACCAGTCAACCACCCCGAGGTCATGGACAGACATAGCGGTAACTACGGCACGCACGATAAGCGCATGGGTAGCTATCCCGCACTGGCACACGGTCAATCGTTTCCGCTAGTGGGTACGTCCAAAGTACAGCATGGAACAGTATAGGGCCTAGCCCTCTCAGTAAAGGGGTCTAGCCCCTCAGAACCAAATAGGAGTCTCGCCCCTCCACAGTCCGCACACCCTCATCTGATTACCCCAATTTGTCTAGTGGGCCTAACAAGTTGGTGTAGGGTGGCTAGTTGAACCTTGGGCCCCGTGAGGTGGCTAGCTCTCTCCGTACACTAGTAGCTCTCCTCGGTATAGTGTATGCAAGGGCCAAAGAAGTTGGTGTAGAGTGGCCAATCCTAACCCCGGGTCCCAACCCAAGGGCGGCTAGCTTCGCTCTATACTAAACAGGGGACAGTTGCTCTCTTTGGTACCACATACTCAAGGGCCAGCACACTTCCCACTCACATTTCCGGATCCATTCCATTTATCGACAGGAGCTCTACTCCTAATTCCCCGTAGGGTTCATGCTCATATTCCCCATGTTATTCCATACCAGGTTTCATCATTCACAATTCCATTCTCAGATTATACACATGTAGCTCGTATTTTCACAATTTACATATACAACAAGTAATGTCATAGGTAACTGTTTAACTAGCATAGGCATTTCATATTTCACAAGCAGCTCTTATTTATTAACAGGCAGTTATTTACATTGCTATTCATTCATTTAAGACTGCAATCTCAAACATGCATACAAATAGTGTACGTACCTCTCGTCCTAGGATTCATGCCACATCCTAGGTTTCTAGTTATCCAATTTCACATATGCATTCATGTCTTATAATTAAATTAGGGGAAAACCACTCTACCAGACAATCCGGGAGTACTGGGGGCTCGAACGGTAGGCTTATGTGCCTCTGTAGGCTCCAAACACGCAACAGATCGAAGTCCTATATCAAGGAACATAACACAACGGAATGTTCAGAATAATATATAACGTTTTCTAACATCTAAAGGAACTCACAAGAAAACCACAGATATCTTGCTTGTGTAAAATGGACCTCAAACGGACCCTAAATGGGTCAAAAACAGGACTGCAGACCTAATTAGACGTCTAGCACAAGGTCCAGACGTCTTAAAAGTCACCAGTGTCTCACCTCAGGTTCCTACATCGACTTTAGACGTCTAGAACCCCTACTTGACCGTCTGGACCCAGCTCCAGACGTCCGACCTCTCCTCTAGTCATCTAGGAGTACTTTCGGTCGTCTGGTAAGTTTTCCAGATGTCCAAAATGCGTGGGAGGGCGTGCCTCGTGCCTTCCTGCACACGACATATGATATCTTCCTCTTTTAGCCACGTAGATCGAAGCTGCGGTGTAGCCTACATGATCATAACCGCAAGAGGAACGTACCTTCGTGAAGCTCTGCTTTCAGACGTCCGGTGTCGTCACCAGACGTCCAATCCATCGTCTGGACGATGCGGCAGACGTCAGATTCTGGGAAAAACCCAGAATTAGACCGACCTCCTACTCTCTTCGCCGCGCGCAGCCACGGCCTCTCCTCCTTGTCTGCAGCTCTGGCTGCAATAGAGTGTCGGGGACATCTCCCCCACGACGTGCTCCTCCTCCTGCATGCGTCGCTCCGGCCGTGTGTCCTCCAGCAAGCTCCCATGAGCTCGCGAGCTCAAGCTCTTCCTCCTCTCTTCACGTCGCCTCTCCTCCTCATCGCTCGCTCTTACGCCCTCTCTCGCGCTTGCCCCTCTCGCTGCAGTGGAGAGGAAGAAGGAAGGTGGTGGCGGTGGAGTGGAGAGGAGAGGAAGGGAGGAGAGGGGTTATATAGAGGGTGCGGCTAGGGTTTGGGTGAAGGAGAGAAGAGGGAGAGAGAAAGGAGTGAGACTGTCTGCGCGCAGCCAGCGTGCAGACGCGAAGTTGCGTACAAAATTTTCAATTTCCAGATGTCTAGGAAGGGGTCCAGATGTTTGACCAGACGTTTGACTGACAGTCCAGACGTCTGACTGACAGTCCAGACGTCTTAAAAGGCTCAGAACACAATGGGTCTTTACATCATAACAAATTTAAAGGAAGTTTCGTCCCTGAAACTTAAGCTAGCTAGGGTGAGGAAAAGGAAATATACACGCATAACAAACTTAAAAGGACCGAAGGCGATCCGAAAAGACATACCCTCGAAAAGCTTCGGGTACCGCTCTCGCATCGCCGCCTCAGGCTCCCAGGTAACCTCCTCGTACCGCTGGCTCCTCCACAGGACTTTCACGAGGGGTACCTGCTTCCGTCTCAAACTTTGGACGGCTCTGTCTAGTATCTACATTGGTCTCTTGGGGTAGGTCAGGTCGTCACCCACCTCGACACTCTCGTGGCTCAGAACGTGACTGGGATCGGTGACGTACTTCCTGAGGTTGGACACGTGGAACATGTCGTGCACATCAGAAAGCTGGGGAGGAAGGGCAAGTCGGTAAGCAATAGGTCCTATCCGCTCTAAGACCTCAAAGGGCCCCACAAACCTCGGCGCAAGCTTCCCTTTCACCTCAAAACGCTATAGGCCCTTCATGGGCGAAACATGAAGAAAGACATGATCCCCAACCTCGAACTGCACCTCCCTGCACTTTTGATCGGCATAACTCTTCTGTCTGCTCCTGATAGTGCGAAGTCGTCTGTCAATCTACTCTATCACCTCCTGACTCTGCCGGATCAGCCTGGGGCCAACCTCCCACTTGGTTTCCACCTCAACCCAACTCAAGGGCACAGTACACCTTCGTCCGTACAGAGCCTTGTAGGGTGCCATGCCGATACTCGAGTGATAGCTGTTATTATATGCAAACTCTGCCAGGGGTAAGTGTTCCTCCCAAGAGCCCCTCCAATCTAGTACACGGGCATGTAAAAGGTCCTCAAGTGTCTGTATCGTGCGCTCTGAATGTCTGTCCGTCTAGGGGTGGTATGCTGTACTGAACCTTAACCGTGTCCCCAAAGCCTGCTGAAACTCAACCCAAAACTAGGAAGTAAAATGGGTATTCCGGTCGGATACAATCTCACGCGGAACTCCATGTAGACGTACCACATTACGAATATACCTCTCTGCCAACTGTGCTGGTCCCAGGGTGATTCGGATAGGCAAGAAATGTGTCGTCTTGGTCAATCTGTCAACAATCACCCAGACTGCGTCATGTCCTTGCTGGGTAACAGGTAAGCCCACCACCAAGTCTATGGTGATGCTCTCCCACTTCCACTTTGGCACAGGAAGTGGCTGCAATGGCCCTGCAGGCCTCTGATGGTTGGCCTTCACCTGCTGGCACACCAAACACTGCTGCACGAACTCACCTACATCCTGTTTCATCCCTCTCCACCAAAAGTCACATCTCAGATCAAGATACATCTTCATGTTCCCAGAATGTATGGTGAGCCTGGACCCGTGCGCCTCAGTCAGGGGCACTCTCAACAGCTTCTCGTCCCTGGGAATGCACAAACGTCCCCTCATGCGCAGCACCTCATCTGCAAAAGAGAAGTCTCCTGGGTCCCCTGACAGCACTCTGTCTCACAACGACTGCAGGTATGGATCTATCATCTGTCTTGCTATTATGCGATCTATCAGCTCTGGTCTCGTTTGTCGTGTCACCGTCACTGCCCCACAATGCCCTTGTAACTCTAGGGGTCTCCAACTGCCCAACTCCTCCATAAGTCTCCAACTCTGTGCCTGTAAACTGGACAAGTGGGCGGGTGCCTTCCGGCTTAAGGCGTCAGCCACCACGTTGGCCTTTCCCGAATTGTAGGAGATGCTGCAGTCATAGTCCTTCAGGAGCTCTAACCAACGTCTCTGTCTCATGTTAAGTTCCTTCTGATCAAACAAGTACCTTAGGCTCTTATGATCCGTGAAAATCTCAAAGGTCTCACCGTAAAGGTGGTGCCTCCATGTCTTCAGTGCGAAGACAACAGCTGTCAGCTCTAAGTCATGGGTAGGGTAGCTATGCTCATGGGGCTTCTGTTGCCGTGAAGCGTAAGTGACAACGTGACCCCGTTGCATGAGCACATTCCTTAACCCCTGCAACGAAGTGTCCTTGTAGACCACAAAATTGCCATCGCTATCTGGGATGGTAGGCATAGGAGCTGAAGTCAGTCTCTCCTTGAACTCCTGAAAACACGCCTCACAAGCGTTTATCCAAGCAAAGGGCACATCCTTCTAGGTCAACTGAGTCATAGGATGTGCAATCTGCGAGAAACCCCTGATAAACAACTGGTAGTAACCTGCCAGTCCCAAGAAACTGTGTATCTCTGTCACTGTATGTGGCCTCTCCCACCTGAGTATGGCCTCAACCTTGGCTGGGTCCACATCCAAGACACCCCTTGAAATCACATGGCCCAAGAAAGTCACCTGCCTCAACAAGAACTTGCACTTGTTTTATTTGGCATATAGCTTACATCGTCTCAAAGTGTCCAGAACCATCTGCAAGTGCTATCCATGTTGTGCCTGATCCCTCGAGTAAACAAGTATGTCATTAATGAATACCACCACAAACTAATCCAGATACAGTCTGAACACCCGGTTCATCAAATCCATGAAGGTAGTGGGGGCGTTGGTTAGCCTAAACGGCATGACCAAAAACTCGTAGTGTCCATACCGGATGCGAAAAGTTGTCTTAGAGATGTCGGTCTCCCTGATCCTCAACTGGTGGTAGCTTGATCTCAGATCTATCTTAGAGAATATCGTGGCACCTCTCAACTGGTCAAGCAGATCATTAATCATCATCAGCGGATACCTGTTCTTGATGGTAACCCTATTCAACTGTCTGTAGTCAACACAAAGGCGTAGGGTAACATCCTTCTTCTTCACGAATAACACAGGGGCTCCCCACGGGGACGCACTGGGCCTCACAAAACCCTTTTCCTACAGGTCCTGCACCTGTGACTTGAGCTCTCACAGCTCAAGTGGTGCCATCCGGTATGGTGCCGCAGAAATGGTGCTAGTCCCCAGTACCGGTGAAATCTCAAACTTGATCTCATGCTCAGGCGGTAGTCCTGGCAGCTCCTATGAAAATACATCGGGGTACTTTCTGACCACCGAGATGCTCTGTAAGTCTGCCACAGGGCTGGGCTCTACCACTACACAGGCTAGAAAGCTTTCACACCCTTGGCCCAAAAGTCTCGCTGTTCGAAGCGCAGAAATGCACCTGAATCCTCCCTCCACCGGTTGTCTGTGAAACTGAAAGGAAGGCATCTCCGGTATGGAGAACATGATCTTCCTCCCAAAACAGTCCACCAAGGCGTGGTAAGCAGACAATCAATCCATCCCTAAAATCACGCCAAAATCCTCCATCGGTAACACGATCAGGTCAGCGGGGAGGCTGTGTCCCCTCATACTGACCTCACAGTCTATGTAGACCTCCTCAGCTACAAACAACTGACCACCCGGACCTTTGATCACAAATGGATCCTCTAACAACACGTAGTCCTGTCCCAAACTGACAACAAAACTCGCAACAACAAACGAGTGTGTGGCGCCAGAATCAAAAAGTACGTAAACTAATCTGCCGGAAACTGTAACCATACCTGCCACCACTGAACCTGATGCCCTGGCATCTCTGTGTGTTAGGGCATTGATACGCCCCTCAGCTCTCGGTGTAGAAGAAGCAGCCACACTCTACGTCAGATGAGTAGCCGCTGGTCGGTACCCTCCCCATGACTGCTGTCCTCCCCCACACGCCTGGGAACCACGACCACCTGCTCGGCCTCCAGCGCTCGGTGCGGGGAGCATCTACTGTGCTCCAGCCATAGACGAGAAGTCCCTCCTGATGTGGCCCGGCTGGTCACACTGGTAGCAGAGGGGGACTCGACTCCCTCCCTTGCTAGGTCCTTGCTGACGGCTGGGTGGGGGTTTAGTGCTGACAGTTGGACCCTGTCGGGGGCCCCCAAAGGCCACTGACGGCCCTGCAAAACAAGACGGCTCTCCTGCGGGTGCCGCGTGCCTCCTCTCTCGTCGGCCCTGTGAGTACTCTGACTGGTAGGGCCTCTTCCGTCTGCTGTCGGTGTCTCGTGCAGCTGGGTTGGTCTCCTCGTACGTCATAGCTGCCTCCACCACTCTTGAGAAAGTGGGCAGCTTCAGGGGTTTGACATACCTTCGAATTGTAGGCCGAAGCCCCTCAGTGAACCTCCACAGGCGCTCCTCCTCTGTAGCTACAGCTGTCACAGCAAAACATGACAGCTCCAGGAAGCGCGTGCGGTACGCGTTAACAGTCATCGTCCCCTGGCGGAGAGTGTGAAACTCCCGCCTCCTCTGGTCCTGCCAAGTTTGCAGGAAATACTGCTCGCAGAAGAGGGTCACGAACTGGTCCTACGTCGGCTCTTCCCTCTCCTAGCCTCTAACGGCCCTCCACCACCTGTGTGCCGCACTGTCCAACCGGTATGTGGCAAAGGCTACGCAGCACTCCGTAGGGGGGCGAAGGGTGTCAAACACCTTCTCAATCTGCTCCAGCCAATCCTCTACCTCAGACGGGTCCTCATCCCTCTTGAAGGAGGGAGGCTTCAGCTTTTGGAACTGTCCGAAAAGCTCATAGTGCAGTTGCAGTGGGGGAATGGGCACGCCTCCAGGCAGGGAGGACTCGTGCTCAGAAGTGTCAGAGTGCGGTAGGGGCAGTGGAGGACCACACCCTCACCCTCGTCCAGTGCTGTGTCGGTCTCTCGGCCCCACAGAGGACTCCCCCTCCACGTCCCCAGGGAGAGGCACCCGCGGAGGCGGGTGGAGCTCCTCTCGTACTGTCTCGTATCAACTGAGTGAGGTCTTGGGCCTGAACGCCCGGGAGAAGTGGCGGGTCAACTGGCACCTCGGGCTCGGCACGTTTCCCCCTCTGACCTCGTCCACGGTCGCGTCGCGGCCCCCCTCAAGAACTCGACATCGAGGCATCTCCTGCAAGGAGACGCGGAAGATTGAACAAAAAGAAGTCAACTCTAACGGACTTCAGCAAAAGAACCTCAAAACAGATGTTAAGCGGTACGTTGTAGTGGTTACTCTAGTTACATGCACGTGAATTGGTTATTCTTAAGCTAGTTGGTTCATTTCTCGAGATGACCTTGCTTTGATACCATCTTGTTACGACCCGGTTCCTGAACCTCTACAGGACACTAGACCGGCTTGACTCGACTAATCCCATGACCCAGTCGTCCAACAAGAAATAACAAAAAAGCAAGAAAGTAAACCACATTCACCATGCTAAGTAACTTACAGTAAAAGAGTACAAGCAGTAAAGGAAATAAAAGCTGCTAACAGTACATATGACCACCACAGCAGTAAAGTAGAACAAAGTACAGAACAGAAATGGTAACAACAGTCTAACTCACTAGCAAAAGGAAGTACAACAAAAACAGGAACTACTGCTGGGCTCGATTGGGCCCAGTACCCTTTGCAGCCGGTCACTCGGGCTGCTCAACTCCTGGACCTGTAAAAGGGTACGAGTAAAACGGAGTCAGCGAACGCTGAGTAGAGTGGTAACTAAACTAGCTAAAGCAGTAAAAGCTAACAGGTAATTTTATCTTTTTCAATTATTTTGTTTTACAAGTCATTCCTTTTTACCCATTGGTTTACTTTTCAGATCTCTTTCTTGATCTCACATGTTCCTCGTGGGAACGATCTTGATTGCAGTCTTTTCTGAAGAGTAGAAGGCACACGTGGTGCTCTCCTGGCTGGGAGAGTCCCCCGTGGTGATCCTACACCCAGTTAACTACCCCGAGGTCATGGATAGACGTAGCGGTGACTACCGCACGCACGATAAGCGCACAGGTAGCTACCCCGCACTGGTACATGGTCAGTCATTTCCGCTAGCAGGTACGCCCAAAGTACAGCACGGAATAGTATAGGGCCTAGCCATCTTAGTAACAGGGGTCTAGCCCCTTAGAACCAAACAGGGGTCTTACCCCTTCACAGTTCGTGCGCCCTCGTGTGACTACTCCGGTTTGCCCACTGGGCCTAACAAGTCGGTGTAGGGTGGCGAGCTGAATCCCGGGCCCCGTGAGGTGGCTAGCTCTCTCCGTACACTAGTAGCTCTCCTCGGTATAGTGTACACAAGGGCCAAAGAAGTTGGTGTAGAGTGGCCAATCCTAACCCCGGGTCCCAACCCAAGGGCGGCTAGCTTTGCTCTACACTAAACAGGGGACAGTCGCTCTCTTTGGTACCACATACTCAAGGGCCAGCACACTTCCCACTCACATTTCCGGATCCATTCCATTTATCGACAGGAGCTCTACTCCTAATTCCCCGTAGGGTTCATGCTCATATTCCCCATGTTATTCCATACCAGGTTTCATCATTCACAATTCCATTCTCAGATTATACACATGTAGCTCGTATTTTCACAATTTACATATACAACAAGTAATGTCATAGGTAACTGTTTAACTAGCATAGGCATTTCATATTTCACAGGCAGCTCTTATTTATTAACAGGCAGTTATTTACATTGCTATTCATTCATTTAAGACTGCAATCTCAAACATGCATACAAATAGTGTACGTACCTCTCGTCCTAGGATTCATGCCACATCCTAGGTTTCTAGTTATCCAATTTCACATATGCATTCTTGTCTTATAATTAAATCAGGGGGAAACCACTCTACCAGACAATCCAAGAGTACTGGGGTTTTGAATGGCAGGCTCACGTGCCTCTGTAGGCCTCGAACATGCAACAGATCGAAGTCCTATACCAAGGAACATAACAGAACAGAATGTTCATAACAGTATATAGGGCTTTCTAACATGTAAAAGAACTCACAAGGAAACCACAAATATCTTGCTTGCATAAAACGAACCTCAAACGAACCCTAAACGGGTCAAAAATAGGACTGCAGACCTAAATCAGACGTCTGGCACAAGGTCCAGACGTCTTAAAAGTCACCAGTGTCTCACCTCAGGTTCCTGCGTCGACTTCAAACGTCCAGAACCCCTACTTGACCGTCTGGACCCAGCTCCAGATGTCCGACCTTGCCTCCAGTCGTCTGGGAATGCTTCCGATCATCTGGTAAGCTATCCAGACGTCCGAAATGTGTGGGAGGGCGTGCCCCATGCCTTCCCGAAGCTATCCCTGCACACGACATATGATATCTTTCTCTTTTAGCCACGTAGATCGAAGCTGCGGTGCGGCCTGCATGGTAGTAACCGCAAGAGGAACGTTCCTTCGCGAAGCTTTTCTTTCAGACGTCCGGTGTCGTTCTAGACGTCCAATTCGTCGTCTGGACGACACGACAGACGTCTGATTCTGGGAAAAACCCAGAATCAGACCGATCTCCTGCTCTCCTCGCCGTGCGCAGCCGCGGCCTCTCCTCATCGTTTGTAGCTTTGACTACAGCAGAGTGTCGGGGATGTCTCCCCCCCGACGTGCTCCTCCTCCCGCACGCACTGCTCCGGCCGTGCATCCTCTGGCCAGCTCCCACGAGCTCACGAGCTCAAGCTCTTCCTCCTCTCTTCACGCTGCTTTTCCTCCTCGTCGCTCGCTCTCGCACCCTCTCTCACACTCGCCCCTCTCGCTGCAGTGGAGAGGAAGAAGGAAGGTGGTGGCAGTGGAGTGGAGAAGAGTGGAAGGGGTGAGAGGGGTTATATAGAGGGTGCGGCTAGGGTTCGGGTGAAGGAGAGAAGAGGGAGAGAGAAAGGAGTGAGACTATCTGCGCACAACCAACGTGTAGATGTGAAGTTGTGTACAAAATTTTCAATTCTCAGACATTTGGGAAGGGGTCTAGACGTCTGACTGACAGTCCAGACATCTTAAAAGGCTCAGAACAGAATGGGTCTTTACAAAGGATCCCCTAGCTCAAGTCCACAACTAGCAGTAGTATCATTTATTATTATCATTTACTTTTCTCCCTCTATTTGAATATTTAAACTAAAGAAATCTGATATCTATTTAAAATCAATAAACTTAGTGCATTGTCTCAATAAAATAAAATAAATAACCAAAAATTATGTCATAGACCTGCTATATAGAATTCACTAGGGGTACACATGGGTCGAGTTCAAGTGGAACACAATCTGATCCAACTTGATTGGGTTGGGATGGGTTGAGTTAGGGGTTTCCTAACTGATAAAAATGGATTGGGTTGGATTTGAGGTTCAACCAACCTAACCCAGCATGCAACCCAATATAACTCAATTTATAGACACACACACAAATATTATATGTATATACATATAAGGAACTTATTAACTGCAGTTGGATGATATCCAAACAATGGATGAAATTATTTTGGTCCCCAACATGACCCACCCAAAGGTCCCAAATGGACAAAACCCTTATCTCCCATAGTCATCATCTCCTATATGTTCCCTTACCTCCAAGTTCTAGGCTCTAGTAAGTTCCAACGCCCTCTCCTCTCCTTGGTGGTTGCAACACCCTCACTTAGCCACACTTTTCAAGTAACTCTCACCCTTCCTCCCCTCCCTCAACCTCTACCTTTGCCTAATGACCCGCCACCTGATTTGCCCATCTCTCCCTTTGGGCCTTAGCACCACCACCACTTGACCTGCCACCTAACTCACTGGAGAGCTTCGACTGTTCTCTTCTTCCTCACGGGGATCCCCCACCATCGGATGATCCCCTCCTCCTTAGCACCACCGCCCCCCCTCCCCTCCACCCCGTCGACCCCCAACTAGTTAGTGTTGGTGCAAAGGGGGAGATTGTTGGTACAAATGCATCATGATAATTTATTTTGATAATAACAAAACACTTGTTATTTGACGCTTGCATTTAAGATTATGATTTCAGGTTAAAATGCAAATGTAATCAAGTGTGATAGAGTTCAAGCTCAAGTCCATGAAAGATTAATGGAGGAGCTTGATAGAGAGGAAAAGCGTCAAGGAGCATAGAGTTAGAGTTTTGCTTAGAACTAAAGCTTGAAAATGAAGAAAAGAATACGAGAGATTATTTCTTTTTATGTACTTGTTATTTGCTCCTTTTATTTCTTTATATTCATTATTAAAGAGCCCAAAAGATATTAACCTAAGTCCTAGACACACTCACCTATCCTTAGGACACTTAACCAAATCCCAAAATCGACTTAAAATAGTAAACAGATTGCATTACCAAACATCTAACCTCATTATCAGACATTTGATAATCTCTTTTAAGTCACCTATAATATATCCAAGAATCCAATACCTAATGGCCTGCCTTTGTTAGTCCTGCCCTTATGTGTTAGATGTCCATATATCTTTCCAGACGTCCATACTTACTTTTAGACATTTAAAGACCTTATCAGACATCCAGTAAAGGATTGTTAGACCCAAATCAAGTTTTTCAGAACTTTATCTTCTTGAAGACACTTTATAAATATTTTATTAATATTTTCAGGCATCCAGCCACACTTCGTCCAATAAGTAGACGTTAAGCCAAATCTGACCCAAATCTTGATTTATCAAACCTAATATGATTGTTAAGTTCTTGAAAAATCAATTCTCGAAGGATACCTTTAGTTCCAGATGTCCTATAGAAGTTTGATGATTAGACATAAGATCTTTGTTTGGATTTGACCATTTTTAGGAGTCCAGTTGTCTAGTTTTAGAAGTCCAAACATTTTCCCAGATGTCTTAACATACACATCTAAATGTCTAATTTATGTTGACAAGTGCACTGTTTAGATTCAATCAATTTCAGGGAAACTAACCCTTATTTTCAGACATCCAGATTTATGATCAGACATCCAAAACCCCTATATCAGACATCTAACACCATTTTCAGTCTTTTGATTTTGCTGTCAGACCTAATTATTGCCTGATCTCATTAGTATTTCGACCCAATCTTTTGAGATATGCCTCCTGATGGGTTCACTTTAGTGAACTAATTATAGGCCTAAGTATATTTTGACTATATTTTCTTGATACTTAATTCTCAATATCTTAGGTAATAATTGATATAACCTGCGTGAATGACTAATTTATATTTATATGCTCAATTCATCTTTGATTACATTATCTTTATATTATTTATTACATGCAGAGGAGACTAAATCAGGTGGACATAGGAACCAATTAAAGCATCAAGAGGATTACATTCGTAATTTACCCATACAAGGCCCCACGCATCATCAAATCTCCTTCCAACGGCAGCCATGCTAATTTTAGTAAAGGATTTAAAATCTCTTAATTTGTGTCAGTGAAGAGAAGCTAAATGGAGGAGAATAAAATGCACAGGGGATCGTCGTCTAGAGGATCTTATCATCTCCCTCCCCCTTGCGGGGATCCTCTTCTTCCTCCTCAATCGTGGCTGGAGAGTGCACTGTGGAATTTGCTTACATCGTGACCCAAGAGCACACCTTGATCACCGCCGCGATTGGTCGTGCGGTGATAGCTCACGACCCCATCACCGCAACGCCCACAACTCCACCTCACTTCCTCCATCTTCCTTCTGCCTCACCACCACTGCAAGCCACCACCAAAACCACATCCCTCCACTTCCCCTTCTCTTCTTCTTCGATTTCCTTTTCACCTTCTTCCCCACACACACCACTTGCAACCTCAGCGTGAACCCAATATTCTCCAACACAACCCAGCCACTGCCATCCACCTTTAGCTACAAACCACCCTCTCCTCACGCACCGCCTCTAGCCCGTGAGACTAGTGCACCTCTCATGTGCCTTCCACACGTTGCCCGCAAGCAAGCTACGTTCCTCTCCTCACGCACCATGCACGGAGCTGCAGCAACCCACCTGCGCGCGCCTAGCACGCCATGCGCAACCGCTCCACCTTTAGCAAGCCACCCCTGCCCGTGCCCCTTGCGCGTCCTTGTGCCTTCCGTTTGTGGAGCTCTCCTCTTCGCCAATGTTGCTCAAGCTTCAAGCCACTGCAGGCAGAACATGACCCACCATCTCCCTCCCTTCCGAGCGCCCACTGTCGGCCACCTTTGCCTATGCCATCTACATCATTGCGAAGCCCTCATTGCAGTTGATCATCTCCGAGTTCCATCCGGCCGACGATCATCCTTTCCATGCGCGAGGAGGAGAGATGGGAAAACCCTTGTTTCGGTGGGCATTTCTTATTACATTCAAATACCATTGCCCACCTTAACAATTATTAGTTTATGTTAGTTGGACATTTTGTTCTTTCACCCCTCACTTTCTCTCTTTTTCCTGCATGCTTTCTCTAATAGTTGGTGATCTTTCTCTTTATCTTGTTCTCTCTCATATGATAAAAGTAAAAGATGCATAAATATTTCCTATGCAATTAGTGGTTGATGGATACTATTGAATTATTATTTTAAATATTTAATCCCTCTTCTTAAATATGCATAGTGTAATTATTCTCTTCAAGGACATATCTTTGGTAATTTGAGGCAACTCTAGTGAATATTTATTTTTACATGCAAACATTTGCTCAATCATTTTGAATATGAAAGTTTAAAAGTTACGAATTTATTAGGCTCAGTCTCCCCGTGGATACGACACTTTGACCAATGTGGTTAGATTAGATATAAATTAATTTTGATAAAGAAATTTTCCACCACATAAAATACAACGATATATCATTCCTATTGCAACTATCTTAATTAAGCGAGAATCTCTTTATCACCTCCCGTAATGATTCAAAAATTTTGACTAATTGGAAACCAATTAATTACTTTATGATTTAAGGGACCCACGAGCCTATTACATTCATCTTTAATTAGGATTTAACCTTTTTTTAGGTGTGGGGCCCCTTGTAAGAAAAATTTGTTGTGGGACTTTCTTGGCCCTCAAGTTATGGAGTGGAGGGGCCATTGGGAAATGCTCCATCACACATAAGTTTAGATGGCTTCAAAGGGAAGCCACCTCTTCTTCCACTAGTGTGTGTGTGAGTAGGTGCCGCAACGGAGCACCTAAGGAGAGGAAGACCCCCCCTCCCCCCACCAGCACCGACTTCCTCCTTTTCTTCTCCCCGTGCCCTTCTCTCCTGCTCTCTTGCTACTACCGCTATTGGTGCTACGGTTGCTGCTCTTGCTATTGCTGCTGCCCCTTTTGGTACTGTGACTGCAATTGTTGCTCATGCTATTGCTATCACTCCTGGTGCTACGACTGTTGCTCTTGCTATTATTGCTGCCGTTGTTGGTACTATTGGTGCTACGACTGTTACCCTTGCTATTGTTATTGTTGTTGCGGCTGTTGCTCTTGCTTTTGCTACTGTCGTGTATTGCCGGAGGAGAGGAGATGAGGGTGAAGGAGGTAGAGATTGATTTGTGGTACAAGGATTAGCTAGGGACTATTTCCTTTTCCTTTCTTTGTTCCATTGTAGATTGAAATGCCATCAGAGGTAGCCACAATATTACTATTTTTTTATGCAAGTATTCATGTTGAGATAGGTGGAACAATATGCATGGGAGATTTTTTTTTTAGTCAAGGCACACTTTGGTTTTGATGAGGGATTTTATTTGCCTAATATACCCCCTACAAGTTAGCTTAGCTTGTGGTCAAAATCCCATGGTAATAAGAAGTGATGAGTGAGGTTTTGAGGTCATTAAGCTTATGTTGGTCAAATCTTGGGTACTTAGATCTATAAACCCTATGAAGTGACCTAAATTAAACATAAATCGAATTAGAGATATAATGGACACTCTAATGGAGGATGAAATGGATAATTTGCATAAAAGCCCTAAAGGAATCTGAAGTGTCCTATTCAAGCTCAAAGTCTATTTTTAGCAAGCTAAAACTGATCTAGAATGTCTAAGAAGAGGATTAAACATTTCATAATAAATTTTGGTGACTTTACTATGAGTCTAAAGAGAAAGACTTGGATCCTAAGGTCTAAGAGGTGACCCTAGGTGATCCAGAAGGTCCTTAAGGATCCTTTAATGATATGGGGAAAGGAGGATTGATTAGTGTGATTTCGGGATAAAAAGTTAGGGTTTCGGAGAACCTATCGTTGTAGTCGCAAAACTCGCTATCAAATAAAATTTACCAAAACTCAAAAGGGAGTCCCGGGTCGAATATGGGGAGGCGACATTTTGCTTCTTGAAATCCGAGTTTCGATTTGTTTCTTTTTGGTATTTTTAGGGTTTTGTGATTTTTTTGTATTTTTATAATGAACTAGCCAAGGTAATTTTCTAGAGAAAATAAATCAAAAGAGAGAGAGAATAGAGACATGAAAGGAATCTGATATATCCAGAATAATGTTTATTACACAAAACAAAGATATGCTAAAAAATAACAACAGAATGAAGATGAGAAGAAATCTTCCAAAGCGAATGTCTGGCAAGACGACGGTGCTTGGTGGCGGCTTGGATGGAGGAGATGAGGTACTAGACGTCGGGGATGAGGTGCAGGAGGAATCCAGGTAGAGGGCTACTTGACCAAGCTGTAGGAATGGTGATGAGGAGGTAGAGGTGATCGTCTACCTAAATGGAGGTAAGGGGACGGCTCTGCGGTCACCTACGAAGGAGGTGAGGGTAAGGTTGAGTGTTTGGTGGAGTAGGGGAGTATTACACTAATAGGAGGCCGTGGAGCTTGGGAATGAGCTCTTGGGAGCTTAGGAGGCTTCTTGGTTCTCTTGAGTGGGTGAGGAATAGCTAGGTAGAGATGGATAGGCAAGGGGGGTGTGTAGGTCCTTATATAGTGGATGAGAGGGGGCTAAAAATGGGTATGAGACAATTAGCGACCTCAAGGATGTCGTTGTAGATCCCGCTCATGCATCGCTGTAGCCAACTCATGCTCGCTCACGTGCTCGTTGTAGCAAGCTGTGCTGGCCATCCATCTTGCACATTGATTGTGCTTGTGCTTCGCTAGCCATCCATCTCGCATCTCCAACTGCCATCATGTGCATCCACTGAGCCGCAGTGGAGTGAATCACTGCCCTTGGATGGCGGATGAAGGGCTTTGATCGCGCAGGAGAGGACGCTTCAGATCACGCCCCACCTGATCAGACGGTGGAGATCACGTCAGAAGACTTATGCCTCACGCTCTGTTATGACCTGATTCCTGGATCCCTATAGGACTCGAGACCGGCTCGCCTTGACTAATCCCAAGACCCAGTCATCCAACAAGAAATAACCAAAAAGAAGGAAAGTAAACCACATTCACATAGGTAATATAACTAAGCAGAAGAAACGTACAAAGCAGTAATGGAAAGTAAATCTGCTGTTTCATTACATACCACCACAACAACAAAAACGACAGAAAGCGGAAGTAAACAGTAGAGTCAAACAGTAACTAACAGTCCAATACTTACTACAACAGTAATGGAACAAAAAGGAAGTGCTGAAAAAGTACGGCTGGGCCCAGCACCCTCCGCAGCTGGAAGCTCGGTCTGCTCAACTCCTAGTCCTGAACAGTATTATGAAAAGGCAGAGTCAGCGAATGCTGAGTAGAGTGGTATCTATATTATCTATGTATAAACAGTAAAAGCAACTGGTTTAATTCTCATTTCCATTCATCTATTTATATATTTCCGTTTCACCCATTTTTCTCAAACATCCAGATATTCTTGATCTTGCATGTTCCTCGTGGAACGATCTTGATTGCAATCTTTTCCATAGAGTAGAAGGTACACGTGGTGCTCTCCTGGCCGGAAGAGTCCCCTGTTGTAGTCTTTTACCTAGTCAACCACCCCGAGGTCACTATCAAGATGTAGCGGTGACTACAGCATGCGTGATAAGCGCACGGGTAGCTACCTCGCACTAACACGCGGTCAGTCGTTTCCGCTAGCGGGTACGCCCAAAGTACAACACGGAACAGTATAGGGCCTTGCCCTCTCAGAACAGGGGTCTTTGTCGGGACTCGAATAGGTTGTGTTAATATGGTGAAATTATCGTTGAAGTGAGTATAGTGGTTAACCTAAATCGAGCCTAACCATCTTTTTACAAAATTTTTAACCTAGTCTACTTAATTTTATCTTGGTCACTTTTAGGCCCAGGGTCGAACTCTGGGAGGCGGGGATTAAAGGTGAAGAAGTTTCTACGCCTTTCCTACAACGAATCTCTTCCGTGAGTTTATTATGTTTTTTTGGTTTTTTTTTCTATTTAAGATTTTTTTTTCTGATAATTTTGTCCTTGAGGTACACCCTCAAAATCAGGTCCTTGGCTTAGAGCCAAATTAGGGTTCCAAAAACTGGTCTTGCTGATCGCAAGACCGAGTACCTGCAAGACAAGGATTATCTTTTCTCTTTTACTATTTTTTTTATCTTTTTAATAGCAGGAAACAAAAGAGAAATAAAAACAAGAGCGGTTGCTTGTAGAGAAATAAATATAGTCTATATATATATAGATATATATTATATATATTTGGGTGGGGGTGGAGGTGGAAATGGCGTGTAGCACAGTGTCGAGTTGATCCACGTCTAGTAAGACGCAACCAACAAGACGAAGTGTCGCGTGGAGTGTAGGATGGATGTGTGGGAGTGTGTGCGGAGGCGCTTTCTTTACGTGGGTATCGGGGAATATCAGCAACTGGTGCAGATATTCCCGCGATATAACGCGTGGTGGAGTGACTAGTGCGTATGGATACAGGTAGGTGATATCTATGTAAATATATATATATATATGTATATGTGTGTGTGTGTGTGTGTGTGTGTGTGTGTGTGTGTAGGTGTGTATGTAGTTATGTATATATATATATTAATATGTAAATATCTATATAAGTGTATATATATATATATGTATAACTAGATATATATGTATAAATATTTAACTATATATATATATATATCTATATATATATATGTGTATGTATATATGTATATAGATATATTTGTATAAGTATCTATGTATATAGATATATATAGATATGTATATATATGTATATATATATGTATGTGTGTTTGTGTATATATATATATGTATTTATATCTATAGATATATATGTATATATATATATATACGTATAGATATTCATACATATATACATATATATCTATAGATATAAATACATATATATATATATACACACACAAATACACATACATATATATATATATATATATATATGTATATGTATATATACTTATATATAGTTGTATAGGTAATAATATGTATATATATAGATATATATATAAGTATGTATAGGTGTGTACAAGTGAGTGTGAGTGTACAAGTGTGGGTGTGTCTGTGTGTGTGTCTGCTGGAGAGTGTGCGAGAGAGAGAGCGCTGGAGAGTTTAAGACGTCTGGCAACCGCGGGCGTCGTCTGGTGGCGCGGGCGCGCCCGCAGGCACAGGCGCGCAAGGGGCTACACGCAGGCGCTGGAGTGAGCGTGCGGTCTTTGCGTCACGCGCAGGCTGGTGCGGGAGCGCAGCACAGTGCGCTGCGGGCTGGAGTGGGTGCCGGTGTAGATGCAGGCGCGGGCGCTGCGCTGACTGGCTGGAGGCAGTAGTGGCGAGGAGAGAGAGCACGCGGTGATCGGATAAATGAGAAACTCTTCGGTCACCGCACTGTAGCTACAGTGTTGCGCTGAGAGGCGTGAACAGTAGCTATAGTGCTACGCGCGATGGCCAACCGGTTGCGGCCGATTCTGCGTGCACGGGCGCGCTAGAAGGCACCTGCGCCCGCGGAAGGAGTTTGTGGAGGTTGCTGGTGTGTGCGTGGGGTTGTTGCTGCTGGTGCCGTGCTGCTGCTGAGCTTCAGACCTTGGCGCGTTGACAATGGTGGCGAAGGGCTTTAGCGATGGAAACCGAGAATGAAACCACCACGCCCACCAGCTCTTGGATGAGCTGGGCGGTGGTGGAACTCACAGTGGTCCCACGCAGTGTGTCTCTTCAGTGGAAGAGCTACTGCGTATGGAGGGGAGAGGGGAGGAGGATGGTCTGGACGAAGGTGGTGCTGGTGTTGTGTGTGCCTGGCTCCCCTTCGCAAGGAAGATGGCTAGGCCTTTTAAAGAAGAAGACGCCTGCCACAACCATGCTACAGGTGTGCATGACCAGCCATGCAGTTGGCAGAGCATGCAGCAGGCAGAGGAATGGCGCGAAGAAATGCAAGCCCATGCCCTGAGCCGCGTGAGGGAGACGATTTCAAATTCAAATAAAAAATGAAGAAGGTGAAATTTTCAATGCAACCCTTGATGAAGACGTTAATTACATGGCCAATTATTCACTCTCCTCCCCTCTCAAATAAATGCATGCATGTGTCAATTTTTACAAATGCAACTATAGCTACCTAATATGCAATGGCAGTGATAGGAAATAACACAAGATGGCATATTTATTGGTATATTTTTGCTGTGCAATCATACCCCCATGCCTATCTTTTGCTAGTCCCTAGCAAAACATTTTGTATTGTATTTAGAAATGATCTTAAGCTGAAGATTTTCTTCTGAGGCGACATGGGTGTGTTTATTGTTGATATTGTAAGAACCAATTGTAGAGAAGACTACCAATACTTTAAGTCTTACGTGACATAGACCATCTCTCGACTAACCTGGACTCTTGATATTTAAACCTTAAGTACGATTTCCAGGACTCAGAAGGTTTTTGCTATACTCGAGAGCTCAAGAGATTATGGCTTGTGCATAGTGAAGGATCAAGACTGACCAGATGAACATTAAGACTCAAGCCCAGGGTTTCACGAATCTTTAAGTGCAGGTTGGTCTCAGTTTCAGCTCATGTTTTCGGATTGACCCTAAAAAAAGTTGACAGAAAACTCAACCCTCATTTTTTTTTCTTTTGTGGCTCAAAGAATATATGGTAGAAACAAGGTATTTGTAGCTTTGCCCTGAAACATTTTGAGGGAGAAGAATTTACAGACATTTGCGAGATATACTGACTTATTTGCACAGTTTTTTTTTTTTTTGAAACACGTGTCAGTATATCTCTTACAACTTTATTTGGAGGAGCACACTTTTCTTTTGGTGGGAGAGTTCCTTTTTGGTGGAAAGGGTTTCTCCTAGACACAAGACTAAAGCCTGGGATAAAAAGTCTACCTGTGCGCACAAGTAAGGACTCTACCTTCCCTAATGAACACTAGGGTTGGATCTTATGTTCACCTGGTCTTTCTTGATATGTGTAGTGTGAACCAAGATTACTTAAGCTCTCGAGTAGAAGCAAACCAACGGATCCTATACTGGTGTCTCAGATACAAAAATATGTCCTTTGTTAGGAGAGATTCCAATCTCTCTTGTCAATGCTCAAGTGAATTAAGCCGAGCCTGAGCGAATCAAGCTTCTGTGGCCTGAAAAGTCTTCAAAACAGTGGTTGAATATCCATAAATGCTTATTGTATTTTTGTTTCAGCCTTTAGATCATTACTAAACACCTTTTTTTTTTATGCTATGTACATATTTATAGATGGGTGGAAGCTGCATGATACCATATAATACCTAGTCCTATGGATGCCTATCCACCCCCCAATGCCAAACGATGCTATGTCCTCATATGCATGCAGGGTAGAGTAGAGGAAGGTCCAAAGATCGGGGAGCGAGAGCTGAGGTGTAGGGTATATAGCAGGGTGGTAGGGTGGGAGGATGGTGGGTGGTGAAGTGAAAAGGTGCAAAGTGAAGTGGATGTGACAGTGGAGGAGTGCTGCTGGGGTGCCTCCCAACAAGCGCTGAATTTAACGTCCCCAACTGGATTCAGAATGAGGCACGAAATTAGTTACCCTCCAGCAGGGCAATAGTTTCTCCAATAGGGGTAGGTTCATGAGTAAGGTAAGGTTTTAAACGCTGCCCATTGACCATAAATTTATGCCCAGATTTGGGATCTTCAATTTCAACTGCCCTGTTGGGAAATGGTCTCGAGACCAAGAAGGGACCAATCAATTTGGACTTCAATTTCCCTGGAAAGAATTTGAGCCGTGCATTGTAAAGCTAAACTTGCTGAGATGGCTCAAATTCCTTCTGCCGAATTCGGCTGTCGTGAAAAGCCTTAGTGCGTTGCTTGAAAGTTAAGGCAGAATCATAGGCTTCACGACGGAGCTTTTCCAGCTCTTTGAGTTGGAGTTTCCTTTCTCGACCACACAGGTCTGGGTCGAGGTTACATTGGCGAACCGCCCAATAAGTGCGGTGCTCCAGCTCTACAGGCAAATGACAAGGCTTCCCGTAAACGATTCTATAAGGAGACATACCTAGGGGAGCCTTGAAGGTGGTCCGATACACCCAAAGTGCATCAATTAGCTTGTCGGACCAATCCTTACGGTTAGGCCAAACTGTTTTCTGGAGAATTTGCTTGATTTGCCGGTTCGACACCTCAACTTGGCCGTTCGTCTGAGGATGATACGGAGATGCGATATGATGATGGACTCTATATTTCCTCAGAAGTGCCCGAAAAGAAGCATGGGTAAAATGGCTTCCTCCATCCGGGATAATGGCTCAAGGGATCCTAAAGTGTGGAAAAATGTGGTCTTTGACGAATCTAGTGGATATGACGTAGTCAGCATGGCGCGTGGGAATAGCCTCGATCCATTTCGAATTAAAAAATCAACAGCAATAAGGATGTATTCGAAGCTGTTGGAAGGAGGAAAGGGACCCATGAAATCGATTCCCTAAATGTCAAAAATTTCAGCAGCTAGGATGGGTTGCAAGGGCATCATGTCACGACGTGACATTGACCCTAAGGACTGGCACCTAGTGCAATGTTTGGCATAATTGTGTGCATCCTAGTGAAGGGAGGGCCAAAAGAAACCGCACTGCAACACCTTGGCTACAGTTTTCCTCCCAGAGAAATGACCTCCGCAGGCCTGATCGTGGCAGAAGGATAGCACACTGGGGAATTTGCTGTCAGGAATACAGCGACGGATAATCTGACTAGCACCTATTCGAAAAAGAAGTGGATTATCCCAGAAATAATACTTTGCTTCTGCAATGAGACGCTCGCACTGGTTTTTAGGCCAGCCACGTGGAAGAGACTAGAAGCAAGGTAATTAGCAATGTCGGCATACCAAGGTCCACTTGCCACATTAATTGCCAATAGGTGCTCATCAGGAAAAATCTCATTGATCGTCAGGGTTAGTCCAATGTGGTCAGGGTCCAGTCTAGAGAGATGATTAGCTACAACATTCTGGGCTTCGGCCTTGTCGCGGATCTCAATGTCAAATTCTTGGAGCAGAAGGATCCAACGGATCAATCTAGGCTTGGCATCCTTCTTGTGCATGAGATGGCGAATGGCCGCGTGGTCAGTGAAAACAATAACATATGAGCTCAGAAGGTAAGAGAGGAATTTCTCCAGCCCAAAGACTACCGCCAGTAGTTCTTTCTCAGTGGTAGTATAATTACGCTGGGCCTCGTCCAACGTCTTACTGGCGTAGTACACCACGAAGGGGTGTCTATCGCGTCTTTGTCCCAGGATGGCTCCGACTGCAAGATCGGAAGCGTCACACATGAGTTCAAAGTCGAGGGACCAATCAGGTGGCTGGAGAACAGGGGCCTTGGTGACAGCATCACGCAGCTGCGTGAATGCTCGTATGTAGTCGGGGCCCATATCAAAGGGTACGTCAGTCGATAGGAGATGAGTTAAAGGTCTAGAAATCTTGGAGAAGTCTTTGATGAATCTCCTATAGAAATAAACGTGTCCCAAGAAGGAGCGGAATTGTTTGACAGAGCCAGGCACAGGTAAATCAGCAATTACATCAAGCTTATCTCTGTCAACCTCGATACCCCTATCGGAGATGATATGCCCGAGAACAATTCCCTCGTGTACCATAAAATGACTTTTTTCCTAGGAAAGCACGAGGTTCACATCAATACATCTCCTAAGGATACGGGTCAGGTTGGCAAGACAGTCATCAAAAGAGGGTCCAAAGATCGAAAAGTCATCCATGAAAACCTTGAGAAAGTCACCCACCATGTCATGGAATATCGTCAGCATATATCTCTGGAAAGTTGCTGGCACGTTACAAAGTCCGAACGGCATCCTTCTAAATGCAAAGGTGCCGAAGGGGCAGGTAAAGGTGATTTTCTCTTGGTCCCGGGGGTCAATTGCCACCTAGTTATATCCAGAGAATCTATCCACGAAATAGAAAAATTTATTTCCCGCTAACCGCTCCAGGATTTAGTCAATAAAAGGTAGCGGAAAGTGATCTTTCTTAGTTGCAGCATTAAGTTTCTTATAATCTACACACACTCTCCAAGATGTAGGAGTGCGTGTAGGGATGGATTTACCCTTGTCATTGACACGGATGGTGAGTTCCTTTTTGGGCACAACGTGAATCGGACTCACCAAGGGACTATCGCTGATCGGGTAGATTATACCTGCATCCAGCCACTTAATAATTTCCTTTTTAACGACCTCCCTCATGTTAGGGTTGAGACATCGTTACATCTCGCGGGAAGGTCGAGCCTCCTCCTCCGTATATATACGGTGAGTGCAGTAGGTGGGGCTAATGCCAGTTAAGTCTGATGAGGACCATCCAATGGCTGCCTTGTACTCCATAAGGACCTTTTTTAGTTTGCACTCTTGCTCCCTGGCCAATTTTGAATTGATGATTAATGGGAGCGTTTCATTTGGTCCCAAGAAAACATACTTAAGCGTATCAGGCAACTCTTTCAGCTCAGGAGAGGATGGTGAAATATCTGGCATTCCTTGGGACGAGAGTGTCCCAAGCGAATCAGAAGAAAACAAGTCAGGAGGAAGAAGTTGGCCCTCAGTTTGGCCAGGAAGAGGGGCATCTTGGATAGATGGATCCAAAAAAAGATAGCCCCAATGAGCAGTATGTGGGCTCAAGGTCCACACTCTTGGCGGGGAAGAAAGGGCAATCCGGTCTCCAAGAGTGTGGATCGGCGGTGAGTAGCCCGAATATGACTCAGACCACGAGGTATGGGAGGCAGAGAAAACCTCGTCAGAAGTCTGGTCAGGAGAAGGTACGGGAAAAGGGAGGGACAGGGGAGCGTCACAATATGTGTTGGTCAGGCAGTCGTCCGTGTTTAAAGGCAATCCACAGCAGTCAGAATAGGTCCCTATTAGTCCGATACACGCGCTGACGGCCATGTCCTTGTCAGACGTGTCATCCTCGATGCAATCGCAATCAAAGTTTTTGGCTGCCTTGAAGATGTTAAGCTTGAGCTTCTCAGATCCAACGGCAATCTCAATACAGCCTGACTCACAGTCGATATGGGCGTGGGCTGTGGCCAAGAAAGGTCGAACAAGGATGATCATACAATCAGAAAGTGAGCTAGGAACTTCCATATCTAAAACAAGAAAGTCAACTGGAAAACAGAGACCGTTGACCCTAACCATCACGTCTTCCTCCACTCCCTTTGGTATTTTGACAGAATGATTGGCCAACTGTAACGTGACTGGGGTGGGTTTCAGATTTCCTAAGGCAAATTTCTCAAGCATGATTGTTGGTATAAGATTGATGGAAGATCCTAGATTAAGCAGGGCACGGTTAAAATTGCAGCCTTGGATGCTACAGGAAATAAGCGATGTGCTCGGATCTTTCTGCTTCGGTGGTAGGTTTGACAGTATATCACAACTCGCATGAGGCGAGAGAACCACCGGATTCTTTGTTTTCTTTGACTGTCGCCTGAGTGTAGTGTAGTCTTTGAAAAATTGGGCGACAGTAGGTATGTGGTCGATAGTCTCTAATAGGGGTACCTTGATTTCAACATCCCTGAATAAATTATGCAGGTTATCAAAGGCCTGCGTATCCTTTTTCTTGCCTTTTGCCTCCCTCAGTAGAGCCTCAGGGAATGGGATTGATTTTGGCACTAGTTTGGGTGTATCATCCTCTCTCGAATGCGGTGCGCATCCCGAATGAGAGGGCAATGAAAAAGATGGGCCAGGATCAGGTCGAGGCAGATCGACAGTTTGCTTACCGCTCCTTGTAGTAATCTCATTGGACGTTGCAGGTCCAGTGGGATCATAAGGTGGAGGAGGGTTCACAATAGGGACATAAGGGGGAGGTGTAGTTGCTGCGAGATTAGCCTGAAATCCCAGTGGAATGCTCGGAGCCTGCAGAATCGGATGAACCTACCCCTGAGAAGGTCGTACCTGTGGTTGAGGACCACGGGGTACGAAATTTCACGGGTTGGGAACAGGTTGGGCTGGAAGAGTGCCCTGAGATCGAGTCGCCATCCGTAGTTGATTGATTTTGCCACCCTGGGTTATAAGTGGCAGAGAACGGGTTGTTCCCCAGGGCGCAAGGGTCTTCTAAGGCAGAAGATGAGTCCGCATGTAAATATGCATCCGAGCACACGGAGGCTTGGTCCTCCGTGTCAAAATACTGGCTTGTAGAAGCCAGATCCACATGACTTACCGAATCGCTCGACGCGACACTCAGTAAGGAAGATCTCACAGGGTTTTTGGGGATAATCCTGACGTTGGAAGGATTGGGATTGTGATGAAGTGGTGAGGTGGGGGTGTTTGCCATAGAATGGGTGGGATTGGCTAGAAGCTTGTCCAGCTTCTTGTGCACGACGGAGACTTCATCCAATTTCTGTGCGATAAGGCTAAGATCGGTGGATGAATGGGAGGGTCTCATGTTTACTTCGTGAACATTACGGGGAAGGCTGGTACGATTAAAGGCGACAATGGAGGCATTGTTCACTGAGTTTTCGCTCATGTTTTCAAATAATTCAAATGCTCCATTCTCGTCTTTATTCATGAAATTCCCTCCGCAGAAAGCGTCTGCAATCTGCTTTAAAGTCTCATTTATCCCATAATAGAAAATCTGGGCTATATGCCACTTAGGCAGACCATGGTGCGGACACTTCCGGAGGAGGTCATTATACCTCTCCCAAGCCTCATGAAATTGTTTGCCATTTTGTTGCGTAAAGGAAGTTATAGCACGGCGAAGTGCCTTGGTTCGCCCGATTGGGAAGAATTTCTTGAGAAATGCTGTTCGCATCTCTTCCCAAGAATGGATGGTTCTCCCAAGGGTGATTAACCATTGCGACGCTTTATCCTGCAACAAAAACGAGAACATTTTCATGAGGACAATTGATAACCCAATGTTTCTTGGTTTGACCGTTTCAGCCAATCGGGTTAGGTCTTCCAAATGGAGAAAAGGATCTTCACTTGCAAGACCATGGAAGTGAAAGTTAATTAGGCCAATTATATTGGGTTTCAATTCAAAATCGTCCCCGCCCGTGGGGATCTGAATTTGTCCTATGGTCTCTGTAGCAGCGGAATTTTGATAAGAGTTAAGAGACCTAGGCACCTCCCGTTCGGGAGGGTTCTGCATTTTCTCCAAGGTTTCCCTAATGGCTTCAATCTGTTCATTATACATTTCCATTTGGGCTTGGAGGCGGGTTATGGGGTCCATGGCTCCACCACCTGGTAGGTTTTGAGGGCGGTTTCCTCCCTCGTGATTTAGGGGTGGGTGTGTAGCCATGTTTGTGGAGGATGACGATTCGGCTTCTTTCCTAAAATTTTCAGACAATTCAAACAATTCAGGATTTTGTGACCTCTCAAACATGCTCTACCGCAGGAAGAATTGGGGGGATAAGAAGGGAAAAGGAGATGAGAGAAATGACCCGCAAAGGTACACTTGATGACAAATCATGGCAATCAAAGTCCTAACCTCTACAGTGTGCCCTTAGACCTAAAAATCTAAGTTACCTACTATCACGACCTACGGAACCAAATGCGAGCACCGCGGAACCACAAGGCCAGATTGAAAGGCCGTTTGCCCCAGTCTTAGACACCCGATAGCACGCGGGAACCCGCACCAACACGTAGGCGCTACATGCACGTAGTTAGACCTCCAATCCTTAATAAGGGTCAAGTTTCTACCAGTTTTAATTAGAGGCTTAGGATCAAGTGCTTCAGGATTGCGAAGGGCGTTGTTTACGAGTAATGCCCAAGTGCGTTGATTTTAGAAAGTGTGTAAACTAATCATGCAATGGGGAAATCTTCTCGAATTGAAGTTTTAGTTGGTGATGGTTTTTAAAATTTCAGCCTTAAGTAGTACGGATTTTAAGATTTCGCTGAATTACCAATTCAACCAATCTCTGGGTTTTTAAGAAAATACAAGTTCTTTTATGCCCAATAAACCCTTCTTCAATGTGAGTTGGTTAATGCATGCTAAAAATGCAATGGGCTTCCCTAGGTGGAAATTTCTGTGTGTGGATGCACGAGTCAATTTTGGGTTTGTGTGAAAGGGAGCCAAAGCACTTCAATTCAAGTGCTCCCAATCACCAAAATGATGTTCCACACACAAGGCTTAACCACAAGATAATGTAAAGAGAAAATCAAAATGTTGGGGTTGAAGTATTCGGGATCCAATCTTAGGCACGTGAAAGGTCGTGGTGGGGTTGGAATCAACTTAATTCCAAATCTCCCCACCAAAAAAAAATGTGACCCCGAATTACGGATAAATGAGGCAAGATGGCAATCAATATATTTAATTTTGCCTCAAAGAATACTTCATACGACGAAAGATTCAAGAATCAAGATTCTTGGATCTTTGCTGTGCGAAGTTTGGCGGGAAATCCCAGGGCGGTGGGAGTGATGGCAAACAATCAAGCAAGTGATTTTTAATCCACTTGCCCCCAAGAAATCCCAAGAAGTTTTTTTTTTTTTATTATGGTGACAAGTTGACCTTAAGTTGCTAAGAGAGAGACCTACCTTTTCTGCAACGTGGGAGAAGCTCCAGTGCGGCGTCGATGACTTCACGCTCTCGTTCCCGCCTTGGATCTGCCTACGTCTCCGACTTCCTCTACTTGCCTCCTCCTTGTAACGGATTGACTTGCACACAAGCAAACAAAAACACCCGTGAAGAGAAGGATGTGAGAAGAGAAAATTAAAGGAATGGAGTAGAAACTTACCTCAATGCGCACCTCCCCAGCAACGGCGCCAGAAAAAGGCGTGTCAGAACTCGAACAGGTTGTGTTAATATGGTGAAATTATCGTTGAAGTGAGTATAGTGGTTAACCTAAATTGAGCCTAACCATCTTTTTACAAGATTTTTAACTTGGCCTACTTAATTTTATCTTGGTCACTTTTAGGCCCAGGGTCGAAGTCTGGGAGGCGGGGATTAAAGGTGAAAAAGTTCCTATGCCTTTCCTACAACGAATCTCTTCCGTGAGTTTATTATTTTTTTTGTTTTTTTTTTCTATTTAAAATTTTTTTTTGCTGATAATTTTGTCCTTGAGGTACACCCTCAAAATCAGTCCTTGGCTTCGAGCCAAATTGTTGTTGGCTTTGAGCCAAATTAGGGTTCCAGAAACTGGTCTTGCTGATCGCAAGACCGAGTACCTGCAAGATAAGGATTATCTTTTCTCTTTTACTATTTTTTTTTGTCTTTTTAATAGCGGGAAACAAAAGATAAATAAAAACAAGAGAGGTTGCTTGTAAAGAAATAAATATAGTTTATAGATATATAGATATATATTATATATATAAGGGTGGAGGTGGAAATGGCGTGTAGCACAGTGTCAAGTTGGTCCACGTCTAGTAAGATGCAACCAACAAGACGAAGTGCCGTGTAGAGTGTAGGATGGATGTGTGGGATTGTGTGAGGAGGTGCTTTCTTTACGCGGGTATCGGGGAATATCAGCAACTGGTGCAGATATTCCCACGATATAACGCGTGGTGGAGTGACTAGCGCGTTTGGATACAGGTAGGTGATATGTATATATATATATATATAGGTAGGGTTGTAACTATATAGGTGTATATGTAGTTATGTATATATATATATAAATATGTAAATATCTATATAAGTATATATATATATATATTTATAACTAGATATATATGTATAAATATTTAACTATATATATATATATATATATATATATATAGATAGTAATATATGTATGTGTATTTGTGTATATATATATATGTATTTATATCAATAGATATATATGTATATATGTATGAATATCTATATGTATATATATGTGTGTGTGTGTGTGTGTATATATGTATATATACTTATATATAGTTGTATAGGTAATAATATGTATATATATAGATATATATATAAGTATGTATAGGTGTGTACAAGTGAGTGTGAGTGTACAAGTGTGGGTGTGTACGAGTGTGGTGTGTGTCTGCTGGAGAGTGTGCGAGAGAGAGAGAGAGAGAGAGAGAGCACACTAGAGAGTTTAAGACGTCTGGCATCCGCGGGCGTTGTTTGGTGGCGCGGGCGCGCGTGCAGGCGCAGGCGCACAAGGGGCTACGCGTAGGCACCAGAGTAAGCGCGCGGTCTTTGCGACATGCGTAGCCTGGTGCAGGAGCGTAGCGCAACGCGCTGCGGGTTGGAGCGGGTGCGGGCGCTGGAGTGGGCACTAGCATTGATGCGGGAGCTGCGTGGACTGGCTGGAGGCGGTAGCGGCGAGGAGAGAGAGTGTGCAGTGACCGGATAAGTGAGAAACTCTCCGGTCATCGCACTGTAGCTACAGTGTCGCGCTGAGAGGCGTGAACAATAGCTACAGTGCCGCGCGCGATGGCCAATCAGTTGCGGCCAGTTCTACGTGCGCGGGTGCGCTGGAAGGCGCCTGCGCACGCGGAAGGAGCCTGCGGAGGTCGCTAGCGTAAGCGCGGGGCTGTTGCTGTTGCTGGTGCCGTGCTGCTGAGCTTCAGGCCTTGGCACGTTGACAATGGAGGTGAAGGGCTTCAGCGATGGAAATAGAGAATGAAACCACCACGCCCACCTGCTCTTGGATGAGCTGGGCGGTGGTGGAACTCATAGTGGTGGTCGTGGGACCACTGTGAGCTTGCTCCTGCCCGCAGTGTGTCTCTTCAGTGGAAGAGCTACTGCGTATAGAGGGGAGAGGGGAGGAAGATGGCCTGGACGAAGGTGACTGCTGGTGTTGTGTGTGCCCGGCTCCCCCTCGCAAGGAAGATGGCCAGGCCTTTTAAAGAAGAAGACGCCTGCCACAGCCATGTTGCAGGTGTGCTTGACCAGCCATGCGGTTGGCAGAGCATGTAGCAGGCAGAGGAATGGCACGAAGAAATGCAAGCCCATGCCTTAAGCCACGCGAGGGAGATGATTTCAAAGTGAAATAAAAAATGAAGAAGGTGAAATTTGCAATGCAACCCTTGATGAAGACGTTAATTACATGGCCAATTATTCACTCTCCTCTCCTCTCAAATAAATGCATGAATGTGTCAATTTTTACAAATGCAACTATAGCTACCTAATATGCAATGGCAGTGCTAGGAAATAACACAAGATGGCATATTTATTGGTGTATTTTTGCTGTGCAATCAGTCTCACCCCTCCATAGTCCGCGCACCCTCGTCTGACTACCCCGGTTTGCTCAGAGGGCCTAACAAGTCGGTGTAGGGTGGCTAGCAGAACCCCGGGCCCCGTGGGGTGGCTAGCTCTCTCCCTACACTAGTAGCTCGCCTCTGTACAACGTACACGAGGGCCAACAGGAGTCGATGTAGAGTGTCCAATCCTAACTCGAGGTCTCAACCCAAGGGAGGCTAGCTCCGCTCTACACAAAAAGGGGACAGTTGCTCTCCTTGGTACCATGTGCTCAAGGGCTGGCACACTTCCCTTCTACATTTCAGGTTTCCATTTAGCTGCAGGAGTTCTACTCCTAATTCCCCGTAGGGTTCATGCTCATGTTCACCTCATTTATTCCGATTTATATTTCACTATTCACAATTCATTTCTCGTCCATATACAGGCAGCTCGTGTTTTCATAATTGGATACATGCAACTGATGATTTCACACGTAATTGTTCATTAATTACAGGCGGCTCATATTCTAACAGGCAACTCACAATTATAATACAGGCAATTGCTAGCAGTTTATCTCAATCATGCATACAAGTACATCACACAACTCAAACGTTTCATTCATTTCTCTATCCTAGGGTTCATGCCACATCCTAGGGTTCCATTCGGCTATTTTCACAAGCACATTCTTATTTAAATATTATTAACAGAATTAAACCACTCTACCAGGCAACTCGGGAGTAATGGGGGCTCGAATCGTAGACCCAGGTGTCTCTAGGAGCCCCAAACACGCAGCAGGTTGAAACCCTATAGCAGGGAATATATCACAAAAGGAGAGTTCAGAACAGTGTACAAAGGACTCTAGTACATAGAGGAACTCGCAAGGAAAATATAGGTATTTCGTTTGCGTAAAACGAACCCTGATCGGACCCTAGACAGGTCAAAAACGTGCCTACTGTGAAAAAATCAGACGTCCAGGCCTTACCTTAAAAGGTGCCAGATCCTTACCTTAAGTCCCTGTGGTATCCTCAGACGTCCAGGCCTTCTCTGCGATCGTCTGAAGGCAGTTCCAGACGTCGGGCAATGCCTCCGGTCGTCTGGACGCTCCTCCTGACGTCTGGTGATCTAATCAGACGTCCAAAAGCACGGCGTCCGTGCTCCTTCCCAAGGCTACTCCTGCGTATGACAACCGCAGGCCCCCTAAATCAAGCCAAACCATGCGTCTGTGGTGAGGCCTGCATGGTTGTAACCGTAAAAGAGAATGTACCTTGCGATAAATGAGCTTTCAGATGTCTGGCCTTAGCTCCAGACGTCCAGGTACCCCGTCAGTCGTCTGGACTCTACTCCAAACGTTTGATACTGGAAAACTTCCAATATCAGGAACTCCTTCCAGCACTCTCCGCTCACTTTGCTTTACGCCGCCGCAGCTCCTGCCGCTGCAGAGGGATAGGAGGTCGCCTCCCCGAGCTCTTTCCTCCTCCCGCATGCACCCACGGCAACCGTGCGAGCTCCGCCGAGCTTCCACCGAAGCTTCTCCGACCTTGGCCTCCTCCTCCCACGCTCTCCTTCTCCCTCTCGCTCTCCCTCGCTCGTCTCCTCTCGCCACTCCCGGACAGCTCTGAAGGTGGTGGTGGCTGGTTTGTGTGGAGTGGAGAGGAGAGGGGAGGGGGTGGCTTATATAGAAGGCGTGGGGGGTGGGGGGGGTTAGGGTTTGGAGAAGAAAAGGAAGGGAGAGAGAAGAAGAGGGTCCTATGCGCCACTCGTGCGCAGAACGCAGTGTGTGTACAAAAAGTTCATTTTCAGACGTCCGGGAAAGGGTCCATACGTCTGGACAGACGTCTCACTGAGACTCCAGATGTCTTAAAAGGCTAAAAGTGTGATGGGTCATTACATTATAACAAACTTAAAGGAAGTTTCGTCCCCGAAACTTGAGCTAGCTAGGGTGCGGAAAAAGGAACATAAAACACATGACAAACTTAAAGAGTACCGAAGTAGGTTCGAAAAGACGTACCCTCAAAAAGCTCCAGGTACCACTCTCGCATCGCCGCCTTAGGCTCCCAGGTCGCCTCCTCATACCGCTGGCTTCTCCATAGGACCTTCACCAGTGGTACCTGCTTCCGTCTTAGACTCTAGACTGCTCTGTCTAATATCTGCACTGGTCTCTCGGGGTAGGTTAGGTCATCACCCACCTCGACGCTCTCGTGGCTCAGAACGTGACTAGGATCGGTGACGTACTTCCTGAGGTTGGACACGTGAAACATGTCGTGCACTCCAGAAAGCTAAGGAGGAAGGGCAAGCTGGTAAGCAACAGGTCCCATCTGCTCCAGGACTTCAGAGAGCCCTACGAACCTCAGCGTACGCTTTCCTTTCACCCCAAAATGCTGCAGGCCCTTCATGGGCGAAACACGGAGAAAGACGTGATCCCCAACCTCGAACTGCACCTCTTTGCGCTTTCGGTCAGCGTAACTCTTCTGCCTGCTCTTGACAGTGCCGAGTCGTCTATGAATCTGCTCTATCACCTCCTGACTCTGCCGGATCAGCCTGGGGCCAACCTCCCACTTGGTCCCCACCTCGGCTCAACTCAAGGGTGAAGTACACCTCCGTCTGTATAGAGCCTCATAAGGTGCCATGCCGATGCTCGAGTGGTAACTATTGTTATATGCAAACTCTGCCAGGGGTAAATGCTCCTCCCAGGAGCCTCTCCAGTTTAGTACACAAGCGCGTAAAAGGTCCTCAAGTGTCTGTATGTTGCGCTCTGACTGTCCGCCCGTTTGGGGGTGGTAGGAGGTACTGAACCTTAAACGTGTCCCCAAAGCTTGCTGAAACTCAGCCCAGAACTGGGAAATAAAATGGGTATCCCTATCGGATACAATGTCATGCAGAACTCCATGCAGGCGTACCACATCGTGAATGTATCTCTTTGCCAACTGTGCTGGTCCCAAGGTGACTTGTATCGGCAGAAAACACGCTGTCTTCGTCAACCTGTCCACTATCACCCAGACTGCATCGTGTCCTCGCTGGGTAACCGATAGACCCACCACCAAGTCCATGGTGATGCTCTCCTACTTCCACTCTGGCTTAGGAAGTAGCTGTAATGGCCCTGCAGGCCTCTGGTGCTCGACCTTCACTTGCTGACACACTAAACACTGTTTCACAAACTCACCAACATCCCGCTTCATCCCTCTCTACCAAAAGTCACGTCTCAGCTCATGATGCATCTTTGTGTTCCTGGGATGTATGGTGAAGTTGGACCTGTGCGCCTCAGCCAGGAACTCTCTCAATATCTCCTCGTCCCTAGGAACGCATAAGCGTCCCTTATGCGTAGTATCTCGTCTGTAAGGGAAAGGTCTCCTAGGTCTCCTGTCAACACCCTGTCCTGTAGCGTCTGTAAGTATGGATCTATCATCTGTCCTGCGATGATGTGATCTATCAGCTCTGGTCGCGTTTGTCGCGTCACGGTCACTGTCCCACAATACCCCTGTGACTCCCGGGGTCGCCAACTGCCCAACTCCTCCATAAGTCTTCAACTCTGTGCCTATAGACTGGCCAAGTGGGTGGGCGCCTTCTGGCTCAACGCGTCAGCCACCACATTGGCCTTCCCTGGATGATAGGAGATGCTGCAGTTGTAGTCCTTCAGGAGCTCTAACCAATGTCTCTGTCTCATGTTGAGCTCCTTATGGTCAAACAAGTACCTGAGGCTCTTTTGATCCGTGAAAATCTTGAAAGTCTCACTATAAAGGTAGTGCCTCCATATCTTCAGCGCGAAGACAACAACTGCCAGCTCTAAGTCATGGGTAGGGTAGCTATGCTCAATGGGCTTCAGTTGCCGCGAAGCATAAGCGACAACGTGGCCCCGTTGTATGAGCACACCCCCTGAAACGGTCGGCGACAACTATGACTAGGTTTTGCTATAGCGTTGTAGTATAGCTAGTTATTGCCATCATTTCAAATATATATATATATATATATATATATATATATATATATATTTTACTCGGGAATAACAATTCTCCCGAGGTCAAACTCAGGGAGCAAGTCGTATTTTAGAGATATACATGTTCTATTACAAAAATAAAGAGAGAGAGAGAGAGAGAGATGAAAGTTTGGCTTCTTCTTCTTCGCTTCTTTCTTCCTCTTTGTCTTCTCTCCTCTTTGGCTTTTGTTCTTCCTGTTCTTCTTCTTCTTCTTTTCTTGCTTCTTGCTTCTCTTCTTCTTCTGCTTTCTGTTTCTTCACTTGGCTGCTCCTTCTCTCTTCTTTTCTTCTTCTTCTTTGTCTTCACCTGTCTTCAGGACGTCGTCTGATTTTCCAATCAGACGACTTAACCTGCGGATGCTATAGTGTTGCTTCAGTTCTTCTTCCGCAGTCCTTCTTCTTCACCTGTGCGTGCACGCTCAAGAGTTCAGCATCAGAGGGCAAAAACCTACTCTATCCCCCCCTCGCGTCTCTCTCTCTCAGAATTCGCTCTTAGGACAGCTCTCCCAGAGCAACCGGGTAATCGGGTACGCGGGTCGCGCCCGGGTCCAGGCCCACCGGCGTGCGGTGGTGGGCGAGGAGTGCAGGTCGGGCTTAGTCGGGTCGGGCCAGGTTTGCGAGGGGTGAGCGCGGACGGGGCCGGGTAATCGGGCGGGTGAAGGGGACCTCACCCCGTGAACTGAGGCGAATAGACTATGTCACTTTTCCAATTTATCTCACGACGCTCGCTCACAATCTTCCGAGGTGGGACTAAATGTCCCACCCCAATGTGAGCGCCCGTGCAGAGAAGGCAGCGAGCAGTCGAGGGCCAATGCGAGGGCTTCGAGCGAGGACTTCGCCTCAGCTGCAGCCTGGCACTTCGCGAAGTCGCCCCACGCAGCCTGGGAGTCTGATCTGGGCGTGGTGTGCCTGGAGCAGCAGGTCGAAGGAGCTTCTTCACCTCAGCAATGGCGGCGGCGAGCGAAGTTCCTGTCCACAACAGCACGGCCTTTCGGCCTAATCAGATAGGCGGAGGACCTTCGCCGTGGCACGATGAAGGTGGTCGGAGGGTCTGCAGGTCGCGGGGTGGAGCCTAAGGGCTGCGCTAGGTCGGACTGTGGCGTGGGAAATGGGTTTGTTCGGGGGGTCTGCAGGTGGCGAGTGGCGGGAAGTGGAAGGGCGGAGGTTGATCAGGGTGAGGAGGCGAAGGTTCTGTGCGGGTCGGCGAGCCGTGTGGGGTGCTGGAGTGACGGGAGCGAGTCGCCGGAGGGTGGCCGGAGATGGAGAAGGTGAGGGCGATTAGGCGCGGTCGAGGGGTAATTAGATAAAATAGCAGGGGGAAAAGAGAGAGAGAAGGCAGGGAAGTAGTTCTAACCTAACTAAAGGGACGAAGGAGGCAAGGAGGCGGATGGCTGTACCTGCTGTCGCCGGAGAAGAAGGTGCCCAGTGGGGGAGGACGGCGGCGACGGCGGGGCAGAGGCAGCGCGCGCTGGTATTGCGAGACGCGGAGGAAGATCAGGAAGGTGGCTCTGCTGCTGGTATTGCAGCAGAGCAACGAGGAGGAGGAGGAAGGAGCGGCCGGAGCAAGGGGGCGTCTGTCGGAGTGGGAAGAGAGGAAGTGAGGGGGTATCTCCGTCAGATCCGAGCTAGGAAGAACGATGGAGCGACGGGGGTATTTATAGGGGCAGAACCAGAGAGGAGGGCGGAGGGAGACGACGTGTCTCCCTCGCCGGAGGACGCCGGAGGAAGGATACCCATACCGTCCGTGCGTTCGCACTGCCGGTACGGGTGGGTGCAGCGCTCGGGGGGGTGTCCCTGCGGTGGCTGACGACGCAGGGTACCCCCCATTGACTTGCCAAGGCCCCTCCCTCACCCTGCGCGGTGCCATGCTCCGCGCAAGGTCGCCGGAGCGTGGCGCTGCTCAGGTTTTGCAGGAGGGACCTAAATACAAAGAACGAAGGAGAGTTAGGGGCCAAAATGTGAGGGTTCAAAAGTTGAGGGCCAAAATGTAAATATATGAGGACCAAAGTGTAAAGTTGGTCAAGAAGGTTTCTTCTTAGGCCCAAGTTTTTATACACGACTAATTAGGACATAAGGATTATGATGGTGAATTTTATTTCTAGATTAAACCTTGTTTGACCCGTCAATTTACGCAAAAACCCAAATTAAGTTGTTAACTGGGCATGGTTCTCAATGTAGGTCAAAATGGGTTTCTAAGGCCAAATTGAAAGTCCTAAACCCTAGATATTATTTTTCTATGAATTTTAGAGGGTTTAGTTGATTTTTACCTTACCTCGAACCACGTGAATTGTAGTGGATTTGTTTTTAGGATTACAGGATGTCATTTAATTCCTTGGAGTTGCTGTAGCCCTTATTGAGTCATCTCATCCCACTTTTCTTCTTATTAGGTTATTTTGACCTATGTTTGGACCCTGAGTTACCCTATTTTCAGATCGGATTGGTGAAATTACATTTTTACCCCTCAGTTTATGTTTTCTTTGCAAACTCAGAATCTCTCTGAGCCAAGCCTTTCTAAGGTTATGTAGGAGCTTTTATTCTCTGTATTAGGTCAAAATGAGCTAGTTATGGCTCATGATGAGGTTCTCATCACCCCCCAACCCCTACAATGAAGCGTCTGTGTAGATCACAAAATCGCCACTGCTGTCCGGGATGGTAAGCACAAGAGTTGAAGTTAGTCTCTCCTTCAACTCCTAAAAACATGCCTTACACTCATCTGTCCAGGCAAATGGCGCGTCCTTCCGAGTCAGCTGGGTCATAGGATGCGCAATTTGAGAGAATCCCCTGATAAACTGCTGATAATAACCTGCCAGTCCCAAAAAGCTGCGTATCTTTGTCACTGTATGTGGCCTCTCCCACCTAAGTACGGCCTCAACCTTGGGTGGGTCCACAGTCAAACCATCCCCTGAGATCACGTGGCCCAAGAAAGTCACCTGCCTCAACCAAAACTCGCACTTGCTATACTTGGCATACAGCTTACGTCACCTCAAAGTGTCCAAAATCATCCGTAGATGTTATCCGTGTTGTGCCTGATCCCACGAGTAAACGAGTACGTCGTCGATGAACACCACTACAAACTAGTCCAAGTACGGTTTGAAAACCTAGTTCATCAAATCCATAAAAGCAGCGAGGGCATTGGTCAACCCAAACGGCATGACCAAGAACTCGTAGTGCCCGTACCGGGTACGGAAAGCTGTCTTGAAGATGTCAGTCTCCCTGATCCTCAACTGGTGGTAGCCCGACCTCAGATCTATCTTTGAGAACACTATGGCATCTCGCAACTGGTCAAAGAGGTCGTCAATCCTCGGCAGCGGATACTTCTTCTTGATGGTGACCCTATTCAGCTGTCGGTAGTTGACACAAAGTCGCAGGGTACCATCCTTCTTCTTCACAAACAACATAGGGGCTCCCCACGGGGACGCACTGGGCCTCACAAAGCCCTTCTCCAACAGGTTTTGTAGTTGTGACTTGAGCTCTCACAGCTCAAGTGGTGTCATCCGATACAGTGCAGTAGAAATGGGGTTGGTCCTCAGTACCAATGAGATCTCAAACTCGATCTCGCGCTTGGGCGGTAGTCCTAGCAGCTCCTCTAGAAGAACGTCGGGGTACTTGCAAACCACCGGAATACTCTGAAAGTCAGCCACGGGACTAGGCCCTGCCACTACACAGGCTAAAAAGCCCTCACATCCCTGGCTCAAAAGCCTTGCTGCCTGAAGTGCAGAGATGTATCTAAAACCTCCGTCCACCGGCTGTCTGTGAAACTCAAAGGGAGGCAACTTCGATATGGAGAAGACGATCTTCCTCCCGAAACAGTCCACCAGGGCGTGATAGGCGGATAACTAGTCCATCCCTAGGATTACGCCAAAATCCTCCATCTGTATCACAATCAGGTCAACGGGGAGGCGGTGTCCCCCTATACTGACTTGGCAGTTCGTGTAGACTTCCTCCGCTACAAATAATTGGCCACCTGGGTCTCTGATAACAAACGGATCTTCTAATAGTACACTGCCCTGCCACAAACTGACGGCGAAACTTGCAGCAACAAAAGAGTGTGTGGCACCGGAATCAAAAAGTACGTAAACTAATCTACCAGAAACGGTAACCATACTTGCCACCACTGAACCGAAAGCCCTGGCGTCTCTGTGTGTCAGGGCGTTGATACGCCCCTTAGTCCTCGGTGCAAACGAAGCGGCTGCACTCTGGGTTGGGCGAGCAGCCGCTGGTCGGTACCCTCCTTGTGACTGCTGCCCTTCCCTACGCGCCTGGGGACCATGACAACTAGCTCGACCTCTAGCGCTCGGTGCGTGGAGCATCTGCTGTGCTCTGGCCCTAGATGGGGAGTCCCTCCTGATGTGGCCCAGCTGGCTACACTGGCAATAGAGGCGAACACGACCTCCTCCCTCAGTAGGTCCCTACTAGATGCTAGGCGGGGGTCCAGTGCTGGTAGCTGGCCCCTGTCTGGTATGCCCAAAGTATAGCACAAAATAGTATAGGACCTTGCCCTCTCAGAATAGGGGTCTCACCCCTTAGAACCAAACAGGGGTCTCGCCCCTCCACAGTCTGCACACCCTCGTCTGACTACCCCGGTTTGCCCAGAGGGCCTAACAAGTCGGTGTAGGGTGGCTAGCTGAACCCCGGGCCCCGTGGGATGGCTAGCTCTCTCCCTACACTAGTAGCTCGCCTCTGTACCACATACACGAGAGCCAACAGGAGTCGATGTAGAGTGTCCAATCCTAACTCGGGGTCTCGACCCAAGGGAGGTTAGCTCTGCTCTACACAAAAAGGGAACAGTTCCTCTCCTTGGTACCACGTACTCAAGGGCCAGCACACTTCCCATCTACATTCCAAGTTTCCATCTAGCCACAGGAGTTCTACTCTTAATTCCCCGTAGGGTTCATGCTCATGTTCACCTCATTTATTCCGATTCAGATTTCACTATTCACAATTCATTTCTCGTCCATATACAGGCAGCTCATGTTTCCATAATTGGATACATGCAACTAATGATTTCACAGGTAATTGTTCATTAATTACAAGTGACTCATTTTCTAATAGGCAACTCACAATTATAATACAGGCAATTGCTAGCAGTTTATCTCAATCATGCATACAAGTACATCATATAGCTCAAACGTTTCATTCATTTCTCTATCTTAGGGTTTATGCCACATCCTAGGGTTACATTCGGCTATTTTCATAAGCACATTCTTATTTAAATGTTATTAATAGAATTAAACCACTCTATCAGGCAACTCGAGAGTAATGGGGGCTCGAACCGTAGACCCAAGCATCTCTGCAAGCCCTAAACATGTAGCAGGCTGAAACCCTATATCAGGGAATACGTCACAAAAGGAGAGTTCAGAACAGTGTACAAAGGACTCTAGTATATAGAGGAACTCGCGAGGAAAATACAAGTATTTCGTTTGCTTAAAACAGACCCCGATCGGACCCTAGATGGGTCAAAAACATGCCTACTGTTCAAAATCAGATGTCTGGAAATAAGTCCAGACATTTTAAAAGGTGTCAGACCCTTACCTTAAGTCTCTGCGGTATCCTCAAACGTCCAGGCCTTCTCTGCGATCGTCTGAAGGCAGATCCAGATGTCAGGCAATGCCTCCGATCGTCTGGACGCTCCTCCAGATGTCTGGTGATCTAATTAGACTTCCAAAAGTGCGGCGTTCGCGCTCCTTCCCAAGGTTGCTCTTGCATACGGCAACTGCAGGCCCCCAAAATCAGGACAAACCATGCGTCTGTGGTGAGGCCTGCATGGCCGTAACCGCGAAAAAGAACATACCTTGCGATAAATGAGCTTTCAGATGTCTCGCCTCAGCTCCAGACGTCCAGGTATCCCGTCGGCCGTCTAGACTCTACTTCAGATGTCTGATACTGGAAAACTTCCAATATCAGGAACTCCTTCCAGCACTCTCTGCTCGCTTCACCTCGCATCGCCGCAGCTCTAGCCGCATTAGAGGGCCGGGAGGTCACCTCCCCAAGATCTCTCCTCCTGCACGCACCCACGGCGGCCATGCAAGCTTTGCCAACCTTCCACCGAAGCTCCTCTGACCTCGACCTCGTCCTCCTCCTGTGCTCTCCTTCTCCCTCTCGCTCTCCCTCGCACGCCTCCTCTCGCCACTCCCGCACAGCTCTGAAGGTGGTGGTGGCTGGTGTGTGTGGAGTGGAGAGGAAAGGGGAGGGGTGGCTTATATAGAAGGCGTGGGGGGTGTTGGAACCTTGTTCCACATCTTGTTTTGGTGTTAACAAAATTATTATGGATTAATGTTTGCAATTGAGTTCTTTCAGATTTAGGTGAAGATCAAGGCAAACAGGAAATGATGGAGGCTTGATGAAAAGGAGAAGATCATGATAAGAAGAAGGCAAGATGACAAGGACGAATCAAGGAGGAGAAGATCATCTTCGACCTTTTGTGTTTCTAGTTTAGCTTTTTTATTTATAGATGGTATATGCCTCTTAACAAGGGAATATAACTTAGATCGTAAAAATAATTAGAGATAAATTAGGATTAATATTGCGATCATTTTCAAAGAACATAATTGATTAAATCATTTAAAAAAGGTACTTGTTAGCCTACAAGTACCGGTACTAAAGTTTAGTACGGGTACATGTGAGTTACAAGTTTGGGTTTTCTCAAGAAACAAACCTGTACCCCGTGAGTATCGGTACTCATGATCAGTACCGGTACTGGAGGTAACGAGTATCGGTACTAATGATCGGTACCGGTACAAGTGGGTTACAGATTTGTATTAAGAGTTTGAAACCCAAATCTGGAAGTAACGAGTACCGGTACCAGGTAGTCGTTGGCTCAAAACTGAACGGCTAGGAAATTAATTTTTGCTATGTGAACGTTGGGATTTAAACCCCAACGTCTAGTAGATGACCCATTAAGGTCCTAACTCTATAAATAAACCCTTGGACCCTTAGTTTAGATATGAGAAATAGAGAAGAAAAATTCTAGAGCTATATTTCATATTCTCACAATATTTTTAAGAAGAAGGAATAGTTTGCTGCTATCAATTTCTCTACGCTTTTGCAAGCATTTCGACGTGATTTCTTCACGCATTGTCAAGGCATTCACGCTCATTCTAGGCTCTCAAATCGGTAACATTATATTTACATTTGTTGAGAGGCTTAGGAACTTAGTTGTAAGATCTTTCTTTCTTACACCTGTATTTCATTTGTTCTTGAGCATTTGCTCGTTGGGTTGTAACAAACCCGTTTTTGTACTTGGGTTGAGGTAACCCGTTAATTACCTCGATTTAGTAAATTGATTCTCTCGGGGTTGAGAGAATCGGGTTAAAAACCCTAAGCTGGGAGGCTTAGGTAGTGGAGTACCCAAAGGAGGGGAACCGCTATACATATTGTGCCTATTTCTGTGGTTTGATTGATTGTGCAAATTTTCTTGTTATTACTGATTTTGTGTTTGAGTTTTTGTGCGCATAGCCATATATCCTATCTTTTAAATATCCTACAAGTGGTATCAGAGCCAAGTTGCAAGAAGACATGACAAATCGACTTGCAATGGCACCTTCAGTCAAGCGCACCGAAGGACAGTCATCCACTCGTCCTCCCTTCTTTGATGGGACGGATTATGGGTATTGGAAGAGGAGGATGCAAGTCTTCCTCAAAGCCATGGATGGAGATTCGTGGACTCTCATTCAAGAGAGGTACATGGATCCGGAACCGCTGGAAGGAGTTGAATGGACAGCTGAGCAAAAGAAAAAGATTGTGGGAAACGCGAAGGTGCTGAAGACATTTTTTTGTGTGTTGTCAAGGGAAGAATTCAATCGTATCTCAGCATGCGAGTCAGCATTTGAGACATGAAACACACTTCAAATCACCTACAAAGGTACAAGCAAGGTAAAAGAAACGTGTATTTCTATTTTAACAGAAAATTATGAGTGTTTCAGGATGGAAAAAGGAGAAACAATCAAGGACATGTACACAAGGTTTGGAGAGATCGTGAATCCAATGAAAAATCTAGGAGTCAAGCTGAAAGAGGAGCAGCTTGTAAGAAAGGTCTTGCGATCGCTTACAAGCGATTGGTCTCCAAAGACCACAGCGATCCAAGAGGCAAAGGATCTATCCGCTCTCCCCTTGGATGATCTGATTGGAAGCCTCATGGCGTATGAAGTTTAATTGGAGAACATAAAGAAGAGCAAGGAGAAGGCAACAAGAAGGAAGAAAAGTATTGCTTTTAGAGCAATCACAAAGGACTCAAACTCAACAACATCGGAATCCGAAGATGAGGAGATGGAAATGCTTACTAGGAAATTCTACGAATTCCTTAAGAAACAAAGTAAGCAAGTCAATAAAATTTCAATTAATGTTATTTGCTATGAGTGCAAGAAGGGCCACTTGCGGAAGGATTGCCCTATGAATAAGGAGAAGGAAGACAAAAGTAAAGACACAAAAGAAGTCAAGAAGAAGAGGAGAGCTTTAAAAGCAACATGGGATGATAGTGACTTCGACATGGACACCGACTCTAGCGAATTGAATGACGACGACGTCGCTCATCTATGTTTGGCAGCAACTACGGAAGATACGGACAATGAGGTAAACCCTAATTTCTCTTTTGAAGAATTATTAGAAGCTTATGAAGAACTATATCATAAAGCTAAGTCATTTAAAAAGGAAAATAAGGTTTTAAAGAATAATTATCAAACATTAGAATTATAAAAATTATGTTTAGAAATAGAATTAGAAATGTCAAAAGAAACTAATAATCAGCTGCATGCAAAAATATTAGAACTAGAAGATATTTACGAGCACTTTGAAGGGACTTTAAATAATCTTAAAATAACAACTAGGCTAAACATTAAATTTTGTGATTCATTAAAATCAAAATTTCAAAGTAAAACGAATATACAAAATAAATCACATGTACCTAGGCATGCATGGATGTATCAAAAGGCTAAAAATTCCAAGAATTATATATCTAACACAAAAAAGTTCTATAAATCTCAGGATTTGAAAGGTGATAACTCTAAAGGACCCATAAGAAAATGGGTACCTAGAAAAGATATTTGTTTTGCAGGAGTAGATCAATGTAATCAATGGGTGTTCAAGGCACATAACGGAACACTTCAATCTTTCTATAGGTTGAATGAAGACTAAGAATGTTGGACGAGATATACTTGGTATCCACAAGCTCCATTTTACTATTGGTAAATTTTATGGTATGATATTTCTTCATTTTTTTGTGATTCACAAAAAGGGGGAGAAAGATAGAGGGCAAATAATAGTATTTTTAGGTGGAGCATATATTGAGGGGGAGGATTTAATTAAAAGTTTTTTTTTTCCTTCATATAACATTGTTAAAAATTATTTTTATTCTTATAATTATCTATTTGCAAGATAGTTTTGTCAACACCAAAAATGGGGAGATTGTTGGAACCTTGTTCCACATCTTGTTTTGGTGTTAACAAAATTATTATGGATTAATGTTTGCAATTGAGTTCTTTCAGATTTAGGTGAAGATCAAGGCAAACAGGAAATGATGGAGGCTTGATGAAAAGGAGAAGATCATGATAAGAAGGCAAGATGACAAGGAAGAATCAAGGAGGAGAAGATCATCTTCGACCTTTTGTGTTTCTAGTTTAGCTTTTTTATTTATAGATTGTATATGCCTCTTAACAAGGGAATATAACTTAGATCGTAAAAATAATTAGAGATAAATTAGGATTAATATTGCGATCATTTTCAAAGAACATAATTGATTAAATCATTTAAAAAAGGTACTTGTTAGCCTACAAGTACCGGTACTAAAGTTTAGTACGGGTACATGTGAGTTACAAGTTTGGGTTTTCTCAAGAAACAAACCTGTACCCCGTGAGTATCGGTACTCATGATCAGTACCGGTACTGGAGGTAACGAGTATCGGTACTAATGATCGGTACCGGTACAAGTGGGTTACAGATTTGTATTAAGAGTTTGAAACCCAAATCTGGAAGTAACGAGTACCGGTACCAGGTAGTCGTTGGCTTAAAACTGAACGGCTAGAAAATTAATTTTTGCTATGTGAACGTTGGGATTTAAACCCCAACGTCTAGTAGATGACCCATTAAGGTCCTAACTCTATAAATAAACCCTTGGACCCTTAGTTTAGATATGAGAAATAGAGAAGAAAAATTCTAGAGCTATATTTCATATTCTCACAATATTTTTAAGAAGAAGGAATAGTTTGCTGCTATCAATTTCTCTACGCTTTTGCAAGCATTTCGACGTGATTTCTTCACGCATTGTCAAGGCATTCACGCTCATTCTAGGCTCTCAAATCGGTAACATTATATTTACATTTGTTGAGAGGCTTAGGAACTTAGTTGTAAGATCTTTCTTTCTTACACCTGTATTTCATTTGTTCTTGAGCATTTGCTCGTTGGGTTGTAACAAACCCGTTTTTGTACTTGGGTTGAGGTAACCCGTTAATTACCTCGATTTAGTAAATTGATTCTCTCGGGGTTGAGAGAATCGGGTTAAAAATCCTAAGCTGGGAGGCTTAGGTAGTGGAGTACCCAAGGGAGGGGAATCGCTATACATATTGTACCTATTTCTGTGGTTTGATTGATTGTGCAAATTTTCTTATTATTACTGATTTTGTGTTTGAGTTTTTGTGCGCATAGCCATATATCCTATCTTTTAAAGATCCTACAGGGGGGTTAGGGTTTGGACAAGAAAAGGAAGAGAGAGAGAAGAAGAGGGTCCTGCGCGTCGCTCGTGCGCAGAGCGCAGCGTGCGCACAAAATGTTCATTTTCAGAGGTCTGGGAAAGGGTCCAGACGTCTGGACAGACGTTTGACTGATACTCCAGACGTCTTAAAAGGCTAAAAGTGTGACGAGTCATTACACATCCCCGGTGCGCGTATGATCGCGCATTTGCCCGTACGTTGGATCTCACATGTGTGGGTCGTGCACATAGGGTGACGCCACATAGCCGTTTCCTTCATCGCTTGATCGCCCATCGACGGACGAATTTCACCCGCGCGTGCTTCAGCAGATTACTTTCGCGTGCGAGGCTTCGATCGGTCGTTCGCGCATTGTGAGTCGAGGCGCCATCTGCTACGCTGAGGGCAAGTTTGAGTCTCGTTTAGGAATTAAGGCTTACATGCCCACGACTATTGGATCTTGATCCAATGGTCGAGATTGCGTGAAGCTTGTCTCTGCTTGGCTTGAGGCGGGCGACATGGCCCCTTAACGATCGTTGGATTTGAATCCAACGACCGAGATTTCGTAAGTGTGGCTTGGGAGGAGTGGCTGCGGTCGGGTTGGAGGGTTGCAATGGTGCCACGTGGTGTCATTGTGGCCATCCACCTTCTTCTTCTTGTAGAGGGTGCTACGGAGCTCTTATCGAAGTGGTTATTGCACTAATGGACTATGATTGTCCTTTCGGATCCATCTGTATGGTCAAATTTTTCATCCAAAGCCCGTAAAGATGTCGCATTGCCCCCTGTCCATATAAAATGTAGATATTAATATACAAATTACACAAATTATCCTAAATGCAATGTAATGAATGTTATGAATTATTTACAATGCTAAATGCAATGTTAAGCTTAGGAACTGACATAAGTTGGCATTTATCATGAAGAAATGCGTATTTATCATACCCCCATGCCTATCTTTTGCTAGTCCTTAGAAAAATTAACCTATGTGCTATGTATAAAATAGAATCAAGATTTGATCACTTAGGCAAGATTTGTTGATAACTTTAGAAAATTTCACAAAGGACCTAATAACAAAAACTCAACAGTGCTCGGGTGTCTACCAAAATGCAGACAGCCTAAGTTCTCGCCTTATTTGAAAAGGGAAGGTGCATTTTTGTCTGTTTTTCTTCTTTTCTAATTTTTTTGGATTTTTTAATTTAGGGTTTTAGGGAGCTTTCTACGGCTACCCAACCCACCCAAGACTCGAAAAGAACTTTAAGCTCTAAGCATCTTATGAAAGGTGATAGACTTACTAGGTGGCCATTAAAATGGACTTTAGGTTTCTACGACCCTAGGTGACCTTATTTTTTAAGTTTATCTT